>OY776092.1:22466538-23849745 GCA_963675205.1 Catocala nupta | reverse complement strand
TTACGCGTTTATAATATTAGTAAGGATAATAATAATATTCTATCACATACACAACACCATCTAGCCCAAACTAAGCAGAGCTTGTACTATGGGTATTAGACAGTGGATAAACTATAATTTATAATTTGCATATTATTATAAACTATATTATATACTGTATTATACACTTAATTTTTCTTTTTATATATATTATTTTCTATTTTATTACATTATAACTAGTTGAAACCTTGTTCTGATATCATCTTTTTCTAATTTTAATATGAAAAATTCAATTCTTATCCAATGCCATTAATTTCTTAATTATATTATTTTATTACTATTTTAATATAGCGTTAAAATACGTTGCTTATGTTGTTGTTGCTATGTCTTTTTTATTATTATTATTATATTTTTTTATTGTTTTGACATTTTTATGATTTTGTGTATATTTGTACTCCTTTTTGTTAATTATTCATGTTAGTAATTTAATGTTATTTTTTAATTATCATTATAATTTATGGGAATTGTTATTAGCATCCGTGCAGTCACAAAAGGGATCTAGTTCAAAACCAGCGCCAGGCTTCCTTAGCCTGGCATATGCTGAACTAGGCCCCATTTGGCAAAATTTTATTATTATTTAACTTGTATTTATTTTATTTTTCCATTTTCAAATAAATTAATTTTCTTTCTTTCTTTCTTTCTATTTTGTAAATACGTAGCACAATTATAGGTACATAGAAACAACCAGACTAAAACAAACATCCATGTTCATGCACACAAATGTTTGACTTGTGCGAGCATCGAACCTTCAGGCCGACAAATATCTGCGTCGGCTTTAGTAATAAATTAATGAGGCAATACACATGCAAGCCTGTTTATGATATAACAATTTTACAAAAAACGTATCACGCTAAGTAAGTTATAGAGTATGCACTCTAACGCGCGTTACGAACAATCTTGTCAAGTTGTCGCCTCTACTACGTGGAACATATTAACTCAATGGTGCACACCCCGTATACGACCTATTCAGATGTAAACAACAGGAATATCCAATGTACTCGTACTTCCATACCACCTAGGCAGCCTGTACTACAAATTGTAACATAATACCACCGTTCAGGGAATATATACGTGGCACAGTGTATTCATTGAGCTCCGGAACAAGATCGATCGAACTGTCTTAAGAATAGAGCGTTTGAATTAGAAACAGGTCAAGTTAAGCGATGTCTTGTTAATCGATTCGCGAATAGATTTGAATTTCAATTAGAATGTTGTTGCGTTTGAAAATAGAATGGCTTGTGATATAGGTTTGTTGGCTTATTATTTTGTATATGGCCGATTGTGATGAAAATTTTTAAATATATAAATATTGAAAATTTGTGCTTTTAATAAATAAATCGTTTTCTTTGTTGCCAATAAAAAATCGTTACAGAAAATCCCATTAAAATTATTTAATTAAAAGCACAAATTTTCAATATTTATATATTTAAAAATTTTCATGTGTCGCCCTCTGTTAGGCGGGTTATTAAATTTTAATACGGAGGTTGGAAATATCTATACCAGTAAATAGGATAGGCTTGCTACCTATAAGGTGGGTTATATAATATAGTTCTGCCTACCCCTTTCGATATTTATATATATATATATAGGCATGAGTACGTATATGCTGTAATTAATATAGACTTTTATGGTTTTAATCTATTTGATGGCTGGGCAGATTAAAAATGTGAATCATTGATTATGTTCTAAATCTGAGTGTTCTTTATTCCATTGTTACACAATAGTAGAAAATGGTTTTTTGTAATATAAAATTATTCCTAGCTAAAAATATCTCGTTGGCTCCGATGGCCGTTTTCCATAAATAGGCAATTGTTATTTGTGTTTGTTGTTTGACAAGTACTCAAACGAAATTAAGAACTAAGAAGTATAATCTTATACTGAAAACAGCCGAAAAACCCAACATCAAAAGCTTCTATTTTGAAAGCAATCGACTAAAACCACTTGGTATCACGCGCCCACACGGCAATCAATACAATTCAATGTAATTATTTCTATAATTTGGCAACTTGTGCCAGTCACAACGAATCGCGAGACGTCAACAAGATTAATGCCCTCGCCTAATTAGAAAAGTTTTCCAACTGCTATTTAATGACCCCGGCCGAAGTAGGAACAGAAATGAGGCGCTGGCACAGAGCTACACTGTGTCGCACTGTGTTTCTTTACCGAGTACTTCGTTTGTTCTAAGTAGTTTGTTACCTTTGTGCTGCACTTGCTTTAATGGATCTGTGTTTAGTACACCTTCAGGAGTAAAGCTTAGGAGCGTAAACCAGTTGAACCATCGAGTGCCTTTATTATTAATATTTGTGTAGCAAACTGATTGCTACTGTAGACTAGTGAGTGCAAGTATGTGAGTTAAAAACCAAACCGACCGATAGTAGATTTCATTTAGATTTTAGGATTTTACATCATGGTTTACGTATGTTTTAGTAATAGATCAACTGGGGATTTGTCAGTTTAACCCAACGTAGCTCGGCACGGAAAATATCCGACAAACTACACATAGAAATAACAAAACATTAAGCAACTGTTACGAAGATTAATCATTTAATAAGAAATATTTTAATAAATATATTTATTCTCTCTGGTCGAAATGTTTGACCGTGAACACTGATCTGTTATTGTATGCCCCATACATAATATTATATTCAGTAATTAAGTTTGTGAATAGACAATGTTCTACGGTCAACATATGCCAATGATATAATTGGCTGTTTTTATTTTAGTCAACCAATCCTAGCAGTTGACATTCGTTTGACTGTCTGTTTATAATTGTAACTGTGTAGTCATAGCTAAAAGTATATAACAATACAACCCTTTCATTGGAAATATAATTGTTTTTATTTAATATTTAGAACAAGTTCTCGCAGTGTTCACTCGAATAAGTACTTAGTGTGAAAATAAACATTATATGTATTTTTCGAGAGGAAGCGATTTCAGCGATATCCAGATAAATAATTCCTTATTTTGTTACACATTATTCTCGGTTACAACACAATTCCAGGTTAGCTGATACCTCCTTCCGAAGGAATGAGCTATTCTAGAATAGTGAGACGAACGTAGAAGTCTCCTGATTATTTGGAAACGTAGGCTGTTATCGTGGTTACAGTCATCAACATAAGTAGCTGAACACTTTACAAATTTATAAAAATATGTTATCATTAATCTGTATTTATGAACTAAAATCTAACACTATTAGTACTATAAAAAGCTTAGATTTGTTATAATTTTGAAAGATAATTATAGGGTATAGAAATTGTGCAAGTGTGTATCGACTTATGTTGCTTACTTTACAAAGATACGTAATGTATAGTAATGAAATGTAAAGGTTTGAATAGGTGTTTATATATATAGTATCACGCCTACATTTTCTAAAGGGTCAGATATATATAACCAATATTTCACCCCCTATGGTTTAAGGTGCCACATTATGCGGAAACTAAAACCAGGCCTAGGCTAATAATAATAATAATAATACCAGTGTTTAACAAGTTGACTGTAAAAATTATTTGTATTATTTTTATGTGTTCAAATGACTGTATCTTTTAATACCCCTCTGGGACAGTCGTTATCTCATCATGAGACTAACGCGATATCGGAGGGCACAGTATACTAGCTTTAAAACTATCACCTTCGCCTTGTGATATAAACAAAAAATGTATCACCAGGTTAAATTAAAGCGCACAAACCGCAGGGCAGCTTGTGGCGGGCTGAATGTGAGTGGCGACACTGCGGTCCTGAATGCCTCAGAGAGTTGGTTAGGGCCTCGTTCCCGGCTTGCCGTTACTGGTTGGCCGGGGTAGAACTTCAAGAGCGCCCGCAGTACTCTCAACTCTGGCTTGCCTTGGTCGGCCGGCCAGAGGGAAGCCGCTAGAGCTATATGCTTGGGGGTGGAAGTGTCATTTTCAAGGGCATAACTACGGGCAAACCCGCTCTGGGTCTCCGTTGTCACGAGACCCGTGATGGTGAAACCGGCGCCGCACCGCTCGACACCCCTAGCCACTTGCACCTGTGTTGCCCTCTGCTGCTGGCTTGTATGCCTATAGTGGCTTATCAGGGGGCCCATCTAGTGAGTTGGCGAGTCATCGTCTGCCCATTGCATTGATGCTATTAGAGTATTCAGGGCAGACGCCGTTTTTCATCCATAGTTAGCAAAATACCGGTCCACCAAACACCCATACCTATAGCCTATATATTAGAAACCATACGTAGCAATAGTCCTACGCCTGCTGCGGCTAGTGCCGCTGTAGGTGTTCCATAACACCTTTGATTAAAACTCTCGAAGGGCCTCTTCACGTTGGACCCATGTCTCCGTGTAAGCCTCCCAAAGGGCCAGGTATTTTCTAATATAATATGTTAGAAAGTACCTGTGATAAGATAAACATAATAATAATAACGTTTATTGGTATTAAAAGATACAGTCATTTGAACACATAAAAATAATACAAATAATTTTTACAGTCAACTTGTTAAACACTGGTACCCGAGCTAAGATTGAACTCGTGGTATGGGTACCAGGCTAACTTATTGTCGGCTATCGGGCAGAGTCCAAACTCCGCACTGCCACTGAGAATTTCTTTTCAGATATCCTATTAATACTTACCTCGACCCGTGAATCAAAACCAAGATCTCAGGCTACATACAATTTGTTATAAACTCCTCACTACATTAAAAATATCCGATAACTATACAACGATATCAGTTCGCTCACTAAGAAATTTGAAGATTCGTAGTATTATCTGTTTTAGATGTTCTAACATTTTGTGGCCCACTATCGACGGTCTTGCTTACGTCCACTGGCTGAACAAGGTAATAAATCCTCATAGTTCAATATAAAGCTTACGACATCATATTTTTCAAAGATACTGTTTTCTCTTCGTTCTAATATACCAACTTAGTTTAATGTACTGTCTCCACATATTTGAAATTAAGGTATTAGCACTGATAAACAGTTACCTCCTGAGATACAGTCAGAACTAGTGCAGAAGGTACGGGACGTCATTGGTCAAACTAACCTAAAGTAATCTAGAGACGCAATTTTTGTGAAGACACCATAGTTATAGCTTATAATGTACACAATTATATGCAAACTCTTTGTCTTATTTTATTACGTTTACTAGCGACCCGCATGGGTAACCTTAACAAAGTATACACTTAAACCTTCCTAAAAAATCACTCTGTCTATTGGTGAAAACCGCATAAACATCTCTTTAGTAGTTTTGAATTTATCGCGAACAGACAGACAAACATACGCGGTGGAAGATTTTATTTTATAATATGTAGTGAGTGATTTTGGTGAATTAATAATTTGATGCATTTGAAATTGTATAATATTGATTTTTTAATTATCGTATTGTAGCTACATGTCCTACCGAATGGGCGCGATGGCGTGCAGTAACAACATCTTGAATTCGTGAACCATACTCTGGAGCGTGGATGGCAGCCTCCCTGCGGCCGATAGACGCCATCGGAACCCCGCCAAGAAAACGACGCAGCACTAGTGCATCTCCGCCCACTCTTCACGACATCACACACAACGGTTGACAGATCTACCGCCTATAATATTTATAATACTTTATGTTCTACTTGCTTGATGTAATTACTAGATTTACGCATGCGAGGGAGATAAGTTGAAACTTAATAAGCCTCTTATTAATAATATTCCTACTAATATTTTAGATGAAAGTATATAAATACATATCTAATACGTGTATCTATTGCTTAGTCTCATTCGACTCGCTCGACGAATGATGAAAATAGCTAGAGACACCAAGGGCTTCATACATTATAAGTAAATTCCACCAGAGAAGTGAATAGTTTTGGATGCCCACATTCTTCTCCCATTCTTTTATCTCATCTTTGATTAATTTTCTGGAGGTCAATCTTACTATCAGGCAAGTGTTGCAGATATATACGAAAGATATTGGAATTCGAATACAGCTGTGCGATACTTACAATGCACTGTCCAGGATGTAGCGCACGTAGTTACGCATATTGTTGTTAACTGTTGAGTCATGACGGCACAACGGCGGCCACATACTATTGGTTTCTAATTATGTCTGGCATGCCATAACTTGACAGTTGATACATTCGAATTTAATTCGAATACCATTGCCAGGGCCAGGGTGCCTAATGCGAGCTGTTTTACGTTAACGCAATTGAAAAGTTTACCGCGTTTGGCTCTCTTATTGGTTAAGAGCTTGAAGCGGGCCAATCGGAGTGCCGAACGTCATAAACGTGATGATCGCGTTAACGTAAAAACAACTCGCAGAGATTTAAGTCCTAAATCTACATCTAATAAACCCTTTATTAGATGTAGATTTAGGACTTAAATCTCTACACTGGTACCCATGACACAAGTTAAATCTTACTTTGGGTACCAGTGTTCGAACATTATTATTGTCTTCACCTTATATTGTGTTAACTTTGATGTCTTTTATAAACTTGTACTTATTCTGAAAAATAAATTATTATTATTATTACCGTATGATAGTTTATAAAAAAGATATCGATTTCAAAGTCGTTGTTAATAGCTAGCATTATTAATAATAATTATCTTACGATACCACTGCAAAATAGATATACCCACTTTAAAGATACTAAAATAACCTAAATGGTAAACCCAGGTCTCGTTAAATAAACAAACGTGAGAGAGGACATTCAAGCTTACTTTACTGTAGACCAATTCTACGAAAATAGCGCACTTAATCTTCAATTTTCTGTATCAAAGTAGTTGAGCTGAAATACGAAACACAGTGAAAACGAACAAAGTGTGGGGGACATAAAGAATTTAAACTTTTTTACGCTTCGCCGGTGGAGCGAAATTGTTTGTTCTGAAACAAACACCATTTAGTGACTGGTTCCTACACTACAGTGCCGAACTAAGCAACTAAGTGTTGCTTTGCTTAGAGTTTTACAACTTACATCACATAAACAACTGAAGCAACGTGTTTTTACGAACGTCTGTTAAATTTAAATGCCACCGTATTAGGTATGTTGAAGATAGCCTATACTCCATTTGGTTAGGTATTTAACTAAAGGTAAACAATCTTGATGTGACTTTTTATCTAAACACTCAGTTAAAAAAAAAATTGTTTAACAACTAAAATTACGCTTTATTAAAAATAACTAAAGTAGAAACTAATGTAATAATTTTAATGTAAAAAAGCGTGGTGTAGGGCTTATCACAACATCTTAGAAAGCCCCTCACGCTTTTTTAGATATTAAACTAATTTTTTAAATTAATTTTTATACTATAATTTATTTTTATTTTTTTAAACTATCAATCTATATATTATTTTTATTATTTTCTAAATTTTTGGATTGTCATCGGTCCTTGATAAGTAGACATTGATAAGAAGACATTTTGAAGGGGGTCAAAATCATGTTCTTAGTTTCCGTTACATATATACTAACATACAGTCATACTAACATACGTATGAAACTAATAAAAGCGTGTTAATAAAATGCTGCTAAAGATCAATGTAAATACAACCATAATGATTACTGAATCAATTGAACCGTTAGTTTAAGCAGTAGTTTATTTGTTTAATATGTGTTTGTGTAAAAAGTCACATCAAGATTGTTTACTTTTAGTTAAATACCTAACCAAATGGAGTATAGGTTATTTTATTTCACAACTAGGTATCCCTCGGGAACATAACTTTTTCTGGTGGATAGGTATATTGTCCTTTTCTCTTTCCGAAAGTGATAAAATTTTATTATGATCGGTCACGTAGTTGAGGCGTGAAATCGTTATAAACAAACAAACTCATATTCCCATTTATAATATTAGTTAGGATTGAATTATATAGGTATTGTATTTGTCGGCCTCGATGGCGTAGTGGTTAGTGTAACCGACTGCCACGCCTGAGGTCGCGGGTTCGATTCCCGCACAAGTCAAACATTTGTGTGCATGAACATGGATGTTTGTCTTGGTCTGGGTGTTTCTATGTATAATATGTATGTATTTACAGAAAAAAAGTATATATGTATGTTTATCCAATGTCTAGTATCCATAGTACAAGCTCTGCTTAGTTTGGGCTAGATGGTGTTGTGTGTTTGTGATAGAATATTATATTATTATATTTATGTGAGCGGAGCCATGAGTAAATCTAGTTTAACATAGTACACAGGTTTAATACTTATACACGTTTTATTATTTACTTTTTTACGAAGGCCTAAGAGATACTGACGATGTTGTTCCAGATCTATTCTAGGTCATCAGTTCCATCCGCTAAATGACTTGAAATGTATTTTTTTAATCAACAGTGATTTCATTGATTCCTTTATCTAGTAGTTTCTTTATTTCTAGTATTTAATATTACATTTTGGCCGCAGTTTAGTTCGCGTTAATGCAGATTTTTCAATTAATTACTATCCCTCGGGAACAGATTTTATTCTGGATGAAATAATAATATTCTACCATATTCACACAATACCATCTAGCCAAACTAAGCAGCGCTTGTACTTTGGGTACTAGATAATGGATAAACATACATATATACTATTTTTTTTATAAATACATACATATTATACATAGAAACACGCAGACCAAGACAAATATTCATGTTCATGCACACAAATGTTTGACTTGTGCGGGAACCGAACCCGTGACCTCAGGCGTGTCAGTCGGTTACACTTACCACTACGCCATCGAGCTCGACAAATATCTGCGTCGGCTTTAGTAACAAATTAATGAGGCAATACACATGCAGGCCTGTTGATGATATAACAATTTTACAAAACGTATCATTGCAGTAAGCACATAGCTCACGCTAAGTAAGTTATAGAGTATCGCCATTATACTACACTATGTCCTGTTCTGTTCCCCTGCCAACGTGTATGCAAAATTTTATAATGATCGGCCGAGTAGTTACGGCGTGAAAGCGTATCAAATAAACAAACTTGCATTTATAATATTAGTTAGGAAGTTAAGATACATAATATAATATAGCATGGTACCTATTTTCCTATTTTTCCCCAAAAGCTTAGCAAGGTATCAAAGTAAAAATAGGTACCTTGCTTAGCTTTTGGAGGAAAATAGATGTAATATGTGTATTTATAGATGTCACGTGGGGCCCAAAAATGGATATTTTATTCTCTTTTAAAACCCACATAATTAAATAGTCGAATATATTTTCTAGCGGGGTCAATTCCAAATTCTGTACTGCTTAATACTGAGAATGTTGTTCTGGAAAGTCCTACAACAGGTTAAGTTGTTTTTTATAATGTTTGTATGTATTGTATTTTAATATTTAATGTGTAAATTTATAATATCTACCACTGAATTAATTAATGTAATATTTGTTGCATTTAATATTTTGTATGCCTTTCGGCGGGACATAGATGGCTGGTATATTTTATAACTTAACACCTTGTGAAACCTATGGACACAAAATAAAGATCTTGAACTTAAGTTAAACTATGAGTTGGATTTAGGATCTCACGGTTTATAGTAAGCCTATATACAAATTTACATGCACTCATAGTCTACGGCATATACAGTATGTATAGAAAACTCTGTCCGATCTATTAAGGGCTTATTTCTCTCTTAACAAGCATGCCTAATTAAACTACTATATACGGATTTTATTGCGTTGTTTATTTATCACTGTATTACAGCAGCCATAGTCACGGGGAGTCTCCCCTGAAAAGCAACCGAAACGTCGGGGAAAGTGTAAACCTAAATATAAATAGTTTTAATAGTTTAAATAATTTTATTAGCTTATAAATTAGTAAAATTCAATAGTAGTAGTGTAACAGTTTCAAAACTATGTAATACAGTGATAAATAAACAACGCGATAAAAACCGTATATAGTAGTTTAATTTCAATGAATAACATTCACGTAAACAGAAGACAATATTAAGCATGCCAGACATACCAAAATAAAAATATAAATACGAATGTGCGTCATTTTGTACTTGACCGGTTATCATGAAATTTCGGATACACGTAGTAAGGGGTACAAAAAAGGACATGAGGTACCTTAAATCCAGGAAAAAACACTGTTGGAGAGGAATAGAAAATGGACATAACGACATTTACACGAGCAAAATCTAGTTATTAATAAAAATATAACTTCACCAATATATACTACACATATAACCTTCACAATATACATTGACTTGACACAAGAAGGGGCAACAGTCGAATCATTCTGTGTCTGAAAAGCCGCCTCTTGACTTTAACACTTGAACGCAGGCTTCGTGGCATTAATCAATATAACTATTGTCAGGCCACTGAACTGTGTGGTTGTAAAAATCATGTGTAGGCTTATTAGGAAGGGAGTTGTGTGCCACAAATTATTAAAGAATTTCAAAGACATTTTGAACTCCAGTCCGGGGTACCATAAAGTGTTGCCTAATATACGTAAAATTATATTACTTGACCTTAAAAGTTGACGTTTCAATCACAACACAGGTCTTAACTTAGAAGTAAGTACGTCGTTTTGAGTTCTACGGTAATCTGCCAAATATTTTTCTTAGGTTAAAGGCTTTTCCCACAACCTCTGAATAGCATTTAACTATAAGATAAAAGTCTCGCCATCTCTCTTCTTTAACCTAACAAGTGTGAGACAGCATGCGATTTATCTTTCGGATAACGTTTACTTGTTAGTTGTGGGACTGGCCATAAATAAACTAAATGACAATTATAAATACGGTTAAATGACAATCATAATAATAATTACGATTTTAGTCGTTGTTAACAAACATGATTTTGTTCTAAAAAGATAGTACTTTATGATTATAATCACGGATTCTTACTAATATTATAAATGCGAATGTGAGTTTGTTTGTTTATCGATGCTTTACTTATCGACCGATCATCATGAAATTTCGCATAAAATTTCTCAGGGGTATAGAAAAGGATGTTTTCCATATCAAAAACAAGTACTGTTGCCGAGGGATAGAAATTTATAGACAAAATCTATAATAATAATTATTATTCAGGAGGCCTATCTACTGAGTTGGCGAGTCACCGTCTGCCCATTCGATTGATGTTATTAGAGTATTCAGGGCAGACGCTGTTTTATCATCCATAGTTACTAATATACCGGTCCAACAAACACCCATACCCATAGCCCATATATTAGAATCCATACGTAGCAATAGTCCTACGCTTCCTGCGGCTAGTGCCGCTGTAGGTATTCCATCCCACCTTTGATTAAAACTCTCGAAGGGCGTCTTCACGTTGGACCCATGTCTCCGTGTAAGCCTCCCAAAGGGCTGGGTATTTCTATAATGTATTAGGGAAATACCCGTGAAAGAGAAACAAATAATAATAATAATAACGTTTATTGGCATTAAAATCTACAGTGACGCGAGCTAAACCGCTTATAAAATCTACTATATTTATATATTATAAGTAATGTTTTGACTATTTCTCCTTTGGACTTACAAGTATATTATATAGATAATTGTATAACTTATTTATTAGTTTAGCTAAATCAAAATGCTGTTACTGATAAGTAATATGACCGCTGATGGGTATAGAAAACGAATTTTAAAGTGTTGACCACGAGTACGTAAACAATCAGGCAGCTTTCTAACTATTTTCGTATCAGATTAGAGGATCTCATTGAAAATTAATACTTAAACTACCTCGCTAATTCGCGATACAAGTTTGGACTTACGTTGGCATGCGATGGTGATAACCCAGGTTCGATAGATTCGGGTAAAGCTTTGTAAAGATTTTCTATTGCATTCTTCTGTTTACTGCAATGAGCTCGCTAGCGAAATATGAGTCTTATACCATCTATTCAATGATATACACGCGTAGTTCTAGATATGTATGTTACAAATACGCTTTTAATTTATCAACAGAAAAGTAATTTTTTAATACATTTAAATTAAATTCAAAATATATTATATCTGCTAGCAGCTCTCTAACTATACCATCTTTCCTACTCAGTTGAGTGTGGGTTGGCCAACGAATCGTAACTATCTTCTTTTTCCACTTCATAATATAGCTATTAAAAGGGTATTAAATTTCCCAGTTTACGGTGAAACATGATACAAAATTAAACCGTTATTTTACCCATAAATAGTGGAAATGCTAGTTTTTCATAAACCTATGACCGCGGCGGCGAAGAGTTCAGGTTTAATTCAATAAGCGAAATATATTAAGCGTGAAATACTCGTAATTTCCATAAATAAGCATTTTCTGGCAAACTTCCCATGACTTTCAACGTGGAATTATTCAAATATAAGCAGATTTTAGCACTTTGGTGCAGGGTGGCCACTGTTTCTTGAAGTTTTTGTTGAATATTTGAGAATAAGCACTTTTAGTTCGTTATCGTTGAATGAATTATTTTGTAGCTTGCTGGGACCCGTGGGTTCACCCTAGTAATGTATAATAAATATTCTTTCAAATATACAATTTTAGCTGGCATAGTCTCGCGACCCTAGGAGGTACGCAAAATTGGCATAATCTACATTTAATTGCCACTCAAGTCAAAAGTCACGCTAAACTCAATTTTGTAAAAGAAAGAGTTAGGAATAAAGAGTGCACTTGTGTTTGCGCTTACAATTGTGCATTATTTCCTACGCATTAGGATAATCTTCTTCGAGATTGGCTATCGTGACTGAATAACGGTCTGCAGGACTTCAGATGCAGATAGGCAAGGACGATACAGTGCGCTTGCAGCTGCGCAACTATTTATGCACTTAAATATTTCACACGTAATAAACTAGTACTGTCTAGGAACGTGTTTTAGTAACCATAGCCGAAATTAGTTTGAAAAGATACATGTATTTAGTATATCCAAACTGCATTTATTGCGCGAATGATGCGGTAGTTGAAATGCCAGTGAGACGAAGGATTTGAGTTCAATCCCTACAAGGAACAAAAAAATATGACATTCACAAATAGATGTGCCGAGATTGGCAGTTATTTATGCTCGGGGCTACAAAATTGTTAAAGTTCTGTACGACAAAGTAATTATTCTAACAATTATATTGTATTGCGGGTCAGCATAATCACTTCGAGACATGTAATAGCATTGTGTTTGGACCCCAGCGTCTGATCGCTGGGTATGTACATATAATAATAATCTAAAGCCTGAACATTAACTGTTCCACTGCAAGGCCAAATCCACCACGTTGGCCCAGTGCGAGTGGACTGACTTTACATATCTCTGAAAAGATTATGGAGACATGCAGGTTTCCTCACGATGTTTTTCTTTGCCGTTAAAGCGAGCGATAATTAATTATTTAACCTGTCTATTGTCGAATGCCAGACATAATTGAAAACATTGCTCATAATTAAACGAATGATGGTAAATGAGATAAAAATAAACACTTATTCCTATGTACTAAAATATTCAGTCAATTTTAGTTTCTTTTAAGAATCTCAACAGGTTTGTCTGCGACAAATTGTTTCCAACGCTTGAATTAAACTGCTTTATTAATATAACATGAGATGCAGTTAATGTCTGGGTTCTCCTTTTTTGAGACTAGCAATTTTGTAAGTGCATCTATATTCTACTAATATTATAAATGTTAAGGCTTGGGATATGTTTGTTACTTAAGCACAACCTAATAATAATGTCCTCCAGACCGATTTTCGGTCACGGAGGCCAATCTTAACGGAGACTGGCCATCTGCGCAGGAGATATTTATGTGTAAATAATATTTCATATAAATTTCGCAGGTGATATTGAATAATTGAGCTGGCTAATTTCCGTTACGATTGACCGTTGTGACTAATTTCGGTCTGGAGCATCCATGCATATCTTTTAACACCGCAAGGACCTTAAGATGGCCATTCTCACCAAATGTAATTTAACAAAAGAATTATGAGCTAACAACTAACTCTGAACTTTTTTCGCACACTTCAAGATTAACATGGAAACTTGTTTCGTTTATTATAAATAGAATAATAACTTTCTAGACGGTCGTTATAACCACTTTACTATTTTCAGCAAGAAACTAAAAGCACACTTGCCGAATATAAACGCTCAGTAGTAAGAACTTTAAGTATGGAAACATGCGGTGGTATATTTGGGGAAGGCACGGCTATGATATGGAAAATGAAAATACCTGGTAACCTACCTACTCTATCAGGAGTAGAGTTATGTATGTACTGTATATGTCCTGATAGACTGCCGTGGTGGCGCTGTTGTAGGAAATATAACTACCGTGATTATGGTCTTAGGGTCAATTCTAGAGTTAGGCAACGAGTTTCTGGTATTACAGTAATTTCTAAACAATTTCAGTAGCAGCAGTCTGGAATTCTGCATGAAAAACGACCAAAGCTAAACCCTTGTTACATAGAAATTAAAACATAAATACATAGATTCACGCCTGTTTCCCAGAGGAGTAGATAGAGACTACGGATTTCCATTTGCTACGATCCTGACACACTTCTCTGGCTTCCTTCACTTTCATCACATTCCTCATACACGCTCGCCGGTTGAAGGTGCTCTTAACCTGGGCTTTGTCCAGAACGTCTCCGATCTGATCAAGAAACGTTCACCAGTCAGTCTTTTCCATTCTTTCAACTTTCCTGGCGAAATGAGGTGGATAACACACTTTTGCTTTTACCCATTCGGGGATATAGATAATTATAAAAAGTATATCCAGTTAAAACATGCTTAGTATCATTACTAAGAGTAGAAATGTTGTCGGTAAAAAGAATACGCTCGTCTATTGAATGAATATTGTTTTACATTAGTCAATAGGTATCAAGATTCTGAACTTACACTACATAGTGAACTTAATTATAAAAATATACTCGTTATTCCAAAAAATAAAATGCCAAGATGTGTATCTTCGAAAAGACAGGCAGAACTGTATTGCACCCGCTTCTCATCAGTTACGTTTCATATCCCATGTAACAGGGAGCCGTTCATCATAATAATTTAAAACCCAGTACTTCTACACGGAATTTTCTAACAGAAGAGGAAAAGTACCACTTTACCTATTCAAGGAATCGAACTTAGAACATTATATTTGCTTACAAAAGCATACCTCAGAACCATTAACATCGTCCAAATATATCCCTAACTATAATTGCACAATCCAAAGTTAGTGCAATTTTATAGACATCCATTAATAACACATCCACCCACCCATCCACAATTATGCCTGCTCTGTAAGTAATCACCTTAATTAACCAATAACCGTAAACCGCCGCATCGCGTTCCCCACTTAACCCCCGTATAACCCCTATGTAAGAGGTCTGCTGTGAACTGCGCCACCACATTTGTATAATGCGCACATTCGTTTATACACTACGTAGATCATTTACAAACGTCGCCTCGATTGTACAGGTTATGTTTGAGTGAACTATCTATGCTTTTATAAAACTAGTTTATTCTTATTTATATGTAATAAAGAAAAAAGAAAACAAAGTAGAAGGCTTAGGAATATCGTCAATGAAAGAGTATAGTTTAGTAAATAATTTGTTTGAAAAAGATAGGTAAATTAACTTGTATAGCCTTAGCGAAATCTAAATGAAATGTGATTATAAGGGTAAAGTTATAGACAATAAAAACTTTGATCAAACTTAAAATTTAAATTAATTATGGTCGAATTTTGACCACTAGGCGACTGCTAGTATTAAATAATAATGTCTTACGTTTACGCGAATATCTTACATTAAAAATTATAAAGAGGCAAGATTTTATTTTGCTCGTCAAAATAACCACACTCCGCCTGATGGTAAGCAGTCGTGTGGTCTAAGAGCAGTGGCCTCCACATCGTCCTCATAGCAGCCGAGGCGATGCTGAGGTCTCTACTTTGACGGCCTCAGAAGGTGCTTTTTCACGCCCCGCTTAAAGGACCCAGGATTGAAGGAAGAAGGAAACACGTGCCTTGGCAGAGAATTCCATGCCTTGATCGTTTGGCAGAGGTATGAGGACCCAAACTTGTTTGTACGCACTCTCAACTCTGGCACCCCATTCAGAGATGCGGTTCAAGGTCTGGTCAAGTTCAACGACAAGATCCTGCCTTTTCCCCACAACCTCAGCCTGTTTGGCCCCAGGACGTCCGAGATAACGCCCATGCACGGTACTGTCGTCTGCATAACAATGTATGTTGCCGAGATTCAACATATCATTGTTTGTTTGCTTATAATGATTTAACTCAAAAATTGCTAAAATGATTTAAAAATTATTTTACCATTAGAAAGCTATATTATCACCGAATAACATAGGCTATATATCATTTGAAAAAGTATTGTTACAGCTAACATAACCTACTTTTACGCGAGTGAAGCCGCGGGCAAAAGCTAGTAGTAGTATAAACATAAATCTAGAGCCTAACTAACATTATAAATGCGAATGTGAGTTTGTTCGTGTCTTTATTACGCTTTCGCGCCTTGACCACTCGACCGATGATCATGAAATTTAGCATACACGTTGTCAGGGGTATAGAAAGGCAATAAGGTACCTTTTATCCAGGAAACAGTACTGTTATTAACCTAACCGATTATTTTGTCAATACATACCGAGATTTTGTCAATATAATATATGTATTTCTATCCCTCAGGAAAAGATTTAAAAAGTACAAACTTTTTTACGTTAACCTTTCACGCCTTAACTACTCGACTTTCGTATATACGTTGTCAGGGGTACAGAAAAGGACATAGGGTACCTCACAGTCAGAGAAAACATTGTTTCCGAGCGGGCAAAGTCGCGGGTAAAAGCTAGTTTTATATCAAAAAGTAAACGGTTCCAAAGGAATTTTCTCCCGCGGACGCTCAGGTTGTGGAATGAACTCCCTGCCCAGGTTTTCCCACAAGACTACAGTATGGGGTTCTTCAAAAAGGGCGTTAAAAGGTTTTTACGAGGTCGGCAACGCGCAAGTGATGCCTCTGGTATTGCAGGCGTCGATAGGCTACGGTAACCATTTACCATCAGGTGGGCCTTAAGCTTGTTTGCCACTTTAGTAGTATAAAAAAAAAAAAAAAAAAAAAACTTATAACGTACTCATGTATGTATCAATACTGAACCTAGTAGTTCATCGATGACTGTCACAATGATTTTCAATGATCCATCCCAAAAAACATGAAGTGATATTCATGTTGTCATCGAACTCATACCCTATACTTAAATCAACTTTTAAGTTTTGTAGAATTATGAGTAATAGGAGTAATTTATTTATTTATTTGAGATGCCAACATTTGTATACACCGAAAATCGAAAATCTTCGTAATCGAAGCAAGACCGGTATGTCACTGACTGCCTATCCGTCTGTGATACAGGCAATATATTACGTGAATATCTACATTGCTGAGTAATTGCAATAACGTTTATATTTAAAATCATAACGAAATAACCTTATGATTTACTCAGAAATAAATAATATCTCAGTCAATTTATTAAAATAAAACAGAAATTGGATATTCAATCGACAGCAAGCATAAAAAGTGGATATCGTAACAGAATTCACATCTGATTTGTAATCTAATAATATTAAGTTATTTACGGGCCGAGGGGCAATAAGTTCTTGTTTCCGATGAAATGTTGCCCGAGGACGGAGACTGTGTGTGGTGCAAGCGGCCAATGATATTACATGTTCTTTTCGTACTTGTTGTTATACAAAGAAACTTACGGGCTTCTCTTTACCCATTACCGTAGCTTTTGAATACTTGTAGTTCTAGGAGTATGTATGGCGCATTAGTCCTTCGAAAGAGTGGCCACGCTACAAGTTCAGAATACTAAAGCTGTTGATTCCTCTGCTGATAATATGTCATATGCTTTCTTTACAATCACTGAAAGTGTCCAAATCTCTATCCAAAAGTATTTATATTGTCGTACGCTAACTAAAAATACGCTAAGTCATATGCATTCCATATCACTTAACTTATTTTTAGTTGTGGGCGGTAGTATAAGCAACCTACCAGATTTTTTTTTTCATAACATGTTGACTTGTTTACATCAAAATAATTTCGAGAATGGTAATAAATTTCTTACCAAATATCTTAGACAAGCTTTTGCCAGCGGCTTCGTTCGCTCGGAATAGTACTTTTTCCGTTGTTGGTGGGAGTGAGAGTTGCGAGTGGTCCCACAACATCAATTCGAGCTTATGCTTGCATGTTTTCGGAGGTGTGAACCGATTTGATTCTTCGATCGGACATAGTATAATTGGCCTTTTTTGTAAGGGTGTATAAATATAAATAAATCTGTCTATCACTACTTGAGAATTCAAAACAAAACTGAAAACATGTGGGTATGCTACCGCCTATCCTTTCAGGCATGTATTTAAATCCGATATTCTGGTAAAGTGTAAATGCTCGTCTAACCAAGTTGCTCCAAGTCTAAGTAATCCTGCAGCACTAAATAATTGTAACACTTCATGTAGATGCAAATCAGCTCGCGTTATTCTCACAACAAAATAAATAAACAACTTTTAAAAGATACCAAAAACCGCTTCCTGCTCGTAACTTTTACTCCAATGTTGCACAGGGGAAAATTTATTCATAGAATTCAATTTACTCCAGGTGTGGCTTGACCCTTAACGGGGAATAAACGGGCCTTATTATGACTGACTTTTGCTTTTGTTTATTTTTTTTGTTTACCTCAAGTTTGGGTACCGACCTTTTTGGTGAAATGCTAGTCCTACAGCTTGGCTGAATGTTTTTCAATTTGTTAATCTAAAGCTGATTTGTTGTTTTATTTTTTGGTAAATTCGATATTGCCCCTTAGTGGGCAGAACAAATACTATGTAACACAACTAGTGATGCACTTATGGGCAATTATTTGGATGGTATTTAAATATACCTATAGTTGTGCACACAACGAAATACCTACTTAGTATGCTCAAGAAAAAGTAAGCATTTATATTATGTATTTTTGTCAATGTATTTGAATATGATTTGAATGCAACTGTCCACGTCATTTGTAAGGTGATGATATGTCATCATGCTCACACAACCTCAAAAAGGATAACAGTCATTATTGTGTTTATATTTTGGGTTCACGTATCGACCTCATGACGTGTACATACTTACTACTTGCATCAGATCGAAAAACCTAATAACGACGATAATACGATGGGGTTTCTAGATAATCCTGGAATAATACATAAGCCAGAAACACGAAAAGACAGTCTTGTAATTATTAGTAAGACTATGACTGTAATAGTGGCGATCATCAGCTATGAGCACAGTTCATGTAGCCAAACTGTATGATATGTCTCGAGCAAAGATAAAAAAACGTACCCAAGCATATTATGTGCTTGAAGTGGGATACTGCAAGATAGATTATTCCCTAAGATCCCAGACCATCAGATGCGTATGGTATCAATCTTTTTCTTTTGCAATATTAGCTATTTGCAGCCCGAGGGTGTATGATATCTTCACTGCCTAGCTTCTAAATGCATAATTTGTTATAATTAACTAAATAATTATTTTTGTATTTATTATTCCCCTGGCCTAATTTATATATACTACACTGTTAACTCGTATAGTTAATAGTGAACTGTCACAATACAGATCAAGAGAAAGGAAGAGAACGAATCCTCACAAGTGTTCAATCAAGCGTGGACGTGTGACAATTACAATCCAAGTGAACTAGAACAATATGATACGTACCCTGATTTTAATGAATAGTAAGTATGTTAGTAGACGAATATTCTATCAACTTAAACATTGTACGGGATAATAGTTTTGTTTGGCTACGTAAACCTAATCCATAATTATGTCCTTCTGGTCTAATTCATGTACATATTTGCAATATCAGATGGTCCGTACGTCCGTGTGATTCTGCTAAATGGAATTTGATAAAACCTAAGTGCTTTTAATTTGAATCAATATCTTTAAATTATGCATCATAATCCGTTTGGTGTTCTTTGCGTGAAGCTTGAATAAACTTGAATAACATGAAATAAAATACATTGAAATTAAACACTTTATACGGATTTTACCGCGTTGTTTATTTTACTTTAAACACTGGTATTAAATAATTTTGAAAACTCTAACACTACTATTATTGAAATTTTACTACTATTTAAGCTATATATTTTCTAATTAAAACAATTTAAATGTGGACTTGAACGACCGAGCTTGGCTTCAAGCTTCTCTACCTGTTCGTTTAGGCGGGCTCGACGTTCGCAAAATTTCAGATGTCAGTTTACCGGCGTTCCTGGCCTCGGTCTACAGCACGGAAGAATTAACCAGGTACATTCTGGCACCCACACTGGTTAGTTCAGAAGTGTTGTGTAAGACTGACGCCGTGAACGCCTGGCAAATGGCTTGTCCAAATACTGATCTGCCTACCAACCCGTTCTCCCAAAGGCAGTGGGATGGGCCGCTATGCAACACGGTAAGAGAAAATCTTTTTACTACATCTGTAAGTGTTGCTGAGCGCGCACGTTTGCTGGCTGTGGGAGAATGGGAATCGGGTTTATGGCTTCAGGCACTTCCATCGTCCAACACAGGTACAATGTTGGACGATACAACATTCCGCCTCGCCACCTGTCTTCGTTTAGGTGCCCCGTGTGTTTCTCCGCATCGTTGTCATTGCGGAGAAGCCGTCGACAGCCTCGGACACCATGGGCTGTCCTGCAGCAGAAGCGCTGGTCGTATTTCACGACACGCTCACCTTAATGACATTATCCGTCGTGCTCTTATCACCGCCGGCGTACCAGCAGTATTAGAACCCATAGGCTTGGTACGTGACGATGGGAAGAGACCCGATGGTATGTCTTTGTTACCTTGGAAAATGGGTAGGCCTTTGGTGTGGGACGCCACATGCGTCGACACCCTTGCGCCATCACATCTTCCGAACACGGTGAGCTGCGCCAGTGCTGCTGCTGTAGCGGCGGAAAACCTCAAACGGCGCAAATACAGTAATTTAATTGGTAATTACGTTTTTGAGCCGTTTGGGGTGGAGACGCTAGGTTCATGGGGTCCGAGCGCTCGTGCGCTTTTTAGAGATATATCTAAGCGGCTAATCGACGCTTCGCGTGACCAGAAGGCTGGACTTTTCTTGGCTCAAAGAATCAGCATTGCCATTCAACGTGGCAATGCTGCCAGTCTCCTGGGCACTTTCCCGGTCGACAGCGATTCTGAGGAATTTTACGACGCTGCCTGAACCAGCCATTTCCTTTCTTTATATTAAATTTATAGACCCATATTTTGTTACTTTCATGTTTTATTTATAAGTGGTTAGGTTTGTTAATATTAGTTAAGTTGTAAATTATAATTGTTGCTTTGTTAAATATAATTATTACATTAAAACAATTTATATTTGAGTTTACACTTTGCCCCGACGTTTCGGTTGCTAGACTAAGATGGTAGTTGTCCCAACGTTCTGAAGTGTTCAGAACGGGACAACTATCATCTTAGTCTCCCCGTGAACATGGCTGTAAAGCAACCGAAACGTCGTGGCAAAGTGTAAACTCAAATATAAATTGTTTTAATTAGAAAATATATAGCTTAAATAGTAGTAAAATTTCAATAATAGTAGTGTTAGAGTTTTCAAAATTATTTAATACCAGTGTTTAAAGTAAAATAAACAACGCGATAAAATCCGTATAAAGTGTTTAATTTCAATGTATAACATTCGCGTAAACATAAGACAACATTATGAAATAAAATAATACACTTTCAGTTTGAAAATTATTTTTCATCAACAAACACAGCACCTTTGCAGGTTGCTTTTTGGTTAAATGAATGTATTCATACACACTGTGCTTTATATTTATGTCTAACTTATTAATATATATTCAGCAGTCAAGAATCCGTTACAGTGGGCATTCGCAGACTTTACATATCATCAAGAGCATTATGAAGATCGTTCAGATATAAAAAACCTCTAAATGTTTTGTCATTGTCCTTAAAACTATGATGAGCTATTGTGATATATTTACGATTACGAAAAATCCGTGGTAAGTTCCGCGTAAAGAAATCCTTAGTCTCTATGTGGCAGATCCACGGTAGCCCTACTAGGCCATTGCTTTAATGGAATAATAATATTACTAAGATAAAAATACAAGTCAAATCACCGAGTTGTTCTCATTACCAAATGGAAGCAAACTCACTTTGGTACAAATGTCCCCAGTTTCAACATACATTTGTCTTTTTTGCTAACATCGCGTCTACGTTATGCTAATCTCCAGAATTACTAATTGCTGAAACTTCAAACTTGACGTTGACAAAAACTAACAGCTTTTTGTGATATACCGACGTATTATGCGATATGAAAATGTGGCAGAAGTTACTGTTGACATTTCTGCATAATTCCGCTTGTTAAAGCCTAGTTTTATGAAAGTAGGTGAACAATGGAAGCATCATTTACATTTTTATGAGAGTTTTGATTGTATTAAAACTATGGACGATTGTATTTGACAAGTATCTGAGTGTGCTAATCATCGCACTGAGCCGCGAGGTATATTGTAATCATCATTATGATCTCTTACGATCAGAAGTTGCGTTTGCTCTAATGTCATTTGACCTTTGATCGTTGATCGTTGGACATAAGTCATAAAAATGTTGACAATATTTGATCTGTATGTGTTTTGATAAAAAATATTTACAAGTTGTAGGCGTTGTCGTATTTTGTTACGCCTATATTTTAACATATCTAGAATAGTAATAACTAGCAAATCTATAGCCATTGCCAGAAATGTTTCCAGACTTCGTACTATTCCTAAATATATATCATTACAAGCTATCTTAATAACCCTTTGCTCGACCTCATGGTCCCTCATACCAAAAACGTGAAAAATATGGCTGAACACGAAAAATTATCACAAAACCACTCCAAGTTTTAAAAATCTTATTTCGCTTAGCCTAGAAGCAGTTAGTTTGAGATGATGTACAGCCCATTTCAGTTAGCATTGTTCTAAAACGCTTCCAACAAGACATAAAAGCGCAGGTGCACTTGTTCTTCGTGAAATATTGCATTAAAATGTTCAAGTTTATGCAAGAAATAAAATATATTGTAGTATGGCGGGTATCTGTCGTGCTGCGAACAGTTTTGTACAGTGTACCTTTATGTGTTTGATTTATCATTTGTAGTTTGCAGCAGTAGTCGGCCATTTTATCTGTGAGATTCACGGTTCCTTTGTACAACGTGTAGCTGGAGTAGTTAATGGCCACATTATGTGTGTATTTATGTATATATGTAGTCTATATTATGTAAGTACCTATAGTTATTTAACCAAAGATTGCACAGAGGGTGTGGAGGTTCTAATAGTCATCTCGTCATTGCCATTACACTGCGTGTTGTGATTCGAAATTTAAATTAACTACTTAAATATGTTGTTAGATTAAATATTTGTACAGTGAAATCTTTTAATATACCGGGTAAGGTGTATAGCTAGACCATCTGTTAGAAACATTAAAGTATACCCGTACAATAGTCTCCGATGTAAAAACAAGACATCTCGTCTTTGTCTCAAGGGTCTTTCAATATTATTGGAACTCACAAAGAATTTAATCAGAAATATGAATGGAAAGAGAAATGAAAAAGCTTCGCTTTCTTTCTTGTTGACGTTGCAAACTAAATATTATATATGTACATATTATTTAGTTTTCCACGTAAACACAAATTACTATATTGAATCGTGTATTATATTTTAATATAATGTTTCTTATTTTAGGCTTCGAGTATGATGATATTTAAGGCAACGAGAGGAAATTGGGAAATAGAAATTCGAAGAATAACTTGTGTGTAATTTAATAATAAGCTTTGCTTCTTTACCATAACACGGCACACTGGTAGCTAGATAAAATGGATATTTAATTATGTATGGCATTCCATAAATTGACAGATTAATATAACTACGATCTGGAAAATATTCTTGCAGGTTAAAATTATCAAACTTTGATTTAAAATCCAATTACAGTAGCAGAAATAGTTACAGATAATGTAGTAAAGGCAGAACGAAAATACACATTTATAAATGTAAATATTTTTACAGTACTTGTTCGGCACCAGTAGTTATTTACATCAGTTGTATTTTCAATACATACACACAGACTTAGAGAAGTAGTGCACAGTGAACTCATTAGGACTGCTAAATCTGAGCAGTAGAACTGGGGAAATAATCGCCTTAAAATAGACAGTAGCCAAATAAACTAGTATTCAGCGATTAGTAGTTTTCAAGCTCATTGGGATAACGGAGTGTGGTCAGCAGTACAGCTGGTGAGATTTTTGTATATATGCTTCTTGCACCGATAGACGATATGATAGATATGACTCCTTTCATTTTTAAAGGGTTGGCTACAGGCAAGTGTTGCCTATGATGTTGTACGCGTTCATAAAGTGTGGTACCTGATTACTACCAGGCCGTATACTTGTTTGCCACTTTAATAACATAAAAGAAACAAAAAAAAACAAAACAACGAGATTAAGATCTGTTGTCTTAAACCGTATTGTGAATCAATATATCTACATCGATTCATAAAACCAGTTTTAAATTACAAATTATCAAACACCGTTACACCCACATTTTAATTTTTAATTATAAGAATTACAACAAGTTAAAAAACAATCAAATGCTATGAATAAAACAGCTAGTTTGAAAACACTAAAGGAATCGAAACTGCTTTTTTAATTCTTGTGGAAAGAAAGGAGGCTAACATTTTTGTGGTCGAGGTTTTCTTGCTATTTGCGTATTCATTAAAGTTTGTATTTTAATTGTTACAGATGCAGCACAACTCTCATTTACATCTAAACAGATATGATTGTTCTTTGTATTCAATTTCCTCCGGTATAATTACAATTATAGCGACCTGTTTTTACGGAGCCTTTTTTTATAAAATGTTATAGGCTTGCGTTTGATCGCGATCTTACCTGATCTTAAGTGAAGGTGCAGTCGACGATGGAGCACGCTTGCCTAGAAGATACCTATTCATTCGCGACTTGAAGACACCCAGATTGTACTCATCGGGAAACACAGACTTAGGTAGCGAATTCCACTCCTTAGCGATACGCATTATAAAAGTGGAAGCAAAGCGCTTCGTGCGTAAATGTGGTATATCCACCATGTACCTGTGTCACTGGTCTGATTGTCTGTTCGTTCGATGATAGAATGGGGAAGGAGAAATCAAATTATGCAGTTCCTCTGCACACTCTCCGAAATGTATCTGATAGAAAACTGAGATACTGGCAACCTTACGACGATGCTCCAAGCTTTGGAGTCGTGTGTTGACTAACTGGTCAAAGGCTTTCCGCTCAATTGACTTCCAAGCCTCCAGCTGATATTTTGCAGAGCCATCCCAGAGGTGAGTACAGTACTCCATGCAGGATCGAACCTGTGCTTGGTACAAATTAAGCAAATGTTCTGGCATGAAATAATGCCTCACCTTAATGAGGATGCCCAGTTTTTTGGCGGCTAGTTGGGCTTTTGCCTCAATAAAGGAGCCAATGTTAAGGGTTGAAGTGTATGACATACCCAGAAGCTCAAGGCAATTAGTTATCGGCACGAATACATCTCGAAAAGTTGGAGCCAGTTGAAATGGGCTCTTTTTGGCGGAAAACAGACACGCCTGGGTCTTAAAAGCATTGAACTTAACCATGTTGGCATCACCCCAATCGGAGACTTCCTTCAAGGATAAGTTCATACGCTTGATCATAGCTTCCCTGAGTAACTGTATCTGTGCTTCACTGGCCCTAGCGCTAGAGACGTAACTGTCTAGAAGCGCGCATTCCCAAATGTACTGTGTTTTAGCAGATCGTCAATATGCAACAAAAAGAGAGTTACAGAGAGTATTGATCCTTATGGAACCCTGGCATTAATTGCCTTTCGTTTGGCTGAGTAGCCATCAATGACTACATGAATCGAGCAGCTCTTCAGGAAATCTGCTATCCAAACGCAGAGGCCAGTGGGTAGGTCAAAGGACGGAAGCTTGCTTTTAAGGCTATCATGCCAGACCTTGTCGAAGGCTTTTGAGAAATCAAGCGAAACAGCCAATGCTTCGCCGTGTTTCTCGATGGCCTCGCTTAAAAAATAAATGCAATGAAACGCATAAATGCGTTGCATACACTAGAAGGTCTCCAGAGGACCGGTTTCAGCGAAACCCTTATTGCCGGTCACTGAGCTGACTATTTGATTTTAGGTATGTCAGAAGTCTGTTGTTTAGTACACGTTCCATACTTTTACAGAGTATGGAGGTAACTGATATGGGTCTGTAGTTCACAGGGTCGGCTCGACACCCTTTTTTGGCACGGGCTGCATATTAGTAAGCTTCCAAGAGTTCGGCACTTGTCCTATTGTCAGGGAGAGGCGATACAGGCGTGTCAGCACAGGTGACAACTCAGGTGCAGAGGTCTTCAGTACTATGGCAGGAATACCATCAGGACTGCTGGCCTTGGCCGCTGGTCGAAATTCTACAGCGTTTTACGGACCCCGGTCTGACGAACGCGTATATCCGACATTAGGGTCTCGCAAGCTGGCAGTGTTACGCTTGCAGTTTCCAGACGCGAATATTCTGCAAAGATAGAGCAGAGTAAATTCGACTTATCCTCAGCAGTGTGAGCCAGAGATCCATCAGGTTTCAGCAGTGGTGGCATTCAAGGACGCTAGAAATTCGATTCGACTGACTTTGCCAGGGACCAAAACGCTTTGCTACCCACAGGGCAAGAAACTAGTTTGTTCCCTACACGGCGTTTGTGGTCAAATCGAGCTATCCGTAGAGTTCGCTTGCAGGACTTGGCAGCTTTGTTAAAGGTTCTCTTCTTGTCTGGTAAATCCTTAGCCTTACTATTTCGAGCGTTAACCCAAGCAAGTAAGCTTTGTGCTTCAGCACCTTAGCGCGTCCACATTCAGCCCCAAACCAGACCCGAGCCTTGCTTGACGTGTTCAGGTCAGAGAATGGAATAAAATACTCCATTCCCTGACGTAACACATCGGTGATAGCATCGGCGCACGCTGTAGGATCACCCGAAGAGAAGCAAGTAGGCTGCCAAAGATAAGATGCAAAAAATGACCGCATCTCATCCCAGTTTGCCGACTTGTATCGCCAGATCCGCCGGGTGCTACTGGAGCCGTGAACGGGTGGGGAGAAGACTGATACAGTTTTCACCAGACAGTGGTCGAAACTACCTAAAGGTGCAGTCACCGGTCACGGAGTAATGGTCTGAGTCAGTTGTCAGCAGAAGCTCCAAGCAGTTAGCTCTTTGACCGTCAACATCTGGAACCCTCGTTGCCTCATTTAGGAGAGGTTTAACGCTAAAGCGAACTTGCGCGTTTCTATCCCAGCGTGGTCAGTGTACTGGTACGGCAAAAGCCACTTCTGGTGGTGGGCATTGAAATCCCCCTAGTAGCACTAACTGGGCAATCGGGTACCTTTGTTGAGCGGTATCCGCCGCCTCACTTAAGTACTCTGTGAGCCTGGTTGTCTCCTGATCTCCACTGTGTGACCTGTAGACACAGGCGTAGAGAATCTTCTCTAGTCTTGTGTCAACACCAACCCATAAGACGGAAAAAGTGGGGTCTTCAAGGCATTGGAGATGCCGATAGCATATGTCATCATGTACGTACACGCATAAGCCCACGCGGAACTTAAATTTATACTCCAGGGAGAACCCTGGGTATGACAGGTACGCAACGTCTAACAGACATGCTATCTGCGTCTGCGAGAGGAATAAGAGAGTTTCTTTCAGTCTCCATATGGTGGTGGACTGCTACGAGATTGGAGTGCAGATCTCGGATATTGGCGAGGTGCATTGTGTGAGAGGGAGTGCAACCGCTGTTTAACGCATCTCTTATTCTTTTTTGCCATTATAATATTGGACGAGTGAATAGGTAAGAGGACGGTAGAGGAATGAGGCCCTCCGCAGCTTTACCTCAGCCATGTGTCTCCACCACAACTTTGGAACGTAGCCCGGCCACCGCTAGGGCAACCGTGCCCTCTCCCCCCCGAGCTTATACATAGGGCCCTCTCATCCGGTTGCCAACCGGCACTATGGTGTAAGCCTGAGATATCCGACAGTTGGCGGGGCAGCCTTTCACAAGTGGCTTGCTTGTTACTTGGGCCCCCTACTACCTGTGGTCAGCCAAAGCGGTACATCATGCCACGGCTTCAGCTACCCTCTGAGACTAATGTTCCGATATGGCAAAGAAAATCCATGTCAAACCGGTCAGCTGGCAGTAGGCAATTATACTGTGTTTCCTACGGACGCGGTTGACTCAGCCCCCAAAAACGTAACATAACCTAACCGTCTGTTTTTTTTTAGTTACCAGTAGAAATGCTTTATGCACTGCTCGCCGGCTAGGGGATGGCACCGTCGGGGTGTGTGGGACTCCCAGTATGAAGTGCTGGTATACCCACTAAAAAAGACTGTCATCTCGCAGAAGGACGTCATTGAGCCCCAGCATCTGTCGTTGCCGACCATCTTGGATACAACGGTCGGCATCGAGAGGTTGCTAGTCACGGCGACCAGGGCACAGCGTTGCGTGGCCCACGCCGGACACTCCGCCAGCGTGTGCTACGTCGTGTCCCGGTAACATAACGTTTATTATTTTATACCCAGGAAAAATGCTTGATGCTCTACCCGCCGGCTAGGGGACGGCACCGGCGGGGCGTGTGGGACTCACCAGCTGAGTGCTGGTATACCCACTAAAAAACCTGGGGTGTTCCCTCTCTCACCCAATGGGGAGGGCCAGTTGGGAGTCTTAAAAGATTCATCCATAGCAGGCCCCCCGTGTGGGTGCCGGCCGGGTCAATTGGACCCGACCTCCTCTCGTCCCCGGGGGAAAGCATTTCACTGCACTCCCCTTTCGACCTAAGAAGGCGCGCGGGAACACCGCGCGCGCCCTCTATGGGTTCTTACTCACGGGTGGCAGGGTCCCCTGAGGCCTTGCCACCCAGAACCCTTAGGTGGGGGGCAGGAGAGCGACATAAGCGCCTCTCCTGCGCCCCCTCCTCCGGCGGTGGATGTCCGGGGTGTAAGGATCTTCCTCACGCCCCCGCTCCGCCGCCTCCTTCTGCGAGATGACAGCCTCGCAGAAGGACCTCATTGCACTCCAGCACCTGTCGTCGCCGACCATCATGGATACGACGGTCGGCAACGAGAGGTCGGGGCCGGTAACATAACCTTTTGTTTTTTTTTCTTTTTTTTTCTTTTTTTTTTACGGGGGGAATTCCTCTTGGACTTCGAGGAGGGGCAGCGTCTCCTGCATGGGGTAGTAAGGTGTTGAACTACCCCGTGCATCGCCTCAAAGGCGCGTGCCGACACCCGCGCGCGCCTCCGCCTCGGGTCCATCGAATAGGGGGCGGGGACTTCCCCAAGTCCCTCGCCCCTGGACCCATTCATGGGGGCCGGAAAAGGGCGTTGTCCGCCCTTCCTCTGCGCTCGGTGCGCCTTCTGCGGCCCGGGAAGGGAGTCGAGATCTCACTCTCCCGTTCCGCAGTTTCCTTCTGCGACATCACGTCCTCGCAGGACACCACAGCGTCCCACGACTCTGCGCTACCGACCATACTCTGCACTACGGCCAGCAGCGACAGATCGCCTCCTACTTCAATTATGAAGACACGGCGCTGCTCGTCCCAAGCTACACACTCGGCGAGCGTGTGTTGCGCCGTGTCCTCCCCGCAATGCCGAACTTAACCTAACCATTTGTGCGTAATCATCTATGATACTCAAATGTGTGTGTAATCACAATTGCAATCTCTATTCTCTCATCTGAAAAGCCTTATGAAAAAACAAACCAGCACGAGCAAAAAGGAATCAGGCGCTTAGCTCTTGCGTCTGATTCTGAGGAGTCGTGGCTCACCGCAAGAACTCCGATCATCTTTACAATTGAGCTACTTTTCCAGTTGTACAGTCTAACGTATATATAAGCGGTGAAGCCACCGGCCACTCACATAGAGAAAAACCTGTGTTTATAATTGTTAGGCTAGTGGGAAACCATTGGACTGCCCCGCAGAGGTCTCGAGCTCGAATCCAAGGCGCGCATTTCTGACTTCGAAGTTATATGTGTATTAAATAGTTAATTACCGCTTGCTTTAACGGTAAAGGAAAACATCGTGAGGCAATCTGCATGTCTGAAAGTTCTCCATAATGTTCTCGAAGATATGTGAAGTCTGCCAACCCGCACTAGGCCACCGTGGTGGACTATGGCCTAACCTTTCTCACAGTGAGAAGAGGCCAGTGCCCAGTAGTCGGATAATTTAATATTAATATAGGGCTGATATTATTACTATTATTAGTATAAATAGAATACAAAGATAATATTAATCTTCTATCAAGTTATACCCTACATCTGTTTTTCGCCAGTCATCAGTCGCCCATAGTCAGTCTCAGATTCAGACTCCATGTGACTACTGAAAATTTCTTGATAGGAAACCTAGTAACACTTAGTCCGACTTGAAAAGCCGAGACTTGCCTCATGCCCAGAAGTTCCATTCAATACCGCTACACCACCGAGGCTGATGTGAACAGGAAAATAAAACTATTTAAAGTAGAAAAAGACGAAACTGTATACCTATATTTCCTTAGTTGTATAAATCTTTTACGATGTAAAACTACGTTTCACTGTAATACCGGAATCTTTTCTTTTGCTAAATATATGTCGTTTGCGTACTGGGTCGTTTAATTTAGAAAATATACGTGTGTGTCTTTGTTACTTTAAAACTTGGGTGTAATTCTTGATTTAAAGTTTGGGGCTTGGTAGTCAAATAATTGCCATACTTCTTTATCTTCCGAGTTCGTATTTTGACGGTCGTGGCCACGGGTAGACTAGACGAACGATGGAAGTAAGACAATTAATTGTCTAATATTGTATTATGGGTACAAAAGCGTGAGTCCACAATCAGATATATGTAGATCTATCATTCATTCTAGTACAAATCAAGAGCATTTTATTGTTCTCATACTAAATAAACTGACAAAACAAAAGTAAAACATCAGAGAAGCGTAATGTGGTCCAACAAGGAACAATCTCTACCGCAGAACATAGGCCTATTCTACCCTCGTAATGATCAAGAGAAGACGATTGTGCGGCGGTTAAATTGTATTATCTCCGAACAACAAAACTGAATTTCATAATCCGGCTCGGTAGAACAATTCGGGTCTTGCAATATTTTCTAGAAACTTCGCCTCTGCCGTAATCGTCGCTCGCTCGATGCCGCGATCTACCAAATTGAAAAATAACTGAGCGTCCCCGCGATAAATTTCACTCGGAAAACTTTACCGTTTTAATCGTTAAAACGGAATTTTGGTCATTTAAAGTACTGTTATTAAACTCTAAGACATAAATAAGTTGGCTGACTTAACGAACAGGATCGTAGTATATTTTAGGAAGGGATTAAAGTAAGTGAGAATTTCTTTTGTTTTCACCCGAGTTCGGTTCTTCATTTGAATTTCTGCAGAATTTTAAAAGGGCGATCTTAAGTCTTTGTTACGAAAAAGATCACGGTATGCTGAGTGCCGTGCATCTTCTAGAGACCAAAGTAATGATCATATTCGTATCGTGACTGACGATACCAAAGTCAAAGTCAAGTCAAAAATCATTTATTCATTTAGGTCACAAAGTAACACTTATGAACGTCAAAATATATGGGTTAGTGAGTTTACTAAGTTACTGAAGCTACATTTAGGTTAGTTGCTAGGTTCAGGCAAAGGGTTGAGCCTATGAGAAGAAACCTGCAAGAAACTCACGGCCACTCTTTTAAATCGCCAATTAAATATAATTTCAGTATTTTACAACTCAGATTAACAAGGCGTTGCAGCCATTATGCCATATACTACAGACTATAAAAAAACTAAAGATAGAAACAAAAATAACTTGATAATATTATAGAGATTAAATAATTTGGGCTAAGGTGTTTTAATATAAATCTAAAATAGGCAGTAAGATGGCATGATGGCGCATACACTTACACTTTGTGACAATGCAAAGGCAGTCCGTGACTAAATGCGGTTGTGCATTTATATTCTTCAATAATAATCAAATTAAGAAACAAGTTACTTGTTAACTTCACAAATAATCACGAGGTACCTCTACATTACTAAATTGACTTAAAAGTAATACAGATCTTTAAATCCTGTATGCAACAAGCAACTAGTTCCATGAGTTTTTGTCATTTAAGTAGTCGTTGACTGAATAATAACCCTTCCGAATAAGTTGTATTTTAACGGCGCTTTTAAATTTAAGTAATGGTAAATTTATTATATTAATAGGTAGTTTATTAAAAAAACGTATACCGAGTCCCGCAAATGTATTGTGAACTTTATGTAAACGATGATATGGGCCTACTAACTTATGCTTATTTCTAGTGTTTACGTTATGGATATCACTATTCTTATTATATAAGTGAATATTATGTTTAATAAACATAATGTTAGCAAATATATATTGCGACGCAACAGTAAGTATGCCTATTTCTTTAAATCGATCTTTCAGGGAAACTCGTGGTCCTAAATTATAAATGCTACGTACTGCACGCTTTTGAAGAATAAAAATTGTCTCGATATCAGCTGCCTTGCCCCACAATAATATACCATAGGACATGACACTGTACCAAACGCAGACTGCACTGGTAGTTCAGCAATGTATTTAAGTACCCATCATATTTCTATTGCCGTGTTTCTAACATGCTTGGTTGGTATATAATATACGAAGAGTATATCGTGACTAGTAGCAACCTTGTATATTTCTTGATCTGTGTGTGGATCTGAGGTATACAATACGATATTTTTAGGTCACTGGCATAGTTAAATATCATATCAATCTAAGTTTTCATACATGAAATACAGCAGTACAAAGCTTAATATGAACGAAAGTATTATCGCATGCCTGAGAAATACATTTTGGTAATATCTATAGCAACAATAGCCTAAAGGAAAGCCGTTAAACTGCCAAGCAGTCACCATGCAATTCAGACTCAAGAACAACAATTTGTGGATCAAAACAATTTTTTGTTCTGTGTGGGGGTGGGGGTCGAACCCACAACACTCGGCACGGCGGCAGTGGCGAGGCGACCAAGTGAAGAACGATGGGATAGTGGTTAAGTAACCACTACCTCATCGTTCTCTAAAATATGATTAAGTGAAGACTGCCAACCTATATTGGGCCAACGTATCCAACGCGCTATGGCCTGATCCTTCTCAGACTACGTAGAGGCTAGTGCCCTGCAGTGGGCCTGTTTATAGACAGGGCTGATATTATTTTTAAACCTATAAAAATAGAAACTGTTCTATTAACGTATCAACGAACAGGCTGCCAGGTGCATCGTAACATGTTGTACACAGATTTCTTATGTATCTAACAAAGTCATCCATAAAGGACAAGGATTTCAAATTTTAAGATAAGTTCAAAGTTTATTATAGAGTGTAGGAAGTTTCAATTTAATAGTGATTAAATTGAAACTTTGTAGAAAAGCACTTGAAATTAAATAATCAAAAACATAGGTACTTTATTACCGTTTCCACTAAATTCATCCATATGGGTCATGAGTAAAGGTCAAGGTTTGTAAAATAATATAATTCATGTTATATGATTCTATTAAATTGAAAGTTCTTAACAATAAATTGAAAGAGTGTTTTGTAAGGCTTTAGATAGCACATTTTATACTTTCATTAACGAAGATTTGGACTAAATCGCGGGTTAAAATAAGACTAGCTTCACCTGTGTTCTTCAATTAAATTATTCAATACTACAAGGCTACAAGGCTATATTTAAGGCTACAAGATCGCCGAAAAATCAATGCTCTGGATATGTGGTGTTGGAGACGCATGTTAAAAATACCGTGGACAGCGTTTCGTACCAATAATTCCATCCTTAAAGAGCTTCACATACAAGACAGGCTTTCATCGTTTGTGCAGTTACGAATACTGAAGTTCTTTGGGAACATCTCCAGAAACGAGGACTCGATGGAGAGACTTGTGGTGCAGGGCCGCATTGAAGGCAATAGAGGCCGCGGTCGGTCTCTAACGCGCTGGATCGACCTTATCACCAAAGTTACGCAGTCAACCGCAATAAAATGCTCGCAATGCCAATAGCCGCCAGATGTAGAGGGTACGTAAGTAGCCACGAACACTCTGACAAGAGTGCCCAACTAAGATGAAGAAGTTCACCTAGATCCTCGTAGAGGTAGGTAGACAAACCCACTCCGCTATGACTACTCAAGTTTATAATATACCTAGCGTTCCCACTCACCAATTTGCGCTATTTACTGTGACATGTCTCAGGCGTTCGACTTTGTGGATCATAACATACTGATCGACAAACTTGACGCATATGGCTTTAGAGGCAACATTCTGAACCTAATTAGATCTTATCTTACGAATCGACGACAAGTAACTCAAATCACTAGAGTAAATATTAAAACCAAAACTGAAGAAATATATACCTCCTCTAAACGCTATTTATCGTATTCTGTACCACAAGGTAGTGTATTGGGACCGCTTTTGTTTATAATATACATCAATGATCTACCAAAAGCCACACTTCAACCTGTTACACTATTTGCAGATGACAGTACAATAACAATTGCATGTAACGACATAAATCAGTATAAACTTAACATAAATCACTCTTTGACATCGATAATTTCGTGGCTGACCAATAATAACTTAAAAATAAACTTAGCAAAAACAAATATTATGCATTTTGGACAAAAATCTAATAATCCCCTAAATATAAATCTGATCGTGAATAATTATAATATACAGGCAGTAAACGAAGCTCGATTTCTCGGTTTAACTATAGACAGTAAGTTAAACTGGAAAGAACATACTGAAAAACTATGTAAAAAGATTAGCAGCCTATCATATGCCCTATACAAACTAGCATCAACTGTAAACACTGACGCACTTCTATCTGCATATTACGGTTTGGTTGAGTCTGTCCTAAGGTATGGCGTAATTTTTTGGGGCAACTCTAGTAACAAAGATATAGTTTTTAAAATTCAAAAACGATGCATACGAAACATGTTTGGAATAAAAAGTACTGAAAGCTGTCAGCCTCTGTTTAAAAAATATAATATTTTAACATTACCATCTATTTATATTTTGGAATCGGTCATGTTTGTCAGAAGTAATCCACAATTTTTTCCTCGTATGTCAGAAACAGTAACTCGAAATCGCAGAAACAACGATAGATTACGTGTCCATCCTGCTAAAACTGCACTACTTCACAAAAGTATATTATGCAGGGCTCCAATAATTTATAATAAAATACCAAATTATATTACCAAATTGAATACAGACCAATTTAAGAAAGCATTAAAAAAACTATTAGTTGAAAAATGTTATTATAATTATGAAGACTTCCTTAAAGATAAATTTTAACTGACATTATTTGTTAAAAAATCTTTGACTCTGTATTTTTGACTATTTCCTATTTCCATTATTTGTTAAAAAAAAAAAAAAAACCTTTTGACTGTATTTTGACTGTTTCCTGACATATTTCTGATTTGTTTTGTTTAAATATAATATTTTATTGACATTTTGTTATTAAATTAGTTTATTAATTGTTAAAATTTATGTAATGCATGATTAATCTTTGATATTTGTAAGCCAGCAATGGTCAGACATGTTGAAACAAATTATTATGTGACATCTATAATAAGCATCTTATCAATGTTTTTATTATGTACACGTGTCTTAGCAAATAAAAATATCTTTATCTTTATCTTTATCTTTATCACCAACCTTCCGGTTATATAGTGAGAGCCGTTGTACCTTCCCCAGTGCCTGAAAGCAGATGCTTTCAGGTACTGGAAGGTATAGCGGCTAGTCAACTAGTCCATGAAGGTTCAGGGACCGGTTGACTAGCCGGTTTCCGTTATCGCAAGCTACCTCATGCCCAAGTGGCACTAACTATTATCCAGAGAGGTGCCGGAGCAATAAAGCCGCTCACCAGTCGCAACTCTGAGAGTTGCTAACGATAACCTCACTGAAGCCCTGTAGAAGCCGCTTCCCATATCTTTGGTATGGTACCGGAGCTGTATAAGGAACGTGATCAGACGTAAGTAGAGGTGAATTACATCCATAAGCCAGCTATTATTTTAGGTCCTACGTATTAGGGGATGAGGCTTTTGCCAGTTAGCACAGTTCAAGATGCCGCTCTGTTATTGAGATTTTCTTGACAAGAAACCCTATTAAAGCATTGATCAATCCGAGAATCAATTCTCAAGCTTGGCAATAATATTAGTCTTGATTAATAAATAGTAAAAATAAATAAAATTTACAAAATTGAATAATTCTGTTCACAATTTTAAGCTGGCTACGTAATCAGTGGCTTATATCGAATTATCCATTTTATTTCCCCGTTTTTATTACTTGATAGCCATATTTCTCTATATGTTTTATGTGGATAATTTGTGAACATTCCATCTTAATGCTAGACAATCCTCAAAGGATGATGGAAAGGCCGGATTCGTCCGGACAAATCCTCGGAGATTATAACGTACAGCTAATTTATATTTACTGTTCTTTTCGCATGTTATTCTTAATATCGACTAAGTATACGTGCGTATTATTGCTTTTGGAAGTACATAATTCCACTTCGTGATAAATAAAATCAATTTTTTATTTATATAAAAATTTTATATATTTACAATGTTGAATATAAGAACGACACTCTTTTTGCTGGACATAACAGACAGGCAACGAAGAATATAAAAAAATATTTAATTCATAATGAGAATTAACATTAACATTACTATTAAGTTTTTGACGTGCCTTTTGACTAGGCTGCTCTTAAAGTATCTAAAGGTATCTGCATGATAACGTTAATTCACGTTACCAGTTATATTATATACTAGCGAACCCGGCAGAAGTTGTACCGTCTGAACGAATCGATTGCAGTGCCACCTGCCGGGTTCAATTGTGAATCGATACCATACACCCAATCGCATACAAAAAAATCACGTAGCTCGCTCCTGCCGGTTCTGAGGAGTTTAGTAACATACACACTTACTGAAGAAATATATATGTAAGATATGCAAATCATGCAACGAAAATACAAAACAGACTTAGTAAAAAATACATATATATCATTACATATAATTGCACCTGATACATGATTTGAGCGGAACAAATAAATATCTTGTTATGGGATGACTGTTTTAGGCGTTAGACCTAATGAGCCGCAGTAAAATGAAGGCTGTCCCCGTGTAATAAAAAACCTTTTTTAAATCTGCAAGAACTTCTTCAGACCTCTTTTAAGGCTTTGTCTTGATCGTACTTAAAGATAAGCCTTTGTCGCAAAGTAAAAAGGTGTTTAGAGCTTGATATACGTAAAGTACAAAATAAAGCAGATGTGTTTATTCGTACGACAGAATTTCAGTCAAAGGTCTTCAGAGTGTAGATTGTCATGGCTTGCATAGAATACCGTAATAGGAAAGTCAAAATAAAAAGTGATAAAAATCCAAGGCCATAGCTATTTATATAGCGACCCCATGAATTATTTTGTGCTTTTACAGAAACTGTTGTATAGTGACTACTCTAAGAACTGCCTCCGTGGTGCAGCGGTAATGTAAGCGACTGCTGTGCGTGAGATCTCGGGTTTGAATCCTGGGTCGAGCCAACAAAAAGTTATTGGGTTTTTCTGTTAAGAAATCTCAATACCAGCCCGGAGTTAAGAATTTGGCGATGTTAGGCTTTACGTGCTTTTTGAGGCGTGGCGGTGTCGAGAGTGCACTTGTTTTGCGCACTAATTTGTGTACTGTAATGTAGGAGATATTATAGTGCATAAGTAGCAGAAGGCGAGTCTCTGTTAAGATTGACCGCTTTTACCGAAATCTGCTCTAGAGAACATTATTACTCTAAGAAAACGAAACATTCTAGGGACAGTTAGAGTAATGACTATTACGGTATTGCCCGTACATAGCGATTGCACATCGCTACTTGTTCCAATATATTATTCGTCGTTGTTCCCACATTGCGAGGGTCGAAAACATGAATGTCAAAATCTATGGCTTACTTACTTACTTTGCTGGCTCAGCGACCTAAGGTAGCTTTTAGCCTCCGACGTTTAAGTACGCTATTTGTAGCTATTTTATCCCTAGTCAGACCAATCGGACACATTCATCTCTTGCAGGTCTTTAGCTATATTATCTTTCCAGCCTTGACCACCAGACGACGCTCGGTGGGTTGCCCTATATTTCATCACAACTAACAACCTTACATTGCTCTCGTTTAATTATAAACAGGTTAATTTAAAACCAAATTATCAGGCGTGTGCATTAATCGAGATTAATACTGCCGAATTAATATGTGCAGATCAGTACGAATGGGGGTATTAACAGGATAGAATTACCATGACCAATTAGCAAACTGATAGCCAACTGATTCAACAGTCCACCAGCGGATGTTTAGTAAATTATCTGATAGGAAATATGTTTCCGCACCTAATCGGGTTTGTCGACTGTAATGGTGGAACACAAACTGCCTATTATTAGGATGTGTTCGTATTTAAATTTTACTGTGATTGGGTGTCAAGAGAATTATACAGTAATAATATTGAATTTTGGTAAAGAAAGTTTAATCGAATTACTAAATATTAAAAAGTAGCGGTATACCATTTGATTGCCATGCAATGATCTCGAGTTCGATCCCACGGCCTACTTCTTGCCCCTAGTTTTCAAAGTTACATGCATATTAAATACTTCATTATCGCACTCTTTGACGATGAAGGAAAGCATGATATAACGTGACGTTTTTCGCACTGGACAGAATATAGTAGATAAGACTGAGGAGAGGCCCGTACAGAGCAATGGACAATTTACAACAGGGCTGATATTATTATTATAGTTATAAAATAAAGTAACCCATGCTTTTAAAAAATTGTATAAATATGTTATATATATATAAATAATAATAATAATATCAGCCCTGTATTAAACTGTCCCACTGCTGGGCACGGGCCTCTTCTCAATGTGAGAAGGTTTAGGCCCATAGTCCACCACGCTAGCCTAGTGCGGGTTGGCAGACTTCACATAATTATCATCGAGAACATTAGGGAGAACACTCAGACATGCAGGTTTCCTCACGATGTTTTCCTTCACCGTTAAAGAAAGCGATAATTAATTATTTAATACGCATATAACCTCGAAAAGTCAGAGATGTTAATACAATAAAAATATTTTTTCGTCTAATTAACTGTCTTTATTAAATAAAGTAAGAGTCAGGATTAATCACTCTTATATATGAGGTAATTTCTTAGTACCAGTAGGTACCATGTTTGGCAAGGTAGATCGTGACCCCATTCGTAAGTTCATAACACCATCTTATCTTAAATCAATACATATGTCAGTATTTTTAACAATTAATACATCTTAATTACGTATTTTCAAATCATTTTGTCTAATCAGATACTGAGAACTCTAGCATACATAAACAGTTTCAGATATAGGTATATAAAAGCCAATTACAGGAAATATACTCATTGAAATACAGGGCAGCTTATAATAATTCCGAATACACAAGGGCAACAAGTCTACATTGACTGGCTACAATATACCCTCAGAATGAAACGACATATTTCGCCGATATTTTATAAAATAATTTCATATTATTGATACATCTCATCGTATCGACGAAACGTAATCCTCCCATGACAATTGAAAATAACATTTTCATTACGTTGAGTGGTATAAAACCTTGTTCCAGAAAGAATATCAGTACTCTCTATTGGGAATTTCACATGAAAAATTGACAGTGTGTTTTGACAACCCATTTTTAATAACAGATCTTGAATGCGATGACATTTATTTGATTAAGTTTGCTTGTCATTGAGATAATAACATTCAATGTTGCTTGCAAACATTTATATCAAAGACGTGTTACATAATATTGTCTTCTGTTTACGCGAATGTTATTCATTGAAATTAAACTACTATATACGGATTTTATCGCGTTGTTTATTTATCACTGTATTACAAAATTTTTGAAAATATTACTCTACTACTACTATTGATTTTATTTGACTAATTTATAAGCTAATAAAATTATTTAAACTATTAAATCTATTTATTTTTGGTTTACACTTTCCCCGACGTTTCGGGTGCTTTTCAGCAGCCATAATACAGTGATAAATAAACAACGCGATAAAATCCGTATATAGTAGTTTAATTTCAATCAAAGATGTGTTCTTTGACAATTATTTCGTATTGTGATCATGAGCCCTTTAAGAAACGACTTGCTTTAAGCAGGTGTTTAACAAAACACCGGTGGCACTTCTGGAGAAATGTGGAAGCTCGCATTCATAAAGTGTTTTATTAGAGATTTCGAATAGTTAATCAATATTCGAATAATAAATAAATCAGTAAATGCTCAATCGACAATCAAATGCAGAATCGTAAAATTTTCCAATCAATCGATAATTTTTTGGTGACAGTCGCGATCGCTCGTTTAATGTTTAAACGCTGGCGAGTAACTATTATCTTTATTGCAGGATATCGTACTACACAGGGGGGCTACGTCACCCCAAAATTAAATAATCCAATATAAAAATAAAAACAGTATTAGAAAATTATATTTTATTTATATTTATTACCAAAATAAGATCACAAATCAGCCTTATAATTAAAAATAAAAATACAGTTTGAGCACTATAGGCATACTTTGGTTTTATGTTCCAAGAAAATTGGAATTTAACACTTAGTGCACCTGGTGCTGCTTTTTTGATGCCTGTTTCTTGAACAGAAACCACAATTTCTCGGTAGGTGATGTTGAGATAGGATAATCGAGAGGCATAGGTTTTTTTGAAGATTACAGGAATAATGTATCTTATATCCCTCTTTAAAGTTGGCCTTTGTAGGCGTTGCTCTTAATGTTCCTGTACGAGATTCAAGCTCGATTTCTTTAAAAAGTGCTAAAATATGGCTTATTATTTCCTTTTGCGTATTTGAAACTACTATACTTTGGACAACCTTTCTTTTTAAATATTTCTGGCCGTTGCATCGAAATGGTCCACTCCTTACTTTGTCTTATTATAAAAATGGATTATAGTCTTGACTTATCAAATCCTGAGATATTTACCACGAAGTCATATCATTCATATATCATCATCCAAAGTTGCTTGAGCGCCCGAATCCACTTGACGAAAATCTTATTTAACACCGTCAGTGTAGGGGTAGTAACCCTTACTATAATTTGATGATGATGTGCTAAACGAGTAGACAAGTTAACTGGTCAATGCTTCTATTGCTACTAATTTAAATTATGTACAACAAATATTCAAGTAAAATATATGAATGAAATATGAGCACGATTATAAAATATGCAAGCGCAAGCTAATTTACTTACCAATAAGAAATGTACGGGTTTGCTCGTACAGTCAAGTTAATCATCATATTTCTTCTTCAACTAGGCCACGATTAATTAGATCTTTTTTATCACTTGATGCCTAATTTACTGTAAGATGTATTGCCCCATTGTTCAATATCCTATCAACAGCTATCTGCATACAATACGATATAAATATAAAAACATCACTGTTATGCTATTTGCATATTTCAAAGGAAAAAATAACCCAAGTTTATTGAATAATTTTTATTTTAGAACATAAGCTTAACAATTAATTATTGAAACCATAATCATTAAAATGTACTAAAACAATTTAATAATCGCAATAAGCTTAAAAATAACAATTATATCTTTAAAAAAATACTTAAGTTGTTACTACACTGGGGTGCTACAGTACCCCACCACACATATGCGCGCGTCTATAGCCTCATTCACCATGTTTCTGGTTAATCTTTAGCGCGTGACCCCATTATAAAATACGCAGGAAGTCAAAACTGTACATTTATGCCAATTGAAATAAATACGAAAACAAAAACCTATGGGGTGCTCGAGCACCCCAAGTATGGTTCTAGGCTTAAATTGAACAAACAATGTTACCCAAAGTACAGCAAAAGAAAAATCTCGTATAATATAATATATTTAAGGTAAAATGCATAGTATAGCTATAGCGATATCCTAGTGGGAAACCGTTGGACTGCCACACAGAGGTCTCTAGTTTGAACCCAAGGCGCGCATCTCTGACTTTTTGAAGTTATATGCGTATTAAATAGTTAATTATCGCTTGTTTTAACGGTGAAGGAAAACATCGTGACACAGACATGCAGGTTCCCGTATGTCTGAGAGTTCTCCATAATGTTCTCGAAGATATGTGAAGTCTGCTAACCCGCACTAGGCCAGCGTGGTGGACTACGGCCTAACCCTTCTAACTGTGAGAAGAGGCCCTTGCCATGTATCAAATCATACGTAATACATTTAAACTATTATATGACATATATGTAGTATAATAGCTGTACGCACCATTCTTTTTTTCACGTGGGGGTATGCATTGGCGCATACCTCGCCGCAAGGCGATTGAGAGGTTACGTCGGACTCACTGGGGAATGATAATCCCGGTAATACCGACTAAACCCACCACGGTGTTCCTCGACATAACCAGAGTCGGCGGGGCCGCATGAGTCATTTTAGTGATTTCACCTGCTTTAACTGTCGTTTATGTTTAAGTATTGAACTTTGCTTATTAGATACTTTTAGACATTTCTCAGAATTGTCTTATTGAAATGGAATTTCATTTAAACAAAGTATGTAATAAAATCGTGATATGTTCTAAATTGTAACCAATTTTATTGAGCATATATTAAAAATAATTGGCATTAAGTTATTCTAATATTTTCGACCCAATCAGGCAAAATATTTTTGGAGCTGAGACAGAGGGATCAATACTATCAATAATATCGCCTTAATGATTGAAAGCGATATTTTTATCTGAGTTATTTTTATTAGAATGACACCGAACAAAATCGGTCGTGGGTGAATGAATGAATGAATTAATTATTTATTTGTAGAACATGGGTACATAAAGTTCTTAGTTACATTACATATTGTCCTTGCCACATTTAACCAATTTTGGCATGCAAATGTTATGTTTTAATTTTATATACCATGCATAAAGTTTTTTATTATCACTGTAGTCAGAAACATTAAATATTTTAATTTACAGATACTCGTAATAGAGTTTATGAGACATGTTTTACAATATTGTTATGCTACTTGCTGTACAACATTTACCCAACTGAAATGTTTCCTATTAACTATCTGTAAACTTATCATCCTAAAACTCGCACAAAGAATAATAACAACATATTTTGTGTAACATTGCCAGTAGCTCTTTTTTGAATAAACATATATTATGTACATTACGTATACTGGTCGGTAACTTATTATAAATAATTGAGGCCTTACAGAATATGCTCTCATGCTTTAAGGTAGTTTTACTACTGACTATGCATGCAACTTGCCGATATGACGAGATCTTTTTCTTTTTTCAAACAACTCAATATTCTGTTTTGTGAACATAGCATACTCTTGAATATATACAAGGGAATGTCATAAGATTATGTTTTTAAAAAACGTCAGGCAAGGGTCTGTTTGCTTTAGATTAAATATTGGTCTGATGCAACGTTTTTGGGCTTTAAATGCAAGAGACCAGTCTGTCGAGTTACCCCAAAATATGACACCGTAGTGTAATGTTGATGATACAAAACCACGATTCGCTGTTATAACTGTAGATAGACTTACTATGTTGTTTTACTTATATAGTCCATATGCAAACTGACTTAATTTATTGCAAACTAATTCTACATGCGTCTTTCAGTTTATTTTATTTTCAATATTGAGAATTTAAAATTTTGTAGCCTCATGTTCCTCTATTTTGTGTCCCATATAATTAATATTTAAAATTGTTGTTTGCTTTCTTTGATTAAAATTGATAATTGTAGTTTTATTAATATTGATTATTAAGTTATTGTATGTCAGCCATTGTATAATAGAAATCAAAGATTTATTAATGTCAAATTCAAGTGTAGTCAAATTTCTCCCTGTATAAAGAACAGTGCTGTCGTCAGCAAACAATGTCATATTATATGAAGTAGCGTTTGGCAGGTCATTAATATACGCTATAAAGAGTAGAGGCTCCAATACACTACCCTGAGATACACCATATTTTGTAGTTTTCTTGTCAGATTGATGCGTAATTTTACTTTTTGTTTTTTACAAAGCATTGAGATTTCTGTTATTTGTTGCCTGTCTTTCAGATACGATTTAATCAGACTATGGGCGTTACCCCTTACACCGTAACAGTGTAACTTTTTTAAAAGGATGTCATGTTTTACGTGGTCGAACGCTTTAGACATATCCATAAATATCCCTACAGCTGGATGACCTTTATCCATACTGGTTGTAACAGATTCCAGAAAATTGTAGATGGCCATGTTTATATTTTTATACTTTCTGAAACCGTATTGCTGTGGTATAATTAATCTTTCTTTTTCGAAAAAATCTGACAGACCCTTGTGTATGACCATATCGAATATTTTTCCAAATATTGGAATTAGTGCTACAGTTCTATAGTTCCCAATGTCTAACTTTTTCCCTCTCTTATATATCGGATTTACAATAGTTATCTTTAATTTATCGGGAAATACACCCTGTTCGTTGCATAATTTAACTAAGTAGTATAAAATCGGAGATATTATAATTGCTACATCCTTTATAACCTTAGTTATTACGCCATCGTATCCAGTACTGTTAAAACATTAATAATTTTATAAATCTCATTTGGACTAATAGCTGGCGCTATAAATATAGACTTACAAACATTTACTAGCCTATAAGATGCAGGTTTGCTGCCACATTTCCGTTGACTGCAACTATCTATCATATCAATGTAGTAATTATTAAATGCATTGCAGATGCTTTTGGGGTGCCTTATTATCTTGCCATTTATTTCAATTTTAGATATTCCTTGTTTAGGACAAGTAGTATTAGAGCTGTTTATAATATTGCACGAAGCCTTAGATGATCATTTTTTGATGTATTGATGTGAAAATTGTTTTGAGATTTCTGAGTTAGTTTTATTGTAGTTTTTAGTCTCTTAGAATAAGTTTTGAAATATTTCCTTATTTACTGAATTAGGGTTACTTCTATACTGCCATAGCATTTTGCGTTTTTTTAAGCTACATAGTTTTAGTCCTCGCGTCATCCACCTCACTTTTGAGCTAGTCTACTTTTTAATTAATTTGATCGGAAAACAGAGATCGTAAAGTAATATAAATAAATCAAAGATATTGGTAAATGCTTTATTTGTCTCATTTTCTTGATAGACGTCAAAAAAGGTTAAATCAATCGTCAAAAATGTAATCCTATTATCATTTGAAGTCTCTCTTTTTTACATACCAAAATTTTATCAAGCATTTATTTTTTACAGGACATTTCAATATTTGAGCAGTATGGTCTGATACAGACAGTTCTAGGACTTCACTTTTACACCCTCTTATGTTGTGTAAGATGTTATCAATGCAGATTTTACTTGCAAATCTAGTAACTTCTTTAAATTCAATTTTTATGTTAAATGCAAATAAAAATTGTTCTAGTTCAATTGACAATTTAGTTTTCTTTTTACATTTTATTTTTATTTTTACATAGCATTCTTAAAAGTGCTTCGAATTTTTCGTAGAAAAGTTGCAAAGAAAAATTGTCATACTTTGGAGGTCTATAAATGCAAACAATGTAAATATTGTGCTGTAATAATTCTACACCTGAACATTCGAAAATATTAGAAATTGATAATTTATTTATATCCTCAATTACCTTATAACTGTACCCATTTCTTAGCAATATACAAGAACCACCATGTCTATTTTTCTCATAAATGAAGATACTAAACTATAATTTGGTATTGTTAAGTAGTGCTCATCACCCTTGACCATATTATGTTCGGTGATGCACATTACATCAACAAAGTATTTTAAACAATTTAAATGAACACGCAACAAGTCCGATTTTCCTATCAGGCCATTGATGTTTTGATGTAATATACATATATGTTCAGACTCGAAAAAAACCACTGGTGTAATTACAAAGGCTTCACAATTTATAGTATTATTTAAATTATTAATAGATAATATGTCATCATCATCATCATTTGAAATTTTGTTACATGTCATATCAAAGCCAAAGTTATGATTATTAATAATATCATTTATTAAATGCAATACGTTCTTAAAAATAGTACGTAGACCAAAATTGTTGGGTGTACCAGTATATTTATGAAACATACTGTAGTCATATTTAGGATTTAAATTACTATTTAATAGAAAGGCATGTCCATGTGTCAATATATCTAAATACACTAAATTATTAAATGTCTCCACTCGACACTTAAAAAGCCTCACTTCAAATGGACTTTTGAATGTTGGTAAACATATATTATATTACAATTATATTAGTATTTCGTATAACTTGTAACACATTCCTCATACGAAATATAATATCATAATAATTATTTGTTATCTTGAAATCCTCTTTTCCAAGAATCAATATGCAGAAGTCGTTCAGTCGTGTGAAATTTTTTAGTTTCTTTTCTAATCCGCTTAGAAGTTGTTCTATTCTGCCATATGGTTTTAAATAGTGACCATACACTGAAATTATCATGTAAGGTATCTTCTGCTATTGACAGTACGTCGTTCTTTTTATTGGTACTCAAGATGTATAATTTACGCTTAGCCATAGTTTTAATTTTTAGTGATGGTAAGTTGCTCGTTATTTGGGTGTTTTTATATTTTTTTGATATTTCTTGTTCTGGCAACCCTTTGCAATCTTTTTTTCCTAGAGCATCGCATATGTTATGAGTTGTTGTGGATCGTTTTTTCTTGCCAGACTTCGGTGTGTTTGATGTTCCAACTTTTTTATAAATATTTATTACTTGCTTGCATTTCTCTAATTCTCTTTTTAAATCTGTATTTTCATAATTCAAATTATCTATTTCTTGGGTTGCTCTTAGTAATGTTTGTTCAAGAAGATTAATTTTTTCATGTAGTTCATTATAATTCGGTTCATCATCTATTGATGTATTTGGTAAACTTAGCATCGTCGCATCAAACAGGGATTGATTGGATGCATTCAAAATGAATTATATCGCTATGGTTTTCTAAATGTAATGTTGGTGTTCTCAATTTGTTCCTTCTCCATTGTTTAACTCCAAATAAAACTTACATAATGCGTGAAATGGAATGTTTACCAAAAGACTGATATCCAAGTCGTGAGTTTGTCAAATATGTCAGTTTCTGAACGGAAGTTTTTGTGTCACAGTTGACGTGAACGAATATGATTGGTCAATCGTTATGTCAAAGAAAAAGTGAATCAGCTGTGGTTTGTTTACATGAAAATTCTCACAATTTTAAATTTATAACTGATCCACAAAAAGTAAATCTTTGGTAAAAATAGCACAGTATCCGTAAGTGTAGTGAAAATGTCATGTTTCAAGTGTTTCATTCAGTATTTATAAATAATATAGAAAGGTTTTACTTTGTCATAGTCCGTAGGCGCCAACGTATAACACATCAGTCCACCATAAAACACGTATAGAGTTACTGATATAACACAACCACTTGTTTGTCCACCGAATTTAACGTTTATATTAGGTTTTAATGTTTCACAGTGAAGAAGAGATATTTTAAATAAATTATTTTCGCGGAACTATTTCGACCTTAGCCAGTGTTGCCATGTAACATATGGATATATGGATATAGTGTTGAGCTCACATAATAATATGACATAATAACAGGCGGTGCTCCCACGTGTCACCTATGACTTTTATTGTTATTAGATCGAGCGTGTTAGTGTACACGGCATAATATTGAGATCAGATATGACGTTATTGAAATGGAAAAATTTCAGTTATATAGCCTCACAATTATTTTATTGAAAGGTCAGACAGTATTAAACCCACATTTCATCTATTATCGAAAGCTATAACTGTAACAAGACTGTATAGGTATATACGTTGGAGATCATTTTAAAACAATTATTTTATATTGTTTTAACGACAAGTGCCGAAGCACTAGGCTAGGCTATCCTTGGGTCGTGAACCCACAACATTCAGCGCAGTGTCAATGGCGAAGCCTTTACCTAATTATAACAACTCAATATAGGCAGCATAAACTCAATACAGATAGAAGTCTGAAACATCAAAACATGTTTAATATCATATTAGCTTTTGCACACGGCTTCGCTCGCACTGGAAAAGTACTTTTTCAAGATGAAAGGTATCTTATGTCTTTTTCTGCTCCCCTTAATGCGAATGTGTATGTGAAATTTCATGACGATCAGTCAATTAGACAAGGTGTGCTGATGTTACAAATAATCAAACTCATATTCGCATTTATAATATTAGTAAGAATGTATGTCTGCTGCGTGATGCATGCAGAAAATAGTTTTATGGTGAGGAGATCACATAAATTACTAGCTACGCCACATTATCGGTTACCACTTTATTCCCTCGTCCGACGCCGATCCTAAGAAACCTAAATCACTGCGATGCATATCAACAATAACCCTGATTTAAATTGATGACACAATGTTCGCTTAAAAATTCCAGGGAAGTAATTCGATCTGCTTTGCTACGTCTCTAGAAATACTTAGTAGCAGCATAGAGTTGTATCCAATAGATGACATTGGTTCACGAGATTTGATCGATTTGATGAGACACGAGTTCTATGCATAGTGTAAACAAACGACGCGAGCCAACCTCAAAAGTAGCTCGCTCATGAACTCGTAGCTCATTTGAGCAGCTTGTGCATGTAACTCGTGCTTGCTTGCGTCGCGTACTTGCGCAAGCATTATTAGTGTGATATATGTGACCTTAAGAAAAATGCCTCTTTACAACTCAACTTTTTCGTGTAACAGTCAGCAACACAATTCGATAAACATTTGTGAGATTTTGAATTGCTTTATTATACACAATAATGTAGCAAAACAGCGATAATATAATGGAAGACCGTTGGATTGCTACGCAAAGGTGTCGAGTTGAGACAGCGATAATATAGTGGAAGACCGTTGGATTGCTACGCAAAGGTGTCGAGTTGAGACAGCGATAATATAGTGGAAGACCGTTCGATTGCTACGCAAAGGTGTCGAGTTGAGACAGCGATAATATAGTGGAAGACCGTTGGATTGCTACGCAAAGGTGTCGAGTTGAGACAGCGATAATAAAGTGGAAGACCGTTGGATTGCTACGCAAAGGTGTCGAGTTGAGACAGCGATAATATAGTGGAAGACCGTTGGATTGCTACGCAAAGGTTTCGAGTTGAGACAGCGATAATATAGTGGAAGACCGTTGGATTGCTACGCAAAGGTGTCGAGTTGAGACAGCGATAATATAGTGGAAGACCGTTGGATTGCTACGCAAAGGTGTCGAGTTGAGACAGCAATAATATAGTGGAAGACCGTTGGATTGCTACGCAAAGGTGTCGAGTTGAGACAGCGATAATATAGTGGAAGACCGTTGGATTGCTACGCAAAGGTGTCGAGTTGAGACAGCGATAATATAGTGGAAGACCGTTGGATTGCTACGCAAAGGTCTCGAGTTGGATCCCAAGGCACGCATCTTTAAGTTTTCGAAGTTATGAGCGCAATAAACAGTTTATTATCACTTGCATTAATTATCATTACACAATGTAATATAATCTAAGAAAGATTCACCTATTTTGCTTATATACTAATTGTATATAAGCCGCACTGGGCCAGCGTGGTGGACTATGGCCTAATCTTTCTCACACTGAGAAGAGGCTCCGCAGTGTGACAGTTTAATACACAGCTGATATTATATTATGTTCATATATTATACAATAATGGTAATTCCTCATCGTTTACTATAGAAATAGCTAAAGGATTTAAATTATAATCAAAATTCATTACCATATCATCATACAAATTTTCATTTTTTAAATTCTGATATAAATTTGTATGATGTTCAGCTACTTACGTCGTTGATGTTGACGTGACGTACAAGCGTCATGTATACATGTATATACAAAGAAACATCCCTGCTTGTTGAAAAGTAAATCAAATAAAGATACGTACTTGATGGGAAGTGGTTTTCTTCAAAGGCATACCAACACTCGTCGCAATCAAATAAACAAGTACGTACTTAAGTAACTTTGAAGTTAGGCATTATAAATATAATAGAATAAAAAGGACTTCAAATATATTTATTACTTACAAGCAGAGTTATTATTTTCGTCAAATTATACAATGTGTTATTTTTACATTTGATGTACGAGTACCTATTCAAAAATACTTACACTTTGCGAAAGTTCTCTGACCAGATCAGACTCATTCTAAGAAATGTTTAAGGATGTACAAAACATGATACATTCTAGTCATTCCAGTTTAAGAAAATTGTAAAACAACGAGCGTGCGTAAGGAATTTAATGACTTAATGAGAGCGACAATGACGAATCCAGAGAGAGATGTGTGAAATACCGTGATGATAAGATATCTATCTATAATCTTTACTTAATTCCCCGGGAAACAGGCTTGACTCTAGGTCTTTCACTGACTTTACGGTTGCTTTTTAATAGCAAGCGTCATCTTTTTGGTATTTAATTAATTATAATAATTATGAAATTATATTGGGTTATTGCTACAGAGAACCATTTACTTCGTATTCTTTAATAGCATATCCGAATCTGTTGATTTTTCACATGTATTAGGCCAATTAGTATTTGTCTTCTTACATTATGTAAAATATGGTGCATTAAAACGACAAATGCGGGCAGACAACTCGACAACAAGACAAATTGTGTAAGAGAAATGATAATATACATTATTATTCATCACATGTGTATATACAATAATAAATATAATCAAACCTGGAAATGAAAAATTAATATATATAATACAATATATAGAAAATGACGGTGATTTAATGTAATAACCAGATAATAACTAATATCCGTATAAGAAAAAAAGGATTTACCTACTAAAGATGACACATTTGTACCAGTTTGCCACCACAAAAAAAGCTACAAGAATACTTAGCCAAACTTGTTCCAAAAGTAATTCAAGTAAAGATACTTAATCAGAAGAGTTTTCACTCAAAGGAACAAGGACAATCATCGCAATAAAGTAAGTACCGTGGAACTTCCCGAGAGACAGGATATTAAAGCATTAAAAATCTCAAGTTTGAACTGTAGTCTGAAAGTTATTTCATTATGTGAGACTTATGCTCAAGTTGAGGACATGAATGCCAACGTGGAGGACTTACGGCTTAAGATTATCGTACATTCGAATGCAAAGATGGTGGATGAGCTTTTAATTTAAATTATTTTTACACGGTTTTTCATTAATTTGACCTGTGTATTTGTATGAATCTTTAATCGATCAATACAATATTGTACCTTTTGCAGGATTCCTGGTATACGGTACTTCACAAGATACTGATTTAACTAACGTTAAAACGTTGGAGTGCTTTCTACAACATTTTAATCATATCAAATAAAACAATAACCAAGAGTTCTAAATATTTTTTCATACGATAAAACCAACAAAGAGTTTTATGCACTGCGTGCCTGATAATTAAACATTTAACATAGTATTGTTTTATGTTTACGCGAATGTTATACATTGAAATTAAACACTTTATACGGATTTTATCGCGTTGTTTATGTTACTTTAAACACTGGTATTACATAATTTTGAAAACTCTAACACTGCTATTAATGAACTTTACTACAATTTAAACTATATATTTTCTAATTAAAATTATTTATATTTGAGTTTATACTTTGCCCCGACGTTTCGGTTGCTTTACAGCAGCCATGTTCACGGGGAGTAGCAAAATATGTAATACCAGTGTTTAAAGTAAAATAAACAACGCGATAAAATCCGTATAAAGTGTTTAATTTCAACATTTAACATAGCTTATGATTAGTCCTGTTCCTAGAAAAAGTAATCAAAACAGGATGAAAGCGCAGGAATGGTAGAGATAGATATGTAAGCGTCCAGAACTTTTATTTACCAGGCAAAACGCAGTAATAGTTTTATTACTCTTAAACCGATTTCCTGTGAAGGGGATGATACTTCCTCGTGCGAGCCGGCTCACTCGTACCATTTCCAAATCCACAATAATAAACACAAACGGTTGGCAAATATCATCTGAAACTTGAGTATAATATAACGCATTGTCCTAAATCAGTTGTTTGTCATTCAAAGCCTGTTTGCTTATCGAACCAGATACATAGTTTAAATTTTACAGCGCATAAAACTTTTACACCTTTTCAAAATGGGTAGAGGTGGGGCATGGTTATAAAATTTGTAATTTATGAGTTTGCACGGGACAGATATACGGCCATCGTTCGATAGACCGAAAGGATTTGCATACAGTAATTTTCGCCGTAATAACGTTTTACGTTAAAACAGGATATTGTAAACAAAATATAAATGGTTGCTTGTTGAGTTTTATTAAATTTCTTGTAGAGTTTATTTTGTGTTAATTATTTATGAAATTGGTTTGATAGTCCTGTGGCTTAAAATTGCGATTGTGCCATCCAAGCGTGAAGTCTTGGTATCGGTTCGCGGGTCGAGCAAAATGTATTTGGATTTTTCTGTTAGGAAATTCTCAGTAATGGTATTTAGATTGCGTTATCGCCACAGGTGAGGATTTTGTTTAAGCTTTGTTGTTTTATACAAGCGATTGTTTGTGAACAATTATTACGGTAAAGGAGTCTGCCCACTACACCTTCTCATACCATGACCGTGCTAGGAGCGTATCAGACACGAAAAGATGATATGCCCTGCTATAGGAACTGCTGGTTGGCGACGGAATGGTCTAGTGGGCATAGTCTTGTACATTTCCTTACAAAGAATATTTTTTAGCCTGACACGTTCCTAGCATGGTCATGGTATGAGATGGGTTAGTGGGCAGACTCCTTTATTGTCTATTTTCGAACCGGCTACTACTATTAGGCAACAGCGTGACTGCACGACTGGCAAAGTCGTTTTAAGTGGTCGGCTCTTCATTGCCTCTACGCCAAATGTTACGGGTTTGGAAAAATATTTATGTAGATCGCACAAATGTTTGTCCAGTGTGGCACAAATGATTGCTTCGAGTGTGGGTGTTCTTTGTGTCCATTGTATCAATGTTTGTAAAGTCCCCCGCGGCACAGGATTTTATACCTAGTGTGGGCGCCTTTCGTCTTTCGTCACCTTTAAAAAAATGCTTATTATCACTTGCAATAATTACCAGCGGTATTACTTGCATGAGCATTAGTGATTTTTTTTTACGTCCCGTCCGTTCCCCTCCGCGGGGGTGAATGGAGGGGCTATGTCGGTCTTACCAGGGTAAAAGAGAAAGATGGAATAAGGATGATAATAATGGACCTCCCGGAATACCGACTAAACCTACCACGGTGTTCCTCGACAAAACCACAATCGGTGGAGCCGCGCGAATCACTTGCGCATCCGGTCGTGACCCTGCCGAGGTTTCGGCCCGCCGTATAAAACGGCAGGCCATTACACGAAGAGAACTACCCTTTAGGCATTGCTCACTTTTAAAATCCCTACTGTCCCCCCCTAAAGGGGAGACGGACACGATACAGAGGCGCGCGTGGGAACACGCACGCCACCTTTCGGACCTCGTACTGATCAGATAGCGGGCAGGCCCACGAAGCACACCACCTCCAGGTCAAACCTCAGGGTGCTGGAGGTCATCTCACGCCCTCCGGCACCCGATTCTGCGGTTGGGGAGAGGATTTAAGCGCTCGCTCTCCCGCTCCACCGCTTCCTCGATGGAAATTACTTCCTTACAGAAGGAGGCGAAGGCGTTCCACGATGTTAGCGACCCTAGAGAAAAGTGCTATAGAAGGAATGCAAGAAATAGAACGAGTGACTGTGACCTATTAGAACTATAACTCACCGAATGACATATTGTAGTAACTAGGATATGTATTTAATTTTTTAAATTTTACCACTGGCATTTTATTTTACTGTAAATTTTTATTTGATTATAATTTAATCATTTTGTTGTTAAATAATAACTATAGTTAAATATTGCATCTTAATTAATATTGACATTATTATTTCTACCTTAATCTGTACTCTGTATACAATTTTAACATATTTTTATATATACCTATTAAGTTCAAGGTATTCATACGCTTTCTTAGGCGTATGAGTAATATTGTGATTGATGTAATGCCCAAAATGTAATGAATTAAATATATAAATTTGTTTTTGAAAATTATTTACGGCGTAAGAAGTATTTCGCCCGTATCCAAATCTCCGAATGAATTGGCTCATTCGTCCTATTGCCAAATAAAGGGGGGCTCACCATTTGGCACCACTAGCGAGTAAGGTCCTGTCGGTCTGGAAGTCTATGGTCACCGTTAAAGTGACAATAGAGTATGAGAACTAGATACCTTACTATCGACTAGTGGTGACTTCAAGCGTGATAGACCTCATTGACAGCGGTGGCCTCTTTTTTGCTCTCTTTCACTTAAGAATAAAACGCAAATAGCTACACAGACTGATATACTAAACAAAGCGCTCTCAGAAAAACTGTGTACTAATCAACAACAATGGAAAACAAATAGCAAATCAAGGTTTGTTCGGACATGTGAGCGAATAAATATAACCTCATGAATATTCACTTAAACTCAACATGGTTGTGTGTTTTTCACGTTTAGATATGCACATTAATTGTATATTATTCGTCGGCCTTTTAATTTTACGTGTTGCGTATGAGATACGTGTCATATTGTTTATCTAAACATGAGATTGTTAATACGTTTATTTATTTATTGAATATGTATAGAAACAGCCAACAAAGGGCCAATTCTCGATATCAAAATTGTTTAAATCTGAGTACGATATAGTGTAATAAACGTCAAAATATGTTATAATAAATGAAATTTACTTTCACATTTCATGTTGATTTTAATTTATGCAATTACTTTTTCTGATATTTATGACATTGAGACTCATTGCGAACAGGTTTTCTACGAGAATTGGCCCTGTGATTTTGTAGTACTTAATGTTTTTTTAATACATAATTTTATACCTGAACTCCAGTTAACCATACACAGCATTTTATGGTTAAACGACGTTGAAGAGATAAAAAATAGGCGCAATTAATTTTAAATTATTATTTTCATTATATTCGTACATACATAGACTTAATTGTGTTTTAAAAGGGGCTGTGAGTTTCTTCCATATTCTTATAGGGTCAACTGTTTGCTTGAATCTAGCAACCAACACGTAGTTGATGTTCACAACTGTTACTATGTGATCTGAATGAATAAATGATTTTTGACGTTAATTAAGCACAGGCACTGGTCTTCTTCAATAATGCCGCCAGCTGCTGGTACCACGATTATTACTATATCCGCCTTCAAGCAGATTTACGTTGTGAAAGAAAGAGTTTCACATAATTACTTTTTCCATTCCGTTCACCCCATTTTAGTTCCTTAATACTAGGGTCCAAAATCGAAGTGATACCTCTTGTATTGTAAGCGATCATGTGCTACGATAACCGCGTACCATTTGTTTGCCACTTTTGTTGCATAAAACAAGACAGGCTAAACTAAAAACATCGATGTGCTACCTTCAATAGACGAACCTGAACTCATACGCCGACGACCTCAATCATAAAATTAGAACTCAATAAACAAGCCCGCCATATCAAACACCTACAACCTCAATATCTCGATATATTCGAGACAGAAATAGACAGCGATCGCTCAGAAAGACACACCTTAATAATGTTGATGCTATATATAGATTCATGTAGATGTATATTATGAATGTCACGGATTCGGAAATGAGATGTCGCGATGAAATCCCGGAATGATTGAAGACAGTTGTAGATTGGCGGCCATCGGTGTTTTGATACTGTGTCTTATACAGAGTAAATGTAGGCATGAATATAACACGTCGCCTCATCGCCTGGTTGTTCCTGTAGTAAAATTTTGTGCTTATTTTTGCGGCTAATGTCTAGTTCTTGGATTATATTCCTGCGCGCGTCAATATTCATTTAAAGGCTAAAGCTTTTATAGTCTTCCAATGTATTTGTCTGTAAAATATTATAAAGTTTTTTATACGTAATTATCTATATTATATATGCACAAGTTCATACGATATGTTAAATACGTTAAAGTTTTTAAAGAGAGATTTAAACTCTCTCGCTTCATGAGTCAGTTGTCCATTCAGGAATTGGCTTATGTAATAGGTGGTACGCCTATATGACTGCTGTGCATGAGGGGATTCGATTCATGAGTCAGAAAAAATGTGTGTTATTGGGTAATGGGTAATTGTTTGCAAATACAATATTAATTGTTAACAAACACTTCGTTGCAGCACGATCTCTAGAACTGTGCCCGTTATATCAGAATACGCTTACATATAACCCACGATTTAATATTATGAAGTACCTAAAAGCCATAGCTAGCGGAATGTGGGTGTAATACCTGTCCTTATTCCTTAAGGAATATATGCCATTCATAATTGAAATTGTAATTTATTGCTGAGCTGCTTTCCTTTTCCAAAAAGTAAATAAAAAAATTGGCGTCATCAAAAACCACATAAAAACATGCAAAAATAGAAAATAATATTACGAAAAGGAGTGAAAGCAACAACTTCATTCGAGGCTGTCCTTTGCCCTCGGAGGTACAGGCCTCCTCACCTTTTTTCCAGAAAGTTCAATAACGCGTCGTAATGGCTCATGAATCATCCAAATTACCTGAATATTACAATACTTTTTGCACCATACCGTGTGGATAGATTTAAAGTACGTGTAGAAAATAACACAGTGAGGTTTTTTTGTATAAATAAATTAGTATTTATGGACAGTATTATTTTTATTCTGATACTAAAATCCACCGGCGGGTTTCGGTAACGTGATACCACTGTGAAAAATATTTTTATTAATATCTAGCTTAAGTGATAAAATATAATAATCTATTTTAATAGTATTAATAATATCAATACTACATAATGCAGCGGTTGTAAATACAACTGCCGTGCGTAAGTCCTTGGTTTCGATGCCCTGGTTTTTTGTTCTAACTTATTACTATTTCAAAACTTGGACGTACATTAATGTTATTTTGTGACATAAATAAGTTGGACGAGGTACGAAATAATCGTCGGCATTATAATGATATAATAATAGAATAAACACTGACAGGCGTGTGTATATCCATAAAATAGAACCTACGTGAAGTGATTGAACATAAGTATACTTGACTCTCCTACTGATCATAAAATCAGAGTTCTTTGTAGAATTATGTTGTGTGTGATATATGGAGTATTCATCTTCGTTGTTTTTGCGGTAGTAGTTGTGCATGATTCGTGGTTCGATTCAAAAATGTGTTTTAAATCATAAATTATTACGCTTTCTCCTATACAGGTATTACATGCATGACATTCATGTTTACCAACTATGATATCTTGAACATCATTGGGCAAAACGTAGCAACAGAGGTGTATTACCTCTGCTTACCCCACCGAGAATATACAGAAGCCAACGTCTGCTAAGCACAAACTAACACCACACCAACAACAATCTTATAAATAAGCAATCTGCAATATCTGTAAGCCGATTTTCGACAAACAAAAGCAACAATAGCAGATACCTGATCAAACCGGCCTTCCTTAAATAAATACAAACCACTGTTTCTTATTTACCATTACGGATAATATAATAACTAAAATTAACCCCTCCCCCTCTCCAACTCAAATAATGGCCAGAAAGTTAAATTTAATTAAATTGCAAACGTAGAATACAAAGGTATTAGTGCCCTCTGTTTAAAGGTGGCACCAGATTTTCTGGATTGTATATTCGATATTAAATATTCGCTAGTGCGTAAAGGCTGAATAAATTTTGTTATGTTATTTGAAATGTCAAAATCAACGTCAAAAATGATTTATTAATTTAGGTTATAAGATAACCTATGAATGTCAAAGTTTATTGTTTAGTGAGTTTATTGAATTTTCATTTATGTCAATTATTAGGCTCAGTCAGAAGTAAAGATAGCCTGTAGCAAAAAACTTACGGTCATTCTGTTATATCGCTATTAAATTACAATTGCTATATTTTACGACTGGCACGTATAAGTGTACCAAATATGTATTTTCCATTATTTAAAGTACATTTTATTCAAAGAAACTTTAATTCACTATATCATAAAAAGCTACGCAGTAAAAAATATGAAAAGGAAGATAAAGATGAAGCAAATCGAACGCGTCTTTTTCACAGGTAAATAAAAAATAAAAAAGCTACGGTTCGTGTTTTGAGTCTAGGTATACCAGTATTTTTTTCTTATCCAAGACATGGTAATTTTCGGTAATCCGGCAACTAATACGCCATATTCTAGACCATTATGTGTAATTGTATATTTTTGATAATTAGAGTTTATTTGTAGCCAAGACACCATAAGATTGATCATCATAAGAAGTATAATTGCCAGTAGGTAACGGAAATATTTTATTAATCTTTCAAAGGTCAACTGCAATTATACTGTCTTTGAATTCGGCGAATCGAGAAAATAATTCATGCTATTCGTCGAATCGGGTAAATCTGACGCACCCTAGCACCCTTTCCCTAATTGTGAAGGAGATTGCCATTCATAATTATAGGCCCTTTTATTTAATGTTGCGACCATGACCAGTTATTAGATTTGTTACGTGTTACTTTTCAGGGATTTTTGCTGTCAAAAGGTCGTTTTATTTGAATTTATAATTGTGATGTATTAGAGTTTGGCAATTAGGTTTTATACTTTCTGTGGGTTTTGCGGGGAAAAGTAATCTTTATAACGAGTATTAGCTGTTCTACAGCTTGGCACGGGCCGTCTCTTAAAATGACCATAAACCAGACATGACCTAGCAAAGGTTAGCAGACTCGGCACATTTCAAAGAATATTATAAAAATAATATAAACAGATAAGTGGGCTTCCTCAAGATAATTTCATTTACTGTTAAAACGAGCAATTGCCAAGTAACTTCAAAAGGCAGAATTGTGTGCCGTGAGATTGAATTTGACACCCAGATTCCAGTGCCTAATGCGACTAAAAATTACTTTTCCGCAGATTACCTGCCAATAGACTGCCACAGCCTAGACTATTAACTACAGGGTTATAATTTATTAAAGTTAAACTAGATTTAAATATTTGGAAGGTACTAAAACCCCATATTGATTGTTATAGATGTTCATGACAGCTAAGATTTGATGGGTTCTTGTGCTTTCTGAGGCACGGAGAGTTATTATATATGACCATTTACCACCTTTTTATATATGACCATATATTTTCCTTCTTTACTTGTTCATGCTCGCCAAGAAAGAAAATGTGCCAGTTTATTAAAGGTTAGCCTTTTTATTTCCTTCCTTTATAAGGTAAGTTCACCTTGATTCGCAGCAGAACACCGGCGGCCAAACAATCGATTTATAATGATGTATGGTTTTTTTAAGACTTGACTGGTTAAGCACGCAGATCGATATGCACGTTAATCACCTTTTTACGTGTGCTATGAAGTAAATGAGAGTAAATATTTATATAAATTAAAGTTCAGCTGCGTACATCAACTCCACAAAATTAATACACGAACTATCGTGTCTCATACGTAGTCAAACTAAAGTTGGATCGTTGCCCGGATATCATGTTTACTTCAGTTTATGATAGCAAGCTGTTGCGCTTACGATATTTTTATTGGACAACTGTGGTATTAACTCTGGATTGGATGGAGTGGAAAATATGTATCGGTGTTTCGTTTATCTTTGTGGCAGTGTTGGTTATATGGATAGAGAAAGACAAAAGTTTGATTTTGTTTATTGGTTTATAGATTAAAGAAGTATGCACGGACGGTATTATCTATTTAATTTGCTTTGGGACTGGCAAGGAATAGCTGATAACCAGAGGGGAGGTTTTTGCCCAGCAGCAGGACATACCGATACGCAAAAATATAAAAATATATTTATAATTCATTTATATTTTCGTAAATCCCTTTAGCAGAAGCTAGCTGTGTGTGTTACCAGTGGATTTACATTAATAATAATAATAATAATAATATAATAATACGTTTTGGAGGAACATCTGGTCGGTACCCGTCGGCCACACTGAGGGGGAATGGAATGGATGGTCAAGCGAGCAAGTGAGCAAATTCCAAAAATGGAAAACGTGGTCATTGATAGCCAGGATGTAATTAGTGCGGTCCGATCCTTATCAAATTAGAAATCGCCAGGACCGGACGGACTGCACAATTTCTGGCTGAAATGGCTGTGTAGTTCACATGCTTGTTTGGTTGCTCAATTTCAATCTGCCCTAGAATCTGGATCGTTACCAGATTTTATGACCACGGGAATAACCCACCTACTCCATAAAACAGGTAGTACCAACGAGCCCGGCAATTATAGACCGATAACATGTTTGCCATCGATCTATAAGCTTCTTACATCTATTTTGAGAGCCAAGGTATCTAAACATATTGATACAAATTCAATAATGTCAGCTTCTCAGAATGGATGTAAGAGGGGGCTCGTGGCAATAAAAAGCTCCTCCTTATTGATATGGCCATTAGCCAACAGGTTCGCCGTAAACAAAGGGATCTGGCGGCATGTTGGATAGATTATAAGAAAGCGTATGATTCGGTGCCTCATACATGGCTTTTGAGGGTGTTAGAGTTGTATAAAGTAAATGCAACTCTACGCACCTTTTCATGTGAAGTCATGCATGGGGCAATGGAAAACGGTTCTTAGCTATCCAGGATGTCGAAAGATCCCTGGGAATGGCGAACTGATAAAAATTGAGCGGGGTATATTTCAGGGCGACAGCCTGAGTCCTCTTTGGTTCTGCTTAGCATTGAATCCTCTTAGTATATTACTAGAGGGTTCAGGGCTAGGTTACAGGTTACATAGAGGTGGTGGAGTGATATCCCACTTGTTGTACATGGATGACTTAAAGTTATTTGCCCACACTGAATTACAGCTGATGGATTTACTTAAAGTAACTGAAACTTTTAGTAAGTCTATCAGCATGGATTCTGGTGTGGATAAATATGCTGTCATCCATGTAAAGCAATCCTTCCTTGCTAGTAGAATCCGAAGGAACACAACTTTCGGATTCCATTAACCTACGATCACTTCTTGTAACCGATACTTACAAGTACTTGGGTATGTCACAGGCGTTAAGTATCAATGAGGCTGACATGAAGCAATCGTTGCAGGAGCGTTTCTTTGGTCGCCTGAAAAAAGTTTTAAATAGTCTTTTATCAGGTGGCAACAAGGTGCGCGCTTGTAACGGTTGGGTCATGCCAGTTCTCATGTACTCCTTTGGCATACTTAAGTGGACTCGATGCCCTGGACCGGCGGGTCCGTACACTCTTGACGGCATACCGTATGCATCACCCACGTTCGTCTGTGATGAGACTGTATATCCCGCGGAAATGTCAAAGCCGAGGCTTTCTGAATGCCAAGGCTCTTCATAACCACGAGGTATGCAACCTCAGAGAATACTTTCTCCAGGCAGACGTGGGTATGCATCGGGATGTAGTTGTTGTAGACATCGGACTCACCCCGCTCAGTATGGCTAAAGAGAACTGGCGCAAGCCTGTAGTACTAAGCACTAAGGATCGCAGGGATGTATGGCAGAGCAAGGAGCTTCACGGTAGGTTCTACAAGGCTCTATATGGAGCTGATGTAGACCTGTTAGCCTCCGTGAACTGGCTACGTTTCGGTATTTTTCTTTCTTTCTTTCTTTCTTCTTTCTTTCTCTTTGGGGAAACCGAAGGTTTTGTCTGTGCTATTGCGGACGAAGTTATCAAGACGAATAACTACCGGAGATATATCTTGAGGGATGGTACGGTTGACATTTGTCGGGCGTGCCACCTACCTGGTGAGTCCCTCAGGCATATAGTTTCCGATTGTTCTCGTCTTGCTAACGGCGAGTACTTGCACAGACATAACCAAGTAGCCAGGATTATTCACCAGCAACTTGCTCTGAAATACAAACTTGTAGATGGTGACGTGCCATACTACAGGTATGTAGCTGAATCAGTTCTCGAAAATGGTCATGTCACGTTGTACTGGGATCGAACTATCATCACAGACAGGACTATTGTGGCCAACAAACCTGACATTGTGGTGATAGATCGATCAGAGCGCCGCACAATGATTATCGATGTCACCATTCCGCATGACGGCAATCTCGCGAAAGCTGAAAAAGTTAAACAAATTAAATATCTCGATTTGGCTCGCGAGGTTGTCGACATGTGGGATGTAGATTCGGCAATCATTGTGCCGATAGTCATATCTGTCAATGGTCTAATAGCCAAGAGCCTCGATCACCATCTAAAGAGGCTCGCGTTGGGTGCTTGGATCAAGGGTTTGATGCAGAAGGCAGTGCTATTAGATACAGCACGCATTGTGAGGAGGTTCCTATCTCTGGAATCCTAACCACCGGCAGCTTGGACCCTGTTTCTGATGCTGATGGGGTACCATATATTTTATATATTTTTTTGTAAACAGTGATAAATAAACAACGCGATAAAATCCGTATATAGTAGTTTAATTTCAAAGAGTATAATAATAATATAATAATAATATTCTACCACATACACACAACATCATCTAGCCCAAACTAAGCAGAGCTTGTACTATGGATACTTTACAATGGATAAATATACATATATACTTTTTTTGTAAATACATACATATAATACATAATATATAAACACCCAGACCAAGACAAACATCCATGTTCAAATTTTCATTTCACACAAATGTTTGACTTGTACGGGAATTGAACCCGCGACCTCAGGCGTGGCAGTCGGTTACACTAACCACAATAGTGGATTAGTGGATTAGATTAAGTGGATTCAAACCCACACTCACACCCACAAATAAAATCAAGACTTGTATAGTCCGACGCCTCAACTCTTAGCTTAATATCGCTTTTTTTGGGTAGGTACTCTACATAAAATTGTGTACTTTAATGCCATGCTTAGTTTTAAAGAATTTAATTAGTATTAGCTAATATTTATTTTCTGTCTGTGGATGTACTGTACTAAAAGATGTTTAAGCTTACTTGTATTTCCCCGAACGTGTAGCTCTTACTTAATATTACAGAATAATAGTATAATGATAATATCTATGTGATAAGTTGATAACAATTTTTTCAGTACACATAATTATTTTATTTATTTTCACGGCGCAGTGAATCCCACACGGGACAAACATTTGTGTGATCCACGAATGGTTGCTCCGTGTCTGGGTGTTCTCTGTGTCCGTTATTTGAATGTTTGTAAAGTCCTTCAACGACAAAGGTATAATTTTTTGTGCGGAAGCCAATCGTTGTGTACCCACAACACTCGGCGCACTGGCAGCGTTGAGATGAGGTGCCTCGCTGATTTCAGCATGAACCGGCTCGACCGGGGAAGGACTACCCTCTCACAGAATATCGACGTGAAATGGCAGTATTCCTACTGTTGTGTTTCGTTTGGTGAGTGGCAGGTGCAGTGCAGATGGCCCAATCACCCTCTTTCCTCCTTCCCACTCCTTCTCCTTCCCACTTCTTCTCTTACCATCAGGTGGGTATGCTTGTTTGCCAACTTAGTTGTATAAAAAAATCCAAAAAAAAACACCTTGATCATTACGCCATCCGTGCAGAATATTTTGAAACAAGTGATAAGCAGCAATGAATTGCCGTGAATCTTAGAGATCGAAAAATGGTATTACGTGACCTTGAGGTCAGAGGTCAAAGGTCATAGTAATTTCGGGTTATATCGACTATGCTGAGTCGATTGGCGTTGACTGCGAGTCTCTAGCTCTTACGGTTCTTGAGTTGAAAGTTGTATAACAGACAGACGGACGGACAAAGCTGTTGCATAAGAGTTTTTTCGAACCTTAAAACTGTATATACTACATTTATGTGGTGTCGACGTAAAACTGAAATATAAACATATTTAAAATCATTTAATTTTCTACGTTCTTATATTTAACATTAAGGATTTTCAATTTTGCCTAAACTTAAACAATTTTATTAACAAAATTTTAATTATCTTTATTTATATTTTCTGAATTAATACAAATACTCGTAACAGCGTGTGTTTGTTATGCTTTCACGCCTAACTCCTTGACCGATTATCATGCAATTTCGCATGCCCTTTTTCTGGGGAACAGAATAAGACATAGCGTAACTTTCATCCAGACAAAGTACAGTTACATTATTTTTTACATGGAGAATGCATTGCCGCTTTCCCCTCCGCGGGGATGGGCGAAGGGATTATATCGGACTCACCCGGAGAAAGATGGCGACATCCTGGGCATACCGACTAAAGCTACCACGGTGTTCTTCGACGTTACCAGAAACGGTGAGGCCGCGCGAATAAAATTTTCATGCCGGTCGCGACTCTGCCGAAGTTAAGGCTGCGCCGTGTAAAACGACGGGCCCCTACACGAAACTGCCCTACCCAAATACTCATTAATTTATGCCCTACTGTCCTCTTCTACGAACACAACACTACAAAGAGGCGCGCGTGCGAATACGCACGCCTCCTCTCGGACCTGGAGCTGAGGGTAGTGGGCAAGCCCACGAAACCCAAGACTCCTAGGTACAACCTTATGGAGGCTGGAGGTCGTCTCGAGAGGGTTCAAGCGCTGCCTCTCGTGCTCTGACTATTAGTAATCTAACCTAACTAACTTACATTTACGCGAGCGAAGCCGCGGGAAAAATCTAGTTGAATATAAATGAAACCAGGCAATATACATCACAAAGTAAAATATATATCAATGGCCCGATAGTTATCAATGGCCCGCTGACATTTTACAATTTCAATTCAATATTAATTACCTTTGATGTCATTATAGGAATTTTTCTATGTTAGATAATTGCTGGTAGCAACTGCCAGACTCTGGTAAAATTAATTTCAATTAGAAATCGTTTTTAAATTTATGTACTCAGATGATATGCTAAGGTGACATTGTATGATAAAGTTATGTAAGTAATTTTAAAGTAATTGTATATAATTATTAAATAATAAAACAAAGATCTTTATTTCTTTATTAACAGGTTATCAACACAAACGTTGTTGAGGCCTTATTTTAAGGTTTTAAATATCTGGCTCATAAGACTCCAAATAATAAACGAATAAATAAAAATACATGATTTATTTACCAAATTTAAAACCTAATCTTTCGATTATTTATGCTAAGCGGTACTTTACTGCAGGGCAAAGACAACTTCTATATAAGTCGCATATCGGGCCTCACACTACTCTTACCTCACAGTACAGCACTCATCTCTGGGCAGGAGCACCAAAATACCAGCTTGATCCTTTTGATGCGGTACAGAGACGAGCGTTGAGAATTGCCGATGAGCCCAAAGTCACAGAAGGAACTTTGCCTCCCTTTGTGTGTTCTACCGCTTATACTAATATAATGCATTGTGGTCTGAGTTGTCTGAGATGATGCCCTCACTCAACTGCTTTTTATCATCGCACCGCTCGCCATCGGCAGGGATTACTCACACCTTATAACCTTATTGGTGCCGCACTAAGCGATTCCAAAGTAATTTTATCACACGGACGCTCAGGTTGTCGACTGAACTCCCTGCCGAGGTTTTCCCGCTAAGACTACAGTATGGGATTCTACAAAAAGGGTGTTAAAAGGTTTTAACAGGTTTGGCAACGCGTAAGTGATGCCTCTGGTGTTGCAGGCGTCCATAGGCTACGGTGACTACTTACCAATAGGGCGGTGGGCTTGTTTGCCAGGATAGTATTAAAAAAAATTACTTACATGAGTGATATAAATTAAATAGGAGCATAAAATATTTTGGTCAGCAAAACGATCAAAATGTAGATTATTGATTTGGATTTTATGCGATGTTTTGGATTATTTTCACCGACCATGTTATAGCCTGTCTTTGTATCCATGGATGACAAGTATCCATGACTGCAGTTTCATTCTAATGACTACTAAGTCGTTAGACTGACTCAGTAGTTATAAGTCATGGTTAAGTAAACAAATTAAAAAGAACCATACCATATAAAGACTGACTTTATTACTTACTTACTGAACGCCAGCTTCCGAACCTTCGTTCAGACGCTGGCGTTCAGTAAGTAAATTAACTCATTACCCTTCGGTAATGAGTTCATTTACTAGGAAGTGAATGGAAGAGAATGAGTTTTACCGGTAAAGAAGTTTGCTACTATTAAAGCAAGGACCGCAAGTCCATTCAACTTTAGAATGACAAAACATTAATGTATTTCTATGATTAAAGTCGCATATCAATACAATAGTGAAGAAAAAAATTGTATGGAAACCTACATGTCTGAGAGATCTCCAAATGTTTTAGAAGATGTATGAAGTCTGCCAACCCGCACTAGGCTAGCGTGGTGAGTTATACTGCGGCGACTGACGCAACGTTATTGAGGACACGGCGTTGCACACTTTGGCGGTTTGCCCCGCCTGGGCATCGCAGCGTCGTGATTTGATCGCGGCAGTCGGATCGGTTGCCCTCTCGCTCCCGGCCGTAGTTCAGTCTATGGTCCGGAGTGAGAGGTCGTGGAACGCCGTCGCCTCCTTTTGCGAGGAAGTGATTTCCATCAAGGAGGCGGCGGAGCGGGAGAGGGAGCGTTTAAACCCTCTCCCCAACCGAAGAGCCGGGCGCCGGAGGGCGCGAGATGACCTCCAGCCACCCTGAGGTTTGACCTGGGGGTGGCGGGCTTTGTGGGCCTGCCCGCCATCCGTTCAGCACCAGGTCCGAGAGGCGGCGTGCGTGTTCCACGCGCGCCTCTGTGTCGAGTCCGTCTCCTCTCTAGGGGGGAGACAGTAGGGTTTTATGTGAAGTAGTGCCTATTTTGGGTAGGTCTTTCGTGTAGTGGCCTGCCGTTTCATACGGCGGGCCGTAACCTCGGCGGGGTCGCGACCGCATGCGAAAGCGATTCGCGCGGCCCCGTCGATAGTGGTTTTGTCGAGGAACACCGTGGTAGGTTTAGTCGGTATTCCGGGAGGTACATTATCTTTTTTTTAACATCTTTATTTTACCCCGACGAGTCCGACATAATCCCGCCCGCCCCCGCGGAGGGATATGCGTCATTGCAATCCCCCAAGTAAAAAAAAAAAAAGCGTGGTGAATTATGGTTTAAGCTTTCTCACACTGAAAAAAAGCCCTAGACCAGCAGTGGGACAGTTTTATACAGGGCTCGGGCACGCCACGATCGTGGCGGTAAGTCCTGTTTTTGAGGAGTGGCTGGAGAGGCGGCATGGCGCCCTCACCTTCCGGCTGACACAGGTTCTAACTGGCCACGGTTGTTTTGGCCAGTTCCTGTGTCGTATACGCCGGCAAGAGACGCCCGGTTGTCACCACTGCGGCGACTGCCGCGACGTTGTTGAGGACACGGCGCTGCACACTTTGGCGGTTTTGCCCCGCCTGGGCATCGCAGCGCCGTGATTTGATCGCGGCAGTCGGATCGGTTGCCCTCCCGCTCCCGGCCGTAGTTCAGTCTATGGTCCGGAGTGAGAGGTCGTGGAACGCCGTCGCCTCCTTCTGTGAGGAAGTAATTTCCATCAAGGAGGCGGCGGAGCGGGAGAGGGAGCGTTTAAACCCTCTCCCCAACCGCAGAGCCGGGCGCCGGAGGGCGCGAGACGACCTCCAGCCACCCTGAGGTTTGACCTGAGGGTGGCGGGCTTTGTGGGCCTGCCCGCCATCCGTTCAGCACCAGGTTCGAGAGGCGGCGTGCGTGTTCCCACGCGCGTCTCTGTGTCGAGTCCGTCTCCCCTCTAAGGGAGACAGTAGGGTTTTATGCGACGTAGTGCCTATTTTGGGTAGGTCTTTCGTGTAGTGGCCTGCCGTTTCATACGGCGGGCCGTAACCGCGGCGGGGTCGCGACCGCATGCGAAAGCGATTCGCGCGGCCCCGTCGATACTGGTTTTGTCGAGGAACACCGTGGTAGGTTTAGTCGGTATTCCGGGAGGTACTTTACTATTATTTCCATCTTTCTATCTTTCTTTTACCCCGGCGAGTCCGACATAATCCCTCCGCCCGCCCCCGCGGAGGGATATGCGTCATAACATTCCCCCACATAAAAAAAAAAAAAAAAAAAAAAAAGTTTTATACAGGGCTGATATATCAATACATAAAAATAGGCTGTATCAATCTGCAATTTTCAAACCTTACCACATTTAAGCAAATATGATATAGATGTTAAGAAGAAGAAGACCGATAGACCAGAAGAAGAAGTAGTCTATTGGTCACATTAAAATATTTTAGATTTTTGTATTCATGTTTAAATTTTTTAACCCTTAATTTGGCAACGAAAAAAGTTTTTTTTTTTTTTATTTTGCTCTTTAAAATGACCACACTCTGCCTGATGGTAAGCAGTCGTGTGGTCTAAGAGCAGTGGCCTCCACATCGTTCTCATCGCAGCCGAGGCGATGTTGAGGTCTCTACTTTGACGGCCTGAGAAGGTGCTTTTTCACGCCCCGCTAAAGGACCCAGGATTGAAGGAAGAAGGAAACACGTGCCTTAGCAGAGAATTCTATGCCTTGATCGTTCGGCAGAGGTATGAGGACCCAAACTTATTGGTACGCACTCTAGTCGACTGCACCGTGTAAGGATGGTAAAAATAAGCGGAAAATAATAATAAAAATTATCATATGCTTACTTTTGCAAAAAAACCATGTCCGTCACCCCGGCCATTGCCAAATATGTAAAAACTGACTTACCGATTTCATTGTCCGGTCTGACGGACATTATCAAATTAGGACAAAATAATAAATCCAATTATTTTAAAAGTTTATTAAGAATAAAATCACTTAGACCACACGACTGCTTACCATCAGACGGAGTGTGGTCATTTTGACGAGCAAAAAAAATATTGTAGCAGGTTTGTACGAACAAACACAATTTAAAAAAAATGGAACGTAGTTTATTGTTAACATAAAATTAACTAACTATAGTCTAGTACAGTACAGGGAACGGGACCCCGTGCGTGTGCTAGCATAACTGGTTCTCAGAGCTGTCCGACCAGGAAGGTTGAAGCAGTCCGAGAGCGCAGTGAACACTGCCTTCGCACACGCCGGTGGTCGTGTTTTATAGACACCGGCCGGCAGAGCTCGGCGGCGCACGGTGGGGCAGCCGCTTGCGGGGAGGCCACGCCCAGTATGACATGTAGATGGTACCACGGCTCGAGCGCTTGGGTGTTGTGATTTTTGTTACATAATCTTATTTGGTATAGAAATCTAAAAACCGATTTCTTGCATTTTTTCAGTCACAAAGCAAAGTCGCGTCTGATGTTTTATGCAGTACACCACAGTTTTTTTAGCAATACCTGCAACGCCCTCCCTGGTCTGCGCGAAATGACTTACATTATCATACCTTACTCTACTGGCAGGGCGTGCCACATGGGTTGACTTTGGAGGCTCCGTTTTTGCTCCGTTTGGCACAACAGTTTTCAACAGCTTTCTGCACTATCTTCAATTGTCGCTCTGTGGCGAAACAATGCCAGTTTCAATTTGTAAGCCAGCTAAAACTTCTTTGGTTTTTTCGCTCTATTTGCAGTTGGTGCTAATCTGTTTTGATCTTACGATCCGTTTCCGTGACCTAAAAGGATTTCCTGGTATGATAGGTACACCTATCATACCAGGAAATCCTTTTAGGTTCTACGATCTATAGATCGTAGTCCAAGTAAAGGGATTGCAGATAATTAGATTCTTGAAGGTCTTGTAGTATAGGAATAAGAAGCATTGAATCAGGTAAATCAAATGTTGCATTAATTGCAGGTTGTTTGTTTTCAGAACTACTATTATTCTAATTTTCAAGCGAATATGGAATAGATGGAACAGGTGAGGAATAATTGTTGTTGAAGTACATTCATCATACATTTCAGATTCAGAGTCTGATTTTCCACTTGCATCTGAAGCAGCATGTTAGTTAGAAACTAAGCCTAATATTCTTGATGCACGTGCGTGCTGTTGACAAGCGAAAAACAAAACAAGAAAGCACCCATCACCGCAAATTAAACAAAATTTGGTGATGTCCATCTTAGCGAACAAAGTCATTTAGGACGACATTTGTTGGTCTTTGGCAATGTATGCTGGGACGGACAAAGAGGTTAAGAAGCAAAAAATACAATAGAACACACATAAAACGTTAGGATTACGAGTAAACATAATCATACATATATACTCTAATACCCAATGCAAAATACTTTTACTATTGTGACACAAAACATTCAAATATCAATATTTTTACCTTGCTAAAAACAGATGACTGCCTCCGCCATGGTGTTAAAACTTAGAAGAAAACAGTTGAATTATAACGTAATCAAATTACATAGGTTACCATGTTGGCTTTCTATAAGATAACTAAGTGATATTCAATTTAGTTGTATTATACTCTGAAAGTTGCATGTGACAACCGCTAGATGACGGGGAAGTCAGTTTCTGAAAATTTCACTTTATTACCAATTTTTTAATTATCGTAACAATTTTAGCTTTTAATACATAAAACTATTATCAAACAATAATTTTGTTCTTAAAAAGGAAGTTCTAAAGTTATCGCTTACCATATTTGATTAATGTTATTTCACTTTATTACCAATTTTTTAATTATCGTAACAATTTTAGCTTTTAATACATAAAACTATTATCAAACAATAATTTTGTTCTTAAAAAGGAAGTTCTAAAGTTATCGCTTACCATATTTGATTAATGTTATTTATTTTCGAACGATTCGGACCTGTCACATAGATAAAGCTGTTGTCAAATTTGACATTTTATCATTCCGTTATTCTCTCTTGAATAATAAACTCAAGACCTTGTTTTATTTTTTACAATTCCATACTTGCCCTGATCTAGGTTTTCATTTTTAAGTGAATGTACAGGCTAGCGAATTTTATAGTTAAGTATACACATTCTTAAATATAAACTTCGCTAGTCTGAAAATTCATTAATCACTACATCATTATAATAGATATATTATATACCCACACATATGTATGTATTTGAAAAAGTTGCTTGAACCGAACGCCAGTTAGCGCTAGTATCGCCAATGCATTGAGTGACGTCTCTATATTCCTATATACAAATGTACTCTGTGGCCTCCGCGTTAAGGTTTTGTTTTTGAGTGACAGATATAGTGATGCTACTCTATAAAATTATTTTGCACAAACTTGTTTATGGATCAACAAATAATTTCCAGTAGAAAAAATATTTTAAAACCATTTTCAAAACTCACAGGTTTTTTTTTATCACCGTCACAGCAGTCAATGTCAAATTAAGGGTTAACGTCTCTTTTCAAAAGTAAACACTTAGCATGCTGTGGGTTTCTTTAGCGAATTGTACAGTATTACAATAAGCATAATATGTGTAAGCAAACTTATTATATAACAGTGTAACAACTGTTAGCATTTAAATCGTTATTCTAATTAACACTATAACTCTGAATGTGAGTTTGTTTGTTACGCTTTCACGCCTTAACTGCTCGACCGATCATCATGAAATTTGGCATACACGTTGTCAAGGGTACAAAAAGAGAAAAAGGGTTGCTTTTATTCAGAAAAAGTACTGTTTTCGAAGGATATAAATTTATTGACAAAAACTAAATTAACGCGTGTAAAATCTATAAAACAAAATAAAAGATTGATATAAAAGTTTGATAAGACCAATTTTACACTTCTCTAAGCTTTTTCCGTTTTTAGCATTGTTGTTTTTAGTGTATATTTAGGTCGAAGTATACGAGGATATACTGATCTCAAATTTGACCCAGTTTCACCAGAGCCAGTACTATATCTTCATTTCTATGACACAAGTTGTAGCACATCGCAATAAAAGGGGTGGTTTGTCACCAGTATGTTTCCTAGTTTATTTTGGTATTTTGCGTTAGCATTTTGCGCGGCGGGTTCTGACCTAAAGGTGGTTGTTATGCGTGACATTAGGCTGATGTACTGTTATTTGTGAAATAACACATTAGACGTAACTGTTATTATATGCTATGTATGTATACCACCGAATTTTATATTGTCTTACAATATAGTGAATTGGTAGGAATAAGTAGATGGTTACACAGATGACGTAGCGGTTTATGTGATCGCCATGCCGCTGGCACTGCGCTGAGTGTTGTGGGTTCGAATCCCACACGGGACAAATATTTGTATGATCCCAAATGGTTGTGCCGAGTCTAGGTGTTCTTTGTGTCCGTTATTTGAATGTTTCTTAAGTCTCTTGCGACACATGTATTATTCCTAGACCGGGAGTTGTCTTGTAAACAATGTGATGAACGCAATTTCAAAATGACCCACTGAAGGCATTGAATTTGTGATCGAGGGTTCTAGGTTCGAATCCCAGCCATAACACTACTAATGTAAACCTAACAAAGGAAGTTGCATAATACAAGCATTCTAAGTTAGCTCCATTGGTTAACGAGAATACTTGAAAGCTGTAAAACAACATTTTTGAAATATTTTAAAAATACATAAAGCAGTATATTAATTGTAATTTAAATTACAATTAATAAACGTTAGAAGGGTATTCGTTAGTTCTGCTCAAAATGGCCATCATTCAGTCTCATGTTATGGTACAGTGCTGTGGTTGCTTTAAGTGCTTAATACACCTATCCAATTTATAGAAATAATAGAACAATGAAACGTACCAGTGGAAGTGGCATTTCACATCATAATTGTGTACGGAAACCTGATTCACCGAGATAAAGTTCTTTATAATTATCTAAATACAAGAAACTGTCACCATTGAAAAATTTTATTTATGACAAACTGATTATATGAATCGCTTTGTTACATACTTAAGATTTGTATACATCACTATACATAAAATCATTTAGGACAACTAAAATTATGATAAAGTATCATAATTTAAACAAATAATCTAAATGATTTTATGTCAGTTATATAGTCTTTGTTCTTCGCAAAACTGAAATGGATAATATATATATATATAATTTGTCGGCCTCGGTGGCGTAGTGGTTAGTGTAACTGACTGCCACGCCTAAGGTCGCGGGTTCGATTCCCGCACAAGTCAAACATTTGTGTGCATGAACATGGATGTTTGTCTTGGTCTGGGTGTTTATATGTATAATATGTATGTATTTACAAAAGAAAAAGTATATATGTATGTTTATCCATTGTCTAGTACCCATAGTACAAGCTCTGCTTAGTTTGGGCTAGATGGTGTTGTGTGTATGTGGTAGAATATTATTATTATTATTATTATTATTATTATCTTTTATTATGTTGTTATAACATAGTCAATTTGCCGGTAATCGGCAACTAAGAAAAATTATTGTGTATGTGCTAGGGAGCGTCAGTCAATAAAAAAAATATGTATATAATGCGAGGATAGGAGATCATGTCAGGTCATGAAAAGCCAGGTATAGGTTGTATCTATAAATTAAAACTTGTTTAATAGGTTCCCTCACGGGATTCTCTCACACAATGACAGAGCGAAGGATCGACGAATTTTTTGCATGGCCTAGAAAAATTTCTAGGCTTCATACTGAAAAATTGCATGGTTCCAGTGGAATAGACCGGGATCCTGATATTGAAGCTCTATTGCCAAAAACTCTACAATTTTTCATCAGAACAACGGCAGCGACATGTAGCTGCTTGTATAAGCTATAGTATAGATATTATACTTTTAGAGAATGGCCCATTTGATGTCTACTCGATACATCCTGATCCCAAAACACACAATGCGCTAGCTTTCTACAAGAGATACTTCGCTTTTCATAACCTACACATTCCAAGCGAGTTAGTGAAATATACAATGGCAATGGCGATACAAATATAACACTTATAGTATTGTCGAAATAACTGTGCTGTCTGTGCTGGGAATCGTGTCCTTAGTCGGCACGAATATGATTAATACTTTTGTTGCCGAGCAGTATTTGGCTCTACTTTTGTCTCTAGCAGTAGTCTAGCGCGCTTAAGTCAGTTATATATTAGAAAAGTTTGTAAAAAAAACAATAATTAACGTGTTATGCTCATTTCAACCGCACGAATGGCGTAATGGCTTGCGCCGAGAGTTGCAAATTCGATCCACACATGGGACTAAAATCGGTGTGTTCTTTACAGAGTTGTACCGGGACTGGGTGTACGTTGTGTCTATTGTTTGAATATTAGTAAAGTGCGCCGCGATACTGGATTTAATTTAAAATAAAAGAAATACCAAGAGACAATAAAGTCAACTAGACAACCGAAGACGATAAAAAAGAAAACGTGTATCTGCGAGTATTGCCTGGTTTTTCATACGAATATGATTATTGGAAACAAAATGTTATAGCTTACAGCACAAAAACTTCTAGAAACGATATAGTTTTTTTCATTTGGATTGAAGTGACTGTCACTCATACAATACAAAAATATATTCAGCCGTAAATAAGTTTCATCCCATATTCGAAGGTATAGGATATCGTAAAGTGTTGGTACCCAATGTTCTATTACACAAGAGCGTAGATATTTTGTGGAAATTCAATATGGCGTATTAGGGAATTCGATGGTCGTAGGGTAAATTTTGTTACCCGACCTCTGTTGTGTGGTTGTAAAAATGAATTGTGTTTGGTATTACTTTAGTACTGCCTCGTTGGTCCCGAGGCATAAGATCGCTCTTATGTTTGCAGCTGATCGTAAGATCCCACAACCAAGAAAGTGCCACAAGTATTACAGAAAACTGGCGTAAGTTTAGTAACACTTATTGAGTTTTGATCGATAAGTAAGTTAAGGAAAGAGTACATATTACTTAGATGGCGTACTGCAGGGTTTGTGTAGCGGGCAAGCGGTCGACTGGCCGCTGCCGCTGAACCTACAATACTCGGGTTTTGCGAGGTCGAATCCTACACGGGTAAATTATTTGTATCATCCATAAATAATTGTTGTAAGTCTGAGGTCTTTATTAATCGTATTTATTTTTATATTAGGGATTAAGCCCCGCGATGCAGGATAAAGACGCTAAAAGAAAAGCTGTCTTTAAAAAAAAAAAAATCTAATTGAAAACAATTGCTTAACTTACTCACTGAGCAAAACTATATTATTGATATATAATTGTACTAGCGAACTCTCGGGGTGAGTACTTTCTTCCTAGATGAAAGGACTTTATGACCTTTTTAAACGTATACGCAAAATTTCATGATGATCGATCGAGTAGCGTGAAAGCAAACAAAAAATAACATACGGGGCAGTCTTTGGGGACTGCCGATAGAAGTGAAAACTAAGTAACTAGCGTGCGATGAGTTTCACGCTTTTTGTTCACCAAAAAGTACACATATATACACAGTATACATGGAAAACGTTATATGTAAATGGAATATATATATGGAAAACGTTAGGTGACGATGACGCGAGTTCCATGATTTTTGTTCACCCAAAAAGTGCTCAATGCGCCTAAAGAAGTTTTCACTTCATAAAAAACAAATCAACATTCGTATTTATAATAGTAGTTAGAATATAGTAGATTAATTACAAAATCCTAAAAGCTCGTACTAAAAGATCCTTATTATGATAACTGCCAGAATCATGAACATGATGATTACTTTAAAAAAAAACGACAGGCAGTTTACAAATACGCCTGTTAATTTAAATCTCTAGTCTCACATCTTTGCAACAATCTATGCCCGTAACGCCTCAAAGGGATCAGTTACAATGTTCAGGTATTATATAGCTTCAGTATTATTATGAGTGCAAACTCCGTGGGGTAGTAAATAAACTGGGTTGAATATCACAACAAAGAAGCAGTGACAGCCTGGCAATCGGTTAGAAAGTCGACGACAGTTACTCGTATTGAAAGAAAAGTTGCTTCATATTTTACTTGGTCAAGCTGCTATAAGTTTCAAAGCCTTTAAACTTTAGATATTTTATATCATAAAGTATTGATTTGTTAGAAGTGGCCTGAGTCAATTTGAATTCGGTTCCAATGTCGACTAAAATGTTGTTGGGTTGATTTTGCTTTGGGAAATTTTCAATAGTTGCACGAAGTTCAAAATTGCTTTACATAGATGATTACTTCGAACATAGCAAATTCTTGGTAAAATTATACATTTTTGACTCACTCACCAATATAGTAGTGTGAAACTTTTATATAAAGTAACATTCCAATATTTCCGCAAAGGCGGTCATGAAGGGACGTTTTAGTAAGTACATCATCGTCAGTTTAAAAATATGCTTGAATTCTACTTTATGTGCTAATTTGTGAAAACGTCTGGAAATTTATTACTTAATGACACGTACAGAGTCCAACGAATTTGGATAAAACTTGGCATAGAGCTACATTATATCCTTGATTAGCATTTTTACGTTAGTATGCGTTTCTGTGGAATTCTAGCCAGCGAAGCTAGTTAAAGTGCATATATAGTAAAAAAAAGAACCTATAACCTTTTTAACAATTCTTGCTAACAAGTTTAACCGTTGCGGTGAGAGTAATTTGAGGTATACAATCTGGTTACTATACGCTCACCACAAGAATATTAGGTAGATTTTTTCAAAGACAAATACATTTATTACTGAGACAGCCACACTTCGGCATGAATGGGCCAGCTCGACCGGAGTGATACCTCACAGAAAACCGGCGTGAAATAGCGCGTGCGTTGTTTCGTCGAGTGAGTGAGGGTACTGGAGGCTCAACCTCCCCTCCTGGAAGAGAGAGGGGGAGAGCAAATTTAAAAGGCTGGCAACGCATTTGTGGCTCCTCTAGTGTTGCAGGTGTCCATGGGTGGCGGTAATCGTTTACCATCAGGGGATCAGTCTGCTCGTTTGCCTCCAATAACATAAAAAACTGTGTAGTTATTATATAATATAGTAAAGCAAAATTTATTTTAAAAGCCAGCAATATTTCTGACAAAAATTCTTATTGTAAACAGATAAATGCCAAACTGATCCTTATCAAACAATTTGAACATACGCACAATACAGATTAGTAATCTGAAATAATAGCAAAACATTGATCACAGCCTTCCAAAGTTTATTAGCGAGACGTGAGAACCACTACTATCTCTGCAACCCTTGATAAATTGTTGTTGAGCAAAATTAACGGTACAAACATTAATTATTTCTCTTGATATCTGTGTTGTGTTGTGTAGCATTAATTTTCGCCGTTGCCTCTAAATGTTTAGTGGTAAAACCAGATTTGTATCATTACCCTCATTTATGTTTACTAATTTTGTGTGAGGCTGAGCGTGATAAACATTTTGTTGTAAGATTTAGTTTTGGAAGAGTGTTTAGGCTGTAGACCGTTCAGTCAACCAACACTCCAGATATTGCCAAAATTCAGTATAAATCAATTTTAGGGCGCATTTTTAGACAACTGAGATAAACAATTAGTGTAGGTCTGCAGTATCAAAAAATGTGCCTTGTGTACATCAATAGGCTCACTCTCTATTGTGCATGTGCCTATACGAGTCTATATAATAACTATGCAATATGTATGTATGTTGAATTAATTAATGAAAATCTTGATTATAACAAAATTTTAAATTAATCATGCATTGCACATTTTATTCTACCACAATTATTTTTATTATTATATATTATAAAAATAAATACCAGGCAACTACTCATATATGTATCAATTATAATACAGTGTAGTAAAATATCTAATGAAACTATAATAGAAGTTTAAATATAGATTAAAACGGCGATAGTCCTATAATTAAAGTAGCGGATGCAATCGAATGGTCGAAATATTTCGAACCTTGTCCAATACACTTCTGACGTAAACCCATATCTAAAACAAGTATTCAGATTAGCTTGAAGAGTAAACAAAAATACTAATTATTTGTAAATCAAAATGCCGGCATTCTATAAAAAAAGAAATACCGATAAATATTTTGCAAATACGCTCACCAGGTACCTCTTCTAAGTCAGATTATAGAACAAAACAAAAAAGTTGCCTTACACAAGACACACTAAGGTTCCGTCGAGTCGTATAGCGAAAAAACCTGATGTATAAGTTACAATTATCCACAAAGGAGCTATAAACTTACACACGTACGTAGTTTATGTGAAAGTTACTCAAGTGCCGGTACATAGTATATTCTCGTATGTAAGTTCGTATGTGCCATATAGGTGAGGACTAGCAATATGCGCAGCCAAATAAAACCTAGTGTTCGTCGTATTTCCTACATTTCGCCGCTATTTTATGCTGCGCCAAGTTGTAAGAGAAAGAATATTGAATTTATAATATGTATTATTCATTTTGCATTCACAATACGAATGCTGTTGTGGTTTAAATGCACATTTCGCTACTGCTAAAACGTCTAGTTAGGGTTCAAAGCCCATATGATGTAAAGTTTATTTGATTCACAAATAGTTGTTCCAAGTTTGGATAGTCTTGGTATCCGTTACTTGATTGTTTTAAAACAGCCCGGACACGTTCATACGTGTCCGGGCTGTATATCTTTATCCTATATTATCCTGGTACAAGCTTTGCCTTTTATGAGAATAAGAAATAATAATACTTAATATTGTCTTATGTTTACGCGAATGTTATACATTGAAATTAAACACTTTATACGGATTTTGTCGCGTTGTTTATTTTACTTTAAACACTGTTATTACATAATTTTGAAAACTCTAACACTACTATTATTGAATAATAATACTTATCAGTAAAATACGTTTTATAAAAATAAATTACATATAGCCGAATATGTTTATTATCTTAAAGACCTGATTTCCTAAATGTTTGTATTTTGGCTTTTCGTTTTGAAATTTTCGACATAATTTAGTGTCACGACTATATTCTGCCGGCAATTCTTAATATCACGGCGACTGGCAATGTGTCTAATAAACGACACTAAATTGACAATTCTCTATTACGTCAAATTTGAAAACCATTCGACAAAATTTCATGATCTTTATAGAGAAAGTCATAATGTTGATATCTCTGCAAATAGAGAAACCAAGAATCAAACTTTATCTACCTTAGTTCAACACAAAAACATTGTGCATAAATAATTAATTATACAGACTGTAAAATTTGCTGTACTCATTTTAATTATGTCACTATACAATTTAACAATACGTCCAGTATTGTAAAATTGTAGTACAGGTTAGTTTTAATTGACAAAAAATTATATTAAGAAAAATCATTAAGTACGCTAGCCAAAGAAAATACCGGCGGAATAATGACACTTCTTACACACGAAACTACGTAACTGGCGTCAGCTACTCTTTAATAAAACAGGTAACAAAATTACAGACCAAACTTTTCCTTAGAGAAAAACAGCAAAAGGACGGTAGCGTTTGTAACTTGCGCTCTCCCCAAACTTGGCGAGAATTGTTAGTTCTGAAATCGTAGCTAACTGGTGCAATAAGTCTGAGACCCGTGACGTCCACTCCTTTAAACACACGCCACTTGACTCCTTAATGTATGGATAGTTTTAGCTTTGCTCCAGAGAGACCCTTGTCCCTTTGCGGATTGGATATACCAGTGAATCCGCAGCTGCTGAGATTGTATATGTGATTTTGTTACGAGATTTCTTAGCTCTGCATTGAATATTGTGTTCGATTTTTATTGTAAATGCGGTTTTGATGTGATGTGAGTCCCATATTAATTTATTCGCTGACGCTGATATTATTATGCGATTTAAATCCATTCGAATCGATAAAATTATAAGAGACTGACGTCTGACAGACAAAAATCAATTAAAGTATTTTATAATGTATGTATGTATTTAAAATATTCGGAGTTGGAGTAATCAATATTATATTACTATAATGTATATATTACGAGTATATAACACAAACATTATAAAAAAAACGTTTCACTTTTACTTTCAGATTCAAATAATATTAAAACCGTCTCTGTCTCATATACAATTTTATAAAGGTGAAGATGTACCCAAAAGAACGTATAGACTTGAAACTTAATTTAAACTTAATCTATAAATCATTTTTATTTATATCCCAACCATTTACTACGGAAGTGATCACTTTAATTACCAAATTAATATTTTAACAATTCAGCTGGATGATATTTTTGTAAGAAATGTTACATACTCGTTTACTTTTCAAAACATAGACTTACGAATCAATAATTTATGCACACTTAATAAATAATTAAGTATTTATTTAGTGTGCATAATACTCCCCAGTATCGTTCTCTCCCCTGTTGTTGCCGACATATATATGGAGGACTTCGAGGCTCGAGCTTTGCAGACTACCGCCATATACTACACCCAGGATTTATAAGAGGTATGTAGACGATACTTTCACAATATTACCAACAGATAGTGTAAATGCATTCCTAAAACATCTTAATTCCATTAATTATGACATCCAATTTACTATGGATTATATGTACTTGTCATCAGGAATCCTGACCATACTTTGAGCCACACTGTGTATAGAAAAAAGACCCATACAAACAGGTACTTAAACGGTGAATCTCACCACCATCTTGAACAGTTAGCTACCGTGGGAATGTCTTTGTTTCAGAGAGCCCACGGGATCTGTGACAAGAAACACCTGGACGCCGAGCTTCAACATGTCAAGTAAGTACTGCAAGACAACAAGCTCCAACAGCTGCGCCGCCGTCACAGATCCCGAGAAAAGCCAGCCACAGTCGAGCGCCAGCCTGCCATACTACCATATGTAAGGGGTGTCACTGACAAGATTGGCTACATCTTGAAGCGAGCTTCAATCAACACATAATTCAAGCCGCCAATGATGATAAGTCAATTTTTACCAGACTAGACTTCATGACACTTTGAGCTCATTCTGCGTAAATAGGAACACCAAAGATTAAATTATGTTCGGGTACTTTGAAATAACTAGCTACTCTTCAGAACGTTGGGACAACTACCATCTTAGTCTCCCCGTGAACATGGCTGCTGTAAAGCAACCGAAACGTCGGGGCAAAGTGTAAACTTAAATATAAATTTTTGTTTTAATTAGAAAATATATAGCTTAAATAGTAGTAAAGTTCAATAATAGTAGTGTTAAAGTTTTCAAAATTATGTAATAACAGTGTTTAAAGTAAAATAAACAACGCGACAAAATCCGTATAAAGTGTTTAATTTCAATACTTAAGTAGGTATTGAATGTCTTTATAAGGCTATTTCTCCTTCGTGATTACTTACTTTCATTTAGATGACACTTATAGATGTTGACTAGGCATCGTTTACAGCTCAAGTAGGCGTAAGTTATAGCTTGTATTTATTCGTGATGAGATAAATATTTAGGCTGAGCAGCAAAACTAACCCTTTTCTAGATTTCAAACAGATCTTAAATTAAACTAACATAATCAATAGTACTCTTCCGTACGTCTTTGGTAAATGTACATTAATTTAAAATTCCATTATATTGGTGCAGGCGTTTCAAAATAGACTTCATCAAACAACAATTCTATGTAAATTCAATACAATCTCGGAATAATTAATGGAGAAGACAGTAATGTTTCATGAACCTAATTCGTTTTGTACGAGAGCTAATATGTAGGTATTGACATATTAATAGTGATATTGATAGGTAAAGGCCAGTCAGTGAGATGCGTAACGAAATCAGTATGTGATGTAACTCAATTTTACGTCATTGAATTATTGAGCTCGGTCGCAGCAGTGTCGAATTTTCGTGCCATTTTTATATACGCACGCCTATGTAACTCCAGAAGGTTGGACAGAAGTGTTTTACATTTACACTTTATCAATACTATTTGGAGTTGCGTAATGCAAAAGGAGGTTTTATTTCAGACACCTTTGCATAAAAAAATCAAATTACACATAGTCCTATACAATAATCGAGCTTTGGATTTCACGATTCGCAATAAAAATAAGCGCGTACTTAAATATGTCACGGAACTAAATACTGTCTTGGCCCCAGCTTGATATTACTCAGTTAGTTATGAGATTTTTAAGCACTCAGCGACGGTCAGCTATAAGATCCTTAGCTTTTCTATTTGTTTATAATTATCAAATAAGGTAAGATGTATTCTGCAACATTGGACAATACTATCTTCCAAATAGTTTCTCATCCTGTTCCTAATACAATACATAATGCTGTTCATCGCAGCTATTAGATATGTACACATGTTATAAGACAGTCAACATAGGTATCAAGTAAGGTGACTTAGTGCTTATGTATTTTTCTTGATATTATGCTAAGCACAAGGCCTATCTACCCCTTAAAACTAATTTCTTATATAAATTTATCAAAGAGCACGAAGATTTATTTTAGTTGAAATGTCAATTAATGCCTAATGACTTAGACGACAGCAAATCATTGAAATCATTAATTACATTATTGACTAAAATAAACCCTCGTTATCGTTAAACTCACCAGTAAACAAAGTTTATTTACATAGCCTTTTTTAATTAAATAATTATATTTTGGAACAAGGACACTATGCTTTCTTAATTTTATGAAAATTGTGTTGTATTCCTACTTTGAATAAAGTCGTCGCCAGGTCCCCTTTAAAATGCGGTAAACAGTAAGGTGACATTTGCTTTATTTCTCTTCTAGATGAAAATGTAAGATTTTATTGAACTAGAAAATAAAATAGGTGTCTCAGCTCACCTAGAATCATTATTTTCTTCTCTTCAAAGATTAGCAATGCATGATTAATACATCTGGTATTTATAAAAGAAACCTGATATAATAATATATATATATAATATATGTTGATAATGCATTATAATAAATAGTTGAGTTCTTACAAATCATGATTACCTACATGATTGATTTCTAAAATATGTTCCTTAGGGTACATTATATAACGTACAGGATACTAATGTTAGAATAAAACACTCCTTTTACTAAACGATGGCTTTATTTTCTGCACTATACTGTAGACACACAATCACTGCCTATAATGCTTGTACAACTGCACTTCTCGGGTGCTCAACAACGACTGACTTAACTCCACTGACTATCTTAAAATTAAACATTACATCAAATGATGTTTCCCTCACTTCACCACAAAAATGACGCTGTTACGTCACATCCGTCCTTTAAGTGTTGCAGTGTAGAAAAATACAATTACCACTAAAATTATTATTTTTTATTCTGTAAGTATTGCCACAATGAATAATTATATCTGCTTATTATTAATACTTAAATATTACAATAGCATATCGAAGTGATCATTAAATATTCTTATAACAGATCAAAGCGATCACAACACTAGGTTTATCTGTTCAACAATTCTCAATAGTAACCCAGAAAGCACTTAAAGGTTGGTTCAGTGCCTGATCTGCCTGCGGTCGTGACGGCTTGCCTTGACTATGAGTAAAAGAATACAGATTGTACTTGTGTTTGCACATACACTTGTGCACTGTGAAATCTACTGCGCTGATGGCCAGTCTCTGTTAAGATTGGTCACCGAGATTGAAATTCGGTCTGGAATACCTATTGTACGCAAGGTAGGATAAAGATTCCATTGCAAAAATATGTGAAAATCAAGTAGTTCGATATGGGGGATTCAAAGAAACTCTCTTTGCATCACTTAAAATAAATAGTTATTCTATTCCAAGAATTGTATTCAATATCAACAATAGATTCTTGTCATACTACGGCAGTATTGCATAATAGTTCATCTAAACTTGTCACAGAACGTAGACTTGTGTGCTCTTTACCTCGTTTCTAATATAATATTCCACATAAAGCTTTTCATAAAATGAAATGAAAAATATAAGCGATGTATTGTTGCCTTCCACTACTCGTCGACAGACAAGTCAAGAGATACGAGATCCATTTTTTAAAGATATTTTCTTAGACTTACGCCTGTTAACGAAAGACCAGACAGAGTATAAGAATTTTTCCAATTTGTACGAATTGAATCGATTTATGTGTATAATAAATTTACGCTTATGTATGCTAGTATTTGTTATATCCAAGATTCGATTCCTAAGTTAAGTGAAATATTACTGGGTCTTTTAATTATTAGTAAATAATAAGCAGCAGTCTTTTTATGTGGAATTTTTACTGTGTTTAAAGTTATAGTTATTATATGTTATTTATTAAAAAAGGATACTCCCACTGCAGTACCAAATTTTGTGTCACAAGGAACTTTAGAAACATTCAAACAACGGACATCCAAAGAACATCCATACTCAAACAACTAGTAGAGCACAATTTCTTTTAATCCTTTATGTATATGGAACCCATAACACTCGGCGCAGTGGAAAGGTGAGATGATCACTTAAACAACTGCATCATTGTGCAGTCTATTTAATAGCTAGCAAAATATGAGTATAATATAGCTGTGGCTATTTTGATAGGGATATACGGCTGTACATCCCTTTCGTAACGTACTTAGGTATACAATATATTGCACGATAGCCATCGTTAAAAGTTAGAATAACTCTTTAACTTTTTATCACTTATCAGACGTGATTTGCAGCCAAAACGCGAAACCAAGAAGCAATTACATCAAAAATAATTTTCTATAATCGTCAGATGAAATTTGGAGATAGAACCATCAAAAATAATAACAGGCAATAAATTTTGACGCACAAAACTGGTAACAACTGAAGGGTTGGCAGACCGTAATTATTAAGTCCCTCAAGACCTTTGGTCTTCCTAAGACTTGCTAAAGCTATTATAACTTAACTCGGAGCGATTAGAAGAGGTTGCCGAGGTAAAATTAACTTAAATATTGTGAATTACATAGATTAGCTTCAAGGTTTTCCGCTAATGAGGTCAGTTTGGTGTCAGTCCCTTCTTGGGATTAACAGGAATAAATAACGAATGTTGGAAGTTTTGTATTGCTACATTTTCAACTCGTATTCTGGAATTTTGATTTTATTTTATAAATCTTCTTAAAATATTCCTATTGAACAGCAGAAATAACACTAAAAGATCTGTTACTGTATTTATTGAACACGGGAAAACAAACAGTAGTATACATTGAGTACTTAACACTAAACTATACTTAACAAATATACGGGTAGTATATTTGTTAAGTATGTACAGTGCAGTGTTGTAGTAGCAAACATCAATTGTCAATGATCATTTCTTTTTCCATATAGAAAATAAGTTGAGTTTATGAACTAATCTTCTGGTGACATGAACGCTCATTTATAAGCTCATTTATTAGATATGACTTGGTAGATTTCTTGCCTCTTTAGGAATATTCTGGAAAATTCCAAAACAAGCAGCTTTTCTTTTGATAGACATAGTTGCGAATAATCAAAGATGGGTGCAATGATCTGGAATTCAAGACCTTTGCATAACAGCCTAACAAATATGCTTTAACTATCGTTACCCTATTATATATTTACCACAGATCACGCACCTGGTAGCTTACTACTACAATATAGAAAAATACCTTTCATCTAGAAAATAGTACTGTTCGCGAGCAAGCAAAGCTGTGGAAAAAAGCTACTATTCTATACAATTCATATGTTAGTAAAATGTGTACACAGGCGATACAAGGAATATGTTTATTTTTCCGTTGAACTGACAGTGCCGCGTTCGGCACCGTCCGTCACTTGGCATAGATAATATTATTACTTTAGTCTTGAGTAGGAGCGTCTCGCTCAGTTACGTGCTCTGTGATATTCACAAACAGAAAAATATAATCCTATCCATACACCGACGTAAACGCCTACGCTGCAAAGGATTTGTCTGTTTCCCTCTATTAAAAATGACAAGGCTTTCTGAACATGAGATTCGTAGGTCTTTGTTAAAAAAATTCTGGTCATGAGTAAGTAACGCAAAGTAACGGTCTAAGGCCTGCCTGGAGTCTGCTGGGGTCGTGAAGTTTTCCCAAAGGAATTCTGTGGCCACGAAATAACAAAGGGCAAGAGATGGAATACTGTGAACGATGTGGTTATAGTCAGTAGAAGACTGACATATCCTTTCACTTCGCCCAGAGCGAAAGATATCATCATATTTATCAAGGCAAGGCAAGGCAAGGCAAGGCTCTACTACTTTACTATGGAATAAATAAACAAGATTATTTTATTTTGAGGCCTCATACTTCGACTACAGGGCAATTCTACGATTCTCCTAATGTAAATGAAGCTCAAAAACGTTGCCGCAAACGACAGAGGAATGAGATAAAGTGGAAATGCAATTTAAGGTAAGTAGCTAGGAATAACGGTTTGGAGTACGTTACTAGCCGCAAAAAATTAATACCAGCAAAGAAAATTAAACAAAGTAAGGACTGTCTAAATAAATGAATGTATTAAAATGCAGCCAAAAAGTAACCAATGATGAAAGACTATCAAATTCCTCAGACTACTATAAACTGAAACGAGAAGAAAAGAGGATGTTTATACTAAGCAATACCAGTTGCCTGCAACCTGAAAAAGACGCAAAGGGAAAACTGGTGAAAATTCTAATTAAAAAGCCAGCTTTAAATTTTCCTTTAATAGTGAAAAATTATAAGATAAATGTTTGCAAGAATTTATTTTGTGATGCTTTAGCAATTAGCCAAAAACCCATTTACTATGTTCATAAAACTAAAAATAATGATTCTAACACTCCGGCACCGAGTAAACAAGGAAAACACACTAAACGAACCACTTCTGAAGATGATAGACAGCTTGTTAAAGAACACATCAATTCATTCCCTAGAGTTCCGTCTCACTATTGCAAGCATGATTCCTCCAGAGAGTATTTAGAAAGGTTTTTGAATATCAGAAAAATGTATTCCCTCTATAAAGTGTGGTGTGAGGATAATAATAATATAGCAGTTAAAGAAGAAATATATCGTCGTATATTCTGCAATGACTTTAATTTATATTTTCACAAGCCAAAAAAAGACAGGTGTGATTTATGTGAAGAAGTTGATATAAATAACAGAGAAGGCCATTCACTTTCATCTGATTTACAAGAAAAATCAATAGTCACAAAATAGAAAAATAAGCTTCAAGAACAAATCTGTATATAGATAGAAAAGATAACATATCTGTTATTTGTTTTGATTTAGAAAATGTTTAATCCTGCTCTAAAGCTGAAGTGAGCAACTTTTTCTACAAGAGTAAATTTGCTACTTACAATATGACCGCCCATCTATCGACTTCAAAAAAAGTATACTATAGCGGTATGGACTGAAGTCATCGCAGGTAGAAGTGGCAACGACATAGCTCGTGAAACATGTTTTACTTGATAATCCTCATTTTGGATCAATCATATTATGGTGTGATAGTTGCGTACCGCAGAATCACAATAGTATCATGAGTTTTGCTCTTAGGCAGCTCATGGACGAGTTTCGAAATTTGGAGGAGATCATCCTAAAATTTTCCACACCTGGGCATTCTTGCGTTCAAGAAATTGATAATGTACACAGCTGCATAGATCGTGTCCTATCAAAAGCAGAATACTATTCACCTTTATCTCTTATGAGGTTAATTACAAGTGAATACAAAATGAGATCGTATATTATTATAAAGTTAAATGAGAAAGATTTTTTCAGTTTTCAAGTTGCCTCGTCAGGTTTGAGGTATTCAGTTATATCTTTTAGTAAAGTAACTGAGCTTAACTTCTCTAAGTCTTGGTTTGAGGTTGGTTATAAAATTTCACACACAGCTAATACTTACAATATTGCCAAACTGAAACCTCAAAAAACCTGACGCAATACTAACAATGTTTTCTTTTCTACACATAAAGTAATGAAAAACCATGTAATTAATAAGAGTAAAATAGATAAGCTCTATGTACAGATGGATGCCAATGATAGACAAACAATACTAAATAATAATAATATCAGCCTTGTATTAAACTGTCCCACTGCTGGGCACGGGCCTTTTCTTACGGTGAGAAGGGTTAGGCCATAGTCTACCACGCTAGCCTAGTGCGGGTTGGCAGACTTCAAATATCTTCTAGAATATTACGGAGAACTCTCAGATATGCGGGTTTCCTCACGATGTTTTCCTTCACCGTTAAAGTAACCGATAATTAACTATTTAATACGCATATAACTTTGAAAGTCAAAGATACGCACCTTGTGTTCGAACTCGAAACCTCTGCGTGGCAGTCCAACGGTTTCCCACTAGGCTATCGCTGCAAAAGAATACTATGAAGCAATATTTAAAAAATAACATTATTTGATTCCATTTTTATTTTTATAATTTATAAAGGATGTGTGTATTTCTCGTTTTGATTTCTAATTTGATTCCTAATTTATTTTGTTTTTAACCAGTCTTTCATTTTGCATAAAGTACTTTGTTTGTTTTCGAGGGCATATAATAATTATGTATTTATAAAACACCACATAACCCTTTACCCTTTTACCGTTTCGAAATAAGCTATAAGTTTTTAAATTATTTAAGTATAACAAAGTTCTATGCACTATTACATACATATTAGAAATACATTGAATTTGTAATTACAAAGTCGCAAATTTTAAAATGTTATTATCCAAATATAGAAAATAAAAATTGCCTATTTTTATGTTAAATAGGTGATTTACAATATCTAAAAATGTTCTATTAAGTGCTGATCGGAATTAGTTTGACTGATATGCAAATAGTTATTTTTACTGATATGCAAATCTAACACCTCATTCCCCTAAAGTTTAAAAAAAATTACATAGAACCTTGTAATAGTGAGCCAGCGAAATGTTATTGCCATAGCTATCTGCCTAAACCTTCGAAAATACAAAGACGTGACATTTAAAAAAGCTGAAACTTTTCCACGATCTATTTTCCTTCGCTGATTTATAGCTAAAATAGAATGTAAAGAGAAGTTTAGCGAAAAGTACATATTATGCAAGACAGTTTGAAAACAATTTCTTTCTATAATTCCCGTCAGATCCTTCGCTTTCAACACGCGAGCAAGCATTTAATCGGCAAACTAATTAGCGTCTTCGTGTCGGATTCAACGAAATATAAATACGATAACACGACTTGAGCAGGTACCAGGAATGTACCTTGTAGTACACCTACATTTAGACCTAATGTGTAGGGGGGTCTCAGGTATGAATTGGAATGTTAAACGGCTATGTGTTTTTAATTGATGTTATAATGTGGTTGACAGATAGCGAAGTGAAGTAAAAGATATAAATGTAATGACATGCAATTTTTAACTAATCTTTACACCGCACACATTGCGGTCAATTTTATAATAGGCGCTTCTTAACATGCCCCCGGGCGTTGGAAGCTTGGCTTCCAACCCTAGACAGAGCCATCATGTACAGGCAGTGGGCAAATCTTGCTGAAGGCTCGCCGCACAATGCCGCTACTGGTCTTGACATCAGCAACCCGGTTGATCCCGTCTGAACCAGGATGAACGGCGACAATACGACCCAAACGCCATTTCAAGGGCGGCAAATTGTCCTCCTTTATGACGACGAGAGAATTTAATTTGAGGGGTTCGTTGCTTGTCCGCCACTTAATCCGTTGCTGCAATTCCACCACATATTCCTTGCTCCAACGTTTCCAAAAGTGTTCACGAAGCTGCTGAATGCGCTGGAATCGTCTGAGATGATTGTATGAGCAGTCGTCGTAGCTTCTGTCAGGCAATGCGGTGAGCGGTCTTCCGATCAGAAAGTGGCCGGGGGTGATAGGCGTCAAGTCTTCAGAGTCTGAGGAAATTGGAGTCAGCGGGCGAGAATTTAAGATCGCTTCAATTTGAGCTAAAGCCGTATTAAGTTCCTCATATGTGAGGTGACAATTTCCCAGCACTCGAACTAAATGATATTTTGTTGATTTGACACCTGCCTCCCAGAGTCCTCCGAAATGCGGGGCATAAGCAGGGATAAAATGAAAGTTTATTCCTTCATTAGCCACCCCTTCTGCCAGCGAATTGCAAGTTGTTTTTAGAAATTTGGATAAATCATTATACGCGCCTACAAAAGATGTCCCATTATCGGAATAAATATTCTGCGGCTTACCTCGCCGCGAAATGAAACGATGTAACGCAGAAATATAACACTGACTCGTCAAATCACCTACCAGTTCTAGGTGTATTGCCTTTGTAGCAAAACATATAAACACGGCAATATAGACTTTAACGGTTCGAGAGCCACGACCTTGTCTACTAACAGCTACTATAGGCCCTGCGTAGTCTACACCTACATTATGAAAAGGATAACCTGGTTTTAGGCGATCATGGGGTAAGTTGCCCATTTGAGGTGCTATAACTTGCCCCTTCATGCGACTACAACGTATACATTTATGATAACAGGATTTTGCTAAGTTCCGACCCCTTATAGGCCAATATCCTTCACGTATACTGGCTAATAATAATTGAGGACCGGCGTGCATTAACTTTAAATGTTCATAATTAAATAATAATTGGGTAAATCGATGTGTGGACTGTAACAATATAGGGAATTTTTTATCATAATTAAAGTCAGCATTTGACAATCGACCACCAACACGCATAATATTATGTTCATCTAGGAAAATGCTGAATTTGAGAAGCGGGCTCTTCTTGGGCAAGGCTTGTTTATTTAATAATAATTTGTATTCGGGGAAGGATTCTTCTTGAGAAATTTGAATAATTTTAGTTAATGCATTTGTTAATTCTATAGCTGTCAAATGGTTTTCGGTTACCGATAACCCTTTGCATCTATTTACAAATCGTAACACATAAGCTACAGAGCGTTTTAAACGCGATAAATTTGAAAAACGATTAAAATCAATTAATGAACCTAGTGTATGGGCAGACACTTTAGTGCTACTACTAGCCTGTAACGCAATATGCCTCATTTCAGGTAATGTTTCCTTGGTTTGTAAATTTACAGGCCAGTGACACTCGCCATGCTTTAAAAATGGTGGTCCTGACCACCATAGATCAAGAGACTGCATTAACCTAAAATCTACTCCACGCGTTAAATGGTCAGCCGGGTTAACATCTGTGGGAACGTGCCTCCACAAACAATTATGTGTTTTTTCTAATATTTCTGAGACTCGATTACGTACAAAAGGTTGTAACTTGTTAGGTAATATTCTTAGCCAACCTAGTACTATGGTTGAATCGGTCCAGAAAACAACATTGTTAATTTTAAGCCTAAGGGAGCTAACCGCTTTTTCATAAAGTCGTACTCCTACTAGTGCTCCACATAGCTCCAATCTCGGAATAGTGGTAGGCTTTATGGGAGCTACGCGACTTTTTGCAAAAAGAAGTCTAACTAAACAATTATTATCGTAGCTGACACTGCGTATGTAAACACAACTACCATAAGCGCGTTCCGAAGCATCAGTAAAAATATGGAGTTCTATTAATTTACTGGCATCACAAACAACATGACGTGGTATTCGGATGGTGTTTAACACCGGTAACTCGCTAATAATACCTGACCAGAGCGCACCAACTTCCGATGACAACGGATCATCCCAAGATATTTTCTCCAACCATAACCTTTGCAAGATGATTTTCATGCGTATGATACACGGTGCTAACAGACCTAAGGGATCAAATATTTGAGCGATCACTGACAGTATGCCGCGCTTGGAATTATCAGCAGTGATAGCATTGCTCATCGGGAAACACAACTGATCTGATGCTGTTAACCAACCGAGACCTAGAGTTTTACTCGGTTCAGCAGAACCTATGTGAAGATCAAACGACGATTGTGTGCACCCGTTTGACAGCTGAGGGTCATTTGACTTCCACTTACGTAGTGGCATTCTGGCAGCCGCAAGAGTGCTAGTTACCTTCTCGCGAATATCTAGCACTTCATTTATATTATTTCCGCCTGTAAGTAAGTCGTCGACATACATATCATTTATAATGATTTCAGCAATTTTAGGGTCTGTACACTCTAAGCCTAGTTGCTTTAGACACCTAGTGGCAAGAAACGGAGCGCTCGCGGTTCCATAGGTTACCGTGTTTAGCTGAAATGCCTTTAATTGGTCGGTAGAATTAAAACGCCATAATATATTTTGGAGATAACGATCATCGGGATGTACAATAATCTGTCGATACATTTTCTCCACGTCAGCAGCTAATACGTATCTATGTTGCCTATAACGAATGAGAATGGATAATAAATCACTTTGCGTTTGAGGTCCTACCATCTGAAGATCATTCAAAGAAATGCCTGAGGTGGTTGAACTACTAGCATTGAAAACAGCTCGTAGTTTTGTAGTCGTACTACTTTCACGTAGAATACCATGGTGAGGAATGAAATGGAAATTAATTATATCTAAAACCGCACATTCGGACATATGACCGAGTGAAAGATATTCCTGCATAAATTCTTTATATAATTGATCTAATACGGGTTTAGATTTGTTTCTGCGCTCCAAGGAAAGAAAACAATGCTTGGCGCGTTGATAAGAATCACCTAAGACCTTAGAACTTTCTTTTAATGGTATTCTAACGCAGAAACGTCCGTCTTCTAAACGAACAGTATTTTTAACAAAATGCTCTTCACACAACAGCTCCTCTCTAGAATAATGAGATGATGACTTAGGGCTAACCTCTTCGAGCTGCCAAAACCGTGAAAGTAGGGTTTGAATGTCATCATAATCAGAGATAGCAGATGAATCATTATGTAATAAATTACACTTAATACGGGTAGACGGCTCTGACTGATAACTGTTAACAGGGCCGGAAATTAACCATCCTAATTTACTTTCGAACAATATTGGCTTATTTATGCCTAATTGAATTTTTTGTGTACCTAATATATCCCAGAAAACATCTGCGCCAATGAGTATATCGACTTCACCAGGCAAGTAAAACCTAGGGTCCGCTAAATTAATATCTGACGGAATATTAATGTTAGTCAAGTCTAAGTTTCCGCTCGGAACACAATCGGTAATAGTAGGCAAAATAAAACATCGAATGTTGCTTGTATACTGCTCATTCAACGATTTCATACGCAATTTACACATATGATGTACTTGTGTTAAACCATTATTTATGCCTAGAACAGATTCATCTATGCGAATCGCCGGCAAACCTAAACTTTTAATCATTGACTCGGTAATCAGACACGACGTACTACCACTATCCAACACAGCGCGTGCAATATGCTCGCAATTATTAGCATCATATAATTTAATGAACGCCGTTGATAACAGAATATCGCACCGCGCTCTACGGTTGTCAGAAGCGTCTGCGCTGCGATCGAGCTGCGCCCGATCTACACTCGCAGACAACGTCAGGTTGGGTTGAGATGCGCTCGTCGATGCGGTGCTAATATTATTATCAGATGGAATGTGAATATCACTTGTTTGTGTCGGCTCGCTGCTACTAATCGAGTTTGGTTTAGATGCCATATTAGAAACGTGAATAATAGTGTTATGTTTTCGGTTGCATACTCTACACCCTTGCCTTTTGCAACGATTCGCGAAGTGTCCACTAGCGAAACAATTAAAGCATACCTTGAATGATGGCATTAACTTATAACGTGACTCATTGTCTAACGATAAAAATTGTGTGCAAGAACCAAGAATATGATCGTGACTTTTACACATAGGACACGTTTTAGCAGTTGGATGTGAATTGTTTTGTGCAGAAACCATAGTTTTATGTTTTGCAGTTTGTTTACTCGGTGAATCGCTGTGCAAATGATTTGAGCTTCGCGATAATTCTATGGTCTCAAGCAAATCAGCACGGTTCCTAAGAAACGAGTTAAAACATTCAAAAGTGATGATTTCGTTTTTATCCAACCGATCCTTATGCTCCTCCCACTTACGAAAGGTGCGTGAGTCTAACTTCTTTGAGATAATATAAATCAAAAGAGTGTCCCAGTGTTTGACAGGTTCTCCTAGGGATTCTAAAGCTAGTAAATTTTTATTAAAGTTGTCAATAAGTCGTTTCAAACTAACCGACCATTCTTTTGTTATTGGTTCGATGTTAAACAATGACGAAACGTGGTTATGTATAAGTAACCGCTTGCTATCAAATCTATCGCACAATATTTTCCATGCAGCTTCATAATTATTTGCGCAGAATTGTATAGATTGTATAACTACCGCAGCCGAGCCTTGTAGCGAGGTCCTTAAATAATGGAATTTAGTTATGTCTTCCAATTCAGTGTTGGTATGTATAAGACTGGAAAACGTATCATGAAACTCCAACCAATTCTCATACGATCCGCTAAACGTTGGCAATTTCATGGTAGGTAATTTGACGAGTTTATGAATATTAGGAGCACTACTTAAACTTTTCCTCTCGTTAGCAGCAGAATAATTGTTCACAATGTCTTGCGCCCTAGCAAGCAACTTATAATAGGTTGACTCAAACTCATCTCTTTCGGCAATATGATCTAAATTATCACTTAGGCATTCAATTTTCAACTGTACTTCATCGTACAGCTCAAAGATAGATTTAATCTTACCAATACGAATTTGCAACTCGGAAACATCAGTGGAGGCTAATGAACAAATATCTAACCCGTTAAGAAATGTAGAAAATGCCGTTACACGTCCCTTGTAACTGCCTCGTTTTTTAATTAATTCCTTTTCTTCGGACATTCTGGGAATGCAGGTGGTGTATAAACCTGTAATGTTACAATGCAATGATTTATCACTAATATTCTTAACTTAATTATATCTACCTACTTATTTGCACAATCGGTTAACAATAACTTTATTTGATTACTTATGATAAGTTTTTAACAATTTAAATTAGAAGTTTAAAGTTAGATGAAAGATCGAACTTAACAGTCATATACCTAATCGAACTTAGGTGTCTTTAACGCTTACAACTCAAGGAATTTACTGGTTTGTCTAGTTCTAATTTACTAGTCAATCCAACAACAGTAACTAATTAACTAAATGATTACAATATAATCTCGCAAACTACAAAATACCTATCACAAAGTATTGCATGAATGTAAGACAAATAATTCACTAAAATAGACACGAAGAAATATACAAAATATATGGTACTGACCTTTGAATAATTTGAGAACACTTATTAGCCTATATATTACCTGAGTGCTGGGTGAAAACAAGGGCAATTAGCACAAATAATAACAATTGTACGTTAACACTCCGGGCGAATGTCCTTCACGTGACCTTACAACGCACAGTGCCGATGTGTAAAAATCCTTATTTTCCACAGTAATCCCCTTTTTGACTCTGGATAACAGCAAATCTTCTTATTTCTTTAATATCCGGCTCGAAGGACCATGTGTAGGGGGGTCTCAGGTATGAATTGGAATGTTAAACGGCTATGTGTTTTTAATTGATGTTATAATGTGGTTGACAGATAGCGAAGTGAAGTAAAAGATATAAATGTAATGACATGCAATTTTTAACTAATCTTTACACCGCACACATTGCGGTCAATTTTATAATAGGCGCTTCTTAACACCTAAGTTTATTTTTTACAAACTTCTGCTTGCGGCTTTACCCGTGTCAATATATTAGTAATTCAATTATAATGTATAATAATTATAAATATACATATACGCAATATCAAGTTTATATAACTCACATCGAAGGTATACAAAGAAAATTTTTACGATATCTCGATTACAGAGCACATCAATATACAACTGATTACCTCAACCGATGCAAGAAATACCATTTCCTACCACTTGAATATAGGCGAAATATTAGTGATATATGTTATTTGGCAAATATCGCAAATGGCTCCATTGATTGTCCTGAACTTCTATCAAATATAACACTACGCACTAATCAATTGGGTTTCAGAGAGCGTCCTTTGTTAGTAGTCCCATTTTCACTTACTAATTATAGACGAAATACTTTCTTCTCGCGGAGTGCAATGAGTTTCAACAAGATTTCATCGAAATTGGAAATTGATTTATTTTGTACAAGTTCAAACTCAATCAAAAATAAAGTTGTTAAAGATTTCTTTATAGATTAATTATTATTTTTTTTTTTAGGTCTCGGGTAATATCCTTATATCGCGATGTGTTTTTCTGGTTGAAGTGTATGAATTTTTTTTTATGTATCTCTTTTTTTGTTCTTATTTTTATCTATGTTTTTTTTTTTGTTTTTTCTTTTTTCCATTGGTTTAGTTGAAAATATGATAACTAACTCATAGGAAATCAGAGTAGTTATACAAGTGGTGTACTAATTATTATGTGAAAGCTTGTAATTAGCAACATGTGTATTTAATTATAACTGATCAAATGTGCTTATTAGACTGTAAGCTTTCCTAAAATAAATAAATAAAATAAATAAATAATTTATAACCCCCGTATGCCAATATTTGTGTGCCAAGATTTACCTAAATTTGTTCAGCGGCTTACTCGTGACTGAGTAACAAATAACCACACAAAATTAATAATACATTTTTATATTAATATAAAGTAAAATGGATACAATATTGGTCAATTGATCTTAATCGCATTACTAAGTATTTAAATATATAAATACAAATTTATTTCCAGTTGTTTTGTCCGACTTTCATATGGCCTGTCTGATAGTAAGCGTCATGGCTATCACCTGCACGTCACCATACTTTAAAAAAATATTAATAATATCATAGACGATTTCTTTATGTAATAAATAAATTCACAGACTAAGCGAGGATTCTGCTGTGGCCTACATAACCGAGTATAACTTTCATTGATCGTGGTCACGGGTTGACCTGTGTCGAGTCAACCCGTGACTACGATCGATTTAAGTCGATCTAAACAAATAGGTATTTATATCTTGAAATACTTACCAACGTGGTTAAGACCAAATAAATACGAATCGTGAAAGTGTAAAAACTTTAATAAAGAGAATATTTTGTATTTTCATAGCAACCATATGCTATTAAGACTGCCTAGCTATTCTAGCATAAGATTTTAAGTGAATGATGAGGTCTTATTTTCGATTTCACGATCGGCTAAAATTGTATTTAATTTTTATGTTAGGATATTTTCAGATATATTAAGGCATTAAGATTTCTTTGGTGGAAACCTAAGTAATAATATACATAAATGCGAATGGGAGTTTGATTGTTATGCTTTTACGCCTTAACTACTCGACTGATCATCATAAAATTGCATCGCATACACGTTGTCAGGGGTACAGAAAAGGATATAAGTTATCTTTCATCCAAGAGAAAGTACTGTTCCCGAGGAACAGAACAGAACAGAAAATTGAAATAACGTATATTTTCGCGAGCGAAGCCTCGGTAAAATGTGGTGCTATATATAAGTGTAGAGCATGGAACTTATGAGGCGGTCCTATGTGCAGATACCTATAAAAGGGGAAATAATATATAAAAATGTATGTATAGGCGTGAGAGGTGTTACGCCCATATTTCACCAACTTTGGTTTTAGACCCCACTTAAAAGGACACTATACTGCTACTGAGAATTACAAGATAATAAATCCAAATAACATTTTCCTCAAGCCGATGCCTTATTGATAAAGGTTATAATATTAACAGCCGCTTACATCTAAACAAAAGTAAATTAAAGCAACACCTTATTCAAGCATACCATGCATTCAAGCTATTTCTCCAATTCTTATAAAAACATTTTAATGTTTATCGTCTGGGTTCACAAAATATTTTCTCCGCATTAAGAGAAGAAAATACCTCGGTATTAATACTAGACACACACGTGTACTTTATCGACATGTAGCCACAAAATATGGCGCTCATACCAAATTACACGTAACACGCGAATCGTCACAGGCAGTATCACATGGGGCAGAGTTGTGTGACGAACGATGTCATATTTCACACATACACTTAGCCGTGAAGTGGATTAAGTGGCGCTTTCAACCACTTGATGTATGAACGCGGATCCTGCTTGATTCATAAGGTCGATTTTCCCGTAGCAAGGCAGCTACTATGAGGTGTACGTTTTGTTTGTCATTGTTCTGGTTGGTTAAATATATTTTATTTTAAAATGAACTCTATAGTTTGCAGTTCACTCAGCTTTGTATTGTAAATATAGGGTACAGATGCTTACATTGAGGTGTAGATAAGATGGAGAGATTTGTTTTAAAGAAATCGAATATGAAGTCGATTGTGCAAAAGTATTAGAATAGGAATCCTGATGCACACAAACACAATAATTAAAAATATCGGTACAACGTTTCGAAAATACTTAAAAAGAATCAATTGTTTGATTCCTTACCTGGGAAAAGATACAAATCTAAGCATGCGCTACTAAATGACCTTGGATCAATAAAAAAATTCTTGAATCAAAAACAAATTAACAAATGACAAATGGCATCGTTCGTCTTAAATCGTCTAAACCCTTAGGTAATTACAAGCCATGACATTATATTGATATAATTTTGGATGAGTACTAATTTAGTATACTTGAAACAATTTTGTTTCAAATGCCCACGTCTATATATACAATGAATTTTTTCAAAATAAATTATTAACCCCTGAAAAATAATGTTATTTGATGTAATAACTAGTATAGTATTAGATTATCTGTGGTTATACTAAGAAATTTGTATGATCGAGAAAAACATAATAATATGAAACTTACATCTCTTATTGTCCTTTAATATATTAGCAATTGTGTTATAGTTCACTTAGAATAACTTCGATGTCTTCTAAATGTAACTGCCTCCGTGGCGCAGCGACAATGAATGTGACTGCTGTGCATGAGGTCTCGGGTTTAAATCCCGGGTCGGGCCAACAAAAAGCTATTGGGTTTTTCTGTTAAGAAATCTCAATAGTAGCTCGGAGTTAGGAAGTTTGCGGTGTTAGTCACCCCCGTGTCTCGAAAAGTACGTAAAGCCGTTGGTCCTGCGCCTGATCTCTCTCCGGTCGTGTCGGATTACCGCCCCATCGGTTCATTAGAGTGAGGGAACAGAGAGTGCACTTGTGTTTGCGCACACGCTTGTGCACTATAATATCTCCTGCGCAGATGGCCAGTCTCCGTTAAGATTGGCCGCCGTGACCGAAATTCGGCTTGGAGGATATTAATTTAATCAAACTATGTATTCGTTTAGTGATTTGTCTATATTTTACATTATACACGTAATCACATTGTGGACAGAGTGTGAAGAATATCTGTGGAAAACTAAAATAACTGTCCATGTTAGTTAAGCACAAGTCAGTACATAGTGGCCTGGGAAAATAATAAGCGAATATAATAGTGAAGGTTCTGGAATGCCGACCAAAATAACGCAGCAAAGGGCACGATGTCGCTTGATAGATAGACGATATAATCCATTCATTGTGAGAGCCATTCATTGGGTGCATATAGTCGACTGCTTTCTAAATGTCACGAAATATTCCTTCTCATACTAGTTATTAACAAAGATACTAATTACTAATCACATGCAACCGTATTATTAGTATTCTTTTTTCGAACGAAAGAAAGAAAGAAATAAATATTAAATTAAATTTAATAAAGCATTGCAACACATAATCAAAACTAAAATAATAGAAAATTTGTGTGTAACAGTAATAAATGTATTTATAAATTGATAATAATAATAATAAAACGTATATACATTATAATACTTTAATACGTTACATACATTATTATACATAATATAGAATACACATTTATACATAGAGTCCTTGCTGTTTAATAGGCGGCGCAGTGTAAGGAATTTTCATTAAATAAATTATATCGCCTGTAGAAGTATCTCGAACCTACAGACAATTTTAGCCCAACAACTTTATGTTGCGATCCAGCAATTAGTAATGTCATGCACGGGGAGACGGGAGACTTTTTGCTGTCAACAGTGGATGAGTGTTACTTTTGTTTCATGTATGGACAGCATAGTGACTATCTTTTAAGATTCTAGTACTCCCATGAGATTCGTTAATTCGTTTAGATACTACCGTAATAGTAGAAAACAACCTTAGGCCCTCTTTCATTTGACATTCAACATATTATGCTGCGTTAATTCTTGGTACATTGTTTACATTTCTGTTGGAATAATACACATAATACATAAATACTGAGCCAATTTAAAAAAAGAATGACATATGGGACGTTACCATTTCTCGTTCTCACGTATAACTTCTTCACGAGAATAAATCGACAATTCCATAGTACCTCCCTCTCGCAATTTTATGCGGCAACTTATCATCTTTGGCGGAGCTATTTTTCGAATGTTTTACCTCGTTTAGCTGATGTTTGGTTCCTTTGATGACATCCTGTCTATTAGGGGTGCTATCAACCTTTCGTATTCAATGTTTTCCCTTTGTTCCTACGTCAAAACTCGCGAATATTTTCGGGTATGAGGCAGAATATTTGCATGAATCATTTGATTATTTTTTCCTCATACTCACAGTAGCGTTACGTATGTACTTTGTAAAGGGTTTGGTGAGATATTATACCTACTTATGAAAATATATTGAAATGCTGTTTTATTTGATTCTTCTCAGAAGAGCGACGTAATGAGTAAAACTGCACACAACTCGGTTGCAAAGAGTTTCATAGTACGTACGGGTAGTCGAAGTCTGTTGACGCGTCTTCGTGACGAACTTATGAATGGAATCAGCCAAGCTGATATGTATATTTTTGTTCTACACAAACTATCATGAATACGACTATAAAACCTTTGAAATTATGTCAATAATCGCAAATCCCAACTCGACACAGTATTCTACAAAAACTTCTTAGCAAAACTTCCTCACCCATATTTCTGAGGAACTCCAACGCGAAGGAAAAACAGATTCAAAAGTAATCCTAGACTAAAAGCTCACAAGTCGTCCAACACAAGATTTATGTGGCGCAGTGAAACAGAGTCGGCAGGCGTGACGGACAAGCCAACGGAACGAACTAGTGCTCGTTAAAAGTTAGAATAAATGGCCTTCAATGAGCAGTGATAGCTTTGAGTGTTCGCTACTTCGCGGTATTCGCATTAAAACCTTATATTATAATTTATGTAATACGTGCCTGTCTTACGTGAATATGTTAACGTTGTATTAAGCTTGTATATAATATCTTCATGAAGTATATTGGCTGTGAACTGACATTATGTCACATCTATTGTTTTAAGGATTCACCTCTAAATATGGCCAAACATTGCGGGGCTGATATTACTTTTATACCTCTGAATTATATTATTGATAGAAGTCTTGCAAATGCTGCGGCATACAGAATCTTATGAAATGGAATATAAAAATAAATTCTTGACAACAATTATGGAGTATTGACAGGTCACAGTCGATATTTTAATGTTTGAAGCGAAATACTGCTTTGAACTACGTCCGGATCCCATGACATTGCTATTCATCATCAAAGTTTAGCATTGTCAACCATTTTCAGTAGTAATAGCTAACTATTGTGGTGCGGTGGCAATCCGAGGGTACGTGGTAGGTTCCTTTTTCTCAATTAGCTATATTTAACCTAAAAGACATCTATGGTCATATTTCACTGGTTAAATAAAGGTATACCTTACCGAAATGAACCACGGATCTCTTGTATTATGTTCATCACCCCTATAATATGGGGATCTGAAATCATAGCTAGCTATATAATACTTATCCATATTTACTACCCAAACATCTTACGTTATAATATTTTAATAAACGAGTAGGTTAGTGATGCATTTGATGCTTACAAACAGTTGCAAAAGTCAAACGCGAGTTGGAACTAAACTATAAAACTATAAACTTTTAAAAATCTAAACTGTATTCCATGAGAGCGTCATTCACCGGTTCCACAATGGAATCAAGAACTCGAGTTTAACGGAGGGTTAAGAAACAGATTGTGTTGAAACTTACTTCTATGGAGTGGTTTCCAACGCAAAATATGTTAATGGTACTTTAAACTTGTTGGAATTAGTTTTCTTTTCGATTCTTGCTGGTTGTTTTTTAAATGTTATCGATTTAGATTTTAGTTTGTACTGCTATTAACCTGTATATTGGTATTGCATAGATTCAACCCTGTTTAGCTCTAAAGAGATAGGTGTTATATAACAGTATCTCATCATGAGACTAACGCGATATCGGAGGGCACAGTAAAGTAGCTTTTAAACTACCACCTTCGCCTTGTTATATAAACAAAAAATGTATCAACAGGTTAAATAAAAGCTCACAAACCGCTGGGCACTTTGTGGCGAGCTGAATGTAAGTGGCGATACTGTGGTCCTGAATGCCCCAGAGAGTCGGCTAGGGCCTCGTCCCCAGCTTGCCCTTACTGGTTGGCTGGAGTGGCACTTCAAGAGCACCGGTTGGACTTTCAACTCTGGCTTGCCGTGGTCGGCCGGTCAGAGGAAGACTACTAGAGCTATTGGAAATGTAATTTTTAAGGGCATAACTACGGAGAAACGCGCTCCGGGTCTCCGTTATCACGAGACCCGTAATGGTAAAACCGGTGCCGCACCGCTCGACAACTCTAACCGCTCGCACCGGTGTTGCCTTCTGATGCTGGCTTGTATCCATATGGTGGCTATTCAGGGGGCCCATCTAGTGAGTTGGCGAGTCCCCGTCTGCCCATTGCATTGATGCTATTAGAGTATTCAAGGCAGACGCCGTTTTTCATCCATAGTTACTAATATACCGTTGCACCGTTTGGTGGATTCTAATAAATGGGCTATGGATATGGGTGTTTACCCATTTATTAGAATTCATACGTAACAATAGTCCTACGCCTGCTGCGGTTAGTGCCGCTGTCGGTATTTCATCCCACCTTTGATTAAAACTCTTGAATGGCCTCTGCACCTGACCCTTTGGACATCTCCATGTAAGCCTCCCAAAGCGGCAGGTATTTTCTAATATAATATGTTAGAAAATACCTGTGATAAGATAAACATAATAATAATAATAATTTATTTCCAAAATCAATAGTTACAAATATTGTGTAAAGGTAAACATATTAAATTATAAGTTCAAAATGATTAAACTAGTAGAAAGGTTACCCCGGGCACGTCACGATCGTGGCGGTAAGTCCCGTGTTTGAGGAGTGGCTGGAGAGGCGGCATGGCGCCGTCACCTTCCGGCTGACACAGGTAATGACTGGCCACGGTTGTTTTGGCCAGTTCCTGTGTCGTATATGCTGGCAAGAGACGCCCGGTTGTCACCACAGCGGTGACTGCCGCGACGTTGTTGAAGACACGGCGCTGCACACTTTGGCGGTTTGCCCCGCCTGGGCATCGCAGTGCCGTGAATTGATTGCGGCAGTCGGATTGGTTGCCCTCTCGCTCCCGGCCGTAGTTTAGTCTATGGTCCGGAGTGAGAGGTCGTGGAACGCCGTCGCCTCCTTCTGTGAGGAAGTGATTTCCATCAAGGAGGCGGTGGAGCGGGAGAGGGAACGCTTAAACCCTCTCCCAAACCACAGAGCCGGGCGCCAGAGAGGGTGAGACGACCTCCAGCCTAGTAGCCTCCTACTAGTTAAGAACTGTATTACAGGTGACGGGGCCTTCCAGTACAACAAATTCAGTAAACTAATGCAAGGAACAGACTTAAGATATATTCAAGTATAGTGCTATTTATGTATATATTAACATAGGTAAAAACTTAAATACTAAATTATATTAAACATGTTGCCGCAATAACAATATTCATAAATAAAGTATAGGTAAGAATCTAGGTTATTATCTAATTTATAATTTAAATAACAGATATTTAGTTTTGTTGATTCTCATACAGTCTGCTTCAGGTCCTGAAGTCACCGTGATACATCAAGCTGGTCTTCTAGGATTTCCACAGAGGAATATGCGGCTTTCATTTTTAGTGCTTGGTATTCAACTGCCAGCTGCCAAGTCCCGTGTCCAACTTTACGGCATAGAGTGTTGATTTTTAATTTTAGCTCGGACTTCATTTTGCCCTATGATACAATAGACCACACTTCATTTAGGCACTTTTCAATGGACGTCATCCGTGAATGGATTTCAGGTGCTGTTTTTATTTCAAGGTCATTTTCTTGACTTGAGGCTTCAGGTGTTGGTGAGGTCACAGATGTTTCATCAGCCATAGGAGGTGGCGTGCGAGCGGTCCTGCTACTTCCATTAAAGGGACTGCCCTTCATGTTATTAGTTGCTTTATCTTCATACATTAAACATTTTCACTAATAAAATGCACATATTTATTGTACGGAAGCGTATGACACAGTTTGCGTTGCGCTGGCCATCGCTAAAACGAAGTCACAATTTATAAATTATTAATTATTATTTTACTAAATAATTGGTCAACGCGTCTGTTTTCAATGATGAAACGGCAATATATTGTACATAGCTGCATTTTGCCAGAATATTTAGGATCCAATAATAGGAGGTAACCTTACTGTCGCTGTGTATTAAGACTACTGCTACTAGGAATTTATTACAAGAAATCTCATAATCAGCGGCAGCGGTAAGCGTACTTATATTGGGAGTAGAAAATTATTTTATCTCATAATATATATATATATTGTAGTTAGCAGTGCCCTGCTGCAGGCAACCAGCCAACTTTGTTTCACTTTTGCCTATTTAATAAGCATGTTAAAAATAAGAGCAAAAGTAACATTAATTTATTCTTATATATTTTATTAATTAGCATCGATTTTTTTTAGAAAACTTTGAAATAACCGACAAAATAACGCATCTGTTTGTAAAAATGGTGTATTGATGAGGTAGTAAAAAAATTACTTTTCTGATTTTCGTAACTTAACAGACTTACACTATGTCTATCTTCGACAGCTCAGTACGTTTTTTACTAAATCTACTATTCAACCTTTTACTACAAAGGCACATCATACTAGTCATAAGACATTTCTCCAGTCGAATTACTAAGATTGTGTGTTACTATCACTGAATTTTGCACTACTAACCAGATACACAAACCTATTTAATAAAATTTTAGTTTTAAGCAATTAGCCCAGTAACGCATTTCTGTAAAACCACTAAAAGAAGAGATCTTTTAGTGGTTTTACAGAACTGCACTATTCCTGGCATAATCAGCACAAAACAACTTTCACTCAATACTATATAGATACTTTACATACCTAATTTAATATTAATTTAATAAAATATCCTTTTACTACAAAATAAGGCATTTCCCAAGTCACACTAGTTAGATATGAATTGCCGCCAGTTTTAAGGCGAGATTCTTCTGTGCCCTATCTCTCTTTAGATAGCTTTACAGAACTGCACTATTACTGACGCCATGAATTTAGTATACTAAATTTACTTCACAATATCCTTTCACCACAAGACAAGACGCTTACTCTGTCGGACAACTTCGATTTAAATGGCATCCGAGTTTTAAGCGAGGATTCTTCTGTGCCCCATCTTTGATCTTTCAGTGACTTTACAGAACTGCAATATTCATAACATCTTAAACTTAATTTGCTAAATCTACTGCACAATATCCTATCACCATAAGACAAGATCCTTATTCAATCCGAAAACTACAATTTGAATATCATCCAAGTTTTAAATGAGGATCCTTCTATTCCTTGTTCCTCTTTTTTCAATGATTTTACAGAACTGCAAAATCTATTTCACAATATCTTATCACTACATGACAAGACGCTTATCCAGTCGAGCAACTACGATTTGCATGGCATCCGAGTTTTAATGGCCTGTTTTTCTTTTAGTGACATTCCAGAACTGCTTTATCCATGATGTCATAAACTGCGTTCTCTAAATCTACTTCACAATATCCTTTGACCACAAAACAAAACCGCAAAGAACCTAATAAAGACTTGCCACAGGGATCTAAAGGAAGTTAAAAATAGTCTTGAACACAAGAAAAGCTACTCAATCAGTGCTATAGAGTCCAAAATATCGTCGCGTCGTACTTACATGGCCGGATGGACACGCTTGCAATATCCGGGCAGCCGCAGCTCGCCTGCACAACCGGACAACCAACCGTTTTATATATTGCTAGAAATATTTTGATGTTATTGTTGTAGATTCATTTTGTGGGCAGTTCTCGAAGGCAGCGTTGGAGATTGTTGATAGAAGATTAAAATACATTATTTTTGTTTTACTTACTTATACATTCGTTTAGCACCATGAATACATCAGAGAATTTGTCTATGCTTGATTTTGTATACTATTATACACACAAGATAATTCGCAATCAAAATAAATAATTTTAGGCAAACAGTATCAAAATTTATTGCCTAAAAAAGAGAAATTAATATATAAATTTGAATATAAAAAGTGGGGTCGTATTGGTGATGTCTCGCTATTTCCCTCTCACAACTGCGGCTTTTTCTGTTATTTGAAAGTTACTACTAGGTTTGAAATACGTGTTAAAATAAATAAGATATTTATTTTTGAGAAGATTAAATTTCCTTGTACTTTATAGATTGTATAATGTAACTTTTGAATAATAAAAGTTGTCAGACTACTATCCTACAGCCAGTGATGAATATGCAGCTTAAGCAATAATAATCTTTTTAGAAAACTCTCACTTACAACCAGAGCCAAGCAAAGGGGAATTGTATAAAGGCGACGGCATAACATTCTTCTTGTATGGGTTCAATTATGGCTACTAGGAATAATAGGGATAAGCACTCGTGCGAGATATGCGTTAAACGATTTTCACATCAAAGAAGTAATGCAACAAAGCGTAAAAGTATTGTGATCATTTTCTTGGCTTATAAGCTCACACAAAATCTATACTGTAGAATAAAATAGAAATTTTAATTTTAGATAAATTTCATGGTTACGGAAATTTCAATGCCCAGACACATTTGTAGACTCCGTGTTGCTACTATATTTTTAATAAAAATCTTAATACTATTTTTCGCAATTTAGAATTAAACCTGGGTCCTCACAATCGCATGCAATCTTATATTGCGAGGTCAACAAATCAGTCTAAGTAAAATTATTATCTTATTTATGGTTTAAAAACTACCATTAAATATGTCCTAAAATGTTTTCTAATTGGATATATACTCTTTATATGCTGGCATTGCTGCCTGCGTTCAGCGCCGTTTGTGACTCAGCAGGATTTTTATCGCCTCTCCTATAAGCACAGCCTAGTTGCGCAGTATGCCATGGTCTATGTTACCCGCAATAACTAAAACCTAGTTAGTTATGCATATAATCTGTGTTCGCTGTAACGTGCAATGCCTAGACTCCATTTCGCACTATCTATTTAATTTATCTACCAAAACATTTTCTCGAAATTTATGACTATTTCCGCTCGTATTTATATTTACTTACCACCGTACTATGAGCTGGCAACACGGTACTAATTACGCATTTCAGTTAACCAGCAAAACTAAATACGTTTCGTCGTCAGGATTTTCAAAAACATCACCCTCTGCTTTTGCGGCAGTAGATATGCTGTACCTACTTTTAAAATTCTGTGAACTAATTTATATTCAGGATAGTTTTTTATATCCAAGTATAAAGTATATATATACATATATATATATATGCTTGGGCTTGCTGGTGATTGTACAATGCCAGGTTAGATTGTTATTGGGGATTTATGTCAGGCAATTCTATACATTAGCACGAAATCTGGAACTTCACTTATCACATATTAGTTGGAACCCATACCCATGGCTGGAAAAATTTGGGTGTGATGCATCTCTCCCTTTGCCTCTCAATACACAGGCGTATGGCTCCAATCAAGCGATATCAAGATTGGTCACAAAATAAAAACAATTAATTTATTACCAATCAAGATGCTGATTTCACAAACTGCTTTCTTTTAATTTTATTTACTGTTGCGTATAACCAGATACAAAATTAAATATACGCAACTACTTTATCATCCAGTATTTCATTACTTTGCCAAAACCACAGCAAAATGTAATTTAAAAATTCTTAGTAGCACGGAGTCTAGAAATGTGCGGTAGATGGTAATAGGCTTGTTTCCTATTAAGTAGAACCTTTTTAACAAAATATAGTTAATGTATCCCTATTTTGTATCCCTATGTCTAACCGAGGCTATGTATGTAAAGGAATATTTGTGACCAGCGATTTATTTCGGTCGATTGAAAGTTGGATGCGTCCTCTAATAGTCGACTGAACACTTAAAGCCATATAAAGAGTCACCAAAACGCAATGAGCATCAAGTATAAGCAAAAATACTCCAAGAGGGTTCCAAAACCAAACATAGAATATAATCGATAGTTGACGCTGAAATTAGTAGTACTATGTATATTGTAAGCGAAAAATTCCAAAATCTTGAGAGCATTTTCTTTTCAAATTTCATAAAAGTGCCACTACCAAACAACTTATCGCTGAAGTTTGCATAATTGTTTTAATTTGTGTATAGTTTTTATACACTGCAGTGTACACAAGTGCTGAGTCGACGTTCATTCGCAAACATGTAGTTCATTTGCACTGTATTCAAAATGACCCAGTTCTATTTAGTTTTTAAAGGTAGCCTAACTTTTAGACTGCCAGTATTTTTAATGCTCCCGTTACGTTAGCCGCTTACATCTGTTTTTAAATGAGCTTTTTAAAACTTCGCTAATATATTTCATTCTGTTTTGCTTTTGTAGCTCTTTTATTTTTTAATTCGAGAACTATGGAAGTTACAGCGAAATAGCTTTTAGAAATTTGATATTTGTTTTAATTGCATTATCTCCATGACATTACGAATTAGATTTTTAGATCTTTATATTGCTCTTTATTTTGAAAGAGGCATTTCCTAGTTTAATTGTAATCTTAAAAGAGGTAAGTTTGGACTGGACGCAGAAGGCAGAAACCATTGGATTGCAATTGAGATTTTAAGAAGATGTATGATGAATTGTTAGAAAGAGGTGTCTTTAGGTTTTAAGTATTAGAGTGCGATCTTATTGTCGTTTGTCAAGCAAATTATCGTACTCTGTATCCAGAATAGTCAAACATTTTACATGAGAAGGCAATTTTCTCAATTTGGCTATTAGTTTACCTCTAGAACTTTGACTGGTAAACAAAAATAATTTTGTTGTATATAATGTGATACGCAATCAGACCTGGTGTTGAAGGTGTACATCATGACATGTCAAGAGGCCGAGAGTTGAATATATTAAAAAAATTGAAACGTCATGCTATAAAACAAAACTGATTGTAAGTGGTTGTGTCAAAAATAATAAATTAGCATTATTTATACAATAATAATTGATATTTATTTAAGAACCATTTTTGAAAGATCGCCGTAAATACTGTATTGAGAAGTAAATTAATATCTCACTCAAAGCGTATATACCTACACTTCAATCTGTATTCCTACGCGTTAATGCATTTGGCACTAAAATTAATGCAGGAACAGTAATTCTCATGTAACTTTTGACACACCAACGCCACACCCACGCCACGTCATGTTCTATAAAGCTTACAATAGCTTAGAAATTGACGCATTTAATATGTATACTACAGGATATTTGCTGTAAGGCATATCTGGGAGGAAATTTTGATGAGATGTAGCGTGAGAATTGAAGATTTCTAATATATTATGCAAAGTGGAAGCTATGACCACAGAAATTGATAGATTAGGGAACAGAAGCTTAAAAGACAAGGCATATTTCATTTTATTTAGTTTGCCAACAGTAAATATATCTTCTTCTTCCTAGCCTTTATTATTCCCAAGTCACTTGGGGTCGCCTTTTTGGTCTAACCGGATTTGACTGAATATCAGTTTTTACACGGAGCGGCTGCCATCTGACTTCCGCAACCCGAAGGCTAACGATACCCTAAAGCTAGACCAGTGTCAGGATATTATAGGGCACTGACTTCCCAATAACGACTGCCATAGATGTTCATAGCAGCTGAGACCGACGGCTTAACGTGCTCTCCAAGGAACGGAGCAGGCGATATTTGTCGATCAATACGCACATAATTTCGAAAACTCATATAAATTCCGAGTCAAAGGTGCGCGACGTTAGTTCGAACCCGAGACCCTCGGCATTGCAGTCTGTTGGTTTCCCCACTGAGCTATCGCTGCTCATTAGCTGAAATATAATATACGACACACAAATTAAATACATGATTCATTTACTATTTATAAGCTGACCAGCAAAAAATCTGTTATCATATCATTATATCATTTATATCGCATATTAATATAATATTAACATAGATTGTAGAACATAATTTTTATCTAGAGTCTTGTAGGTGATTTACTCGAATACTTACGGAGACTGGAACCATAGACATCTTAAATATAAATCTGTCTACGACGCGGTGCTAGATGAAGCGAAGAATATCTGAAAATGGGAAGTCATGGAGTAATTTTAGAAGTAAAATCAATCTAAATAAAGTGACACATACTCCATTTAAGGCAATACTCAATCCAATGCGCTAAAACGACTACATACACATAAAAATGTAGGTACAGTGCAAAAACTCGAGCTAAACAATATTTTGAACTGTATACTTGTAAAATTTTGGCAAAACTTGTATCCTTATCGCCTACTAGCATAGTTATTACGCACTGGGCGTCAAAAATACCAATTCATTCATTACAATAAATAACTATACTCAAAACATGCTCGTAGTTATGTATAGATGTTGTATAGTAATTACAGAATTTATAAACATCGTCGGCTATGCTCTTATAATATATCCAAGAAGAGGAATTCGCCATTGCCATTTTTTTTTTTTTTTTCGTGACACATCTGAGTGATTGTAACGGACCTGGTGGAAAGCCCAATTACAGTCCAGAGACAGTGACGAAAATTACTTAGTAATAGTACGAATTAGCTGACTAGTCCAGGCAAGTAACACACTCTTATAGTAAACCGACAGGAAAAGTAACACAGTTACCGATTTCCTTTCATTCCTTTTCCCAGGAAAAACGTGAGTGAATGAAGGAATGTGTATATAGCGTATATCAGATATCATGATATCGTAAGTGATCATATGCTACGGTAACCGCTTACCACAGGTTGCATGGTCGATTGGCCATCTTGTAAATGTACAAAGAAACACATTTAAACGACATTGAATTTCATTCCGCATTGTGTTTGATCCAGTAAGTGCATATTTTTAAGTCGGTATCCAATATACCGAGTTTTCTCCTGGCAGATTTAGTTTTAGTTCCCGCGTAACGGTGTTTTTTTATGTATAAAGGTTTTTTTTATGATATGAGAGGCAAACGAGCAGACGGGTCGCCTGATGGTACCCGGAGAAGTCGCAAGTGTGTTGGCGGCCTTTAAAATTTGGTTTGGGCCTGCGGTATCCTCACTCGACGAAACGTAACGCAAGCATTATTTCACGCCGGTTTTCTGTGAATCCGTGGTATCACTCCGGTCGAGCCGGCCCATTCGTGCCGAAGCGTGGCTCTTCCACGGTGAAATTGATAATTAAACGATCATTTGTATTGTTATCTCAACTTTGGCGACCTCGATGGCGTAGTGGTTAGTGTAACCAACTGCAATGCCTGAGGTCGTGGGTTCCATTCTCGCACAAGTAAAACATTTGTATGCATGAACATGTATGTTTGTCTTGGTCTGGGTGTTTCTATGTGTAATATGTATGTATTTACAGAAAGAAGTATATATTATGTATGTTTATCCATTGTCTAATAACCATAGTACAAGCTCTGTTTAGCTTGGGCTAGATGGTGTTGTGTGTATGTGATAGAAAATTATTACTTATGATAATTATGACGATAAATACAAACGAAGCTGCGAGAAAAAATAGTTGTCAATAATTTTATAAGCTTTGTGTATCAAACCAGGGAAATTTGATGAAGCATCCATATTTACCCAGAAACGTCAATATAAACAAATGAATGGGATTGAAAACAAAACCTCTGTTTGGATTTGTATACTCGCTAGGGAGGGCAAAATTATCAAAACAAAAATTATTTAAACAGAATGAATGTTGCTGACGAGAATATTTATTAGCAAATAATATTTATACGGTCGCGTTGTTTAACTACGCATTTTTGTACCGCAATCGTTTTTGACTTGCATATCATGCGCAAGTTTAAGGACTTGCTGTAGACGTATGCATCATGTAAATGATCGACACGAGCTACTCGACAAGCAAATCGTATGGGAGTGGTCTTTGAGAGTCTTTTGCATGTGGTCCGTGTGTGCCTAAGTTGGCGAGAGTTACATGCGCAAATCATCCGTGTAACTCATGCCAGCCACTTGCATCATATGCAAGCATCGTTACATCGAGTAAATCTTATTTCAGACTATTCTACTAGTTATATTATTTAATAAGATATATGTGAAAATTGGGTGCCTAAATCAAATATAACATATTACATAGCAATAAACTAATAGTTCTAAGAACTTAATTAATGCGTAATATGTGGCAGAATATCCGTAATAAAACACTAAAAATTACTACAACACTTGAAGCAGGAATATCGGTAAAATAGTTAGCAAAGAAACAAGTACAAATTAGGCGTTACATAGACGACAGACAGTGGCGCAGTGGGCAATTCAACGGCAACATAGAATATATGGAATCTTGGTAATAACGCACACGAAGAATACGAAAAATAGTTCGTTAGTACACGGCCAAGTCCAATGGTCGTGAGATGGCAAAGTAAACCGCGACTTAACGCAGTGATAACCATATCCGCGGGCTGCCGTGGACGATACCTAACAGAGCTGGACTTTCCTATCCGTTAAAAATAAAATCCGTCGACTGCGGAACGCCTTACAGACAAGATAAAACTTTATTATATAATATTTTTACTTTCTTTTACAAAGTAGTACGATGTTTTCTTTTCTTCCGTAATATGGTACACAAGAAAGAGAAAATACAGTAATGAAGCTGTATTGGCAGCTTAATTTGTGCTCGCTAACTACGCTATGGCTTGAAACTAAAAGCTTAATATAAGTGCGCACATTTTTCGCTATAAATAATGAAGTGCACTTTATTTATAATAAACTAGATAATCGCCGAGATTTTGTCGCCGCTCGCCTTAATCATGAATTTGTCAATAAATTACTATAATGCGAATCGCATTTTTTTCTGGATGAGCATACCAAATTTAATGATGATCGATCGAGTAATTAAAAATTAAGCGTGGAAGTATAACAAACAAACAAACAAGCTCTCATTCGCATTTATAATATTAATTAGGATTAGGATTCTAAGCTTAGGAGGTTAGGATTACGATTAGGGTCATTCATATATGCATAGCTACGCGTGTATCCCAGAGTGGGTAGGCATAAATGTAAGACAATTATACTTCGTCAACTATGTTTTTAGGTCCAACGTATAAGCAGCCGAGTCTGATGCTGACTTCTAAGAACAGTTCTAGACTTCGTGTTTCCACTGAGACAGCCTCGATGGCGCAGCCGGTTCGAATCATGTGTGGGATGAAATGTTATTGTATTTGTCTGTCTGTCTTTATAAGCATAATACAATGTATATAATTAAGTACATCTATAATAAATAAATAAGTTAGGCTATTCCACCATGCTGGCCTACAATGAGATCAACGTTTAAGTAAACAATAATTAACGCAGTAATTAATGCGCGCCTAGTAATCAAACTTAGGCCCTCTGCGAGGCAGTCCAACAGTCTTTTACTAGGATATCACTATAATAAGTCAAATACTAGATATATAATGTCAAATACTACTATTAAAAAGCCTTTAACGCAACATTTTCAAACAGATCTACGAGTATACTGGTATATCCTACTACAACCTCTTTTCTATAAGTACATATTAAATCCAGCAGTATTTCTCATTAACGATCGCTCGCAGCAAATCGTTGGCCGCCCTAGTCTGCAATAAGCTTTTAAACATTAGAGTGCAATGTAATGACATTAGTTGCCTGCTTTATTTCGTTTTGTTCTAAACAAAAGCTAATCTAGCTTACGTGGTACGATAGATAGAATGGTTAAAACGGGCGTTCGTAGATAGGAGGGAAATAAATTAGTCTGCGAATAGTACCCTTTTAAGTCTTAAAAGAGTTTGAAGTATACTATTTGTACTTGTAGTAAGAGTTAATTTTATTTTTCACCAAGATTTAAGACTAAAATAAAAATTGTTTATTACAGCGTTTAATAAATTAGATAAGCCCAACAATCTAAATCACTCATCATCTCAGCCGAAAAATGTCCACGGCTGGACATAGGCCTCCTCCAAAGTTTTCCATACAGACCGGTCTTTGGCCACCCGCATTCATCCGCTTCCCGCGACCTTTACCAGGTCGTCGGTCCATCTTTGGCGTGAAACACTAAAGTTAATACATTTGCCAAATGTTAGCAGAATTAAACAAAAATACTTCTGTGGTCTTCTACTAGGTAAAGCTGTATCGTAAAGACCCAAAAGATAAGACTACCTTGATGGCGCAGTAGTAATATATCATGGGGTCGATCAAAGTGTTATTGGGTTTACTTTCAAAGAACTATGTGTGCTCGGTATACGGCAATATGCAATTCTAAAATGGTGAATATGGGCTAAACCTATTGCCATCGACTGGGCGCAGTTCCAGATTCTGTGTAGCTTCTGACCTAAAACATAAATAAAAGTAATGTATTACATTTAACGCTATGCGGGTCACAAATGACTGTAAATAAAACATTTTTTTATTGAGTCCGCTATATGGCATTTAAGCTTCAATATTTTTGATATTTTGCATTGTTTCTTTCAATTCAATATGTCTGAGATTTACAACTGGCATAAAAACTAATCGATAACACAGCAAAAAATAAAATAGCAAGAGTAAAATCTAACGATAAGCTAATGTATGTAAGCTTTTCCATTAGTGTGTAATGTAATGAGATGGCGTACGGTTTATTTTGTTCCGTTCTAAAGTCTGTACCTGTGTAAGCGAGCGCAGGCGAGCTCTTAAAACGGGAGTAGGGAACTTAAAATATATTATATTTTTTATGATATTACATCGCACCTGTATTTCCCAAAGGGGTTGGGTAGACGTACATCATATTTGCATTTTACTACATAGAAAAGTATACTGTACTATTAATAATAGTGCACCGAGTATGCAGGTTTGGTACGTTCGATGATAATGTTTTGCAAAATCAAATCAATTCATCTTGTGATTAATTTACGTAGCAAATTAATACGTATATTACAATGGCCTAAACTTCGCGATTTATTTACATTCACCTATTCCCACTACGGAGACAGTATCTAAATAGGCTGATATTGTTATAAATTTTGGAACTAAACTGTGATCATTTTCAGTAATTCCTTGATCAGTTCCTTGGCCTACAAAGTAAAGGGATGTGGCAATTGTAGTAGTTTATAGCTCAGTTAATTTTACGCATGTTTTGAAGTAGCACATTATAGCATAATACTTTATTTACGACTGTAGAAGTCAGATGAAGATTAATTTAATTTTTCATTAATGAACGCTTTTCTTAGCTAAGAAATATTTAAAAACTTTAATTACATCTCATAAAAAATTTAAAGAAAGATTCGAGAGCGCGCTGACTTTTCGTTTAATTAAGTTATTACTAACTAGTTATTTTTATAATCAAGATATTTAAAGGTATTTTAAAGTATTATAATCAAACTAATTTAAAATATTTCAAACATAAGTATTTTCTAAAATTAAAAAAAAAACTGTCAAGTCTTAAAATACCAGACAAGATAAAAATCTTTTGTGACTGGCCACCGGTGTGCCGACGCGGTTTCGAAGGTTAATAAGAAACTAATCTCTAAATTTCTTTTTGAAATTTTCTTTGGGCAGGGTCATAGTAAGCATGTAGTAACAGTAGGTATACATGTTGCAATCCAATTTGGATGTTCTGTATTAACAGTGATCCAAATTCCTTAATTAAAGTTATTTTATTTGTTCATTAGGTTAACCAACAATTACTTACACTTCTTCTCCCTAGCCTTTATTATTCCCAAGTCACTTGGGGTCGGCTTTTCTAGTCTAACCGGATTTGACTGGATATCAGTTTTTACACGGAGCGGCTGCCACTTGACCTCTGCAACCCGAAGGCTAACGATACCCTAAGGCTAGCCGAATGTCAGGATATTATAGGGCACTGACTTCCCCATAATGACTGCCATAGCTGTTCATAGCAGCCGGGACCGACGGCTTAACGTGCTCTCCGAGGCACGGAGCAGGCGATAATTGTCAATCAATACGCACATAATTTCGAAAAGTCATATGACTTCCGAAAGTCAGAGATGCGCGACGTGAGTTCGAACCCGAGACCCTCTGCATTGCAGTCTGTTGGTCGCCCCACTGATACATCATCATGATTATTATAATGGTCAAATTACATTTGTTAGTGCAGGAATTACTTAAAGGCTAACACCACATGCACAGTTTCCTACTGTTAATTACATAATTACGTACTTTAAAAGTAATTTAGAAACACCAGGCATAGAGCTCATTAAAACAGTACAGTACATTAGAAACAAGCAACATAATAATTATAATATTAATAATATATTTAAACATAAGTAAAAGTTTAAAATCGTTTCATTTGATTAAATTATACTAACTGTATTATGCCATAATATTGATTGTTCAGGTACTGTATTATGGACCACTTCCAATAGTGGATACATTCTTTATTGAGGCCGAACATTCGTGCAATAATCGCATCGCACCCTTCTCGTACTCGCCTTCAAGGGGTTAATACAGTACAATGCAACCAACATATTAAGGCATCCAATTTTGATCATTGCGCAACCGTGTGACGGACGCACGTTCGTGATCTATGTATATTCGTCATGAGGGCAAATGTCTTTGAAATTAAACTCATTTATACGGATTTTATCGCGTTGTTTATTTAACACTGTATTACATAATTTTTAAACTGTTACACTGCTACTACTATTGAATGCTACTAATTTTTAAGCTAATAAAATTATTAAAATTTTTTTAGGTTTACACTTTTCCCGACGTCTCGGTTGCTTTTCAGCAGCCATGGTCACGGGAAGACTAAGATGGTAATTATCTCAATGTTCCAGTGTAGTTATTTCAAAGTACCCGAACATAATTTAATCATTGGTGTTTCTATTTACGCAGAATGAAAAAATTAAAAGCGGTAAGAGTCGATTCATCATCAGTCATACTTTTCTGGACGTCGCGATCAAACTAGAGCCAATGTAACTGCTTAATAACAGCGCTAAATAGATGCAGTTGCTAATGGGGGCTCGATGGATGACAAGGAAGATCGTTTTTCGCGTACACACAAGAAGCGCGCCTTCACATTAAAGTTGCGGTTGCTACTCGCTAGTGAGAACCTGACTTTAGAAATGCGTCTAATAAAATTCTTGTTCCAACGTTTGAAAAAAAGAAGGTGCAGATTCCTAATTTGAATTGAATTTTCTTTTTATTGTGTGCTACTCCTGCACTAACATCAATGTACTCATAGTCGCTAGTTGCATGTTGCCTTTGTCTAAATTTAATGTTACCGTGCATGGCGGTCATAACAAGTCCCATCGATCATGTTATGTTCCTGCGCCCACTCGTTACTGGATATTCGCGGGTACGTCCGTATATTTCAACATGGACATTACTCTGACAGATTTTCCAGTCGAATGTCGTTCTATTTTCCTTTGAATCACATACATCTCCCGCTTTATCCCTGAACAGCTAAGTAAAGGTGTATATCATCCAAATATCGCCAGCTATAGTTTTAGAGGTAGGCTTATTGCCGTCTGGTTTGTATATAAAAACAGCATTCAGAAGCAATGCGCTGTTGTCACAGAAAACAAAATTAAATGATTTAAAAAAATTATGTATCTATAATGCTATGTATAGAAAATATGTCATACCGCCATATTTACTCTTCAGATAAAAGTTATCTGACGATTGAAAAACTGGCCCTTAGAAGAATAAAAAGAATTAGGTTAGAATCTACCACTCTGAAATATATATTACCTTTACTCAAATTTAAAAGTGCTGTTTAAAGTTTAAAAAAGCTTATCCGGAAGGGCTATTATTTAATCAATGATTACTTAAATGATAAAAGCTAATGGAACTAGTTGCTTGTTTCATACAGGATTCAAACAATGTATGTATTATATAAGTCAATTTGCTTATTGAAATTAAACTACTATATACGGATTTTATCGCGTTGTTTATTTATCACTGTATTACAAAATTTTGAAAATATTACTCTACTACTACTATTGATTTTATTTGACTAATTTATAAGCTAATAAAATTATTTAAACTATTAAATCTATTTATTTTTGGTTTACACTTTCCCCGACGTTTCGGGTGCTTTTCAGCAGCCATGGTCACGGGGAGACTAAGATGGTAGTTGTCTCAATGTTCCAGTGTAGTTATTTCAAAGTACCTGAACATAATTTAATTATTGGTGTTTCTATTTACGCAGAATGAGCTCAAAGTATCATGAAGTCTAGCTGTGGTTTGTTTCTTCTTGGGTTTGACTATTTGAAGTACTGGATCCCAAGCTGGTGGTACATTCCAACCATCTTCTCTATTGAAATTGGGATGTTTTTTAATTTCAATAGCCTCGCGAAGCATCCTTGGCAGGAATCGGTGTTCTTTAGCGAGAATCTGTGGTTTGTCAAATCTCAGGTAGTGATTGGTCCCCTGTTGTACGTGTTCACACACAGCAGACTTCAACGAGCGTTTGTGTTTCACGTCAGCTATGTGTTCTTTTATGCGGGTGCCTATGCTTCTCTTGGTTTGACCAATGTATGGGAGTCCGCAGTCACAATCTATTTTATAGACCCCTGCATCTTGTAAAGGTAATTGGCACTTGACGGATGGTAAAAATTAACTTATCTTCGTTGGCGGCTTGAAGTATGTGTTGATTGAAGCTCGCTTCAAGATGTAGCCAATCTTGTCAGTGACACCCTTTACATAAGGCAGTATAGCAGGTTGGCGCTCGACTGTGGCTGGCTTTTCTCGGGATCTGTGACAGCGGCGCGGCTGTTGGAGCTTGTTGTCTTGCAGTACTTGCTTGACATGTTGAAGCTCGGCGTCCAGGTGTTTCTTGTCACAGATCCCGTGGGCTCTCTGAAACAAAGACATTCCCACGGTAGCTAACTGTTTAGGATGGTGGTGAGATTCACCGTTCAAGTACCTATTTGTATGGGTCTTTTTCCTATACACGGTGTGGCTCAAAGTATGATCAGGATTCCTGATGACAAGTACGTCTAAGAATGCTAATGAATTATTTGCCTCTAATTCCATAGTAAATTGGATGTTGTTATTAATGGAATTAAGATGTTCTAGGAATACACTAACACTATCTGTTGGTAATATTGTAAAAGTATCATCTACAAACCTCTTATAAATCCTGGGTGTGATGGGGGCAGTCTGTAAAGCTCGAGCCTCGAAGTCCTCCATATATATATCGGCAACAACAGGCGATACTGGGGAGCCCATTGCCACACCATCGACTTGTATGTAGAATTTATTGTCCCACAACAGATAGCCAGTTGTTAAGCAATGCTTAAGTAGTTCTGCATATTCCTCAGGCATATTGTACTCTATTAGCTTCCTTTTAGTTATTTCAATACAGTCATGTACAGGTATGCATGTAAATAATGATAACAATGAAACAATGGTTAGTTTTGATGTACAGTCAGTCTGTGACAAGAAACACCTGGACGCCGAGCTTCAACATGTCAAGCAAGTACTGCAAGACAACAAGCTCCAACAGCCGCGCCGCTGTCACAGATCCCGAGAAAAGCCAGCCACAGTCGAGCGCCAGCCTGCTATACTGCCTTATGTAAGGGGTGTCACTGACAAGATTGGCTACATCTTGAAGCGAGCTTCAATCAACACATACTTCAAGCCGCCAACGAAGATAAGTCAATTTTTACCATCCGTCAAGTGCCAATTACCTTTACAAGATGCAGGGGTCTATAAAATAGATTGTGACTGCGGACTCTCATACATTGGTCAAACCAAGAGAAGCATAGGCACCCGCATAAAAGAACACATAGCTGACGTAAAACACAAACGCTCGTTGAAGTCTGCTGTGTGTGAACACGTACAACAGGGGACCAACCACTACCTGAGATTTGACAAACCACAGATTCTCGCTAAAGAACACCGATTCCTGCCAAGGATGCTTCGCGAGGCTATTGAAATTAAAAAACATCCCAATTTCAATAGAGAAGATGGTTGGAATGTACCACCAGCTTGGGATCCAGTACTTCAAATAGTCAAACCCAAGAAGAAACAAACCACAGCTAGACTTCATGATACTTTGAGCTCATTCTGCGTAAATAGAAACACCAATAATTAAATTATGTTCAGGTACTTTGAAATAACTACACTGGAACATTGAGACAACTACCATCTTAGTCTCCCCGTGACCATGGCTGCTGAAAAGCACCCGAAACGTCGGGGAAAGTGTAAACCAAAAATAAATAGATTTAATAGTTTAAATAATTTTATTAGCTTATAAATTAGTCAAATAAAATCAATAGTAGTAGTAGAGTAATATTTTCAAAATTTTGTAATACAGTGATAAATAAACAACGCGATAAAATCCGTATATAGTAGTTTAATTTCAATGAATAACATTCGCGTAAACAGAAGACAATATTATGCAATTTGCTTATGTGAAGGAACTACGTGTTTATTTTTTGATGTCAAAGTATCTTTCTTTTTTTTTTAAACAAACTTTATAAGTATTAACGTAAATTTTGTTTTAACTACATTTAGTCACGAACTACCTTTTCATGTCACAAAGTGTAAGTGTATGCGTCCTTATGCCATATTACTGTCTATTACAAATGGCTACCTACTGATAAATATTATGTCAAACCTCAAATACTTCTTACATATCATTATTCACTTTTTCTTTAGAGAATTTAGTTTTATATGGACAGTGACATTGGCATGATGACTGCTACACCTGGTTCATAAATGAGTTGTAAAGTAGTGAAATTATAAGTTGATGGCGATTTAAAAGAGTGGCCTTGAGTTTCTTGCAGGTATCCTCTCATAGGCTCAATCTTTTGCCTGAATCTTGCAACTAACATAAATGAAAATTCAGCAAATGTAATAAACTCACTAACCCCTTTGACATTCATAAGTGTTACTTTGTGACCTAAGTGAATAAATGATTTTTGATTTTACTTATACATAGGTACATTTATCTCCTGTTTCTGTCTACTACATACATATACAGTTTCACGGGACGAATGTTTTGGAGTCTATCAGGCACAGTTCCTGTTCGTGCTACTACCAAGAATTTTTTAACAGGTCTATTACTACCGCAGGGCTGCCCTATTCAGTCGATCAAAAGACTTAAAATTTTATTTTCTACTTGCAACAACAATATCTGCACTGATAATAATTCCTTTATCGCGAGCTATTTTACAAACTTTCAAACAACGGACTGAACTGACTACACTCATTGCGTAGAGGCTTAAGTGGTCTCTCCACTGCCACTGCGCCAAGTGATGTGTGTTCGAATCCCACACAGTCATCACACAGTACTAAAATTTGTGTGATCCCCAAATGTTTCTGCCGAGTCTGGATGTCCTTTGTGTCCGTTGTTTGAATGTTCATCCACGTGCCCCTATTACTCCCCTGCATCCTCCTCTACGTAGAACAGTGTTCGGTGCTAGCTCGGTAATTCCCCGTCTGTGTAGACTGCTAACTAGTTACAGTGATCTTGTTGATGTGCACTCTGACTCGCTTGGTAGGTCCCGCAGAATAGTATCTGGTAATGTTTAAAATTTATTTATAGTTATGTAATTACATTCTTTTTGGTCTATATACATTTAATTTTAAAGAATATAATGTGTTTTATAATGTACTTAGTTTACTCAATATTAGTATTGTTTTAATTTTGCTTTGTATTTAAAGTTTGTTCCTATTGTTGTTATTTATGTTTGCTGAACATTTATTGTTAAGTTGTGCATGCTGTGCTTACCTATAAAAGATTGTCACACTCGATCAGTCTGCTAATCTTAAGTTTTTTTTTTTAAATTGTATGTGTGTGAACAGTTGATGGTTAGCCATTAAAATAAATAAATAAATGTTTGTAAAGTACCCCGCAATACAGGAATTATACTTGTGCGAGTGTTGTTTTTTTAAATTAAAATAGTCATAAATGCAAACACCTGGCGTAGCATAGGATGACCATTAAGGTCATTACACCATCCATGTAATCCCATGAAACAGAATCATTTATTTCAGGTCCTCTACCCTATACTGAATGACTTTTTATAGAACCTATTTTTACGTATCACACTTCTCACTTTCTTACAACATACTAAAAAGTCAATTCCTCAACTAAGGTTATCCCATACAAGCATGGGCCACTATTTCCTCTAAGAGAAAACTAGAGAGAAGTTATTATTTAAGCCAACGCTTGCCGCTGACGGGTTAAGCTTCTGTCCAAGACATAAGCGAATAGTACAAATTCAATAAAAACAAAAAATCATACATACTCTGATCGGAAAAACAGTGTAGTGCTTAAAGGTAGTACAAAAAATCTGAGGTAAACCTGGATGTTCGTGAGTTCTTCATAATGAGGACATGTTTGAAAATTCTACTTAATTTTGACGAAGATGTTTGAACTTTACCATACATTTACACGAAGTCTGCCCGCAATGAGCCAACATTGTTATGCTGTCCCAGTATAGGTCAGACTTATTACATAAATTTCAGATTTGATCATAATAGTCAGCTGACTAAAATGTAATCTTTGAAATAATTCTTATACCGAGAATCAGCCCGCACCCAGCAACGGCAATGTATATAAACAGAGCTGAGACCTACCTGCGTTTCATCTGGTACGTTTCTAGATCTCCTAGCAAAAAATATATAGTATTTGATATCCATGAAATAAATCTAGGTACTCGCAATCGACCCTAAATATAAGGGTTAACTTATGCCACAAAAATCACAAATGAATATAAAAATCTAGTATAAAATTTTCAGAACATTTTAATAGTAAACAAGAAGTAATTCTGTAAGTTATTAGTTATTGCTACTTCATGTTTACGAGTACATTGTAGTTATGTTTGCGTGTCGTTTTATTTCTAAGTGCGGTCGTTAAAACTCAGTCGCATCTATATGAGTGCATTCAACTTAGTTCTTAAAGTAACAGCTGCTCCGTAAATAATGTATGCTATTAAATCCATAGCATATAATTAAACATAAAAATGTAAACACTGGTTTCTTGAGTTTTAAAGCTTTGTTGGTCTTAGTATGAATAGGCTGGTTCGAATGAAAAAGTTATTGGCAGAATTTTGACGTTGCGTTTTGTTCGAGTGAGAGTGCTGGAAGTCTAGTCACTCCCGGTTTCCCACTTCTTTCTTCCTCTACCCCCTCCATTTCTCTTAAATTTCAGTGGCTGTGAGTAATACCTCTAGTGTCGCTAGCGTGCATGGGTACAGTAATAGCTTGTCTTGTTTCCTTGCCACCTCTCTAAACTAGGTAAAAGGTTACGTCTATACATAAGATATACTTTTAAAAGCTAAATATAATCGTAGTAGATCTCACTTAGTTAGAAAAAGATTTTTACCAAAACTATGGTATTTAATTCTTCGTCTGTCTGTCCACCTTTTTTTTTTGTTTTACCATTACGTGAATGCTCAACAAAAATAATTTAGTACCGTACATTTAAATTCAATATTCGTATACCGAGTAATATGGCAACATTTAGACTATATAGATAAAACCACAAGTTACCCGTTATCCACAAAACAAGTCATTATCGAAGTGAATAGTATATATAAAGAAAATTTGTACACACCCTCTTCTAACTTGCATCGTCTAAAACTCGACGACAAATCCGTTCAAAAAGCTACAGTATGATAAAATGCACTTTCCGCGCAACATGGTGCTGGAAATTACCGAATGTAAAGCTAATGTTTTGACATTTACCATTCAATCTGCCACACAGGAAGCTATTAAACTTGCAGAAATAGATTGCTTGCTTCACGTTCGAGATGAACTTACGTTAAATGTAATGGAAAATGTAGGTAAATATTTGCGGCATAATGATTGCTGTTTGACTTGTGGTATTATGTATTGCTTGTGCAATTGACAGTATGTAGAATTTATATTAGAGGTTCATGATAAATATATCTGATGGAGTGTTTCTGTCAAGAAGTACGTAATAGTAATTTAGAGTCATCTCCATAGATTGTTTAGTGTCTTTAAAATACCTTAAAAGCGGATCGTGATAACTTTGTTGGGGGAAAAGCGTATCGAAAATTGATTTTTAAATATAATTGCTATTTTTGTTGAAAATTACTAGGATTATTGTAAGCTCTTCAGCTAAGCTGGAATGCTTGTGTTACGAGTGGATTCCTGCCGGTATCGCGATGAATGTGATAGTACGAATAAGTCGGTTTACACGGAGAAGTACCGCAAAGCCGTTCCGTATGGGAGTTGTAATACTGTTATTGTGTTTAGCCCAGTGAGTAAGTTTTCGGCAGATTACATATCTACCTCTCTCATTCTTATCATTTAATCCATTTTCGTTTATTCAATTCCTTTTACCTTGTGTTGGCGACATGTGTATGATACCCATGGTACTTTAAGTGAGTTTAAGCCATCGCTTACCAACAGGGAGGCCGTAAGCTTGTCTGCAATCTTAAAACAGCTTTATAAATAAAATAAACGTGTTTATACATACATACATAAATATATACCTATGTATGTTTTGTAAACACGTTCAATCGATTGAATACTTCTCAAACCGATTTCATGCCACAGACAGATACACATACAAACAAACAATGTCGAGGGTGAGATATTCGTAAGTAAAATAAAGACGTTTTATCCTCCACACAGTCTAGAGAGTATCCAAAACAATCAAATTCTAGAAAAATCCAATCTCTCTTGAAATATTCTACTCCATTTCAGCCGAATACAATGTTTATCTTTTGTTTTATGTATTCAAATAGTTTTGGAGTGTTACGTTTATGCCAGCGTTATTTAAATATACGTTTGTATTGAAGTACGGATGAAAAGGGTTAAATAAAACTTCATAAATTGAATTCGGAATAATTTTCAGGGTTCCAGACTTGTAACGGAAAAACTGAATGGTGTAGGGTCACATTGTATGACTGCCAAAACAGTTTTGGTTAAAAATGTCTCACAGAGAATTTTATGAAACGTACAGAAATAAGTGTACCGATATTAAAAACATCAGGTTTATTTTCATGTTCGGATTCAGATGATTCGATTCATAAATTAGGCAAAGTATAATTATTGGTACTTCTAAGTAATAGCATGAAACATAGTACACAATACTCGAAAAAATATAGCAAACTCGCCACTTGGTTAGTGCACCTACCAAACCAACCACCTACCAAATATCATATTTGGTAAATTATTGCTGTAATTACAGCAACATTTTATTTTTGTACCATTTATTATTAATAATAAAATCAGTCATGTTTATAAGTCAAGTGCTACCGCTAAGTATTTCTCAATAAGGTAAGGATTAAGCTATATTCCACAACATAACCCAGTACTCGCCATTTCAATCCAACGATCTCCCAGTCTCCCTCTATTATAAACATAACTAGCTGACCCGGCGAACTTCGTACCGCCTAACAGTCAATTAATGTCGTGTTACCTTTTAGCTGAACTAATTTAGGCTTTGATGAACGTAATACAATGATACAAAATGAAAATACAGATAGATATAAAAAAGTATTTTATTATGATAAATAATACATACAGAAAGAGATTTAAAAAAAAAATATTAAGTACTTCAAACACGTGTCAGCAAAAAATGACTGAATTAAACGATTAACCCTTTTCATTCAAGCACCTTGTGGTAAACGACATTCTTTGTTTCTTAGTCATTTGAAAACAGACATTGTATTTTTGAGTGTTCGCTAGAAAATGTCGTGATTCTGGAGTTTCGCCATTAAGCAAGGAACACAATGGCTCTGGTGGCTGAACCAATAATGGCAATTTCACTTTACCACTAAGGCAGCACAAACCAGGCGTTTCACCAGCAAACTTCAATGCGCCACAATGCTGGCAAACAACGTCCATTGGACCAATGCAAACTAAACGATGCAAGCTGTAGACGATGGTGCAATCATATAGAAACGCTGCTCGATTCAAATCAACGCTTGAACCATTTCTTCTTGCACGTCGAAGATTATCCCTCTGTTGATCTGTACGATAAGCTCGACGATTTATCGTTTCTAACCTAGCCGTTTCACGGGCCGCCTCTCTTTCCTCTTGTGTTTGAGAGGCACGAATTAAAGCCCTTCTTCGCTCCATACTAACGCGGCGCTCTTCTCGTGCAATGTCTCGTTCTTCATCAGATAATTGACTCGCGATGTTCCGTTGCCTAATTGCAGTACGGCTTCGCTGAGAAAGATTAGATCTTCTAGGACGTGGCATTGTTACTAATACTAATGCTGAATATGTACTCGTACAAAACCACACAAAACAAACAATTAGTTGTGATAGTTCTACCATTATCATTGGGCGATCGACGCCGATACAGTGGATAACCATCGTTGCCGGTGATGGTCTCTGCCGTCAATTTTCGTGGATACCGTTTGGAACACTTGCCGTCGACCATGCACGGTGATTGGCGGTTTATGGTGCCACACGGTCCATGAATCATATTCGTGATTACAACCTCATGTAGGTCTGGATCGGTTTCAGGATCAGGAATCTCCGCACATATGATGTCATCTATTTGATCTGGCCGAATTCTTTCGACTAACCAAATTAGAATGTGTGCATGCGGCAAGCCTCGTTTTTGCCATTCGATTCAATACATCCAGCATCGAGTAGTCCCAAAGACGTGTTGCTTAACAATGTAATTCATCAGTGACCGGATTTTTTGCTTGAAAACACGTGCGGTGATGTCGGGCCGATCACTTGATGTTTGTCCGGGAAGCAGCAGTTGAATAATATCCATCCATTTCGGATTACATGTAAATGTAATGAATAGATCTGGCCGACCATAATGACGAACATAATAATATGTCATTGCATCTTGCGCATATTCATGCATTTGACGCGGGCTACCTGTGTATGTAGCCGGTAAAATAGTCAATCGACCAACATTTTCTGCATCTCCTTCTGTGCTAATTGCATCGCGTAAATGGATATACTCTTCCGAACGTAATTTAGCTTGGTTCAACCGAATAAAAGTCAGTCATTTTTTGCTGACACTTGTTTGAAGTACTAATTTTTTTTTTAATTCTCTTTCTGTATGTATTATTTATCATAATAAAATTAACACGACATTCATTGACTGTTAGGCGGTACGAAGTTCGCCGGGTCAGCTAGACATTGATTGACAATAGTTTAGATCATAGACTACTACTTTGGATACTGCACTTTTTAACCTTTGTAATTATATATCTTAGAAAATCATAGACAACATAAAAAGACATTTACGCTTTCGATAACTTAAATAATAAATCTTAGAAATTGTTTTCGAAAATAGAAACTTTAATTTACGCAAAATAAAGTTATGAACGCACGCGTAAATGTTAACCATTTGTCATTATTTCCGAACGCACGCATAAATATTTGAGGAACTTCTATTCAAATCTGCTTAATACACTTTTCAACCTTTTTAATTGATTAAAAAAAATACAGACAAAAGTTTATTCACCCTTTTTAAATAGTTTACACAAAATACATTTCTGAACGCATGCATAAATGTCAATCACAGTATTTGACAGGTTGACAGGAGGAAAACAAATGTTTGACAGGTACGTCACAAAGGAACATAATTAAATGGAAAATGATTCATTTTCATAATTATATATTCGTCAAGTTTTCATTGTTTTTAAAATGTATTCTTCTATTCAGGGCGGAGACAAATCCAACGAAACAAAAACCATGAAAATTGATCCAGCCGATCTCGAGTTATAAGTGTTGTAACAAACCCGTCTTTGTTTTATATATATAGATTATGTATACAATTTTTTTTTCTGTGTGTTAGATCAATTAAAACGATCCAATAACCGTTTTAAGGTGGCACTTGTCCGGCTTTTTCTTAAAAATATCAATTTTCACGTGGATAAATGAATCCGTAAACTGAATAGATTCGCTTAATTACTAGAACTGTACATTGGCAGCATTAAATTAGTTTTGCAAAACGAATATATTGTATAAAAGTTTATTAAGCCAGATTTATGAATGATCATGATTTCTATTGAATAACAAAACAAGTTTATCGTGTTGATTTTCATGTATGTTTTAAACTTATGAAACACTCAATAACAAATTAATGTTTGTATAAATCCGTTTTTGTTTTAATTGTGAATTTGTGTCACGTCGGTAGTGTACCATGGTTAATGGTTTGAAGTTCTAAAATCTGCTTTAATATGGAGTCTAGCGGCCCTTGGTACTATAACCAATAGCTTGAGAATAAAAAATAAGATCTCTCGTTACCAAAAGCACCAGCTTGAGAATGAAGAATAAGGTCTCTTGATACTAATACTACTAGCTTAGGAATGAAGAATAAGGCCCCCCGGTGCTAACACCACCAGTCTGAAAATAAAGAATAAGGCTCCTTGATGCTTAAACTACTAACTTAGGAATGATAAATAAGGCCCCTCAATATTAAAACCACCAGTTTGAAAATGGAAACTAAGAGCGCCTTGTACTAAAACCACTAGTATGAGAATCGGTCTACAGGTCACCCAGGGTCCCATATATCTTAACCTCTACCTTGAACGTCTGATAGCATCCTTTTTAACTTATTGCCGATTCAATTGTAAAGGAATCGTAAAGAATCTAACATACGTTTATAACATGTGTGAAGAATATTACCCAGCACAGGACCAGCGTGGTGAACTATGGCAAAACCCTTTTCATACTAAGAAAAGGAGTGTGGAATGCGGCAGTTTTTAAAGCGATAAGCATTACATCGATTATTTATAAATCCTATTAATATTATAAATATTATGATGATGATATGAAATTAATGAAGATGTGTCTTATTTAGTCACGCGTAAACCGTTGAACTAGTTTGAATGGATTGTAACACAAGATTAACTCATACTTAATCCTATACGAGTATACAGACACTTTTTACTCGGTACCCGTACCCGTGGGAATAACGCGAGCGAAGCTACAGGCAGAAACTAGTATAATAATAAAAGCATTACATTTCCAAATAAAAAAGACAAGTTTCCTATCTAGATATTCTTGATTAAATTCCGCCAAGCTGTTCAGCCTAAGGTCATTGGTATTTTCATTATTGTTGTTGAGGTTATTCGGCCGTTGCTCCGTATGATGATACTCAAATAATCAATTCCAATGGGCTAGACAGATAGCCGACCCCAATTAGTACAAAAGAAATAACAATATAGCTTCGTTTTCTTTTGTGAACTTTTACGCAGATCGATTTCGAGAAAATTTTAATAAGGTCTAATAGGGAACGCTAACCGATACCAATCGTTTTATTATTATAGAAGCTATTGTAATACGACTTCACAGTCTAGGAACAGATGGCTTCGTATATGTCTTTGTCTGTCGGAGTACGTTTTCTTAATAACCCGTTAGCCATTTTGAGGTATAATAATAAAATAATTGTCTGAACGCCGGCGCTCGTACAATTATTTTGTAAATTTAAGATATCTGCCGCACTAGGTATCATAATATTTTGTGTCGCCGGTAACTGTACCAATGTTTTAACAACTGACACAAAAAACTATCCAGACTACAAATCATACAAAATTGTTTGTCAAACATTGGCAAACATTGGTGTGTACACGGTACATTTTATATAATAGTTCTCACACATATAATAGCAGTTCTTAGTAACCGTTATAAATATCAAAGCTAAGGCGTTGCACGAATAACAATAAATTTAATGTTTGTCAAACAATGCACAAACATTGGTGTAATACTAACAGTACATGTAGTAAAATAGTTCTTACATATAAAAATAGCAGTACTTAATAACACTTATAAATATCAGAGCTGAGCCGTTACAGGTATAAAAATAACGCAAGAAACCATATACAAATATTATTAATTACATCCATCCATCCTCGTAATGTTATTAGACGTAACTTACAACAGGGAACCCTCCGATTTCATCACTAGGCAACGCCCCAGCCAAACAAAAGACGACATGAAAAAAAAATTGCAAAAGCTCGTCCATCCTTCGAGAAAAATTTTCTCTTGTCTTTGTTACTGCGATGAAAAATTCTATCTGTCATGACATTATTATAAATCTCGCAGATAAGTGGCTGTCGTCGGATCTTTCAGTGCTTTACACTAGTCATTTTTGTGAAGAAAAAAGAACTAAAAGATAAAAACGGCATAGTAAAAGTTTTGTCGGTAAAGAATTTTAAGACACAATTTTTAGAGATTTTAAGAGACATTTTATAAGTAGCCTCTTAGGTTTAAAATTAAAGTTCTTTCTATTTAAATTTATTTCCTGAGGAAACAGATTTTTATAAAGTGAGACTATTAGATGCATTTGGACCTACGAAAGATTCTTGGTTGGTAAAATCAAACAAACTAAGTCCCCCTTATGTATTGTTATAACATGCTCATAAAAAGCGTTTAAATCAAAACCGACATCTTCAAATTGAAATTGCGATATAAAATATCTTGATACCGAAATCGCGCAATCTAAAATCTATAAACGAATTCAAAATATAGAAAGTATCCTAAATCATGAAAAAGAAAAGTAGATTTATTTTTCTATGCATCTACCAGAATACATAGCGTTAAACATTACTCTCGTCGACTTTAAAGGATTAGATAAAAATGCATAATCATAATCCAAATTATCTAAAGTTAGGTATCATTACTAAAATATCTAATAGAATAAATATGTTTATCTCCAAAACCACTATTTCAATTATTTTAATATGTCGTGGCAAGAAAATAACAATTTACTAACTAAACTGCGCAATTATATAAACATTATTACATTTATTAAAACGGGCGGTACGCTTAAAATAATCTGTGCATGATAAAAAGATGTTGATTATGCGTAATATTCGGCCCTAATCGACAGTCAACATCGAAAAACTGTCCTAAATATCAAATCCTAATACGTATAATTAATTACTGGATAAAAATCCCCAGCAAATATTACTATAATCGACAACTCATCCCCTAAATCCAGCGTCAGTTTCAATACCTGTACCATCTGTCAGGGGTGAGATTGATGAAGTATTCGCACAAACATGTCCCTCGTTCATACAATTAACGTTCGGGGTATTAGTGAGACTACGGTAACAAATGTACGAAGAAATTGAGCGATAGTCCGTTCCAAGTGATTTATGGAAACAATTTTTGTGCCTGATAGTACATTTTTGTTTAATTGGGGCTGTGATTCATGTGCGATTAAATTGGTAATATGTTTTGGGATGATACACTTCTGGATATCTTTTAAACGACTGAAATATAAAACTGGAGTTTGGTATGTTATCACCTGCTAATAAATTTCTCACTGTTACTTAAATATCTAAAATATAAACAAATAGCATTCGCAATGTATAATAAGTCTTCGTAGATTTTGTAAGCGGAATAGGTTTCACAGTGTGTAATTCACCATTTACAGTTCAATCCATTCCATTGATAAATTGTTAAAAAATTAGCATTATCTAGTGCTGCCTAATGCTCAGATCACCACATGAATACAGCTGTATCGTAATCTTTAGAATAAAAAGCTGCTCCGTATCATTGAGTTCATAATCGACTCTCAAATTACATTTCTTTGGGAATTTTTTGGGATAGTGTACATTTTTGAGTTGATTGTCTACTGGTTGGTAATTATTTCATTTAGTGTCTCTCAATATTTTTTTTTGTCAAGTAATTAGTATTGTCATCATCATTTATGGAATAATATTTTTGTTGGATTTAATTACATAGCGATAATAATTACCGCTATTTCAAAATCTATCTAGCTCGGTTGTCAGTAATGTCCTTGATTTTCGATTAATTTATAGAACTGGAAAGTGACAAATACTGATTCAATATTGAAAATAATAAATTATAAAGCTCTTCAGGGCCTGTCATTGGTTAAATTAGAGAATGATTGATTTCAAAAACATAAGTAGATATTTCAGCCTTAGCAGTTGCCATGGGTGATACACAAGCAAATACTTTATATTGGTTGATATAATATCATTTTATATTACTTTATTGAGTAACTTAATTATTTGATATAGTGTCTATTTTCTAAGAAAATCTTAAAGACTATAAATATGATTTCGTTATCCTTAATTTTTGACTTTTCCATTTATATTATCAGGAATAACAGTAATTGGATGTAAGATATAATCAGATCAACTGTTGTTATAAATTTTCATAGTTTCAAGTTGGACCTATGTAAGCTGGCATACTTCACATAATATTTTCGACGGGACTATGGAGAACTATCAGACATAAAGGGTTCTCTACGATTTTATTCAGAATCAAAGCTAATTACTACACTGATTACTTACTACCTCCAAAAAGTCGAATTATGGCCACAATATATTATATTACCATGATTCAATAGAATGAGCTCACCTTTCATCCATATAAATCCCAAATATTGCCCACTAAGACTACTTGTCTAAACAAATTCGAAATTCTAAAACTCACAAATTACACAAACCTGCTTACAAAATCACCTTCAGAGATTAATCACCAATGTACATCATTTGTATCTCTGTAACGCTGGCGTAATACGGTGGTAATATTTCATTCGTCGCCCAAGGGAATGTCTTGCGAATCGACGTGTGTCATAGTGATTTACGTTAATGTTGACGTATTTGATGCTACTGGTGATTTTCGATGATGTTTGTGGGACAATAAATGCTTTAATAGGCTGTCAACATTTTTCGTTTTATATTAAGTGATTATTTGGCAATTTTAAGGTATTGATTTTGTGAATATATCTAAACATAGACCATTAAGAGAGAAACGTTGGTGTAATTGAAGTAAATTTCGGGGTGCATATTATATGACTGTATCGTTGCACCTTTAAGCTTTCGTTTACGCTTAGCCTGGGTCCTATTTTGTATCAGGCGTGGTGTTATTGATTTTACTGATAGGACATTTTGAATACCAGCACGGAGACTGAATATGTTTCTGATAGATGATGGTGAATTTTGCCTCTACTATGAGCTAAAATCATAACAGACGAATCGTTAATATATAATACACCTAACACCCTTTCTTCAGAGATTAAAGGTATGAGAAAAGAGAGAGAAAAGTTATACACAAGAGGTATACCAGAAAAGTTAGACTTATATATTAATTTATTCCTTTATCACTGCACTGGTGAGTACTCGGCTTACTGCTGCGGCATCGCTGGTCCAATCCCACACGGCACAATTATTTGATTCTGATTCACAAATAATTGGGTCATCAGGTAGTGTGTCTTTTAAGAGTGTGTTTGTAATATCCAACAGCTGAATTCTTGTGTAAGAGTTGTATTAAAAAAAGATTTCCTTCCATAAATATTTTGATACGTTATTTCTCTAAGGAAATTGATAGTTTTAGCATCGAGCCTGGAACTATGTTCGGTGGATGGCAATCGGTGCGCCCTATTATGCCATACCAAAATAGCTGGAAAAGTGGATATCATACCTCTGTAAGTATGATTTTCCACTTTTCCAGCTATGTAGTCATGTAGTCTAACTGCCTTAAATCCGAAGGGGTATCTGTATACCCCTTCGGATTTAAGGGAGTTAGACTACATGCTTAGAAATTATATCAAATATGTTTTAGTCAGAATTATATTTGCACGCCATTATACAGAATGTCTCAGAAGTCGACGTCAAGCCGGAATCAGGTAAAAGGCTAAGTTATATAATAGTTATCAGAAAAATATAAAAAAAATCTAAGTTACGAATTTTAAAAATAATAGGCTATCCAGAAAAAAAATCACTCCTGTTACTACAGATATTTACTTTTTGAATTATTTTGAATTTGAATATCGAATAATGCTTCTTTAAGCTCTCGATTTTATTCGATTATGGGACACCTGTATATGGCAAACATGTCTAGAAGTTACTTCAACTTTATATCTTGCATGCAATTGTTTATTGTATGTACTTACTCATGTGTTTGAGTGAATAAATAAATTATCTTGTCTTATGTTTGATATTATCATTTCAGAGAATGGAGTCGTTACATTGTCGTAGTATGAAAACTATATCACGAGGAAAAGCCATGGAGATGCAGAATTTATTACTACGAAAACTTTACCTTACTTTATTCACTGAGTTAATATGAAGTACGTAGGTGCAAGGAGGATATGACTCAAATACAGTGCATGCTCTCTAACTTATTTAATCTAAACTATTGAGTTAAAGTACTACATAAAGATTGAATAATGATTGTTCGTAACTCAAGTTACAGTATCACATATAGTTGAGAGAGAGATGCGCTCAATTCGGTGACATGTGTAAATGCACAATTTTAGTATTTAAAATTTGGCTTAGTGTATACTACGATATTACTTAATTAATTTTGCACTCAAACGTGTCATTGCAAGCGCATGGCTCAAACTCCGTGTGACATACTAACGCGAGTTACAAACAATCTAGTTGAGTTGTTAACTCTTTATGTAGTACATTAACTCAATGGCTGCGGCAAACTCGATGCAAAAAACAAATGTACAGCTCCCATGTATTTGAAACTGGTATCAAAAGAAACAACATTCGAATTTCAAATACGTAAAAACCATTTAAAAACAAAAGGCATCCCCTATGGTCTAAACTAGGGACAATAACGGAACGACTGTGTCGCATCTGCATAGTTTTACTACGTAGGAGGTTGAAACAAAACCGTGCAACTGAATATTTTATCAAATAAATTGCGTTCCCTTCGTTTTGCATTGCCACCGTCTCTGGCCGCGGTGCGAAATTGTTATTTTTTTAAGAACAAAAATATGAAATATAAATTGAGTGAGTGTTTTGTTTTATTCGTTATTACGTTAAAAATATGTGTGTCTTTTTGTGAATGTTGGGTGTGAAAACTGTTGGATGTATTGCAGAATTTATTTTTGGAATATGTAATTCGTTATCTGATGTAGACATGGTATAGCTTTCATTTAACGAGGTGATTTAAAAGTTTTGTTTTACAAGTACATTTTGTTGAATTAGTATATACAGTCATAGTTTAATGGTAGTTTCAGGATCGCTGTTCCATACAAATATTGCAATTATTGTACTTTGTTTACATATTTATAACATTGAGTAAGAGGTTACTTTTTAATAATAAAAAGATCGAGATATGAGACTATTGATTATTACATAATATAATATTAAATGCTGTTGTAATTCCTTTGTTAAGGAGCGCCTGTTTTAGCAATATCACTATGCAGAGGATTTTAATAGAATATTGAAATAAAGGCACAAAAATAACCAGGCTCTACATTGCTATATGTGGACGACGCATTTTTTATCATATATGGGAATTGAATCCATAACACTTACTACAGCAGCATCCGTGCAGTTAAACAAACATAGGTACATATACATTATTTAAAACACTATGTATACGGTACACAAAAATCACCTCAAAAATAAACGAAAGCAATAAAACATCTTTCGAAGGCAACATCAGCAAAAACAAACAAATATCTTCACACGTTTCCTTAACGCGGTCACGTCCAGAAATTGTAAAGTATTTGAATATTTCGTGCAGAAATATTACACGACTTGTGTTTGTCGCACCGTTTGGCGTTTTATGTGTTTTAATGGCGATGCTTTGAAACACTGTGTGTGTACAGCTTTATTTTCTTTAAGATTTTTCAGTCGTAAAGTGCAATTGTTGCTTTATGTTTTGGAAGTTTTTGGAAGAATGAAATTTTTAACAAAAGCGTCGGTATTGTTACAGTGTTGGTATTTGTTGAGTGTAATCGCCGTAAATATATTTAACAATGGAATGATTGACTGCCGACTATATTTTATTTCGTCTAAGTTTTTTTTTTATGAATGTTACGTTTTGGTAAAGAACTCAAGACAACCTAGTTGAAAGCACACTAAGAATACGCAAAGAATATTCATAAGCTAGAAATAAATTTTTGGCTTAGGTATGTATAGCGAGGTAAAACAGAGGCCACTTTTTGCCTCTTCAGGATACAGTTTGATTTTTTTATGTTTTTATTTCGTATAAACACAAAATTATTAACTATGTACATAATATAAACACAATCATTTAAAACTAACTTATACCTAAAATATAATAAAACAGAAATAAAAAAGAAAAGAGAACTAAATCCCTCTAAAAGGCGTCATAGAATTCCTCCGCATTACAGTCGACTGGTAGTACTTTGTTTGTATTTGTTATAGTTTTCATTATTATATTATACTACATGGAGTGAAAGGCCTTAATTATACCGCAATTGTTTGTTGGTTATAATGTTACTGCAATTTTAATATCAACAACAATGGTTGAATTGCTTGGAGCATTCAACGACTAACACACGATTTCAGTTTACAGTTTACCACTGTAATTCTAGTTTGCTTGATGTTAAGTTTTGATATTGAGTGTGTCAATGCACATCCTCCCTTACTTCAACGACCTTCAAAGATTCCTTTTACGTCCTTCTCACGCCTATCTCACCGTAATCGATAGATGTGTATTACTTTTACCAGCTATGGTTTTAGGTATTATCGAATGAATAGGGAGTCTATTGCCGTCTACCGAACATAGTTCCAGACTCCGTGTAGCTACTGAGAATATCTTGTCAAAAACTTAAATTAGTATTGCTGGTTTAATGCAATCGTTTAACGAACAAAATTGCAACAATATATACTATTATAAAATTATAACGACGCTCTATATATGAATCTGCACATTAGAGATATTTAGAGATGTCTGAACTCAAAATATTTGTACGAATATCATGAGAAACCATTGAACGGAGTATAAGTCGCTGTTAGTATAGTTCACACTGACAAAGTAACACGCTAATGCTAGTAGATTATTCTATTTCGTCCTATATAAATTGTATTTACTTTTAAGGTTTTTGAAACCCTATATTACAACCCTATAAATTGGATATGTCATCGTGACCATTTCTTATAACAACTAAAATTACCTCTGCGTTTTGGTGTTCAGTCATTGTACTGTAGATATTTTTAGCAGTGGTTTTAGTATTTTTAAAGGCGATATCAGAGGCATTCTATATTCCAACAATTCCAGTGGTTAGTAAAACATTCATGTACAACATATTAACACTATGGCTTGTTTTATGTAAAACGGTTATGGCTAACACAGCTTATCAAACAGCAGACCTCCAATCTAGCTTTAAAATGTTTCTCTTTAATTGTTACCTGTTTTGTGAGTAAATAAATGAATAAATAATATTTATAGATAATAATTATTGTCACGTGGACCGCTCGCGCCATGACAGCTGCGCGCGAGTTGGAGTGGTGGGTGGCGCCCCTCTGCCCCTCCTGCCCAACGGTAGCTGATATATAGGACGATCGCGTTCTGGTTTAAGCTCTCTCGCCCGCTGCGCTGCTGACCTGAAGTTAAGTGGTGTTTCCCAAGGACCACGTACCGAGCCTTTCTCAAAGAACCACGCTCTGTACTAGTAATTCTAATTGTCGTATTCAACAATATCATTTTGTAATTGCGAAGAATAGTAAGTTTAAATTATCTTCGCTTAGATTTTTTCTGGGTCGGCCACGCCTCTAAAGCGGGCTAGACTACAAACGTTACATTATGTAAATGGCTTTATTGATATAATATGTTTTAAACATTGATACACAAATATTCGATATTAGATTGTAATATTAAAAAATAAATATAATAAGAAGGTAATAACAGCACAGTTACACAAATAAAACGAAGCAGACGACGTTTAATACTTTTTATTTGTTGTAAACAGTCTTATAATCGAGCGATGAGTTTACATTATTTATACGTAAACAGTATTTATTTCAATTTGGCTGGGTTTACTAAGCGAATACACAATCTAATCTCACAATAACTTTATCGTTGTCTTTATATTACAATTACATTAAATTACAACTTAATGATAATATTTACAAGAATTGAAACAATGTAATTGAATTACGTTTCGGTTTATTTTAAAGCGTTTGAGTTTTGGGTGTGACTTTAGTGATTACAATGAAAGTTAGCACAGACTTTTATATTGACAGATATATTATGCACAGAGCAAAGAATGTCTACGCCGCACTTCTACAGCAAAATTATGTTTGTTTTTTAAAACAATGTTCTATTTACATTAGTATAGCTTCCTGTAGTACTGTAAATATTAATATTAGTTCCATATAGTACAGTCAGCAATATAACTTGATTATCATATGTAAGATTTTAAATTTTTTATCATACACTATTATCGTTACTCTACTCGTTGTAGCAACAATTTAAGGATAGGTTTTTTAATCACAATTTATTACTACAGAGCAATAAAATGTAAATTTTCATTCACAAAATACTTACAAATTTGTTAAATGTCCATGTACTTAAGTTGCTAACTGTACCAGATAGGTAGAAAGGAGATTATTAGAAATTGCTTCGAAAAACAAACTCATGTAAATCAGAATGAAAAATCATGACATTTTTTTTTTTAAATCTGTGCTTGCATGTTCTGTTACGTTAGTCGATAAAATTATAGAGAAGAAAACTGGGCCAATCTACTACTAGGGAGTGACGACCCACAAATAGGGCTGAACTAGTGTATATTTAGTTACACGTGTGTTTGGTATAGAAGTAAAGAAGATGATGTCAATAACTAATATCGAAAACAAAATATGTGTTGATTTATTTCTGTAGTTGTTTCAGATATAGCAATTAAATTACGGAAATGATTTGAAAATGAAAATAATGAAGAAAATGAAAATAATTTGCAACACCTATGCTGAGAGTAAATATTAGTATTTAGGAAACAATGATACTATTGATACAAATTATTTCCAAATGTTCCAAATTCCAAGTGATATATCGATGTGTATGATCATACAAATGTTTATTTTGATAATGTATTCGAATAATAATCAATAAATCAAATACGTTCAAATCTATTTTGAATGGATTACTCATTTAGATCGTTTTGTATGTTTATTACATTCGAAACCATCTGAATGGGATTTCGACTATTTTCGAGTGCACTACAGCGGTAAACGGAATCATCGTGAGAGAATCTGTATTTCTGAGAATTATGCATAATATTCTTGGAAGTGTGTAAAGTCAATTAACCCACATTACGCCAATATGGTGATTTATGCCTTCGCCCTTTTCATGTTAAGAGTAGGCTCATGCCTAACAGTGGCACAGTTTATAGACAGGGTTGTTTGCTGACAACAATATTATGAATGATGACAGAAAGAGAGAATTGACAATATTTGGGCGTAAGTGTATTTGTATTATTCGTTTCAATTCATGTAAAAATATAAATGGTAAAAATCATATATGTTGGATACACGTTCCACAATATAACATTTAATCAAAACACACTGTATAAGGCAAGTTGCAGTAAATTCTTTATTTTAATTTCAATGCTCTTTCTTAAGAATGCAAGAGCAAACTCGTTGCATGACGTTTTAAGCTGTAGGAGAATGGTTGTGTTGTATTTATTGGAGACAAACCGCTGCAATATGGAAATGTGATGTAATTTTACTTAAGTAAATCCAGTTCTAGTTAGAATATCTCAACGGTTTTAATAAGATTTTCGTGTTATAATTATGTTTTCGAATTTGTATCTGATTTGTATGTTTTTCGAGTAATGACGATGCATCGTAATAATTTGCAGGTATACAAAGAAATATTAAATAAATTTTATAGCCCACGTTTAGTTATTGTTATTTAGATTTTATAATATTTAAACCAATGATATTATACATTATAGATATGTCACTTTCATAGAAATGGAAAACAAATATGAACGTGGAAAATATAATATATATAATTTTGTTATTAATCATTGTACTTGTATTAAAAATATGATTAACTAGTAGCGTAATAGGTACTATCGACTTGAGCGACGGATGACCACTCCTAAGGTTAAAATCACATAGCAGGCCACAACTACGACTTTTTTGTTTGAGTTTTTTACAAGGGCTTTTTTAAGGGCGGAGTCACTTAAAGTCAACATGTGTAAGCGAAATTTTTTCTGAAATGGTCAACCGTCGCTCAAGTCGATAGTACATAACCAAAAAGAGAGCATACGTAAAGCAAATAGCTATCACTGGAACAATAGTGCTTAGGCTGTTTTGTAATTATTTTTGTGAACTTAATTTTGTTTTAAGAACAATAGAAAACGACTATTTGGGTCGTTTCTTAGTCTTCACTTTTCGTGCACTGGTAACATATCTATTTCTTTTCTGTATATAATATCATTGACCTAAACAAATTGAAAGATCACAAAGTATTCATAATCAATATAAATCGTTTTTTCATCGTTTCCTTGATGTCAATACTGTAATGTCAAAATAAAATAAAATAAACACTTAAAAGCTCCACCTTTTGCCACACCACAAAACTCGACCTAACAATATGTACAATTACAATGACTACGTAAACAGGTATACATAAGAGACATAACATAACAGTAAACATAACAAGGTCCTCTCTCGACGCAGCCCTGGTGATCTGCCCTTTGCCGCTTCTGTTAGACCTGTTGAAGACAAAACATCTTTAGGGGTGGTCAAATCACAGCAACTGAGTCTGCGTTTTCAAGGAGAGTCTTAGGGTCCGTCCCACTGGCTTTTGTCAGGCTTGGTTCCTTTAACGTTTGACCACCACCGATATTTGGAAGAGCTCGCGTCGCGAAGATGCGATGCGATCGTGGCGTTCGCAGGCACGCGGTGCTTGCGTCACGTGCCTGGTTAACGTCGGTACTGGTTAAATGTTAAAAGAACGTGCACACCCGATAAACCCTAGTAGGATCAAATCGTAAAGTGCTTGGCATAATAATTTGGTTTAGTAAGTCGAACTCGATTGTTACCAATCGATACGGGTGGAATGCATCATAGAACACTAATTGCTCACGACTAATTAAGTATAGCATCGATATCCATATCGATTGAGGTATTGATTGGATGACGCGATCGTGGCTGAGCGACTAGGTGGATATAGATTAACTTTTAAACTTAAAACCCAAAGAGCAATATCGTCTTCTTTGGGTTTTGCGGAACTTATTACAAAATTCCATAAAAAAAGAATTAATTACTTATTATTTATATTTGCTTCTGCTGTTTAGCCATCAAAAGCAAATAAACAGAGTTACAGTCGCGTTTATAATATTATTAAAGAAGAGTATGGCTGTAAACTGTAGTCACAAAGGCATTGGTATGATATGACACAAAGATGTTAAAACAAACAAATAAATTAATTTAAGTAACTTGCAAAGTAGTTGTTAAGATTTTGAAATACTAATTAGGTTACTATAAAACTAAATTTTCAATTGTTTTTTGATACTAAGAAACGCTCTATTTGGTTAAATCTGTATAATGAATGCTGGCTTTAACTTCAAAGCTACCCGTTTGCAATACTCATACTCTCTCACCAGAAAGGGAGGTAAGAGGGTTATGTCCGGCTCTCCCATACTTCGGGCCCACAGACCAAAATCCCACGCCGTGCGTAGGCGTAGTAGTCACTGCCTTATATAGTGGATGGGCCGCTGGAAAAGAGACTACATCAGCGACACACCCAGCAGACTACGACTCCTGGGCGACGCCCCGGCACTACAGAGGGCGTCGGACCGACTTAATGGCTGGCGGGCGGGAGAACAGGAATCTCCCATCGGCCTTCATTATGGCAGCATGAGGCGCGCGAATGCGCACCTGACCGGTTCACCGGCAACGGCTTGGATCCACAAGGATACTTACCTCACGAATCCGCTCCGCCGCCTCCTTCTACGAGATGATGTCCTTGCAGAAGGATGCGACCGCTGCCCACTTCCTCTCGCTGTCGACCAAGGCTTTGATCACAGCCGGCAGCGAGAGGTCTTCTCCCACAACCTTAATGAGTTCACGGCGCTACACTGCCCAAGCAGGACATTGCTCGAGCGTGTGCTGCGCCGTGTCCTCCTCACACTCGCAGTGGTGGCAGACGGGACTCGGTTCTCTCCTAGCGGCCGTGTGAAGGTATTTGCCAAAGCAACCGTGCTCTGACGACACCTGCACTAGCGGACAACCCGTCTCCTCCCGCACCTCCTCACTCACTGTGAACACTTCTGCGAGCACTTCAGCCTGTAAATCCCACGAGGGTGTCCCGGCCAACGCGCAAACTGCGTCAGCTGACACCGTGCGGTAACCTCGTATGACCCTGACCACTATAACTCTCTGTGATCTCCGCAAGAGAGTCCTGCACTGAGCGGTCAGGGAGTCCGCCCACACCGGTGCGCCGTAAAGCGCCATCGACCGGATAACCCCCGTGTAGAACCGCCGGCAACCAGCACTGGGCCTGCCTAAATTTGGTAATAGCCGTCCAAGGGCGGACGCAGTGCCAAGAAGCTTCGGGGCGAGCTGTCTGAAATGCTCATCTAAGTGCCACTTTCCGTCTAGGACCAAGCCTAGATACTTCATGTGGGTCTGGACGGGAACGCGCGTCGAGCCCACCATTTTTGTAGCGCTATGATGTGGACTGCGTCGGGGCCCATGAAAGACCAGGGCCTCCGTCTTGCTAAAAGCCACCCGTAAACCCAGTGCCTCGATACGCCCGACTACCTGGGAAACCCCCACGGCCTGTGACGAGAGTGTCGTCAGCGTAACTGATGACACTCAGCTCGGGGAGTAGGACAATACGTAGGGCTTAGTCGTACCCCGTGTCCCACAGGAGCGGGACATCGCACGACATGGGTCGCCGCCAAACTTCACTTCGAACTTCGAGGCGGACACTCCTGCCTCTCAGATAGTCTGCCACCAGCTGTTCCAGGTAAAAAGGTATTCCGTGATATCGGAGCGCCCCCTGGACACAGCTGTATGGCAGACTGTTAAACGCGTTGGCAATGTCTAAAGACACCGCCAACAGAACACCGCCGCCGGCGACCACCTCCTCAGCCGCGGCCTTCAGGCGCATAATGGCCCCGACCGTCGAATTTTCTCCAGCATCTTCTCCGCCCTGTTTAGCAGCATAATGGGTCTGTACGCCGCGGCCGACTCTAGAGGCCGTCCGGGCTTGGCCAGCAGTACCAGCTTCTCCTCCTTCCAGCACTCAGGGAATCATCCCGTCACCAGGTTCGCGTCGAAAAGTTCCCTGAGGTGGACATCCAGGTGATCGAAGGCCAGTGCGAGAGCTCACGCCGGCATACCGTCAGGTAAAGGGGCGGTCGTCTTGAAGCGGCTCCGCAAAACAGTCGCCCCAATTTCCGCATCTGTAACCGGCATTGAGGTCCGCCTGCCAATGTCCCAATGGGGCCACGTGCCCTGCCCGGTCAGGAAATAACTCCTCGACCACCTCGGAGAGGAAGTTGAGCTGAAGGGTCTCCGTAAAAAAGGCCCCACGCATGGAGCTTGTTCAGCGCCGCGCTTTATGGGCGCCCCCAGGGGTCATGGTCTAGAGTGTCTAGACCCCATAATATCTCACTTTTTGCCCGTTCCTTAGCGCGACAGATGGCCGACTGCAAAGACGCTTTCGCTACGCGATATGCATTATACAGTCGGTCCTCCACTTGCTCATCGCGGTAGCGACGGCCTCGGCTGCGTGTGTACAGCCTCCAGGCACGAATGCAGGCCGCACGGAGGTCTGCCAACTCCTGGGCCCACCAGTAGGCCCCCGTTCTCGGTGTCCGGTGTCGCATTCGGGGCATAGCCGCTTCGCAAACAGCTTGGATGCTGTCGCGAAAGTAGATAGCCCCAGCGTCTACCTCCCTGGACGGAGGTGCAGGAGACAGCCAAGCTTGGACTTTGGCTGCCTCTTTCAGTAAGTCCCGGTTCAGCTTCTCCACAGCCGACAGTGGCAAGTGAGGAACTCTGTCCGCCAACAGGCGATGACCCCTGCTAGGGTCTCGGAGGACGGAGACATCCAGACGGACATACAGATGGTCCGAAAGGGTCTCCACCTCCTCCAGGACACGCGATCCCGTCACGCACACGCATGCGGCGAGGGCAGGAGTAGCAAACTAGAGGTCCTCTATCGACCCCCCTGCCGTCGCACACACTTGTTGGTGGTGCCCCTGTTCAGCAAACAGAGGCCCGCCGCATCGACCCACTCTTCGACCGCCCTTCCTCGGACATCCGTGTGGGGGACTCCCACGCAGTTGATTTTGCGTTAAAGTCCCCCATCACGAGGATGCGGCTAGATGATATCCGCCATATCGAGGCCTCCAAGTTGTTGAGAAAGACCTTCAAATGTGACAGACTACTGTTGGGGGAGAAGTACACACCAACGACTGTGACCTCTCCCCACGCGGCCGCAATGTATGCCAGTCCGCTCTCCTTGACTGAGAGGGAGGGTAAACGAGGCGCCGTGGAGCCGACGACTGCCATGGGGCAGGGAGGAACGTAATATGGCTCCGCGGCTGCGGCTACACCGATCAACCACTCCGCCATAGACTGCAAGATAAGGTCCTGCGCTCGGGCGGAGTGGTTGAGGTTCGCCTGGAGAAGGAGATAGTCACGGTCCTGGTCCATGACTAGGTCGGCATCTCCTCCACCGCTGAGTGCGGTCTTACTTTAAGGGAAGGGGGTCAGCCGGGGCCGATAGGCTGCCCCCGTCTACTGGTTTTGTGGGCGGTCCTGGTCCATGACTAGGTCGGCATCTCCTCCACCGCTGAGGGCGGTGTTACTTTAAGGGAAGGGGGTCAGCCGGGGCCGATAGGCTGCCCCCGTCTACTGGTTTTGTGGGCGGGGATTTGCACCCCCTGTCGCCACGGAAGTGAATAGCTGCTGGACCAGCTGCCGCGCACGCCGGGAAGTGCGGACACGCTCCAGCGAGGTGCCCAGACTGGCCGCAGTTATAACAGGCGTCGCTGCGGTCCTCGGGGCTAGGGCACTACGAGCATGCCCAGCTCCCCTACAACAAAAACATCTCATGGGCCGAGCGGTCGGGATGTGGACCCGGGCCGAGCTCCAGCCCACGAGCAGACGCCCGGCGTCAGACAGCAGCTCGGCCGTGGTGACAGGGCATTGCGCCCACACAGCGCCGATCCTCCCAGGGCAGGGACGGATGATGCCAATCCGTATGGCGTCCGCAGTACAAGTAGTTCTGGCGCTAATGTCGCCAGAGACGTCCTCCGCGGACACCGAGGCCGGTGATGCTCATCTCTGCATACTTCACCGACCTCGTAATCTTTACACCATCCGTTTCAGGAATCAGACTCCTGAGCTTAGCGTCAATGTTGTCTGCCGCTTTACCTCCGTCAGCTCCGGGGAACTCCAGGATGCGGCCTATGAGCGAGGTGGACCCTGGCTTCAATATTACGTCATCCTAAACTATCAAAGGATATCTTACACTTTACCAAGAAATTATTTATGACTTTATTTTGATTAAAAATTCTCTTTTAAGAAAACCAATTAAAAAGTAATTTGAATTTGTAAGTCTCGTGAATTTAAATAAACCCATTCATGACTCTACCTTAAAGGATTTGGTACACTGAACGCAGACGTGAAGGGTCTTTCCAGTAACATACGATATGAATCCGCGAAATCCTGTGCTCAATACGAGGCTTCTACTCGTTTACAATTTTTATAAGCAGATATCACTATAATTTTATTATAAGTAATGTTGTTACTTTATTGCCAATATATTGCATTGAAGTTAACATTGTTATAGTGAAGCAGACATTATTTTCTCATGTTTCAGTATGCATAGACACATAATTGCAAACACCACTTTGTCCTTTAGCATTCCAAGTGACGGTGCTTCAGTTGTTCTGACAATATCTATAAGTATTTATGAATGTTTGCATAAACATATTTAGTATTATGATATAGGTAGTTAATTACGAATAAAAAGTGAGTTATTAAGTGTCACTAGGAAATGCAGCCATTCACATGAAGATACGATAATGGGACATTACCAGGGTAGAACAGATTAAAGGTTCGCTGTTTTCGTTTATCTTCGATTGGAGATAGATTGTCGAATTCATTGGTAATGTTTACTGTCTTTCGTGTAAACAACTCTAAGTAATCTGCTGTTAAAATATTAAACATTGTACGTATCTTACCTCCAGCTACGCTGATCTGATTGCCAAAATCTTCTGAATACGAGTTGAGTTTGATCTCTGCAACAAATTCTTATATTTAATTCTTTATATAGAAAATACTAATTTGCATTCAGGTAAATATTTCGAACATCTTAACAGGTACACAAGTAAAAGGAAAACAGTAGAATTGGACTTCTCTTAGAAGATCTCGACCAGGAACCAATAGAAAACTGTCAGAAACAAGACTTATTTAATGATCTTTAAAATAAAGTTATACGACAGCAGATAATAATTATAACATTTTGCTAATACGATAATCACAAAAAAATTATAATGTTTACCTAAGCAAAAATTATCTTTAAATAAGGCCATTTTGGTCTGCCTCGATGGCTCCCCCATGGCACTATTTTACACGTATGTTTGGAAGCATTGTAGGGAAAAATGACCTTGAGTAAAGTTTCATAGGACTTTGTCATCAGAAAATTCTTATAAGTACTGCCAAAGGCAGCCATAGCAGCTGCAGAGCTGTTGAAATGTGCCTGGTTACCCTTTCGGCGATGATACAGGCTATCCAAACGTTGCATGTATGTATTGCAACGCTGCACATTTTGATTGTACATTACTTACCGTACAGTCTGAGGGTACCCTCACTCTTGCCGAGCGAGTTGGTACTGACACAGTTGTAGGTGCCAATGTCATTTCTGGAGAACTGTCTGATAGTCAGCCACATCGTGACCCGGTACGAGATTTTCTCTTCTGTTATCGTGTATTTTGGGCTAAAACAAAACATAAAATTACATTTAGACGATGTACAAATAAAATCCTATACAGCAAAACCATTTCAAAAAGAAGTAAGGGAGCATACAGTTTTGATTGGTGCAATTCATTAATTTGTAATACATAAATAAATACAAAGTTATTCTGCATAACTAAAATTTGATGAACCATGAATTTAAGCCATAAAAGAAAAGAAATAACACTTTTTTAAAAAGGAGAAATTGTTACCACTAATTGCAAACTACTTTAACAAGTTGAAGATGTGCAACCGACCACCCAATCTAATGACTAGTTGGTTCATTGACGTCATTATACTTTGATTTTTGTATTGGCACATATTTGGACGCAGCTATCGATAATAAAGTACAGGAACAATAAAAAGTTTCTCGGTAGGTCTTGTCGTGAATTTTCTAGTACAAGTTTTGATGAAAATTGTTGTTGGCGATTTGCACCAAAACTTTTCAATTCATTCGTCTATATTTCAAAACTCACGAACTGTGAATTGATTGCTGACAAATCTTTGTAATGTCTTTCAAACTTGCTAAGTAAAACATTGTAGCCATAGTTGACTTTTGGCATTTAGTAAAAACGAGCTAGAAAACTGTGAATGCAATTCTAAAAATAATAAATTAATTATGCAAATGGGACATGTCCGCATACTGGAGCAGTTTTCTCCAAAAAGTATAAAACTATTTTGCATACGAGAGGAAGCGGTACGTGTATATTTTAGTTATACTCGGGATGCGTACAATTAAAATTTGCCAACAGATAACCAAGAGAGAACCCCAATTACATTTTATTTTAAATTGGACCCAAATTGGGTAAACTGAAAAGATAGGTTTGCATTACGTTGTTGAGATTTTATCGGACACAACAAATAGGACGTTGTGTTACTAAATAAATAACACAACAAATCATCTGAATATAAAAAAGGCAACAAAGGCAAGCTAATAAAATACATTAATAATAGATAGCTCATATGTCGCCATCTCTGTTTCCAGTAATTAGGAAAATACATCATATTTCAAAAATATTGCAACAGAAAAAGCGCAATGTTACTTTACAAACATTTGTATAAGGTGATTTGAAATACGACCATGTCGATATGAGAAACATAAAATACGAGAGCGAGGGCTCCGTAAACATCCCTTGAGAGTATTCATATAACAAAACAAGGCGATATGAACAAACATTTCTACGATGTAAAAGGAATGATAAACTTAATTTTTATGCTGATTTGTGAATGGAAAAATACCTATATGTTACAAACACCGTATATATGTATTCCATCAACTACAGAGTGGCCAAATTTAAGCGTTATCACAAACACGTGTAATGGTAGCCGTATCCACAGTAAAACCAAATCGAAAAAGCAGATAGAAACATCTATATGGATTTGTGCACCCCATTTTCATCGGCTCAAATGCCAATCTGTATTTAATTTTAGACTCATTTTTGAGATTCATTCTAAACTAACTGCTTGTGTTACTTGGGTTCACATCAGGTCTGTGTGTATACCAAGACCTCAAGACCCCAAAACCTCTCAATCGTAAAGCCGATATCATAATCAATAACCAACGCCGCTTATTTGAACAATTGCATTAAAACAGTTTCGAAATTCGTACAGCACAAAAAAAACTTATTCCATCCTAGATCTGACTAAGGTAATGGTTTTCACTTATTCACAAGTACCTCATAAACCAAGTATAGAAAACTGCTTGAATTATTGTATTATCATATCTTAAGCTGAAGCTTACATTAATGTTTGTTCGCACCAACTTTTATTAGTAAGCGTCATGAAGAAAAAAGAGGCACTGTATGTTCATCCATCTAGTACTAGGACCAACTTTTACAAGTTGGCGTTATGAAAAAAAAACAAAAGTTTTCAATGCTCACCCGTCTAGAAGCATCTCGCCTCTGTTCTTAATCCAATAGTTAATGGTATTGGGATGTGCCTCCACGTAGCACTTTAGTTTCACATCGGTTCCGAGCGGCGCGCCCAGCAACTGGTTTGGCACTTTCACTGTTGGTGCAACTATTAACAAAGAAAAATTCGATTGTTAAAGTAATATTATAGCTAAATAAGAGATGGTAAGTTTTTATTCAAACTGTCTCATAAAAAAATACTTGATAGTAAGTTAGTTCATGTGGAATCTTATCAGGTTTATCTGTCACTTGTGAGTAGGTAGTCCGTAAAAAAAAAGGATATTTTTTTTGCCAACGCAAGGGGTAATGGTCTCACTGGACCCCTACTGACTGCAAAGCGTTCCCTTTTCATATTATCAAGAAGTCAGATACTAGATACAAATTCAAAAATCATTATTTCTAGGCCACCCAACAGAATTTATCCAACCACCTCCATAGAAGTATAATGGAATCAGCATGACTGGAGAAGTCGTGTCAGGCTGATTCAACTTATATCGGACAAAAGCAAAATACTACCCCAGGGAGGTACTGGTACTTCTCAGCACCCGGAAAATCCCCCACGGGATCACATGGCTCCATCAGCCCGTCGTATTCTGGGGAGGGCACCCAACGCCTTTTCAGCGCCGTGCCGCGTGAAATCTTCGGCACCGAAACCCTCACGGTGTCTGACACCGAATCTGCGATGAGAGTCGCCTTGGAGCCAGTCCCGGGCAAGGCGACTCTAGCGCGGAAGCGCAAGCGCCGCTCCCGTCGATCCAACTCAGGGTCTGACGGAGAGTCAAGCGCGGCGCCAATCCCGAAGGTCGAGACTGCCCGAAGGGGCAGAAGCAGGGGCCGATCTAGCTTACCCAACCCTTACGGCACAGCGAAGGGGCCCAGGTAGCCGCTGAAAAGCGTGCAGCTGCGGAGCTATGCGCGGAGGATGAGGTGGCGCTGCTCGCGCGGAAAATACGTGCGCAGAGAAGCAGCCCTGCTCCAAAGTCAGTGGCGGAGGTGGTGCAGAGGGCCCTCGACGGCTCCGAGATTGTGACGAAGGTGGCGTCCAAGTCTCGAATCCTCATCCTTAAAGAAACACTTTAACGAGGCGGCGGCTGAGATGAAAGAGTCCGTTGAGTTGCTGGCCGACAAGTTCGCGCACCTGGAGGCGGAAGTGGTGGAGCTGCGCTGGGAGATAGCGCGGCTAAGATCCGAGTCTCAAAGGCGGGCACCTAAAGCGGCGCTTATGCCGTCCGACAAGGAGAGGGACCTGCATGCGTCACTTGTCAAATATATGGACGCATAGAGGGTCTCAGCGACCGGCTGCTGCCGGCGCCCAGTTATCGGTCGCGGCTGCAAGCTGCGCAGCCTGCCGCTGCTGCCGCTACCGCCACTGCGTCTGCTAAGGCGCCGCCATCGACGCTGCCACCGGGATCCCGTCCCACGCCCCCAGCAGGCCGCAATAAGACTGGAAAGGGTGGCGGTAGAAAGTCAGCCAACGGAAGAAAGACTGCCTTCAGCGGGGGAGGAGGAGATGTTGACCTAGTTATGGACCAGGACCATTGCTATCTCTTTCTCCAAGCGAACCTCAACCACTCCGCCTGAGCGCAGGATCTATTCCTGCAGTCTATGTCGGATGGTCGATTTGTGTAGCCGTAACCGCGGAGCCATACTACGATCCTCTCTACCCCAATGGGGCGAGTGACAGGGACAGTTCCGTGGCAGTCGTCAGCTCCACGGCGTCTTGTTTTTCCCCCTCTCAGTCAAGGAGAGGGGATCGGGATACGTTCTGACCGCGTGGGGAGAGGTCATAGTCATTGGTGTGTACGCGCCCCCAACAGGAGTCTTGCAGATTTGGAGGCCTTCCTCAACAACTTGTAGGCCTCAATACGACGGATGACATCTAGCCGCATCCTTGTGATGGGACTGAATGGACTTTAACGCAAAGTCCACTGCGGGAGGGTCCCCTCGCACGGATGTCCGAGGTAGTCGAAGAGTAAGCTGATGCGGTGGGCCTCAGTTTGCTGAACAGGGGCGCCGCCAACACGTGCGTGCGATGACAGAGAGGGTCAATAGTAGACGAGAGGCTCCTGCCCTTGCCACACGCGTAAGGGGATGGCGTGTCCTGGAGGAGGTAAAGACCCTTTCAGATCATCTGTATATCCGTCTGGATGTCTCCCTCTGTCGGGACTCTAGCAGGGGTCATCGTCCGTTGGCGGGCAGAGCTCCTCGTTTTCCGCGGTGGCTGTAAAGAGACTGAACTGGGACTTACTGGAAGAGGCAGCCATAGTCCAAACTTCTGTCTCCTGCCACTTTCGCGACAGCATCCAAGCTGTTTGCGACGCGGCCATGGCCCAAATGCGACTGGGATGGGATCCGAATGAGACCCCAAAAATGGAGGTCTACTGGTGGTCCCAGAAGCTGGCAGACCTCCGTGCGACTTGCATTCGTGCCCGAAGGCTGTATACGCGCAGCCGAGGCCGTCACCACTGCGATGAGCAAGAGGAGGGCCGACTGTACGACGCATATCGCGAAGCGAAAGCGTCTTTGTAGTCGGCCATCTGTCGCGCCAAGGAACGAATGAAAAGTGAGATGTTAGAGTGTCTAGACTATGACCCCTGGGAGCCCCCATATCGCGCGGCGCTGAACAAACTCCGTGCGCGGGGCCCCCCTCTTACGAAGACCTTCCAGCCCAACTTCCTCTCCGGGGTGGTCGAGGAGTTATTTCCTAACCGGGCAGAGCACTTGCCTCCAACTATTGCCCCATCGGGATATCGGCAGGCGGACCTCAGTGCTCCCCCGGTTACAGATGTGGAAAAAAGGGGGCGGCTGTCTTGCGGATCCGGTCCAAGACGACCACCCGACTGACGTTGTGCCAGCGTGAGCCCTCGCGCTGGCCCTCGATCACCTGGATGTCCGCCTCAAGGAACTTTTCAACGCGAGCCTGAGTGTTGGAAGGAGAGGAAGTTGGTGCTGTTACCAAGCTGGGACGGTCTCCAGAGTCGACCGCGGCGTACAGGCCCATAGTGCTGCTGGACCATTTCGTGCGGTGTCCCGCAGGGATCGGTACTTGATCCACTCCTGTGGGACATGGGGTACGTCTGGGCCCTACGCGCTGCACCAGGGGGTAGAACAGCATGTCGACAGCGTAGCTGATGATGATGGGGGCTAAGCATCATTAGCTACGGTGTCGACACCCTTGTCACAGCCCTTCGAAGTGGCAGTCCATTTGGCCAACGTGGGCGTTTCCCAGGTGGTCGGGCGTATCGAGGCGCTGGGTGTACGTGTGGCTCTTAGCAAGACGGAGGCCCTGGTCTTGCATGGGCCCCGTCGCAGTCCACCCCGCACCTCTATATTAGTGGGCTCGACGCGTGTTCCCTTCCAGGCCTACATGAGGTACCTGGGCCTGGTCCTCGACAGAAGGTGGCACTTTGACGAGCATTTCAGATGGCTTGCCTCGAAGCTTCTCGGCACTGCGTCCGCTCTTGGGTGGCTATAGCCAAATTTGGGTGGGCCCAGTGTCGGTTGCCGGTGACTCTACTCGGGGGTTATCCGGTCAATGGCGCTTTACGGCGCACTAGTGTGGGCGGTTGCCCTGATCGCTCAGTGAGAACTCTCTTGCGGAGACCACAGAGAGTCATAGTGGTCAGAGTCGTACGTGGCTATCCCATGGGGATGATATGGATGATGGATGATGGCTAATGCCAGTACACCCCCGTGGGATTTAGAGGTTGAGATGCTCGCCGAAGTGTTGGCAGTGAGTGAGGCGGTGCGGGAGGAGACAGGTTGTCGTCTTCTCCCGGCAGTGATAAAACGCGCGCGAAATCGAGCCCACCAGGGCATGTTTGGAAGATGAAAACCGTTGGGGCACTTCAGCCGGTGTTAGAGTGGTGGGCAGGGCGGCAGCATGGGACCCTATCCTTTCAATTAGTGTGGGTATTGTTGGGACATGGTTGCTTTGGCAAGTTCCTGCACAAGGTCGCTAGGAGGGAACCTATCTGCCACCACTGCGAGTGTGAGGAGGACGCGGCGCAGCACACGCTCGAGCAATGTCCTGCTTGGACGGTGTAGTGCCGTGATCTCCAGGACGTTGTGGGAGAAGACCTCTCGCTGCCAGCCGTGATCAAAGCCATGGTTGACAGCGAGAGGAATTGGGTAGCAGTTGCGAGGACGTCATCTCGCATAAGGAGGTGACGGAGTGGATCCGTGAGGAAAGTAACCTTGCGGAACCGAGCCGCCGCCGGCGATCCGGACGGCGAAGGCGCGCATATGCACGCCTTATGCCGCCGTAGTGAAGGCCGTGGGTGGTCGCCCACCCACCAGCCGTTAAGTCGGAGTGACGCCCTCTGTTTTGCTAGGGCGTCGCCCGCAGACACAACATCTCTGCATTGGGCACTGCTGGGTTGGTCGCTGATGCAGTTTCAGTTCCAGCGATCCACCCACCATACAAAGCAGCGAGCTGGCAAACCGTGGTGGTTTTAGTTGGTAGGCCCGCAGTCTCGGGAGAGCCCGACATAACCCTCTTGCCTACCCTTGTGGCGAGTGTCTAAGATTAAACATAATACGATTATCCAATTGGGTTTAACACACATTTTTGAAGATATATAGGTACATAATATATAGTATCACTCCTTTATCACCAAACGGGTAAGCTAAGTTGTATTACACTCACATTTCGCCACATATAGTTTTAATCCAAGTAATAGAAGGCAAGCCTATTGTCATCTTCACACACAGTTCCAAACTCTGTGCTAGTGAGAATTTATGACAGAAAAATCCGATAACTATTTGCTCGATCCGGGAATCGGCACAGCAGTAGCATTAACTACTGCTCCGTAACCGAGTTAGTCGTATGTATATCATATATCTTTTTTACTAAAGCTGCATAGTATAAAAGCTACAAAGGCTGTTTATCATATCGGTAGCAAATTTACAAACACGGTAGATATGCATAGAATACCCAACCATTGACTTTATTGACGCTTCAGCACCCTTACAACAACAAAATAAAAGAAACGTAAAATATTTTTATCAGCTCTTACTCATTCTCCACATGAACTTAACAGTCAACAAAAAATATGTTTCATTTGCTTCTTATTCATTCGTTGGTAACTCCTACCACGTTTTGTCAATCTGCAGTTTTTATGAAGGAACAACGAGGAATTTATTGCGGTAACAGCTGGTAACATCAAGACGTTTCGTCCTAAAGTAAGGCCTTCGTCGAGTCGATATTCTAGGCGCTTATTTTGTTTATTGGACGTAATCATGTTTAGATTTGGCTATGAATAGCAAGACGTCTGGACAACTGTATCTGTTAGCGCTTAAGTACCTACTGTTATATGTTGATTTTAGGATGATTGCAGATGTAATGAATAGATATTATGACCCTATTAGCATTGTATCTGTTATCATTTGAACATAGTTCATCAGCATACGACCTTATGTATCGTGTTAAACGATTAAATCATTTACAATAATAAACAAGGCTGTATGTTGATAAACTCTGTTAGGATATAATAGAAACATTGCTTATAAAAAATGATCAGCTTGTTTCTACTACTCAAATTTTCTCTTAGGCGTTTAAAAACGACGACGAGAATTTGTATGCTTTGTTTTGTTCTCATGCAATTACAATACCGTAAGACATAAAAGTACGTTGTCAGTATGTTAAGCTGAGGAATCAGTAAAGTACCTTTCCTTTAATAAAGTCGCCGAGAGTTATGAAGTTTAATACTTTCTTTTCGATAAGATAGTAGCCAGACTAAGTCATGCGACAGTTGCTACTAGCAAGTAAAATCCTATAAACTTTTAAACGTCAGTAAGTAAAAGATAATTCATTTTTAATTTTCTTCACTCTGTCTTTAGATTATGACTCGTTAAAATTCATAGAATTTGATTAAATCTCTAGTTTAATAGTTCTTTGAAATTTTTTACACTGTCGCTCGGCACATAATGACTGGTAACTTTAATCTATAAAGTTTTTTTGCTTTACTTTTTGTTTTAATGTAGATAAACGTAATATTTTAAAAGTAACTCATAATGACCAAGCCTCAAGAGACCAGTGTCTTCTAAAAGACTTTATTATAAATTTAGAACAACGAAGTTTTGTCTGTTCAGATGTCTACTGATTCTTTTACTCGTAAAGTATCTAACTAAAGTACGTGTGTCATGTCGTATACAAACAAAGGATCTGCCTGACAATAAGCAATTACTGCAGCATATATACCTTTGCATTATCAGAGACGACATAAATAATAATATTAATCCGCAATGAAAAATTGACACAATATCCGATTGTTATTTTATAATTACGAATTATTTATTCGAATATAAGTTGGCATCATACATCTTTTGAATTAAAATTTAAGACGGATGAATAATCGACATATGAGCAAAATTTTTCTTTTTAGTTTATCAGTCTATTTTATCCTCAGTTATTCGAGATCCTTTCTGTATTCCAAATGAAGTTATCTATCGAGAACACAAACAATGCCGCAATCACTCTAAGCCAGAACATTTCAGTCATATTGCATAAACACTTGCATCTCAACAAAAAGCAGACAGAAAGTTCAAATAGAAAAACAAATCTTGCATCCAGCGTTTGCGAAGTCACGTAACTTTGGTTACTCCTACATAAAGATGAACTTGTATCATTTTGGATACAATCCAAATTCGTGACGGCAGCGGCCCTGAACGGATTATATTATTCAAAGTGACAAACAAACTGATGGGGTGAATTTTATATTGGATTTTTTTTCGTAGCGTTGATAGCTGGGATATGCAGTGACGAGCTCTTGTAGACGCGATGATCAATATGAAAATAAAATGAACAAAATGATATAAAGATTAGCTTTTGCCCGCTGCTTTGCTTGAGAATAGGACTTTTTCTGGATGAAAGGTAAATCTATAAACCCAATGTACCCCTGACAACGTGTATGCGAAATTTCATGATGATCGATTGACTAGTTCAGGAACTGTAACAAACAAACCCACATTCATTCGTATCTACAATACTAAAGTTAGGATAGGATATTGCAGCGATCGGGCATGCTACGATCGTGGTGGTAAGTCCCATTTTTGAGGAGTGGCTGGAGAGGCGGCATGCCCCCCTCACCTGACTGGCTGACACAGGTAATAACTGGCCACGGTTGCTTCGGCCAGTTCCTGTGTTGCATAGACCGGCAAGAGACGCCCGGTTGTCATCCCTGCGGCGACTGCCGTAATGTTGTTGCAGACACGGCGCTGCACATGTTAGCGGATTGCCCTGCCTGGGCTTTGCAGCGCCGTGAGTTGGTCGTGGCAGTCAGAATTATTGCCCTCTCACTCCCGGCCTTGGTTCAGTCTATGGTCCGGAGTGAGAGGTCGTGTAACGCCGTCGCTTCCTTCTGTGAAGAAGTTATTTCTATCAAGAAGGCGGCGGAGCGAGAGAGATTGCGCTTGAACCCTCTCCTCAACTGCAGAACCGGGCGCCAGAGGGTGCGAGACGACCTCCAGTCACCCTGAGGTTTTACCTGGGGGTGGTGGGCTTCGTGGGCCTGCCCGCCACCCTTTTCAGCATCAGGTCCGAGAGACGCCTCTGTTTCGTGTGTCCATCCCTCTTCAAGGGGACAGAAGGGTTGAAATTAGAAGTGACCAAAGTGTAGGTCTTTTCGTGTAGTGGCCTGCCGTTTACGGCAACCTCGGTGAGATCGCGATTGCATGTGAAAGTTATTCGCGCGACTGCGCCGACTCTGGTTATGTTGGGGAACACCGTGGTAGGTTTAGTCGGTATTACCGGGGTATCTTTTACACAGTGAGCCCGACATAACCTCTCCGTCGCCCCGCGGAAGTATAAGTCAAAGCAATCCCCGCCTATAAAGAAAAATTGCAGCGATGTTTAGTACCAGAATTTGACCGCGGCTGCGGCCGAGTAAATGTAGGTTATGTCCATTTCCTATCCCATTTTCGGATTTTAAAGTACAATATATCCTTTTCTGTACCCTGACAACATAATTATGCGAAATATCATAATGATTAATCGAGTACTTAAGGCGTGAAAGTGTAACAAACAAACTCATATTCGCGTTTATAATCTGGATCTGGATTGCCTGCATAAAGCTTGAAAACAATTTCATTAAAATATTTAGTAAGTGAACGTGGAAAGAACTTTGTTAATTCTCAAAGACGGTATGATGGTTGCCATTTGCTCCAAAAGCATATTTTGTATTCACTGCTTAATTTTGTTAGATGTAAGTAGCCGGAACAAATAAAGGTGCGAGCTACATGTGCAAACTCTAGAGAGCTACACGCATAGGTTATTTGTTCGTATTATAAAGGTGAGCGTGCAAAACTATCTGCATGCTTTACACTAGTAAAGGCTACATGCGCAAGCAGCTTGCGTATATACGACGTCTGTTCTTTTAGGTGCATGGTCAAAGCATATCAATAATATAATCTCAACGCTTAAATATTGTCCAGGTAATAACCTAATAGATGTCACTGAAACTAATTATACTAAGCATCAGACGTTTTCAAGCAAGTTGACGAGTCCCCTTATATTGAGAGGTTACCATGATTTTACGACAGGTACTCGCGCGTTGAAAACCTCTTAAAAATTAAAGACAGCGTGAAAGGAAAGGAGTCAGTACATAAGCATGTGAGCATCTGGCAATCTAACAAATCTTTTGTGTAGTCGACTAACGTTAAACCAATTCCAACACTTACAATTGACGTTAAGAATGATCCTCTTGCTGACAGCAGGTGGCACATCGTTGGCTGCGATGCACAGGAATGCGCCCATCTGCCTGCGATCCACGCGCCACAGCGGGAGTGAACTGCCCGTGTAACTCTCCACTAAACAGAAAAAGAAAATACTTATAATTATGTTTCTATGAATATTCCTATGTAGAGGCATAATATAGTAATAATATCAGCCCTGTATTAAACTGTCCCACTGCTGGGCACGGGTCTCTTCTCAGTGTTAAGCCATACATAGTCTACCACGCTGGCCCAGTGCGGGCTAGCAGATACAGAGGCATAATCTATATATTAATACGTAAAGCAAAAACTTTGTACCCCTTTTTACGAAAATTGCGCGGACGGAGATGTATGAAATTTGGCACAGCTAATGTTTATATGGAGAAGGAGTGACGAATCTTAATATTTATATAAAATATGCATTAGAAATACATTAAATTAATGAAAAGACACTACACGCACACAACCATTTTTTGACACACGCAGTCGAAGCGCGTAACTATGGTTACATATATCAATTATAATGACATATATCAGCAATATCTTACAGGCAAACTTTGGTCGAATTTCAAGCACTAGGCGACCGCTAGTAATTTTAATTTTGTTCGTTAGGTAAAACGTCTTGTATAGCTATGTTATGTTAATTAATAATATGAATTGTATTTAGCCTTTAAATATTTAGATGACTATGTAATTCGTTGTTTATTAGTGAGAGGATTGTTATAGTATTACGCAAAAGTCTCAAATTTAATACCAAATCCGCCACATTTTGACTATTTAAAGTTTAAATAATTTTATTAGCTTATAAGTTAGTAAAATTCAATAGTAGTAGTAGTGTAATATTTTCAAAATTATATAATACAGTGATAAATAAACAACACGATAAAATCTGTATATGGTAGTTTAATTTCAATGAATAACATTCGCGTAAACAGAAGACAATATTAAGCATTACCCCACTTGAAAAACGTAACTTCTATGGACAACAAAAGTGAATTAACCTATTCAGTGCCAGCGACAATTTATTTCAAAAATTATGTCTGGCATTTCAACAATTGACAGGTTAATAGGAGTCTATCAACAGTAAGAACCCAAAAGCAATAATATGTTATTACTAGATAACGTTAGGCGCTGCACTATAACCATTAAATCTTCGTTTACTAACGGCCATCCATTCTAATCACCAAGACTGACCAGATCAATATAACAGCAATTATCAACAGCAGCGTTATTTATATTAATTACTAATGTAGGCAACACGCGATCGAACATTAACACTAAAAGCGTGCGTTATTTTTGTTTTATTTACATTGTTAATGGCACCTTTTATTAAAACTTTAGCTACGTGCAGGTCTCACAGACTCACGTGTCTAAAATATTGTGGTGGCTACATCTTTTGTGGGCAACAGAGTCAATAGCTTTAAAGGTAGTAATTGCATAATTTGATGTTTAACTTGTATTTTAATAAATGATCAGTGAATTACCTTAAGAAGGCCGGTTAAAGAGTACTCTAAGCCAATGAGTGTGCATTAAGAATGCGTCCAGACTGAATCAAATAAAAGAGACGTCCCATGATCATAGCAAGTGGAAATGTGTAGAGTCTGCGTATCCCTATGCACGTATACCTTACTTATTATACTTATACTTATACGCTTTTTTTATAAAATAGCAGCAACTGCTAATATTGGTATACAAAGGCGCTTGGTAAGTATACTAACTAGATAAGGACGCGTCCTTACTGGCTTAAGTGAGAGTTAGTTTAATGCAGTATACCCTCTCGAACATGGAGTATCCCGGCACCTTTTAATACTACAAAAGAGGGAAATAAGCATACGGTGCTTTATTGTAAGCGCCTAACGCAACTTATGATCGCTCGCATACCAATATATAATAATTACTCACAAAATACGTAAAAAATTAATTAGCTTATCGATGAGCTAGATTCTAGACACAATGGAGAAAGATTTTCTGGACCCGGGGTCCAAGCTTTGTCCAAGAGGTGAAAGATGGGGGGAAAGTAATGGAATGGGACACGCAGGTAAGCTGGGAGCCGCAGTGACAGTGTTTTACTCTAAACCTGGCCTCTGTAAGAGAGTTGTACTATCCAGGTGGTAACGGTGTGCTATTTATTGGACTTCGTCAACGGGTTTTTCGACTTTGTAGGAGAAGCAATGCTCTTAAAAACACACTGGCCGCGCATACACATTTTTGGAAGACAATTCTCCAGAAAAGCATCCACGTCAGCGAAAGGCAATTATCCATTAAAATGCAATTTTGCAAACAAATTGAATTGCTTATGTATCGAATCTATACTAATAATATAAAGCTGAAAAGTTTGTTTGTTTGTTTGTTTGAACGCGCTAATCTCAAGAACTACTGGTACGAATTGAAAAAATATGTTAGTGTTGGATAGCCTATTTATCGAGGAAGGCTATAGGCTATATAACATCACGCTACGACTCACGGGAGCGGCGCAGTATCAATAAATGCGGGTGAAACCGCGGGCACATCTAGTCTTTGATAAAATTTGAATGCATTACACTTTAATATTGATTATATTCAGACATTTTTATCGTACCTAGTAATTGCAATCGCTTTTCGACACCAACTAACGACATGTGAAACATTGGTAAAGTGCATATGATTTCTTTGATGTGGCAAGTCTCAATAGTATACTACTTACAGGCGTACTAAACTATATTTATAGGCATAGGCTTTAATACATCAGGTAGATCAAACATAAATGTTTACCATTTTAATGGTAGAATAAAATGTACTCCACTAACCAAGCTTTTTAATTTAATAAGTTTTTATTTAATACGGCTAGTTTCATTAGCACTTAAACTAGGTTCGTTTCTTTAATATAAAAAGCAAAAATTTCCTTTGCTATTTCAGTTCAAGTTTACTTTTAGATGTACATTTTACGGCTAAGGAAATAGGTTAACACGTTCATAGGCGGGTGGCGTGACCGAACTACATAATTTACCTAAATATACCGGTTCATATCAAATACAAGCATTAGTGCCTACAGCTTAAGTTTTCATTCATTATTACTGATGGCCTGTCGTATTAAAAGTAATTACGTGTTATTATTTTGGAAACCGCTGCTAAATGGTGATCAAATATTTATTGTTGGATTAAATTGGTTTTACAGTTTATATTTATTAGAACCTGGCTTTTGAGCACAGCTGGGCTCGCGTAAAAGTAGGTTAGATTAGATTATGTTTGTAACAGTACCTTTTTAAATAAAATATAGTCTATGTTACACGGTAATAATATAGCTTTCTAATGGTGAAAGAATGATTAAATCGGTTAAGTAGATTTTGAGGTATATCCTTACAAACAAACAAATAATCTATTCTTTTCTCTTTATAATATTACTACAGATAACTATTTTTCTTCAGATTATCTTTTCTAATTAGGTGGCGTGCAGTATGCTAAAAGCTAGCTCAGCAGTTGGTTATTGGCCTATGATTGCTTGCTTTGAGGGTAACATAGCGCGTTACCGGTTTAAGGAGGAATTAAAGCTGGGATAAAAGGAAAGGAGTGGGCAAAGAGGTAGGCGAAAGCTAACAGTGTTTATACTCTGAAACCAATTATCTATATCTCATATCATATATATGGACTCAAATCATAAACCTAACTAATATTAGAGATGCAAAATGTGAATTAGTTTGTTTGTTACGCTTTCACTGTATCATCATGACATTTTGCGTACACGTTGTCAGGGAAATAGAATCGTCCAGAAAAGAAGTACTGTTCCCGGAGGATAGCAGTTTAAGGCGCGCAAAGCCGCGCGCAAATTTTGTATTAAATATACATAGATACAATAACGTAAACATGTTACTTAGTGCTATTAACTAAAGAAATGTATACTTTGGGATATTCCTTTCAGGTAAAAAAGGAATGTGGTATAGATATTTTCTTCTGCAGATAACTGAAGAAGAAACCGTTTGTACCACAACATTGAATACAGAATTATGCCTTAAAAACAGTTTTATTAGTTGGAAAACACGAAGTTCGTTTTGTCCGTATCAACTCGCGTGAGTTCTAAATCAAACAAAACAAAAGTAATACATGCTTTAACGTTTCCACAGCCACGGATGCTGAACATATAGCGTGCACTAACGATAGAGTAAATAAAATTTAAAACTATTTTTATATAGGTATTTCATAATGTAAAATATAGCTGTCGCAAACAAATGACTGTATGACGGAGTCGGATTTTCGCCGATGGTAGTGCCTTTTGTAAAATCCTTTTCCTAATATTTCTACGCCTTTACTTGGTTTCGCTTATTATTATTATTATTTGTTTCTCTTTCACGGGTATTTCCCTAATACGTTAGGAATATACCCGGCCCTTTGGGAGGCTTACACGGGGACATGGGTGCAACATAAAGAGGCTATTCGAGAGTTTTAGTTTAAAAGTGAGATGGAAAACTTACCAAGATACTAGCCGCGGCAGGTGTAGAAGGCTATTGCTACATATGGAATCTAATTATTCTGGTCTATGGAGATGAGTGTTTAATGGTATGGTAAAATGCAACTATAGTTAAAAAACGGCGTCTGCCTGATATACTGTTTCAATACAAAGTCGGAAAGGCAGATGGTGACTCGCCGACTCACTATTCGGTGGCTATTCAGGGGGCCCATCCCCCTGAATAGCCGCCATAGCCATACAGGCCTTAAAAGCAGAAGGGGTAACACCGGTGTGAGTGGCTAGGGGTGTCGAGCGGTGTGGCATGCGGTTTCACCATCACGGGTCTCGTCAACAAGGAGCAGGTTTGCCGTAGGTATGCCCTTGAAAATGACACTTCCACACTCAAGCATATAGCTCTAGCGGCCCTCCTCTGACCGGCCGACCAAGGCAAATCAGAGTTGAGAGTCCTATGGGTGCTCTTGAAGTTGCACCCCAGCTAACCAGTGAAGGCAAGCCGGGGACGAGGCCCTAACTGACTCTCTGAACCATCTTATTATTATTATTAATTAAACCATTAACGAAAACGAATGATGCATTCAAATAAATTATCCTACATAATTACATATACCCTTTTAGCTAGCTATGGTTTCGGTCCTACGTTAAAGAGGCCGAGCATTGGTGTCTATCAGTTACAGTTCAGACTCTATGTTGCTACTAAGTAGTTCATCTGTAAACTCAATAACGGTTTTTCATCCCGGGAATCACATCAACTGCGTTCACAATCGCTGTGCCACCGGCTGGCAGAACAATAAAGTGAAACATGACATAAAATATTCTTTCACGCCAGTTTCCCAATAACGGGCATAGAAACAACAAATTGATTCTTGCTTCAATATCCCACTTAAGTATTTATTAATTTAATTATAATGGTTGTACACCAATTAAAATAATTACAGGCTACATTAAACACAAATATAAAAATTAAACAAATAAATAATTAAATGGGTAATCACAAAGACAAACACAATAATTCTTTCTTCTCACAAAATCGCTAACACACATACAATATATTTGGCTATTATTTAAATTACCTTTACCGACCATTATATTAAACTAATACTACTTTATTGGCTCAGCGACCCGAAATGTGTCTTGGCCGCCGATACGAGAGAATGCCACTTAATTCGGTCTTTGATCGTTTTCCACCAGTCGTTGGATTGAAGCCTCGCAGTGGAAGTGGATTCCACAGTATCACTCCAGCGATATCTGAGACGGCCGACAGGACGTCGCCCTATAGGTGGTCCCAGGTCGGCTCTCTTAGCCATTTTCTAATATGAGTGGCTATGTTATTGGAATTATTAGAAAGAAAACAAAGAAAGAAAGAAAAATAATTTTATTTGTTCTACGCTCATAAGGTAACAAGAAACACAACCAATAAGTTTAAGAACAAATAAGGTCCTGCGTCAGCTATGTTGCATTATATCTACAACGCTGGTATTCTCGCAGACCCTGCATAATTTTGGTGCATGTAGGCAGTAACATACATACATAACTCAATTAAAATAAAATAATAAAAAACAAAACAACAATTTTAATAAATTAGGCAGATGTCATAGTTGGCAAAAGTAATTTTGCACTAAATAATAATAATATTGGTATTTATATAATACTTATATGTATACATATTTATAGAATTAAAAGTATATTGAAAATAATAAAAAACAAAAATAATAATAAAGACGTTATATTATATTTCGAGCGCAGCATATTAATGTTGTGTTACATTTCTGAACGACCCCCGGCTCTTGTCAACAATATTTTAGCATTAGCAAGATAATTCCAATACGATTCCACGAAGCACTATTTCATGTGGAACAAATTCAAATTAATTTATTTGTGAAACACAGCCGAGGTCAGACAAGATAAAAACTATATATTAACGATTAGTCCACAAGACCTAAGGCAATATTAAAACTTATGTTACTTAGACTAATATTTCTACTAAGATAACAAGTCTATAATCTAATTTTGTAGCCTCAGGAATAAGACTGATAACGATTTTAGTATTAAGTCTTTAAGCTGCAAAATTTGCTAGTACCAAATTCCCTCACGCCTAAAAACTTTGACATAATCTGTTAACCAACAGTCTTACAATGATGTCATCGTTGCCGACAATCGTCCCTCAGGACAAGGTAACTGTACCCTTTAAGAGTTTCCTCCTATTTTCCTTACAGTTAGTAGTTTTGGGTGATAAATTGGTCGTGGTTTTTATTGGAGCAGTCTTAGATTTACCTATGTATTTAGTCGCAGTGGCACACCGGCGGTTAGACACAATAGGTTTTCAATTATGTCTGGCGTGTCAACAATTGACAGATTAAGAGTCTTCTTGTGGCCTGTTCTGAATGTCAACATTACAAATAAGTGTCATATTTTGTGCTTTTTAAACGTAATTAATTTATTAAGGCTATATTTTCCGAATGTTTTGAATACACTCTATAGACACAGGTTAGTGTTTAATCGATGGAATATAATTATAATTGTTTTTCTTTTACTATGCACATTAAACATCAAAACTTTCGCCACATTATTGATTATCCAGTAACCTAAATAATATTATATATAGCAGCGATAGCTCAGGGGGGAGACCAACATACTGCAATGCAGAGGGTCTCGGGTTCGAACCCACGTCGCGCCTCTGACTTTCGGAAGTTATATGACTTTTGGAAATTATGTGCGTATTGATTGATAATTATCGCCTGCTTCGTGCCTCGGAGAGCACGTTAAGCCGTCGGTCCCGGCTGCCATGAACATCTATGGCAGTCGTTATTGGGAAGTCAGTGCCTTATAATATCCTGACACTGGTCTAGCCTTAGGGTATCGTTAGCTTTTGGGTTGCGGAGGTCAGGTGGCAGCCGCTCCGTGTAAAAACTGATATCCAGTCAAATCCGGTTAGACTAGAAAAGCCGACCCAAGTGACTAGGGAATAATAAAGGCTAGGGAGAAGAAGAACCTAACTAATATTATGAAGTTTGTTTCTTTTTTGTTACACTTTGACGCCTCAACTACTGGACCGATCATCATGAAATTTCGCCTATACATTGTCAGGTAAACAGAAAAGGACATGGGGTACCTTTTATCCCAAAATAGTAGTAACTTACCTATATTTACATTTAAAATATTTTTTGTACAGGTTTCATAATATCAATATCATAACTCTAAAAATGTTATATAAATCCATTTGGATTTACATAACATTTTTAGACTTTTACATTAGATACAACGAAAATGACCTTAAAATATTACAAAAGCTTTTTATTACGCGCTGTATAATCCACAAAAATAGGTATTTTTAAATTGAATACACGTTTATTTCTTATATCGAACGTTTATTCCAAAAATAGTCATTAACTTGTCATTTTCATACGCAAGCCGATAAAACTTCCATTTATAAATGCCTATACACTAATTTTCCTCGTATTATGAGGACAAAATATAACAAGAACAATATTTGTATAAAAATATTACTTCCTACTACCAACCGAATGACATTTGTGAGTAATTTGAAAAAAATATTGCTTTATAATATAATATAATAATAATTTCTTTTATACACTTCCAAAGGTAGGCACGGTTATATTTAGCCCACAATATTCCTACTCTGTTTCAATCCCACATGACAAGCCAAGCAAGCAAGCATTAATGAATACAATATCATTTAATGACTAATTCTCTAGTCTCTGCCTATCCCTCCGGGCTTATATACACTTTTATATTGCCATTATTATTAATATTATTGACCTTATTATTTTAGAGAAAAGACTACTCCCACTTTCGTAATAATTTCTGTGTCGAGACTTCACAAGCATTCAAACAACGAAACACCCAGACTCGGAATAATTGTGGATTACACTATGTCCCGCGTGAGGATCGTACCTATAACACACGGGGGTCACGCCTTGTAAATAAGCGGTTAAAGTGCCCACTTTAATCGCTACGTCATCCGTGTAGACAAATATCTTTATATATATAAATCTTCTGTACGTATGTTTGTAATTAAACTCCTCCTAAACGGCTGGACAGATTTTTTTGTGTGTGTTCATGTGGATTCGAGAATGGTTTAGATTTATTTTGTTTTTAATCTTTTTTTCTTCTGTACTGTTTTACGTCTGTCCGGACAGCTAGTAACTTATATAACAGGAGACAGTAACGCAATCTTGCTAACATTTTGAAATGGTTGACGTTTTGGTTAGTTTAAACCGAAACGTCAGACCTTTCACACAGGTTGCCTGATCGCACTAATTCCCCTTTGCTGAATACATATACACCTCAGAGAACCAGCCGATTGACAGGCGTCAGCTTCAAACAGTAACAACGTGTAATTGACGGGTTAGAGTGTAATTGAAGGACCAAACAGTAACATAGGCTTCTTTTAGTTTAGTAAGATTTAGATATTTATAAGAGGATTCTTAGTGTCAAGCCAAAGATTTCAGAACAGAATGTTTCAAACTACCTAACTAGCACTCAGAGTTCTTACAACTATTTGACATGGACAAAGAAGTTTAACATTAACAACCTTTTTCTATTGCTATCTTTAAGTTTGACAATTCGAAATAGATGTGTGGATTGCCACTCTTTACAAAATAAATTATATCCTGGGAAGATGTATCACAAAAACTGATTCGTTAGTACCACGACAAAAGTTTGCGTATATGCTTGGAGTGACGGTAAAAATTGCCTGGTCAGGAAACTAGTATTCAGTTTTGCCGCACATAAATTTTCGGGACTGCACGCGGTCTATAGAAGCCAATGTTCCCTCTATCACGTGACGCCTAAAACATAGCTGAAATATAGGTGTAGGTTACAAGTATGCCTATCCTTCCGGAAATATATATGAGTACATATACGAATAAATTAAAAGCACCTCTTAATTTGGAGTAAAGGTAAATATCAGTTTACAAAAAGGCTCTCTTAAGGCCGTGAGTATCATTTGGATAAAATTCTTGTGATTCACTTCAACACGATAGCTCGAATCAGTCTTTGATCGGCGATAAACGCTTTACCCGTTCCCCTTAAGTTTTAGATGGTTGGCTCTGGTTGTCAGCACCTACAACTATGTGTAGAGACTAGCTGAAGTTTAATTGTGAGTCACAGGCGTGTGTGACGAAGGTATGTGACGTCAATCTCGAGGTTTATTGCTTCGGCAATATTTGATTGGATATTGGTTAAAGGTAACGATCAAAGTAACAGTATATAGTTAAATTACCCATTCATGTTGTTTAATTACAAGTAGGGTGATCTCGGCGTCTTTTAAATAGCGTCTTAGAGTCTTTTTTAATGAAGTAGATTATGACTTCTTCCTAGTTCATGATCCCAGGGCCCCCAGACATTACTTATTTTCTCAGAAATAAAATGTGTTAGTTGCATACACTCAAAGTACTCAGAGCTAGATCTTGTTCTATACCATTTTATTGTTAAAATTAGTTACTTTTTTAATGACGCAGCGAGTTATTATAAGAACTGGGCTGAATCGATTCCCTTAATTAAAAACTTATATTTAAAACATAGTTGTGTGATCGTAATTGAATATAAATATAGCCATTGTGAAAACAACACAATTATTATCGAGGTTTTATTTGATACTATTCGAAAATAAATACAAAAAAGCAATATCAGCTTTCGTCTTTATATTCGAATAATCTTTTAAACTATCATCCCAAACTTCATAAGTCCTCGAAACGTTACATAACAATTTTTCCTTAGCAAAATACAGCGAGGCTTCACTTTAAATCCAATTCAGAACGGGAAATATTTGCTCATGAGACAACCTTTGTTTACACTTATCTTAAAGTTTAATCTTAAGATTATACATGTATGGGATAACCAGGCACAGGTGTTCTAACAAATTGGGAGCACAAGCGAGTTGGTCTTATTACTCGCTTCGTTGACTATCTAAAATACTAGATAGGATAAAATAGTCTGCTTTACCAAATTTTTGTGTGCTCGGCCTTTTAGCGGCCATGTTCCTTTCTTGAACTGTATGTAAGATCCTTTTTGAGATTGTGTCTTGTCAAGTGAAGTAAGATTCGTGTTCTTTTTTCGTAGAACTTGGTGTTTGAGGACTAAAAGGAATCATCTAGACGGATTTAAACAAGCTTTTGTAGTTAAATAAAAGGAAAAGGGAACTTCCAGTTGAGTAAGCAAAACGGTTGGTACATTTATTTAAATATTCGTTTCAGTGTATACATTTGGATAATAAGTAAAATAATGCTTATTATTCTAGATTTTAATATTATTTCACGGATTTTTTCAGAAAATCCCATATAGCTTTAATTGGCTGGGATAGAATGACTGTTGCCTTGTAGCAAGCTTAACGATATCTTGCAGACTGATTTATTATATTATAGTATAATAGCAAATATTTAATATACTTTCTCAATTACAGTTGTCGCTTAGAAATTTGTGGAAAATCAGCCATAATAATTATTTGATTATATTAGATACTGATTATATAACAGAGAAAGCGTTATTATATGCTTTACGACGGATTAGATAATTTTGCTGATAAAAAATATAGCAATTATCTATTTCTAAAATTTCTTAACAGAAAACCTGATAATACTCGTTCGATTCCAAGACCCCAGGACCTCATATATAACAATCACTATCACTACCGATGCGCCATTGGATGGTAACAATGAGAAATAGTATCGAGAACTTGTGAATTTGTCATCGCTGCTATATTTTCAGGCAACAGCAATAAAATAACAACATCAAACCTTTGCACTCATATTTTTACAAGGATAGATAGGAAGCCGGTAGAGCGAATGATAATTTTATGAGCTTGGGATGTCGGTATGTGTTTCTTAGTATTACTAACACTTAGGCTAAGTTTTACTAAAATTATGAGGTTTGTGAATTAAAAATAAACGTTTTATTATTATTATTTAGTATTTCAAACTTCAAAGCTCTCAGCCCAAAGCAAGTACTATCACTGATTAAAGACTATTGCAGTATTTTCACGCATATACATTTAAGATTAATTAATATAAGATTACAATCATGTATAACTTAAATGTTATATTAGATTTTTATGTGACGTCAATGTGGTTTGATATCAAACTTTGCCAATAATAATAATATTAGTACTGTATTTAAACTATCATACCGCTGGGCACATGCTTTTTCACGGGAGGAGATGGGTTGGCAATATTTGCAAATATTTTCCAATATTTTATTATTTTAGTTTTGTCATCATTTGTATATATTCAAGCTATGTGTAACGTGAAAATAATAAATGATAAATGATTCTACTAAGCAGCAATTATACTACAATATCAGCCCTGTTTATAAACTGTCCCACTGCTGGGCATGGAGTATGAGGTGGGTACGGGCCATAGTTCTATCTCTATATCTACCACGCCGGCTCAGTGCGAATTGGCAGACCACACATATCTTCGATAATATTATAGAGAACTCACAGACATGCAGATTTCCTCGCGATGTTTTCCTTTACCGTTAAAGCGAATGATAATTAACTATTTAATATGCACATACCTTCGATAACTCAGAGGTGACCTCGACACCTCTGCATGGTAGTCCAACAGTTTCGCACTAAGCTATTTCTGCTCTATTTTTCAATTAATGAATTTTAGTTAAATGATATCTTACAAATATAACGTGGCCGGTGTATAACATTCTTAGTTCTATGTTATCCGGCCTTGCCCTTAATTCTAAGCAGGAAATGAGCGAGGTGGCTAAACCCTACATATTTATAATAGTCCTTATACGTGTGAGTATACCTTTATTATAATTCTCTAGGGTTCTTACTTAGATTAAATAAACTAAAGATATTAAATTATTAATTTTATTTCTTTCATTCACGCGATCTTACTTTCTCTGTAGGGTAGGGTACTAGTTACTGAGACTATGCTCGCGTAAATCCCACGTAAACGCATATTAGGCTAAAAATATATTTATTGTCATTTACATTTTTATCTTGGTATGCGTAATAGGACTTGGATTATCCGTGGGTCAAGTTTCATTTTATTACGCGTCATTAAGTAACCAGCATTCAAATATTGTAACAAACTTTCATATATACATATAATACTACGTTCTGCCTCTTTTCCCATGGGAATGTACACCGGGGTATTTTTTTATATATTATTCCATAGCGTGACCTGTCTGTGTATCAAGTTTTATCCAAATTTGTCCAACAGTTTACCAGTGATTGACTATTAATTAACTAAATACATACATATGTAGGTAAATAGATTCACGCCTGTTTCCAAGAGGGATAGGCAGAGACTACGGATTTCCATTTGCTACGATCCTAACACACTTCTCTGGCTTCATTCACTTTCATAACATTCCTCGTACACGCTCGCCGGTTAAAGGTGCTCTTAACCAAGCCTTTATCCAGAATGTCTCCGATCTGATCGAGAAACGTTCGCCTAGGTCTTCCCCTTGCGACTGTTCCATTCACAAACATCTAAATAAGCAAACATATTCAACAAACTTTTTCATTTCTAATATCAGTAAGATTAGTACCTTTTTATTACATGTAAAATGTGATAATGAGAGTAAGTGAATTAAGAGAGCTACATATGGCAAGATCGTAGCAAATGGGAGTTCGTAAACTTTGTCTCCTATACGGTTTTGTGTCAAAATTTATGCCTGCATTCAGTCTGGAACTTCACCCGGTATACGGCAATACCTCTTCCCTCTCTTTTACTTGGAACTTAAAACCAAAACTGGAAAAATGTTAATTTAATACACCTCTACCGACCCTTGTATATAGGCATGACTTTGTATGTTTATTTTCATAAATATGCCATCATAGACTGATATTACTGTAATCGATTGTCTCGCTCATTGGCTATAAACAATTACCTAATCATGACTAATAGCGTTAATGCTAATTCAGTTGCAGCTTTTACACACAGAGAGAGTTGGGATGCGGAAATTATAACTGTGGAAATGTTTATGTGATATTAGTACTTATATCTGATTCTTATCGCAATAGATTCAAAATAAGGGAAAAATTAAAAGTAAAAGTGTTCGGAATACATACATATGTATTGCCTGCCTCCATGGCGCAGCGGTAGTGGATGCGACTGCTATGCATGAGATCTCGGGTTCGAATCCCGGGTCGGGCCAATAAAAAGTTATTGGGTTTTTCTGTTAAGAAATCTCAATACGAGCCCGGATTTAGGAAGTTGGCGGTGTTAGACACCCCCGTGCTTCGAAAAGCACGTAAAGCCGTTGGTCCTGCGCCTGATCTCTCTTCGGTCGTGTCAGATTATCCGTCCCATCGGGTCATGAGAGTTATGGAACAGAGAGTGCACTTGTGTTTGCGCACATACTTGTGCACTATAATATCTCCTGTGCAGATGGCCAGTCTCCGTTAAGATTGGCCGCCGTGACCGAAATTCGGTTTGGAGAACATTATTATTATTATTATGTATTAATAAGTTCTATGATAATTGCAACGGTAGTGAATGACTGCTGTGCATTAGGCCTCACAGTTTCAAATGCCAAATTGGGCATAGTGTTAAAATATTGACTTGTCTATCAAGAAATCCCCACCTGTACCTGCCATCCTCAGTTTGTATTTTTTTATACTACTAATGTGGTAAAGAAGCTTGCAGCCCACCTGATAGTTAGTGGTCACCATATTTAAGTTGTTGTATATATTACGTATTTAAGCACCTAAAGGTAAACAATATGCATGATCGCATTAATAAGTATATAAAATTATAAATCATGAAACGCGAAAGTATAAAAATGATTATTAATAATAGTTTCATTTCAATTGCTGTTGAGTATCCATACAACCGCAGTAATGCGGTGAATGCTAAATACTTATTCTTTGTACCAAGAAAATGGAAATTCCAAGATCAAAAGAGTCAGAAATAAAGTATACATTTTCGTAAAACGTTTTTGATATTATTTTCTTCGAATTTCTTATTTTTATTATTTTCTTCGACCTTATTATCAATGCCAATGTCGAATATAACAGGCTGTTTTGTTTAACGCTAGACCTACGTATGAATATTATTAGATGATAGAATTGTGAAGTTATTGAAAGCTAATATTCGGCCGAGAGTTCGCCCGTGTAAATTGTTCTACTTCCCAAAAAGATAGACTGAGGTATATTACTCCCACATTCAGCCAGTTTATTACTGGCATTAACCGATTTTAAAACAATATGCCTATGTTTTAAAGAGAATATGCTGCGGGCATAATCAACCTTCTCTACAATACAACCGTCAATGTGGCTAAAACTTATTGTTACATCACATTATCAAGCACTGTTCCCCATACTGCAAACAACGGTTTTCAATCACAAACCATATCAAACTGGTTAAAAGCATCGCCTAGTCATACAGAAACAAAACGACTTCGACCGCATAACACCGGGCGGCTAGCAAAACCGAACCTAACCAGGATTTTTCGTTTCGCTAAACACGATTTCGGCAGTATTCGGTCCGTGGCGTAGACGTCTGAAAGCCGTCGATCACGTGTAAACACGGCAAAAAGTGCCTCGACAGATGTCACGGTGGCCAATCTCAGTATTCGATCAACGGGAATCGGTTTAGTCGAAAAACATTGGCTGTGGTGAAATTTTGATTTTAGAGGTAAAAACAACCGACTTTTAGAAAAAGATTATAGGATTATTTTTTGTAGTCTGGTCACTTCAGAGTATGATTATACACTTGTACATATTCCCATACAGGCGCAAGTCTACGGCGATTAAATCCGTAAAAGTAGTTTAATTACAACCTTTGTGAATTTAAAGCCATGATATTAAACTACTATATACAACGCGATAAAATCCGTATATAGTACAGTATAGTAACTTTACTAATTTTAAGCTAATTAAATTGTTAAAACTATTAAAACTATTTATATTTAGGTTTACACTTTCCCCGATGTTTCGGTTACTTTTCAGCAGCCATGGTCACGGGTGACCATGGCTGCTGAAAAGCTTTAATAGTTTAGTAGTTAGTTTTAATAGTTTTAACAAATTAATTAGCTTAAAATTAGTAAAGTTTAATAGTAATTTATTAAGTACATTTACTAAATTATGTAATAAAGTGTTAAATAAATAACGCGATAAAATTCGTATATAGTAGTTTAATTTCAATGAATAACATTCGCGTAAACAGAAGACAATATTAAAGCCATGAGTTATAAAAAAGTAATCTTTCGCTTGCTTTATTGTGAAAAAACCAGCTTCTATACCGATAATCAACTTGGTGAAACCCATAAGTACAAACGAATATCATATGATATTAAATTGAATATGTACATACTATACATATTTATTTAATTATCTTTAGCTTTTAAATGCAGATTTGTACAAAAGGCAATGTATGGCACTATACTGCAAGGAATGTGAAATCTAAGCAAGATGTATTCAAGACTGAGTTCAGTGTATCATAATTATTATAATTAACTTTCTACTTTGTGGTATGAAGTTATAATTAAGTGATTCGTTGACTTACTTGTTAGTTCTGTGGCAAAAGTACGCACCTATTGTATCTGGTGACAATTCGATTTTTTAAGAAGATAACTCGAAGTATTCGTATAACTTAAAGAATTGTTACCAGAAAAATCTTCGAGACTTAGGTAAGTATTCGAAAGCATCGATTTTTATACATTATTTAATTACATATTAGTTTGTGGTGTGTGAAGGATGGGGAATAAATATTAAATGGAAAACCTGAAAATAATCGTCGGAATGATCCACTACGTTTGGGAGCGTCATCATGCAGTATGACAAGCATGAAATAATACGAGAAGAAGCTAAAAAAGGAATAGCTTCGAATGACAGTGATGACACTTATGGTAATGAATGTCGTTCACACAAAACATTTTCTACATCGACGATAATCGTGTCATCATCAAATCAAATATCGAATATTCGATTATAACGCGAATTATAATTTTAGTGACAGCGAATTGATTAACATTCGGAGACGCTGTCTTACAATTCTTTTAATATTCGATGTTTTATTCAAGGATCGCACATCGTATTGTATTAAATTAAAAATAAATTAAAATGATTTATTGTCACGAACTGCGCTTAATCGACTTACAATATTGTTGGAACGCTCCCTTTAGGTGTAACATTACCTGTGTTAGGAGGCCCCACTCTGGTGTCTACAAGTAAAAACCATTGATTAAATTACAAAATATGTGTATATTTCTATATTTCATCCACGCACATTACATTTTTAAAATGTGCTTGTTGGTTTAAGATCCATAAGCTGTTGCTCCTTAAATGTCTCCAAATCGACAAGAAAATGTATCCCAATCATTATACTAATTAATAAACTCTATGTACCACAAATATACTTCACAACTTTACAAATTATGTTGGCCATTAAGCAAATGTTTTTATCAAGCCAGACGACCGAAAATAAATACCGACAATGCGGCATACAATTATTAATTTACATACATTAATGATTCGATCCGGCTCACTGGATATTGCAAATAGCCCTCTCCACAGATAATGTAAGTACATGTCCCATGCTTTATTACCTTTGACAGTCAGTTTGATCAATATCCATTATAGTAAGAGAATATTCTGTTGTAGATTTATTTAGACTTGTATTTTATTTGTATTGCGAAATGGTTTTTATTTAATGATTTGCTACTAATGTAATAAATGCAACAGTTTCAGCGGTAGTGAATGTGACTGCTATAAGGCCACGAAGGGTTGATTTCCGGGTCGGACAAGGGGCTTTTTCTTTGTTTCACGATTAGTACATTATAAAACTTAAGATGAAAATGATAAAAAGTGAGTGAGAATGTAGTTGTGCGTGTGTGTATGTGTTTGTGTGTAAGGAGCGTTTTTTTGTGTATGTGTTTGTGTGTGAGGGCGTGTTTTTGTGTTTTATTATTAGGGTTTAGTAAGTAAAGGAATTATCAGTAGCAGTACGGAGTCTGTACCTGGAACTGTGCCCTATAAACTCGCTATGATTTCGCTCCTTATGACATGGAATTGAAATACATACATAGCCGGCGAAATTTAAGTGTAATGCGTCTCTTCAAATCTGAGACTATTTATGTTTTATAAATGAAATAGTTTATGAGAATGTTTATTCTTTAATTACTAGTACACCGTTAAACGAATTTGGATGGTACTTGGCATACAAGCAGACCATATTCCAGAGCATGGTATACTGGTCTACTAACTAACTTAGGATACGTTTTACACAATAAAGCGCACCCATAGGATAATAACGCATCGTTAATGTTATGGAACAGTATGAAATCACACGCGGATGAAGCCGCGGGCCGAAGGTAATATCACATATATGTACATAAACCCAACTTAGGATTTATCAAAAATCAAAATATGTTTATTATGTAAGTAACAATGTAACACTTATGAATGTCAAAGTTGCTCTTATTAATGTGAATCATCATACATTATCAAAGCTTAAACTACTGATATAGTTTATAAAGAGATGTAAATCTAGGCTAAAATTCTCTTTTGCGATTTAAATTGTCATTGATATTACAGACCTAAGCTAAAAATGGTGAATCATTCACCATTTTTAGCTTGGCCTCGAATTTCACTGACCCTTGCTTAATTTTTTGACCATTAAACCACTCCGTATCAAATTTTCTACTTTTAAATTCTTGTAATGAACTAGCCTCATTCGTATTGCAGCGTATAGTAGGTAGTAGTGACTGTGTATAGCTGATAGGCAACAAAGAGAAAAAGAAAAATATTCCGCAAACGAAAAATAACGCATGGATGTCATATTGCAAATTGGACAACAGCCCAAGGGCTTCGGCGATGTCTAACAACGGTAGTGTATGGTTTTGCCTACAGGATTATACAAGAGAATTATTATCTGCGGAACAACTGACAAACCTAGGAAATATACTGAGTTCATTCTTCTGATCGTTACCGTACAATAAAAATTCTGGCTCGTGACATACATGTTATTATTAGCGTGATATTACAATTTGTCTTTGTTGTAATGTGATAGTTTCCTTTCTTACCAAAATCATAATTTTTATTTTGGTTATATACTAGTTTGCCTTAAGCATTAAGTTAATTCTTAACTAAGATTTCATTTTAACTTGAATTTTATTTATGGATGAAGAACAATTTTGCTGTTGCTAAATAGTTTTTATTTCAATTTATCCTAATAATAAATTTAAATAATCATTATCTGAACGCATGTTAGTCGTCAGAATCGCATCGCAACCGCTGCTTTGACAGTTTTTAGTTAGGTTCCCACAAGGAAATAAAATTTGTATGATGCACAAATAATTGTACCAATTCAGTAGTTCTATATCCAGTCTGGTCTATCTATTGGTCTAAGACTAGTAAAACCTCCAATACTCAGCTATAACTCACCAGAGATACCGTTTTATAAACAACAACTTTTATTACAGAGGGTAAGAACCAATAGTCTAAAAATCCTTACCTTTGTCGAAGTCTCTGGACTGTGGCTTTTTCAACAGTACAGGTTCATGGTCTTCTCTTCTCCAAGTGATCTTGGGAGGTGGATGTCCCGTGGCCTTACATGTTAAGGTCGCGTTCTCCAGTTCTTGCACTGATACGTCTCCTGAAGTTTCATCGCTCATGATGTCGGGAGGTACTGCGGGCAAAAGATTTACTTGTAATGAAGTTCGATTCTAAATTTTGTATCACTAGCTTTAGCTTGCAGCTTCGCCTGCGTAAAAGATTGCGCAAAATTTTTAAATCGGTTCATTAGTTTTTGAGTTAAACACCCACAAACAAATAAACGAACAAAAATCAAATGTTTCCGCTCTTTATCTTCCTATCTTTATAATATTAGTATATATATGTAACTAACTGTGGTTCTGAAATTGCATACGTACGAACAATGGGTCTTTAATAATGTAGGTAACCTAACGTCCTTTACTTTATCTGACAACCGATATTATTATTCTATGAACTACTATGCTCAACGGTAGTGAATAGGACAGCTCTGTATGAGGTCTCGGCTCCAATTTATAGGAGGGATTAATACGCAATTTCTACTGTCAAGAAATTCTCAATAGCATGTTCCAGGCTAACATTGTGTCTGTAAACAACAATAGTCTGACCTTTGTTCCGTGGAACCTAAAATCATAGCTGCGTGTTAAGTGCACCTGTACTCGATATACTAAACAGAGCATATTCAGGGATATAGCCATCAGACGATGTATGTATATGAAAAAAAACTAACAAAACGATGACAAATGGACGAAATTAAGGGTACAAGCTAAATCGTCACGCAATATCAAAAATCCTAATATCGCAGAAAAACAGAAATACAAAACTAAAAATCAAGGCGATAAAAGCCGAAACGATTCATTGCCAGCCGCCGATTTTTAACGTGAAACGTTTTTGTAGACCTAGGGGGTGACCGACGAGATGGAGCAAAGGGAGGAGGGGGAGCAGGAAAAGGTAAATTTTCACAATATTTTTAAGATTTATCGTCGGTCGCACGCTTTAGAAACTTTTTGGGACTTTAACCGTTTGACGCGAACATTTGCATTCGGCCAGACTTAAATTTCGTTAAGTTATGCTTTATTCATGTTCAGAATCTTTGTTGTTAGCCTTTGTTTTTGTAATGAATGTGGGTCCAACTCGTTAACTGATGTTGTCTCAATCGGTTTGGGGCTGTCGACCTTCAACTTCTTGATGACAACACTATATTTTTGAATATCATTTGTGTACTAATATATAAGAATTTCTTTTCTTTCTGAAGCTTTGTACTTTTAGATATGAGGCGACATTTGTGAAATTTTTTGTTTGTTGAATTCTGTCACGTTGCATGCAGTATTAAACAGGAATTGACACAATCAAGCTCTGAATTTTTGACTTAAAATTATTTTATAATAGTTGTTGTTAAAACTGGTTATACTATTGTGTACTATATATTTATACTGCGACTAAAATGTACTTATTTATTTTTACCAATAATACAGGCAGAGTTAGTTGTCACATATAATTTTATATTTTATTTATTGAAGTTTGCCTACAATTATTGACATTAATACTGAAAATTAATATATACCAATGATATCTGCTAATTATAATTTAACAAATATTGAAAGTTAACCGCATTAATCCCTACTAATATTATAAATGTAAAAGTTTGTGAGGATGTATGGATGTATGGATGTTTGTTACTCTTTTACGCAAAAACTACTGGACCGATTGCGATGAAACTTAGTATGTAGATAGCTGGAGACCTGGATTCACACATAGGCTATTCTGTTTATATTTGCTTTTTATCCCGATATTCCCACGGAAACAGGACTTACGCGAGTGAAACCGCGGGCAAAATCTAGTTTCTAATGTTATGACGAGATAAACAAATCCTTTTCAAAATAACCATGAAATTTGATCAACCAATCCTAACTAATATTATAAATACAAATGAGAGTTTGTTTGTTTGTTACGTTTTCACGCCTTAATTACTCAACCGATCAGCATGAACTTTCGCTAACGCTGTCTCCTGATAACGTGTATGAATCTTTACGATAATAGGTAGTACAGATAGGGACATTGGGTATATTTCATTCAGCAAAATATAGAATTATACCCGAACAAGCGAAGTCTCGAGCAAAAACCAAAGCCAATATCTTAAATAGTATCCATATTTCTGCCTTTTAAAATTCCATTATATAATGTTAATTAAAAACCTGACATACAGATTATAACAACTTGCATAATGTCAAGATTAAGTCACGCAAACCATAAATAGGTCACATTGATTAATGAAAGAAAATATCTGTAGAGGTTCCTACCATCTTTAATAAAAATAAGAAGCGCTTTGTGGAAACTAATTAATGAACGCAATGAATTTTCTGGTTATCATTATAGCGATCAAAATTAAGGGACTCATCGTCGTCAAATTGTTCCAATATGACCTTTTTAACTGCAGAAAATTTATCACGACGCGATAAAAAGTAAAATGTTTGGCTTTATAATTATGTAAACTAGTTGACCCGCGCAACTTCGTCTGCTTCACATAAGAGAATTTTAAACCGCGCTATCCGGTTTTGCAACATTTTCCATTTATGCTACGCTCCTATTGGTCGTAGCGTGATGTTGTATAGCCTATAACCTTCCTCGATAAATGGGCTATCCAACACTAAAAGAGTTTTTCAATTTGAACAAGTAGTTCCTAAGATTAGCGCGTTCAAGCAAACAAACAAACAAACTCTTCAGCTTTATAATATTAGTATAGATAATATGTAGTATATTAAAAAGAAATAAAGTTGTGTGTGGGAGAAATATCGTAACATATTAAGTATTAAAAAAAGGATATTCTTTTTTTTACTAGGTCTTATCGTATCGAATCTTGTTTTAACCTTTAATATTAGACACAAAGACATCTGTTAGGGGGTGCAACTAACGTGGCAAACATATGTATGTATTAACCACAAATTGTTGTTCCGAGTTTATCAGTTCCACAAACTCACAACAGAATAACAACGAAATAAATATATTTCATAAATAATTATAAAATTAATTTCATAACTGTTCGTTTTCTGTACTGCCTTTTCGGATTCGAAACATAACTTCTTGTTAACCACAACATTATCCTAACTATTATATACTATATAATATATATATATATATATTATAAATTATAAATGCGAATGTGAGTTTGTTTGTTACGCTTTTACGCCTTAACTACTCGACCGATCATCATAAATTTCACATACACGTTGTCAGAGGTACAGAAATGGACATAAGGTCCCTTTCATTCCACAAAAGTACCGTTGCTAACCTAGCCTAACTTAATCGACATTTACGTAGCGAAACCACGGGCAAAATCTAGTTGATTATATTCCCGAGTCGGACAATGTGTCATCAGGTATTCTGTAAAGAAATCTATATATTAATATGTGAAGCAAACACTTTGTACCCCTTTTTACGAAAATTGCGCGGACGGAGGAGTATGAAATTTGCCAGAGTTAAAGTGTACATAGAGAAGGAGTGGCAAATCCTAATATTTTTATAAAATATGCATTAGAAATACATTAAATTAATGGAAAAGCACTACACGCACACAACCATGCATTTGACACACGCAGTCGAATCACGTTCGTCTAACGTCGTACAATTCTTTGTAACTATGGTTACCTATACCTTATTTATATGTAATAAAGAAAAAAGAAAACAAAGTAACAAGCTTTGGAATATAGTTAATGAAAGAGTATAAATCCAGTAAATAATATTTTTTTGGAAAAGATAGATACATTTAACCTATATAGCCTTGGCAAAATCTAAATGAAATGTGACCCTAAGGGTAAAGTTATAGACAATAAAACCTTAATAACCATCAAACTTAAAATTTAAATCAGTTATGGTCGAATTTTGACTACTAGGGGGCCACTAGTGCTTATTAAAAGCTTAGAGTCAAGAAGTGAGTCGAGCAAACGACAATAGCTGACCCCTTACTACATAGAACCTACAAACATAGCTGGCGAAAATGGAGTTTAATAGACCTCTGCTTACCCCATCAGAGATATACATGTATGACTTTACATATAATCATTTCAACTGAAATAAATAACTATTGTTTCAAAACACACACCAAACTATTCAATATCGTCGCTGGCAGAGTATTATTTTTAACTTATCGCATTAATATTGTAGCATTAATGCATTTAGTATTATGTTCAATACATGAACGTTTTCAATACATAGTAATTGACTTATTTGTGACTAATAGCTATGAATAATAATCATGATTGTAGCCTGTAATTTATCAGATATACATATATACATAGCTACATATATCTCACGGTTAAATTATTCTTAAATCGTTAGGCAGAGATGAATTACTGTACAGATGGTGTAGTGTTTTATTGGGTCACATTACCGTGACGCATAACATTACCGTGCCTCGCCACTGGCCGCCGCGCCCCGGGCCGAGTGGGTTCGATCCCTACACGGGACAAAATGTTGTGTGATTCATAAATAGTTGTTGCGGGTCTGGGTGTTTGGGTGTTCTTTGTGGCTTTTTGTCAATAAAAGTCACTTTTTTATAATTTTATTTAAAATATAGACACAAATTACTCCCAGACTCAGAACAACTATATGTGGCTCGTACATTTTTTTGTCCCACAACACTCGGCGCAATGGCAATGGCAAAGCGACCAGTTTAACCACAATACCATCTATTCAGTCAAAGTTCCAGAGTTTATACGACTATGCTAACGTTACCACTAACACAACTTGTCCACTTGATGAAGTGCTATTGGACTTTTTTTTCGGAAAATATCTATAGCAGAATTTGCCAGAAAAATCAAATAAAACTTAAACTTATGTCGCCGAATTAACAAGGCCATTTGCTCTGCAGAGCCTGTGGTGAAAAAGACGAGTCCAAATCGCACCTAATGTGTGCATGTGACTCCGTGGCTGGATTGTGGATGGGTCTGATGGACAGAAGAAAAGATACGTTACGATTGAAAAATTGAATTCAGGATACTATCAGACAAAATAATAGTCTCACACGGCATGAAAAAAAGACACATTTAAACGGACACGACATTCGCATTTAAAACATTTCCTTGCGATGAAAAAAACATCAAAGCATCATTAATGGCCGAAATAGAAGAAGTTTTCCTGTAGAGCAAAGATTAATCGTAACGTTGTCTATTTATTTTATTTGTCAGCATATTTTACAATCTTAATAATAATTATATATTTCGGGCAACATTATCGTATTATTTTGAGGTTTGTATTTAAATAAGTACCACACTGGAAATAAATATTCTTGTATTGCGATGAACTTTACAATACCTAGACTCGAAAAAACAGTCTAGATCTATCAGTCAAATTTAAAAGTCTTATAAAAAATGATTATTTTGAAATAGTTATTATATTTGGTTTAGATTAGTTTAAAAAAGACTACTTCTGCACTAGGAATAAATTCTGTGTCGCGGAGCACTTTACAAGCATATAAACAACGGACACAAATGAATACCCAGAATCGGGACCACTATTTGTAAATCATACAATTTTTCCATGTGAGGATCGAACCCACACCACTCGAAGCAGTGGCGAGCCGATCACTTAAACCTAATGATTTAAGTGATCGGCTTGCCTAATGCCCATCTGTCTAGTAATTCTTCTTCTCCCTAGCCTTTATTATTCCCAAGTCACTTGGGATCAGCTTTCTAATCTAACCGGATTTACTGGATATCAGTTTTTACACGGAGCGACTGCCATCTGACCTTCGCAACCCGAAGGCTAACGATAACCTAAAGCTAGACCAGTGTCATGATATTAGAGAGCACTGATTTCTCAATAACCACTGCCATAGATGTTCATGGTAGCCGGGGCCGACGGCTTAACGTGCTCTCCGAGACACGGAGCAGGACATAATTGTCAATCAATAGGTACATAATTTCGAATAGTCATATAACTTCCGAAAGTCAGAGGTATGTGACGTGGGTTTGAACCCGAGACCCTCTGCATTGCAGTATGTTGGTCTCCCCACTGAACTATCGCTGCTATATCATCCGTCTAGTGATTATATATATATATTAGTTACAAAATTTACGACACTAAAAATACCTAAAACTAAAGCATGCTTTCAACCAAAATAACTATTTAGGACATAAGCTTTTCAAACTTTTCAAATGTCTATTATTTATTTGCGAACGTAAAACAAGTCGGTTCGTACTAGGCAATTAATTTAATTTCAGTCATTAGTACCTTAGAATTAATTAGTTCAAATATAAAGAGCTATTTAATTGAGTGAATAAATAAAATTAATTGGTAGGTTGTTTGTTTTGTTCTTAACAGTTTATTACGAGGTAATGAAGGCATTATTCAATTGGTTTGTGTAAAATAACGATAATCTGTTAATAAAGACTCTTTCTTTAAGTATGTTTTTTATAACACTAATATACTTCTAAATATAATAAAATCAAAATAAATAATAAATAATAGAAAGGAGCTAAGCTAGTAAAAGTAAAATTCAACCCTCCAATAAAAAAATAATAATATCAGCCCTGTATTAAACTCTCCCACTGCTAGGCACGGGCCTCTTCTCACTGTGAGAAGGGTTAGACCATAGTCCAGTAGTAAAATACCTGGGATGGCTGAAATTCTATTAGATTATTTTGCCATGACATTATCAGTAGCAACACTAAGTTTATAATAGTACCCAGTAGAGAAAAAAGAATCGTCCTCCATTATGAAGGACCTTAAAGCATAACTGTTGCAACGTTATTCAATGGTTTCCTTCTCCTTTTCGGGATCTAGGCAAGAGACAAACAATATAATAATGATAAATATATGTATGTATCTATTTTTGTCATATATTTTAAATAATAACAGAACAAATAGAAATTCGTATATCTAGTGACATTTTCAACCGTCAATCAGAAACAAACGGGGATCGATGAACGCTTGATCAATGATCCGTGCTCAAAACTTTTATATTGTGTCACCCACCAGCGTAGCAACCAAAATTCTAGATTTCCATGAGACAATCCAGTTTACAGACGCGTCCGCATATACAGCGGGGCTTTAAAAATAATATATTTCTTCTTACGCGCTCAAACCGTGTGAAGCTTCAATTTCTAGGTTGTCTTTAGATGTCTCGGAGATAAAAATGTGAAATATTGAGAAGGAGGGATTTTAGATACATCGTTACATTATATTGTACGATATTTCAGTGCTGTTGAGAAGACGACGTTTTATGATTACCTACTTGCCACGTTTTTAGTAGTCGCATCGCCACTAACACTGCGATCGGTGTTTAAAAAATTGAGTTCAATCGTCTTAAAGTCACATCCACATCCACAGGAGAAATAGTTGTTTTAAGTATGGGTGTATTTTCTATATGTTGTTTGAATGTTTGTAAAGTATCCCGCGGCACAGGAATTACAGCCAGCTGATCTATGTAACAGGAGGCACCTATTGCTGTCTACGAGCCACAGCCTGTTCCAGACAACGTGCTGATCTTGCTACATCTTGGAATCAAGTCATCAGCAAATGTAAACGTCGCTGCAATGACTTAAGTTGTCACTGTGTAGACGTCGTTAGTGTGGTGTGTCGAAATACCGTATCGTATCTTATCGTAATAAATAATACTATACTATAAACTATAGTCCTCTTCATCGTTTCCAACGAAAGGACTAAATATCGCATCTTTTAAAAATAATAACGACCAAGTGAGGGTAGTTGCCGAAACACGCACTTCACGAAGGCGCCGCGGAGCTCACACCAATCAACCCGTGACCACGATCGATGCAAGTCGGTCGAAACGTCGGGCAATTAATAGGTATTTATTACCTTTTTAATACTTTATCGCGAGTAAGACCCGTTACCTACCATTATATAAAGAATTTATTGACAGTAAAACCAAATAACACTGTGCCTGCTCCAGGAATCGTATGAACAAAATTTACATTACTTATATGGATTATATTGACTTGATGGGAATCTACATATGTATATTATTTAAGTTAATAAGGCAAATAATTTTTAAAGCATTTTATTATTATTTAACGTAATGCCGTGTTGTGTTAACAGCGTGAAAAGACGTTAAAAATATAGAAATCCTCGACAATTAGGTCTTAGATTGTACTTACATGCCAAAGATTTTTATTATGACAGATTGATGGCCCAAACTTTCAGTGTCACAACACATGGTCAGTTCTCACCATTTAGTACAATTTGGCAGAATCAATAGGATCTTTAATAATAGTCAAGTCAAAAATCATTTATTAATTCAGTTCACAAAGTACAAGCACAATGTACAAAGGTCACTTCTAAATGTCAAAGTGTATGAGTTAGTGAGTTTAATGAAATTACTGAATTTACATTAAGGATAGGTGATAGGTTCAAGCAAAGGGTTAAGCCTATTAAAATACACTAGCAGGAAACTAACGGCAACTCTTTTAAATTACCATTCATTTATTATTTTACAACTCCTATGTAAAAGGTATTGCAGCGATTGTACAATTTATTATTGAATATTAAAAACTAAAATAGAATTATATTAAATAAATAATCGACTAAAGAAACATTTACTTCACGCTTGTTCCTTACTTACCTTGCTTACTTTCAGTAATTGACGGATAAAGCGTTAAATTGGATCATTTTCATTTAAAGATCGTGTTGAACTCTCTACTCTCAATTATTTCGTGGTCCCCACGGCCTATCCCCAGTGATTCCACATCATGGCTACACAGTGCCAAATACACAACAATTTTTGCATCCTTGAGTGCAAAAACTCGTCAATCAATCATTACGGATTTAACTGTATAGAGTGGAATTAAGCCTTTATTGACAGCAGACGGGACAGGACAATCTTTTAACTTCAATTTATTTAAAAGTTCGGTCTATTTTGGGTTAGCACGAATTTATAATGTTACTCTGTGATTTAAACGCATGAGAGACGAGTGACAGTATGAATCAGGATTAATAAAACTTTTTCGAAATTTAAAATTATTGTGTGTGCTATTCAATATTGATTAATTTTTGGTCGAGTGTTCGGCTGGAGATGCCTTTTTACTTGATGACCTCCTAGTTTAATCGTCTCATTCCATTTTCGAATCTTTTTATGCAGTTTTAATACACAATCATTGAACGTTGTTTGTTAAGGTTATTTATTCTGTAAGTTTTCTTATCAAATTTAGATTATAAGTACCTATACCTATAGATAGCATAAATGGGATGGTCAAGTAATAGTGTACTTTAACACAATGGTGCGGTATTTGAATTTGTTGGTTATTTGTTCAGAGTTAGAATACTTTTCTTTTAATTTAGTGATATAATTAAGGCAAAACCGAGACTCATAAGTCACGAAGACTAACTTAAAATAAACTGATCGTATTTGGAGATAAGGCGGCACAGGGAAGTATAATAAAGCAACAAAGAATGGAGACGATATCCTAACCACATGACAACCACTTGTCACTATACTCAAGGCGATAAATAGATGAGTAGATAGCTTAGGTCTAAGTAAAGTAATGAAGATTCTAAAATAGTAAGTTTGAAAAACTTACAAATAGAGAAGAATAGACTGGCAAACAAACATGTTATAAAATTACGCTAATAAAGAACCAGTAAAACAAAAAGCACCATATTCTATACTTATATTTTATAAAGACGCTGCACATTCAAATGTACGCTCAGTTTGAATATTATCTACAGTTTCATAAACAAAACTAACTGAAACATAACTCAAATATAAAATCCGAGCGCCGCACAAAACTAAGGATATTACAAATAAAAAAGGGCAAAGGAAACTAATCGAACAAACCGAAGTGGCTCCAATATGGTACAAGTTGGAAATTGGAAAGCGACGTTTCTTTTTGAGTCATGCAAAGCGGAGGCGCGAATAAAAGTAAATTGCTAAACTTCAAGTATACTGCGGTCAGAACGTAGTGTTGGGCACTGTTGGGATTTGAGCGGGCTACTTGAGTTCACTCGAGTTTTATGACGGACTAACTCGGTTATGGTTCTGTTGTGTTTTGCGATAAAATATATTTGTGGGTTTAGTGAATTTTTTGGAATGATTTTCGGTGATTTGTAAACAGTAACTAGATTTTCATTTACGTGTATCAATATATTAAGTAGCGAATTTGTAATTATATTGCATAACTGCTTTGGTAGCGTAACGGCAGTGAATGTGACTGCTGTGCACGGGTCTCTGGTTCGATACCCGGGGCGGGATAACCCTTTTTGTCGGGGTTTTGTTGTCAAGTAATTATTATCAATAGCAGTCTTAAGTTAATAAGTTGGCGGTGTTGCATAACCGTGGCGACTTGATAAGAAAGTAACGTGGTTAATACTACGCCTGATTCTCTATCGATATCTCTCCCGATACCTTCTCAGTCTATTAAAGTAAGGTAATAGAGAGAGCACTTACGCCCACACTTAAATGTAAATTGATCTCATGACCAAGTACCAATTATCGGTCTGATGAATATCAACACTTCACATAAAATTCGAACCATAATGTTTTGAAAAATAATTGAAAATTACATTTCATGTTACATCTGTTAAAAGACAGAATTTACAATCATTAAGCCGACGAGTATTCATAAATAATGTGTTGGAAAAGTATACTCTATCCTTTTGGGAAACACTGATACGTGTAAACGATAAAATATATATATCAAGAGAAATAAACACAAAAGAGAAATAAAAACAGCACAACTTTATTAAACTAACGAGTCGCTGAAGTAACTCGAGTATAACAAATCGTTGTCCCATCACTGGCACGTCAGAGAATTTTCTGTTCCAACGGTATTTCTTAGAGGAAACATGTTAACACAGTGACTTAGAAGGTATTTTCCTTTCTAAACGATTTATTAATAAAATTATAACACGTTTGTATTGCAGGTCCGTTAGTTTGTGTTACATAGAGTTCAGGGACAATCATTTATAAATATTATCTTATAGTGTTTATATTTCTATGACGTCTTCTCTACTAATCAAATTAATGATTACTGTCGTCATCATAATAACAATATTTCTGTTACATTTGTTTAGTTATATTAGTATAATTATAATATTAGCCCTGTCCCTATCACTGCCCCACCAGTGCACAGCATTGGAGCAGATATTTTGCTGTATTATAAACTTTAGGCTGCCTACCACTAGTTAGCCATAAAGCTGGTTGGCAGATTTTACATATCTTTGAGAACATTATGGAGAATTCTGAGACACGCAGGTTTCCTCACGAGGTATTCCTTCGCGGCTGAAGTGAGCGTTAGTTAACATTTTAAGACGCACATATCTTCGAAAAGCTAGAGATACGTCTTATGGAATCTTACACTATGTTATCATAAATATAAACAAAATCTCTGCACGAGCGTAAGAGACTAAGCTTTCATTTCCACAACTCTTGGAGAGTAGCTCTTCAAGAAGTGTCCTTCGGAGAAAACCTTTACAGGATTGCAACACTCCCGTTGTACGGTTTGATTGGATAGTAATGCCGCATCCTACAATAAGATTTTGAAGTAGTAGAGAAAATAATTATAACGTTAATAATTTATACTTTAAAGTATAACTAGATAATTACAGTAAAATAACACAAATTCTTTCACTTAATGCACTCGTATAGTCAGCTTGTTTAATATGTTTGGTTAACGTTCAACTGAGTCAATGTATTTTGTTGTATTGCAAATTTATAGTAAGTAATACACGATAAATGCTGCGAGCGCAGCTACGCGTGCTTGGCAACTTGTGGTGTAGGCAACACTCTACACACTAGGGCAGTGATCCCGTACACTCGGTGTTATAAACACCCATAGGCTACGACGACTACTGACCGTCAGAGAGACCATAACCTTAATTTCTACATTACATACATATGTAGGATTTTTACATATAAATTATAGGGAATATGTGCCTAAAACTATGTAGTCTTACGTCAATAGCCCCGAAGGAATGTATTACACGCATATTTTACCAGCAATGGCTTATAGTCTTGACACGGTTAAAGGCCATCATGTGACGAGCAATATAATTGCAAAGCCTTCAATAAAATTGTACGTATATATTATATTCACAAATATATTAAGTATACATTTATTTAACATGCAAAAGTTATCAGAAATGACAAAGCACTTTCGAGTAGTTGATCGGAATAATGAGCAGGTATTACATCAGTATTATTAACGAAGGTATTAAAACGCAAATTTAAATGTCATATGGATACGTGATTGTTTTAATGCTGTGGCATTAATGAAAAAGATTACAAAAAGTATAGTTTTGTGATATTATGATGATCGTAACTCATAGTTATACTAGATTTTGCCCATAGCTTCGCTATATTAAGATAGATTTTAGTAGCCTATATGTTATTCTGTTTAGCAGCGATAGCCTAGTGGGAAACCGTTGGACTGCCACGCAGAGGTCTCGAGTTCGAACCCAAGGCCCGCATCTCTGACTTTTCGAAGTTATATGCGTATTAAATAGTTAATTATCGCTTGCTTTAACGGTGATGAAAACATCGTGAGGAAACCTGCATATCTGAGAGTTCTCCATAATGTTCTCGAAGATAATATGTGAAATCTGCCAACCTGCACTAGGCCAGCGTGGTGGACTATGACCTAACCCTTCTGACTGTGAGAAGAGGCCCGTGCCCAGCAGTGGGACAGTTTAATACAGGGCTGATATTATTATATATATGTTATTCTGATGTATAAACAATAATACCTACTGTAAAGTTTCATCAAAATCCGTTCAGTAGTTTTTGCGTGAAAGAGTAACAAACGTCCATCTACCCATCCTCACAAACTTTCACGTTAGTTGGATAGGATTCATATCATACTTTATGTTATGTATTACAACCTTGTAATCCAGAAAGCAAACAAACCTACGTCCAGCCTTGTTATAATAGTTTACCGTAGCCCATGATCGCTTGCAAAAACTGTGTCATATGTCCTTTACCAATTCTAGAAAAAAAGGAAGAAAAGCAAAGGAAAGGGAGGTCAGTATGTAAGTTCTCAGTTACTTATCGGGCGAAACACAGTATCAGTATTACTATTCTTATGTTAGTTTTCCTGTAACAAAGTGGTGCTTTGCCAGTTCATTCGTATAATAGCCAATCATTGGGCAACGAAGGTCTCAACTACTCAAATATAAGCATATCACTAACAGTAATATAAATAAACTGTGCTTGCTTTTATTACTGGCGATAGGACCTGCGTTTGAATTTTAGATCGAGTAATTAAAAATATATTCTATAGCTAGCTTTTGGCTAAGTGAGATTTATTAGGTACCTTCTTACAAGGAATGCAAAAGATGGAAATAGTTTTAATATCTAAATTATTATTATGAAACTGAAGAGTTTGATTGTTTGTTTGGTTGAACACGCTAATCTCAGAAACCACGGCTTCGAATTGAAAAATTATTTTAGTATTGGATAGGCTATTTATCGAGGAACAAGGCTATAAAACATCACGCTTCGATCAATAGCAGCGGCGCATCAATGTAAATGTGCAAAAATTGGTAAAATTCTCATATGTGAAGTAGACGAAGATGCGCGGGTCAGCTAGTTATTTATAAAATAATCATTACAGTTATATCACGCTATGATACATAAAATTAAAATTGTTCATTTTATAATAATTATCAATAAATGTTCTTAAAATAGATACCAAAATAAATTAATCTATCAATTGATGCAATGTGAGACATAATTGAAAACCTATTGTGGCTGGCCGCCGCTGCGACTCCATAGATTTATAGCACCTTCTCCAGCGTGAAAAAGGAACCCGGATCTAAACGATCTCATACAATCATAACTGCAAAGTTATGCTATGAGACTAACGAGGCTCTTATATTACCTAATCTATAACAAAAATAACTATAAACAACTCCATAAACAATAAACCACCTCTCCTAACAACCTTATCTGAAAACAAGTTTCCGTCTATCAAAAGCAGTCCATTCGATTTTCATCCTATACGAGTTCAAAGCGAAAGCAATCTTAAACTTTTCACACTATTATGTTTCTATATATCAGAGAGTTACGGCTGTGTCCCCACTCGAAAGTGCACAGATGGAGTTCTGCACAAACTTTATTTATACCAGACTTCCCGGGAAATGTTTAATGTTGAATTTTTATTCCCCACCCTTTGAGACGAGCGTCGTGTGCCGTTTTACTTAAGAATTTTTCATTTTAAAATGCAATATGTGTTGCAGTGTTTGATGTGCCACTTACGTTATAAATATATAGAACAACTTCCAATGGGTTGTTTACTTGTTAGATAGGCAGGTTAGTAGGTCATGTTATGTATTCTTGTGTAGTTTGGATTCACCTCAAATTTTAATGTGATGATGGATTTACACGATTATGCTTGAATAAATCCATATATGTGCTAAAATTATACAAAGAAAACATTGCTTTGTAATCGATAAACTCTGAACTACTGAGCTGATTTAATCTTTATTTTACCATTAGAAAACTACCCAGAAGTATTATAAGCTGCAGGCATCATGCTACGAGCGACGGGAGCGAAGCAGTAGTCATCTACATACGACGATGTAACTGCGGGCCATTAATATAAAAACTGCCTGCAAATCCCCGCTTACAAAGGTGTATTATGCAAATTTTGTGCTGACTATGTCTTAAGCACTATTTCAAGGTGAGTCTATAGTTATTACGGTCTGCCGAACACATCTCCACCCTACCAACCATAAATTTATTTACAGAAAAATCCAACGAACAATGTTGCCATTGGGTATCGAAACTCAGACCTCACAAACGTGCAAAAACTTAACCTCATATATATCAACTAAAGTTCTTTTTTTAAATAACGTCAAAATATGTATATTATAAAGAACAATCATGTTTGAAATCATTGATTGTAGATCACCCAAGTTTTGTCTCATCATTGGGTTATTTGATCAAAACAATAACCCTCAACACATTGCCAGTACCGAGGTAACCACTTAACCGCACCATAATTATGTGTAATTGAAACCGTGTATATTGCATTACACTAATATTAAATTTTAAATGTGAAAATATATGAGGAATTTTTAATATTAATCACGTGTTCATGTAGGGTTTCCCATAGGAATGCAAAATGCAAATACATAATAATAATATTAACCCTCTGTCTAACTGCTGGGCATAGGCCTCTTTTCAGTTTGAGGGCTAGCTATAGTCCACCACTCTGGCTCATTGCAGGTTTATAGACTTCACATAATTACATAATTATATGAAGATATATATATATATATATATATATATGAGCATAATAGTGTCTTATATTCACGAATGTTATATATTGAAATTAAACTTCTTTATACGAATTTTGTCGCGTTGTTTATTTTAAAACACCTTTTTCACATAATTTTGAAACTCTAACACTACTATTATTGAACTTTACTAAATTTAAGCTATTTAAATTAATTAAAACTATAGTTATACTAACATGGCTGCTGTAAAGCAACCGAAACGTCGGAGCAAAGTGTAAACTTAAATATAAATAGTTATAATTAATTTAAAAAGCTTAAATTCAGTAACGTTCAATAATAGTAGTGTTAGAGTTTTAAAATTATGTTATTAAAGTGTTTTAAAATAAACAATGCGACAAAATCCGTATAAAAATACGGATTTTGATGCGTTTTTTATTTTAAAACACTTTTATTACATCATTATGATAATACGTTTTTTTACGGTAGTTTAATTTCAATATCTTCGAGCACATTATGAGGAATTTTTAAACATGCAGGTTGTTTCGCGATGTTTTCCATAACAATTAAAGCAATAAAGAATAAATTTGCTAGAAATATTGCATGTGCAATGTTGTTATAATAAAGTATTTTATCCAATTATTCGTTTTGTTTTCTTCCATTCCCCGATCAGCAATGCAACGTTTAAGTTTAAAGATTGTGTTGGTGAACTAGTTTTGATAAGTTGCCCAACTTACTCATTGCCTTTCATAAATTTACTGAACTTTCTAGAAATGGACTGTACCTATACTTCAGTTTAAGTTCTATTTGCTGTGTGTGGCTCTATATAAACTGTCATCCTAATTATAATATCTATAGTAATATTATAAAGCTGAAGAGTTTGTTTGTTTGTTTGGTTGAACGCACTAATCTCAGGAACTACTGATTCGAATTGAAAAATTATTTTAGTGTTTGATAGCCTATTTATCGAAGAAGGCTATAGGTTATATAACATCACACTACGACCTACGGGAGCGGCGCAGTAATCATAAACGCAGATGAAACCGCAGGTACAGCTAGTAATTTTATAAATGCGAATGTGAGTTTCTTTATTATGCTTTCACGCTTTAACTACTCGACCGATCATTACGAAATCTCGCATATATGTTATCAAGGAAACACAGAAAAGGATATAGGTTACGTGTACTGTTTCTAGCCTTTTTCATTTTTTGAAATGAAATCTTCTTTAGGCGCTTTGAGCACTTTTTGGGTAAACAAAAATCATGGAACTCGCGTCATCGTCACCAAACGCTTTCGATGAGCTATATGTATACTGTGTATATATGTGTACTTTTTGGATGAATAAAAAGCGTGAAACGAGCGTCATCGTCACCGCACGCTAGTTACTTAGTTTTTACTTCTATCGGCAGTCCCCAAAGACAGCCCCGCATGTTTTTTTTGTTTGTATGTTCAAAGGGCGGCGGAGAGATTATGGGGTTCACCCGGGAAAAGATGGCGATATCCCGGTCCTACCGACTAAACCTACTTACGGTGTTCCTTCTCGCAATCTGTAGCCGGGGCGCAGGGATCACTCGCGCATTCATCCTGCAGCCCCGGCAGATTTGGGCCGCCACTTGGTTGTGGCGGTCTCATCACATTTTTAGTTCCACTTCATTACGAGGCGCGCGCGGAACACTACGCGCCACTGTTTCGGGCTGCTTCTGCACGGACGTCAGACTGCCCTAGTCTGTCACCCCAGGCCAACGATCATGAGGGCCGGAGATCGTTTAGCGCCCTTCGGCACCCAGTGCGTCGACTGCGGACCGGGAGACTGGTGTTCGCCTCCCTTTCCTTTTACTGTTACTAACCTAACCTACATTCACGCGAGCAAAACTGCAGGCAAAATCTATTTTACTATACACATTTATACAATAAAAGGTAGCAAATGTCATGCCTTATGATAAGCGGTCACCGTAGTCTATGGCCACTTTACAACATGCAAATAATACGCTTATTATATATCTAGAATTAAAGATCGCTTTGCATGAGATATCGGTGACTACTAGAAGAAGAAGAAGACTTCCAGAGCAGTGTTAGCACAGAGTCTGAAGCTAAGCCTGGTAGACACCAATATACTTGCATCTCATTTCATTAAAAATCAAAGATGGCAGACGGGGTAGGCGAGGGTAACATACCCTCCTTTCGCCAGCCATTACGCCGTTTGTGGGTATAGTGCCAGGAGCAACGATGTTACTAATACTTTCGTAACAGAAATACCAAAGGCAAAGTCAAAGTCAAAAATCTTTATTCCCATAAAAAAGTGCAAAATGGTCTCATAAACATGTCAATTAACTGATATATTAATGAAATAAAATTAAGGAATTAGAATTTTGCATTGAAAAAAAGCCTGTTCGAGGACTTCTCCTCGAACAGGCACTTTTCAATGCAAAATTTGAATTCCTTTTTTTCCGAGCTTTTACCAGAATAACCGGGTAAGAAACTCTAAGTCACTCTTTTAGTCGTCAAAGATCGTGATGTAATGTGTTTGTATTTTGAATTTGAATTTTAACACCGTAATTCTAATTTTATGAATAATATTATGCTAATTTATGAATTATTTGTTTAGACATGATATTCGTTTTATTTTCATAATTTTGATTTGTTATGACATGTTATGTTATTTTTGCATGCTGTGGCCGCCTTAAAAGGTTACGCAATTGACACAAGCCTCACATTATACTTTTTTTATTGTATTGTTGTTGTAATCGCTGGTGGTCCTAAATAAATAAATAAATAAAATAAATAAATCAATTTTACATTATTTTTCTTACATGAGCCACCCAATAACTCTTTGTCCAAATCAATTAGGTCTTGATACCCACAGCAAAAACAGTTACTAAACAATATCAGTCAATCAGCTATTACTTGAATTTACATCTAATAGTTGCAAATGCCACATCCATAAAGCTTCTACACCTAACTTCTTGATGTTGTATCACACTTCGAAACTAGCACACTTCCCTTATAAAAGCAAAATAAGAACGAAACCAAAACATGTCCGCTTTACAAAGAAAACTTCGCCTGCGTTTCAAAGATTACAGAAAAAAAGATCTTAGTTCTAGTGTTATTGCATTGTAAAGAATAGCAAACGCTAACGAGGTAGGTAGACGATAAAAATGTATAGTTTTCCTATTTTACGAGTTTAGTTTTAGTTGTATAGTTTGTAAGATAAAGGTTTGATCGTGTTGTAATGTGTAGCTCATATATAATAATATAACCTGGGTGTTGTAATATTTTTTTGTGTAAGAACGGGATAGAGGTCTTGAGGTTGATCCCAAAGCACTTTAGGCTTTTCAAAGCTATGTATACATTGTCAGTTACGAGCGTTTTAACTATTGCGGTGGTGCAGAGGTCGTTAATGCAACTGTCTAACACCAACTGTGACAAAAACCTGTTATTGGGAATTCCAGTCAATTAATTGTCAGTAGCAGTACCAATAAAGCATGTCTAGAGGAGCTTAAAATCATCACTAGTGAAATGTCGGTGGAACACACTTTTTCTTTCAAAGACTTAGACGTCAAACTATGGACGCATATATTTTCTACTACATTCTAAATCCGAAATTGTGTAAATAAAACACATCCTCGAGATATAACACAATTTTCAATACACACAACCGAAGCCTTAACTTAATCAAACAATAATCCAGGAACTTACCGTTTACCATACGTTGCGAGCCTTGTCGGGCCAAGTGACACCGAAGCCCAATAAAGCCCGAACAAGTACGAAATTGAAAAAGAAATCCGCCCCCGGCCATGCAAATATCGGCGAACACAAAATTGCTAAACTCACCCGTATACTTTCAAATTCAGTCATAAATTAGCGGGAGTTTTGTAATGAAATATGATTTCAATAAGCTTGAGAGAGTACGAATATTTTTTTTGGTATTGGTTACATTAGCTGAAATATGCTTTATTTGTAGGCGGTCAGAAAGTTTTAATGTATGTGTTTTGAATACAGCCTAAATGGCGGCGAATTATATCATTTTACAAGGCAGTGGAATTTGTAGCCAGATGGGAATTGTCAATGCGTTGTGATACAGTTTTAGCCGTGGAGCGTTCAAAATTAGATCATGGCATAAACTTTTGCACGATTAAGATCGTTGTTCTTCGTATCCTTTGCTTTGATTCCTTTGTATTTTAAAATAAATATGCAAAATAGAAAAATCATATATAAAAAAAAATTATACCTACCTCATGTTATGTTTACCCGATGAGAAAATACCCAAGCCGCCTACTAAGGTGGAACTAATAACCTTTTATCTTATGCTAATAGTTTTTGAATGGTTATCAATTCAGAAATGTATCTTTTGGTATTGCATCAACACGCTATAACAACGGCTTATCATCAGGCAAGCTATATACATAATCGCCATCTTCATTGTATAAAAATAAACTAAAGAACATTTAGCTGCCGTCGTATGATCACAAATTCTGTTCCCGAGACGAATAAAATGTTATTAAGTTTTTATATTAGAAAACTCTCAGTGCTGAAGCTCTATGTTTAGTTTATTGTGCCTTAAAGGCGTTGGTATGCTGTCGTAAACGGCTAAAGCAGTCAATATGGAGAAGAGGAGACCGGAAGAATTAAAAGTATGCTGAAATGGGTTTTGATTTTAAACCGAATTCTGACTTTTCTCTGGCAAACAGAGAGTTCTGAGACTATTATGTATATTTATGTATATAATAAAGAGGAAAGATTTGATTTTTGTTTGTTCGTAAGGATTAAACTCAAAGCTATTTTAACGATTATAAAAATTATGTCACCATTAGTAAGCTATATTATCACCGAGTAACATAGACTATATTTTATTTAAAATACTACTTTTACTAACATAACTTTTTTTTTTTTTTTTTTTTTTGATTCCCAGGAAAAAATGCTTGATGCACTACCCGCCGGCTAGGGGACGGCACCGGCGGGGCGTGTGGGACTCACCAGCCTAGTGCTGGGATACCCACTAAAAAAAACCTGGGGTGTTCCCTCTCCCACCCAATAGGGGGGGGCCAGTTGGGAGTCTAAAAAGATTCATCCATAGCAGGCCCCCCCGTGTGGGTGCCGGCCGGGTCAATCGGACCCGACCTCCTCTCGTCCCCGGGGGAGAGCAATTCACTGCTCTCCCCTTTCGACGTTAGAAGGCGCGCGGGAACACCGCGCGCGCCCTCTATGGGTTCTTACTCACGGGTGGCAGGGTCCCCTGAGGCCTTGCCACTCAGAACCCTTAGGTGGGGGGCAGGAGAGCGACATAAGCGCGTCTCCTGCGCCTCATTGCGCCCCAGCACCTGTCGTCGCCGACCATCATGGATATGACGGTCGGCAACGAGAGGTCGGGGCCAATCACGGCGACCAGGGCACAGCGCTCCTCGGCCCACGCCGGACACTCCTCCAACGTGTGCTGCGCCGTGTCCCGGTCGCACTCCTCGCAGTGGTGACACCTGGTTGTCGGCTCCCTACCGGCTATCTTGCACAGGTACTCTCCGAAACAGCCGTGTCCGGAGAGCACCTGAGTAAGCCGGTAGGTGAGCGGTCCGCGCCGTCTGTCCGTCCATTGCCTTAGCACCGGACGGACAGCCTCGACTGTCCTCACCCCGTAGCGGGGCTGGGCCAGCCTTTCCCCCCACCTGGCCTCGAGGACCAGTCGAGCCTGGGACCTTCGCGTCTCCACCGCCCCGTGAGTGGGTTCCTCACCATGGAGCCGGAGGTCCACGCGCCAGTGATACACCGACGCTTGGACCTCCGCCTCCAAATCCCAGGGCGGCGATGCCGCCAGGACGCACGCCGCCTCAAAGGAGACGGTGCGGTACGCCCGCGACACCCTGATCGCCATCGCCCTCTGAGGTTTCCTCAGGAGGGCGATGTTTCGGCGATCGAGGGCGCCGGCCCAAATGGGCGACCCGTAGAGGGCCATCGACCGCACCACCCCCAGATAGAGGCGGCGGCAGACGACACTCGGCCCCCCGATATTCGGCAGCAGAGAGCTAAGCGCTCCCGCCGCCGACATCAGCCGGGGGGCCAGGCGGCTAAAATGGACGCGAAAGTTCCAGCGGCCGTCGAGGTGGAGCCCCAAGTATTTCATACTCGGCTCCACCCCGATGCGGACCCCTCCAACTATGATGTGGGCATCTGATGGCGGCGCCCGCCGAGGCCCATGAAATAACAGGGCCTCGGACTTTTCCAGCGCCACCTCCAGTCCCAACATCCTAATTCTACCGACAACCAGGGCCACCCCTGCCGTGGCAAGACGGGCAGCTGCCCCGTAATCCTCTCCCCGGGCCGTGACCAGCGTGTCGTCGGCGTAACAAGTTACGCCGACGCCCGGGGGCAGAGCACCCCGCAGCACCCAGTCGTAGCCGATGTTCCACAGGGTCGGTCCAAGAACGGAACCCTGCGGAACACCGCACGACACCTCCCTCCGGAACGTCTCTCCGTTCCGCCCCACACAGAATACGCTCCTCTGGTGCAGGTAGTCCCCGACTATTCGGCGCAGGTAGGGAGGCACTCCATGAAATCGGAGCGCCTCCCTAATAGTCGCCCACGGCAGGGTGTTGAACGCGTTGGCGATGTCCAAGGACACCGCCAACACCACCCCGCGCGAGGCGACCGCCTCTTCCGAGAGGGCCTTGACGCGACTGATCGCGTCAATCGTCGATCGGCCCTCTCGGAATCCGAACTGATGTTCGGACAAGTCGGGGCCCACCCGCACCAGGTGCCTGGAGAGGCGGGCAACCACTATACGCTCAAAGAGCTTGCCCACCTCATCCAACAGCACTATGGGGCGGTACGCGGAGGGAGAGTCCGCGGGGCGGCCCTCCTTTCTAAGGAGGACCAGCTTACCCGTCTTCCACATGGAGGGGAACCGTCCCGACTTCAAACAGGCGCTAAACAGCCTGAGGAGCCGGTCCCCTAGGGCGTCGTAGGCCAAAACCAGGGCGCGGCCAGGAATTCCGTCCGGCCCCGGGGCGGTGTTTTTGCCCCGGAGCCGCACCATTGCCGCGCCGAGCTCCGCCATTGTTACCGCTGGCGCCCCGGCATCGGCACCGCCCTCCTCAATATCGGGCGGCGCCATTTCGGGAGGCGTGTGCTCCGCTCTCGAAGGAAAGTGGAAAGACCACCTCCTCTAATTGCCGGGGCTGGAGACTCTCGGTGACCGGTGGGGCCCAGGGACGCAACTTGCCCCTGACCGCCTTGTACGGACGGCCCCACGGGTCTGCCTCGAGAGTCCCCAGGAACTCTTCCCATCTTTGGGCTTTGGCCTCGCTGATGGCGGACTGCAGGGCGTACTTCCGCTGTACGTATTCGCCCCGCAGCCGTGCCTCCACGGTCGGGTCACGGTACCGCCGCCGTCGGCGGTACCTAGTGTACTGGCGACGCGCCGCGATGCACGCGGCGCGTTTTTGACTGATGTCGTCAGACCACCAGTACACCTGACGCCTAGGAGGTCGAGCACTGGCCCGGGGCATCGACGCGTCGCAAATCCGCGTCATCGCGCCCCGGAACCACTCCGCCTCTAGCTCAACCTCCACAGGCCCTTCGCCCATTCGGGTCCAGGCCTGGACGATGGAGGCTTCCACCAGCACGTCTACGTTGAGACGTTTCAACGCCCATCGTGGGGACGACGGGGTGTGCACTCTCCTGGGGCGATCGTCCGGGATCGCCGGCGAGGCGGAGATGTCGAACCGCACGTAACGGTGGTCCGACAGTGACTCCGCCTCGACCAGCACTTGCCAGTCCCGGACGCGGCGCGCTACGGCAGGGCTTGCGAACGAAATGTCCACAATGGACTCGCCCTGCCAGCGCACGCACGTGGCGACCGATCCCCGGTTAAGAACCACGAGACCGGTCGCAATCGCCCTTTACTAACATAACCTTTTTTTTTTTTTTTTTTTTTGATACCCAGGAAAAAATGCTTGATGCACTACCCGCCGGCTAGGGGACGGCACCGGCGGGGCGTGTGGGACTCACCAGCCTACTGCTGGTATACCCACTAAAAAAACCTGGGGTGTTCCCTCTCTCACCCAATGGGGGGGGCCAGTTGGGAGTCTGAAGAGATTCATCCATAGCAGGCCCCCCCGTGTGGGTGCCGGCCGGGTCCATCGGACCCGACCTCCTCTCGTCCCCGGGGGAGAGCAATTTCACCGCTCTCCCCTTTCGACGTTAGAAGGCGCGCGGGAACACCGCGCGCGCCCTCTTTGGGTTCTTACTCACGGGTGGCAGGGTCCCCTGAGGCCTTGCCACCCAGAACCCTTAGGTGGGGGGCAGGAGAGCGACATAAGCGCGTCTCCTGCGCCCCCTCCTCCGGCGGCGGATGTCCGGGGCGTAAGGATCTTCCTCACGCCCCCGCTCCGCCGCCTCCTTCTGCGAGATGACAGCCTCGCAGAAGGACCTCATTGCACCCCAGCACCTGTCGTCGCCGACCATCATGGATACGACGGTCGGCAACGAGAGGTCGGGGCCAATCACGGCGACCAGGGCACAGCGCTCCTCGGCCCACGCCGGACACTCCTCCAGCGTGTGCTGCGCCGTGTCCCGGTCGCACTCCTCGCAGTGGTGACACCTGGTTGTCGGCTCCCTACCGGCTATCTTGCAGAGGTACTCTCCGAAACAGCCGTGTCCGGAGAGCACCTGAGTAAGCCGGTAGGTGAGCGGTCCGCGCCGTCTGTCCGTCCATTGCCTTAGCACCGGACGGACAGCCTCGACTGTCCTCACCCCGTAGCGGGGCTGGGCCAGTCGCTCCTCCCACTTGGCCTCGAGGACCAGTCGAGCCTGGGACCTTCGCGTCTCCACCGCCCCATGAGTGGGTTCCTCACCATGGAGCCGGAGGTCCACGCGCCAGTGATACACCGACGCTTGGACTTCCGCCTCCAAATCCCAGGGCGGCGATGCCGCCAGGACGCACGCCGCCTCAAAGGAGACGGTGCGGTACGCCCGCGACACCCTGATCGCCATCGCCCTCTGAGGTTTCCTCAGGAGGGCGATGTTTCGGCGATCGAGGGCGCCGGCCCAAATGGGCGACCCGTAGAGGGCCATCGACCGCACCACCCCCAGATAGAGGCGGCGGCAGACGACACTCGGCCCCCCGATATTCGGCAGCAGAGAGCTAAGCGCTCCCACCGCCGACATCAGCCGGGGGGTTACTAACATAACCTAACCTAACCCACTATTGCGCAAGCGAAGCCGCGGGCAAAAGCTAGTTACAAAATATTTTTTTTATAAGACAAAACTTATGTGCTACGAATGATCATGATGAGTAGTTCTTTTTGATTATAGAGGGCAGGAGATTTTGGAACGTAGGTGGGCAAATGTGGCTATGGTACATACCTATCTTCCAGTTCCTGACTGGTAGTATACACAGACATGAAGCTATGTATGTAGAATTGAACGAGAGGACTAATTAATGAGCATTATTTTAATAATACTCATAATTAATTTCATTAAATGTTGCAGTATATTGAACAAACAAATTTTCACGATAACATTTTGACTCAAATATAACTTACCGAAGTATTATACCTGAATCAGATTATACTGGAAAATTATATAATTAGTAGTAAGTACGGCGTCTGGAAATTTGCCCTGTCGATAGCAACCCGATCACGTTGGGCTTACACATAGCGAACAAAATAAGAGTATAATACAGCTCTGCTTACCCTTTTTACCCTACGGAGATACAGTACACGTGAGTCAAAATCTTGACTAAAATTATAAATACAAATATGAGTTTGTTTGTTTGTTAAGCTGGACCGATTATCATGAAATTTCGTATAAAAGTTATTACGGGTACAGAAAAAGACATAGGGTACCTATGTACTTTCTTTATCCCTGATTAAACTGTTCCTGAGGGATAGGAATTTATTGACGAAATCTACATGAAAGCGATCGAAGCCGCAGACCAAAATCTAGTTGTAAATATATTGGATACTTTAATTTAAACTTCATCTTTAATTCTGTCCGAAATATATTATTTTCAAAGCCATGTTAAATTATCCAATTTATACTGAAAGCTATCAACCTGTCTCATACAGTCTGACAGTAATTGGTTAAAGATATAATACAGCAAATACCTATAACTAAATAGTTCGGTTGGCTTATATTATTTCGCTATATTTAAGACGCTTGCCTGCATTAATTTAGATTTGTCAATAAATTTATATTCTTCGGAAATTATACTTTACTTGGATGTACATAAGTAATCTCTGTTTTTTGCGTATCCCTGACAATGTGAATGTTGAATTCTATGATAATCGGTCGAGTAGTTAAGGCGTTAAAACATAACAAACAAACCAACTCACATTCGCATTATATTGTCTTCTGTTTACGCAAATGTTATACATTGAAATTAAACTACTATATACGGATGTTATCGCGTTGTTTATTTAAAACTGTACCTATTACATAATTTTGAAAACTGTTACACTACTACTACTATTGGATTTTACTAATTTATAAGCCAATAAAATTATTTAGTACCCTATTGCAGAATCCACATGATACTTGTTGACATACTCGTAAGCCAATTTCAAATAATACTATCCAAGCAAGAAAAATATTTGAATATTATATTATTACTATTAGCCTATATTGAGCGACCGCTGAGCAAGGCCTCCCTTCAATCTTTGCATACAATCTTTTCAAGAGGAACCTAGCTTATCCCGCCTTATCTTTGTAAGTCTGCCGTGGAGCCGTACCCTGGCATTTGGAGTCCACTGAGTGATAGTTTTGTTCACAATACCTACATGCCATAACTATCTTTGCCCTTTGCCAGTGACCTCCGTCTACCTACCACTCTTGGGTATACTTAGACATGATATAATATATAACATGTAGAATATATACGTATATGATATGTACAATTGTACAAACACTCTTGGTTGCAAGAAAAATAGCAATACCAAAGGACTTGAATTTTTCGCTTCTAATAATATTGACTCTATATCAATTTGACCCAACCATACATACAAACAAAAACTAAATAAAAGCTTGTAGAATAACACATTTATTGAAACAAATGTGTTTCTTATAGGTAATAAATAACCATTAATTTCAAGGTTCAATTCATGAGAAGGGAGATCCTTAAACGTGACCGCACCTTTCTGCCACACGGTATATAACAAGGTGGACCCTCATATCACATAGTTTCCATTTCCAACGTGTCACCGCGCCCATTTTATTTCTATTCCAGTTTCTGGGGCATGTGAGACCACGTGATCGATCGTCGCCGAAGGACGGACCACACGGGTGGAATCCGATTTCCGCGCTCTATTATAATTTTAATATATCTCCAGACCCAACAGGACGGTTTTGAAAAAGGTCGGATGTAATATTTTTTGGTTTCTATAACGTAGTTTTTTGTAGGATTGTATTGATAGGCAAATTGGTGTTATGGTTTTGAGGTACCGAGAATAAAGGAGGCCTAGAAAGAAAATGTCATACAATAATGTTTTGCTGAATTTCGCTCACTGGTATTTTATATTTATTGCGATACCAAAATACGAGAACTACCACTTTTGCGATTTATTATAAATATTTATGTTGGTAGCTGGTATACCGTTATATAATGTTTCTATACAAACGTTGCAGGATTTTCTAAATAATAGAGAAGTATAATTGAAAATATGCAATTAATGTTTAATGTTGACAATAATAAGTAATAAGAATAATATAAGAACCTCCTTATACAGGTTTATTATGATGTCTAATGTATTATCTTTATATACGTGAATATATAGTTCTTCTGTACTTGTGAATTCCAATGAAGTCCTTCTAAACGGTTGAACCGAATTTGATAATATCTTTCTGTGTGTTTAAGTAAGTTGGTAGATGTCTTAAATTTACAATTCTACCCCATAGTGGGCTCGGGCTCTAGGATATTTTATTTCTATTCTAAGCCAACTTTCGGGCAAGATAACGGTTGTCAGGAGCGCTAATATAATATAAAATCTTGCGACCAATTAAATTTCCAATATTCTTTCTTAATTTAAAAGGTTGATAAATTATATTTTATGTCATATGGCCTTTATTTCTTCATTGGAACTTAAACTGTTCACGATGAGTAAAAATTAATATCAAAAATTTGTTACCGGAAAAAGTTAAGCTGTGTAATTAATTTACTTTGAACAGATGGCAAATGATTAATGTAGTCATGTCGACACCATCTTTATTTCAGAGAAGGTGCCTTTTGCGAGTTTTGCCGACAGTTAGTTTGATTTTATAATTAATAATAATAATATTCTACCACATACACACAACACCATCTAGCAGCCCAAACTAAGCAGAGTTTGTAAGTGTATGTCATTTGTGAAAGTATTAATATGGTCTCTGAGAATAAATAAATGACTAGCTTACACCAGTGGATACCAGTGGAACCAGCTGGGTCACATTATAGGACTTTAGGATTTCGACTGCTTGGATGGGCGTAGTGGTTCAAGTGGTCCCCTCGCCGTTACTTCTGCGTCGAGGGTTGTAGGTTCGAATCCAACACGGGACAAAACTGATCCACAAATGGTAGTTCTGAGTCTGGATGTTATTTGTGTCCGTTGTTGTCGTTGTAATATAATGTTTTTGAAGATTTTTGTAAGTCAATCACGCGTAATTCTCTGAACGGATTTGGATGAAATTTGGTTCTCAGACATACCTAGATTGCCTTTTTAGTCTGCAATGCGTGGGACACATAAAAAACCACTTAATCTATTTCTTTTTTAAAAAAGACAACTCCCGCTCTTTGTTTAATTCCTGTGTCGCAGGGTACTTTATAAACATTCAATCATCGGGCAAAAAGAACATCTAGATTTGGAATAACCATTTGTGGATCACACAATTTTTTATCCCGTGTGGGATTCGAACCCACAGCACTCGGCGCAGTGGCAGCGGCGAGGCGACCACTTAAAGCAATACGTCATCCGTGCAGTCAAATGTACTATCATCATCTTACATAGGACTTAAAAGTATAAGTAAAATATAAGAACAATCTACCTCTACCTAAACATTCAGGGATACAGACGTAACATTAGATAATAATAATATTCTATCACATACACACAACACCATTTAGCCTAAACTAAGCAGAACTTGTACTATGGGTACTAGATAATGGATAAACACACATATATACTTTTTTTGTAAATACATACATATTATACATAGGTATACCAGACCAAGACAAACATCCATGTTCATGCACACAAATGTTTGATTTGAGCGGGAATCAAACCCGTGGTAGTCGGTTACACTAACCATCGAGGCCGCCAAATTATGTATGTATGTAAGCACCAAACACCTTATAAAAACAACGCTAGCATTCCACAAAATCGTTCCGTATAGAACAGCAGCACACGCGATCCAAGAAGCCACACCTATCACTTAGAGTAAGTGACCCATATCTTAAAGAAGTTTCGTCTAATCTATTCCAAGTCGGATTAAGTAAGCTAAGTCACGCTGGCGGACACCATACCCCTCGTGTACTGTGGATAAGCTGCCTATCTGTCACTTAAGAAAGATAAAAAGACGTTTAAGTTGTTGCCCTTGCCTTAATTGGTTGATCTATGGCGTAGGTTTCTAATTTTGGAGGTGGTTTCGCCGTGATTAGGGTTTGGACAAAAATTATTAGGTAAAACCTTATTTACTTAATAGAATGGAGCTTCTGTTATTTTAGGAATGTAATTGATAATTAGGATAGGACTAATGTAGGCGGTTTCAGTTTTTGTAAACAATAATTAAGTGGTATTTTTATGTACCTACTCAATTTGTTGACAAAGAATTTTACAAAATGTTTTACGGCAAACAACTGGCATTTTAGCAGCATACTGGCCAATGCAAGTCAATATAATGAACTACATAAAACTGCAATATTAAACTTATATCCAGTGTCACAAAAAGAAATATATTGCCTTCAACATTCTTTCTCTCTATCTCCAATTCGTATTTTGTGTGTCAAAAAGTGACTCATCATCTCAGCCGAAAGACGTCCACTGCAGGACATAGGCCTCCCCCAGACTCTCAGACTCAAGCCTATGGGGCTGAATGATTCAGTAAAGGTGTATTACACCCACTTTTCACCAGCTATATTCTAGGTCCCACGTAAAAGGGAGCGAGTCTATTGCCTTTTAACCGGAGTGAATTTCATTTTTTGAGAGAAAATTCCGATCTCACTGAAACATTTTTTATTTATGTTGCTCCATCATTTTATACCGAATCCATATTTGTATTCAAAAGAAACTTATTGCGCTAAATACAAAGCCCAATAAAATTACACCGTATATTTAAAAAATTCTTGGGTCATAGATTTTAATATCAGAAATAACAATTATATAATTTATAAAACCCCGCATTACGCAAATATAGCTTGGGCGACAAATGTACATAATACTTATTTTTCGTAGTATTAGGGCGAGGATACGCATATGACGTGTACACGTATACCTAATACACATTATCGTATAATCACACATTAGATATGACATGAATTCTGAAACGTGACGTGTGACGAACGATACGTTTTATATTACGTATGCGACACGACAGTTACGTGTTAGTACTGATCCACAACCCACTTGATGTCCTCGTACTGTCTATTAAAGATTTATATTAAAAATACTACAAAACCCAAATGATGTCATCTCTATAATATTACTATGTCATTTTTGTTACTATTTTTAGTTCTTTATAGTCAGCAATATAGAGTAATATCTTGTTGTAAAATACTGACATTATATTTAACTAGATCTTGCCCGCGGCTTAGCTCGCGTTAATGTAGGTTAGATTACATTAGTAACAGATTTTTGAAGTGAAAACTTCTTTAGGCGCGTTGAGCACTTTTTGGGTGAACAAAAATCATGGAACTCGCGTCATCGTCACCGAATGCTTTCCATGACCTATATGTATACCGTGTATATATGTGTACTTTTTGGGTGAACAAAAAGCGTGAAACTCGCGTCATCGTCACCGCACCCTAGTTACTTAGTTTTCATTTCTATCGGCCGTCCCCAGAGACTGCCTCGTTTTTTTTCTGGGTGATAGGTATCTTATGTCCTTTTCTGTTCCCTTGACAACGTGTATGTGAAATTTCATGATCATAAGGCGTAAAAGCATAACCAACAAACTCACAGTGGCATTTATTATATTAAGTTAGGACAAGAATTAGTAGTTTAAAAGAGAGGCCGTAATTTTTTTGCGTGTATCTTCTCATAGAGTCAACCATTAGCCTGAACCTAGCAACTAGCTAAAACCTAATAAATTAGTAACCTCGCTAACCTTTATATTGTGATGTTCATAAGTGTTACTTCGTGACTTAAATTAATAAATGATTTATGACATTGGCTTTGAAGGATGATAACCTAACTTGATAGTAGGATAATCTCTTTATCTTCAAACAAACATGTCTTTCTGTCCCTGCAGCCTTGAGAAAGGAAGAAAGCTATTGTAAAACTTACCATACACATCGATGCAACCAATCTGCCACTTCATGCTGGGCTGCGTGTTAATTTGACACATGTAGCAGCCTCGATCTTCGGCGCGAAGTGGTCTGATCCTCAACTGCCAAGTTCTTGGAGCGTCCAAGTGCACTGAATACCTGGCGCCAAGAACTGCTCGCTCGTGCATCGTGAGAACCGTCTGGTCTTCTGCTCTGAGCCAGCCTACCTGTGAACAATATACAAATATTAGAATGACTCTTAACAAATTTATTAAGAAGTGGTGGTGAATACGACTGTTGTGCATAAAAGACCTCATGTGCTACAGTATTATTCACTACCGATTTTTTATCCGGGTTGGGCAAAGTATTTTTTTCTGTTTAAAAACTCTCGCATTACACATAATTTCTTTACCGCGTGGAATTTTACAAATATACAAACGACGAACGGAACCCTCAAGACTCGGAACAATCATAATATGTGGATCACATTTTTTTGCTCCCGTGTGGGATATGGACCCGCAACAAACGATTCAGCAACAGAGACTCGGCGAGTCTGGACCTGTGCCCAGGAAAAACCAATAGGTTCGCTCTCTATTGCTTAAGACCTAAAACATGGTTGGCAAAATGTGATTATAATACATCTCTACCTACCCCTTCGGGGATAAAAGCGTGAGACTATGTATGTATTGTCAACAACCGAATATTACACTTAAGTAAAACATTATTCTTATCCTAGCCGGTGGTAAAGCAAAAAGGTTTTTAAAGAATCCTCTTAAAAGAGGGCGCGATGAGTATTGTTTGCAAAGCCTTTTAAACAATGGTCCTTATCACTAGGTCGCAGGTGCCAGATTAGTACTAGATTTTACTTTATCGTGCAAAATATTAATCTGACGAGGCTTAAGTAAAATGTTTATTAGCTGATGACTTAGTCAGCATAGTGCAATAGAGTATTTCCCTATGTTTGATTCTTTATATTCTTTTTCACACAAGTGCATACACCAATCAATAGAAATCTTTTTGTGCAAACAGTATCAAAATTGGTTGCAAAATATGAGTAATTAATATTTTAAATTTCGGAGTCGAAAAGTATGGGTGAAGTGGGGACATCTTGCTAGACGACGAGTGGGGACATCTTTAAGACGATTACGTCATAGTTTTTATCGTGTATTTTAAGTATGTGATTTGACAATCATCCCTATTACCAGTTTTGAAACGCTTGTATCTTATTCATTTTTGAGTAGACTTCAAATTTATTTTTGTTTTTTTGAGTTTGACTATTTGACTTAAAAATAAACGATTGTAATTCAACTATCTTATCATGGTTAGCGGTTTAACCAAACTAAGATGACCTTTCGGTAAACTTAACATGTGAGTGAATCGATGCTTAGTTATATTGATTTAGTTTCCAATGCTGAACTTCCTTTTTGTTACTAACGTTAAAGTAAATATTTGAGCTAGTAACACCTAGTCACAAAAAGTCTAATTTCAAAACCTAGAAAAGTTAAGGAATTAGATTTTTCGTAACTAGATTTTGCTTATTCGCCCTTTAAAAGTGTCCAATAATGTTGTCTGCACAGATGGCGGAATAGATTACTTCAACGTTCAACTTTAATGGATTCAGTCTATTCACGGCATTATAGATCGTCTTGTACACGCACTGTCGCAGTTGTAATCATCCTCAAAAAATCAGCTATCAAAATGCAAAAAGCAGTTTACAAATCGGACTCGTAGATTCAGAGATCAGATCGTTCAAAAATAAACAAACTATTTAGCTTTAATATATTATAACAGTATAGCATATAATAATTGGATATTCTAAACTTGACTTTTCCTTATCGTTGGTACATACCAACGATAAGGAAAAATTACTCATGTAAATAATTGCATAGTCAGAGAGTTAAGAGTTAAGTTTAAGATAAGTTAATTGTAACCTGTCCAGTTGGCAATGCAGGCATGCAACCTCACTTTTTTGAGCGATCGATACCGCACACGTGAAAGTTTATTTTATACAGTTATGTCACTAAACCAAGAAAGCAATCTGAAAATGCATATTAATAATTTATAATAATACAAAATATAACTATATTATATTTTGTATTATTATAAATTACATATACACAGCAGTCATATTCACTACTCCCGCACCAAAGGCGAATGCGACTGAAATGCATAAGATCTTGGGTTGGGGAAAAAAATTTAAGCCCTAGATGCGGTTCATTACCAATGTTTACGAGTGTATGTCTAAAATATGACCACTTGCTATGTAACACGCTGCATACAGAGTGACCAAATTCAAAATCGGTCTGAAATGCCTTTAAGAGGATTTGCGGGCAACGTTTAATCCATAAAAACGTATTCTCCCACTCTGAATAATGACACTAGAAGTAAAATTATTTAATACTATATCTCCCTCGGTAACAGAACTTTTTTCTGTATGTCCTCCATATCTTTTTCTGTAGCCATGACAAAGTATTTGTAAACTTTAATGATGATTGATTGAATAGTTACGGCATGAAAGTACAACAAACAAACAAATTCATAATCGCAATTATAATATTAGTTAGAGCATTATATATCTACTTGCGCTATGTTCCTATGTTTTCCTATTGTTTCATATTTTAATAGGTAATTGTAAACACTGGGTTCACAAAACATATAAGAATAACTGGGACCGGCCAAAAATTACAATATTCGCTCGCTTATATATATGTTTCCAGTATTTTTTGCTTTTAGTTTTAGGTTTGCCCCTACCCTACTTTTTATGAAGATGTACGTGAAAAATTCGACCTATATTACTCGCAATAATAGTATCACTGACATAAAAAATACCGGCTTCAAATCAAACGTTTTGATGACGACTTTTTCTAGGTCAGGGACCCGTTAAGTATTCGACCCTTCGAATCCTTCACATTTAGCCCTTATCTTTCATTGTGATACGTTTCTTGGCTGTCAGAATCCTTCTGAAGGACGGCAATGCTTATCGAAAATATATCTTCATGACTTGATTTTTTTGGCACGAGTTTAACTATTAGATGTTTCGATGAGTAAAATATTTTGAGAAATATGTTAGTATTTTATCGAATATTTAATAAATTATTATGGTTTCGGATTATAAGATTCATCATTACCGTGTTACAGGAAACTTTATAAATAACTAGCTGTGTTCTGCGGAGCAGAGCGATATGCGTGAAGTTAGGTAGCCTATAATCATTCTTATTAATTGGCTTCAAAAAAATAAAAGTTTTATGAATCTGATAGTAAGTTCAAGAGATCAACGCGGTTAAACAAACTCTTCAAGCTTTAAAATATTATTTTAGTATCATAGGTTAGTCATGGACATCTGCAAGAAAATAAGATATGTACTATTAAGACGCATGTCTAACTAAATAAAAGGTAAACGGTATTAAAAAAATTAAACAGTTTAATTTAATGTAGTATTAAACCTTTGACCAGTGTATGTTGCCAGTGATGACTCAGAGACGTGGTCGCTCACTGGGCCTTATCAGAAGGTTTAAGGTCACACAGAGGGCGATGGAGAGAACTATGGTCAGGGTTTCCCTACGGGATCGAATCAGAAATGAGAAGATCTGCAGAAAAGTAAATTTGCCGACATAGCTCTCCGGATAGCCAAGCTGAAGTGGTAGTGGGCGGGGACGGCCGTTGAGCAGCAAGGTTCTGGTGTGGCGGCCACGCACCGTAAGACGCAGCAGGGGTATGCCCCACAAGGAGGACCAACGACCTGGTAAGGGTCGAGGGAAGCTGTTGGACGCGAGTGGCTCACGACCGATCTGTGTGGAAAGTCTTGGTAGAGGTCGATGTCCAGCAGAGGACGTCTTTCAGCTGCGATGATGATGAATAAAAATTGCGAAAATTTTAATGAGTATGTGCTTATGTCCATCACTTATTCATTCATCATCAAAATAATTAGATTTTATTACAAACTATAAGATATAATCACTACCCAGGCAAAAGAAAATAAACAGTGGCAAAGGAAACAAAGACAGTGGCGGTATTCATTCGTCGTATGTACCGGTATTAAAATTCACGACGCGGAAGGTGCAGCACTATTTTCGTGCATTGTTATTCTAGGCATCGAGCCAAGGGATGTAACTACTCTTAATGAAGGATAATCGGTAAATTTTTGCGGCTCTAATTGCCACGAACAAAGGCAGGAAGATTTTGTTTCCAGTGCCCGTTTTCCGTAAAAGGACACGGCAATTTTCGTGTTATATTTTTTTAGGAATTGGCGCGTTTTTGTTATGTTTTAAAATATGAGTTTGGATTAACGTTTAGCTGGTAACCATTAGTGCTTATGTTTTAGCTTTTACGTTATTTATTTGAATTTTAAATAAATAATAAACAAGCAAGAATATTTTATAAATAAATTACTTATATTACATGTCCGCAAAATAATGTAAATCATATTTAAATGTGAAAAATGGATTGAGAATTTCTGAGTTGCCACACAAAAAATAAAAAGACTGCATACATTTTCTTTTCTTAAATTACAACAGACAAGTCAATGACCCTTTGTTCTAGAAAGTTCAGTAAAATTTATGGCCATTCTTACACTAACTTTTGCTAAAATAAGCGAGAAAAAACACGGTCATTATCGCCATTTTCTTTGGTAGAAGCTTAAAAAATAATATATTCGGTTGTTAACACGTTGAAATATGTTTTAAAACGTTTTATAGGGGTAGGTTTATTGTATCTGTTACGTGAAATATCAGGTTGTAACTTGTATCCTGCCTGGTTAGGCTATAAGTGCATACCACACTAACATTTCTTAAGAAAAAAAATACATCAATGAATAATATTGCAAAATATTAATCATGATGACGGTGTTAATCATCAATAGCCTTTTCTTTTTTCATTACTCCTTAGTTGGGCGTGGCTAACAGACAAGCATATGGTCTGCCCGATAATAACCTATTTTCGTAGCCTATAAGCGCTTTTTATTCCAGGGGTAGTGGAAGGTAGCGTAGTACTCTTCACAAAAAGAGTTGTGCTGCCAGAAGACGCAAAGATCACACAGAACTGACAGCACATCATCTCAGTCACGGTCACCTGGAAAACCGAACCATCGCAGGAACAGAACACAAGACTACTGCAATCTTCCGAAGGGAGGTACATCCTCAATCGAGCTGAACTTGTCTCACAAAAAACCCAGGTCTTAGTGAACTAACGGCTCTCTCAAATCGGCAATCTCCTGCCCGGCAGTCATTTAGTCGAGCGACGCCTTTTGTCGTGCCAGGACGTTGCCTAGGAGTCGTCGCCCGCAGACATTCCATCTCTGGATTGGGCCCTGCGGGGTGGGTCACTGATGTAGTTTCAGTTCCAGCGATCCACCCATACAAAGCAGCGAGCTGGTACACCGTGGCAGTTTTAATCGGTAGGCCCAAATTCTCGGGAGAGCCCGACATAACCCTCTCGCCTCCCCATGTGGCGTGAGGTAAGCATCAGAAGCATTTCCCCACGTAAAAAGGTCTATGTGAACATTTCGCTATACCCTACGTCTGTTAATATCATATACTTGTATATTATTTTATAATAATAGGCTATGTAATATAAATTTGATTAATATGTGTGTTTTATTTTTAGGCATGTTTTTATTTCAATATCTGTCCTCATAAAAGGTCATCATGCATACGCACATGAATGAACAAGCTAATGTTTTAAAAATCGTTATCAAATTCATCTTACAGAAAAGTTCGTAATGGAACTAAATTCAGCGCTTTTCCAAACATTATATCATAGTAGCTTATTGGTCATATATTGAAGTAAGTGTGTAAGTTCGAAGTTCGGTAAGGCTTAGGAGCTAAAGTAAGCTTAAGTATTGCTCGAGTGGGACGTGGTATTTTAATTCATATAGTTGGTGAGAATGTTTGTATCGATATAGAGAAGTTCGGAGTATGTGAGATGTTTTGGTAAGAGTGTCGAGCGCCTATACGTATAATGCAGGGTGCATACTATACGTATAAAAGCGAAGGACGTGTGGCAAACGTCTCGAACGAATTCCTCTAATTTATTCAAGTATATTTATTATTTTCAACGTGTAAATATCTATAGGAATTATTGTGAGTAGTACGAGCAATATAATTTCAGAAAACATATCAGTTTAGTAAGGAATATACATATATTTATGCCTACATGTTTAAGACTGGCATAGATGTTTTGGTTTCTTATGATCAGTTTCACATTACACATTGATATGTCATTTTAATAATCTTAGTCTTATTTGGGATTAATATCTTTCAATAACATATCTTTCGGAGTAGTTTTACTGGCGCGTGGACTCATTTAAATGTCATCAACAGATGAAAGCTTTAAATATTTTATCTGCGTATAGTCTGCCATGTTACATATTTGACATGCTGCCTGCAGGTAAGAATCAAACTTTAGGCTGCATTATCTTTGATTTGTACTCTAAAGCTCCATTCGCTTTGGACGCGTGGTCTGTACTCAGCTTAATATGTTTGCGCTGCATCACTAAGGGCCTTGCCACTAATTCTTCATAAAGCATGAACAGTTTTGTCAAAAGATTATGCGTTATTCGCTGTATTAGAAAACGTAAAGTGCATATGAATCTCACGTACTTTCTCTTACACTTTTTCGAATGGACTTGAAAGTTAGTTGGGTCTTTAAAAGAGCACTATTGACAATAAAATATCGGAAACCATTATTGAGGTAACATAAAATTATAATCTCAACTGCAACAAATAAGTCAAAACCACTTGGATATCAATGTGTAGGTCTGACTTAGACTCTTTATCGAACGGGTACAGGTGTCAAGTAGATTTTTGTTAATTCTGAAGTCTATGGTTCCATAGTGATCTAAAATTAGGCTTCGTAATAATTGCCATTTAAAGATTTATTTACTCCACTATAGGCCATTTTTACTCAAAAATAGGCTAGGCCTATATTTCGTGCAACCAAAAATCATAACTGGCCAAATAAAGTTATACTACACATATACATTTTGTTCTATAAATATCCATATCAAATTTTGTCATTATACAAAAAGGATTATAATTATACATAGCATTTTCATAAAATTTTGAACAGTCCTGCTAAGAATCGTGGAATATAAGTCTTTGTGGTAGACAAAGACTTGCCCGCGATTGAAATCGCGATAGAATGCGATATGTCCTACGAGAAACAGACAGACGGATAGCGAGTACCTATCTATATAATGTAGCTTTAATATTTAAATTAAAATGAGAAGATTTACATAAAATTTTAACCTTTAAATATAAGATAAAATAAATTTTACAATGATTTATTTACTTATAAGATTCTCAAAAGACAGTACCTCAATAAAAAAATAGCAAAGGCAATTGTTGCTATATCTACAAAATATAACATTGATTACTTACGTAGATAAACTACCAACTAAAAAATATTGAAGGCCAGACCACTGATCCTCAAAATACAGGCACTCGTCTAGGGTGGGGGCGCAGTATCAGTTGGTTTTAGTAAAATGCAATCAAACATGTACCTACCAGTTTTAAAATTGTAATATGTAACATGTTTCTATTATCAGAATAAAGATATTATTAATATCACTAAGGCTATTCGCTTTTATAATGATTACAGAATTTTTTGCTATTGTTTAGAGATAAGAAAAATATAAAGTAACATAATATTACGTCTGTTTTTAAATGTCATCTTGTGACTTTTATCATGCAAGCATTGAAGCACAGTGGGTGTTATGTTAGATAAACATACTAAGTGACAATAACATAACTCAGCTTTTCGGTATAACTGCTTAAGGGCTTCGTTCTACGCTGACATTTTCATATATTAGTAATTCGCAAGTATTTTATGATTAACTGTATCCTCCTCGAAAATAGTTTTTAAATAGACAGCGCCTGCATCAGAAATAATTTCTGTATTGCGGTTGACTTTACTAACATTTGAATAAAGAACACCCAGTCTCGAGCCAATCGTTTGAGGATCACACAATTTTTTGTTACTTGTGAGATCGCATAGTGAGTGCACTAACTGTTTATAGTATTTTTTTATTTACCTCTCCAAATAAATCTCTCTAGTTTTATTGAAGTGAAAACTTCTTTAGCCGCGTTGAGCACTTTATGGGTAAACAAAAATCATGGAACTCGCGTCATCTTCACCGAACGCTGAGCTATATGTATACAGTGTATATATGTGTACTTTTTGGGTAAACAAAAAGCGTGAAACTCGTGACATCGTCACCGCACGCTAGTTACCTAATTTTCACTTCTCTCGGCAGTCCCCAAAGACTGCCCCGCATGTTTTTTTTCATGTGACATGAATAGCGGAAGCTCGTAAAATAAGTATTTTTTTCTTTTTTACAACTAGTAACTCTATCTAGTTTGAGTTTTAATTAGTGAGTAAAATAGCCTCTTCTGTCCTTGTATTTACGGTAGACAGTACCTTAATTGTATTTCCATGGTATTGTTACAGGCATTCCAAGAAAACATTAACACGTTCATGAATTGTAGCTATTGTTTACCATAGGTAGTCCGCTCGGCCGTTTACCATTTTTCACAAACCAAAATGATAAATACAATGAGTTGTGTGAATTTCTAGAGCTAAGTTCTTGAAAAATACCTGTTTTTTTTTTGCCTTCGGCATGAAATATTAAAACTTTATACGTTACTTAAACATTTGCTAATCGTCAGACAATGGCACGTAATATACAACAATGTTTTCGACACGCATTACATTTACCAAAAGCGAAACACAAACATTAATTTTAAAACGATATCCATTAACTATGATCCGAATTATCCAGCTTAATGTTGGATATCGTGATGAGTGAACATTAAACTAACGCATTCATATTAGAAAACTATCTAACTTAAATCGTTAATATGGAAGCTATGGTAGGGAATTAATTAAAGTTCCCCACATGCCAATCTGTGAGTATGACGTGTTGTGAAAGGCTGTGATTGTCTTCGACGATGTAGGCGTGCAGAATGTGGGATATTGTTTACATTAGGAGGTTTGTTATGAACAAAAATATTGTATACTGTTTTGGTGTCGTTGGAATGACTGTCTATTTGGTCAAGAACGTTATTGGCAGTTTGTTTTTCTTTGTTACGGATATTATATGTCTCTAACTTTATTCAAGATGTATGATTGACAACATAATATAAGATTGGTGATAAGAATGGACTGTAGAACTGTCAAGCTGTCGGCACGCCGAGTGTTGTGAGTTCAAATTCCAAATGATACAATTGTTTTGAGTCTGAGGATAGTTCTGAGTCTTAAAATACTTTGCGTACCTATATAAAATTGTATGTTTTTAAAGTTCCTTGTCATACAAAGCTTGAACCTAAATAAGTCGATGTATTTCTATGCTTTAACTGTAAATGTTTATTCACAGATATATTTCATTTAATTATTATTTATGTGACTCCTAAGTTACATAGAAAACCATTAATTAGAATTTATTAAAGAAATCCTAAACAATATTATAAATGCGAATATGAGTTTGTTATTTCGTTTGTTACGTTTTCATGTCTTAACTACTCGACCAATAATCAAGAAATTTCGCGTAAACTTTGTCAAGGATACGGAAAAAAATAACGTAACCTTTCATCTAGAAAAAGTACTGTTCCCGGATAGATATATATTATCAAAATCTAGATTAACACGAGCGAAGCCGCGGGCATAATCCTATTAATTAAATATATCTGAGGCTGACCTTTAGCGTAATTATTAAGGCGCTATGCTGGCAAGTATAGCGCTTCAGTAAACAACCTGGAAGCACCAGATATCTACCGCATTAATTTGCCAAGTCTTAAAATACCGAGTGAGTTCCTTTGGGTAGGTCTCTTCGTGTAGTGGCTTGCCGTTTCACACGGCGGGCCGAAACCTCGGCGGGGTCGCGACCGTATCCGAAAGTGATTCGCGCGGCCCCGTCGATAGTGGTTTTGTTTTTATCCCGATATTTCCACGGGAACGGAACTTACGCAGTTGAAACCGCGGGGAAAACTAGTCATACATAATACGAACGAGTTGATTTTTAAACGAACGCAGAAGAAAGAAAATTCTTTCGCTATATTCGACGCATATACTAAGTACTGTTAAAGTTGTAATAACTTACTTTGTGTTTGCCAAGGTTGGTGACAGCGCAGCCAAGTGTTGCTTCTCTACCAAGGAAAAATGTGTGGTTGCCGATAGGACGTTCAAACTCAGGCTCTTCTGAAATCTTCTTTGTCGTCATTTGAGAATCTGAAACAATAACAAATAATGCATGATACACTACTTTGTTGGGTTCATGGCCTTAGATCACACTTGTGGTTATAAATGCCTAGATTCAGAACAACTATTATGTTGATAATAAATTTTTTTGTCCAAATCTAATCATTTATTTGCTGATCAGGGGTATACAGTGGTGTTAACATGACAATCAATCGTTCTCCTTGATCTACATTACTGGCATGTAAATGGTACATATGTTTTGTTTAATTCGTTAAAATTGAGCTAAGTTGATTTAAATAGGTACATGCATCAATATTAAATAAGTATAGACATTCATAACAATTATATAAGTAGTAGAAATTAAAATAAATAGTTAAAATGAAAAAAACAAAAATAAATAATAAAAGATCAGTACACAAACAATATAATCAAGCATCTTAGAATATAAGTAAAATAATTAAATTCATTTCATCAGGGCCATGTCAATACAGAAATAAGAATTATAATAGGTACGTCAATCATGTGTAAAATAATAAAAATGTCAATCTAGTAAAAAAAATTCGAATTCCGAAGTTCCGAAGTGCCGAATGGTAATCAAACCTCGACGCACTGACTGTGGCCAAGTTATCACTAGTAGAAAGTAGTAGTAGAAAATTTTTGTGGCTTAATATTATGACTCTTGTATATGCAGGTAATCACGGCCGGCATCTGCCGTGCATGAGGTCCTGCATCTGAATTCCGGGCTGGGCTAACAAAAAGTTATTGGGTTTTTCTGCCAAGAAATCTCAATACCAGCTGGAAGTTAGAAAGTCGGTGGTGTTACATACTCCTGTGCTTTGGATAGCACGTAAAATCGTTGGTGATCTCGGTTGTATTAGATTGCTGTCCATCGGATTATGATATTTAGGTAACAGGGAGTGCAATTGTGTTTGCGCACACACTTCGTACTATAATATCTCCTGCGCAGATGGCCAGTCTCCGTTAAGATTGGCCGCCTTAAACGAAATTCGGTCTGAAGGTAATTTTTATACCTACAGTAATATTATTAGCAATTACTTACAATCAGCTTTGTAACTCAACAATTAATATCCTTTAGACAGTTCTTTGTAAAGTCTAAACAAAAGCAATAATAATGTATTTAAATGATTGTTTAATTCAATATTACAGCTAGAAATCTAAACCTTTAAATTTGATTGCCTATCTCAGTCATATTTTAAAGTTATTTATAGAAATGTAATTAAATAGATAATATATTGAGACAGGTAAGGCAGGTTGAAATGAAAATGACGAGCGTCAGAACATTAAATAAAACGTTCATTGTCTTGACAAGAAATGAGTAATATTAATCTTATTTATAAACTGCTTGACAACTGGGTATAGCTCTCTTTAAACTATGAAAAGGGCTAGGTTATAGACTGCTACGGTAGGCTAGAGCATCGATCAGTCAAACGTCTTCGTCGGCCTCGATGGCGTAGTGGTTAGTGTAACCGACTGCCACGCCTGTCGTGGGTTTGATTCCCGCATAAGTCAAACATTTGTGTGTATGAACATGGATGTTTGTCTTGGTCTGGGTGTTTCTATGTATAATATGTATGTATTTACAAAAAACAAAGTATATATTATGTATGTTTATCCAATGTCTAGTGCTCATAGTACAAGCTCTGCTTAGTTTGGGCTAAATGGTGTTGTGTGTATGTTGTAGAATATTATTATTATAATCTTCCAGATCTACGCAATCCTCTCAGAATATAGTCCTTACAGTGTTTTCCTTCATCGTCAAAGCGAGTATTTAATACGCACATAACTTCGAAAAACTCAAGACCTCTAAGTAATGTTAATATATTAGCATTATTTTTTTATACAAACAAATGCATTGTACTTAAGTCTTCTACCAAGATGGCAAGCAGTCTCTGACCAATCACTCTCTTTCCCCCTTCCTGCTTGTTCTCCTTCCCTCTTCCTTTCCTAAAGTGTCGGCAACGCGCAAGTGATGCTTCTGATGTTGCAGGCATCCATAAGCTACGGTGACCACTTACCATCAGATGGGCCATACGCTTGTTTGACACCGTAGTAGAATAAAAAAAAATGAAAGGTACCAAGCGAAATGCACTAAATAAATTACTACTCATACGTCGCCGGCTTTTTTCAAGTATTATACTACGCCGAACAAGCTGGTTTATTCATGCGTCACCAAATAGTTGGCAACGGCAAGTTCTGCGATAGAAGTCTATAATCACACAAAATATATATTATCCCAAATTTTGCTGGCTATGTTTTTATGAGAAGTCTGTCATGACAAACATAGCCGGCAAAATATATGCTTGTTACCACGGCTACACGCGACAGCTTCTCATAATGAGATGATACCTATCGTCAAATACATTGACCAAATAGAGATTGACATACAAAACATACCATCGTGGGCATTATAATAAATGACTCTTAGACTTAGACCACGAAACGGACGCTTCTAGCAAATACGCTCAAAGCGAATTCCCTCAACGACACAGTGAGCTACGAACGTCAAGTACATCGTAAGATGCAAAGCGTATTCGCTCGAAGCGTTTGTTTTGTTGCCCTGGGGTTAGACATGTGGAATTGCTTACGATATTTTCTTTCACCACTAAAATGAGTGATAATAAAGTTAGTGCGAACGAAAATATTAAAGTTTGCGTACAATCCCAAACTAAGAAAATTTCTAATCCTTACTAACATTATAAATAAGAATGTGAGTTTGTTTGTTTGTTACGCTTTCACGCCTTAACGACTCGACCGATCATTACGACGTTTTGCATACACGTTGTCTGGGGTACAAAATAGGACATAGGGTACCTTTCATCCAGAAAAAATTACTGTTACGAGCGCGAAACATACATTTACGCGAGCGAAGCCGCTGGCAAAGTCTAGTAGTATTATAGAACTTAAGTCAAATGCAGAGCCTAATGGCGCGATTCCATTAGGCAAGTTGCAAATTGCATACAACTTATACAAACCTGCATACAAGTTACAACTTGTATGAGGTAGTTTGAACTTCTACATATTTTTATTCAAGTGACCTGCAAATTGAACGCGCAAACGTTAGTCGCACGTTTCAAATTTTGAACGAATAACGTGTACGCACATGATATCGTTATACAAATTACCGAAACATAAAGTCTGTTAGGTGGGCGCACGAGAAAATAATCATTTTCATTGAAGAGCACGTCTTCCACCCATGATGGCCGACTCAATTGTTAAACATCTCCACTTGTATGCAAGTGAATCCTGCATGCAATTTGCATACTCTCGAAAACATGTTTCCAATGCAAGCAACTTGTACACAAATGTGACGTCATACTTGCATGCAAGAGTTGCCTAATGGAATCGCGCCTTTAAGCTCAGCAATCCGTCTTAAGAGCAACGAAGGAGGCTATAATATCAACACACAAATTAATCAAATCTTTTATCGCTTATAAAGCAACCAACACCGAGATTCTCGCAAACTAATTACGTTTTTCTATTAAAAAAACTAGTTGACACAAAAGTTGCTATCAAGGCTCACAGAGCCAATCAACGTATATTCTTTTATTTTTATGCTATTTTTAGTCCAATGCCGTCACGTCGGGTACAGATATAGCCATACAAAAGGCGGCATTGTTTTAAAACTTTAACGTTTTTGTTGGCAAGTTTCAGAGTGATTTTAAGGATATATTTTTAAATTTTTATCATTGTATTCGTAGAAAAATGAAAGTAAAAGAGACTGTATAACAAAAAGTTATAGCGAGCATGGAATAAATGAATGGTTTAAAATAAAAATTGACCAATTTTATTTTATTCGTTCTGATATTCTATAGTAATAGTACTTTTTGCGGACCAGTGGTTGCCTACAACGTATATGCATGAAACGTTTTAAAATGTTTCTTTTATGTAGAAAATTGTTCTCTATATTTTTCCCATAAGAGCTACTTCCATATATATCAATGGATAATTGCAACCAAAAGTGAAATTCATATATTCGACCCAATGTTTGTGTACACAATTTTCTTATTCCAATAGTATTTAATAGTAACTAATATTATAAATGCGAATGAAAGTTTGTTTATTATTTTTTGTGAAGCTTTTTACGTCTTAACTACAATCATAATGAAATTTCACATACAGATTTTCAGGGAAACAGAAAAGGATACTATAGGATACTATTCATCCAAAACAAGTACTGTTCCTGAAAGACAGCAGTTTTTTAACAACATCTATACTAACGCGAGTGAAGCCGGGGCTTAAAATCTAGTCCTATATATAAATAAACAAAGACAAAATAGTTCATTGCTTTAGTTTAATCGATAAAAAATATTCAAAATTAGTAGGTTTTATTTTCTAAGGGCTTGTCCTACCACCTCCAAATAGCATTTATCTATAAGATAAAAGCCTCGCCATCTCTCTTCTTTAACCTAAAAAGAGTGAGACAGCATGCCATTTATCTTACGGAGAACTTATACTTGTTAGTTGTGGGTCTGGCCATAAATGTTGCAATAATAAAAACTTGAGAGGTGTCAAGGGACACCCGGATGGAACGAAGTTCCTTTCGATTAATTAGTGAAGGAATTGTAATAAAAAAAATTTAATTAATTAAATTATAAATTTCCGAAAATAATAAGAAGTCTGTTAGCTCGCAGCTGGCCACAAGGTCTCGCGTTTTTTCCATAATGAAGTAATCTGCTGGCGCATGAATGAACAGTGCGAGTGAGATAGCGTAACTACTTACGCACGCCGCACAGCGCTTACAATAGCTTACTATAGCAAAAAGTGTCGTGACAACTTTTCGTAAGAATTTTTTCCGTCTAGCCCCCTTTCACAACGCGCGTTAAGGTACTTCGTTCTAAAAACTCTTATTTGTATTCCTCAAATTTTCAGTAATAAATATGGTCGAATTTCGACTACTGGGCGAATTCTAGTAATTATAATTATACAATCATTCGTACAGTCCTCGTTACAGTTCTACAGACACAAGGAATAACTTCTCAGTATTTTGATAGTTTGAGGAACGTACTTGCTTAGATCGGTTCAAAGTTTCATACTTTGCTCTGCAGTTTCTCATTTCTGTCTTCTAGCGCCTTTGTGTTAAGTTCATTGAGAGTTAGGCTCGTTTGCTTCTGTTGTATTTAGGTCTTAGTTTGCCAGTACAACCTAATATATACATATACTTACACGTATATCTATATAATTGTATATAAAAATCTCGTGTCACGGTGTTTGTGGTAGCACTCCTCCGAAACGGCTCGACAGATTTCATATTTTTTGTATTTAGGTCGCTATGAGAATAGTTCGTAAAGTATATTTCATACTGCTAGGTGATAAGGGTGTCCTTAACGAATGAATTTATATGGCAGGTCAACTCCCGATCCAGGAATAATTCCTGTGTCACCGAGGACTGTACAAACATTCAAACAACGGACACAAAGAACACCCAGACTCTAAAGAACCATTAGTGGACCATAAAATTTTTTGCCCCTTATGGGGATCGAACCCACAACATTCGGTGCGGCGGCAGTGGCGAGGCGACTACTTAAACCAATACGCCATACATGCAGTCAGACTTGCATATCTATGAAGGGATAGGCAGAAGTATATAATAAGCCCACACACATTAATTGCCAGCTGTTTTAGTTCCCAAGTAATAACAGGAGAATTCAAACAGAGAAAGTTTAATAACATTACTCGATGTGGCAATTGAAATCGGGATGGTATTTACGCAGATTAAGTCACACACAGTGGGGTAACCTAACTAATATTATAAATGCGATTGTGAGTTTGATTGTTTGTTACGCTTTCACGCCTAAAGTACGCGATCGATCATAATGAAATTTCGCACACACGTTGTTAGAGGACAGAAAAGGACATCATTATTACCTTTCAACCAGAAAAAGTACTGTTTCTTACTAAACATAGCCCAGCCTACATTTAAGCGGGCGAATCCGCGGGCAAAATATGGTATTTAATCATTCTTTAAATATGTTTTTTCTAACCACAGAACTGAAAATACGACGTGTTTTAACTGCCTCGGTGACGTAACGGTAGTGATTGTGACTGCAGCTGTGCATGCGGTCTTGTCTGTGAGTTTCTAAACTTGGTTGGTGGGCGTGGTTGAAACTAAACTATAAGTTTTAAAATACATTATTTTTATGGAAGTCTGGCTCGTATACACTCCCGCTGTGCCTTGGGTTCAATTCAATTCAATCAAGCAAAGCGTAGAGCTTTTTCGGTTTTGGTTCTTCCCCTATTACTTAGGAACTAAAACAACAATTCTCAGTAGTAACACGAAGTCAGTAATTATAGCTAAAAACGATAGCTGGTAGAATGCAGCCGAGACACACCTCTTACTACCTTTACGGCGATATAAACTTGAGACTTAAATACCTTATTACATAACTAAATTTCTGGTTAACAATATTCAAAACAATGTTACTTTGGGCAAGTAATTGGTTTTTATTCAAATCAAATTATATTAAAACTAGATGCGCCCGCGGTTTCACCCGCGTTTATAGTTACTGCGCCGACCCCGCGGGTCGTGACGTGATGTTATATAGATTATAACCTTCCTCGATAAGTAGGCTTTCCAACACTAAAAGAATTTTTCAATTCAAGATTTTAAGTGTCACATAATATAATATAAGTATGATGATATAAGTATGCTGAACTTATATTCGTCAATATATTACAGTAACTTGTACTGTTTCTGTAAAAAGGAAATATCTTATTTTCCACTTATTCCAGTCCACCGCGTACCGGGGCCAATCATTTTAGAATAAGTCATGTCCGCCTGGCAGTCCCCACCTGGCCTCTTCTTCGCTATCTATTATGTACATTAGCTTTCTATAAAATATTACATGCTATGCTTTTTAGATGTACATATACATTTTACATGTACACGTACATATATATTTTATATATCTAGTAACATACATAAATAGTCTCACGCCTATACTTGAAGGGGTAGGCAGATATGTATTTCATTGAAATTTTGCCATTCTGTCTCATGCAGCAAGGGGCATGTCAGTTGTCGCTTTTTGAGCACAGTTACAGACACAGCTCTTCAACAATGAAACTTGCTCAATCAAGAATTTATTGATAGAAAATCCAAACAATTTACTTTATATATACCTAAGTAAATTGCAGTAAATCTTGAAAATCTATTATAATAAACACACCATATTCACGAGGTCGTATTACCGAAAGGGGCAGGCGGTAGTTTAGGAAAGCTACCTTACCAATGTTTAAGAGATCTGTATACCTAATAGGGGCGAGCATGTTACGGCCTTCGTACCACATTAGCAGAATCTGTACTTAGGAAGAATTTCCTTACAGAAAACCTCAAGAAGACAATCTCCGACTTAAGACTGCGCCGAGCGAAATGTGCCAAAACAGGCGGTCACAGTTAAGTTGATAAAATCAACGCTTTTTGTTAAATATAAATATAAAATATACATTTACCATAACAATGAATGTGTTTACAAGTACTCCGTGTAAAAAACTTACAATAATTATTATTTTCACCTACAAAATTACGTAAATTTTTAAAAAGCGTAATCTTGTAGTACTTGTTTTTTAGATTATAACAGTAGAAATCTATCCTATTTTACAGCTTAAACGAAACATTAATAGTTATATTACAGTTTGTCCGTCCCAAATATTTAAGTTATTAGTTGACAATAAAGATACATATTTATCAAAAAAACACTTCAAATCCTCTATACAATTTTACTATGGCGGCCGCGCGCCGATTTGTATATCGAGCTCTGTCATTCAGTCCAACCGCGTGTTACGCTCGGCGCAGTCTTAAGAACTAAACCTTATATGAAATATTTATTTTAACCATTGATATCCACTCTATTACTTTAACCATTGATATTTATAGTTATTTTTCCGCGAACAAATACGTAATAACATACATTTTTACATGCAAAACGTATTTACTTATCTGTGGTAACCACAGACAATTCTCAGCATAAAACTAGAAAACTGAGGCCGTAAGCCAATATCCGTCGATAGAAATATAATAATGGAACTCGATAGACACAATAAGCGAACTCAAATAAAGGCTGGTTTCACGGATGGCGCAGTGAGTATTGGTATTACACCAATATACCGAGTGTTGTGGGTTCGTTAGACAAATTTGAGTTTTAGGTATTAAACACCTTAAATTATTTTTAATTTAATTTTTTATTTGAAATTATATGCTAGTTTCTGCTTGCTGACTTTGCTGGCGTTAACCCCATGAGAACACACAAAATATAGCTTACGGTCTTCCGCAAGATACAATCTATCTGCATGGCAAATTTTATCAACATTGGATAAGCGATTTACCCGTGAAAGCGTTACAAGCAGTCGGAGGCAGACGGCTTATACTTTCCTATAAGTGTGAATTAATATTTTTTAGTATAAATGACTAATACACAGATGTACTCAGAAACATTTTATATTCCTCTATAAAAATACACGTGCATTATCTTTAAGATCTGTTCTTCTTGCATCGTCTAAAAACAGTTTTAGACGATGCAGAAGAAAGACTTTAAGAAAGAAAAAGTCTATTGTACAAGTATAGATTGCCATTTAATCTTGTCCATATAGGTAGACGTGTTATTGCTATATTCGATAAACAAATACAAGCTATTCTAGCTATCACGGACAACAAACAGGTCGTATTACTCATGTAGTACAAAAGAACACGTAATCATGCGAACAGTGTAATGGACAATTAGTCCTGTCACTTTAAAACCAATATCACACAATTCACACGAAACTGAAATTCCTAGAACATAAATAGGCACGACTATGGTAATATCTATAATTAGACAAAGACAGAACTCCTATATTGTGACGTAACGTTGCAGTAGCAAGCAAGCAGCTTAGTGGAAGACCGTTGGATTGACACGCAGAAGTCTCAAGTTCGATCCCAAGACGAGAGATTGCGGAGCTACCTGCGTCTTAATTAATTGTTGATCGCACGGTGAAGGAAAACATCGTGAGGAAATCTGCATGTCTGAGAGTTCTCCATAATGTTCTCGAAGATATGTGAAGTCTGTCAACCAACACTGGGCCAGCTTGGCGGACCATGACTAAACACTTTTGACATTGAGAAGAAGCCCGTATAATACCTGGCTGATATTATATCGTTGCAGTAATTAACAACAGTTTACTTAACAAGATTTCAAGTAAAATATTTAGAAAGATACATCTTATTTGGATTGTTAATTACTAGCGTTTATACTCTATTCAGGTTTTTCTATTCTCCTGTACGATGGTATGTCACTGAGCTCGTCCTAAACGGCTGAACTAATTTTGATAAATTTTTTTTGTTTATTTCAGTGGTTCCCTGGATAGTGTTTTACAATGGGATCCGACCGCGGTGTGGCCGATTCTAGGATATTTTTCGAGCCGTCACGCGTCGCGTCGTGACAGCACGTGGCCTACGGTGGGCGAACCCCGCTCGTGTTTTATATAACCCTTATAAAGTTGTCAACTACGCAATTTGAATTGCGTAAGCAATCGGCAGTCTAGTTATATTTAATGTACTTGTGTTATTTTTACACTGTTGGAAGAGAAAATCACACAGGAATCGATGGCAAGTGGTTACAATAGCCTGTGACTTGCAACACCAGGAGTTTACTAATGAGTTGCTGACCGTTAGAAAACAAAAAAAAACAATAAAATAGTAATTATCGTTATCTAACCTGCGTTTTTCATTATTTGTAGTTGGGTTAGATCTTTTAAGTAAACATAACCTGTGTAGGGCGGCTCCGCTCTTCACATTACAGTATAATTATGACTCACCATGCTTCCAGTTCTTGGAAAAAAATCACAATGATCATTTGCCTACAGCACGGAGCCTTTAGAAACATATATTGAATCGAAGTAGGTGCTACTTGGAGGAAGTCCATTATAAAAAAATTGTTGAGAAGAGAGGAATCCGCCACGCACCCTCGTTTGCTAATTCGTTGCTTAATGGTCCTGAAGATGCCTTGTGCTAAGAGGAAATACGTGTCGACGCATATTTTGTGCTCGAAGCAGAATACTGCAAGTTGGAGTACGCCCGAGTTCCACGTCGTGGCTGTCCATATCCAGAGGAGTTCGGTATTGTCAACCTTTTTCTATTGAAGTAGTCGGGGTGGGCAATCTCAGGGTGTGTGGCAGGTTTCTCTCTTCCCAATAATTTTATTATTTTAGAAAATTGTTATGTCTTCGCAGAAATACATCATAAGGTTTTCATTACAGTTATCTGAAGCGTAAATAAAGCATCTTGAAATGCATCTTCTATTTTAAAACCTGCTATATTTTCTTGAAATTAATTAAGAATAGAAACAATAAACTTTAAAAGTTTTAATTAACTGTTTTGTTTTCCTAACCTTTCAAGGTACAAACTTAATGCGTTATGAATGAATAAATCATGTTTAGGATTTCACATTATTATCTGATGCGTGAATACCCTTGAATTTTGAAGCTACCTTATTTAGACTTTCAAAACTCACTCGAAACTCATTATTGCAATAACATGAAACTGCTTTCACAGAAAGATCATTAAGAAAACATTGTAATTATCAAATATGACTGAGAAACCCCAGACAGCTCTCAGACATTGGTTAAGTTGACAGAACTAAGCATTCACTCTATGCAGCCATTATAATTCACAACTTGAACAGAATCAAAGTAATCAATTCCATTCAATAATGAACTGTGAAATCATCTGTAAGCAGTTTCAAACTTTATGTAGTTAGGAACAAAGTTGAATTTCGCCGATTGCCTATCGTTGATGAGAAGACTTAATGCCTTCATTATTACTAACCTAATTCTGGAGTCGGTATTTTACAGGTAGTTAGCAAATAGGTAATTTATTTTTTATACAAATTGACTACAAATGTTGTAACTTTGTTTGAGATACGAATGAAAATTGCTGCTACTTTTTTTTGTAGAATAAATACTGCTAACTAGAACGCCTCTTTTAATTAGACTTGTTTTGATTTTCCTTTTACTGGTAAACGATGATCATGATCATGATCGATGCAATCAGGGAAAGCAGTCGCGTAAGAAGGCGCGTTAGGATCGCAAATCTCATTAGCAGCGCTTAGAAAAATGCATTAAAGTTAGGTATAATTTTAAAATAATAGTTTAAAAAAACTAGTCGTTTTATTTTCTAAATTATTGTATTGTCATCGGTCCTCGAAAGGTGTGCAAAGTTTCAAATCAATCCGTCGGTTTGAAAGGGGAGAAAATCGTTTAAAGATTCCTTTTCATAGGTAGATACAAACCAAGCTAATAAAAACGTGTTAAAAAGGGATAGGAGGGATAAGTACTTTGCCAACCATTTTTAAGGCATATTTGGATGGACGTGGACGCAAGAGTTTATGACGAAATTCACACTATTTATGGATATGTACGTGTTACTAGGTATGGGTAATATTAAAAAGAAATATATCATGTAATGATTATTACTGTAAAGCATTTTCAGTCTAATTATAAACATACATAATGCACAATACCAAACGGTAGTACCGAGTCCTTAACTATACATAGTAATTATCGCGTTGTGCACAACTGTATTAACATATAATTCTGCTCTATTTATGCATATCAATATAACGCCTAACTAAACTTTAAGGCACTCCGAAGTTTCCAATTCCCTTTAAAAGGTCACTCTAAAGATAATCTACCCTCGACATTAGTTAGTCTTGGGATCGATAATTTTATGTATAACAAATTTTCTTGACTCGTCGTAACCTCAACATATAAACGTGTCCTGACTTGAACACTTATAAATCTGAACAATAAAAAGAAAAGCTCTAAAACAACAATAAAATAAGTTATATAAAAATGGAGGCGTGTGACGCGGCGACGGTTCGCACCTGTCACCAAATGCTAATCATGCATTAATCATGGATTCACACAAAAACGCTTGTGGTGACGTAAGGGAGCGTACAGACTTTGCAAAGACTGAATACAGAAAGTATATTCTTAGTACATAGTGAATCTCCTCTGAATTTAGATTTAAATTAGAATTTTGAAAATAAGGATGTGCTTTGTCACGTATTTCTGATTTTAAAATGAGAACATCTACCATCAAAAATTATAAATAACCTGTGTAAATACCAAAATTTACTAATTTTATAGGTAATTTGTAAGAATCGTAACTTATCAATTAGCTTATCAAACAAGTTAATATTTTAATGCTCACAAAGTAAAACATAAAAAAAAATGTTATGACTGCCGTAACGGAGGCAAATAATATCGCCATATTTATTTTTCATGCTGAATTTATTTATACGATATTGTGCCCTATAATATCCTGACACTGGTCTAGCCTTAGGTATCGTTAGCCTTTGGGTTGCGGAGGTCAGGTGGCAGCCGCTCCGTGTAAAAACTGATATCCAGTCAAATCCGGTTAGACTAGAAAAGCCGACTCCAAATGACTTGAAAATAATAAAGGCTAGGGAGAAGAAGAAGTACGAGTATTGTCACTGCATTTATTAAGCTACAAAGCGTAGCAACATAGAACATACGTACATAAAAATTTAGTGCACGGATGGCGTCGTGGTTTAGGTGGTCGCCTTGTCACTACCACTGCGCCGAGTGTAGTGGGTTCAAAACCCACACAGGACAAAAAATTGTGTTACCACAAATGGTTGTTCCGAATCAGGGTGTTCTTTGTGTCCGTTGTTTGTAAGGTCCTCCGTGACATAAGAATTATTCCTAGGGTGGGAGTTGTCTTTTTAAGATAAAAATAAAACACGAACTATTTTCTAACATAGTCGGGCAAAAACGAACTAATCAGCAGCTGTAAAAGCTGTTGCCTAGGAATCAGATACTCTGACCGCTCACGTAAACGGTTCTTGAACACTTCTGTCTTGTTAATATGCGCATCACTTGAGGCACTTGAATGCATCGTATACTCGACCAACGCGCGCATATACCTTGTATGATCAACTCGCGCGAGTAACTTGCAAATATAATCTGCGCCAGTTACTTGCATCGTATGTACAAGCACCTTAACATTTGCACGATTTATTCCTGCGTACTATTTGCTCCGTCGATTCTGTCAGGCGTTTCACCGCCTTACCGAGTATTGAAGCATTTGTTGTTTGTATCACGTGCTTTTAAGTTTATTGGGTACACGGAACACGTTAGAAATATTTTATTACGTGGAAATATATTCAATTGCGGGTCGTGCAAAGTAATAGTGAACAAAAATACTTGCTTGAACGCCGAATAGGTGAGTAATTTGATTTTGTCGCCCTATAAAAAGGTAATGGTGTCGATAACGTTTAAGGAAATTTGCTGTTTGTTTTGGAATACAAATGAGAACAGGTTTTAAGAAAATTGTATCTTAGGAGATCGATTGAACAGAAAGAGCAGTTGCATTAGTAATTAGCTTGTCACTGTGACCGCACTAAGTGTTATGATCCTCTCACAAGATAAACTGTGTTTTCAAGTCCGAGTTTTCTTTGTATCCATTGTTTGCAAAATCATACAAGACAATAAAACTGTAACGTGTAAATATTTATATGTGGTAATCATCTAAAATTAAACTAACAAGCCCAAAGTTATTTTAATACATCACTGAAAACCACATCCCAATTAATTCAGTCATCATGCAAATCTGCGTGTATAAACGCACAGACAGATAATCTGCATGTTATAGGTTAGTTTATTTTTTATCATTATAGCAATAACTGCTGAATCCACATCCGATAATTAGTTCAACAATGTCTGGAGTCGTCTAATTCTGTTTATTTATTATTATAGCATTAAAATTAGATAAAAAATAAGACACCATTTTTGAGTCGAATATATTGTAGCCGTGTATTATGCCTAAGCAAAGTATGAACTACACGTGACCTTATACCCCTAACAGTATAAATATTATTTGATAAATGACATGTCTATCGATTCCTAAGTGCCGTGCGTGTTACAAACCTTACCTATTTATATTATATAGACTACTTTGAAGCGCCTATTTTCGGCTACGAATATATTTTTGTGTTACTAAATGTTGCCCGCGACTTTTCTGTGTTAATCTAGATGTTGTCAATAAATTTATATCTCCCGAGAACAGTATTTTTTGTGGATGCAATGTATCTACCCTATGTGCTGTATACAAAATTTCACGATGATCGGTCGAGTAGTCAAGGCGTAAAAGCATAACAAACAAACAAACTCACTTTCATTTAAATATTAAGTGAGGATAGCTTTGTAGACAAACTGTTTTATTGCAGGGCCTTCTCTCAGTATGTGATGGAACAGTAGTAGATCTCTCATAGTTAGATAACTTTCTATGTGAAACTTCACACATCTTCGAGAATAAGTTTTTATTAATATAACCAGATGAGCCGTACTGTGTCTATGTATTATTCATACTCGCTCGACAAAATGACTTCACTTTGTGTAATAAGAAGCAGTTAGTGAAATCTAACAGTAAAGGTCATCGCGACTTTAAGTGTGATATTCATGCCTCGTTTAAAGATTAAAAGAAGAAGGAAACAGGCAGTTCCTATATTATGGGGGAAAAGCATTAAAACAAAACACGTACTCCCACACTCGGAAGAACTGTAGAGAAGTATGTATAAGTATGTATAAGAAATGCCTCCATATTTCCATTCATTCCATCTTAATTTATTTCGACTTGCCTGCACGGATAGTGGTCGCCTCACGACTATAACTGCTTCAAATTTGAGGGTTCAAACCCCACATAGGGTAAAATTTGTGACATCCACGAATATTTGTACCAACTCCATGTGTTCTTTGTGTTCGACATTTGAACACTTGTAAAGTTCCCCGTGACATAAAATTTACTAATAATAAGTTAGCTGAAAAAGAAATCTCTATAGTTGTGAATGCATTAACGCAACCCTGATTGCAAGCAATCATAGGGCATAGTAACTGCTTACCATTACACGGATCTGCCTGTCTACCACGAATGTTTGTAGAGTTTTCCTTCTCCCTAGCCTTTATTATTCCCAAGTCACTTGGGGTCGGCTTTTCTAGTCTAACCTCCGCAACCCGAAGGCTATCGATACCCTATAGCTAGACTAGTGTCAGGATATTATAGAGCACTGACTTCCCAATAACGACTGCCATAGATGTTCATGGTAGCCATGACCGACAGCTTAACGTGCTCTCCGAGGCACTAAGCAGGCGATAATTGTCAATCAATACGCACATCATTTCGAAAAGTCATATAACTTCCGAAATTCAGAGGTGCGCGACGTGGGTTCGAACCCGACATCCTCTGCATTGCAGTCTGTTGGTCTCCCCACTGAGCTATCGCTGCTACATGTTTGTAGAGTTTCCCGTGACACAAAATGTGGAGTTAAAAGAAACTCAAGGGTCTCAACGCATTAACGCAATCCTGTTAGAAATCAGTTACAGGGTATGGGCACAGCTTAGCAGCAGACAGGTATGCCTGTTTACCACAATTTCTACGTCGCGACTTTCCAATTGCAACTCTAGTATCTTAGCCATTCGGTTAAATCTTCTTTGAATCATTTAATCCATACCAAAAAGTTATAGCGCCAAAATTTACGAAAATAATTTTATCGTAATACCAGAACTCATTATTAAACCCAGAAATTATTATATATCCATTTACAAGTCTAGCGGTTTATCCACTAATTAAGCTTTAGTAAGTTAAGTAAGTTCGTAAGTGGTGCTTAGCTAAGTTAATAAGATATGAATTTTAACTGCCCACCAAAATGCTGGGCGTTAATGAATAAGTTTAGTTCAATATTCTCTAAGCTTTCCTTGAAGTTTTCATAGAGCGATACTGAGAATTTTAGCATATCTTAATCTTAACTAATCCAAAAAATATTATAAATGTAAAAGATTGTGATTTTGATTAACCTTTAGAGTATTATTGTTTATACATCAGAATACATATAGGTAGGCTACTAAAATCTATCTTAACATAAATCTCATATTTATTCTTCATTATTCGCATGGAACACAGATCGCTTGCAAATTACTTTACGTACTACCAAATGGCTTTATTAACCGTAGCTTAAATTCTAATTTTGAATCTTTTTAGCTTCGACACAACATCTGGTATATTAATAGGCAAAAATAGTGCAAAATAAATATAGGTATCTTAGTCTATCAAATAATGAAAGAAAATCATTGCAACAAGTTTAGGGACACAAAGAAAACTAAGATTTAGGATAACTATCTGTGGAATCGAATCCTCAGCGTAATGGCAGTGGCGACATGACCACTTAAACCACTACGTCATCCTTACAAAAAAGATTGAAAAAGCGTGAGGTGGGGGTTATCAAAATATCTTAGAAAGCACCCCATGCTTTCTTACATTAAAATTATTAAATTATTTTCATCTGTTTTTAATTAAGTGCGTATTTTAGTATTTTAAACTGCTATTTATTATTTTGTTTAATTTATTTATTTTAAATTATTGTATTGTCATCGGTCCTCGATAAGTGTGCAAAGTTTCAAATCAATCCGTCGGTTTGAGAGGGGTGAAAATCACATTCAAAGATTCCGTTACATAGATTCATAGACACAGATACACACCAAGTTAACAAAAGCGTGTTAAAAATCCTTAGATATTAGATGCGTCAGAATATTTGCTAACTTGTGTGAACTATGTTTGTGAACTAAAGTGTGTGACTGTACGCGAGTTTATAATTTCATAATAATATTTTTAACTTGTTGATTTATGGTATTGATGGTATTGTATATTGAAAATATACGCTTATATTTCTCGCTGGGCGTGAGTTGAATTCTTTAGATAGGTAAAAAGATTTTATAGTTTTTTGTAACAAAATTCTCAGTAGCAACACAGGTTTGCTAAATGTGCTCAGTTTGTTAGTAAATGGCAACAAGCTCGCAAACTATAACGCGAGACCAAGAAACGTAAATTTCGATTATTTTTTTTAAATTCCTGCACTAGGAATAAGTTCTGTTTCGAAAAGGGGAAAACAAAATTCCAAATTTGAAGATTGTAATTTGAATATTCGTACATTCAAACTTCAAATTCAAAATATTGTTTTTAAAATTTACAAACATTCAAACAACGAACACAATGAACACAAATGTCCGTCGTGTGGGGATCGAACCCACATCAATCGGCGAAGCGCAGTGGTGACCTTAGATTTACTACTTACTTACCCTACCGCAATTAAATTTCATTATAACCTTATTTGAAATTTAATTGTGGTAGCAATAGAGCTCTGCCACCTCATCGAGTATTAATAGGCATGAATATATTATTATGTATTTACTTTTTATAATAAAGTGTACACGGTTTACTTAAAAGCCAGTTACATAGTCATTATCAATCACGTTAACAAACAAGTTTGTCAATCTCGTCGCATTCTCATTACGACTCCTGCGGGAGAGGATAATGAGAACACATCTATAATGACCCCGAAAGGCATTCCTTACAATTTGTAGAGATTGTTCTGATATAACATACTTTGTAAGTCGATCTTGTGATTTCCTAGAATACAGGTACGTAAAAAATCTTTATTCAAATTGATTTAATTATGCCAAACTATTATATATATATTATTACGTAAATTAATTTAAGCTGTTAATTTGCTTGCAGAACATTCTCATGCTGGTTAGCCCCTTAACTGGCACAGACAAGAAAATAAAATACATTGTAATAAACACTGGTTTTGTGCCAAGTAATATTACTTAATCTATTCCTAATAATGAAAAGACGATAAATATTTAGCATTGTTAAACAAATATTTTCTTTGTTCATTTAAAGTTCAAATTAACAGACAAATCTAAAAATCAAATAAAATCATTTATTGTAAAGTCACCCGCGACACAGGATATATTCTGAATACGGAGAGTTACCTAAAAAGACTTGCCAGGAAAGCCCAAATTCATTCGACTCAGGAATCGAATCCAAGATCACAGCTAACTACCGAGGCAGTTTTTCGTTTTTTGATATTTAATCAATATCAGCCTCATAACATCTATAATTCTGCGTACATGTCTCAAACTATTACATTTCAAGCTTTGGCCGTGATATATAATTATATTTAATAGACTAATAACTTCCATGATTATTATCAATTTCATAAATAATCTTATTCACGTATACACGCGATGTCACTCGTCTCATGTGTAATGGCTCCGATTCAACCGAAATCTACCATTGACAAAAAAACCAACCTGTTTGTGCCCATCCAATGATGAGGTCGTAAACTTGGTTCTCAGTTCGGACAAACTAGCATTAGGCTTTTTTTTTAGGAATATTATAATAAATCACGAAGATTACGATAAACAATTGAATACTCGGCTGTCTACCCCATCATGGTGAAGCGTGTATTTATCTATAATTAAAGCCACCATCAAAGCTTTGAATAATCCAAAAGCATTGAACTAGTTTAATGAAAATCGACTAATAAATAAGTCCAGCTTAAGGCCAGCAATATTGGTTGCAGTTTGAAGTTTAGCCGTATAAACGAATATTAAATACGACTATAACGTAGTATTTCTATCTATTTATATAAATATAAATAACGACGAAAAATAGTGAATAATAGCAGACTACCCATGCATAAACTTATTTAGTTTCTCAGAATTCAGCAACCGACTGAAAAGACAGATGAAATACACTATGAAAAAGGAAAATATAAATAAAGAGTGGCCATGAGTTTCTTGCCCGTTCTTCTCATGAGCCCTACACCCTTGCTTTGCTGAACGTGGCAGTAAATGTAAATTCACAAGAAAAATTTACGTTTAACTTTGACATTCATAACCTTGTAACCTAAGTTGAATAAATTTATTTTGATTTTTTTTATGAAGTAAATATTAAATTTGGTTTTCCATAAATTTTACTTTTTGAGATATTTATTTTCACGTTTTGGAAATATGTATTCTCGCTAGCGTGAGCTTGTTTAGTTCCTCTTAAAATATAATATAAGCCCATTTCCTGAGTACCAACTAATATTATATCCAAACCAAATTTAATTTAAGCTGCTTAACATATACCCGAGCTTACGCATTTACATTATTAGTAGAACATATAAAGATACTTTAAAAAAATCTCATTACCATATAATCTAAAAAAATAAATCAGAACATCTTACCTTTAAGCGCCATAGTCGGTAACAAAGCGAGAGCCTGCAGCATCGACCAAAAATAAGTCTTTCCGTTCCTCATTCCGTCCTCATAAAGCATTCACACGTTTTCATCCAAAACAGTACATTTTCAACGTTACGTCACTGTTATGTGTGTTCATTTAAATGTTCATTAATTTCAGCCACGGTTCATTTAATCCGCATTCGTTCATTTGTTTTTTGACGCAGAGTCTGTTTACGCGTTGACTTTTATAGTTTATAATGCGGCAGAATAAAAGCGTATTTTTCGACGTAACACTTTTATGATGTATAAGTTATTCAATTAAAACTGAAAATAAAATGAATGGAGAATGTTTTAATGATTTGACAGCCTCAATAAATAGATACATGTTTTCACTTCAATGCAATATCTTTCAATGTTCAAAAGATCTATATACATTATTACTTTAAAACAATTTTATTGTACCAATAATACCAAACATGCCATTTATTTTTTGACAAACAATAGAAATTAATAACAATGACAAACTGACATTGAATAACTTTAATTGGATTTTATTCTTTGAGCTTCTATATATAAATGGAAGCTTTGGTTCATTATGTTTTGTTACTTTTATAAATAATAAGTGTTTTTTACAATGTACGACATTACAAATTTTTTCTTCAAATTGCTCACAAATCTACGAGTACGCATAAAGTCTCGACAACAAAAACGATATTTAAGTCAGCCTTAAAAAAGTTACATTGTGACGGTATCCACTTGAAGTTAATAGGAAAATAAGACCCGTATTTCACTTAACAACTACCAACCCAGGCAGAATGATTTTTATACTTCATTGAACATTTTACCTTTAGGATATCTTCCTGGCATTTTATTTATTAAAATAAGATCCTAACATCATTATCATAAAATAATTATTTCAAATTACTCACACAAAATACAAAAAAGAAATGAAATTAATGAAACACTAGTAGTCACAGTCCACTGTACAATCCGTTCATTCAAAACCGCTAGTATTCATTTAAAATGAAAAGACACAAGTTGTAACACACGGACATCGCTAAAGTATCGGCTACGATGCGAGAGCGCGGCACGTCCTCACCGTAGCGGATCCCGTAGCAAACTGGAGCGTACGGCGTAGACTCGACGTCATGAAAAGGTTATCGTTCAAACCCTTATACATTGCGCCTTTTGCATGAATAGGAATACGAATGTGTCATTTTTTGCTTCTGCTCCGTTTTATGTTACAAAGAATGTTTGGATTTCTTGCGTAGAGCGTGAATGCCTGGTGCAGTAAAAGTGTCTCGTACAAAGGAATACGAGTCTGAATGCGAGTGTACAAAGATTTTGTACTGTTTATTTTCCCAACACATAGTAAACTCTTTGGTAATTGGAGTACTTTTTGAAGTAACTTTTAGTTTTTCTCTCGACTACAAATAAGAAAACGGTGATATTTTGGGTGTATCTTTTAATATATGTTTCCTAGTACTGTATTCACTAGTAAATTGATAAAACAGACTTCTATGTTTTGTATATATTAGTGTAGTAACTTATTTACATAAATAATTACCGTTTCATATGAATGCGTTTACTCTTAAACGAATAACATAAATATGTGGTCTGCGGTAACCATCAGTCATTGCAAGTTTATTTAATAATTATATGGACAAATACAAAGCGGGAAGCAGATTCCAGTGGTTATTTCCAGTAGTACTTAATTATAAATTACGCTTTTATGGTATTATTTTATTCATGAGGTACAATTTTCAATCCTTGTTCATAGTTAGGTTTCTTGTGACGTATCTTACGCATGTAGACTTTTTATCAAACCAAACTCCTTCTACAAATCAGAAATCGATTCACTGGCCATACCAAAAGTATATATGTTTCTTTTTTCAAATTTAAACATGCATTGCATTCGATCATTAATCCCATCGTTGGACCCATCGAGTAACAGTGTTACCGGTAGGAATTTATCCCAACGAGCCACACTATTACAGGTTTGGGTGTTACTGTATGAGAATAAACCGCTAAAAGGCTAGATATTAAGCCTCTGGCGTATCCATTATAGTTATTAATAAAAAACAATTAATACAGCATAAGATAGGTACTTCTTGTTCACGCAAATATTTTTCTCAGAGTACAATCTATTTCAGTTTATTATGATTAACTATTTGAACAAAGTATGGTAAATAATGGCTAGGGTTATATTATTTGGTGGTACAGTTAGCAAGCAGAACAGCAGCGATAGCCTAGTGAGAAACCGTTAGACTGCCATGCAGAGGTCTCCAGTTCGAACCCAAGGCGCGCATCTCTGACTTTTCGAAGTTATATATATATATATATAGTTAATTATCGCTTACTTTAACGGTGAAGGAAAATATCGTGAGGAAACCTGCATGTCTGAGAGTTCTTCATAATGTTCTCGAAGATATGTGAAGTCTGCCAACCCGCACTAGGCCAGCGTGGTGGACTACGACCTAACCCTTCTCACACTGAGAAGAGGCCCGTGCCCAGCAGTGGGACAGTTTAATACAAGGTTGATATTATTATATACAGTCAGCAACATAAATCGATACACAGTAGTAAGATTTTAATTTGCTCTATCTATTTCTCCCTAGCCTTTATTATTCCCAATTCACTTGGGATCGGCTTTTCTGGTCAGTTTTTACACGGAACGGCTCACCTGATCTCCGCAACCCGAAGGCTAACGATACCCTAAGGCTAGACCAGTGTCAGGATATTATAGGGCACTGACTTCCCAATAACGACTGCCATAGATGTTCATGGGAGCCGGGACCGACATCTTAACGCGCTCTCCGAGGCACGGAGCAGGCGATAATTGTTATAACAAATTCGTTTTTATAACCACATAAAATGATAATTAGAATTTTTAATTGATTAAATACTTTTACAAAGTCATTTTCTGTGCAACTACTAATGTTTCTGACTGTACTGTTAGTGTAATATAAATATATAGTTAGAAAAAGAGAAAATAGAGAGCCAGATGAAAAGAGAGTGAGTAAAAATAAACAGAGAGGGGGAGGCAAAGAAAGTAAGATAAAGAAGTACTTTGAAAACGTTTTGTTTATTAGAGCATTTATTAGAGAGATTTCGATATACGGTGGCTCAGTTGGATCAACCGGTAGATATCAAGATAGTCTATTTTCCTTTTGATACTTGAGAGAGCACACAAAGCTATCGATGTCATGAACATCTATGAATCGATACGGGAAGTTATTATTTACTCCGATATCTAGCCTAACCTTAGAATATTGTTATCCCTTTAGATTGTTAGGGTCGAAAGGTAGTCGCTTCATACAAATATTGATATGAATGTCAACATTTTTACAGATAAATTTAGTAACATTAAGAAAAAGCCATTAAATTAATATTCAATCTCAATTTTCTCGTAAATATTAAAAATGGGATAAAGAGAAAGGGTATAAAACTTAACTAAAAACCTTAACGACAATTATCCAAAAAAATGATTCAGTTTAGTAAGAACTTCCACACCGTGAGTGGTCATGATTTTTATTTTTCAGATACTTGCCATTACAAAATAATTACTACAGTGTGTGAAATTACCAGACCGACAAACAGATAGAAAACCCCACAGACGAATAGACAAACAGGCAGAAAAAAGAGAGAAAGCCAGACACGCAAACAGACAAGCAAACAAAATAGTAGGGATCCCTAAAAATTGTGTGCATATAACTTATAAAGTTTTGATGGCCTGTCCGTTGCCCTAGCCACTCCATTCTTGCCATTTTAAACTTGCGTTTAACTAATGAAGTTTTCACATATATCATTCTTAATAAGGAAAGCCTTTCAGGCTGTATTGCACATCGCATGACTGCAAGTCATATAGTTGTTGCAAATAAAAAGTAACAGTTAAAACAACGCCCTGGAACTGTTATTAAAGCCAGCCAGTATTTTGCTTCCTTTTTATTACTCACTATGTTAATATACATTTTTATTTACTGTGAAAGCCGTAAAAATCATAAAAATTAAGGATTTTTATGAAAAACTATAGCCAAACAAATTGTATGAAATAAGTAATTGCTGCATAAGAGCGTAGCCATATCTGGTGTGGCATTTGTCCAAAGCCAGAAATCGTAAATTGATCTTATTGTTATTCTATAGAGTATTGAACCGGCAAGGCCACCTTAACAATAGCCGAGAAATGTGTTTCCCGAGCACTATGATATGTCCTTCTTCAAACGAGGTTTAAAGAGAGTTCTTCTTTCACGGTAGGCAGCAGCTTTGCTGTGTCCTGACATTGCTGAAGTCCATGAGCAGCGGTTACCACTTTTCATCGGTGGGCCACTTGCTCGACTGCCACCAAAGGCAATAAAAACAAAAAAAATATATATTAGCCTAACGCTTACATTTAAAGCGAAACTAAATAATAACAAAAAATGGCGTACATAACTATTTATTATACAGTAAAAACTTACAACTTAACCTCTCTTTCGTCTCCTTTCTATTTTAAATGATAGAAATATATTTAAATGATTCTTTTTTACTTATTTTTGTAAACTGTGTTTAACAAGTAAATAAATTATTGATAATATGATAAAGTAAAACCTTTTGTCAGTCTTTTGCGAGAACCGGGCCTGAGGTATGATTAGGCAGTTCACATTCTACCCACATAGCTACTGCTACCTAAATAAATTAATACCTCAGTATTTGAAATTAATATAACACAAATAAAAGTGAAACGTCAAAATTCTTGACACATTTCCCTTACAAATGGAAAGAAACTCCAATTACAGTGTGAATATGTTTGACATTTTGATAATAGTCGCACGAATATTTCACCACATAATGATATTAAAAATAGGCCTTAAAATTTTACTCCAACGTAAACACAACTCTAGCGTCTACAAATTAGAGTTTAATCTTGCATGGTATAGTGACATGATTAGTTTGACCGTTCCTATATTTTATAGCCCGCGAAGGCACATGTCGTACACGTCACAATGAATTTTTGATAAGAGTACACATAGGCCAAAGGTTTTAAAACTCGCCAAAAGGTCTAAGTTCAATATAAATTATAAGTGTTCTTTCTTAACACTATTATTTTAAAAGGTTACATTTAATTGTACTGGTATTAGTCTATATTATGCACACAAATATCCGCTTTCAAAAACCTGCTTTAACGTTTTTTTATTATTATATCTAACCTCAACCTCAATCTCTATTTTAAAATAATTGTATTTAAAGGCCATGGTCTCTACATATTCGGTGATGGTCAGAATGAGTCAGCCATTGCACGGGAAACTACTATTCTTTTGTATCTTTTGTTTCGTTGCCGTTTTGCGTGGTAAGTAAGATTTCGGATTTCTGGAGACACGCGTTCCTTACGTTTTCTTATCTCTCATTCTTTTGCTCCGCAAATTGCCGGTTGTATCCCGGTATTGCATGCGAATATCAGGTCAAACGCCTGTTTACCACTTTTGCTGTATACAATGACATCCAGACACAATGCTTTTATCAATATGTCTTTTATCAATTTGGTACAGAGATAGACTAGATCTTGGGAAAGGACATAGGTATCTTATATTGTAAAAGAGGGCATGATGGATTTAAAATAAGTGATGAAAGTTTGTATGCGAATTCGTTATTATCGAAGATAAAACCATTAAACTTTGTATTTAGGCACTTGACAAGAAGTAAATAAGTAAACATTTGTACCAGCAACTTTGAAATTTTGACCTACATGGGGATGAAATAGGAGATAAAAGTTCGTATGAAAGACCAAACAAATCTGTCTATTTCTACAATACGTATATTTATCGGAAAAATTGTATAGGTAATTAGTAAAAATGGCGTCTTAATATGTGCACGTAGTGTGAGCGCGGGACACGCCGCTGGTGTCTTTAGACAGACCCTGCCGGTTATTACTAGGGGTACACCGCAGATTAAATAAATGCCTCTTTAAAGGCGTCTGTATTATAGCTTTAATAATACAAAACATTTTCCATGTACCCACAAGTAAAAAGTTTTGTCTGACTACAAATATGCGAGTATACACAACGATTCTCAGGCAGGGCATTATGCGGCTGCTCTTTTAAAATTCTAAGAAGATTGTATGCTAACAGACAGTAACAGCATGATTACTCTAAGACGTGAATTCTGTCAAATTGTCGATAATTTCGATTCGCAGCATAATAATAATGTCTATCCAGATCTACAAATATGTATGGGCAATCGAGAATAGTTGTGTGACAGGTGAAATTTGGCGTACGACAAACGAGACAGTAGGCCAAATAAACGTATAAATTATGTCAGATATTGAGGGAGATGTTGTTGTGCACCTGTCAGTAGACAATGTTATGGATACTGAACTTCCCATAAGTTAAGGCTGAAAGTTGGTGTTCCAGTCCTGTCAATGAAAAATCTTGACGCACCAAGGCTATGTAATGGTACACCGCAAGAAATTACTCATCTAGGATGCAATATTATAAAACTATAATCATGACTAGAACGGAAAAAGGAGAAAATGTTTTAATTCCCCGTATTCCGATAATTCCGACCAATTTGCTATTTCAGTTTTAAAGAGAGAGAGAGCAGATTCCCTAAAAACAGCATTTACGATAATAATAAACAAAACTGTTTTCCATGGGCAAGTCTATGTGGCAAGTATCAAACCCCCAAAATCTTAATGTTGTAGCAAAACAAAAAACAGCATGGAAAGCAAAAAACGTAGTTTATAGAAATGTATTAAAATAAGATATTTGCAGTATACCATAGCATTTATATGTGTATTATTTGCAAAATAAATAAGTTAAAATTAAAAATGCTGCCCGAAGTAACTATTCCACGTGGACGAAGTCGCGGGCAAAAGATAGTTTACAATAAACGCCGTATTACTGTAAAGTCATTATAGAATGATAAATGAGAGTTACGCCGCTAGTCCTTGTAATTAAAATTCTAATAATAATTATTATAATTAGTTGAGTCAATTATGTTAGTTTTGTGGTAATTTTCCCGTCAACATTGTTATGATGGTAGATAGGCTTGACATTTATACCGTAGCGTTGACTTTACATGGCAGCCTTTAGACTGGCTTATATGTACGTAGGTTGTTGAAGTTGATAAATTGAGTATATTTGCTTTGGTAGCACCGTGGCCATGAATGCAAGTGATGTGCATGAAGTATTCAGTTCGATTCCTGGGTTGGAAAAAATGTTGTTGGAGTTTTGCAATTGGGATTGTGCTCAGTAGACGGCAATAGACTCGCCGTCTATTACGTGAAACTTTAAACTATAGCTCGTGAAATGAGGATGGAAGTATTTACGAACCTCTTCGGGGATTTAGAAGTAAGGCTTTATTATATATTATGCATCTAAATTCTCAGTAACAGCACGGAGGCTAGAACAGTTACCAGCAATGGGAATATTCTCTTTAATATGTGGAACCTCTAAAGAAGTGCCGAAATAAAAGTGTGATACAACTTTGTCTGTACCTTCTGTGGGCTGTAGGCGTAAGTGTATGAAAATTCATAGTAACAGCACGGACTCTGCAACTGTTTCCAGTAGACGGCAATATTCTCTTTGATATGTGGGACCTAAAATCTTAGCTGACGAAATATGGACGTGATACATCCTTGACTACCCCTTGAGATATAGATTAGCGAGAAACTATGTAAGTAAATTTATAATAAAAGCATTTTTTATTCTCTTTATTGAAATTTAAAGGCTTGAAATCTAAACAAAGATTATGCTAGCCCCATCATAACCTAAATAAAATCCAAGTGGCAAAGAAAGAGGAATATTAATTCAGAGTTGAGTTCTGTTCAAATTATTAATAAATTTATAAATGTTTGTAGCTTCTTTGCTGTAAGGTCTCGACAGAATTGTTTGAAAATACCTAATTCTAAAAGAAATAATAGCATGGAGCCTAGAACTGTTACCGGTAGACGGAAAAATACTTTCTAACACGTGGAACTTATAAATATAGCTGATAAAATATGAGTCTGATACATACCTGCCTATCTCTTTGGAATTATAAATGTGAGACTGTGTATGTAAATTCTTAGTAACAGCACGGAGTCTGGAACCGTGCCCAGTAGACGGCAGTAGACTAATACGTGGGATATGAATAAGTATAATTAATTAATTATCTGTTGAAGTCTGGGGTGATACACAGCTGCCTAAGCCTTTGAAGCTATAATAGGCGTGATACTATGTATACGAATTTTCAGTAAGAGCATGAATTCTGGAAATCTTTCCAGTAGATGGCAATATTCTCATCAAGACGCGGGATCTAAAAACATAGCTGACGAAGTATGTAGGTTCATTTTCAACACGGAGTGTGAAACTGTGCCCAGTAGACGGCAATATTCTCTTTAATATGTGGAACCTAAAAACATGCCTAATAAGTATGATACCCCTTGGGGGATATAGGCATAAAGTTTCACGTCTATAGTTCCGAAGTGTTGGGCAGAGATGTATAACACCCATATTTTGTTGGCAATGTTTAGTACATTGCCATCTATTACTAAAAATTCGAACGCATGGCTATGTCTTCTTCTTAGTCGATCACTCTTGTCAGAGTGATCGTGGGTATCATTGATGAACAGGGTTGCGGCGCACTGACGTCATTTGCCGCACGTCGAGCGATGTCCCTCCACCCCTGGCGGCTACTGGCATTGCGAGCACACTGAATTGCAGTTGACTTTTTTTTAAATTAATTATGTTTTTAAATTTTAAAATAACTTTACATACTATAGAATGTAATGTAATTTTTAGTAACAGCACGGAGACTCGAACTGTATTCAGTAGACGGCAGTAGACTAATACGTGGGACCTAAAACATAGCTATCAAAATGTGAGGTGTTACACCTCTGCTTACCCCTTCCATGTTGTACTAGTGCACATACATGATACTGTATGTAATATTACCGACCAAACAATGTTTATAAAGTAATCTATCCTGACTATTATCTTGACATATTGTACACACAAGCTAATATGTCGCACAAAATAAATATTTTCCCTTTCGAACAAACAATTTCATCCGTCATTGTATTGGGTAAAACTTCAGGTAAATTGTCGATGTTGTGTGTTTGTTTGTAAACGATGTTTGTGCTATTATTAAAAAGGCCTCTATTATGATTTTGTACAGATTATCTATAACTATATTTAGCCTGCGGCTTCGTTAGCGTAGGTTATGTCAATTTTCTATCCCTTGGAAACAGTACTTTTTCTGGATGACAGGTACCGTATGTCCTTTTCTGTACCTCTGACAACGTGTATGAAAAATGTTTTTTGATGGTCGGTCAAGTAGTTAAGGCGTGAAAGCGTAACAAACAAACTCACATTCGCATTTATAATATTAGTTAGGATATCAGCATTGTTTATAAACTGTAATGATAATGTCCTCTAAACCAAATTTCGGCCTCGGCCAAAGTTGGCCAGTCCTAACGGAGACTGGCCAACTACGTAGGAGATATTATAGTGCACAAGTGTGTGCGCAAACACAAATGCACTCTCTGTTCCCTAACTCTCATGATCCGATAGGACGGATAATCCAACACGACCGGAGAGAGATCAGGCGCAGGACAACGACTTTACGTGCTTTCCGAGGCACGGGGTCGTCTAACACCGCTAACTTCCTAACTCCGGGCTACTATTGAGATTTCTTAACAGAAAAACGCAATAACTTTTTCCTGGACTGACCCGGAATTCGAACCCAAGACCTCATGCACAGCAGTCGCATTCACTACTGCTAAGCCACGGAGGCAGTATAAACTGTACCACTATTGAGCACGGGCATTTTCTCAGTATAAATATTGTTAGATTATAGTCCTAAACGCTGGTTCAGTGTGGGTTGGCAGGGTTCACATATATTTGAGATCGTTATGGAGATAGATAGATTAGACATGCAGTTTTCTTCACGATGTTTTCATTTACCTTAAAGGCGTATTTAATGCGCATAAAACATCAAAAGTCAGACGTGCGTGCTATGGATCGAAATATAAATGGAGAACATTCTATATTGTATTCACCTCCAGTTTCTTATTTATTTTTATTATAAATGTCGGTTCGTTTTAAAGATTATCTAAAGTATTTTAAAACTGTCGCGCCGCTGTATTTGTACGTTGAAGATATTTTTGAAAACAAATTGCAATCAGCTATTTAATACGGTCGGAATAAAAAACCGTTTGAAAAAAAGAACTTATAGCTTTGGCAACACATAAAATCCACTGAATAGATTTTGATGCCATTTTTAAACTTCGCTAGCTCGGATTCTAACTTATAATGTAACCTAATTCTATATAATTATGTTAAGCACAAAATATGATCTACGATCCACACACTTTATATTTTGGGTGAACTGTAACTATATATGAATTAACCGGTTTATAAAAGGCTAACCAACGACGTGTCAAAATTAAAATTATGGCAAGTGATTTGATTGGCTGTTGCTAAATCAGCAGCCAATCCCAGCAGATGACATGCATTTGACCGTTAGCCGTCTATTCACAAATTTCGAATGATCGATTTTTGATTTGGCTTTTACAAACTAAATGGAAGTCACGGAGAAAGGTAAGTGGTAATAGGCTTATGTTCTGGTATTACAGTATTTAGTCTCGTTAGTCGCCAAACTGTACTGAGGATATAACGCTAAACAGACGTCGTAATGTAATTTGTGTTCAAAGCGGAATACTGTGGGTTGGAATATACTCTAATCCCATGATACTGCTTTCTGTCATCAGAGAAGTTTGGTATTGTCAATCTATTTCTTTTGCAATAGTAAGGGTGAGAATGTGAGGGGATCCCTTGTCTCTTTCTCTCATACCAGTTATTGATATTCTAGTATTGAGGCTTCTACATAGTGCCCATTTTTATCTCTATATTCCAATGACTGAAATCTAAAACATTAAGTATATGGTGATTATTGCTTTATAACATATGCACCTGATTTTCCTATATTATGTTTTTAAAGATAATTCTCCTACTATGAAACACTCTGGTAACTATAATAATAATAATAATAATAATATTTATTTTCTCACCACAATATTACAGCAATTACAATGAATAAAACAATATATTTATGGAATTTATACTGTGGGAGACTGGTGCCTAAGCTAGGCTTTTGGCCTGTATTTCAGGTCACCAGGTCGTCCCCTCTTTAAAAACAAGTGATCGGAAACTGGTAGAAAGCAGAGGCTTTTTATACACACATTCCGCCAGTTATGATTTTAGGTCTAACTAAAGGACGAGCCTATTAGTGTCTACATACCAGGCACGGTTTCAGGCTCCAAGCTACTACTGAAAATATCTTAACAGAAAACTCGATAACACTTTGCTGAACCCGATATGATCATTTATTTTTTATTTATTTATTTTTATTAGGTCAACCAACAACTGTTTACACCAATACATCGATCAGAACTTACAAACTAAGGTAACATAGTTCGGTACAACAATTAATTATAGGTTAACGCCACATGCGTTTGATACGGCTTTACTCGATACCATACAGCTCTTACATTCACTGCCAGGACTAAGGCAATCGATTGTAAACAATTTTAAACAAAACATAACGTTATTAATTCGTTCCGAAAAGATAATTATAAGTTCTCACAAACGATATACGTCTACGTGACAAAACCCTAGTTCAGGAAGCAAGTAAGCCGCTAGTTAATAAGACGAGTACACATTAGCCCGGTACGACTAATGAGCTGGATTTGCCAGAGTTGCGGTGCGTTTGAGTTATAGCTCGCCAGTGTGGATCAGCCCTAAGAACCGTAATGACGTCACTTTGATTAAATGTGAGACGTTTTGTCTTTGGCTTAAGATGTATACTTACCTTCTATGTATGTGTGAGTGTGTTGTGCGGTTGAGTGGTCTTTGAAGTGGTGATATTATGGTTGGCTTGTGTCTTCGGTTTTGTATGGGGTCTTAAGGAATTATCTACTATTATATGTATATACACGCAGAAGATTGAGTCATTATTCTAATACAAAGTTAATATGTAGTTTGTACTACATATTAACTGCAACATTGCTATTTAACATGGCTATGCTATCAGTTTTCTGGGCACTCTACAGTTAATAGTGTTGAGGAGGACCACTTTCGGACATGTTAGAAGCTTTTATTACTTTTATACATACATACATAAATTCACGCCTGTTTCCCAGAGGGGTAGGCAGAGGAGACTACGGATTTCCATTTGCTACGATCCTGACACACTTCTCTGGCTTCATTCACTTTCATAACATTCCTCATACACGCTCGCCGATTTAAGGTGCTCTTAACCTGGCCTTTATCCAGAACGTCCCGATCTGATCAAGAAACGTTCGTCTAGGTCTTCCCCTTGCGATTGTTCTATTCACACTAGCCTTATAAACTTTTTTAGTCAGTCTGTTTTCGTCCATTCTTTCTACATGCCCAAACCAACTTAACATACCCTTTTCTATTCTCGTCACTATATCCACTTTTATGCCGCATCTCTCTCTAATCACACTAATAACATACTCTAATCTCATTTCTACAGCATTTACTTTTTTTTATTCACCTTTTTAATGTGGACAATGAAATTTCTAGAATACTATTATTATTAAACTACTATCCTAACGAATAATTATTATAAATGTGAATGTGATTTTGTTTGTTTGTTTCCTATGCTCACGCCTTGACTAGTCGACCGGCCGTCATTAAATTTAGCTTATAAGCGCCCTATCAGAACTCTGAACCCATATTAGACCCATAGGACATTAAAGTATAATATTCTACCACATACACACAACACCATCTAGCCCAAACTAAGCAAAGCATGTACTATGGGTACTAGACAATAGATAAACATACATATATACCTTTTTTTTTGTAAATACATACATATTATACATAGAAAAACCCAGACCAATACAAAAATCCATGTTCATGCATACAAATATTTGGCTTGTGCGGGAATCGAACCCGCGATCTCATGCGTAGTAGTCGGTTACACTAATCACTACGCTATCGAGGCATTGCTAGCCATTTGCCTATCCTTAACCCATAAGCTGCTCGTATAAAAGGACAATCAATACGAAATACATGCGTAGTGTAGCGAGCAAATCTACAAGCCAGCGTACGTACGTTCGCCCTGATCGACAATGCCCTACGTTCCAATTCTATATTTACCTACATTATCTTTGAGAGTATCAATGACCCATTGGCCCAAGTAAATACCTATTTACGACTAAATCAGCTGTGGTATCATCCGCTGCTTATTATCAAGGCGTATGCTTATTCGCCAGCTGGGTAGTACCACTGACAAAAAGCTTTTTTTTCTAGATAAAAGGTAATGCTGTACCCTTGACAACGGTTGATTGGTTCAATAGTTAAGGCGTGAAAAAATAACAAAATGAGCGCAGCCGCGGACATAATCAAGTGCCCCATAGATTAAAATAAAGTACGCAGATATTGACAGTCGTATTAACCCAATGCTGTTGTATTCATCGGCAGCATTCATAAACTACGCTTAATAACTTCCTTGATTATGTTTCATCACGCAATATCATGTCGCCCTGCGTTTTAAGCTTTAAATATATGTACACGTAATAAAGTAAATACAACAAATGACGTCAGTGCTTACATGTTTGTTAATAAACTAATTTTAGGTAATGTGACGTCACGGTATGACGTCACCTGGTTTAATATTAGTTTATGAGAATGTGACTACCTTCGTAGTCCAGGGGCGTATACTCTTGAGCTGTTGACAATCAAGACAATTCAAATCGGATACCCAAAGCGGCTAATTTGAAATTTTCTTTCAAGCATTAGCATTTATTATGATCATATCATACCCACCATAAATTTCATATACTGCCTTTTATAATATAGATGTGGTGGTACATAGTTCACGGGTCCAATGATCATAATATCATTAGTGCTCTTAATAAAAAGTCATTGTGCTCTACCAGCGTTAAGAACGAACATTATAGGTGATCGATCTTAGTAAACCAGTCTGCGCAAAACGATTCTCAAATTCATTCAATTGACCCAATAAAGATTTTCCTATGATCAATAATTCATTATGGATTGACTTTTTTACCCTTGATAAAATTCGACATAAAGATAAATTTCTTAGGGTATCAATATGCTTATTATACAATTCATAGTGTATATATTCATGTTATGCCGATACGGGTTGATCTTTGTTTGATTAGTAGCAGCATGACATTTAGAACTGTGGCTGACAATTGGCTCGCCTTTGTTTATGTCGAAATAAACCATACTTGTCACAATGTGGCAATAAAACTCAAAATAAGTTATATTTTGAGTTTTATTGCCACATTGTTTGATATAGTTATATCACGATAAAGGCTTAAGATTTTGTACATAAGTGTATTAGTTTATCGTCATCCACACGTAGAAGGCATCTAAGGTGATTTATTGAAGAGACTGGAGATATGTCCTATAAACTCCCCTTATTTATTCTTCCCCCTCCTTATCAAAAAGGTTATTATTGACAATTAGGGTAAAAGTGGGACAGACATTTTTAATTTGGCTCATTATTTCCAAACGGTCATAGTATTTCAATACTGACGAAAGACGTGCTTTTCAAAGCACGTCTTTTACCTACATTACGATTATGTGTAATGGAGTATAACTATTATATATAAGCGACAAAATAATTATTTATAGCAGTACTTTTTTGGGGATAGATGCCTACCATATGGGAAAGACGCCTCAATGACTTTATGACTATGAGGATAGTTGCCCTTAGGGATTAATAAAAGAAAAACGAGTCTGGTAGGTGGTATAGGTGTTATTTTGGGTCCTTTCATTAAAGATTTGTCAAGTCCTCCGTGACACAGGAATGATTACTAATGCAGGAGTGGTCTTCTAAAAGATAATAAACAACAATACTGTTAAGTTAACTCTGTCAAACTCTTAAAGCTATATATATTTACACGACTCTCGACATTTCGGTTGCTTTTCAGCAGCCATAAACAAGGAGAGGCTGAGGTTGGACTGCGTGCTGGTACTGAGAATTTAATGACAGAAAAACATAAGAAAACTGTGTCCGACCCGGGAATGGACCTCGAAACCTTATGCCCAGCAGTCGCATTCATTACCACTGCTTCACCGTATAGTCTAATACCGAAGTATAATAAAACAAAACAACACCGAATGTGTCTGACATAATAGTAAACGTACCGCATAGTTAAAGATATATTAATTATGTATAGGGTAAAAGTGGGATAGTTGCCCTAGGAGTAAAGATGCCCCGAAACTTGTATTGAGAATCTCGGACTCAACACGATCGCAGTTATTATTATATTATTTATTATTATATTCAAAGGTTGGATCTCCCCGCCCTCGATATGCGAACGTCAGCCGCATGCATTGGATGTTTAGTGCGTAGTAAAATAAATTATCTGAACTCGTTCACGGACGACGTGAATTACGAATTCGACTTTTTTTTTAAAACATGTAATTTTTCATTTAACAATTAAGTTAATTTAATTTTTTTTTATTTTTGCTGTTATTTAGTTTGATTATTAATTATGAGTGACGGCAGTAAATTTTATTGAGCGTGTGTTTATTAAAAAAATAGCGGCGTCTATCCCTACCTAAAATGATTGAAGCTCCGATTTTTCGTCAGTAACAGTAAATTTAAAGTTATTAAGTAATTTTTATAAATTTTTGCATGTAAGAAGTTCTAAGTGTTTTAGATGGAAATCCATATCTTCGTGGTATTTTCGTTCATGCTAAGAACGCCTTTTGATATTTCATCCAAATCTTTTACTATTTTTTCTTGTGACCATTTAGCACGCGGACGAGCACTTATCTTTCTCGCATATTTACGAGGCATGCTAAAAGTAAAAGCTGTAATCTAAATTCTATGCAACGTTAGCCAAAGCCTAGTTGCCCCTAAGGGTATCTATACTCACGAGAAATCGGAGCTTCCTTCCTTTTAGGTAGGGATAGACGCCGCTATTTTTTTAATAAAAACACGCTTAATATAATTTAATACCGTCATTCATATAACCAAACTAAATAATTGCAAATATCAAAAAAGTTAAATTAACTTACCTGTTAAATTAAAAGTTACACGTTTTCAAAAACCAGTCGAATTCGTAATTCACGTCGTCCGTGAACGAGTTCAGCTAATTTATTTTACTACGCACTAAACATCCAATGCACGTGGCTGACGCTCGCATATCGAGGGCGGGGAGGTCCAACCTTTGAATATAAGTAATAACTGCGATCGTGTTGTGTTCGAGATTCTCAATGCAAGTTTCGGGGCATCTATACTCCTAGGGCAACTATCCAACTTTTACCCTATACATAATTAATACATCTTTAACTATGCGGTACGTTTAGTATTTATCTCTCCTCTATTTCGCCACTTGCCCCACTCCTGTGTCAGACACATTTAGTGTTGTTTTGTTTTATTATACTTCGGTATTAGACTGTACGGTGAAGCAGCTGCAATGAATGCGACTGCTGGGCATAAGGTTTCGGGGTCCATTCCCGGACACAGCTTTCTTATGTTTTTCTGTCATTAAATTCTCAGTACCAGCACGCAGTCCAGACTTAGCCTCTCCTTGTTCATGGCTGCAAAGCAACCGAAATGTCGGGGGTCGTGTGAATATATATAGCTTTAAGAATTTGACAGAGTTAACATAACAGTATTGTTGTCTATTATATTTTAGAAGACCACTCCTGCATTAGTAATAATTTCTGTGATACGGAGGACTTGACAAATCTTTAATGAACGGACACAAAAAAACACCTATACCACCTACCAGACTCGGACCAAATTGTGGATCACACAATTTTTGTTTCGAGTGAGGATCGAATCTACAACACTCGTCACAGGGACAGAGGCGAAGCGACCATTTCACCATCTATTATGAAAATAAACCACAAAAAAAATTGTATAGAGAAGTTTAAATTAAAAACAATAAGTATTAATTTCAGCAACATTACACAGAATCTGATTTTCTCACTATCATAAATTAAATAGAAAAGCAAATGATTTCAAAGGACTCAAATAAATGTTTTAGTAGTGTATTAGTGTGAAAGTTGTAAAAGTCAAATGTTTATTCTCACTCGTAAACTATGAACTGGCAAATACCGTCACTTTATGAGCTTTAAACCCAACACTTACTTTTGTATTTAGCTATCTCACTAGTTTGTATATACCCATCCTTTGTTTACAGCCATACATAAAGAATGACGTGCACTAAGGTGGATTAATATCAACACAGTTCATCCACATCGCTACACATCGCATTCGACAGATTCCTTAAGCCTATGCATTATAAATTGACAGCAGACTTATATTATACTTATACAAAGTCTCACAAAATCAACTCTAATAAATCTATGAATTCATTATAATATTTAAAAGTATCTTAGAAGAAATGACACACAAGTATGCTTTTCAAAAGTAATATCCCTTACTCTAAAAATATCTGCACATTTAAGTTTTAAGCGACGCGGGTAACATGCTCAAGTAAAAGCGCTTGTCGTATGTATCGTGTAAGCAAGCGACGTAAGCCACTCACGCATGTAACGGTAAGTTTAGCTCGCGCATGTAGCCCACAAAGTAGCTCGCGCATGTCTTCTTCCTAGCCTATTCCCAAGTCATTTGGGGTCGGCTTTTCTGGTCTAACCGGATTTGACTGGATATCAGTTTTTACACGGAGCGGCTGCCACCTGACCTCCGCAACCCGAAGGCTAACGATACCCTAAGGCTAGACCAGTGTCAGAATATTATAGGGCACTGACTTCCCAGTAACGACTGCCATAGATATTCATGGCAGCCGGGACCGACGGTTTAACGTGCTCTCCGAGGCACGGAGCAGGCGATAATTGTCAATCAATACGCACATAATTTCGAAAAGTCATATAACTTCCGGAAGTCAGTGCGCGGCGTGGGTTCGAACCCGAGACCCTCTGCATTGCAGTCTGTTGGACTCCCCACTGAGCTATCGCTGCTCAAATCAGAAAAAATCTGCAGACTTAAGCTTTTAAGCGACGCAGGTAACATGCTAAAGTAAGTTTAGCTCGCGCATGTAGCCCACATAAGGAGCTCGCGCATGTATTCCACGCAAATATATAGCTTGCGTTGAATACATGCGCAAGCGGCGTAATTTCATGTCCGAGTTTGTCATGACCGAGTCCTTGCTAAAACAAGTCTTTTTTACTATTAAGTCCTTTAAACCATTCCTTTATGTTTAGATATAACACTTTATATCATACGGAGTTGTTTTATGTGTCCACCATCACAGTCCGGGGACTGCGGCAAACGGACATAGCATTCCTATTAAAAGCAACAATGTAACCAAATTGTTCATGGAGTTGCAATGACAATTGCGATATTCTGTTAGTTTGTTATATGTTATATGTAAGTAAGCTTTAACGCAAACTTAAAATTCTGAAATTGAATGTTAGTTAAGATAAAGAAATTTTTAATTATATATAATTCCTTTTTACACGCCACTTAAAGGTAGACATATGAAACATGTATTATAAATTAACAATTAGTAGTAGAATTGCATAACTATACCCATCTTTTTAATACTTTAAATCACCTTTTTTACAAACAGCTTTAAGGACCCAGGATAAAAAAGAAGAAAGGTTGTGCGTTTACTATGCGTCCCACGTATTTATTTATTTAGTACGGCAAATATAGTAACCAAACTCTTCCATTCTTTTTTGTTGCAATTGACCACCATTAGCAGTATGTAGTCTGGAATTTATGGAATAGACACCCTTGTCTTATAAAGAATACACAGCACCTAAAGAAGGCTGATGATACATAAACGCTGTACTTCCGCTTAACTCGAATGATACACAATTTTATGTTTTATAATCATGGGACTGTCAACTGTACTGACTGTAAAGGTCTCGAGTTCTGACATCGATGACATCGTAAGGAAACCTGTCTAAGAGATTGAAATTAAAAACTTTATACTGTATAATTAATAACTTATAACTTTACACTTTTATTGCATAATTTTGAAAACTAACTTCCCCGTGAATTTGGCTGCTGTAAAGCAACCGAAACGTCGGGGCAAAGTGTAAACTTAAATATAAATAGTTTTAATTAAATTTAAATTAAATAGCATAGTAAAGTTCAATAATAGTAGTGTTAGAGTTTTCAAAATTATGTAATAAAACTGTTTAAAGTAAAATAAACAACGCGACAAAATCCGTATAAAGTGTTTAATTTCAATGTATAACATTCGGGTAAACTTAAGACAATATTCTGTCTAAGAGATGTCCATATTGTTGTCGAAGATGTGTGCAGTCTGTCAGACTGCATTGCGCTCTTGTGGTGGACTGTGATCTTATCCTTCTTATATCGAGAGGCCCGTATCCAGAATTTTATATAATCTAAAGATTCAAATAAATTACGCTGTGTATTCACCACTGCTTCAAAAACTGTATTTATAATCTATTTGTTATAATAAACGTTAAAAGCAAAAATCTTTTTAATAAAAATAAAATCAAGAAACACAGAATTAATACAAAGCAACAGCGATTGAATAAGCCCGATAAGCGCACACTTTTTGTCGAATGATTGTCTTAAAAACATCATTATGGCGAAACAAAGCCAATTTGATACTAATATGCTTTTATCCAGGCGCCATTATACCACAATGTTATAGGTATGGTAATTTTGTATATATTAAGTTGGCAACACTGAAAACTTTGGTCATTAGAACAAGGCCAGTGTGTAAGTGCTTCGAGACTGTTATATCTACATACACACCACGGCCAGGTGGGACCACGAACTTAGTTGTGAGTCATAAGACTACGCGGTATACACACACACTTTTATTTTTTACTAGATTTTTCCGCAGCTTCGCTCGTTTGAGTGTAGGTTAGGTCGTGTTAGTAACAGTGCTTTTTGGATGAAAAGTACCCTGTGTCCTTTTCTGTACCATTAACAAAGTGTTTAAGACAAAGCCAGTAGTTAAGGCGTGAATGCATAACAAACAGACAAACTCACATTAGCATTTATAATATTAGTAAAGATTCATATTAACAAATTTTACATAAAGCTGCATTTCTTTATAAAAGTGACTTTATATACTTTTTATTTCGAAGTTTTTATAAAAACGGGTAAATAAACATATTAGTCTGAGATATATCAAAGTGTAGCCGGGTTATCAGGTCTTTAGTAATTAATATTTTGTTAAAGTGTTTGTTTTTAGCATGATTATGCTTATGTATATCGCAATAAGCGATGTTAATAATTATAGACATGCGATATTGTAACAAATAAAATTTGCTTAGCTGATCGGTCTTATTGCAAAAATAATGGCTTTACTCGTGCTCAGCTCAGCTAGATACCTTTAGAAATGTACATATAGTATCCATAAAGATGAATGCTACATTTCTAAAGGTAACACAAACAATATTTTCTTAATCAAACGGTCAAACGATAACCGTGAATTTGCACATTTTGTATGAGTTGAAGTTTATTTGTATATTTCTCAAGTAAAGTATTGGTAATTTCAGATAGATTTGTACAATTGTACAATCAATATAGTTGCATAATTATACAACTATATTGAACCAAAGCTTATGAAATTTGAGCACAGGCACGAATTATTCCATTCTTTAGCGTAATCGAGAGGAATAAAACGTGAAATGAAAGATAGGAGAAATTTGTCCTAATTTTTGCCTGCGGCTCTACCCGCGAAAGTCCCACAGGATAAAAGTTAGACTATCCTCTTCAGAATACAATCTATCTCCCTGCTGAATTTCATAAACATGGGTTCAGTGGTTTAGCCGTGAATGTGTAACAAAAAGACAGAACTACTTTTGCATTTATATATTAGTAATAGATTTTCCCGCGGCTTCGCTCGTACAAATAAAGGTTAGGTTAGATAAGTAACAGTACTGTTTTCTGGATGAAAGATAACCTATGTTCTTTTCTGTTTCCCTGATAATTTGTATGCAAATGTTCAAGATGATTGGTCGAGTAACTAAGGTGTGAAAGCGTTACAAACAAACAAACAGACTCACATTCGCATTTATAATATTAAGTTGGGATATTTAAAATGTTGTATTTCGCATTTCGCTTCTCCCTTAAACATAACAAAAACATCTAGGCGCGCTAACTACCAAACTTTCGGCTATTATATGTCAAAACAAGTTTCATTGAAGCCTTTTGTTGTATCATGCGTTGTCTTTGTTAACCTTGTTACGACGTGAAAGTAATGGAAGACATTGTAATAGAAAATAATCGTTGTGTTAGAAAAATATTTTATTTATAGCTTTCATATTAAAGAGCCTGACATTCTGATGATTTATTTATTTCTTTTCTAAATACAACACTTTAAGGCAAGGTGGTAAAACAATCACTTTAACTATTATCCTATAGGTATGCAGTCAAAGATGAAACAATCTTTAGCATCTGAAAACAATTGCAACAATATTTAATAAATATTATACTGAAATTCATTATGAAATGACTTTTTATTTTCAATTACCTGTATTAGAAATAATTCCTGTTTCGCGGAGGAATTTCGAATTTCGAATTTTAATGTTGAAACTACCCACACGAAGAACAGACTGCCTTGATGGCGTAGCGGTAGTGAATGTGAACACTTTGCAAGAGGTTTAGGATTCAATTTCCAGAACGGACAAATTGCTATTAGGGTGTGTTCCCACTATGTCGTGACGATTAATTTATCGTTGGACGACTGTCGTCTCTAGCTGTTCCCATTATATCGACTGCTTATCGTCACTGTGTCGTCGCAATATGTTATCGTTAAACGTGTAAAGGACGAGACGATATTTTTATCGTGGCTACGATAGATAGTTGCAACAATGACACACGATTTGCCGTCATAATTAGTCGTGACGTTTTTTTATCGTTTTACGACTGTCGTGCTAGCAGTTCCCATTGAATTGACAGTCTGTCGTCACTACAAAAAGAAAGTCGTGGACGATAGTTAATCGTGTCGTCCTGTATGTGAACATTTCTATTGAAATACACAAGCCACGAAGCTTTAAACGACACGATAATCTATCGTCACGACATAGTGGGAACGCGCCCTTAGGCTCTTCTGTTACGAAATACTTAGGCTAGAAAAATGCTCGAGTAACGGCAATAGACTCGCCCACTATCACGTGTAACCCAAAACCATAGTTGGCGAAGTGTTGGCGTATAATATAACTCTGCCCCTTTAGGGATACCGGCGGCGTAATACTATGTAGGTAGCGCAGCACAACAGTAGTGATTGTGACTACTGTGCATAAGGTCTCGGGTTCGAATCTCGGATCAGGCCAACAAAAAGTTATTGAATTTCTCCGCTGTATGTGATGTAGAGCGGTTGATCCTGCGCCTGATTTCTCTCCGGTCGGGTCGGTATACCGTCTCATCGGATCATGAGAGTTAGGGAACAGAGAGTGCACTTGTATTTACACACTCGCTTGTGCACTATAATATCTGCTGCGTAGATGGCAGTCTCCGTTAAAATTGGCCGCCGTGACCAAAATTCGACCTGAAAGTCGTTATATGTCTTGTATCAAGTCATGACATTATACAGTCGTACACGATTTTTACTGAAAATACAACGATAATAGATTTATTTTTGCTATCGATAACAGATGGATATCCTTTATAAAATATCGCATTAATTATCATAATATAAATAAAGAGCAAAATTTATCTCTCGTTCGGAAGTTTTCTTTTTATAAGAGACTAGCTTGTGCCGGCGGCTTCACTCGCTTAAAAGTAGGTTAGTTTTTGTTAGTAACAGTACTTTTACTTTTTAATTAAAATATAGCCTACCTATGTAGGCTATATTTTAATTATTTATATTATAGGCTATAGCCTATGTGTGTACATACACACATAGGCTATATTTTAATTAAAAAGTATCGGTGATAAAATAGCTTTCTAATGGTAAAAGAATTTCTAAATTCGGTTGAGTAGTTTTTGAGTTGAATCCTTACAAACAAACAAAAAATCACAACTTTCCTTTTTATAATATTAGTATAAAAGTAATAACATAAAGAGAATCAGCACATTTAGTTACTTGTTTTATTGTTAGTTTTATTACTTTCTGCTTTACAAGATTTTTGTCTTCGCAATCGTATTTCAAGGACAGTTCTTTTGTACACAAGAAATTACAGAAGTCTCAGAATATCAATTTATAAAGTTATACATAAAGGAAAGCTTAAGTCATGATTCATTCTTTAGCAGCAGACCTTTAAGAGAGCTTTTAGAGCTTTTACATGAGAATAATATATTAAACCTAGTGTACAATTTTCAATAAAATGGTCTGTATTTAATCTAAAAAGTAAGTGTTTAGAGATTTTTAATTTTAATTTATTTTTATTAGAAATGACAAAAGGGTATTAGTCTGTGTAGTCGTTGATATATACTGTTAACTACCGACTCATACACGTTGCACTGCCTTGATACCGCCATGCATTCTTGAAAAAAAGGATCTTGACCGACAGGCAAGTATCTTTTATCCTTTTGAGCTGCACAACCTTAAAAATAAGGTCATCTATACAATCTATCTAATCTAATCATCTTCGATAAGCGTCTAACACGATCGACTTCTGCACCATCAAATCTAGTTTTGAATATTCGAATAATAATCAGTGTTAACAAATTAATCAACGTTCGGGTGCGTGGTAAAACAAATATCGATTATTCGAATAATTGTTGCCTTTCAATTGCCCATCGCTATTATATCTAAAACTCGGTACTGTATATACGTTAGAGACATACGCCATAAGGCCATGCATACCTCAGTCTATGAAGACGTGGCTCTATACTGTTAACGTTAACCTTTTACACGTTGCAAGTTGATTCGCGCGGCCTTGATACCTCCGCGCGTTCCTGAGAAAAAGGGTCTTGACTGGCAGACTAACGGACAACGAAGAAAGCCTATAATGGTTCCTGTTTTCCTTTTAGATACAAAATCCTAAAACTAAGATCATCACTGTCAACCTACATGAAACGTCGTCGACAAGCATCAAATACGATCGACTGTCGCAATATCAAACCTAATTTCAATTATTCTAATTATAATCAGTGGTAACTCAGTATGGAAACCAACATACTGTAATGCAGAGGGTCGCGAGCTCGGGTTCGAACCCACGTCGCGCACCTATGACTTTCGGAAGATATATGATTTTTCGAATTTATGTGCGTATTGATTGACAATTATCACCTGCTCCGTGCCTCGGAGAGCACGTTAAGCTTTCGGTCCCGGATGCCATGAACATCTATAGCAGTCATTAGCCTATAATATCCTGACACTGGTCTAGCCTTAGGGTATCGTTAGCCTTCGGGTTGCGGAGGTCAAGTGGCAACCGCTCCGTGTAAAAACTGATATCCAGTCAAATTCGGTAAGACTAGAAAAGTCGATCCCAAGTGACTTGGGAATAATAAAGGCTAGGGAAAAGAAAAGGTAACGATATGACCGACATTCGAAAAAAAATCGGAAATTCGAATTAGTTTTTCTTGCAATATATTTATATATATATAATAGTTATTGTAATATCCAAAGCTATTGGTACTACATATCTACATGAGACACGCTCCACGAAAGGCTCACCATGCATATCTCAGTCTATGTAGACGTGGCCGTATAGCGTTTGCCTCATACACGTTGCAAGTTGATTCGCGGTGCCTAGGCACGTGCCGTACATTTTTCGGGCGCACGTTTTATATGTTGCGTGCCACCGACATTAAGTCCATAAAGTGCCTTCACGATGAAAGCATCAACGTGAACATCGCGTCAGCTGATATAGACTGTTTGAAGAATGTGTTTGACAATTGATTCAACTTAAAGCATGCGTAGCGATTTTCACGATGTGTAAGAAATTATTCGGATGGTTAAGTGATTTGGTATTCGAATAATATTGATATTTTGCTTAATAACATATTAGCGATAAGTACCAATATACAGAAGAGTACCGTTGCAATGCGTGATCCTACTAGCAAAAAAATGGTTGTCTTATACTGAAAAACCATCAGTGCGGTAGGTTGCAACAAAATTAAATCTGGCAATGTGTATACAACATCGGTGGCACAGTGGTAGCAAAACCATATGCTGTGCATAAAATCGCTGGTTCAATTCTGTTGCAAGTTTTAACTGGAGTTTTCTGTCAAGAAATACCTACTCAGTATCAGCACGAAGTCAATCTTCATGGATCAAAACGATAGCTGGCGAAAACTGTATACACAGAGGTGTATACAATTTTCGTCAGATATCGTTTAGGTCAGAGGACCTTACTCATTTGTACATATAGCCGTAAGGCTTACCTACCTATGTACATATTTGCTCATTTGAATGTCTGAAATTGTGCCCGGTAGACGGCAATAGGACCATAGATGGAAAACTCTCATCTGCCTACCCGTTCAGGAATATAGGCATGAGTATATGTATAAATGTAACCGTATAATTATCACTAACCTATGCATAAGCAGTAGAACACCGGTGGCCAGATACAATAGGTTTTTAATTATATTTATCATTCCAACAATTGAGAGGTTAACAAGGCATAAATCGACATTCAATTCATCGCATATAACCAGTACATGATTTTAAACACAAGTCAATTTGTAAAAGAGACGTTCACTGTTCACATTAACTTTTTACATTTTCGTGGTCATAGCAAATCAACCCTCTTATTGAAATTGTATCCTTTGATTGACAATAACTTCATTCACATAAGAATGGTGATGACAGACAGGGGAGAGAAAATTTGAAAGAAGCGAACATCCAAAGATATACGCCACATTTTTTATTTGATCAATTTTTGCAGCAACCAATTGATGGCTGTGAGGGCAGGCGGAGAGAATTTTCGGAGGGAAACGATCTCATTTGTACGCGCTCTTTGATGAGATGACTGACTCGGTATCGATGTATAAGAGTTTTGTGGCCGTATTCTGGCTATCCTTTAATAAAGGTGGCATTTTTACGAAACTTGTTAAGTTAGAAAATGTTATTCGAGTCACGGGTTTTGGCAACAAACCAAGTTCGCGAATCACAATCGATTTGTAGCGCTATGTACCATGTATGAAGTTATTACATTTACGCGATTGAAATAAAGATTTTGTTCTTATTTGTAGACTTTTATATTGAATCGAATCAGGCGTTGACGAAAATCCATTGTTATTAAATGATACTGAATTTTCCTGAATACTTCGCACTGAGACAGTACATATACTAAAGCTTTTTTTAGTGTTCGACACGGAATACAGTAAGTTGTAGTACGTTCAGATCCAATGTAACGACTATTCACCTTCAGTTATTTGTCAAACATAGAGGCTTGTTGACAGGAACAACCAATATTTTTTGCCTCTTCTACATCCGTATATTATAAAATCAGTAAATGTTATGATCATTTCATTCATATCATTTAAACTATTTCAGACTTGATTAAGGTACATTGCTTTACTTTGCTGTAAGATTACTTTATACGCTCGCTACATTACATAGTAATATATTTTTGTTCCGACTGTTTTATAAAGTGTATTGAACTGTTGGATAAATTGGTAGTATAACGATGATTCTCGTATAGTACAAACTTTATAGATACATAGAGCAGGGAAAGCTGTCAAACTTTCCCTTCTCAATGAGGCAAGCAAGGTACGACTGTTTTAAATGATCAACCACATATGATCCTGATGGTCGCAATGTTCATTAACTTCGCGGTTCGATAAATCTGTCAAAAGTCATCGGTTTCGCTTTGGAGTTCTGTCAAATCTCGCTACCAAACTCACATCAAAGTAGTCAATTGATATAATAAAGATTATTATTATTTGTTTCTCTTTCACGGGTATTTCCCTAACACGTTAAAGAAATACCCGGCTCTTTAGGAGGTTTGCACGGGGACATGGGTCCAACATGCACAGGCCCTTAGAGAGTGCATTGGTTACAATGATTACTTGTGAGGTAAAAATCGAGTTCAAGATAAGTTTTTGAACATAATATCTTGAAAATTCGTATAGTCGTTCTCTTTTCCAGAATATGCCCGTGATCTTATATCATAACATCGATGGAATCCTTCATTAGACTGTTGTAAAACTTATTTATATAAAGAGGCGGCTTATCTTTATGTATGCTGGTGGATTACTATACTGATCCGAGTATGAAATGTATATTGATGAGGACGCATTACATGCTTTATGTCAAGTCTTTTATGTAGTTTCGTGAGAAATCGGCAGATAAATTTCTGTCTCTTCGCTTGACTAATGAGAAGGCTTATGTTATGTATATAATATGACTATTGGTTTTAGCCTGCGGCTTTGGTTTGTATTCCAAGGGAATACGTTCCTGGATAAAAAGCATCCTATGTGTTTTTGACATAGCCTATCTGCGTGGTAAGTTTTATCCACATCCGTTAAACGGTTTATCCGTAATTGAGTAATAAATTTAATAATGTCCTTCTGACTGAATTTTAGCCACCGTACCTAATGGAGACTGGGCATCTGCGCAGGAGATATATAATATCTCCTGCGCAGATGCCCAGTCTCTCTGTCTCGTCATGCAATCAATAGTGCACTCTCTATTTCTTAACTCTCATAGTCTAAATATGGGATGGTAATCCGACGCGACCGGGGAGAGATCAGGCCCAGGACCAAAACTAGAACCAGTACATGCTGCCCGACACACGGGGGGTATAAAACATCACTAACTTACTAACGTCAGTAGCTTTTTAATGGCTCGACCCTGGAATCGAACCTGGGACTTCATGCACAGCAGTCGCATTAACTACCGCTGCGCTACTGAAACTGTAGTAGACTATGTCTGGAAGCAACAATAGTCTAATGGGAGACAGTTAGACTGCCACGCAGCTGCCACGCAGAGGTATTAAATATTTAATTATCGCTCGTTAGGAAAACAGCATATCTGAGAGTTGCCTGTAATATTTTCGAAGGTATGTGAAGCCTGCCAACCTGCACTTAGCCAGCGTGGTGGACTATGGCCTAACCTTTCTTGCCGTGACCAATAGTATATACGAGGCTTGCATTATTATAGTTCAACAGGTTGTGTAATGGATTAAGACCGGTATATGCATACTTTATAAGGTCCATCCGTAGACTGTATGCATACCCTCAAAGGAGCAGACAAAGGGGTATTATGATTAAACTTTGTAATTACGTCACAAAACTACTCATTAGTTTATGGAAGTAAAGTTATTTAGGTATTTTCGTCAGGAAGACATTTTAATACGAAATTATGAAATAACTATTGTCGCTAGAAGTACTTCTACACCGTAGCTGTTTGTGCAATGTTATTTTTTTAAAGACAACTACAGTATTTAAATTGTTTGAATTGAAAATGAAAATTGTTATTTTTATTATAATAATAATGTATAGTGCATTGGTAATTTTCTTCTTGTTAGAGATATGACATGATGTTTATTTTAGAATATCTCTCATTTTCAACTTGTCAAATTTTCTAATGAACATAAATGTCATTTGTAATAGTTTTATTCGATGACCTCTTTCGGTATTATATGGTTAGAGTGGAATTCCCGAAAATAAATTTATCATCTTTGCATTCACTCTGATATCGCAATCTTGCAAAACAAAAATGAACTTAACAATACTTCAGTGGCAATAAGGTCTTATAGGTCTTTAAAACAACGTATCAAACAATAATTATATCGGGTATCTGATAAAGAAAAGGCAAATTGTTTTGGCTGAATTATCTTCTGATTGATAGCAGCAAAATTAATTGACTATTGTAAGGATCGATGAATAATCACGATAACAACTATGGATCGAAAATTGTTATTTCATGTTATTTTGGTTACCTTTTAATTATTGAATATCAAAGAAAGAAAGCATGATATATTTTTTTTTAATGAAGCATTGCACCTCACAATCGAAACTATTATAATACAAAATTAGTGCGTAACAGTAATAAAACCATTTATAAATTTAAAATTTATATACTTTATTATATATATGAATTACTACATTATAATACATTAAATAATTACACACATTATTATATAGAATACACATTTATACATTGAGTCCTTGCTGTTCAATGTGCGTCACAGTGTTCATTAAAAAGAGACGTTGCTAAGCATAATGCCGCACCTTGCAATACAGCGCTGCGTTACCTGTGTGTGCTGTAGTGCAATGATAGGTTTTTCTCTCTTCTTCATTAATTTGGGTTCTTGTTGCTTTTTATATGCATAGACACTTATACAGCTTTTCCTCAGAGGGGTAAAATTAATAACTTTTATGTAATACCAGCTGTTTCCCGCGGTATCGCGTTAAATGGTAACTGCTACGCGCTACGTGTCGCTCGTAGCGTGATATCATATATGGCCTAAAGTCTACCTCGATAAATGGGTTATCAATTTATTTTATTTATTATTATTATTTTCAGACTGTATTGTCCCAATGCAGGGCAATGGCCTCCCTCCCACTTTTCCACATATCCCTATTATGCGCTAGTTTGCACCAGTCTCTCCTGTAGTAAGTTAATTCGTCTTGCCATCCACGTTTTGGTCTACCACGTTGCCACTTATCAAATATTAAAATAATTATGCGAATAGAACCAATAGTTCCTGAGATTAGCGTGTTCAAACTCTTCAGCATTATAATATTAGTACAGATGAACAAAACATGCAAAAACCTCATATAAACAAGTCTAACGTGTCGTTGCAATAAATGCAAGGCTCAAACTAAGTGAGTTAGGGAGCATGCACTCTAACACCTGTTACAAATTATATAAATAAGTTCTCTTCTCTGATACGTGGTACATACATTCAGTCCTTTTAACGAACTTAGTGGGTTAGTTGTATTCTGTAATCCAAATTTCATGTTGGGCCCATATAAAGAAACCAAACCGCAACAAAAATAAAAGTATATTTGTATAATATGAAAGCACTCACGTGCATTTAAAGCCATATTCCCGATGGAAATATAAATACTGAATTGAAATATCGTATAATGTGTATCGAAATCCCTTCCCTTGGTGAAGCGCAGATAACCAACAATGTAGACCTTCCCCGTCCGTATAAACTAGAAGGTTTTAGTACTGATAGGGGTGTTTAAGAGGTTAGATAGAGGTCTTCTTATACTAGTCAAGTAGTAAACGTTCGATAGGTAGGGAGCTACTTATGACTATGAATATTTATAACGTATTAACCGAACGTAGCTCGCGTTGTTACCGGAAGGTATTAAGGCCAGGTTTTCGGTGAAAAATATATTTTACCGGTATGTAGTTAGTTTATTTATTTATGTAAATGATAGCTCGGTAAAAAAGGATTTTGATTGGTTAGTATTAAATTGAGATACCTTATTGAATTTTACATCTATACTTACTAATATTATAAAGCTGAAGAGTTTGTTTGTTTATTTGAAAACGCTAATCTCGGCGACCTCGATGGCGTAGTGGTTAGTGTAACCGACTGCCACGCACAAGTCAAACATTTGTGTGCATCGACTTGGCTGTTTGTCTTGGTGTGGGTGTTTCTATGTATAATATGTATGTATTTACAAAACATAAGTATATTTATATATGTTTATCCATTGTGTAGTACCCATAGTACAAGCTCTGCTTTGTTTGGGCTAGATAGTGTTGTGTATATGTGATAGAACAGAATCTCAAAAACTACTGGTTCAAACTGAAAATTATTTTAGTGTTGGATAGCCCATTTATTGAAGTTATAGGCTACATAACATCACGCTACGACCAATATCAAAATCAATGAAAAATTTTGTAAAATTGGAGAAAATTCTCTTATGTGAAACAGACGAAGGTGCGCGGATCATCTAGTACAATATAATATGTTCTGTGTTCATTCTTTTGAGATGTCGGCCTCGGTGGCGTAGTGGTTAATGTAACCGACTGCCACGCCTAAGGTCGCGGATTCGATTCCCGCACAAGTCAAACATTTGTTGTCTTGGTCTGGGTGTTTCTATGTATAATATGTATGTATTTACAAACAATAAAAGTATATATGTATCCATTGTCTAGTACCCATAGTACAAGCTCTGCTTAGTTTGGGCTAGACCGTGTTATGTGTATGTGGTAGAATATTATTATTATTATTATAGATGTATATGCACCTGAAAGGGTAGGCAGAAGTGTATTACACCCACATTTCTTCAAATATAGGTTTACGTCTCGTATAATAGGGGTCGAGGCTATTGCCGGCTTTTGGGGAACAGTTTCGATCTCCGAGCTGCTAATGATATAAGCCCAACTAGCTTTTGCTCCGCTCGCGTAATAGTAGGTTATGTATTTTTTTTTCTGGATAAGAGGTAGCTTATGTCCTTTACTCCTGACAATGTGTATACGAAATTTCATGATGATCGGTTGAGTAGTTTAGGCGTGAAAGCGCAACAAACAAACCGACATTTATAATATTAGTAAGGAGAAGGATAACAGTTTGCACGACACAGACGTCATACACAATACCTCAAGCACATCAGTCGTATCCACTACCTCTGAACCACCGAGGCAGCCACTATTACTTTACTTACATAATGAACCCATAAAGATACATTTCATAAACGAAGCATACCCTTAAATGCAAATTATAAATGTTTATATAAAGAGTTCAATTTATATTCTAATTCGATGGCTTTCCGCTAGAGGGCGAGGTGTCGCCAATGACGGCTCTTCACGAACTAAATAAAGCCTTTACGACAGAACTGTGGCTTAAACTACACTATAAGAGATTGTATCTTATCCTTAGTTAAGATATCCCGCGAGATAGAACGATTTTTCGTAAATATTGTTGAGCTAATTTTGAAATTGTATAGTGGAGTGTAGAGCTAAAGATTAAAGAGTGATTCTTTTGTTTTAAAATGGTTCCAGCTAGTATGTTGCTTACTATTATAACTAAACTAAAGGAAAATAATATTTTGTTATTATTATATTATTATACTAATTCAACTGTCCATATCAATAACAAATCAAAGTCCTAACTAAAATTATAAACGCGAATGTGAGTTTGTTTGTTCATTGGTTTGTTTGTATTTACGCTTTCACTCCTTAACTACTCGACTCATCAGAGGAAACAGAAAAGGACATAGGGTACCTTTCACCTAGAAAGAGTTGTATTACCAACCTAACCTAATGTCATAAATAGTTGACAGTTAGTCACAGTATGTATATGAATAACAATCACATATGCGTTGTCTAGATAAAAATATTTTGTTTTGTTTTCGCTGCATGATATACGTATCAGTATGTAAAGATAAGCTAGTAAGATTAATTGATGCAATGAAATGAGTAAGAGCTTTTTATTCTTTATAAAATATTATCATGAGTGATAGTCATATTATTCGCTTCTTCTTATGATGTATTTGTGTCGAGTGGTCTCATTGATCCAAAATACCTATAATATGAAAGAAATAGAAATAAGCTCACTTCGAAACTAACACCGATTATTTACATATTTTTGTAACTGCCTGCGTAGTGCAGTGGTAATGAATGCGACTACTGTGCATGAGGTATTGGGTTCAAAGCCCGGGTTGGGCTAACAAAAAGTTACTGGGTTTTTCTGTTAAGAAATCTCAATACCAGCTCGTAAATACAAAGTTGGTATCAGACACCCCCGTGCCTTGGAAACCATGTAAAGCCGTTGGTTCTGCATCTGATCTCTCTGCGGTCGTGTCGGATTACCGTCCCATCAGATCATGAGAGCTAGGGAACAGAAAGTGCTCTTGTGTTTGCGCACATACTTGTGCACCATAATATCTCCTGCGCAGATAGCCAGTCTCGGTTAAGATAGGTCGCCGTGACCGAAATTCGGTCGGAAATAATAATATAATATTCTAATATTCTATCACATACACACAACACCATCTAGCCCAAACTAAGCAAAGCTTGTACTATGGGTACTAGACAATGGATAAACATACATATATACTTTTTTTTTTGTAAATACATACATATTATACTTAGAAACAGCTAGACCAAGACAAACATCCATGTTCATGCACACAAATGTTTGACTTGTGCGGGCATCAAACCCACGACATCAGGCATGGCAGTCGGTTTCACAGTACACTCCACACACACACACCACTATTATTATTATTATTACACATGTGCCGTTACCGTGGGAGAGCCACGCTTCGGCACGAATGAGCCGGCTCGACGGGAGTGAGACCACGGCCTCACAGAAAACCGGCGTGAAATAGCGCTTGCGTTGTGTTTCGTCGAGTCAGTGAGGGTACCGGAGGCCCAACACTCCTCCTCCTGGGGGTCAAATTTAAAAGGCTGGCAACGCACTTGTGACTCTTCTGGTGTTGCGGGTGTCCGTGGGCAGCAGGAATCGCTTATAATCAGGCGATCCGTCTGCTCGTTTGCTGCCTACACCATAAAAAAATGTGCTGTAAATATGCAACAGTGTTTAAATAACCTGACTGGAATCGCAGTCTACCGGTTTCTGAAAAGCTAATTAACGACTTGACAAGATGAAAAACGTGAAATAGAAAAACGCCAAACACAGCAGTTGACATTGAAATTAAACACTTTATACGGATTTTATCGCGTTGTTTATTTTACTTTAAACACTGGTATTACATAATTTTGAAAACTCTAACACTACTATTATTGAAATTTTACTACTATTTAATCTATATATTTTCTAATTAAAATAATTTATATTTGAGTTTACACTTTGCCCCGACGTTTCGGTTGCTTTACAGCAGCCATGTTCACGGGGAGACTAAGATGGTAGTTGTCCCAACGTTCTGAAGTGTAGCTAGTTATTTCAAAGTACCCGAACATAATTTAATCTTTGGTGTTCCTATTTATGCAGAATGAGCTCAAAGTATCATGAAGTCTAGCTGTGTTTTGCTTCTTCTTGGGTTTGACTATTTGAATGACTGGATCCCAAGCAAAGTGTAAACTCAAATATAAATTATTTTAATTAGAAAATATATAGATTAAATAGTAGTAAAATTTCAATAATAGTAGTGTTAGAGTTTTCAAAATTATGTAATACCAGTGTTTAAAGTAAAATAAACAACGCGATAAAATCCGTATAAAGTGTTTAATTTCAATGTATAACATTCGCGTAAACATAAGACAATATTATGTAAAACAGCAGTTGACACTATTGGGATGATCTGCCTTCTAGAAACTAAGTCTTACGTACTGAAGGCATACTACATTGTAGTCTTAAACAAGAGCTGTATACAACCGTAAGCAGCAGTTACTGTTTTTTTTTGTTTATGCTACTGAGTTGGCAAACAAGCATACAGCCCACCTGATGGTAAGTGGTCACCATAGCCTATGGACGCCTGCAACACCAGAGGCATCACTTGCGCGTTGCCAACCCTTTAGGAAAGGAAGAAGAGAAAAAGGAAGTGGGAAGGAGAAGGAGCGGGAAGCGGAAAAGAGGATGATTGAGCCTACGGCTCTCACTCACTGAACGAAACACGACAGGAATACCGCTATTTCACGTCGATATTCTGTGAGAGGGTAGTCCTTCCCCAGTCGAGCCGGCCCATTTAAGCTGAAATCAGCGAGGCTCTACTACCTAAAGAAACTTACTTGTTATAAAAGACTAGCAGTCCCACGCGATTTTACCCATGTTTATGATTACTGCTACGCTCTCGTGGCGCGAAGCGTAATGTTATATAGCTCATGTTACTTTTTGATAAAGCAGCTTGCTAATGGTGAAAGAAATATTAAAATCAATTCAGTAGTTCCGGAGTCTGTTCTCTACAATTAATAATACAAATCCTTTACTTATAACATTATGTAGTTCTAGACGTGCAAACTAATAAAAAGGCCACGTTTACAAAGATTTAAAACATATGTTTACTTTAATTTGACATTTTACACTAAAAAGCATATTTAATTAAGACTAATTCTTTCTCTTAATGCACTCGGAAAGTTAGCTTATTTAATATGTTTAGTTTACGTTCAACTGAGTCGATGTATTTTGTTGTATCGCTAATTTATAGTAAGTAGTACATGATAAATGCTGAGCATGCAGCTACACGCGCTTTGCAACCTGTGGTGTAGGCAGCAATGTACGGTAGTGAGACCGTACAAATCACATTAGATGACTACAATATTTTGGCATATTGGACGTAGAAATTTTTTAGAACTTTGTTTACTTTGTTGTATTCTACAAACATTTTATGTATGTACTCTGATACAAAATGATTGTATTATAATAAAAGCATGATTGATTGCACTATAATTAAAACAGACTACATTATATTTCACTATCTTTATAGGTCCTGACCCAGTCTCATACTCTGACAAATCTTTGAACAGATAATAATGGCTGTACAAATAATGCATGCTTTATCTTTGATATCAAGAGTTCAGTGTACTTACGGCTCTTGTACACGACGCGGTTAGCATGCGATGTATGCAAGTTAATGTATTTGAGCCGTAAGTATTGTGTAAGCGAACAACGCCAGACAACTGTCATGTAGTCCGTGATTAACTCGCGCATGTAAGTCGCATGAATAGCTTGCGCATGAGGCGCCCGCAAGTAACTTTCACTCGCGTTATAATAATAATGATAATAATGATTTATTTTTGTAAGTAGGTTTGAAGAAACACATTTACATATTTTAAAAACTAGATGAGGCCGGCGTTTCGTATCTGACTACTCTGAGAAGAAATGCCGAATAAAACTCAGAGGTCACAGTCTCTTTTGAAGTCCAGACATAATCTTGGTCAGATCATGTGAAGACCATGCAGATTGGTGTCTGAAATGATCTTTTAAGGAAAGTACCACACAGATTGAGTGGACCTGTCAAGTCAGTGCACGCATTTGTCAGTAATCGTGCAGCTCAATTCAGAACTTAAGGAACTCAACGATTCAACGAACAAACAAACATGGTGTTTGTATAACAACTTTAAGCATAATATTTTATTGTCACTAGTCATCATGTTTTGTATAAATTGACATACAGTAAATAAATATTATGTTGGCACCGCTTTATTGTTAATTTTAGCTTTAAAGTAACCTAGCTTTTGCTCTCGATTTTGCTCGCGTGAACGTAGGTTAGGTTTGTTACCTATGTTACTGCCTATGTTGTTGCCTATGTTACTTGGTGATAATTTAGCTTTCTAATAATAAAAGAATTTTTAAAAGCGTCTGATTAGTTTTGAATTAAATAATTACAAACAAACAAAAAGTCTAATCTTTCCTCTTTATGATATTAGTATAGATTTGCGTTTCGACAAGTGTATACGACGCTTGCCGCCTTTTTTTTATACCTGGGGTAATGCTCCCTATGCACACCCACTCGCCACAAGGGGAGGCGAGAGGGTTATGTCGGGCTCTCCCGAGACTGCGGGCCTACCGACTAAAACCACCACGGTGTGTCAACTCGCTCCTTTGTATGGTGAGTGGGTCACTGGAACTAAAACTACATCAGCGACCCACCCAGCAGTGCCCAATGCAGAGATGTTTTGTCTGTGGGCGACGACTCTTGGACGACGCCCTGGCACAACAGACAGCGTCGTTCCGACTCAATGGCTGGCGAGAGGGAGATCCCCGTTCTCCCACCCGCAGCCTTCACTACGGCGGCATAATGCGCGCCTTCGCCGCCCGGTATCCCGTCAGCGGCTCGAATCCGCAAGGATACTTTCCTCACGGATCCGCTCCGCTGCCTCCTTCTGCGGGATGACGTCCTCTCAGAAGGATGCGACCGCTACCCACTTCCTCTCGCTGTCGACCATGGCTTTGATCACGGCCGGCAGCGAGAGGTCTTCTCCCAGACGCGTGCAACCTACGCAGGGCAAGTCATTTATATGATTACCTCGTGTGTGTGGCCTATAGGAGCAGCTTAGGCATGTAATGAGTATTATACTTACATTTAGACAGCTGGGTGTATGCGTCAGACGTAATAGTGAGCGAGTCTATAGTCATTTACTGGGCCGGCTATACTACCGAGAATTTTTTACTGCAAAACCCAGTAATACTTTGCGTTACCTAGGAGTTACACCAGGGACGTACTGCGTCATTTAAGCCAGATGCTAAATATTATGTTAAAAATCAAACTGCTGCAATGATGTCCGTTTGTTAATAGGTATCTTGATTACACGTGTCCAATGCCACAGTGACGTATCTAGATACTGTGTAGATACTGTTAGGGTGCATCCAAATCTGGTGAGCGCGCCGCAAATGCGCCACAAATGCGTCGGTCGCGACCCGTCCGCGAGCTGCATGCGTCCGGCACGCGTGATTTTACTGTAATTGTTTGGTGCAACTACTACCTCTTTTGCGCAACTCACACAAGGCTTGCACAGTGAGCTCGCGCGCAGCTGGCATACATGCAGTTCCGTTCGCTTCCATACTGTATAGGTCGTTGCGCTGTTCACGCACGGCGCGCGGCGGGCGCAGAAACAGCGTGCGAACTTGAAATGCAGCTTGCGAGCGGCTCGTGAGCAGTGTATTCGCAAGACCCGGACATATCCTTAGATAATAACTGGTAGATTGATAATAACACTTGTGTAATTATATGGAAATTAATCTTTCATCAATTGCAATACATTTGTTTCATCGACATGTTGAAGGGAGTTTTTGTTGGACAATGTACTGAAATATATATTCGATAGAATATACGAAGTGGAAAAAAAAGTGTGTGCCCTTTATATACTAGACTCAAGATTTTCAACGAGAGTCCTTACCCATTCGCTGTCCCGTAATAAACACAATAGAAAATCTATTGTGATGTATCATGATCATGTGGTTCATCATCATGTGGTTCATCGGACAGAAAACCTGTTAATATACATGCATATCTACACTTATCACTTTTAAACTTTTGCTTTGTGTGGTATATATATCATTTAATTCGCAACGGGTATTAACACGATCACACAATATATTGTTTATTTAAACAATATGATGATAGCATGATAGCTTCATTACCTGTTACAAACTATACATATTTACACTTACGTTTCGTCAGCTAAATGTAGGTTTACAGACATCGTTTACTACCGTGAAATACTTAATTTCTTAAAGCACATAAAAATGTATCTTTAGCCGCGCATAGTTGCAAATGCCAAAATTCTTCTTCAATTATTTTACAACATTGTATAATACTGTGAATTGTATAAATAATGTTTGGATAAAATATTTTTTGTTAATCGGTTTGCTTGACTTTAACCGCTGCAACTTCATTTGTATCTGACCACAAAAACCTTATTAATTTTATGAATTTTCAAAATACTTCTACTCTTTATCGATAAACCTTCAGCCCAGTGCATCAATAACAAGCTGCTTCTCTTCGTATATCGTCATCGTCAGGTAACTCTTTATATTTAAAATGTAAATTATATTCATTTCTATTAAATAATCCAATTCAATGCAGAAGCGATTAAAATGTATCAAGAGCTCTGTACTTTATTTTACAACGATATCATAAAGGATGGTTATAAATTTCCTTTCAGTGAGTACTTATAAATAAATAAATACTTGTAAATATTTCTATACTTCAGACGATAATTGCTATTTAAAGTGTGTATTGAAAACTGTCTATAATGGATAAGATTTGCAACAAAGATATTAGCAATAAGAACATGTGCAAGATACACGATGGTTATTGTTAAACGATGTGTATCATTCGCGCAAGTATCCTGTTTAGTTTTAGTAGTTTAGTAGTAGTTAACTTATACATATAACTCGCGCGAGCATCTTGCGCATTTAACCTGCCGCTAATTGCATCCGTACATACCATTTTAGTCTGCAAGCTAAGCCATGCAGCAAGGTGATTGGGAATTGTTTACGAAGACAGGTTATCATATTATTATATGTCAATATAACAATGTGACAAAGAAACAATTTTTACTTTGTATCAAAACAATATAATTTTATTTTAAACAGCTATAGATTATGTTACCAAATTTAGGGACTATTTTTGTAACATTGTGAAACACTAAAAGATGACTCAATATTGCACTGTATTAGATAACTTATTACTTATTACACAAATTAAAATTATAATTTGAAGAGGAATGTGACTTTGTTTTATTATATGCAATGTGACCTTACTCTCTAAATCTCATACATTTACGTCATCGTCAAGATTATTATCACTTAAACTAAATACATTACTTGAGTCATGAACAAACTATAACCCACGACTAAGAACAAGACAACATTAGCGCTATCCTTCTTTACCTACACTTAATGGGTGACACACTCGATAGAACTGATAACAAATTATTTGTTTCATTACCTTTACAAAGTTTTACAGTAGAAATAAATGACCAACAAAAAAAAATTTTACATTTGCCATCGGGACAAGCTTTCATTTCTAAATCTAATGCAAAATGAATTAGACTGTCAGTTAACAAAAGTAATGCATAAGTTGTTGAAATAAACCAATATTTACAGCACAGATTTTCTCGTTAAATTATTGTATAACTCTATATCACTCAACACTGTATACAATTTTGCTTACACTATGCATTAGAAGCTACGTATCTGAACATTCTGCTTCCAATTTCAGATGGAGATCTTCTCTTGCGCCCGGACGGGCTTGATGCTGTTACTGCCGTTGTTTCAGTAGCAACCGTAGTTGTTTGAGTCGGTGTTGTAGTTGGTGCAGCAGTGGGTGCCGTTGTTGGGGCAACTGTAGTCAAACTGTTCTGACATTCTTCTAATTTCGTCTGTAGGTTATTCTTCTGACTCGCGAACGCCAATGTTGACACGAACAGGGAAAACGACAACAGTGACAATAAAACAATAACTTTGTTGTTCAACATCCACCCCAATGTCCTTTCTGTGTAATATCTGCATGCTCCGTTACTCATTTTTGATCTCTTATTTTCTTTATTTGTGTCACACAAGTTTCACTCAGCGTTTATTTTCAAAGAATACTTCACTTTCGACGTTACGTTTTGTCGATAACAACAAAATTATCAATATTGTTTATCACTAGATAAGCTTATATCTATGTTAGTACAAGGTAAAATAATTTTTATTCAGTTGGAATAAAATTATTTTTAGCTTGACCCGATGTCTGTGTCAATATTAATGATTAGATAAGGTGTTATTATGTTTCTGACACAAGCTGCTTGGTGCTATTTAGTTAATGTAATCTATTTTGTACTGTTGAAATCTTTATTTAAATAGCACATAGACAGAAGTACTTAATGATTCAGCTACAGCCATGATATGTGATGTATTACAACACAATTATTAAAATAACGTAAACATAACAGGCACTTGTATAGTCCCAAAATAGTATATAGAGGGGTAATTCATCTACATTTTTTATTATCTTGTGTGGGGGCCAGTCGGTACAGACCGGCGACACTTCGACCCAGTGAGATCTTTTGTGTCGACTTCCCCAATAACGACTGCCATAGATGTACATGGCAGCCGGGACCGACGGCTTAACGTGCTTTCCGAGGCACGGAGCAGGTGGTGGTTGTCAATCAATACGCACATAATTTTGAAAAGTCATATAACTTTCAAAAGTCAGAGGTGCGTAACGTGGATACGAACCCGAGACCCTCTGCAGTGCAGTCTGTTGGTCTCCCCGCTGCTCTTTCATCTATATTTTACTAGATAATTATGTCTTTCGAGACCCACGTAATAGCATATTGCCCTATATTGGACGCGTATCTTAACTCCACGCTGCTATTGGAAATGTCCTTACAGACAGACTTAATAATTTTTTTTAATATATTCTGCCCAACTCAGGAATAATTATGACCCAACAAACCTTAGACCTCAACCGTAAACATAAGCGCTAACTATGGCCTCACTAATTAATTAATAATGTCGCACGTCTCTTTGTATGACAACGGTTAGGCCACTACGCTAGCTCATGTAGATTGACAGACTTCAACGTTAAAACAAGCGATAATTAAAGAATTAATGAATTGAAGACCGTAAAGGCAAAAAAATATATATTACTTGCTCCTGACTCACTTCTCTTAGGAAAAGTACTTTTTTTTTATGAATGGTACTCAGCATCCTTTTCTGTACTCCTGACAATGTGTATGCGAAATTTCATGATGTTCGGTCGAGTAATTCAGGCATCAAAGTGTTACAAACCAACGAGCTCACATTCGCACTTTTAATGTTGGATAGATTTGTAAGGATTACCATAAAGTAAAGATCAATGATTGCTTACATAAAAAGAGAAAATTAACTATTTTTAAAATTAAATACGAAGAGAATTTACATCATTTTAATAACATAAGACATTCTTTATATCAAACAAACATAAAATAATTCTCTGTACTGATGCTACGTAGCATAAGTACAGAAAATTTTCTCCCTCCACGTTTAAGGTTAATGATGTCATCCGTATAACAAATTGTACGAATTTATATGAAACCCTACGAACCTCCACCCTATGTCTTCAAATGAAGTAATTTCTAAGAATTATCCGATGTAGCATGCGATGAAATAGACATGGCAGCGGCGTATTAATGACTAATTTGATAAAACTTTAGTCGTCGAAATTCGACAATAATCATAATCTTTTTAAGTTAACAAATAGTGGAGAAAAATGTATTGAACTGATTTGTTAAGTTTGTAAGTCAAAAATTTATTTTTACCATAAATGCAGATTTGTCAATAAACTCCTCGAGAATAGTTATTTTTTCTGGATGAAAGCTACTTTATGTTCTTTACTGACAATAATCCCCCGACAAAGAGTATGTAAAATTGCATGATAATCGATTGAGTAGTTAAGGTGTGAAAGCGTAACAAACAAATAAACAAACAAACTTACATTCGAATTTATTATATTCGAATTCAATTATTCATTTATTATTTACAGTAAAGGATACTAACTATTTTCAATTTTTTTTAAGGATACTTGGAAGCGCTTTTAATACTACTAAACAAAATTTAAAAGAAAAAGAAAATTGGTTGACAAACAGAGAAGAAAAATGGTACTGTTTTGTATTTGCATTTTATATATAGGTGTAAGCAATTAAGTATTTACTAATGTGGTGTCCTTATACCTCCCCTGTCCTCCTCCTCCTGTGTGATGTCCTGCATATATAACCGAAGGAGTAAAGAAGGGTGTGTATTACAGAACGTTTTATCAGCATAATTTTTTGCCCCACAGAGGTTTTGAATTCAGATTTTGATAAGTTAAAGGATGGGCCTTTAACTTATCAAAGTTTCACATTGTTTTTGCAATTAGAAAGCCTGCATGTCTGGAAGTTTTCGAAAATTCGTGAAGTCTGCCAACCCGCACTGGGCTAATGCCCACATGCACGTTACGCACACAACCGTCCCCTACGCAGTGTACTGTTTACCTGCTATTAGAGCAACCAAAATTGGTTGCTCTAATCGCATGACATTTGTATTTTTGTATGCAAAGTGGTGTTGTTGTTGTTCGAATATCAGACATAATCAAAAACCTATATTTAGCCGCTGGAGAGCCGCTGTGAATCAGTAGGTTTAGTAAGGTATAGATAAGTCGCAGGTAAAAGGCTACCAGTATTTTTCATTTACTCGTAGTCCTGTACATATTCGCTCGCCGTCGGCTCTAAGCATTAGTCGCTCTGCTCTCCCCGTGAGTGCGCTCCGTTCTCTTATCTAACGGGCTCATTCCTTACATCGAACGAACGACAGCCGACCATTTGTCGCTGCACCCACCCTTTGTGTTAGTTCCTTCAGCTTTTATTGTCTGGTTTGGTTTCGGTATGGGTGATAGCAACCAAAATACGACCGGTAATTTATGAATATATTTGAGACTAGCTTTTGCTCGCGACTTCCTCTCATGGCATTTGAAAGTGGGTATCTTAATTTTTATTTTTTGGTTTGAAAAAAGAAGCTGCTGCATATAATACTCGAATTTAAGGAGGTGTCTTAAGATGAAACATGCTCCAAATTTTATGTTAGACCTTCAGCAAAAATAAATGTAAAACCGCATTTAATTTAGTGCGGTAGTTTTTGTGTTACAAACATACAGACAGACAAACAGTTTAGCTCTTATAAAGACCCCTCACATTAGTTTTCTAGAATATTTTCTATGAACAGACATCATCCAGTTATAATTTAATTCATTTTTATAATATTATAAATGCGAAAGTGAGTTTGTTTATTTGTATGTTTCGCTTTCATGACTTAACTACTCGACCGATCATCATGAAATTTCGCATACACATTGTCAGGGGAACAAAATAGGACATATGGTACCTTTCAACTAGAAAAAAGTACTGTTACTAACCTAACTTAACCTACATTTACGCAAGCAAAGCCGCGGTATAAATCTAGTAATAATATAAATAAAGGTCGTTAGATAATGTCATACGTTTACGCGAATGTTATACATTGAAATTAAACAACCTTATACGGAAAGTGTAAGACGAAACTATTAATACGCAAAATTGTTTTAAGCATAAGTAAAATGAAAAAAACTCGCCAAGTCGCGGTCGCCTAGTGCTCGAAATTCGACCAAAGTTTGCCTGTAAGATTGCTGATATATATTATGTCTGTCATTATATATTGATATATGTAACCATAGTTACGCTCTTCGACTGCGTGTGTCAAATGCATGGTTGTGTGCGTGTAGTGTTTTTTCATTAATTTAATATTTTCCTAATGCATATTTTATATAAATATTAGGATTCGCCACTCCTTCTCCATATAAACTTTAACTGAGCCAAATTTCATACTCCTCCGTCCGCGCAATTTTCGTAAAAAGAGGTACAAAGTTTTTGCTTCACTAATATATGTAGATAACAGAATAAATAACATTATTCACATTTGTACATCTTATCGATACATCTAAAATATATGCAATTCAAAACATATAGTGACGTCATAAGATGTTTTCGTTTATTTATTTCAAAACAATATTATCTCGATGGATAATAATCTTTTTTATGGTATGGCCATTGCAGCAATTTGTGACATCGCGTGGTGGAATACTGCAAAAGTTTATTGAATTTTCACTAGGTTATTTTCAGAAGCAATACGGTTTCTGAAAATGTGCCCAGTGACAAATGACAAAAGAGTCGACCCTATCGCCTAAGGCCCAAAATATGATGTGAAAAGTGTGAGTGTGATCATCCCTATCCTTTCCAAGGTAGGCAGGCATATATCTACATACTCATATGCCTGCATATCATAGAATGGTGTACACCATATTATATACACGAAATACATGATATGTATCATTATAATTAGGTGCAACACAACTTTGGAAAAATCAATAGTACTCCTAGTAAAATACTGTATACAGAAGTTCTAATGTTAATCTTATGAGTCGCAGTAGCACACCGGTGGCCAGACACAATTTTTAATTATGTCTAGTATTCTAAGACTTGACAGATTAAACATAAGTAAGTTGCGCGGGTTGATGCATCGTGTAACCGAACAAAATAAAATTAAATATGCCAATTACATTAAATGAATTTTTATATAATTATATGAAACTTGGCTTAGTTTTTAAGTTGATCTTGAAGCTACTAACATGTTTAAAAACCGGTTCAACATTCATACTGTGGTTTTTGCGTGATCTCAGTACAATGTAAACAGTCGTGCAAAAATTATAAAATCTTGCTTTCAAGTTCAGACTCTTCCAAATATTCGATCCTAAATCGTTTTTCAAGACAAAGACGCGTTAAAGTTGTATCTATACTATAGATAAAATAAAATTGAAACTGGTCAATGTCTGTGCAGAAGACAAGATTAAGAAAATTAATGTGAGGTATCTTAAAAAGAGCTATAGTAGGCAAAACAATTATTTTAAGAAATTTTTCTGTATGCTTGTTTATATGCGCATCATGCAACGTAATTAAATGCCCTGACTGCACGTAATTAAATACAGTTTTTAATTGTTTTACTGGAGGTCTAGCTTAAAATCTTTAAGTTCAGGTTTTATTTTGATACGTCGCTTGAAAGTCAAAAAGAATAGATAAGTACCTACTTCCAAATTCCACACGTACAAAGCAAGCAAAAGCTAATAAATAATAAAAGTAGAGATGAAATATAAAACCAGTCAATGCTACAATATCTAGATATATACAAAACTGCTCAAAATCAAAACACAGTAAATACATAAAATTGAAATCAAATTTTCTATTGGTGGCCGCGTCTCGTGGGAAATCATTGACGTCATATGTCAGAGCTTGATTTCGTGTTTCGCTTGCAAAATAAATATTTTATTGATGATTGGTCCTGCTTTGATCCCAGTAAAGTTTTTAATGCTGATTACTTTGGCAAAAAATCACCTGACATTTTGTTTGTACATACTGTTCAGAAGGGTGATTGATTTCGTTTTTTTAGTGTGAATATTATGCTTCCAGTTTTAAATATAGTTTTATTCTAGTAACACAATTTATTTGTAGCTATAATAAGAATATTCTGAACAAATTCGCACCATTATACACTATAATTTGTTTTATTGATTTCGGTAAACCTAATCCTTGCAGGTATTTTAGGAAACTCTGTTGAACTCACCGATAAATAAATCTGCGCGGTCGCCACTGCTTTATTCTCTCAAGGAAACGGATAATATTGATTGAATGAAATTACTAGCGCATCCACTAGTTTATGTGATCGTCTCGTCATTATACTAAGTGTTGTAAGTTCGATCTTAAAACAATGCGGAAAATTATGCATTTCGCAAACGACTATGGCAAGTCTTTGTATTTGTTCGTGATCTTGACAAATACCAAGAAATTATCCCTAATACGGGAGTGATATTGGACAAATGAATCAATTTCGTTTATTGTTTTGAAAGATTCTTTGGACGATTTTTCAATTACTAAGTTAACTAAAGTTTTGACATATTACCCATAGAAAATCTGTCATAATGCCAAATTGTTTTACATCAAGGTTACCTGGATATTAATGAATTGGCAGTTAGACTATTTTTATAGTATTATAAAAGAAATACCGGTGAATTATCTGTAAAATATTTGGCTGTTCGTGTGTCACAACAAAGCACTCAGCTCAAATTAATTTCGATATTACTGATATCCCATGATGACATATTTATTTTAAATCTTGATAATATTTGCTTCAGTATTAAAATATGCAAATTATTTTAATAATTTCAATGGGATTTGAATTACTCAACGACCAATTTCCCTAATTGGACATAATATAGGTATATATTTAGTTCGTTGATGTTCATTAATTTAACTTTGTAACTTAGTTGGGCGATAATGATCTTGACTTTGATTATGTAGTACTGCACTAAAATCCAAACTTTGGTTCTTTTTTTCAGGTTTGGCTCTTAGAAATAATTTGTAGCTACCGACCTCTAATAGTCTAAACAGATGCCAATTGTAGAATCGGAAATGATATATGACAACTGTATCGATGCAGCATTCCAAATTTGGTGATTTTTTGCTCGACTCTTTGTGTTTAGTCAATGGAACGAGTTGCTGAAAAGCAACTTAATCGCTGTGTATAAGCGAAGTAAAATGTAGCACTGGCACATAATATATGAGTATAGAGACCAAATTAGTCCGGAGCGTAAAAACATATACATACAAAGACTCATAAACTGGCAATGTGCAATTGCAACGCCTTGTACAAAAAAAGAAGAAATAAGTATTTTCGAATATTTTATGATTCGATACGACTCTGAGTATTGATATTTTTATCGCCACTGAATATAATTCGGATAATAATCGAATATTGGAAATAGCACAATAGAATATGAGTCTTTATTTTGGTCAAACGTGATCGACGGTGTTTAGTAAGATTTTCATCGATAGTGGTGACTTCAATCAGTATCATAGTTTAATGCATTTAATATTTATCGAATTGCTTAACCCATTCTTGCCCACTGTGCCAATTTGGGAACAGTTATAATATGGGGCTCCATTTGAAAAAACACATGTCTGGCCACCTACCTATTATTTCGTTGTGCAGTTATGATTACGTTGGTTTCGCATAATAATCAATGACTGAGTATATGTTTATAAATATTCATTTCTTTAAGTGCTAAAGTTTATTATTGTTACGACAGCAGAGGTATGTGTACTCTTTTTACTATTTGATAAAATTGGTAATTAATTATTTTATTATTGCTAACGTTATCATAAGATAACAGAATTACCAATAGCAACCAACCATGACTCTCATGAACCTTTAGGAACTGTAAAAAGATGTACAGAAGAAAAGAAAAGGTTAATGTGCATATTCCGCACGCATTTCATAACTATAATAAAAGTGAACCCATATCACTGTGCAGGGTTAACATCCACGGCAAGAAGTGGCGGTGGGTACTATTCACTTATATGATTAACATGGTTATGGCAAACGCATGGAGATTGCCATAGACTGTTATCGCGAAAGAAGAACCGATGGAGCCACTGCTATTTCGAAAAAGCGTTGCACGTTATTATCTCAGACAATCACTTCAGGAAAATATAGCTCGTTTTTCATTATCTAATATTAAAATTAGATAGCGTTGACCACGTCCCTAAAAAGGTCCCAACACGAGTGAGGTGTTTTATATGTCATATTAGAAGTCACTGGGACTGTACAAATGCAAAGAAACATTTTGCATTAAAAAGTCATACTTTGTAAGTTTTCACTCATAATAAACCATGGTGCCAGTTTGAGAATAATTCCGTAACTTTCTGAAAAATTTCATATTATAATTTTTTCATGTAACATTTATTAGCTTTCCTCTAAATTGTTTACTAATAAAATAATTTATGGAATATCTTTTGTAATTTTTACTTGGCTTTAAAAGGGGTAAAGATACGAATAATTCGAAACGTATGTCGATAATGGCCAATCGCTAGCGTACACGATACTATACGGTTTCAGATCAAGTAGACCGAATGGTAATTACTGGCTATTCGGCAGACTTCATCGAAAATCACTGGACACACGTGTCTTTGTGTCAGTACGTCTTTGACACGATTCGTAATAAGCTGGATATATTATGTCCAAAATGGGACGAATACATACATATGTAGATACATTACCTCATGTTTATACTCCCGAAGTGGCGGACAGAGATGAATTACACCTATATTTAGGCAGCTATCGTTTTTGATCCACGTAAACTTATTCCGTTCTGCTACTAAGAATTCGTCGATATTAAACCAACAAACACTCCACCCAATACCTAATGCAAACCAGTCGCATTGATTACAGTTGCTTTAATACCTTATCATATGATATACTTGGTTTACTTATGTATATAATTGTTACGTGTATATTTACATAAGCCACAATTAAAAGTCCCTCTGACGCAGAAGCAAATACAGTGTAGGTATTACAATTGCAATCGAGTGCCATTATTACAAACTGATTAGAAAACAATCGAACGATTTCGAAAAGACTCTTAAGAGTGTTTACGCTATGCGTCCTGCTCCAAGTGGGAACGTTGTAAATCCTTACTTATATTATAAATGCAAATGTGAAATTGTTTGTTTGTTTGTTACGCTTTTATGCGTTAACTACTCGACCGATCGTCATAAAATTTCGCATACACGGCGTTATGGGTACAGGACATAGGATACCTTTCATCCGAGAAAAAGTAATGTTTGCCAGGGTAAGTGGCATATTTTGGGATTGTTAAATGTTATTTATTAATTTGAATTTATTCTAGAAATATTTTAATTAATATATTCCAACTTTGATTGCCTTCTAATTTATTCTTAGTAATCGGATTAAAATATCATTTAAACGTATTTTAATGGTAGTGATGAGTATGTGGACTTCTATAATAAAGCCATGTCATGATTCGTTTTGAAATGTATAAGATAATACTGTACACTACTGTAGTTCCTAAAGTGAATAGTAAATCGTAAATTTTGTTATCACGTTGTATGCTTTACGAGTTACCGGTGGGCCTACCTTACTCTATTTGAGCCAAACCAAAATCAGAAAATCGATTATCAGAAAAATGTTGTCTTTCGTCTACGCGCAATACATTGAAATTAAACTATGTACATTAAATGGATTTTGTCGGGTTGTTTATTTTAAAACACTTTTATTACATAAGAATTTTGACTACAAGGATGTGGAAATCTTATTACAAATCGTAACATAAGCACACACACGCAAGCACACAAATATACTAACACGCTCACACCTACACACACACACACACACACACACATTTACTTATTTTTATTTTATTTTTTACTTTTTAAGTTAGCTGTACTCTATGTATCTTGCTTATATTATTGTAACAATTTTGTATAATTTGTTTTTGGAAAGGACTGTTTTTCAACATACAGCTCACGCTAGTTTGGGAATCAGGGCTAACACTGTAAATGTATAAACCTTTTGCTGCAATAAAGAATATAAAGAATAAAGAATAAACAAAACAATAACTACAGAACACATAAAATTAGACTCTTTATTTAATGTTGACTCCGGAAATGGCGTTGTAGTTCCAGTGGTTGACTTGTCACTGCCTCTGCGGAGTGTCGTGGGTTCGCTCCTAAATATAGTAAACGGAATAAAAAAAATGTGTTCCATTCTTCTTCTTCTTTTTCTTTTCGTGTGGTTAGTGGCCAACCTGTTGTCAAGAGTTGTTCAAGCCGCCCGTAGACCTCTGATATGGCTTAATGACTGCTGTCAATTTGGCTACAACTGGAACCGACTTTTTACTTGCCCTCAGAGGCACGGAGACGCTCAGATGAAATACCACTAAGCGGTCACCCATCTATAGACTGACCGCACCCAACGTTACTTAACCTCGCCAATCGTTTACCGATCAGTGAGTGCAACTGGCTATGAGCGCCATTCCATTATATAGTTGTTGCAAGTTTGGGTGTTTTTTGTGTCAGTTATCACTCGCGATACGAGAATAATACCTAGTGCATCAGTTTCCGTCACTCACCTTTTAAAAAAGTATGTTACCCTTCTCAGACTGAAAAGAGGCACGTGCCCAGCAGTGGGACAGTTTAATCTTATCCCTAGCCTTTATTATGCCCAAGTCACTTGGGGGCAGCTTTTCTAGTCTAACCGGATTTGACTGAATATCAGTTTTTACACGGAGCGGCTGCCATCTAGCCCCTGCAACCCGAAGGCTAACGATATCCTAAGGCTAGACCAGTGTCAGGATATTATAGGGCACTGACTTCCCAATAACGACTGCCATAGATGTTCATGGCAGCCGTGACCGACGTCTTAACGTGCTCTCCGAGGCACGGAGCAGGCGATAATTGTCAATCAATACGCACATAATTTCGAAAAGTCATATAACTTCCGAAAGTCAGAGGTGCGCGACGTGGATTCGAAGCCGAGACTCTCTGCATTGCAGTCTGTTGGTCTCCCCACTGAGCTATCGCTACGGTGGGACAGTTTAATACAGGGCAGAAATTATTATTATTATTATGTATGTTACTAAATTACTAAATTGCTATTTGCCAGAACCTAGCAACTAACCTTCATGTAGCTTCAGTAGCTTATTAAACTCACTAACCTATTTATTTTGACGTTCATAAACTTTGTGACATAAATGAACAAATAATTTTTGATTTTGACTTTGACACTATTTTTACGACGTCGTTAACATGCATTAAAACCGTATGAATAAGTGAGTAATAACATTCAGTCGAAATCAATCAATACATTTTAATTTATATTTTCTATATAAAGTAACTTTCAAAGCAGAAAAATAAGCGCTTAAAACTCAGTCTAAAACATATATACTTATATCCGTATACCACTACAACTAGAACTAATAACTGGGCTTCAAGAATATTACAATCAGCTTTAATATGAATGAGAGTTTAATACTACTCGGTTCTCAATCCGTGAATCTGTTGGTTCAGACACTTGCCAAGTCCAATATTTAGATTATGTGGTGTCAAAATCATATCTTAATTTTACAGCTACGATTGCTCTGGATTTTCAAAGCTTTTCATTTCATTTGTTATAGAATACTGCATTGCTATTACTTCTGACCATTAGCTGGAAAAATTGTGTAGTACATTTTTGCCTACTCTTATTTCGGGAATGCATGCGTGAGTATATCAGCAAAAAGCTTTTGAATTTCTTTTTACATTTGTAATAAAATAGGTACTAATTATTTTAGGATCATTCATCCTACGGACACAAAGAACGCCCAGACTCAGTACAACCATTTGTATATCACACAAATTTTTGTCCCGTGCAGAGATCGAATCGACAACACTCGGCGCCAGGGCAGTGCAGTCAAAAGCATTATAGGTAAGTTTGTGCTTAGGTTTTGGAAGTGAGGTTTCGAGTTCGATATTCAGATCAACCAAACTGTTCCTAGTAGCAGCGCGAAGTTTAGAAATAAACCAAGTTGACGGCACTGGCTTACGTCCGATTACGTGGCACCTAAAATACAGCTGAAAGAAATTGTAGATCAGATACTTCAGCTTATTACATTGGTGATACAATAACACTAACACTATTTCAATTTCTCTGTCTATACATAGGTATAATAATAATAATAATTTATAGCATGCTATAGATTATTAATTCCCGAGCGTCGAAGATTTTGCGTAAGGCTTCGCTTGGGTTAATGTATATTTTGTCAATAAATTTACATTCCTCAGGAACAGTACGTTTTTCTGGATGCAAGATGCCTTTTTTTTCAGTGCCCCTGATAACATGTATAAGAAATTTCAAGATGAATGTTCAAGTAGTTAAGGCGTGAAAGCGTAAGAAACAAATAAACTCATATCCGTATTTATAATATAAGTTAAGATGGCGTTATCTTAAAATAAAATAGACATCAAATGTGAACTTAAATTTCATTGCAGTTCAGTTATTTTTACCGTTTAATAGACTTGGTCGGAGACCTATTTTGAACAGGTTTTATTACGAGACTTAGCTTGCCTCTGAGTACAAACGAATAAATGAAGCCATGTGTCATTATTTTCAATGGTTAGCCTTAAGACTTGGAAGACTTCTTAATATAAATATCTTATTTTTAATCAGGTTTAAACGCATATTCTAAATCAAAACTCGTAACTGATACGTGAGCGCTTATATAATCCGATTTTAACAAGTCTCCGCTACAATGTCCGCCTTAAACACATAGTTCCGGGCCATGATAGGGTTGTCTCCTCAATGAAAACCTATAAGGAAGGAAAGGGTTTATTGTCTTTTTCCTCTTTACTTTTAGAACCTCACCTTAGGACTAATGAATCACGGGGCGACTCTGCAAATATTTACACAACGATCACAAAAACTGGAAAAATCTTTAACGTATGGATCACACAAATATGTAGTTGTCCCCTATGGGGATCAAACCCTTAAGACTCGGCACTGTGACAGTGAATTAGCGACCATTTGAACCACTACTCCATTACAGTCTTCTCGTTTAAGACCTAAAATGTTTAGAAGCAACCTCGGCTGTGTGGATGATCCAGTGGTTTTAATGCTGCATCCGTCAATATGTATGTAGGTTGGATTTGGAACAAGCATTCGCTACAAATCGGCGACTATATTGCAGTATTTGTAAACTTAGGCATTAAAATACAAGCCATCTATGTGTTTTAACAAAAAAGACCCAGCCTTCCATGTTACAAAACGTGTTTTCATAGTAATAGAATATATACTTTAAGAATACAATTGAAAGTTCATATCGCATGCAGTTATTCATTGTAGATATAACTAATATGTTTAAATTGTTACGATCAAAGTAATAATTAGAGGTTACTATAGATATAAAACAATAGTCAGATCACATTTATGTTTATTTATGTTCACTTTAGTCGAAATAAAATTTCTAAAACATCGTAATACATTTGTAAATTTAACAATAAATGAAAAATCGGACATTTACTTTTCAAACTAAAGAAATTTGAACGTATAAAAATATAATTTCAATATAGTAGTAATCTCGGTAAGCTCAAGTAATCTCAAGCAGAATTACGTTTTAACGGAAAAATCCATTTGTGAAACTATAATTCCCGATTAAAAGTATATTGACAGCCCTAGTCCATGCAGTGTAAAGCTCTGAACGCTTGCCTTTTCACTTGAGAAGTTAAGCCAACGTGCTATCAGGCCCGGCAGACCGCGCGATTGTTGGCTCAAACGCTTAATTACTTGCGGGTCGATTGAGCAATACAGTGGCTTAATTGAGCGTGGACGATTTTTTGTTTTATCATTACATACACAGTGTTTAAGTGGGTGAAGAGATTTTGAATGAAAACTAAGATGGTTTGTTCCTTTGTATTTATTTATGCCATCCACGATAATTTCATACTTTTTTCCCATTTTTTGTGATTTGTATTGCTTTAAGTATCCTTATGATCCTTTCTACATGCTTGTGTTATGAGCGAGTTCACAACGCTAGTGCAATTAATTCGGTGGAGATAAATTCACCATGTCGCAAGGGCAAATTCAATACCTTTTCCATTCAAGTCTCTTACCTAATTCAATGTATGAATTTAGGAAACGATTCATTCATCAGGTAATAAAACCACATTATATAGACTCTAACAAGATGGTTTTATTAAAGTATAAAAAGACATGTAGCCCACAGAGGCACAATTATTCTTAAAACAGTCTGTCCAACTTTTCAACTAACCACTATATCGGTTCGGTTGCCAAGGGTAGTGATTATGGTAAGCCGCCCTTTGGGAATTAGAGGGTTTGGGTCGAACTACGACATATTTACTGATTGATTGATTGACCTAAAACGAAAAGGTTTCTATGATATTCCAATTCAGTAATAATAATGTCCTCCTGACCGAATTTCGATCACGGCGGCCAATCTTAACGGAGACTGGCCATTGGCGCAAGAGTTATTATAGTGCACAAGTGTGTGCGTAAACACAAGTGCACTCTCTGTTTCCAAACTCTCATGATTCGATGGGACGAATAATCCGACACGACTGGAGAGAGATCAGGCGCAGGACCAACGGCTTTACGTGCTTTCCGAGGCACGGATGTCTAACACCGCCAACTTCCTAACTCCGGGCTTGTATTGAGATTTCTTAACAGAAAAATCCAATAACTTTTTGTTGGCCCGATCCGGGATTCAAAGAGACCTCATCCACAGCAGTCGCATCTCACTACCGCTGTGCCACGTCAGTAATAAAAAGCTAGCTACTTTTTTATCTTACGCAGTTTCTCCAAATGTCTTTAGAAGACTCAACCAATTTCCCATCATTCATCCTATTCGATGGCAAAACGGAAACAAAAAGGATTCAAACAAATCCAATTACAAGTTCCATTTAAAGGAGAACAAACAAAAACGCTAGATATATAAATCTTTGTTTTCTAGGTAGCAAAAGGTAGCCCGTTCGGGCCCATAAAAAGCCTTGAAGGAGTTGTGACAAATGTCGCTTCGCGGTTGCACTGACGTGAAAAATGATCCTTTTAGATAAGGGGAGCGACCAATTGTTATGTATAACTTGGCCAGAAATACTTGAACTCCCACCCGTCTTTAAATATCTTAGTTTTAAGATGTGAGAGAGGTGATTAGGGAAGGTTGAATAGGTCAATGTGTGTGGTCGTCGGACACCCAAGGGATGTCCCTTTAGATCGACGAGCGTTCCTTAACGGTAGACTGTTTGAAATAATTTCGGGACCATGATGAGGATATGAAAGGTTTTCGGTAGTTTTATGAGTGTTTTGTTAATTTCATTTGTGAATTTGTTAATTTGGGAACTCAATTTGTCGGGTACAAAATTTTGTTAGTAAAATTATTGGTCATTGCGGTCGGGAGTTTAACACGTAGAAAGTTTAATTATTTTGATAGATAACATAATATATTATGTACCTATTTATTTGCAACTCTTTGTTTTAGCAATTTGTTTAGTATGACATCATCATTCAAATATTAGCAATTCTTAATCATTATGAATGTTTGCCTCAAATACCATACAAATATTCTTAAGTGATAATAGTTAAATAAAAAAGCACACCATAACTGACATTTGTGTTCAGCTACATCTACAAGATAAGAGGCGAGACTATTGGCGTCTGTTGGATATCTTATCAGCCTGTACATTAATATAAAGATAATGAATTTATAATCACTATTAGCACTACACACTCTCAATCAAGGAAAAATTACAACGTGGCGGCATTTATTGTTTTAATAACTAGTTGTGCGCCAAATATACACCATCTTAAGCATAAGCCTCTAAATTCCTGAGTCATATTCGTGCTTTCTTGATATTATATTGAACTTTCGAATAATATCGAAAGTAATTTGCGTATATTCGATTAACGCTGGACGTAATGGCATAAGAATAATATTTAGAAGATAATAAAAAAAAAACGGTTGACGCTTGAGAATGTATTGCCTTAATATAATGTACAATTCACTTACAGAGAAAATAAAAATTCTTGTTATATATCTATCTATACTAATATTATAAAGCTGAAGAGTTTGTTTGTTTGGTTGAACGCGCTAATCTCAGAAACTACTGGTTCGAATTGAAAAATACTTTTAGTGTTGGATAGCCCATTTTTTATGGAAGGCTATTGGCTATATAACATCACGCTATGACCAATAGGAGCGGAGCATTAATGGAAAAGTTGCAAAAACATGAAAAATTCTCTTATGTGAAGCAGACGAAGTTGCGCGGGTCAGCTAGTTTGCTAATAAGCGTAGTAAATAATCTAACATACCAACATAGCAATACTTATATTGTGATTTTATATAATAATAATATCAGCCCTGAATTAAACTGTCCCACTGCTGGGCACGGGCCTCTTCTCACTGTGAGAAGGGTTAGGCCATAGTCCACCACGCTGGCCTAGTGCAGGTTGGCAGACTTCACATATCTTCGTGAACATTATGGAGAACTCTCAGACATGCAGGTTTCCTCACGATGTTTTCCTTCACCGTTAAAGCAAGCGATAATTAACTATTTAATACGCATATAACTTCGAAAAGTCAGAGATGCGTGCCTTGGGTTCGAACTCGAGACCTCTGCGGGGCAGTCCAACGGTTTCCCACTACAAATTCATAACGGGTATTAATGCGTTTATGGACTATAGTTATTACCAAAAAATGGTAAGCAATATGCAGTTTACGTTTATAAGGTTTAGTGCAGTGCAAGTTTGTAAAAGACGTCCGGCGCGGCCCGGCGGTACATGTGCACTATTTATGTTAACTTAAAAAGCTAATTAAAAAAAATTGCCGCAATAAATTGAAGAATGTAACGCTTACCAGTGTGACATCAAATCGTAATCGATTTTAATTCGATAAACAATGAATAGTCTTCTAACACAGGTAACGTTTACTAGAAAGGCTAACTACTGATTATTAAATATCATGTAAGAAACAATTTTTTATGTATCAGTTTTAGTTTTTTTGAGTGTAGGATATATAATTCAATACTAGTCCGTACAATTTATAAACATTCAAACAATACTTCATAATAATAGCGCATCGTTATTCTATACGAGTCATATTAAAATTTAAATTGAAGATTATGTCATGAGATACCGAAGACATTTTCATTACATCATATAAATTAAATTACACGTGAATTTTTCATCAGTAATGCGTACCGCGAAACCTTTTAATAAATTACCATAAGTATAGAATGTATTCAATTCACCGTAGAAGAATGGACGATAAATTCTCAAGGTGTCAAATGACATCACATTAATAGATTGTGTTTGAGATATTAAATATTTTAAGGGAGTTCCAATATACATAATTTAATGATTAATTATGATGAAATATGGTGCGAGAGATATGAAGCTTTTGTATATGACGACTTTTCGTGTCAACGAGAATTACATACACATATGTATATAAAGACTTACTACCTCTGTGGCGCAGCGGTAGTGTATGCGACTGCTGTGCATGAGGTCTCGGGTTCGAATCCCGGGTCGGGCCAACAAAAATGTATTGGGTTTTTCTATTAAGAAATCTCAATACGAGCCTGGAGCTAAAAACTTGTTGGAATAGGGGTGTCAGGGTGTGTAACACATACCCCTATTCCTCGGAAAGCACGTTAAGCCGTTGGTCCTACATCTGATCTCTCTCTAGTCGTGTCGGAATATCCGTCCCATCAGATCATGGTTAGGGAACATCATGGTTAGGTTGGAGGTTAAGAAACAGAGAATGCACACAGGATCAGGAACAGTGATTTCCACATGCTACGTTTCTCGCATCCTTTTTTTGCTTGCTGTCATTGTATTCTTCACATACGTTTGCTCGCTTTGGTCCCTTACCCCAGCAGACCTTTCGAATTGTTCCCCTAAATGGCAATATGGTTCTCCTATTTAATGGGACCTAAAAGAACCTTAGCTGGCGAAATGCGTTTCTCTACTACTCCTTCGGGAATAATAGATATGTGACTATGCATGAATGGATTAGAAAGACTTGTTAACTTAAATCGATAGAAATGTATATATTTATTAGGCTACATCCACAGAGATGGAGAGGCAATAAGATGTTTCGTAAATAAACCTTGATTAAATTTATTTCGAGTAAAACGACATCTCCCGCACTAGGAATAATTCCTGTGTTGCAAAAACTTTACAAACAACAACAGACATACAGGACACCCCGACTCGCAACAACTATTTGTCTCTCATACTTACAAACTTTTGTCTCCTGTCCTGATCAAACACACAACAATCGCCGCAGTGGCCGTGACGATTTGACTACTCAAGCTACTACCAAACCGTGCGTTTTTTTTCAGCGTAAAAGTTCTTCCAGAGCGCATATAGCTGATTATTGCTTTAGCTAACACATAATGTTAACCTCCTTACGTTTTGGTGAAAGGGTATTTCCATATGTGCCTGCTACGCCATCTTCTCTTTTTCTTGCCACCCTTCTCCACTCCGATAAAATACGTGAGAATGACACCTAACATACCTAATTGGCAAGAAACATAATTGATATTATTTTATAAATAATTTTGTTAAATAGACATAATCACACGCCTCTACTTATCAGTTGTAGACAGTGGTGTATTATACCCATATTTCGCTAACTATAATTTTAGGTTCCTCGCTATTGCCGTACAGTTCTAGACTTCGAGTTGCTACTCAGAATGTCTTGATAGAAAAATCCAATAACACTTTGCCAAATCCCAGCATCGAACCCAATAATATGGATCAACCAAAAATAAAAAGTACTCTTTCTCACAATAATTTAAGCCATTTTAAAACTTTACTCTATTCCTAAACGAATTCAAAAGCTAAAATTATAGAAGTGTTGTTTAATTACCAGTTTATTATATAATAACGTAACAACATCGTAAAATCAGTAACAAGTACGGTAACTTTGTTAACTCCATTTTATTAATATTCAGTGAGCATTAAGCGATGCTCTAGTTCTAGAATATACGATTTCCGCCAACAGCGGTACAATACCGTCACCATTGCACGTTGCGTTCACCGCACTGTACTGGGTTTGTCTTTGTGAATGTAGAAATTTGTTTGCAGTTTGTCTGTTTTTGGATGTGGTGAATTATTTCTTATATTTATATTCGTCTTTAAGTTTGCACTTATGTGAGAGAATAAGACCTCAGGTTAGATTATGGGGCAATACTATTCGGATTTTCACGAAAGAAGATTTTAATTGCCAAAATACTACAGGCTAAATGGAAATTTGCCCAGAGACTTTTAGATGTAATCTGATTTGAAAATTCACTTCCATTCTCGCATCCAAACCATTATTATTAAATGACAATAATTACAGGATACCTATTTATTTATACTAGCGGTCGCCTAGTGGTCAAAATTCGACCAAAATTCCTAAGTTTGCTACTTTGTTTTCTGGTCGTCTATATCACTTATAATTAAGGTACAGGTAACCATAGTTACTAAGAATTATACGACGGCGACGTCAAATGTCGAAATATTACGAACGCGATTCGCCTGCGTGTGTCAAATGCATGGTTGTGAGCGTGTAGTGTTATTTCATTAATTTTATGTATTTCTAATACATATTTCATAAAAATATTAGGATTGGCCCTTCCTTCTCCATTTAATCTTTAACTGTGCCAAATTTCATACTCCTCCGTCCGCGCAATTTTCGTAAAAAGGGGTACAAACTTTTTTCCTTCACGTATTAATATATAAATTGTTTCGTACAAATTGCCACTAAGGATTTCCTAATGTATCCTAAACATCTCTAATGTATGAAACAAAAAACATATTAATTAAGGTTTAATAAAGGTTTTAAGCCTATCTTCTGTGTCATCATGATGACTAGAATTTTAAAGGAGCTAGTAAAATTTTGGCACATATTACAGAGGTCATAATATTAGCTGATTAAGACACCTTAAACATAAAAAACACATGTTTTTTTTTAACGGTTATAACAAAAAGTTCATTTGTCAATTCAGTCTTGACAGTGCAAAAGAGTTTATTTAATTTGAAAATGTATTTTCTTAAAAGAAATTTCTCTCGAGCATTTTATTGTGTCTATTACAAAATTATTTCTCTAAAGGCTTTCTATTACCTTGCCTCCTTTGTAGTCATTATTGCAATAAAAAAGTTATGTCACAAAGTTCCTTGTTGTTACTACATAAAAATGTATAATAGTTCTCCACTCATTCATCGTTCGACAGCCTATAGAAAAAAATAACAAAAGCTACAAATATTTCATTCGAATATACAGCCAACTTAATATAAAAGAAACGTCTTAAAAATCTAATAAACTTCCAGCCTAAATTATATAAATTGATATACCAATATCTAATTTGGGAGTCGGTACGTTTCGTGCGTATTCGAGTATCCGAAAAAGTCGATGATATCTGTTGATACCAGTTTAATCTAGTAACGGGTAAATTACGTGCCCTAATCCGTATTCGGGGAAAGCAATCAGCATTAAATACGCAGCAGGTATTGCCTACACGTGAAAAGACGATGTATTTTCTTAGAAAGGGAAACTGGAAATAGATTTTGGGTGATTGATTATGTTTATCTGCATATAAGTATACATATATGTGTATTTTTATCAAATTTAGTATATTTGGGGTGATTCTGGTTTTAAGAAGTTAGGTGGCTTTCTGCAAACGGAAAGAGAAGTATGTCGTATTTTTCGTCTAAAACCTCTTTGTTCGCGATTGAAGATTGACATGTTTGCTAAATGGATAGGTTATCTTCAACTCTCATAAAAACGTGAAAGAGAGCTCAAGAGATATCGAAGAGGTATTCACAAAGCTTGAATTTACCGCCGTTCACTTCCTGGTGCGTCTGCATATTATTCCTATAATTATTTTAAGTTTCTTGCTAGCAGACAATTCTCAATTTGCATGCAGACCATTTGATCGGCACCCAAATTTTCACCCAGTGCCATCCAAAAACTTCACTACCCGGATGGCACAGTAGAGAAACGGTCGCCCAAGCACTGAATATTTCAGATTTGAGCCTAAAACAGGACAATTATTTGTAGGATCTACAAATAGTTCTGGCTCTGGTTTTACTTTGTGTTCGTTAATTATTATTTGTTACACATGAAAAAAGGCTTGAGTACTACTGAGCGATTTGTCTTTATAAAATCAAAAATCAGAGTACTGGATTTATAGATATATCTTACCGTACCTTATATTTTCAGTTTACCATGCGTTACACATATAAAAGAGTTGAACTTAGCCTTCTACAAGCATGACCTAAGGTGCGGTCTGCGATAAAAAATAACTAGGAAGACATTACTTGGACTGCCCCAAAGGTAACGAACTCTTTTAGATGTGTGAATAAACTTATGAATCGATACTGTGATCTATCTTATTTGCGTCATATTACAATGGCCATTTGAATGACTTTTTATTATCACTTAAAAAGTCATCGCTACAAGAACCAATAACCTTGCTTTACCTAAAAATCAAATACATATCCTCGATGTCATGTCAACCAAAAGCGTCACTAAATTATTATCGAAATTATTTCTTCTTCCTTTAGTATTTCACTATAGCAAACAAATCACAGCAATTAAACATTTCTTCGTTTTCTACACAACATTGAAAATATGTGTGTCAGGTAACTGGGTGGACTGGTCCGGTCGTTTTAAAAATGTATGACTGTTACTATATTTAAAAGGTCAGATGGCTGTTTGATGTTTTGACAAAGAGGTTGTTAAGTAGGTAACGATATTATATATAATGGACAAATTTTAGAAAATAAAGCCTGTTAAAAGTCACCCTTGGCATTTATGACTTACGTACTTGCTCATATTAGGACTCTAGCGTGGGCTACGTGAGTCGTGTACCTACACGACTCACGTAGCCCTATGCCCTATGCCATCTGCCCAATGCTAGCTTTTAGCGCATGTAACAGGTACCTATGATAAACACGCGCATGTAGGCCGCGTGTGTAGCTTACGCATATAGCTCGCCTCAGCTGCATACCTCGTACAAGCATCATGTCAAATAAAATAGTCTTCTATATCTCTGTGTAATACTCTGTTAGTCCGACTTTTTGTTTACATAATAAAATAATAATTCAAAATTCGACCAAAATTCCTAAGCTTGCTACTTTGTTCTGTGTACTACATATAAATAAGATCTAGGTAACCATAGAAACAAAGAATTGTACGACGGCAGACGAACAATGCCGAAATACCACGAACGTGATTCGACTGCTTGTGTCAAATGCATAGTTGTGTGCGTGTAGTGTTTTTTCATTAATTTAATATATTTCTAATGTATATTTTATGAAAATATTAGGATTCGCCCCTCCTTCTCCATATAAGCTTTAGCTGTGCCAAATTTAATATTCCTCCGTCTGCGCAATTTTCGTAAAAAGGGGTACAAAGCTTTTGCTTCACGTATTAATATATAGATTTTTTGTAGGAATATATAAGCAACGCATGATGAATGAATGAATTCATTCTAATCGTTTTAAAATAGGCTCAAGTTAGGGTAGGCAGAGTTGCATACATATACATTTACACACATTTCACATATTTCATGTTTTCAGGTCTCATATAATAGGGAGCGTATCTTTTTCTGCGATTCTTTACCAGGCAAACCACAAGACTTCATGTCATGTATCCAAAGAGGTATTTTGGGCTCATTTTATATATCGTAAAATGTTAATAGTTTAAGCCACTTTCAAAATAAATTATTTGCAATTAAACTGTCAATTCTTACAATACCAGACATAATAAAAAATCTATTGTTTCTAGCCACCGGTGTGCCGCTACGATTCAGTAGGTTAATAATGTTTTCAAATAACTGTATTATTTGAAATATAACATGCGAATACTCTCAATACCCTAACAGTTCCGAAGTGAATTCGATAACTTTGAAGGCACTTTAAAACAATCAAATAGGAATTATTTAAATTGTACGTTCCATTCACAAAGACGGCGCTCCATCTAGTTCAACAAGAGAACAAACGTGCACCATACATCTATAGTGTCTTTATGTGTCTTAAATTGATTTCCCTCGAGCTCTGGAATACACACAGACGGACAAAAACATCATTACGTCACACGTTGTCACCGCTTTTCATTTCCGTGTTCGTTTCCTTGTGAACAAGAGTATTTTGGCATGTAAAGGATTGTCGATTGATCAATCAAATTGAGAATTCATTGATGGCGGTTAAGTCTTTTCTTTGAAACAAAGGCGTAATGGTTGAGATGGTACCTTCGTTACTGCTAGTTTACCGAACGAGTCCATACTTAGTTGTTCCAAATTTGGGTGTTTTTATATTTAATATTTTTAAAGTCCAACGCAACGCAGGCGTTGTCGTTAGTGAAGGAGTATTTTCTTTTTAAAAGTTGTTTCTTTCATCTTGCTTTTTGTGGTTTTATAATATGAGGGCAATCACGAACTGGTCGACTACGTTATGAGTGTAAATGTACTTGCGACTTATACGCATAAAAAGTTCCTTCTCTTGCCCTTTACATTCCAGAGCCACAGGGATTCTTTCAGATTGCTCCTGGAACCTAGCATGCACCGTCATATGCACTAGCAGGCTGACTCTATAGTATATCTTTAATTTTTATAATCTTTCGTAAAATAGTAAACAGCCGACAAGCCTACTAAAACGAAAACGTCACTAATACAAATCACCTGTTTACCATACCTTTAACAATTAAACAGCCAACTGAAAGCATAAAAGGGTTATACTCTTCAACGCAGAAATTTCACTTAAACTCCCTAACACCTTAAATGGGGGCAAACAATTTCAAACATAACAAAGCTCTGAATATGCAGTAATAATACTTTCATTATAAAAATCTAACTTTCTAATTAGCCCTTTGCGTAGGAGCGTAAAAACTGCGACCGCGACGCTCTGGTTGGACAAAGTGCTAGCTTTTCCATCACTTAAAGTGTGAACATGAAATGCCGAAGAAAATATTTGTTTTGCTCTTTGTTTTGTTTAAGCAAGAGTTGAGCCTATGAGAAGATACAGTTTGCAAAACTGATATTAATTTAAAACGCTACTAAATTATAGTTTCTTTAATCTGCAAATTATACCTATTTATTTATTAACTTGGACATCCGATAGTTATTACATTAATGCTTATTCTTACAGAAGAAATACGAATAGTAACACTTACGGCCACTCCTACCACTAACAAGTAAAAGTTATCCGAAAGATAAATAGCATGCTGTCTCACTCATGTTAGGTTAAAGAAGAGAGATGGTGAGACTTTTATCTTATAGATAAATTCTATCTGGAGGTGGTGGTACAATACCTTAAGAGGAAACACAAGGGCAGTTTTTCCATACAAAAGTCCCCTGTTTCCTCCCTGGATAATGCCAGTAGAAAAATAATATTCTTTTTTAAAATGTATAGCCTCTATTGGCATGTCCCTATGTTTTCCTTTTTTTCATTAATTAATTATTAAAAGAGATATGAGCCTTCAAAAACCTCAAAAATTGGTCAGATTTTCCGCTGTGTTCAAACATCCAGAAAACAAATTTGAGTAGATTATATAAAAAAAGAAAAACATAGAAACACGTCCAAAGCCTTTCTTCAATTTTTTATGAAATAAGTAGTTAAATCGGTCAAGTGTTGAAGAAGGAATCAGGGGACTACGGAACGTTGATTTTGTGTACATTTATAGGTATTTTCGGTCCAATCTGCAGTTGTCTCTATCACGCTCTGCGGGCACTGCGCGACAGCAATAGATTTTACAAATACCTATTTCTCAATTCTCTCGCCCGTGGTGTTTCCTCTTAATGTATAACTTTTCTATGAAGCGTTGCAGTCATTATACCGCATGCTACTGGATGACGTATCTGAATACACAAATCTGGAAATAGATAAATATACTATGTAATACATTTATTCCTTCGAAACCTTCGAAATACGATTTTGCTAATAATTAATAGTAACTAATGAGTTCGACCACAGTTTAATGAATAAAATAATATTACGTTTTTTATAAAGTTTTAGTTTAGTTTTAGTTTCTTTAAAAAAGGGTAAAATTGTTTATAAAGGGGTATCTTATCTTATCTTATCTTGTGTGGGGGCCAGTCAGTACAGACCGGCGACACTTCGACCCAGTGGGATCTTTTGTGTCGACTTCCGCAATACCGACTGCCATAGATGTTCATGGCAGCTGGGCCGACGGCTTAACGTTCTCTCCGAGGCACGGAGCAGGCGATAATTGTCAATCAATACGCACATAATTTTGAAAAGTCATATAACTTCCGAAAGTCAGAGGTGCGTGACATGGGTTCGAACCCGAGACCGTCTGCATTGCAGTCTGTTGGTCTCCCCACTGAGCTATCGCTGCTCTTATAAAGGGGTAAAAAGTCTTTTCGTTGATTAATATTTAGATATATTACGTGGGATTTATACGATGGATTCCACATTTATTGTGCTCGCGCGCAATGATTAAGTTTTGCTTTTATTTAATTAATAATAATAATATTCTACCACATACACACAACACCATCTAGCCTAAACTAAGCAGAGCTTGTACTATGGATATATGCTAGACAATGGATAAATATACATATATACATGTCGGAACGGCAATACTGTTAGTTGGCACACTAGCGCCATCTACACCCTTCTGTGTCACTGTGTATTAAGGCGGAACGCCAGCGCCATCTAGCGGCGCTAGACGGAGTCTACGAGGCGGCGCGAGGGGCGAACAGAGCTCAGTCTACGTGTTACCGTCGACCAGTGCACACCTCGTAGGAACTGTCTCGCGTTTCATAGTGATATGTGCTCTTAGTGTGAAGTAGTTAGTTGAATTCGAATACAAGTTATCTGACTACCTACGTGTTTTCTATTGATTGAAACCAACATTTCCCACTGCATGCCCACGTGCTTTGTGCTTTCTATAAAATGGCTGATAAGGACGGGATAAAACGCTGCCATTCCAACATAAATTTTTTTTTGTTATGCAGGTAGCATATTATACATAGACACACCTAGCCCAAGACAAACATCCATGTTCATACATACAAATGTTTGACTTGTGCTGACATAAACACACACATACACACGTACGCACGCACGCACGCATGCACGCACGCACGCACGCACGCACATACGTATGCGCGCACGGATGCACGCACGCACGCACGCTCACTCGCACGCACACACCCACACACACACACACACACACAACAAGTGGACTGGAAAATTATTTGTATACTTTTATGTGTTCAAATGACTGTATCTTTGAATACCAATAAACGTTATTATTATTATTATTTGATTTTTTTTATTGATTGATTTTTAATGCTGTCACCGAGCCTGTGGTATAATAGTTGCCTTGCAGATAACTATTTTTTTTTACAATGCTGTTTTATAATATATACCTGTACTTAGTAAATTTTGATATTGGGATCTAAGGCTTGTCGTCCTTTTTCTAAGGAAATAAGTTTTTATTTGTTTTTACAAATATGGATAGTTCGAGAATATAAAGACATGGAAATGTTAATAGTTTATGAGTTTTGAAAACCGGGATGCAGCTATCTGTAACTTTTAGTCTAAATATAGCTCGAAGACATCGTTTTTGAGCTTTAAAAATGATTTCTCTTCAGCTGCAATTGCCCCAAAATATTATTCCAAATCTCAAAATTGATTTGACAAGGCCATGGTAAGCGATAAGTAATGTTTCTTTGCTAACCTTTTTTGATAGGTTGTGTAAGGCGTACGCAGATGTACTTATTTTTTTACAGATTCTCTCCGCCTGTGGTTTCCAGTTTAATTGGCTATCAATTGATATTCCCAGAAATTTTGTAATATTTTCTCGGTCAACAATTTCATTTTTATTATTTATATTCATGTCTTCGGCAAAAACAAAAATTATGCATTTCTACCAACGAATATATCATTGGTAGAAATGCATAATTTTTGTTTTTTGAAGATTTATTATTAAATTGTTATTGTTTAGCCAATTTACTACTGAGGTTAAAGCATTATTAATTTTATTTTCATATGTATTTCTATTAGAGCATTCTATTAATAATGTGCTGTCATCCGCAAATAATATCATGGAATGTAGAGTATATGATGGCGGATCAATAATGTACAGTAAAAATAATAACGGTCCTAGCTAAATTCGATATATCTATAAGATGATGAGTACTTTAAATTAATTTTAGATTTTAGGCAAATCTAGAAATTTCTGTATATTGACATAAATATTGAGTGAGGGTTGTGTTTTATATTAACTACTAGCTGTCCCGACAGAAGTTGTTCTGTACAGGCGAAAAAAAAAACAAATCTAAACCATCTTCGAATCCACTTGAACACACACAAAAAAATTCATTCAAATCGGTCCAGCCGTTTAGGAGCAGTTCACTGTCAACACACGTACAGAAGAATTATATATAAAGAAGATATTATTAGCTTTCTTTTTGGGTTATATTTGTAATGTGATCGATAAACTTAAACCTCTTGGAGTAAGTTTCAAATATTTGCTTATTTTCATTTGTCGGTCATTGTACGTTTCCAAAGTAACTATCGTTGTTTTTACTACACATTCGTATACCCTGTGAAATCCATTTAATTGTCTTTTCGGATTTTATTATTATCTGTTTATAGGGAAAGCCCAAATCATACAATAAAGAGAACATTTCTATGAAACTATCGTAAGCTTTATTGGAATCCTCTGTGTTGTATACATCACAAAACGGCAAACTTTGGAGATGAGTGTTAAATTAAATTAAGTTTTCTGTAGATGTATCTCGTATCTTTGCTTTCCAGGATTTTACCTGACGAGCCTTATTTACATTTATTTTTATTATTTGAGCTGTATGACCCGATAATCTAAAATCAATTACGTTAGAGTGGCATTTATGTTTGAAATTATGAGCAAAATTATCCAAGTATGTTTTACTACAAACTCGGGTGGCTTCATTAATTTCTAATTTGAGGTTATAGTTTAAAAGAAAGCATTTAAATTCTAGAAATATTCTATTATTTTTTTAAGTATATATATTAAAATCATCACTAAAATCATGTTTTTATATTTTTAGAACACAGAGTTCTTAAAATAGCATCTAGTTTTTCATAAAATGTACTCAAGTTAGACAGCTTAGGTGGCCTATACACACATACGAAAATATTTTTTTGTTGAATCAGTTCAATGGTACAGCACTCTATAATACTTGCTATTGAACATGACATAACATGACATGACATCACACATGAATCGTTGAATAGATTTGGTTGAAACTTGGTATGCAGGTAGGCTTGGATTAACACAGGACACGTTGTATCCCAGTATGGGTTTCGGTTTATGTATTCAGAACATGGGCAAAGCCGCGGACAAAAACTAGTAAATATAATAAACTTGATGATTGACAAGACTATCTCGTGATATAAGTTTTCATTGTCATCCAAATCCGTTAACCGGTACGAGTGTTTGTGCATTCAAAAATTCAAATATCTGCACAAACTTTTACATTTGTATCATTAGCAAAAACATACACTACAGGATTTACATCCAGAAACAAACTGTGCAAAAATAAAGCAATTACTTTTAATTATGTTGTTAAGTTCTCATATTTCGTGGTGGCAGTATTTACTCAGCATACATTCTCTCGTCGGGTCTCATTAAACGAAGCTGCAAAGAACTTTTTGCCAGTTTGCGGCCATAAAAATGGTAGGAAAATATAACGCTTAGTGAGTTTCTTTTTATATAAATCTGCCTTTACAAAATAATTTAGGAGTGCACGGCAAGGCTAAACAGTGAAATAAAAATAAAGTATTACGTAGTTTAATGAAAAGTAGCAATTATATCTTGAGAATAGAAGTCATATTAGTGCTACGTAATTTGGAAGGATAATAGGAGGTAAAACATGATACTTAAAAGCTGTGTAGGTTGTACAAAATCAGTCTAGATTCCGAATCTGGTTACAACCTAAATCAATGATGCTTCTAGAAAAGGTAATCTTTGTATAAACATATTTAAATAAAATGTATAGCGTGTGTAGGCAGAGGTGAACTTCAATATTAACCTCCAGACCAAGTTTTGGACTGGAGGATCCAGCCGCCACTCTTAAAGTCATCTGCCCAAATGCGTAGGCGATATTATAGTGTACAAATGCGTACGCAAATACAAGTGTAGTCTCTGTGTCTCTCTGTGTGAGATTAAGCGCAGGACTAACAGCTTGTACCTAACTGCGTGCTGCTACCAAAAATTACTTGTGAAAGAACCCAACAACTTTTTGTTGAACCGTTCCGGGAATTGAACCTGAGACCTCATGCACAGCAGTTTCATAAACTAACACTGCCCGTGAAGGCTTTTTTTTAATTTGGTCCGTACCCAACGTGTCACACCAAAATATGTGACACGTTGGGTTACATTATTTTAAGGTGACATACTCAAATTTTATATTCATATCAAAAGTTATAATAAATTTGACATTTTGTCAACTGTTTTTAGGTACGACGTTATATGCCTTAGCTGCCTACCTACTATAATCTTAGATAATTTGCCTCTGCTTAGAGTTATCTTACAGGACTATTCAATAACACTTTGCTCGTACTTAGTATTGTGGATTGAAGTGTTGTGAATTCTAACCTTATACAAAAATGTGTGTATTCTACAAATGGTTGTTTTTAGTCTAGAGTTTGTGTGTCCGTGGTTGAATGTTTGTAAAGTAACTTCCGCTCTAGGAATAATTCTAGTGTCGTTTAGGCGACATAGGAAGTATTCCTAGATTTTATATATTCAATTCCATATTTTCTTTTTTAATCTGCCGAGTCTTAGAACACTAGCTATAATTAAAAATCTATTTTTATAGGTAAATAAAGAATAAAGAAAATAAAGAATTGAATTTGGGTCACGTACATGCTTCTAGTAGTTCATATGTATCTCTTTTAAGTAAAAGTAATTATATTTACTAACATTAAAAGGCTTCAGTAATATTGTTCGTACATTGTTCTAAAGTGCATCCGTAATGACTATTATGCTAAACCTATTATTGCATAATACAAATGAACGTGATTATGCTAAACAAAACCAACTATTGTACGCTTTGTGCTGTTTTAATGGCATTATGACATCTAACTTAGAAATCATTGTAAAATAATAATAATCAGAACTACTAATATCAATAATAATAATCAGAACTATATTCTCATACTGAGAAAAGACGAGTATTTTCTCAGTATGAGAATAACTAGTATTTAGTCTGCTAACTCAGCGCCAGAGACCTTATACTTCTTCTAAAAATTTAAAGAAAATTGTCTAAGGTAAAAATTCTTCACGATGTTTACCTTCACTTCAAAAGACAGCTTTATAGCATTAAATAAACGGGATTCGCGCTCTTCAATTTTTTTGTGTAGTATTTACAAGTATTGCATATATTCAAAAGTCTAAATACAGCTAGACAAGAAACAATTTTATTAATGTTTCACACTTTTTATCTTATATGCGCTTCAACCGCGCATTGCATGCGACTGTTGTGCATGAGGTCTCGGGTTTAAATTGTTATTGGATTTTTCTATCAATCAAGTCTCGATAGCAGCATAGATTCTGGAACTGTGCTTAATCGCCGTCTATCAGGCCAGTTTTCGTGGCGTAGTGGTTAGTGTAACCGAGTGCTACGCCTGAGGTTGCGGGTTCGATTCTCGCACAAGTCAAACATTTGTGTGCATGAACATGGATGTTTGTGTTGGTCTGGGTGTTTCTATGTATAATATGAATGTATTGCCAAAAAAAAATGTATGTATAGGTTTATCCATTGTCTAGTACCCATAGTACAAGCTCTGCTTACTTTGGGCTAGATGGTGTTGTGTGTATGTGGTAGAATATTTATTTATTTATTATTTTATTTATTGAACATTTTTTAAGGTTACCCGCCTCCTATTTTGTAAGACATAAAACCATAACTGTTGAATTGTTTATGTAAATGTCTATATCTAGAGACAGAGATGTATGCTGATATAGTAAGTGTAAACTTCGGTGATATTTACGTGATACAATGTAAATAATTATGTATAACGTCCACCAAAACAAATTTCGGTCACGGCAGCCAATCTTAACGTAGCCATCTGCGCAGGAGAATAAATTATAGTGCGCAAGTATATGCGCAAACACAAGTGCACTCTCCGTCCCCTAACTCTCATGATCCAATGAGAAGGTAATCCGATATGACCAGAGAGAGATCGGGCGCAGGATCAACGTCTTTAGTTGCTTGTCGAGGCATGGGAGTGTCTAACATTATGTGGAGGCCGCTGCTCTTAGACCACATGACTGCTTACCATCAGGCGGAGTGTGGTCATTTTGACGAGCAATTTTAAAAAAAGCCCCGCCAAAAACTTCGGCTGCTACTAAGATTTTTTAACAGTAAACCTCAATAACTTTTTGTTGGCCTGACCTGAGATTCGAATCTGAGACCGCATACACAGCAATCGAATTCAATTCCGCTGCGCACTGGGCAGTCTAGTCAGTAAATAATGATGTATGTAGTTAATGAAAATGGTAAAATATATAATTTTGACGTTTATCTTTTCACTAATTGCTTGCTACCAACCTCTCATTCATATGAAATGCCGTCAAAGGCCGCGATAAACAGGAGGTTCAATCGCACAAAGGCTAAAGTGTAAAGTACACATTCGATACATCATTGTTCACGTCAGTACACAAATGGTCGATTTAGTGCTTTCAGTTTTGCTTCGTTATAGCAGTACATTAACGGAATAATGCTATACTAATATAGGAGAATAGACATTCGGCCATATTCGCATAACGTGTTATAGTTGGGAAATGACGTTAATGAGTTATTATACTGTGGCTGAATTGATGATGTAGTCTTTTAAGTAGTCAGCTCACCATTAATAATGGGCTTAGTTCGGTTGGTCAAATCACACTAGCTATTTTGTAATTGTAATTGATGAACACAATTTTTTGTATAAGTACGTTAATATATGAACTCAAAATAGTATGCCAATACTTTTTCGCTCAAAACAGGCATAACCTCGCTTGAGCAAATATTAATAAGTGTATCTATACGTAATTATTAAGATGTACTTAATTGTAAAACTAAGGATTTCTACTAAATAAATAAGTTAAAATAATAATTATTAAATGTAATATATTGTTGATTGCGGCATGCGACGTAAACAAGTAACGTCACGAATCGTCCGATCGAGCGGGTTATAAAAGCGTACTCGACGCGCAATGACACACTTTGACATTGAGCGGCGGATGGAACGGATGTGCTGTGTGCTCGCTGTTGGGTGATATCAATTATCTCTTACTTTATTTGTTAATATATTTCTTGAATAATTCAATGATTATTTAAAGGTAAAAGTCCATCTGTTATTTTTTTAAGCTGTTTCCCTTCTGATTCCTAACAATATTATAATAAATTAAATTTATTATATTTTATTAAATGTATTCTATTAAATATATGCGTGAAATAATAAATATGTAACTATGACACAATATATTTTCTGCAAAAGTAATAACCATTATAATGATTCATTACAATCAGTCAATGCATTTTCACACTGCCATACTAAGTGCTAGTACAAAGAATTTCCTATCACAATTACTAAATCGGACAATAATAATACAATTATCATGAATGTAATTATAGTTCTCAGTATTAATCATACTTCTTACCTTTCAGCTTAAACATATCGAAAGATAATGATAATAAAATGATAGAAGTGTCTTGACGCCGGCGTCCGTACGATGGAAGAAATAATGATGATACATATAAATTATTGCTCAATTATGGTTACTTTCTAATTATTATATTTCCAGTGAAATCTACATAATGTTACATAAAACAAATTGGTGGACAAAAATGCATATTTTAGTGTTGGCTAAACGCAAACTCAATCAGCAGGCATCAATTTGATTAAAATATAAATCAGAAAATATTTTCTATAACTTGACACGCTAAGAATTATTTGCAAAACTTACAAAGTTTAGATATTCAAATTTCTGTTAAACCTATTCAAAATAGCCCAATCATTGATATATTCTAATCAGTCATGATCTGCATATAAAAATAACGTTAATAAATTAAAATCAGAGCCCTCAAATAATTGCAGAAACAACTATGTATATTCGTTTCGTATCTCATAACGTAACAGAAATGGAGGCGACGTCCTGTGAAATTAGAGGTTTTTAAAATCCAATTTTAATATGGAAATGTGAGAACATCTTGTTGTGTGCTTTGTTATTTTACGAGTAGCTTTAATTATAAACGTCGTAGTGATGCGAAATAACATATTCTCTGTAGCCGTTGAGAGGATTTTGTTCAGACATTTTGTAAATATTTTCTGTTTTAATATGCCACATGGCTTACTGAATATTTTCCTTTAAAGGCATATATTTTAGGAGTTTTTCTTTTGTACATTAAATTACTAATAATATTAGGACTTTAGCTATGCTTAATTGTCGTTTATGTCCTACATCTAATTTCATAGAAATTGTACAAAATACAGTGGTCATTTTAAATATTCATTTATTCAGTTTTGACACCCGTGAAGTTCTGGGAAAAGTTAAGCTGTCTTGAAAGCCGCAACTATATTATTCTGTTTTCTAGCCCTTTGGTAAACCTTCTTTAAAAATTCCTTCCTTCTTAAAAGTAGACACATAACTAAATACTAATGTTGAATACGTAGAAATTTAGCTCGCTAGAGTGTTTGGTGCGTGTAAACTGCAGCGATGCATATAGATGTACCAGGATTCTGTAACGCGTGTGTATATCTACCTCAAGGAATATCTACCTTAATACCCGTGAGAATGTTCGTGTCACCCACAAATAGTTCACCAAGCAGTTAGTGTCTAAGATTTGTGTAAAATTAATGCTGCTGTTACATATATATATATATATATATATATATATATGTTTATTAACCTCTAAGTCTCCTTCGAAGAGATTAATGAAAACACACATAGTGTTTTCATTAATCTCTTCGAAGAAGACCGGATTTGTGTGCCTGTCTGTTAGTGACATGCATAGCTCCGGAACCACTGGACCGATTGACTTGTAACTTGGTGTGCAGACACCTTGGAGTCATCCCTCGGTCGACTTTGCTTGGGCTTTTTTCACCCATCTCGTTAAACATTGTCACAGATGTGCGTGATAGTATAGGTAACATGTATTACACCCCCATTTTGCCAGTAATGATTTCAAGTCCTACGCTATCAAGGGCGAGTGTATTGCTGTCTACCGTGCATATCGAGACTCCGTACTGCTACCTAGAATTTGTTGACAGAAAATTCCAATAACATTACCTGATAGCTTGCCGCCAGCTGAGGTATATGTTTTACTTACTACTATATTATATAAAACATATATATAATATAGTTCAATTATTTAGTTTAGTTTATTTCTATAAATAAGATTATTTATTAAATTATTATTTCTTAAAGAAAAGCTGTCTCTTTGAATAGTTCTCGTACTAAGGGGTACTTTTAGAAATATAGAAGAAATCAGTGCAATGTTTATCCATCCTGACTCTGTACTACGACGACTATTTACTTCATCCGGTTGTAATAAAACTCTGATAAGTTGCAGTGCATACAAAGGTCGAAAACAAATCAAACTGCATTGGGATGTAACCCAATCATTAGCAAGTTCTAATTGTAAAATTATTCTACATTACGCTTGCCCGTTCCCGCGAACAGTGGAATAGTAAAACAGCCGAGTATAAAATACACACGACAATATAGCGACAAATAATTTTATTACTTTTAAATCTCACGGAAGCGGTACAGCCAGCGAAACTAATTAAAGCGAGCCAAAACAAAAACTCCGTGAAGCTTAAACAACTAAGATAAATTGCTAAGTTTGTCTTTAAAGCATGTACTTGTTTATTTCCTTTTTTTAACTACCAGCCAGTGTTTGTAAGGAAAGGTTTTTTTTGTTTTGTATAATATACTGCTGGACTTTACCCCGGAATAGTGAGAAAGGAATCCCGTTAAGAGCCTTTATTACGGTAACCTGTGCGTTGTGGCTTCTTGATTCTGGTCCAAAGTTTACGATTCCTGGGTCGGGCAAAGGGTGACTGTGTTTTTCTTTACAACAATTTGCCGCGGTAGTACTGTGTCTAAACACCCGGCTTTAGGCTTAAAGTCTACAATATCGCAGGCAAATTGTGACTGTAATACATTTCTGTCAACGCTTTTGCAGAAAACAGACATAGCAAATCTGCACATTTAACATTTTTTTGTGCCTTAGAGAAAAATCAGACTGTATAAAAACTAATAGAATTGACTTATTTGTCCATAAGTCAAAAATATTAATTTCCCTAAAATGATTTAATATTTCTTGGGCACGTCGTTTTAAATATTATATATAATAAATTAAAACGTAAATAAAGATTATAGAGAAAAATAATTGTGATATTATTTCCTAACATAGTATCTTCGACATACATTCCTGTTAATAGCTTACTCTCAAATTCTACTATTCATCACTAACTGTGTATATCAGTAATGGTAATCTTGTTAGCAATTTGCATTTATGGAAATCTGACCAGGTTTGAGGCACTGGGATAACATTCGAATGCTACTTACTTTATCTTAACTGTTCCATGGTTAAAGCAATGCAAAATTGTAATTTATAACGTCCTAGTTTCAGATTTCAAAGTTATTCGGTCACGAAATTCTCTAGAGTTTGCAACTACGTCTACTGCAGCATAGAACTTTTTCAATTGCATTCTATCAAAGACATATGACTTGGCAGGATGACGGTGAAATCTGGATTGTACATACAGTTAGAAGCGACAAGCATAGTTTTGTGTAAAGTTAAAGTAATTACTGACCAGCGCTTTAAGATAAGCGCTGATTTTTATTACTCAGAAAAATTTACTGCACGTTTGGCGTAGTAATTTCTACGGTCGCCACGCCACTGCGCATATATTGTGAATCCAATCTCAACATGGATCAAAAATTATGTGATCTACATATGGTTGTTTTGAGAGTGGGTGTTCTATGTGACCGTTGTTTAAATATGTGCAAAGACCACAACACAGAAATTATTCCTAGAGCGAGAGTTATCATTTCCAAACATTTGAGGTTTTTACCAGCTGTAACCGTCAGAATCAAAATTCTACGATTGGATTTTTGCATAGTTTGACAATTGAAGTCTTTATCTTTAAAAAAAATGTATTTTATGAAAAGAATATGGAAGTCTTGTTAGGACAACATGAATGCAGTTTTCACAACAGAAACTACTATAAAAAGCAGTCGTATACTTAGACGGATAAGACCCATATTTCTATGACAAGACAAATATAAGAATATTTTTATCGCCTCCATTCTCAGTTTTTATCTCCGGTCCGAGCAAGATTAACATAAAAAAGGAGACACAAGAAAAACACAACATATGCACCGTCCAAAGCACTTCCTCCGCTATATATTCAACATCATACGGTCTGTTTGTCCGTCGTTTTGTACAAAAGAGGCTGGAATTATCGCGTCCGGCCGGAACGTAGGGTACGGAACCCACCCCTTTTGCAGAAAGAAGGGTAAAAGCCATTTCGCGGTTCGTTTGGGTAATTGAGACATACATTGTCTTTAAGGTTTTATAGAGTACGAGACTAAGGTTGAATGTTTAATGGTGGTAATGTTTTAATAACGAACTACATAAGCTTTAGGTCTATGAACAAGAATGTATAAATATATGAAGAAGAATTACTACTGAAAAATTACTCGAATGATTTGAAGTAACATGATTCTTCACTACTCACAATAACGTTTTTTTTAATGAAAATAATATTAATTTGTGACCGCATTATAAAATAATAATATATTTAAAAATGCAATTCGAAAAATAGGGACAGATTATGAGATTTTTTTATAAAATGTTTTACACCTGGTATGATTATCTTTTTCCTTGATATATCAAGTATAATAATAATAATATCAGCCCTGTATTAAACTATCCCACTGCTGGGCAAGGGCCTCTTCTCAGGGTTAAGTCATAGTCCATCACGCTGCCCTAGTGCGGATTTGCAGACTTCACATATCTATGAGAACATTATGGAGAACTTTCCAACACGCAGATTTCCTCACGATGTTTACCTCCACTGTTTAAGCGAGCGATAAATAACTATTTATTACGCGTATAATTTCGAACAGTCAGACATTGGCGCGCCTTGGGATCGAACTCGAGTCCTCTGCGTGGCATTCCAACGATTTTCCACTATCGCTGCTAGGTTACATGATATAAGTCAAAGTCAAAGTCAAAAATAATTTATTCACTTAGGTCACAAAGTAACACTTATGAACGTCAAATGGGTTAGTGAGTTTATTATATTTACTGAATTTACATTTATGTTAGTTGCAAGGTTCAGGCAAAAGGTTGAGCCTATGAGAAGATACCTGCAAGAAACTCAAGGCCACTCTTTTAAATCGCCATCAACTTATAATTTCAGTATTTTACAACTCATTTATGTACCAGGTGTTGCAGTCATTATGCCATATGTCACTGTCCATATAAAACTAAATTCTAAAATAAAGAAAAGTTGGTAATATTATGTAAAAAGCATTTGTGATTTGAAATCATATTTATCAGTACGTAGCCATTTGTAATAGACAATAGTATGGCATGAGGACGCATACACTTACACTTTGTGACATGAAAAGGTAGTTCGTGACTAAATGTAGTTAAAACAAAATTTACGTTATTACTTATAAAGTTTGTTTAAAAGAAAAGAAAGATACTTTAACACCACCAAATAAACACGAAGTACCTTCACATAACTAAATTGACTTATATAATACATACATTGTTTGAATCCTGTATGAAACAAGCAACTAGTTCCATGAGTTTTTATCATTTAAGTAATCATTGATTGAATAATAGCCCTTCCGGATAAGCTGACTTTTAACAGCACTTTTAAATTTTAGTAAAGGTAAATTTATAATATCAATCGGTAGTTTATTAAAAAAGCGTATACTGAGTCCCACAAATGAATTGTGAACTTTATGTAAACGATGATACGGACCTACCAACTTATGCTTATTTCTAGTGTTTAAGTTGTGAATATCACTATTCTTATTATATAAGTGAATATTATGTTTTATAAACATAATATTCGTAAATATATATTGCGACGCAACAGTAAGTATACCAATTTCTTTAAAACGCTCTTTCAGGGAAACTCGTGGGCCTAAATTATAAATGCTACGTACTGCACGCTTTTGAAGAATGAAAATTGTTTCAATATCAGCTGCCTTACCCCACAATAGTATGCCATAGGACATAACGCTGTGAAAATAACTAAAATATACTAGTCTCGCAGTATCTATATCAGTAAGCTGTCTAACTTTCCTAACCGCGAATGCTGCTGAACTAAGTCTCCCTGCAAGACACGATATTTGAGCGCCCCACTGAACTTTATCATCTAAAGTAATGCCTAAGAAAACTGTGGATTGTACAAATGTTACTGTTTCATTATTTAAATTAACGTTTATGCTAGGACTCTTTATATTAGGCAATGTAAACTTAATACATTTTGTTTTTTTTGAATTGAGTAGTAAATTATTCGCCGTGAACCAGTCCAGGACTTGCGCGAGTGAAGAATTAACACCCTGTAAATTTGGTGTCTTACGGTCTACTTTAAAAATAAGTGATGTGTCATCAGCAAATAATACAATGTCGCACAAATTCTGTACGAAGAACGGCAAATCATTCACGTACGCTAGAAACAGAAAGGGTCCTAAAATTGAGCCCTGTGGCACGCCCATTGCGACTGGTAATCCAGAAGATCTACTTCCGTTGATTTCAACGTGTTGTAATCTATCGCTTAGGTAAGAACTAACGAGGTCGAGTGCAGCATTTCGAATTCCATAATGCCTGAGCTTTCGCAATAACGTTTGATGTTCAACGCAGTCAAAGGCTTTTGAGAGATCACAGAATACGCCAATGGCATCTTGCGAATTTTCCCAAGCAGCAAAAATATGTTTTAAAAGTGTAACACCCGCATCTATTGTAGATCGACCCTTTCTAAAACCATATTGTTGAGTATGAAATAAGTTGTTTACGTTAAAGTGGCTCTCTAATTGCTGTAATATAATTTTCTCAAATATTTTACTTATAGCAGGTAATATAGAAATCGGTCTGAAATTACATGGATCACTTTTACATCCATTTTTAAATAATGGTATTATTTTGCTACATTTCATTAAATTTGGAAAAATGCCCACATCAATGCATCCGTTGAATATTGCAGCTAGGTGTGGCGCTACGTTATCAATAATACTTGTAATTAATTTCATAGAAATACCCCACAAGTCAGCTGATTTTTTTGAATTAAGTGACTTAAATACTTTTATTATGTCATGCGGATGTACATATTTAAAACTAAACAGGACTTTACACTCCACCACGCTATCCCTAACCAAGGATTCTGCTTTTACTGGGCAAGACCTTAAGGAACTAGTTGTATTAACAGGTATCTTTGCAAAGTAGTTATTAAATGTTTCAGCTACTTGCAAGTTATTTGAAATTATCTTATTATTTACATTAAGTTTAATAGTATTATCACGCTGCTTGGTGCGTCCAGTTTCATTATTAATAATATTCCAAGTAGCTTTAATTTTATCGTCGGCATTTCGAATTTTGTTTTTTAAATAAAGGGACTTGGCTGTAGCACAAGCCTTTTTAAATAATTTTGAATAATTTCTAACATATTTAATAAAATTTGGATCAAAATTATATTTTTTTATTCCATATAATTCATATAACTTAGCTCTACTTGTATATATCCCAGGTGTTGCCCAATCACAAAACTTAACTTTTAATTTTTTGTAAAATGTCTTCATTTTAAAAATTTTGTTATATTCCAGTGTAATGACGTTAAGCAAAGACTCGTATAGTTCGTCTGGACTATTGCAATCTAGGTCCATATTGACAACCTTGGCATTAATGTTATTCTTAAACTCCTTTATGCGATTAGATGTCATTGGTCTACATGTGATGATAGTTTCTTTTTTAATTGTATTTATAGGAAATACAACCTTTTGCCCACAGTGGTCGGATGTCAAATCACTCAATATGGCCCCCTATTTAGAAATTGGCATTCGCAAAATATATTGTCTAAGCACGTAGCAGAGTGTGATGTAATTCTGGTTGGTTCGAAAAATAAATTATTTAAATTAAATGATCTAAATAAACTAATAAGTCTTACAGAAAGAACTGATCGCTGAAGTAAATCAATATTAAAATCACCACATACTACTATATGCCTATTACCATAACTTAAGCGTTTTAAAATATCCTCCATTACTGTTTCGAATACACTAAAGTCACTCTGCGGTGGTCGGTACACGCAAAGTATGACATGTTGCTCCAGCTCCACACAAGATAATTCAACAATATATTATAGGTATATGTGCTGTTGGGTTATTAATTATTATTTTAATTCCTTTTTTATAAAAAGAAACAAATCTATAATTATAATCTATTAATATAACGTTACCTATAAGAATACTTTTGAATTTTGAAATGAATTTCGGGCTTTGCACACTAACTAAACGGCCTTTAAACATAGCCATACCGTAATATTATTCGTTGTATATTTACAGCAAACATTATTTACATATTAATCACCTAAAGAACGTAAAACTAGTTTCAATACAGCCTTATAACTTTAGCTAACTACAAAGCTTTATTATGATGGAGCGTGGTATGCAGCTGCGTCACTCCATTATATTAGATATTAATGTGATCCCAATTTATATATTAAAATAGATTACGTATAATTATTATTCAAAGTCTCACACCTGTAAGATCCCGATACTGTAGGTAGGTATAACAAGTAATCGAAGTCAAAGTCACATATTCCTTATTAATTTAGGTTCTAAATTAAGATTTAAAGATTTATTCCACCTAAAACACCTGGTTGATCATATTATGCGATACTGTACTGTCAAAGATTTGTCGTTATTTTTACTTAAGTAACTAAGTACTTGAGTACTAATATGTTCAAGTGGGGATTTATAGACGATCCCAATCTGGGCTGTTTGTGGGATGTAACCCAATCGATGCCACACTTTATATTGTGCCTTGCGTGCTCCAACAACTGTACTTATGAGGGTTTGATGATTGCTACTGACGATGCAATCAAGGTGGCTGCGTTCAAGTCCACAATTTTTTGTTTTTGCCATTGGTGGCAGTCGATCACGTGGCCCATCTGATGGAAAGTGGTAACCGCTGCTCATGGACTTCAGCAATGTCAGGACACAGCAAAGCCGCTGCTTACCGTGAAAGAAGAACTCTCTTTAAACCTCGTTTCAAGAAGGACATATCATAGCGCTCGGGAAACACCGAAGCAGGCAGTTCATTCCAGAGCTTGCACGTACGTGGGTGAAATGATAATATTGAGTAATGATTGCCACCGAAACGCTAAGAGGAAGAAGTACTACCTCTAAAGTTGTTTATCTAAGTATGCATATGTAATATGTCAATGGAAATAAATGTGGTCTTAAAATTAATATAGCAATATTATAAACAAACAATATAAGAAGATTAAGTTTGATTTTACATTCCGAATATATCTTATCTTATCTTGATCCGGGGGCCAGTCATTGTTTGTAGACCGGCGACACTTCGACCCAGTGGGATCTTTTGTGTCGGCCCCGAGGTTTATCCCTGAGCTATCTCCCTATGAATGTACTGCATCAGTCGCAGCGTACACTTCAGAGGGAGAAGCCTGAAGTCTTCAGGGTTCGGATATGCCAATCCCATCAGACCCATCCTTAGTCCGGCCAACGCGTCACATTCACACAGTAGGTGTGATATGGACTCGTCCTGTTCACCACAGGCTCTGCAGATTGAATTGTTTGACAATCTCAATCTGCACAGGAAGTCGTTGGTGCCAAAATGACCAGTAAACGCTCCTGTGAGTAGGCGTATTTGGCCCTTGTTGTACCCGCAGAACTTCCGGGTAAAGCCCGTGGCTCTGTTTGCAATGAATTTCTTGGAGTGTTCCAGACCCCTAAGGGCCATCCACTCCAGCCTGTGTTTATCATTGCCATGTGCATTCAAAGCTGCCTTGACGGTACTCTCAGAGAGACCTACGAATGGCTCGGGGCCCACAAATTGTTGCTCCGAGCCCTTTTTGGCTAATACATCAGCCTCCTCATTACCCTGCACCCCTGCATGCCCCGGAACCCACACCAGCCTGACTGTGTTTTTCCTGCCAAGTTTGTTAAGGGCTTTAACACAGTTCAGGACCAGTGCTGAGTTCACCCTACAGGAGTTCAGAGCCTTAAGAGCAGCTTGACTGTCACTGAGAATATAAACAATCTTGTCAGTGACATTGTTGTTAATATTCTCCTGCGCACAGGCAATCATAGCATAGGTTTCCGCCTGGAAGACCGTTGCATATTTGCCCATGCTTTGGTTCACCTTGCAGTCGTTGGCATAAATACCAGCGCCTGATCCTGTTTACATTTTGGAACCATCGGTGTACCAGATGAGACAACCCTTGTCAGGGGATCGTAGACCTCGTCTCCATTCGTCCCTTGTGGGGACCTTTATTTTAAAATTATTTTTGAATATGTGCATTCGGTACATTTTGTCACATCCCATGCTCATAATCTCTTTAAGATCCTTCGAGATCTCCAGTTTTGTGTGTCGAGTTACTGGCATGTTGACGCTCCACAGCCCATGTATAGATAGTCTATGTAGCGCCTTCATCGCCTCTAACTCCACAACAATGTGTAGCGGCGTTAGGTCCAGCAGGATCTCTAACGCAGCCGTTGGCGTAGTAGGGAACGCCCCTGTTATAGCCATGCAGGCTAATCGCTGCACCTTCGACAGCGCTTTCCTGCATGTTGCTAGTTTGGTTCTTGGCCACCAGACAACGCTTCCATATGTGATTATGGGTCTTATCATCATCGTGTATAGCCACTTGATGACCTTGGGCTTCAGGCCCCAGGTCTTCCCATAAGTAGAACGAATCAGAGTGCAGTTCCCTGTTGTAGGATAATGGCATAAACCATGTCTGGACCAGGTGACTTGAACGGTTGAAAACCATTTAGAGCCCAGCCGACCTTCTTTTCATCCACTACCTTCCTTGCAGTGTCCCAATCTGCTTTGGTTGTACGGCAGACTTTTATTTTTTTTTTCTTTATTTTTTTTGACACCCAGGAAAAAATGCTTGATGCACTACCCACCGGCTAGGGGACGGCACCGGCGGGGCGTGTGGGACTCACCAGCCGAGTGCTGGTATACCCACTAAAAAAACCTGGGGTGTTCCTTCTCTCACCCAATGGGGAGGGCCTGTTGGGAGTCTAAAAAAATTCATCCATAGCAGGCCCCCCCATGTGGGTGCCGGGTCAATGGGACCCGACCTCCTCTCGTCCCCGGGGGAGAGCATTTCACTGCTCTCCCCTTTCGACGTAAGAAGGCGCGCGGGAACACCGCGCGCGCCCTCTATGGTTTCTTACTCACGGGTGGCAGGGTCCCCTGAGGCCTTGCCACCCAGAACCCTTAGGTGGGGGGCAGGAGAGCGACATAAGCGCGTCTCCTGCGCCCCCTCCTCCGGCGGCGGATGTCCGGGGCGTAAGGATCTTCCTCACGCCCCCGCTCCGCCGCCTCCTTCTGCGAGATGACAGTCTCGCAGAAGGACCTCGTTGCACCCCAGCACCTGTCGTCACCGACCATCATGGATACGACGGTCGGCAACGAGAGGTCGGAGCCAATCACGGCGACCAGGGCACAGCGCTCCTCGGCCCACGCCGGACACTCCTCCAGCGTGTGCTGCGCCGTGTCCCGGTCGCACTCCTCGCAGTGGTGACACTTGTGGTTGTACAGTAGCCTAGTTCAATCAGGCTAATCGGGTCCTCCTGCTCCTTTTCTATTATCTTACAGTCCGGAAAGTGTGTGTTTAGCATCATTGCTAGTATCTCCTTACCGGACCCTGTTCGCTGCTCTGACAGTCGAGATAGCTTTGGAGAGTCTCATTCCTTCAGAAATAGTACTGATGTTTTCACAGTGGGCTCTCCAAGCCTTCCGTTTGGCTTTCCGCACAGCTTTGTTGTAGTTGGTCAAACAGCGAGCGTAACCGCTATAGTCCCTGCTGGTCCTAGCATTGTTAAACGCTCTTCTGGCTTCAAGCCTCAGCTTGACCAACTCTGGCGTCCACCACGGTGCCCTCTTGAGCCTAAGTTCCCTTTCAGGGCAGTTACTTGTCCAGGCCGTATTTACAGTCTGGACCAATTTGTCTGCTGTAAACTCTATGTCTAATATAGAATTAAGCTTACCCTTAGAATCCTCTAAATCTATTCTGAGGTCACTCCTGAAGGAGTTCCAGTCCGTATTTCTCGGATTCCTTCTACGTGCTATAGGAGCTGGAACCAGCGTCCTATACTTAAAGCATATGTAATTATGATCTGACAAGGTAATCTCATCAGACACATGCCACTCGACAATTTTAGTGCTAGCCCTGTTGGTGGCTAACGTGATGTCAATTACCTCTGCTCGCCTACAGTTGACGAACGTTGGCCTGTTTCCCTTATTTAGAATTTGTAAAGAGGTACTTACCACATACTCCAGTAGCTTTTCCCCTCTTACATTCACATCCGTGCTCCCCCAGACTGTGTGGTGTGCGTTGGCATCGCACCCCAGGATCATGTCCAGGTTCTCCCGGCTGCCATATTCAACAAGGTCCTTTATCTGTCCAGATACAGTTTCCTTGTCCGTATAGTCGAAGTATGCAGAGGTCAGGATTACAATATCCCGCCCTCCGCTCCCTCGCACATCGATCTTAACTGTCGTAAGATCCCTAGAACAAAAATTGTATAAGGGCATTGCATTTATGCCATTTCTGACATACACACATGTCCTTATATCATTAGTGGAACAGTTATGATAAATTACACCTCCTGTCCCACCCAAACCTCTGATCTTTCCCTCTTTAACATAAGGTTCCTGGATCAGGGCAATATCATATTCCTTCATCCGCAGGTGGCGGACCAGAACGGCCATCGCCCCGATGCAGTGATGAAGGTTTATTTGTACGCACCTTAGTCCCGCCATTCGGTCTGCCTATGGTGGCGTCTACGGTGGCAGGCACTGCTGGCCGCCCCCTCACTCCCTTCCTCCATCAGCGCCCCTGCAGCCTCCGGCGACGACAGATCTAGACAATCTATATGTCCGATTATGTCGTCGGTCTTCGGAGACACGCATGGCGATGACGTGTAGAGAGCCGTACCTGGTTCAATCACCACTGGGTTCACGGGCTTCGCCCCGTCCCCCACCTGTGGTGCCGTCGCCGCATGGGCCTCCTCCTCCATGCTGGTACCCACTGTCACCTTCTGCACGTTCAGATCCTCAAGGATCTTGAACGTGCTTTTGTCCATGCCAGCATGGAGACAGAAGCCGCCTGCTTTTATGGCCGCAGCCGACACGCTGTCTACCAGGACAATGCGCCTGGTGTGCGTCTCCTCGACCTGCGTGCTCAGCACCTTCCACTCGCAGGTCCTCAGAGAGGGGTTGAGGCGCTGCAGCATGGTCAGCATCCTGGAGGCATCAAGGCATCTTTATTGGCCTTGGAAGCTCCTTGGCGCTGACCACTCTGAGCTTCACGTCCCCAACGGTTTTACCGCTGAGGCCGCGAAGCCACTCTGCGGCTCTCTCACCCTCACACGTCACGTGCAGAGCTCCACCAAACAGTGCACCGACACTAATGGCCGGCAGAGGATCCGGTGTGGCCTCCAGCTGGTCCCAAATGGCCACCCTTATGGGTTCCACCAGCTCTGCATTAAGCAGAGCGTCAGGGAAGTTGTCGGCAACAACGGCCATTTTAACCCCCGTCAGCGCCTCCCTGTAGGAGTCACCTAGGGTCTTGGCACGTTTATTGCCATCTGCTTGAGCAACAGCATCGTCGCTCACTTTCCTGACCCTTTTTGACGAGTCTGCATCGGGTGCCAGTGCCAATTGCCGCTGCAGCTCACGCCGCTTGCGGTTGGCACACCCACTGCGCCTCTTCCTGCCCCGGGTATGGTCTGCGGAGTGTGCAGCCAAGTTTGGCTCCCCCTTAGGGTGTGCCTCGCCCGTCTGCTCCTTCCTGGCCTCCCCGATCCTGGAGGGCTGACACCCACTCCCCGAGGGTGTCCCGCTGGGATCCCCCTTCGGATATTCCCTGCATGTCAGACCCCCTCTGTGGCTGCCACGTCCTCTAAATTGGTAGCCCTTTCCAGGTTTACCCCCTTTCCATTTCTTAATGCTGCTCGTGTGAGCACCACTCCCCTGGCTCATGCTCAGACGGCCACTGGGGCCATCACGACCATGCAGCTTGGATATGTAGGTGCTCCCACGTGCAGCTCCTACACTATTGCTGACCTCTCCCCCTAAGGGTCCAGAGGTCCTTTCTTGCTCGCCCTTATCGGTCAAGCCCTTGGTTTTTTTGTGACAGAGTCCATTGGTCTATCTTACTTTTCACCTACTGGCTCCCCACCCACCAAGGAGCCCTCAACGTTGGGGATGCCTTGTTCAGGCATCAGGGCTACCAGCTAGGTATAGCACCCCCAAGTGAGCTGTACCCGAGACGTACAGCACTAGTCGCTCCACCCCAAACCACTGAGGTGGGAGACGAGCACTGCCGGCTGGAGACCTCTTCAACCAAGGGCACTCGCCTGGCGGCCGCATGAGCGGACGCCGCAGCCGAATGATCGCAGCTGGCTAGACTACGACCTCCCGTGTGAGAGGAAATCCGGACCAAAGGGGCGTGTTGCAGATCAGCAGCACTACCATCGCCACATCACCACTCAACCCCCAGGACTCCTTCATCCCTCCGTACGGGTCCCCGCGCACGGCACAAACACGCGGGAGGTCATTACTATCCATCGTCTGTCGTTCGACGATGGACCCGCCGGAACATGACCTCTCCATCCCAGGCAGTGGTCGACTGGTGGTTTTAGTTGCGTCTATTTCATAGGGAACTAGACCAATAACAGGGTGCAACCACGTGAAGGATTTCCCACCAGACTTGTCTTAGGGATCTACACGACTGTTGCGCTCTCCCCTAAGACCATTGGCACCTTACTCGTCTTGAAGAGTCGAGTAAAGTGGGTTTGCATCTATACTAAACAAGCAGCCAATCCAGTGAAGCTAGAAAGCAGAGAAAGCAAGCTAGGCAGTGCAACTATTAAAACATAAATACAAACCCCCCCTTTCCGAATATAAGTAAGATATTGACATGTTATGTAATAGTATTAATGTGTATGAGCTAAACAGAAGCTCGAGTTTCTATTTCAACCTATAATTTTATTGTTAATTTGCATATGAACTTATAAACTCTACTTAAGTTACTGAAGTTACATGAAGGCCAGTTACGAGGTTCAGACAAAGGGTTGATATCGGGTTTATCTATAAATAAACTGTCAATAGCAACACGGTGTCTGGTAAAGTGTCGGATAGATGACAAGAGCCACGTTTACGTATTACATCAGAACTAAAACAGCTGACATAAAACACCTTTGATACCTCTTAGGTGATAAAGGCAGGAGGCTATGTGTGTTCGTTACGTGTCATTCTTATCGACGCAGCATAGTAGCGACGAGGTAACCAATTAAATAATAATAATATTCTATCACATACACACAACACCATCTAGCCCAAACTAAGCAGAGCTTCTACTATGGGTACTAGACAATGGATAAACATATATATATACTTTTTTTTGTTGTAAATACATACATATTTACCTACATAGAGACATCCAGATCAAGATAAACATTCATGTTCATGCACACAAATGTTTGACATGTGCGGGAATCGAACCCGCGATCTCAGGCGTGGCAGTCGGTTACACTAACCACTACACCATGGAGGCCAACTAAAATAAATAAATCACCTTGAAATTCGTGAAAAGTATTAAGATCTAAATTTTTTTTATCTGAATATTGAAATACAGCTTCCATTATATTTGTATCTGCAAGAACCAGTAAATTGATTTCAAATGTTGACAATTATTTTCTATATAAGTTTTACGTCATGTTTCTTATATCGAATTTTCTCACAGTAACAGGAAATAGAAAACATTTATTTACTTGACTGCGCGGATAGCGTTAAGGTTAAGGTGTTGCCTTGCCATTGCCGAGTGGTGTGTGTTCGAATCCTATACGGGCAATCATATTATGTATGAACCATAAATAGTTGTCCCAAGTCTGGTAATTCTTCTTGCGAGTTGTTTTTATGTTTGTGAAATCGATACTGAAATTATTTACAGTTAATATCGGACTGACCCACAGTGCAGCGTGGCTAGGTTAATATATCGTTTTACGTTTACGCAAATATTATATATTATCATACATTGAAGTATCATCGCGGTTGTATTTAAAAACTTTACTTAAATTGAAATTAAACTACTACATGATACTTTGAGCTCATTCTGCGTAAATAGAAACACCAATAACTAAATTATGTTCGGGTACTTTGAAATAACTACACTGGAACATTGAGACAACTACCATCTTAGTCTCCCCGTGACCATGGCTGCTGAAAAACAACCGAAACGTCGGGGAAAGTGTAAACTTAAAAACAAATAGATTTGATAGTTTTAATAATTTAATTAGCTTAAAATTAGTAAAGTTTAATAGTATAGTATAGTAGTGTAACAGTTTCTAAATTATGTAATAGAGTGTTAAATAAACAACGCGATAAAATCCGTATATAGTAGTTTAATTTCAATGAATAACATTCGCGTAAACAGAAGACAATATTACATTACTTAAAGATATTTAGGAACTATTAAAATTACATTTATCTTTTTCTCGACGTTTCGGTTGCTTTTCAGCAACCATGGTCACGGCGAATCTCGAGGGAAAAGAAGTATCTAAACATATAATAAAATTGTAACTGGTCGATGTCTGTATATCTGACATATTTAAGAAATGTCACTAGTCTTTATAAAAACTGGAACAATCATTTTTAGAATTTTCTACTGATTAACTCTCTGCACGAAATTGAATGCCATTTTCTCAGTTGTGTTGGGTCTTACTTGAAATCTGGTGAATGTGTCATCTTATTATGCCGCCTAAAATTATGTGTGTAAATTAGCTAAATTATAATACAGAGAAAGAAAAATATACATAGATACGTACCTATTTCATTCCACGCGTTCGATGACGCGAGCGAAATCTAGTTATATATTAATATTATCCTAAATGTCAACATAAGTAAAGATTATTCCACATCTTTACATTCGCGAGGTAAATAAGTAAAATGGCCGATACTACTAGACAGGCAGGATATACGGATAAAGTGCTGACCGGGGTGGTATGATCCGGGCACAGATTTAGTGGGCCCGGGGAGGATTGTCACGATTCACGTGAGATTGAGGGACGCACGCATGGCTGCCTGGAAGAAATATATAGTAGGGAGCTAAGCACATTTTTTTATCCTACAGAAAATTATACTGCGCGTACGGAGGGTAAGGAAATTGAGGTATTATGCCTAAAAGGGATTAAATTACCCATGATAATAAGTTCGTTATTATCATGGGTATCTGTACCCGTTTCTGTAATAAAATTGCATATATAATTCAACGATCTATATGAATTAATTATATGCATACCTTAGGATTTTAGAATGATATTAACATATTAAGTCGCAATGGCACGGCAGCCAGATATTGTAATTATATCTAGTTTGCAAACACTTGACAGGTAGTAAAGGTTGGAATAATCATCATGTATCCTTTTTTCTAATAAATACGTCTACGGTATACGGACAAGTAAATCAAAGAATTCATAATTTGCAGAACTTTATTAATTAAAATAATAAAAAATTTTTATTAAATAAAATTATATTATCTATACTATTAAAATGTTGACATAAACCTAGAAAGTGTAATTATATTCCATACATATGTAAATTAGCAATAACTATATTAAGACAACTAAAATATTGTACACCTCAATAGGTATGTTACAGCGATACCTCCTTATGACAATAACAACTGTAAATTAATTAAAACCTGTAACAAACAATAAAATTTTGAATTTGAATTTGAATTTATTTTGACATATTAGAGATATTAACTGCATTGGTGGGTGGCGCAGCTGTAGTGACTCGGTAATTGAACCCAAGACCTTAGAAACAGCAGCCCTTTGGGTTCAATTACCGAGTTAGATAAAATGGTATTGACATTTTCTAATAAGAAATTCCCTGCAGCTACAAAAGGCATATTTCTACAGAATATACCACAGGGACTTCTCTGAAGAGTTATTCCACCTTATCCCGTCCTCCCCTTTCCTATCCAGAACAACATGTGCTGGGCTCAGATGCCATCCTTACACAGTAGGGTTAACTAGAGTGCGTACCAACAAGTTTGGGTCCTCATACCTCTGCCGAACGATCAAGGCATGGAATTCTCTGCCAAGGCACGTGTTTCCTTCTTCCTTCAACCCTGGGTCCTTTAAGCGGGGCGTCTCAACATCGCCTCGGCTGTTATGAGGACGGTGTGGAGGCCACTGTTCTTAGACCCCACGATTGCTTACCATCAGGTGGAATGTGGTCATATTGAAGAGAAAAAGAAAGTATATTGCTTGGGGCTTAAAACATAGCCAGCAAAAGGAAGCAAAAAGCGATATAGATGTATATATGTCTATCTTTTAAAAACATAAGCATGAGGATCAGGTTAAGAAGAGCATAAGTTTATCACGAGGTAACCAAAAGCTTGCCTCATAATAAACTTATTCTCGGTTAAACTTATTACCAACAAATAACTTTTTCTTTTATCAGATCCTATTTTCAACTGTTCCTAATTTTATGTACTTATATTTTATGCTAATAAATTATACTCCCAGCTTTAGCCTGCGGTTTTACTCAGGAACAATACTGTTATTTCAAATGCAAGGTCTTTTTTAACGTGTACGTGAAATTTCATGATCTTTGGCCGCATAGTCAATGCGTCCAAGCTTAACAAACAATAACAAAATCGTATTAATAGTTATACTATTTAAAATATTAATAATTAGTTTAGGAGTATATTCTAAAATAATAGATAAGTGATGATCTACTCGACCGTAGCTTAAACACTTTAATAAAAAACTTGGTGTTTCATCGGATGCCTGATAAATCAATATTTAAAGGGAACTCGTTGCCATTTATTTCCGTCATCCAGGTGCTGTCGTAGATCTTATTACAGATTAATCTGTTCGATTCCAATTTATAAGCCTCTTTACGTTAGCGCAGCGGCATTTTATAACTCTTCATTTCTCTCTATTAGAACTAAGCTGGCATACCTAATTGTATAAAATGCCGTCACTACGCTGCTACGCTAACTCCGTGGTTTAGGACCACGGAGTTATAAACAAAAGACAGTATGGGTTAATTAATATTTAAATTAAATTACTTTATACGGATTTCTTTGCATTGTTTATTTTAAAACACTTTTATTACACAATTTTAAACTATAACACTACTATTATTGAACTTTACTACAATTCTAATTCTAATAATATCAGCTGAAAGAAGTCTACTGCTGGTCATAGGCCTCTCTCAAGGTTTTCCACACAGACTTGGGCCACCCGCATCCAACCGCTTCCGGTGACCTTTACCAGGTCGTCAATCCACCTACCCTAGTTGCGTCTTCCGGTGCGTGACCGCCACTTCAGATCCTTTCTGCCCCGACGACCATCGGTTCTGCATGCTATGTACGCTGCCCACTGCCACTTCAGTTTGGCTATACGGAAAGCTGTGTCGGCAACTTAAGTTTTCCTGCGGATCTCCTCATTTTAATTTAATCCCGCAGTGCAACTCCGAGTATAGTTCTTTCCATCGCCTTCTGAGTGACCTTGAACCTTCCGATAAAGCCCATAGTGAGCGACCACGTCTCTGATCCGTAAGTCATCACTGGCAACACGCGCTGGTCAAAGTTCGTTACTGATGTTACATAAGCAAATTTCGGGCAAAATAAGACTTCATTTACAAAAATACCCATGAATCCAAAACATACATTTTTGATTACAATCAATATCAAAAAGCATTAGCGATTCTCGGGTTAACAATAATTTAGAACTGTTTTTTTTTCTGCTTTACAATGGATTTTCAATAAGTTTTATGTGAAATTGTTTTATATATAAAATCTGTTTTAATAAATTTGGCTTTATTAATTTCAATCTATACTAATATTATAAAGCTGAAGAGTTTGTTTGTTTGCTTGAAAGCGCTAATCAAAAAAAAAAAATATTAGTGTTAGATAGCCCATTTATTTAGAAAGGCTATAGGCTATATAACAGCACGCTACGACTAATAGGAGCGGAGCAGCAATGAAAAATGTTGCAAGAACGGGAAAATTCTCTTATGTGAAGCAAACGAAGTTGCGCGAGTCAGCTAGTACTACTATAATGGTCCATCCGTTTTGGAGCTACGAAATTAAACAGACTTACATTCAGACAGAGTGGAAAATAATAACACCTCTCACTTTCGACGTCGTGGGACAAAGTGGTTAATCTTCCACGTGTGGCATGTCCAAAAATTAAAACCTTCTTACGACATTAGAACCAATAAACAAAACAAAGCTATATGAAACATAAACATGCTTAATATAGTTTTGTTATGTTTATTGGTTCATTATTTATTTAAGCCGTTTGTCCTGCGCTTGGTCTCTCTCCGGTCGTGTCGGATTGCCGTCCCATCGGATCATGAGAGTTAGGAAACAGAGAGTGCACTTGTGTTTGCGCGCACACTTGTGCATTATAATATCTCCTGCGCAGATGGCCAGTCTCCGTTAAGATTGGCTGCCGTGACCGAAATTCGGTCTAGACGACCTTAACTTTATTACATAACATTATTTCTACGTGACTAAATAAAACTATTAAAAAATGGCTAACTGCACAAAATTTTAAGCCACACATCAGTATCACAATATAGAAAAGAAGAGAAAAACACTGTTATTATTATTTCTGATACTTGACAAAGGCTACTACAAAACTAAAAAATGTTCCAAGTCCCCACATATTTAAGTCTCACTCCATGTATCGGTTTAAGGCAAATTGTATTGAAATCTGTGCGAGTCCAGTCGGGGACGTTCGTTGTGTAACACCCAGCCTTTCATATCTACTGCGAATATAGTGTTATGGCAACTAAAACTATACATGGAAATATGGAAACAGAATTTGTGAGGAAATAAAAACCTTTTTAGTTTATTCGTTGAATGCCACGTACAATCTATTTTTTGTAGAAATATTCTTTAGTAGTCTCTTGCCATAACTATAAAGGCTTATATTCAACATATGTAAGTTGAAAATTGCCCTCTGCAATTATGTTCAGCAAAAGAAACGAGAGATACCTAAAAAAATATCGTAGTATCTGCTGCTTTAACTTCTTTAATAACATTCTTCTCCCTAGCCTTTATTATTCCCAAGTCACTTGGGGTCGGCTTTTCTGGTCTAACAGGATTTGACTGGATATCAGTTTTTACACGGAGCGGCTGCGACCTGACCTCCGCAACCCGAAGGCTAATGATACCCTAAGGCTAGATCAGTGTCAGGATATTATAGGGTACTGGTATCCCAATAACGACTGCCATAGATGTTCATGGCAGCCGGGACCGACGGCTTAACGTGCTCGCCGAGGCACGGAGCAGGCGATTATTATCAATCAATACGCACATAATTACGAAAAGTCATATAACTTCCGAAAGTCAAAGGTGCGCGACGTGGGTTCGAACCCGAGACCCTCTGAATTGCAGATGAAATGGCCTCGATGGCGTTGTGGTTAGAGCAACCGACTGCCACGCCTAAGATCGCGGGTTCGATTGCCACCCAAGTCAAATATTTGTGTGCATGGGCATGGATGTTTGTCTTGGTCTGGGTGTTTCTATGTAGAATATGTGCGGTTTTACAAAAAAAAAGTATGTATGTATGTTTATCATTTGTCTAGTATCCATAGTACAAGCTCTGCTTAGTTTGGGCTAGATGGTGTTGTGTGTATGTAATAGAATATTATATTATATAAAATAATAACAACAGGTATGATATCATACTATTAATTATTCACGAAATTTCATGTAAAATTTAAAAGTATGTGACATAAAATATTTATTTTGGCACTTTGTATTTAAAGAAAAATAAACGTCGTACTTTTTTATTTGCAATAAAGTTTAGCAGCCATTACTTATAACTGTTCCAAAATTCTAAGTTGATGGCACCCATAGATTGATTGCACTGTTAGCGCAATGGTTTAACTGGTCAATTTGCCAGTGCACCGCGCCGAGTGTCATGCATTCAGCAAAAAAAAATATGATCCACAAATACTTGCCCGGACCCGTTGTTTCAAACATCATAAAGTCCTCTGGGATACTGTAATTATTCCTAGTGAAGAAGTTGTCCTTTTCAAAAACTAGTACCTACATGCTGAGATAACAACCTGTGACAGACAGGCAGACGGATGAACGCAAAACGTTATCGAAGGACAATGTCACATCAAAGGTTTTCCTTGTTACCATTTCATTCTTACTTTTTCGTATATGAATGGAGATAAAGATAGCATAACTTATCCTATCTTCCTTACTAATATTACAAATGCGAATGTGAGTTTGTTTATTTGTTGGTTACGCTGTCACGCCTTAACTACTACACCGATTATCATAAAATTTCGCATACGCGTTGTCAGGGGAACAGTAACGGACATATAGTACCATTTATCCAGAAAAATACTTTTTACGAGGGAGATTACTTATTGACTAAATCTAGATCACCGTGAGCAAAGACGCGCCTACTTAATACTCTATCAACTCATAATATATATAACTCTAGTTATGAAATACGGTAACAGAAGATGTTAGAACACCATGAGTATATGTCGCGACCCTTTCCTTCAATATAATCGCCTAATCGCCTCCTGCGACAACCGTACTACAAGATGCCTATTCATACTCAATACCGCAAGGTAATTCCTTCCTTGATTAGCAAGGGTATTCTAATCTCGATGTATTGTCCAATGTAAATGTGAATAGACATACTGCATTATACTATACACATACTCGAACTATATAGGGGTTAGTTTGCTTTGTTTATCGATATATAGAATCCTTTAGTAATCAAAGTGTCTTGATTTACCATAGCAATGGTATTCGCATTATCAGCCCGCGACTGATAATGCGTCAAATGTCGTGAGTATGATTTCAGCATGAGATAAAAATCATGGGATTCTAATAAATTGTTGTGCACTGGTCACGTGTATGTGTAAATTCACCGCAATATAAGTTTAAAATTACTTCGAGATCTGCCTTTTTTTTTATAAAGGTAGCAAAGCCAAATTCCCTTTTGGTTTCCCAAGTAACCTTTCAAAAGAAAGGCATATAAATTTTGAAGTCATTGCTTAGATTGCTCATATATAAGATTTTGACCGCATTTACATATATTTTCGCGGCGCAGTTTTAGATTCCGTACAATAATTTGAATTAACAGCTATAGTAGGTACTTATTAAACGATTCGAGATGGTCGCCCATACTGATCTACAAGCGTTAAGTCAGCTTGAATCTATCGAGATGATAATAACTTTACGAGTGACTTCAGCACCACCAGCCAAGGTAGTGCAATTTGTTTATCAACGAGGCCTTTTTACCAACCAAACAACCATTTCAAGAGCCAGAACATCAAATTATAACCATCGTTACCTTCACTAATCGTTGATATAAACATACACCTAATCTAAACCTGGAGGCAAGAGCCATGTGACTAGATTGAGGATATTCTGGAAAAAGCAGCATAAGAGAGCCTGTGAATATATCAAGCAAGAGCGATATATCAAGTGAAAACCCGTAGTTTCTATATACAGAATGTCCGGTAATTAATGGATAACCTGGAAATGTCTTTTAGTGGATCTGATGGCCATTCAGAAAAAAATATGAGAAAAATCTATCCTAACTACTACCTGAGATATGTGTTTTTTTTTTAATTACCATGTATAACTTTCTTGTTTACTACGACCATAAATGAATGAAATCCATCGGTTTTTTGTTGTTTTATTATTAAACACTAATTATGCTAATAGATAGACAGTCAAAAGTATGCTATGATAATATAGCTTGCACTTTTTAATATATATATTTTTTTTTTTCATTTTTCTGAACGGCCTTCAGTTCTACTATCACACATTTTAAGGTTATCCATTAATTACCGGACACCCTGTATACGCCGACAAACAGTCGTAGGTCTATTTGCATCCGTGAAATACACCTGACTTCATCCCATTACTTAATTAATCACCTTACTTAAAACACACGTAACTGCCAATCGTCAGATTGAAATATAAAGCCGCATACACAATATCACTAAACACAGTGTTCCCGGGGGAAATCACGGGCCGACGACAAATCTTCCCCGCGATCGCATAAAAATACCGGGAGGTCTGATAATAAATTCCATTTATTGCGACCACCGGCGAATGGTGTGCGTTTTTTTAAACAGAATAATGTGCACTCGGCTTTAGGATACAGATGGGTAAGGATTAATTGTCTTGTGCCGGAGTACATTGCTTTTTTGGGATAGTTATTTATGGGTGGCAGAGGAACGTTTGTTGAACGGATAGTAATCGTATTAGTGTATGTAATTTTGTGTGGGTTAAATGGAATTACTTTGATTGGAAAATGGTTAGCAGTATTTATGTAGCTTAATATGATCTTGTTTTATTATGTGATGTATTGTCACTAATGTGTTTATTGATTGTCAGATTGTTTGTATAATGTGTGATTGGATTTCTTTACTTGTTTCTATAATTTCGAAGGTGATCAGCAATTGTATTGGAGTACATAAAGCCGTCGTCCACGTGGTTTTGATATCCAGCCATGACGAACTGAGTTTTCAAATTACTTAAGAACTTCGAAACTAGGTTTATAAGATATTATTTTTCTAGACATTGACTTATGATAGTTTAGAAAAGTTGATCTACTTAAATTAACCTATGTACCCTAGTCTTAAATGGAGTCATCGGTGTTTTTACAAGCCTACCTTGCCATTCCCAGAGCTCATAGCATGTTGCACTTTACGCTTCCCTAAAAAAGTAGTCGCTTCACTACTAGCCCTACGTACCAAGACAACTATTGGCTACACAGTTTCTAGTCAGATAATTTTAAGAGCTCAACTTACTGCGATTTACATAATACAAAGGTGTTTGACTGCCATTATCTTAATGATCGAAACCCATCCCCAATTTAGAAAAAAAATGCTTATCTAATACGCGCTTTTTTATCTTTGATTGTCTATAAATTTATAATGATCGATGGTGAATAAATAACAAAACCTTTTTTTAGAGTTTCGAATTATATTTCCCAATTTAAAAGCTTGAAAAACAGTGAGAACTGTCTAAAAATATTATTTAAAAATGATTTTCTAATGTCTTGAGGTAAATTAATAATGCTGCTTAATTAAGATGATGATCATTAATAATTAAAGCGTTTCTTGTTTATCCGAGGGTTAACTTTAATATTGTGTAAAAGCTGGTAAATTGGGTCTTATTTAGAATTTATCCTTAACGGGCTGAGGCTTAGGGATAAATACCGTTCGTTTCTTACTTATTGCTATAGGTAATTACTTTTCTAACTGGAAATTAGTTACTAGAGTTTGCAGATTCTAGGTATTTACTACGTTTTTACTATCGAGGTATCATAGAAGCATATGGCCTGCCTGATAGTGAGCGCTCATTGTAGCTTATAGGTGCTTGCAGCATCAGGGATATTAGTCACGTTGCCAACCTTCTAAGAGGAGTGGTAAAGGTCACACTAGCCTCCCTGAGCCTGAGGCCAGTGTATGCTTATATTGGGGTTTTACGGCTCTGTTAGGTGCCCTTGAAAACCTAGCGCATGCAAAGAATAGACGGTTGCTAAGTTGCGATTTACTTCTCCAGTCGGGTTGTTCCATTTCCTCTTATGTTCTTCTTCTCGACGTTGACGAAGTGACGGATAAGTGTGATACCCCTTAATAGGAACGTTATAGCTTCGCCATGGCAATGTTAGGCAAGTGACGAAGTAGCCACGCATTACTTTCTTAGCAGCGTGCCCCCTTCTCGAAAAGCATGCCCCATGCAAAGAGCATCTTTTTCGTGTATCTTATCCCCTTGGCTGCAACACCTGGCTTTAGTAAACAAGTTAGTAGTCATAAGTTTATACTCCAGTAGTCATAATTTTATGGCTAAGTCTTGCCCTTACTCACCGCTTTGTTTCCTCGCACACCTTAGGTGAGAAGGTTGTTTTTAATATTAGCACAACTGCTAATAGAATCAACGAAGGATAATTTTCTGGTCGTGTGAATATATCATTGAGCTTACTGCCCGAAAGCTATCTCACAAAAAAATTATAATCACTTATCACATGTTACTAAGTTTGTAACAAGGAACAATAATCTCGCTTATTATTTACACCAGAGCAATTCTTAAGAAGCCTTTGAATATTACTAACATAACACCAGTTAAAAAATCTCAGTTCCAAAAGAAAAAGCCACCGTACTCTAAAAATCAAAACAAATTAATTTTTAGTATTTCATACAAGAAACTGTTCTCAATTTATCTCAGATACCTTCAAACATCTTTTATCTTATTAAACCTTCGCAGTATTCTTCACAAAGCGTAGCAATAAATAATTTATGATTGAAAAACAAGAAGTAAGTTGGAAGAAGTTTATTTGTCGCAACTTCCGAAGTCCGCAATCAACTTCTGCCTGTCAACATCTCAGTTGGAAACAAAGTTGTTCATGCTCTACGCATATGCTCTTTGCTACCTATACAGTGTGTATAATACCCTGTCCGATCCATAAAGGTGTTATACAATAGCTTATTATGAGTACGTAAGTGACATCCTTCTATGAAAATCGATCAAAAAAATTACCCCAGTAAATTTAATTTATTTAAAATAATATATTAATAGATTATCCATGGCAACACCGACAACTTTTTAATTATTATACCTAGATATCATCATATCATCATCAGCGCTACGCTGCGCCTACCTACGCCTTAAAAAATGCCACCAAAAGTAAAATACGATCCGCGTCCTTGTCAAGTTTAGTGGAGTGTTGCTAGACTGAGCGAAATTTCAATACTGTACTTAAAAATATTATGAAGACGTTTTACGATGATATAGATTTTTTTTGTTATTTTTCTTAGCATTTGTTAAGAGAGAATCAAGCCCTTAATGGATCGGACAGGGTTTATCATACACACTGTGTACAAAAAATACCATACTTCTGCTTCTAAACTGATAAATAGGTTGCTTCGTTAGTCTCGTGGTACTCGTCTGCGCTTATGATTGTGAACGATCATAAGGCCCTGGATTCGATACCCAGGTCGGGCCTAAAGATCCAAAAACGCTTTGTTATTGGGCCGCCTGGCCGTCTGGGTGGAACCCTAAAATATAGATGGCATGTTTGTGAGGATGGATGGATGGATATTTGTTATTCTTTCACGCAAAAACTACTGAAAGGATTTTGATGAAACTTTACAATATTACTGTTTATAAATTAGAATAACATATAGGCTACAACAAAACTATCGTAACGTAAATCTACATTAACCTCAACAACAGCGAAAACCTAGTGGGTAATTGTTAGACTGCTACGCAGAGGCTCGAGCTCAATCCCAAGGCGTATCCCTGACTTTTCGAAGTTATGTGTGTATTAAATAATTAATTATCGCTATTATGCTTTAACAGTGAAGGAAAACATCGTGAGGAAACCTGCATGTCTAAGAGTTCTCAATAATGTTCTCAAAGCTATGCGAAGCCTGCCAACTCGCACTGGGCCAGCGTGGTGGATAGCCTTACCCTTTTCACTCTGAAAAGAGGCCCGTGCCCAGCAGTGGGACAGTTTATTACAAGGCTGATATTATATACATTAACGCAAGCAAAGCCGCGGGCAAACTCTAATTTAAAATACACGTACAAGTGTTGCTGAATAAAGAATAGTGTGATAAGAGAGCATTCTGTAGGAAAAGAAGATTTACTAGAAACAAGAACATGAGGCTAATTTAAACATAACAGTTGAAAAGGAAAGACCGCGGAAAATGTTATTCATTTAAAACAAAGACGTTTCTAAGAAAGCCTAATCTGATAATACCCTATGTATACCGTCGAGCGTACATGATATATTTAAAAAAATTAATGGGAGCAAAATTTTACTTAAACATGTATCAGGTGGAAATATAAATTATCTATCCGCCCATCTGATACCACAGGAGTATATATATACATATATTATTCTTAATAAATAATGATGTATTTCACTAGATATTACAGATAATAGATGACCTGCTGAAAAATAAACCAAAATAAATCCTTGAGCAAAGCATAATTAATTTAAGGCAGTATTCAAGGTGCTCTTCCTACTTAAACTGATTAATATTTACGTAAACCTGCTGAAAGGAATATCTTACAAAAAAATATCTTATTTTTCGCAAATTTTATTATGATTTAATGTTAACAAAGGAGGAGATAGCTTTTCATATCAATCTTTAGGGAGAGAGTATTTTTTTTTAAATGTACAAGATATAATGAGTAAAGAAAGGATAATAATATCATATTATTTTTAAGATACTCTTAAATCATTATTAAATATTCACTTACTTTCAATCTTTTAGTACAGTTTAGTCTAGTTATTTTGAGATGTAGATGTAGCATTTATTATTCGTTTTGCAACAGCTGTGGTAACAAGCTGACTGACTAGTCAGCGTAATCTGGTCAGGCACAAAAGTAAAGGGAAAAACAACGTGAAAACCTCGTGATGAAACCTGCATGACTAAAAGTTCTACAAGATATGTGAAGCCCACCAACCTACACTATGCCTACGTAGTAGGCTATGGTCTAATCTTTATCATATTGAGAAGAAACCTGTGCCCAGCAATGGGACAGTAGAATATAGGTTATTATTATATCATTATAGTGCGATAGTTCTATTTTTAAGAGTTGTCTCATGTTCTGGAAGTTCTTAGCAGCCATGATCATTAATTAAATCAAATTCTCTAGCTGCTGAAAAGTGTTATAGCTGAATTGTTTTATTATAGTTTAATTTAAAATACAAAATAAGCTAAAATATCTAGTAGTCTTTTTCTTTTTTGTTAATAGAATTAATTACTATATTACAAACCCGTAATATCTTTTCAGCCAGCAGTAATAAATTGAGGATTGTTATCATAACGGATTGATGACGGGATAATCTGCTTCATCGACTTATAATCGACCAACTTCAGGTTTACAAAGAAGAACTTTGTATGGAAATCAAATTTTACCTGATTTAATTATCTAAATAGTGTTCGATTTCGAGTTCTCTGTTTTTGGTGCCTTAGCCAAAAGTTCTACTACAATATAAAGAACACTCAAACTCGGTAATGCAAATCATACAATAAAAGTTAAAGTTTGTGAAAATGTTTGAATGTTTTGTTACTCGATCATGCATAAACTGTTAAACAAATTTAGATGAAATTTGGTTAACAAATTGTATATGCCTTGGCACATATGATATGTCATCCTATCTTGCCCGTTTTTGCTTCGGGATTTATGCGGACAAAACCGCATCAGGAAGGTAGTAAATTAATACGTTTATGTTGACCGAGCAACGACTGACTTATTTTTATCTTTATATATACATACATATAATTCTTCTGTACGTGTGTTGACAGTGAACTCCTCCTAAACAGCTGGACCGATTTGAAAGAATTTTTTTGTGTGTGTTGAAGTGGATTCGAGGATGGTTTAAATCTGGTTTTTCTTTTGTCATTTGTGCAGGACAACTTCTGTAGGATCTAGTAGGCTTATAAAAGACTAGATTTCGCCCGCGGCTTCGCTCTCATGAATATATGTAGGTTGAATGAATGGTATGTACTCTACGTCCTTTCTATTCCCCTGTCAACGTGTATGTGAAATTGCATGATGATAGATCGAGTAGTTTAGGCGTGAAAGCATAACAAACAAACTCACATTTGAATTTATAATATTAGTTAGAAGTTAAGATTTACGTATACGTTTCTAAGACTACGTTTTCTCACCATCTAATGGGTATTAGTGATGGTGACAAAACGTAGTGATAGAATCGTTTGAATGGCAATTGATCAACAATAAATAATAGTTTAAAAAAACTAAATATCACACTTTATTAAAAAAAAGTAGAAAGTAATTTAATAATTTTATGTAAAAAACTGTTGGTTGGGGCTTATCAAAATATCTTAGAGAGCACCCCACCCTTTTTTACATTAAAAGTATTAAATTATTTTCTACTTTTTTAATAAAGCATGTTTTTTTAGTTTTTTTGAACAATTATTTAAATTTATTTTTTAAATTTTATTGGAATATTTCAAATCCGTCGGTTTGAAAGGGGTGAAAATCACGTTCATAGATTCCGTTACATAGATTCATAGATACATAGATACATACCAAGCTAATAAAAGCGTGTTAAAAAATAGCAGCATTTATCGTTACGGAAGTCTTTGGGGCAAACTTATGTTCATTATCGGAATTAGAATGGTCGACATACTGATTATGAATATGAGCAAGGCAGCTGACACTGATGCGGCATGGTGTTCTGCTCCGGGCTATGGCAACACGGATCCACAATTAAGCAGGTTAACCGAAATCATAGACGTGAATACAACCACTCTATTCTGAAATGTAACGAGATTTATAGCTGACAATTAATATTAGTATTCAAATGAAGAGTTGTCTGTGTGTGTAACCGACAATAAAACATCATATATAATGGATAATTTACGAGCAAAAGAATTTTACATGAACTATTGACAATGTTAAATTTAATATGGCGACATAATTAAATTCTGCCATAAATATTACAACAATACCATTATTACAAAACCGCTTCTGTTAAAATTGTTGGTTTATCAAAAATAGTTTCACCACAAAGTAACTGCTTTCGTTTAATTTAAACCAGTTAAATTGAGGAAACTGTTTAAAAATATAATGTTGGCAGCAGTGCGTCATTGTGGCGGCAACAATGCGATACGGAATGAATGGCCGATGTTAACTGTTGCGTTTGCTGATTTTATTATGAAAATCCATTTAAATATTATGCTTGACTTCACTCGGCTGTTCAACTTTATCATAATATCGTCCGAGTTTGTTATTCAAATAATTATTTTTGTTTCTTTGAATTTGGGCAGTCGTTTGATGTTTTACGACCCCTAGGCCCCTAGTATCATGTTTTACCTTGAGAGTTTAAACTTGTATCGCATATTTAACATACCTACGTCAAACATAACATCTTAAGATTCTAAACTCTCTTCTGTGGATTTAACTGTAATTAGGCTAGGTAGGTAGGCTTAAAATGATATTAGGGGTCTTAAGACGAATCATTGTAGCCTACACAACGCATGTATAACGTCTTTCATTAAAGTTCTGTATTATTAATTTGCATTTGTTTCTATTAACTCATAATAAATGTATAACATATTGATTGAACGTCTAATGTGCATCGTTAAATTATGGTGTAAGCATGAATCAAATAACGACTTGTAAAATGCATTTTTTGAGACTAGCAATGTATGACTGTTCAAATATATTTTAGAAGAACAAATTCTATATTCAAATTATAAATGACATGTAGCTGTTCTAGGCTTTTATGTTTCTAAAACTAACCCTATACTTAGCATATCGGTGACCATAAATAAAATATATTTACTCACTCATGCACTTCCACTGCGGCGGGTGTTGTGGGTTCGATCCCCAATTTGTGCCATCCACAATTTGTTATTCCGTGGCTAAGTATATTTGTATCTATAGTCTGAATGTTAGTAAAGTCCTCCATGATCCAGAATTTATAATATCTAAAAAAATGGCGCATCTAGTTTTCATGACTTCAGTGAATATACCATCAAGACTAAAAAAGACGTGTAAAAAAGATTAACTTTATAATAATTTAATTTAAAAATTACTTTAGTTTTACAAACAACATTTTGTTGAGATGTGTAGCTTCACCTAAATCGAATAAGTCTTTTCTCATCAATACTGCATAACAAAATAATAAATTATTTATAACTGATTGCTATAAAAGACTTCTGTAGCGATCAATAATTCTGCACATAAAACTAAAATATCCCGAAATAACCAGACTGACTACATTGTAGAGTCGCAACTAAATGATCACAGTTTCTATTTAGAGTTGGACAATCAAATTTACTGCTTGAATAATGTAGTGCCAACGAACATCGTACGCTATTTTGTTTCCAACACATACAAGTATATAATACATGAAACAACGAACCATTTGATGAGCTAACTGTTAAAATATGACTATGCCTCCTTGAAGGTTCGAGCAGAGGTGTATTAAAACCATATTTTTAATAAGGTAGAATTGGATGGAGGTAATTTTTGACTGGATGGTGAAGCGTTTTTAGTGTTCGCTTCGCCATTGCCACTGTACTTAGTACTGTGGGTTTCATGCACGAGACAAAAATTGTGGACCACAAATATTTGTATTTTATAAATACAAATAAAAATGAGATGCTTTTTTCAGAAGATCAATTCTCATAATAGAATATATTTAAATGGAGTTTCGTTCCAATATAATAAACTTCAAATATGAAGAATAATGCAATTTTTGTTCTCATTTGACGTTTCTTTTAATTTGGGAGATTACAATGATATTTATCACATTGATAGGAACTCTATTATGAACAGTTTTGCCGCTAAAATTGTCCCTTTGAGCTAGGACAGCCCAACTGTGGAATTAGCTTATACTTCGCAGTATATTCCGGCAAAAAATCGGCTAGATTCTTAAAGTACAAAGAAATCTTAATCGAAAACCTAGTAATACTCACCGTTTGTTTTCATAAAAGGAACTCAGGGTTCTAAAACAGGTTTGAAATGCTCCGCAAATTAAAAGTTTAGTAGAGTTGTATTAACCGTTTAGTTTGATGTTTTATTGGTATGCTATTTATTAGATATCTAATACTGTGTCTGGTCTTAGTTTGTACAGGAACTTGCTATAATGATACTGATTTAATATATCAACTATAATATATAAGCAGCTATCGTCTTTTTTTTTTAGGCTATAGATATATGTGGAACTCAAATTATTTTAATAAGTAAGATTAGTAGGTTAAATTATATGCAGTTTTTATTTACCAAAACTACTAGTTTACGTTTACGGAAGAGCTTTCCATATTTTGCACTAGTGTAGTTTTATTTGTTTTGTGTTGAGTCTCACCGGTGTTAGGCAGAACGAATGTTGGGTCATTCTCGGGTTAACACAAAATATTTTTTTGCTGCCGCAGTTTCACCTGTCTGCTGAAGTGGACTAGAGGCTTTATAAAATGGACGCGGCATTAGTTTCATGGTAAATTGAGCAAAGTTGTTCATTTTTGTATCCTTTAGTATGATAAAAAAAAAATCATACACTGGGCACGTTCGGGCATGCGCCTATTGCAGAGGCAACACTCGGGCGTTGCCAACTTTTAAATACAGGAGTTCATGTGCTTTCAGTGTATAGAAGACATCGTTCTCATAAAAAGCCTGGTAATACCGTTCACCGCAGGAACACAACACAAGATTAGATACTACGACTTTTTTGTAGAGGTATTTCAACGACTGCGTAATAATTTTACATATTATAATAAACCTTTACGAAGGCGTCACTCAATCTCTATCCTACCTAATATTATAAATGCGAATATGAGTTTATTTGTTTGTTAAACTTTCAAGCCTCAACTACACGACCGATCGTCATACAATTTTGCATACACGATGTCAGCTGTACAGAAAATTACATAAGTTATCCTTTCAGAAAACGTACTGTTCTTGAAGGATACAAATTTATTGACAGTCTACATTATCGCGAGGAAATACGCTAGCCAAATCTACATACATACATACATACATAAATTCACGCCTGTTTCCCAGAGGGGTAGGCAGAGACTACGGATTTCCATTTGCTACGATCCTGACACACTTCTCTGGCTTCATTCACTTTCATAACATTCCTCATACACGCTCGCCGGTTTAAGGTGCTCTTAACCTGGCCTTTATCCAGAACGTCTCCGATCTGATCAGGAAACGTTCGCCTAGGTCTTCCCCTTGCAACTGTTCCATTCACCAAATCTAGTAATCAATTAATACCTTTTAGTGCAGCAGTTAGTTTCACACTAACATAACCTATGTTACCTCAAGTGCCGAAACGAAACGTAGTAGAACCGCATCCAAGTCAGCGTACATCCCCGTAAACCAACGGAGGCAGCTGCGTATTTCGCTTGGTGGACCGTCAATTTACACAACGTTGATTTATACAGATAGCGTGTGCGATACGTAACGCGTATGAGATACACGCGTACACGATACGATACTACGTATATGTGATACATATTTCGCGCCATTATGACTCTGTTTGGATGGTAAATAAGCTCCCGTGGCTCTCTGATTTTCGTATTTGGAATATTTTTGGTGTGTCGTTAAGCTGGAAAATATTTTTGTGTGTGTTCTTTGATTGCTTATATGTAGGTGATACGGATATTAGTGAAACCAGAGTAGAAGTTTAATTAGTTTATATTGGAACTTTAACTATGAAAGTTCGGTTTGTATAAAATAATCGTTGATTGTATTTTTATATTTTTTTTATTTAGAAATACCGAATTGGAATTTTGTATGCAAAGTGATTTGACTATAAACCAATTATGGTTTGTCTCAAAATTCCTACAGTCATGTTAGTGTGGCAAATTGAAACAACGAAACGGAGAGATACTGTATGAGTTTGAAACTTCGAACACAAATTGTATAAAAAAGTTATTGATGCAGATTATTAATAATACATGTTTTATAACGCCTTTTATGAATATGAATGAAACCAGAGAAGTGTGTCAGGATCGTAGTAAATAGAAATCCGTAGTCTCTGCCTACCCCTCTGGGAAACAGGCGTGAATCTATGTATGTATGTATTAGATCCGTAAAAATCTAGTTGAAATTAATTATAGATTGCCTTTTTTGGACCGTAGCGTAAGTCGAGCGTGCGATCATAAATCCTCGAGTTCCTAGACCCGGATCAGAAAAATTGTTGTTGGCTTTTCCAGTTATAAAAATTCAATAACAGCATGGTATTTGCAAATACGTAAATACGCATATGCGTAGAAGGCAATACACTTATTATGTACGACCTCAGATCATAGCTAGCCAAATATGGGTATGATATACAACTGCCTACCTCTATTTAAGGACATTCGGTCGTTCATGTAAATTAATAATGTAACCGTAAAAAGTAAAAACTTTCTGAATTACTTATAAGCTGTACAATAAAAACGATATAAACACTTACTAAATTCAACTTAAGCACTTCATAACTTTGCCATCAAATTTCAGAAGAAAACCAATTTCTAAAACCAAAGTTTAGCTCCAATAATCCAGTCACTGGCGGAACGTTGTAAGCTCCTTATGTCATTGCTACATGACTTTTCGTCGCCCAAACGGTGAACGAAAGCTAGGTAATCCAGATGAAATGTATTGACCTTTTGAGATTCTTTACAATGAGATTTTAGATCTAAATTAAACGCCTTGTGGGTTAAACAGGCGTTAAACTTAAAAAGACATAGCGAGAGATGTATTTGTATCCAACTTAACTGCTTAAATGACGCAGTGATTTAAATAGTCATCTCATCACTGCGCTGAATGTTTTGTGTTCTCTATACGGGACAATAATTCCTGTGATCTGTAAACAAATGTATTGAGTCCTCTAATCAAATGTTTGTAAAGACCCCGCGACAAATCGATTATCAAAGAGTAGGCAGTTTCTATAAAAACGAGATGGGTGTAAAAACCCAGAAATCAACCTCTTTGTCTTCATTGAATGCGACTTTTTTTTTGTTTTCGTCAGCTTTTTGTAATGTCCCACTGCTGGGCAAAATCCTCCCCTTGGACTTCCAAATCACTCTGTTGGTGGATATCAAAGTCAAAGTCAAAGTCAAAGTATTCTTTATTGTGAGACAGTGGTTATTACAAGGTGTTGTTTCAAATTAAAGCTTAGAGCGCGAGCTCACTGCTCTGCCGTTTAAAGCGTACAATAATAAGCATAATAATTATACAATAAAATCGTTTCTATAAAATTACTAATAAGTCACAATGTCAAAGCCTACAAATAGAAATAAAATCAGTATAACAAAAAATATTAAAATCATAAAAATGTCAAATAATAATAGTATTAATATTCATTATAAATAATTATTGGTAATAATAAGTACAAATATTAATAAATGTCAACCAAAAAGTATAGTCAACCAAGGAATCAAAGAAATTGCATCAAAACATAATATTTTGGTCACTAAAAGTCTGTTGTGACATCGGCCAAAAATTCAGTCACTGTGTAGTACGGTCTGGTTATTAAAACATATGTAGGCTTCTCTTGAATATAGCTATATTATTAATCTCTCTTATTTTTTTAGGTAACTTATTGTATATTCTAGAAGACATGCCAAAAAAGCTCTTAGACAATAGAGCTGTTTTCGAAGGCATATTTGATATTTTGTCTGCATGTCTTGCAGATTTTAGATTTCCGAACATATTAATGTTTATTTTTACGAATGTTGCGACTTCATATACATACAGGACAGGCATAGTTAATATTTTTAACTGCTTAAAATAAGGGACACAACTATCGGTCACGCAAATGCCACATACCGCTCTAACGCATATCCCCTGACCTTATGACCCCTAGGTCACAAGGTCATAAGGTCAGGGGATATCCATTGAATATGGGCCCTATATCTCGGGAGTCTCTTGGTCTTTTGACCCACAGGGCCCATATTCAAACTCAACCGAGGGATGACCCCAAGGTGTCTGCACACCAAGTTACAAGTCAATCGGTCCAGTGGTTCCGGAGCAATGCCTGTCACTAACAAACTGTCACTAACAGACAGACACACAGACCCACATAGTGTTTTCATTAACCTCTTCGAAGACTCAGAGGTTTATAAATGTCGTGCTGCTCTTAAAAATATCGCAATAGTAATGCCTATTAACACTTAGACATATCCGAATCAAACAGGGTCAATCTTTTGTCGGTTTGCCGTACCCAATCATGTTGTCAGCCTTCTTTTAGTCACTAGATTCCTTGCTATCCTCCCTCTAGTTAATTTCACCTTCACTTACTATCTGACTCTGAAGTTGAATTATGTATTCTATTTTCTTCGTGTCAATGGTTCTTTTTGTGTGAACTATATTATTTGTATAATTCTTATTTGGCAATTCTAATTTCATTAGGAGTAGCCGCACAAAGCTCACATATTATGCAAATGCTCGCGCAATGATGTATTGCTTCTATATTATGAAAATCGATAAATGACATATTTATTAGAATACAATTTAGGATAGAAGATTGTTAGGCAAAGTCGAGCATTTTTTTTACGATTCTACGATCGAATGCTGTTCTACTAATTGTCATTTATGACAATTATTCTATTCACTATTTATATTTATTTATTTGATAAGGTTCACTAACGCTTGTATACAATGTTTCTTATATAACTATGTTACAATTTTGGAAACTTTAGGTTATTGTAACAAACGATTATTAGTAAACACTACATGCGCCGTGTTTAACAGACTGAAACATAATTATTATTCTACTTAATATGATATATACTTAATAGCAGCGATAGCCTAGTGGAAAACCGTTGGACTGCCACGCAGAGGTCTCGAGTTCGAACCCAAGGCGCGCATCTCTGACTTTTCGAAGTTACATGCGTATTAAATAGTAAATTATCGCTTGCTTTAACGGTGAAGGAAAACATCGTGAGGAAACCTGCATGTCTGAGAGTTCTCCATAATGTTCTCGAAGATATGTGAAGTCTGCCAACCCGCACTGGGCCAGCGTGGTGGACTACGGCCTAACCCTTCTTACTTAGTGAGAAGAGGCCCGTGCCCAGCAGTGGAACAGTGTAATACAGGGCTGACTATTATTATTAATATGATATTAAAGTTAAATTGTTAAAAAAATCAAGTAGTACAACGTTTTAGGTAATCAGTACAGGTGATGGTTTTAGGTATTTAGTAGGTGATTTTTAAGTTATTTATAATTACATAACAATAAATTAAAAACGGAGCTAAGGTATAAAATAATGAGGTGTAAACGTAATGTCGGAATTCAAAAATTTTACATATAAAAAAGATCAAGTGGAGATTTTTGCAGTAAAGTGCAGACAGAGTGTTCTGCGGATCCTATTTAAAGAGTCGTAGTGAATGTCTATTAAATCACTATATTCATTAACCAGCTTGCATAGCCTGGGGACCGGTGAACCAGCTCCAAATACTGTTCTACGAAAAGTGGGACAAAGTGGTGTGATTTTAATATGTGAAATCTGAATTTATTTAAAAGCTGTGGGCAATCGATTTTATTATTTATTAGTTTAAACACAAATATGAAAGCATTTAAGATCCTACGATCTTCCAAAGAAGTTATTTTAAAATATATTAGGCGTTTACGGTAGGACGAAAATTTTTTTTTTGAGATTCCACTTGAGTTCACTAAGTTTACTTAGTATATATCGCTCAAATCACTTAATCGAAAAATCGGTTTTTAAACCGATATCCACTTCCAAAGTTATAGACAAAATAAACAAATGCAACTCATTTAAAGTCTGTAAGATAATTTGTAGAGAATATAATCCTCGTCATGACGCTAAGAAAAGCATTATTTAATTTTGAACAAGTTTAACTTGCCGAGCTATTTTGCCTGTATCCCGAGTTTTAGTTACATTAAAGTCTGAAGACTTAGGTCACAAACTTTTCTCTTACTAATTAGACTTGCAATAATGGATTCAGGACAAAATTTCAGATAGAAATAAAGTTCCAGACAGCGTTCTAGTCTTACTTACTAATCCGAAAATAGCACTACGCTTTTTATCATAGAAGGAGTAAGCAAAAAAAGCTTGTTACGTTTTAATTCCACGTAATAGGGTCTATCATTGCTGGCTGTCGAACATATGTAGATCCAAACTTCGGCTTGCTACTGAAAATATTAATTCCACAAAAATTCGCCCGTCATAAGAATCGATTGTCTTACGGTATTGCGGCTGTCAATATTGTAACTATAGGTCGTTAACTCATTTGATCTTTTCTATACATTTATATTCTTCATTCCATGCGTTGAAAGGACAGCAAAAATTTTTTGTTAGAGACGGCAGTGCACTGATTTATACCTGTGGCAGTCCAATATTTAGCATAAAGAGGTAGGTATATGTTACGGTAAGAGTGAGCGTTTTCCAACTATAATAAAATTGAGGTAAATATGGAAAAAATCTAGTTTAGTGCCCTCGTTAATGGGCCAGTTAGTAATGACTGAGTCGAAAATTCGGAAGACTTCGCCTCAAGACTGTTCTAGAAATTATCAATATTGGTACAACGCCATCTATCTGTATTTAGGGTAATTAACTAACGTACTACATATTAGCTTAAAGAAGTTTACAATGTGCTTATTCGCTTTATTGATGCATTGATTATTTAAATATTGTCATTAAACTGCTAGACTCATGTATATGACATTTTATCCACGATGGAGGAAGCGGAGGTATATTATACAAACCCACATTTCGCTAGCTATAATTTTAGATCCCATTTAATATACTATAGATATATACATTTAATATATATATATATCCCATTTAATATATATATATATATAGCTACTGTTCCGTAGGCATAGTTTCAATATCCATGCGTCTACTGAACATTTCTGGACAGGAAAAGAGAACAAAATATTAATATTACGTTTAATCCGGGCATCGGAACTGAGGCTTCGTCGAATCGACTGAAACATAGCATAACAAGATATTCTATTTAATTATATAACATTTTGTTACATTGTTTAACCTGTCAATACTTCAAACGCCAGACGTAATTCAAAACTTCTGTATCTGGTCACCGGTGTGCCGCTGTGACTTAACAGTTCAATTTAATTTATAATTAGTGTCTAACCTTATCACAATATCTAATTGAAAAATAATTTTCAAACAATACGTGCTTCTGTTTAACTAGATGTGCCCGCGGTTTCACCCGCGTTAATGATTACTGCGCCGCCCCCGTGGGTCGTAGCGTGATGTTATATAGCCTGTAACCTTCCTCGATAAATAAGCTATCCAACAATTAAAGAATTTTTCAATTCCAACCTGAGATTAACGCTTTCAACCAAACAAACAAACAAACTCTTCAGCTTTATAATTTTAGTATAGATGAACAGCATACCTACTCAGGATGTCATTCATTAGTACTTCGACAGCGTGACGCTATGGCTGCTATTCCGGCGATAATTGGTGCAGATAAGCACACGAACACCCGGCGGCGTACGGACAACCGACTAATTGACACAATAATCAGCCACGGTTGATGAGCACAAAATAACAAGTAAAAAAGTATGTACTTCGAATGTTCTCGAATCTTCGAGAATGTTCTCATAAACAATGACTTGCAGTATTGTGTTTGTTATAACAATGTGTTGCAAGGAATCAAGTGTACTTGTTAGTATTGATTTACATGGACTTGCCTTGTGGATTGTTTACTCTCACATGCATTTGCAGAATTATACAGTTTCATTAACGTTAAGTGTGTTGCAGAATCGTAGTTATTGAGACTTAATTAGTTTACTGCATTGCCTTACTTTATTTATAATTAGCCTGTTAATTTCCACTGTAGGATAAGGCTCTTCCTACACTCCTTCCATCTCTCTACTAAAGTAAGCCTACTCCGCTATTATTGCCTTGGCCTGTCGCACTGCGTTTCTGGAACTATACCGATAGACTTATTAAACGAGATATATCTTAGGAAGGTCTTGCATAATAGATTCTCGATCCAAATATGTAAATAATGAGGACTTTAATATTTAACTTTTCTTCAAAAGTTGCTCCTGCGCTAGACATAATTTCTGTGTCACGGGAGACTTTAGAAACATTCAAACAACCGACACAAAAATGATGGCGTAGTGGTTAGTGTAACCGACTGCCACGCCTGAGGTCGCGGGTTCGATTCCCGCACAAGACAAATATTTGTGTGCATGAACATGGATGTGTGTCTTGGTCTGGGTGTTTCTATGTATAATATGTATGTATTTACAAAAAAAAAAGTATATATGTATGTTTATCCATTGTCTAGTACCCATAGTACAAGCTCTGCTTAGTTTGGGCTAGATAGTGTTGTTTGTATGTGGTAGAACAGAATTAAAAAAAAATAAAAAAAATAAAAAAAAATAAAAACATTTGTTCACACATTTTTTTTTTTCACAACATTCAGTGCAATGGCTGTGGCAAGGCGATAACTTAATCCACTATGCCATCTGTACTGTTAAACTTTGGGGAATGCCGATAGAAGTGAAAACTAAGTAACTAGCGTGCGGTGAAGATGACGCGAGTTTCATGCTTTTTGTTCACCCAAAAAGTACACATATATACACAGTATACATACAGCTCATGGAAAGCGTTCGTTGACGATGACGCGAGTTCCATGATTTTTGTTCACCCAAAAAGTGCTCAACGCGCCTAAAGAAGCTTTCAATTCAATTTGTGCAAGAACACGAGGCAGCACGTTAAAAAGTAGTTGTAATAGCTTTATCTCTTCGTCGCGTACACATAATACTATAGGATATTATGGTATGGCTTCTGATCGTCTCGTTGATATAAATGATTAACAATAATTTATAGCTGTTAGCAATAAACTATAGCAAAAAAGGAAGTCACTCATCAAGTGCAAAAAACTAAGTATTCTTAATCAACTTTCATACAAGTTTAACCCAAACGAAAGCGGAAAATACTTACCAATAAACAACCCGACGCTTTACTAAAATATACAACAAAAAGATATCGTCTTCATATCTTCATCGATATCGTAAAAGCAATCCCATTGGGCGACCGAAGCGACTATGAATCCGCTATAAAATTAACAACACCATGTAGGTAGGGAATCCTTTGGAGCTGTTTTGTTTGTGTTTGTGACAAACGGCAGCCCTTATTTATTTTGTAGTTCGTCGACGCTGCGAGCAAATTCGCTCGCGGCGCGCTTTGCTCAGAATTAGGGTCACCACAAACGGTTGATTATGTTGTTTGGACTTAAGAATTTCGTTTTATGTTTTAATTTGTTCGTTGCGGTCACGTGTGTGTGTGTTTAATTAATACGAAATTTGATTTATTGTTGTACAATAAATCAAAAGAAATGAAAAGGAATGTAGAATAGTGCGCAGTAGCTCGTGTAAGTTGCAGATTTGACTGATACACTAATTTGACCGCACATAAGCCCTTTTGCTTGAACCTTGCAACTAACATAAATGTAAATTCAGTTAATATAATAAACTCACTAATCCCTTTGACATTTATAAGTGTTACTTTGTGACCTAAATGAATAAATGATTTTTTACTTTGAAGGCTGGTTTTAGTGGTATCGTCTCTATTGCCATGCGCCGAATGTAGTGGGTTCGATCCCCATACAAGACAAAAATTTTGTATATCATTTACAAATTCGTGTTCCGAGTCGTGGTGTCCTTTGTGTCCGTTTGCATGTTTTTAAGATCCCGCGACACATGATTAATTTCAAGTGCGGTCATTACATTAATAAAAAGAAATATAATCGGCCATTGGGTAGCAACTGAATTACATTGAAGATCAGTAAGAATTTAGGCTCTAAATACGTATTTTTTATGACAAACTTTAATTAGAAGACCACTAATCAAGGAATCATGTCAATTACGACTTCCCTGGCTAAAGTTAATACGTTTCAATGGTAAGGCTCCACGCATTAAACATTTGCAAGGTAGTCTAATTACGCAGCTTGTTGGTATCTACTTCGCTCGTGTATTTGCTATAGGAGTACCTAATGTACTAATTTACTGAAAGCTTCGTCGTCTTGTGGCTGTACCTACTTTAAGACGTTGCAACATAGTTGAACACATGCCTATACTTAGCAGAGGCACTAACTAAAGATCAATGAGATATGAACACTTAACATTATAAAAGTAGTATTTAATGGAAGAATAGCAAGCATAAGATAATAACAATAATACAAAAGGTTGTTCCGAGTCTGGCTGTTCTTTGTGTTTGAAAGTTTGTTAAGTCCCATGCGATACAAAAATTATGCCTAGGGTGGGAGTTGTCTATTTAAACAAAAAATATTTCGAAGGTTCTATGATCCCGGATTCAAATATCGATCAATTCGTTGTTAGTGGCTATAATTTGATTCTTTGTCGCATATTTGAAATATCATCTGACAATATATCAGCACGACCACCCACGAAGTTGTGGTCGTTGTGGTAGATCACGCGTCACGCGCACGATAGTGACATATGATGTTTTTTAAAATCTTTCTCGCTATACTCGAATGCCACATGTCCTGAATTTTCAATTTCTAATAAGCACCCAACAAAAGCAATGTCTTTTCTAGGTGTTGCTTAAAGAATTTTCATGCTGTAATACCACATGTAATACACCTAATCGTATTTACATCCGTATCTGCGATAGGGTAGCCGACTCATATTTTTTTATTATTTATGTCATAAACATTATCCAAACTCCAAACTACGAAGAATCCCTAAATCTACTCTAAAATAAATAACTTTCAGGCGTTTCTAATCTATTAGTAATTGTAAAAAAGCAAAAATACGACGCTAAATTTGTATCTTGCATCGTATTTTTGTTTTGTTGTCGTTAGCAGTTTGTACTGCGACGTAACCGCTTTTTAAATGCAGCTATGTGAGAGGTCCGTGATCCCTACTACATCTTAATTTTTATATCCAAATTTAAAATATTAATAACTCCATCTTAATAAAAAGAAACATTTTAACATGTCGAAATGTTCGAATGATTGAAAAATATTTTTCAATTGTTCGAACATTGCGACATGTTAAAATGTACATTTATAATTTTATTTTAACCTTTAATCACATGTTGCTATCTAAGAGCTAACATTAGAGTCGGCGTTACTTGAAAGATTTTGCAGAATTGGTCAGACGACACACAATGTAACGTCGCAACTTGTATGGCATCAGTCCCAGCTTGGAAGCAAATATGGTAACCCCAATGACGATAAATACAGACTATTTGCCGAGTAAGGAGACGGTAAAGTAAGTTCGCAAAATACAATAGTTTGTATTGCGCTATTTTACAGCCGATGGGGTGCCAATCCCAAATAGGATGGAATCAAAACCCTTGGCAAAGAGTTATAAATATGTATATAAATAAATAAAAGTATATTAGAATCTTATATAGCTTTAGCAACGATAGCCTAGTGGGAAACGGTTAAACTGCCACGCTGAGGTCTCGAGTTCGATCCCAAGGCACGCATCTCTGACTTTTTGAAGTTATGTACGTATTAAATAGTTTATAATCGCTTGCGTTAACGGTGAAGGAAAACATCGTGAGGAAACCTGCATGTCTAAGAGTTCTCAATAATGTTCTCAAAGATATGTGAAGTCTGCCAACCCGCGCTGGGCCAGCGTGGTCGACTATGGCCTAACCCTTCTCACACTGGGAAGAGGTCCGTGCCTAGCAGTGGAACAGTTTAATATAGGGCTGATAATATTATATATATTTATATTATACCTTATAAGCAAATGTCTATAAGTTAAATACATATATCGACGGTGTAGTATCAATATCTACTACTACAAAACCATTCTGTTATAGAACGCGAAAAAGAAGGCTTATTTCTATAGATTTTAACATTTGAATCAAAATGTCACTTACACATAGTATATATAATAAATAATAGGAAATTAGAAAATGCTTGTGATGGTGATACTGACTTTAAACAAATATTTCAAGTTAGGAATATAAATGAAGATAACTCCTCACAGACAGACTCCTGATAAGATCCTGACTAATATTATAAATGAGAATGTGAGTTTTTTTGTCTGTAACGCTTTCACACCTTAACTCAAATTAAAATTAAATTGCACGATGATCAGTCGAGTGACTGATCACTATGCAATTTCGCATACACCTTGTTACAGAAAAAGACATACTAGAGTACCTTTCATTCCGAAAAAAGTACTTTCCTGGCCTAAACTGAAATATTGTATGCAATAAAGTGAAAATCGCGTATATGTTAGTATTGGATATTGATACTTCATCATCGATTTAGAGTTATTAGCACAACATATCTTATAGATATGTACTATAGGATACTTATGGCCAGTCCCACAGCTAACAAGTAAAATTTATCCGAAAGGTAAATCGGTTGCTGTCTCACTCTTGTTAGGTTAAAGAAGAGAGATGGCTAGACTTTTATCTAATAGATAAATGCTATTTGGAGGTGGTGGTAGTAAATACTTACTTGACCTCAGGTTCGATTCTTGGCTCGGGCAAAATGTAATAGTACATATATTTCTGTTAAAACATATAATAGCAACAAGGATTCCGCCACATTTCCCGGTAGATATATAGCAAAAAGCTTTTCTAATACGGTGGGACTCAGAAACATAGCTTATGAAATATATGTATCATACATATACCTGAATGAGTAAATCATTCAGAATTATATAGGTGAAAGACCATGTATGTATCTATGTCATAATATATTAATATAGCTATACAGGGTGGCCAAAAAGTCGTGGATCAAACGCAACTAGGGTTTAGATACGTACAATTATTTCACAATCGTTGTTTTGTTTTTTAGTCCTAGAAAGATATTAGAGCCACTCATGGCCATGTGTAATACCTTTTCAGAATCCTTATTAAATGCGCCAAAATTTGTAATACAGGGTCGCTTTTCGGTAGAGTATTTTTTTTCACACTGGAGTCCGAAGTAAACAAAAAGATATGATTTGAGAAAAAAAAATCGTAATACTGAATATTATCTTTAACACGCCTAATAAACAACCATAAATAGCATGTCTAACGCAAGGACTCATCAGTACCAATCTAATGAAAATTATAAAAAAAATACAGGTTGTAGATTCTTACGAAATTTAATAAGAATTAGTTAAAAAAAAGTCAATGTTCTCATAAAAACACAAAATAAATTCCTTAATTAAATAAATAACCTTAAGGACCTCCCGTAGAACAACTTTTTGCAGCTGATGACCCCATCTAACCCCTAGTTGCGTTTGATCCACGACTTTTTGGCCAACCTGCATATGCATATACATTGTACGAACAATTTCAATCACAATACATCGATAATATATTAATTCATTAAATTTTGCCCGTGGCTTCAGTCGTGTAAATGTACGTTAAATTAGATCAATAACCGTGTTTTTTTCTAGATGAAAGGTACCCTATGACCTTTTGCACCCTTGACAACGATTATACAAAATTTCATGTTGATTGGTTGAGTAGTTAAGGCGAGAAAGCCTAACAAGCATACAAACTCACATTCATATTTATAGTAACTAGCGGTCGCCTAGTGGTTAAAATTCGAACATAATTGATTTAAATTTTACGTTTGATCGTTATTAAGGTTTTATTGTACTTTATCACATTTCATTTAGATTTCGCCAAGGCTATATGTTAATTTATATATTAATTTATATTCTATCTTTTTCAAACAAATTATTATTTACTTAACTATACTCTTTCATTGACGATTTTTCTAAGCTTGCTACTTCGTTTCCTTTTTTCTTTATTACATATAAATAAAGTATATTATTATGTAACCATAGTTATGAAAAATTGTACGACGTCAGACGAACATCGCCGAAATACTACAAACGCGATTGGACTGCGTGTGTCAAATGCATGGTTGTGTGCGTGTAGTGTTTTTTCATTAATTTAATGTATTTCTTATGCATATTTTATAAAAATATTAGGATTCGCCACTCCTTCTCCATATAAACTTTAACTGTGTCAAATTTCATACTCCTCTGTTCACACAATTATCGTAAAAAGGGGTACAAAGTTTTTGCTTCACGTATTAATATACAGATAGGCTTTCATTTCTATTCAAACGTCGTATGTACTATTGGCGCCATACGCGTCAGGGAAAAATTTTATTTGATAAGCCATTTACTCAAAGGTATACGCAAAGGTTTATTATATTTACCTAGATTTCATCAATTCGAAGCGGTGGTAGCGCAATGGATAAGATCTTGAAGTCGTGGGTTTAAATCATACTCATTGCACTAGTGACGTGAACCCACTCCTAATACAAGCATACTAGCTTAACTGGAGGGGTTTACAAGAATACTAGTAATTTGAAACCCACATGGCCAGTAATCTTAAAAAAAAAAATGTGTGGTTTAAATTCCTATGTCAGAGAGAGGTGAGTCTATTGATGTCTACTGGACACAGTGCCAGATCCAAATTGCTACTGAGAATTTCTTGAAAGTAAAACCTAGCAACGCTTTGCTCGACTAGGGATTGAAACCCTTGTTCAGACCTAAGTGTGGTATATCAAGAAAATCCTTTTTCTTAAATCAGCAGCAATACGTTAGCCATCTATTTCGGATATATTCCCGAAGTGTTTCTATTATAATATATCCTTACTAATAGTATAAAAGCGAATGTGGGTTTGTTTGTTTATTACGCTTTCACTTCTTAACTACTCGACAGATCATCATCAAATTTAACATACACGTTGTCAGGGGTACAGAATAGGACATAGCGTACCTTCCATCCGGAAAAATCTGTTACAACCTAAATCTAGTTTTACTATAAATATGCTTTGCACTTAATGCTAAACAAAAAGCTATTATTAAACACCAAAAACGTTAAAGTGCCTAAAATTGAACCAGTTCCAAAACCGGGAAACAAATTAAATTCTTTAGTTTTTCGTTAATTTGTAAAAGGGCAGTGTTTCCTTATGAATGTAATTTTCTCTTTTGTGGAATGTGTGGTTTAATTAGATGGTGGTCGACGCTCAAAGCCTCGCTGCAAAAATTACAAGCAGAAGCTGTTTCAGTTTTACTGGTTAAATGTTTAATATAATTAGTTGCAGACTGCGGGGCTAATGGTTTTGTGTGTATCTTTATGAAATAAAATGTTTTTAATTATACATTTACGTGCTAGGATCGATTTCTAAATATTCTACTATTAGTATTTTGTTCTTGGTGGAGTCATTTTTGCGTGAATCTAAAATCAAGCATTATATTTAATTGATAGAATTTTTGGTTGATCTTTTGTGTGACTTTTGGGCCGAGTATTACTAATCTACATATTTATAGAGGATTACGCAATTGCTGCTACAAAGATTTTCCTTATATGAAAATGCAATAAAACTGCTAAAACAGGATTCGATATCAGGATAGCACGCAAACGTATGCACAAACTTATACCAAAGAATAATAATTATTACTACGCTTGTAGAAAGAAAGAAAGAAAGAAAAATATTTATTTTGGCTCACAAAAAGGCACACCCAAAACATGGAGAAAAAATTAAAATTAAAAAAATACAAAATAAAACAGAACCAAACAACAGAACAATAATAAAATTGAAAATAAAAGAAATACTAACTATAAATTAATTTCTGCTCACTGGCAACACCACACCTTCCGTTTGACTTAACGGAAGTCGAGAACTGCCTACATCTAAGTCAAGGCTAGTATTGTCAGTGAGTAGCAATAAAATTACAAGCATTCAATTATAAAAGATTAAAAAGTAACGAGAAAGTGTGTGTCCGATCAGTGCCAAAATTTGGACTTTGCTCAGCGTACGTTGCGATTGTCAAATCGCAACACTGGTATTCTGTGAAATCCAATCCAATACGTATACTATGAAAAAAATAAGGCAGTATACAGTAATAGCAGCTAATCTCTCTAAGAAAAGGATGAGCTAAAATTACTGGTATTAAGTAAAGCAAAAGTTGTGAAGGGATATACAGCGTCAGCCTAGCCCAATGAAGAGAATTCAGTAAGCGAGCTTTTGTTTGCCCTTATTCGCGGCGATTATTTATTACCTATAATTCGAATAATTCAAAACTTGCTATGCTAATATTGATTATTTGATTACAAATGCGAGACTAATATTCTCGGATCGGATCGACCATGACCCATCTATCAATCGAGCTATAATGAAATCAAGTTTTGAATATCAGATTTTGATTCTGATTTTAATCTGTGCCAACGAATTGATCAACTTTCAGATACGGAATAAAATAATAGGGTAGCTGATTCACATTTTTTTATTACCATTATACCATTAAGACATACTACCTTATCAAAACTCAGAAACAAAAATAATTTTGAAATCGTCTCAAAAATAAATGAGATTCACGTTTTAAATCTGGATGACGGGGACGCAAAAAAAGGATGCACGATACAAACTGTGACGAAACATATTTTTAAATGTAGCTGTCGCTCTAGTGTGTAAGAAAATTAACAAAACCAAACAAGGACGAAGAACCTCCAAGAATGAAGCGTTTTTTCGACGAGGTATCCTACCTGAAAGATGGGTAAAAGCAATGAGCACTATTTTCAATAACGTACATTTTTATATTAATTTAAAATAAATTGTTATTTGTCTCTCAAAAACACTACGAATAATTTCCAACACCTAATTATATATATTTTCGTAGCAATTGCACATGACTAGTCTCAGACTCGTCTACTACATCATAATTATAAAATTAATTATACACCATATACAACTCATCAAACAAGGCGGTTCACAACAAAACACTTAACACAACACACGACCTCATTAAACAAACAAATGGTCTAAATAATTCCGCACTGCCACCACTTTCTTTGATAAAATATTATAATGACCTGGCAAAAGGTCACGAGATGAAAGGAACACCCTCACCTCTACAAGTCTAGCTCTTTAAGCCGTAATTGAGAAATTGAATTTTCATGTCGCTTTTTAAGTTAGGCTGGTGAAATTTTACTGTTTTCATACTTACGTATTCATGTTCGCGAGGTTTAGAATTAATGATGTTTTATGTAGATATGATGTTATTAGTGCTGTAGATGACAGTTAGCAATGTTTTTATATCAGTCCTGAACTGTAACTGTCCACTGCTGGACACGGGCCTCTTCTCAGTATGGTAAGAGTCACACTGGCCCCGTACAGGTTAGCAGATTTCACATATCTTTGAGAGCATTATGGAAAACTTTCAGACATGCAATGTTTCTCACGTTTTATTTACTCTTAAAAATAACGATAATTAACTATTTAATTAGCACATAACTTCGAAAAGTCAAAGGTGCGGTTCGTAGGATTGTAGTCGTGACCTCTGTGTGGCAGACAAAAGATCTCCCCACTAGTCTATGTACTCTTGCAAGACAGAATTATCACTACAGTTTTGTTGTCTTAGCGAATCTGTGTAGGATCTATATATTAGTACGTGAAAAGAAATTTTGAAACTTTTATGCATATTGCGCGGAAGGAGTAGTGTGTGGTTTGACATACACTTGAGAGCAATAAAATCGCACACCCCTTGTAATTTGGTTTATTACTGATTGTTTTCTAAAATCGAAAGATATTGAGTAAAAATCATTAGACAAAATTAAAGCATACAAGCTTAGCTTTACAAAAACATAAAATTAAAATCATTGACCTTCACGTAACTTACAAAAACCGACCGTACACCGAATTCCCCAAATTCACGCGTTTGCGTTGTCACTACTTGCACCCTTAGCCGCAGGTATAAAAAGGTCAGTTTATTGGAATTTTTATTCAGTTGCATACCGAAGGTCAACGTGATAACATCTCTACTGGAAGCATACGGATTTACTGGAAAAATATGGATACCACGCCCGCAGAAGCCGCTCAAGTTATTGCCTTGCTCGAAGCAGGCCATAACCAAAGTGAAGTTGCTCGACGGCTAAATTTGAGCCGCTACTCTGTTCGTCGTGTATACCAGAGGTTCCAAGAGACCGGTGGCTACATTCGGCGACCAGGATCTGGCCGGCGACGCACAACATCAGAGCGTGATGACCGCTTTCTTGTGACAAGGTCTTTGAGAAATCGGCAACTGAACGCGGTTCAACTGGGACAACAGCTTCGAGAAGTTCGCAATGTCAGTATAAGTCGGTGGACAGTTCGAAGAAGACTAGGTGAAGCAGGAATGACTTCACATCGCCCAGCAAATGGTCCCAAATTGACCACAGCTCACCGACAAGCCCGGCTACAATTTGCTAGGGAACATTTAAATTGGACGTATGACCAATGGCGGGCTGTTATGTTCTCTGATGAGTGCAGAATGACTTTACATGGTCATGATGGACGCTCTAGGGTCTACAGAAGGTCATCAGAGCGATTTTCACAATGCTGCATAAGCGAACGTGTGGCTTTTGGAGGTGGATCGTGTATGTTTTGGGGTGGCATAATGTTGGACACTAAAACTGACATTGTATTCATCACTACGGCGAATACCGGCCCGAGATCGAGAAGTTTGACGGCTGCACGATACGTCGAAGAAGTGCTCGAAGAACATGTGAGGCCGCTTGCGTGGCTTATGGGAGAAGATTTTCTCTTAATGCACGACAACGCCAGACCGCATGTCGCTAGAACAGTTTGCGACTACATGGAAGATGTTGGAATCACCGCGATGGAGTGGCCAGCTCGTAGTCCTGATCTCAATCCGATTGAGCATGTCTGGGATGAGCTAAAAAGAAGAGTTCGAGCAAGAAGCCCTGCTCCTACGCGCCTCCAAGAGCTTCAACTTGCCATTGAAGAGGAGTGGAACGCCATACCACAAGATTTCATGGTGAAATTAATACGGTCCATGAAAAACCGATTAAGAGCTGTAATCAAGGCTAGGGGAGGGAATACACCTTATTAAAAAACAATTTGATCAAGCATTTTGAGTTTTATTTTTATTCTTTGTTAAGCTAAATTGGGTAATTTTATCCGTATGTTGGGTTTTGTGCCCTAAAACTCCCTATGGGTACTTTTTTTACACTGTATTTGATATCATTAGAAAGGTACTGAAGTAAACATTCAAATAGTGTAAGTTTTATTTTAATATGTATTCACATTTATGAAAAAAACTGCTTTAACAACAAAAAGTCAACGTGTGCGATTTTATTGCTCTCAAGTGTATTTAAAAGGTTTTATGACGGGGCGCAAAAAAATTAACTGGTCGACTACTAGTAATTATAAATAACTGACTATGCCCGCGATTTTACCCGCGTGTATGGCGCCGCCCCCGTGGGGTTATAATATAACATTACGCTACGCGTAAGCCTTCCTCGATAAATAAATAGCTATCCAACTCTAAAAGAATTATTCAATTCGACCAGTAGTTCCTGAGATTATCGCGTTCAACCAAACAAATAATAATTATTAAAGCTCTATCAGCAAAATTAAATACACTTTATTTAACCCAGGATTCGATACCGAGATATTACGATCGATATCTATCAAAAGCGCGTACTCATTCCACTGTGAATTCAAAGCAATTCATATGCTATAGAGCATCCTTCAAACAAACGAGCAAACGACTTCCAAAACAATAAATTTTCTTCAGCTAGTAGCTATACCTATAAGATGTTATTTTTATGAACTGAGTGCTCGAAACAAATTTGTACTTACGACCTTCATACATTAAGTGTTAAAGTTAAAATGTTCACCGACTAAAAGTCAAGCGCCTTGATAAATTTAACTTTATGTTGTACTTAGAAAAACGTTAGCATGTCAGTATTTTAGCGTTGTATTTACGCATTTTGTGAATCCCTTAAAATATGGCTGGATTTGCTTTTAAGAAACAACGGTTCATTCTGATTTACGTCTAAAGTATCTTCATAAAAAACACAGTTCTGTTGCTACGTCAGAATAATATTGTCTTAGGTTTATGCGAATGTTATACATTAAAATTTAATAATTTTATACGGATTTCATCGTGCTTTATTTTCTAATACATTATTATTTATTTATTTTTATTATATTAACTATTTAAAATTACAATTTCTCTGACGTTTCGGTTGCTTTTCAGCGGCCATGTTCAGGTGTTGACTAAGATGCCAGTCGAGTCAATAAATATCTATGATTGAGGAGCAACATCAATAATGTATTTTTGTTGACGTAACAATATCAAGAATCTATTATCTCCGACCTGGTTTTCCCTAGAGACCTATGTGGTTCTTCACGAAGAATATCAATATGTTATTGGAATAAGAAGAAGAATAATTGTGAAGGCAATGCGGGAACAAAATTACACTTTGTTTTAAAATACGTCCAAGGCCACGGTAACCACTTACAGTCAGACTACAGTATTACAACATTGATTACCACAATAATAGTATAAAATGAAAATGTAGTCGTTTAGTTTTCTACCATTCGTTCGTCCATCGGCGCCTGGACAGTGTCTAGACACAATGCTTTTTAATTATCTTCAATATGGCTGACAAGTTAAAATGGCCTAAAAATAACTAGTCTGGGATTACTATAATCAATACGTGCATAACCTACAAAAAAAGAAGTCATTGCGTTACCACCGCATGATAAACCCAATGGACGACATAGTGCTTTTAAGAAAGCTCTGGAAACGAGACTCATGAAAAAACAATAAGCGTTATATATATATATATATATATATATGTATATATGTATATATATATATATATATATATAATATATATCATTGTCTTACGTTTACCCGAATGCTATACATTGAAATTAGACTGCTTCATACGGATTTTATCGCGATGTTTTTTTACACTTTTATTACATAATTGAATACTAACGATCTTTTAATTTCGCAAACAGACTACCCGTCCAAGTCCTTTCTTAATGCATCTTATCAGAAAAGTGTTGTAGCGAGGTTGGTATATGCGATTGATATTCTTATACAGCTTGCACACAATGGAAGTAGCTGACGCATACCGTACTTTATTGTAAGAGCGACGCTTCGATTCGGTACAAAAAATTGCTAACATTTTGTACAGGATAGCCAATCCAGCTTATATATATTGCAGGTCAGTGGTCAGTTACTTGTGCAAGTGGCTTGTGTCGGTCGATTATATGCTGAGGTATAACTCGCGCTAGTAAATGAGTTAATAAGTCTTATGGGTTAACTGTACATGTTGCCTGCCTCGTTTACAAAAGCCATGCATTCATAGGCAATGATAATGATCAGGCAAGCCGAAGCCTTCCACTCCACTGTAGTTGTAAAAATACGAATATACATTTAACAACAAAGTGTATACAGGGAGCTGATTGAATCGACTGCATGTATATATATATCAATATAAAAAAAACAGTTTTATTATATCTATATTAATTTTTTATTAAAAATGTCATGTATTGTTCCAAAAACCAGTTAATCTACCTATAATTCGACCACCTATGCCAATCATATATAATCCACGTGTTATCAAGAACACCGATACGATGCATCTGGTGAATGTACAATTAAGTACACATCTTATTTGCGTCCGTTTGTGATCAATACTAATCACATTATCTCATGTTTTAACCACACAATTATGAAAGTAATTTTATATATATACTATTTAAGACGGTTCTATTCCTACTGAAGTATTAAAGGTAATTAAATTGGCACATATACACGCTTTCTCCATAGCTAACCGTATAAAAGTGCAACCCACTTTGGCTTCTAAAAACACCTTTATCTCGAACAATTGCTCAGTAAGTGCACTAACTCTTCTAGGGAATTAATGGTTCATTATTCTGCAGGCTTCCCAGGTGAGGGTACGTGTATCTTTACGATGGGTTTTACAACGGAGCCTCCTCGAGTTATAGGTCTTCAAACGTTCCATGTAATTGTGTTTCTTGAAATATAATGTGTCGTAAGAGCTGGTTCAATTGTTCGTGAGAACTGTTTGTGGGTGGTTACGCTCGCTAATTTAACTGTGGTTGGAGTAAGTGCTTTTTGAGTAGATATTTTCCAGTACTTTCATGTCTTCAACATGTGTAAAGTTCTCATATTTGGGAGACATTGTAACGATTTCTTTGTACATATATAGGTTTATATAGTGATGTAGTAAACTTAATGAGACGTGACATACGAATAGGCGTTGATGACATAACATCGCACTAGTATAATAATAATAATAATAATATTCTATCACATACACACAACACCATCTAGCCCAAACTAAGCAGAGCTTGTACTATGGGTACTAGACAATGGATAAACATACATATATACTTTTTTTTAGTATATTCCCGAAGAATGAACGTGCTCTCATATATCGGTGATAGTATTTAGGTCTTATGTTATAGCGATAAATAAGACTTGTATGTTTTACAGCCGACATAAAGTCTATACAACTTATCCTATACCTATGTTTACACATAGATATCGAAATATCTCTACCTAAAAGCTTAAAGGCTTGCAGACGTTATGTTGTATAAAGATCGTCCGTGTTCGTGCAGACTCGTCAATAGCTCGGTTTAACTTGCTTGGCAGTCCATTATGATCGTAGTTTCCCGTGGTGCGTGTTTCTGCAGATCTGCGAATACGTGGTAATCCGTGAAACCCCGCACCGTAGGTACACCTTTACATTGCTTGTTTGGTTTCGTATCTGCATTGTGTACTACAGTGTGTAGACAGTAGTATGTACTGTTTACTGTCGCTAATCTCAAATGAACTTGTAACCAGATATCTAGACAAGTACAGTTGTGTTTATGTCAGATGTTGAGAGATCGTGTGTGTAACGTGTCTCACGTATTGGACATGATATTGCTAGTAATACTCGCTTGATTCGTGTATTGTGACGTAATAATGCAATGATACATACAAAAGAGTGGATATGAAAAACGCCTCAATTGAGACTTATGCGTATCAAATATAAAAATACTAGATTTTATCCATGGCTTCGTTTGCATAAGTATATATTAGGTTAGCAACATTACTATTTTCTTAGTAAAAAGTACCTTATGTCCTATTCTGTACCCTAGACAACGTGTATGCGAAATTTCATGATGTTCGGTCGAGTAGTTAAGGCGTGAAAACGTAACGAACAAATAAACAAAGTCACTTTTGCATTTATAATACTAAGTTGGGATTTAAAACGCAATTGTTAAAATGATTGCTATCTCTTTCAGGTAAGCTTTTTCTATAATAATTATTGCACTAATAACTAGTTTAGATTCTCAAGTGCAAGTTGTGCAATAATTAATTACAAAATAGTGTGAGTTTATTTTCGATGCCTTTACTATGAAATTAATAATTTAATTATCTAATGTACAAATGTGTCATGGTGTCTTTGTAGTAAAATAGATGATCTATGGTTCGCATTACTGAAGCACTAATTTTATTGATATTAAATAATTAGTATGCCTGTGACTCGCTGGAGCAGCTGCTTTGTATGGGGTCTCGGATGCAATTCCCGGGTCGGACGAAGCTTCAAGGGATTTTTTGCTTGAAAATTCTCAGTAGCAGAATCAAATCTAGATCATAAAAAATATAATGCAATAAACACACTTCCACACAGTATTAAAATTATTTAAGGGGAGTGATAACTAATTATTTATTAAAAACATAGGTTCAACATAAAATTTGTAAGACGTGGAGTCGAACTTGGGACCCTTGCAAGGCAGTCTCCCCCACCAGACTACCGCCATTCGTTGAAACTTGTTATTATTTAAAATGATAATTTATAAAATGACTACAATAACTGTACTACATTTTCTCAACATGACTTGTGGTTAGATTATTTATAATAAAAACAAATCATAATCACTATTATACTGCCTAAAACTCGTATCAATATAACCCGGGCACTAACAACAACTACCCACAGAAAAAGCGGGGTTAATCATTTCTCACGTCAAAGCTTACCGAAGATATTCCACACGGGCTAGATAAACAGGGAAACAATGGCGTCCGCTTGACAAAAAGCTTGATTGATTGAGCCTGGCGTGGAGACGACACTGGTGATCGATCAGCTATCATTACTGGTTATTATATCGCGATATATATTATTATCTGCTGTGTATTTGGTCTGAGGTGAGAAATGACTGTATATTAAATATCTTCGGGTTTTACAAGTTGGAAGAACATACTTTATTTTTGACGCAGTGATAGCAAATGCGACAGCTATGCATGAGGTGTCGGGTTCAATTCACGGTCAGGCGAAGTGCTATTGGATCGTTCTGTCAAAAAATTATATTCGGTAGCAGCACATAGTCTGGAACTATGGGATACTATAGACTAGATAGGACCGAAATATGGGTGGAAAACAGTTTTATTTACTTAGAGACAAACAGAGGTCTCAAATATCTAACATATTCCGGAAGAGGATATGTTGTACGTTTGATTAGATGTTGTGATTGTGTGTGTCTGTGTTTGCCGATGACCGGAAGACCCAAGATTCGGCGCCAGAGCGACAAAAATTATTGGGATCACCTGATAAAAAATAAACTATCAGTTGCACCACGAGGTCTGACTTTGTGCAGACAACATGCAGCTACTGAAAATTTCAACAACCTGGGCTGGGAAATTAAACCAGGGAGATTACGTTAAGTCATAATTGAACTAATAGAGACATAATCAGAGATACAATGAAGCAATTAATCGATCATAAAATGAAACAAATTATTTATTAGTTACCAAACATGTATACATAGTCATTTTCACATCTAATCAAATAAGTTCTATTCATGTCCAACTAAAATAGTTATTTTTTAATTTAGTTTACAATTTATCAGTTAGATATTCATTAATAGAGTAACAACATTTTAATAATAAATAGAAATCTAGGTGATCGCAAATTGGCAAATACTTGAGTGCAAGTGTCGAAGACACTAGACCGCCCTGCCGCTGACATTTATAGAGACCCATCCCAACTGACATCGGATAAGGGAACAAAAACTCGTCGATGGAATTCGAACTATCTGGATACAAGTAAAATCTTTCTTTTGTAATAAAATGAGAACATGCTACGATCTAACAACATTGCCACGTAGAGGTCAAAAATTCGATACCACGGTGGGTAGTTTATTTATTGAGACAATTTTCGCTCTAGAAATAAATCTTATAACGCAGGTGAGTTTACAAATATTCAAACAACCTCTTATCTTCTCATCTCCATCTTATATATCTATTTACCTCTATCCTTGTCAACAAACTGGATAAAATTGGCGTTAGGGATGTAGCTCTCGACCTCTTAAAGAACTATCTTTCTAACAGAAAGCAAAAAGTGAAAGTTGTCCAGTATATTAGTGACGACGCGTCTGTATTATACGGCGTTCTTCAGGGGAGCGTGTTAGGTCCTATGCTTTTTTAAATTTATATAAACGACCTCTGTAATATTTACAGAGGTCGTCGTACCTAATGCTATAGTTTTTCTTACGCCGATGGTGCAGCCATTGTCTTCTATGGGAGCTCGGCACGATGTCAAGCATTGTGCTTAAGCAGATATGACACATGTTGCTGAATGGCTAAAATCCAACCTCTTAACTTTAAATACCTCCAAAACTAATTATGTATATTTCAGTATCTTAAAGCGTAATGAACCAACTGATGATTTAGTATTATTATACATACATGTAGGGGTGATAATAATTGTAACTGCCTAAATATCCGTGGTGTAGTAGTAGATAATAGACTATCCTGGTACCCTCGCGTAGAGCAAGTTACCGCCAGAATTAGGAAACTAAGTTGGTTGTTCAAAACCCTCAGACATGTGGCACCAACAGTTAAAGCTGATAACAAAACACCTCTTAGAAAATTTCTTACACAAATATACCTTGCTCTTATACAATCTATGCTCATATAATGTATTCCAGTTTGGGGAGATACAGCAAAGACTAAATGCATCAATGTTGAACGAGCACAACGCGCACTTCTCAAGATCATGCATTTTAATAAACTTAGATTTTCTACTGTGAGCCTTTATCAGATTGCTGATGTTCACTCTGTCCAGAAGTTGTACATAGTTCAAACGGTCTTAAAAAAGCATAAGTCCTTGCCTTTTTATGTGGGTTTAAACTCAAAAAGAAGGAAGTATAATATAGCGAATATACCTTCAACAAAAACTAAGTTTGGATGTATACAATATAATAAACGATCAGCTTAATTATATAATAAAATAAATAAAAAGATATACATACACACAAAAAAATATTATGACTGCAAAGAAACATTAGTTAAGTGGATAAAACCACTTACATATGAGGACACAGAAGCATTGTTACAACACGCGGAATGATCTATGCATATATACACACAAACACACACATGCTCTCACACACACGCACATACATACACGCACAAACATACACACACACACCACACATTTTAAATTATAAGTTTGTATTTATTATAATTTATCCTAGATTTAATTTCATAATTTCAAATTATTGTGTTAATTATCACGCTATCTAAAATATGGAGGAGCAGAGATTTCTACTACAGGCATTATTTGCTTAAAAGAAGATGCCGGACATAACTTTCTGTAAAACTAATTATTTGACACAATAAATTTTATTTATTATTATTATTATTAAACAACAGACACAAGGATCATCTAGGCTCGATAAATATATATATAATGTTTGTATATTACACTATTTTTGTCCAATATTGATCTCGATCCCACAAAACTTGGCAACTGGCAGTGGCGAGGCAACAAACCGATGCGTTATTTGTGCCATAAATTTTTAACATTATTTTTAACCACTGTGAGAGCATTTTTATTGAAAAGCGCCGTTTTAAATTTATTAGTCCACCACCTATACTATTTTTTACAATTTTCATAATTATACATATTGTCTATATATAGTGTACCCGTGATCGTATAATTATGAATGATGTCTTCACCCTAGACTTTATTTTTCCAAGTTACTTGGAGTCGGCTTTTCTGGTCTAACCGGATTTGACCGGATATCAGTTTTTACACAGAGCGGCCGCCACGTGACCCTCGCTACCCGAAGGATAACGATATCCAAAGGCTAGACCAGTGTCAGGATATTACAGGGCACTGACTTCCCAATAACTATTGCCATAGATGTTCATAGCAGCCGGGACCGACAGCTTAACGTGTTCTCTCGAATCTTTCCGAATCTTGATGTACCAGACGTAATATGAGAGGGCTATTAAAACATTTATATTGCTAAAAATTATCACTGAAATCATTTACATAATTTTCAATTTATTACTCAGCAAACGATAAAATAATTTGTAAATCTGTAGAACCGCTCAGAATCTCACCAGAATACGATTGATCACGTGCCCTATAATTATTTCTTATTTTAATTAGAGGCCTCTGCGGAACAATTTATACTCCGGAAACCCGAAAACAATTCCGAATCCAATATCACCGCACAAAAAAGAAAGGAATATTAAACCATAAACGGAATGGAACATCAGAAACGCATTTAAAAGAATACGTTTCTAATAAAACCGCAATCACATTCGAATTCTTTTCCGAAATAATAAAAGCTAATAATAAAATACCAATAACGTTTATTAGGGACGGAATTTCTCTAGCAAAAATTACAAGTACGATGTGGTCTCGGCCGTGATATTAAATTTTATCATTCTAGTGGCCACGTCGAAATATCTTTGTTAAACAGAGCGTGAGGGAATCGTTCGTGTAGTTTTTCAGCCAGAATTTATTGCTTACGAGTAGAACAACTGGTATGTATTACCTACATTTTGTAATGACGATTTAATTTGGAGATATTAAAATGTTATTACATTTCTATGTTGTCCTGTTTTAAGTATTAAAATGTTAATACTTTTCCATGTTGAAATGTTTTTGTATGTTTTTGCAGGGTGCTTATTTTATATACCTACACAAGAGCAGCAGTCCACGACTTCGCTTGTGTGGGGTTTATTTTCCTTACTTCAATACTAATATTGTAAATGCAAATGTAAGTTTGTTTGTTAGAAACGCTTTGACACCATAACTACTCGACCACTCATCATCAAATTTCGCATACACGTTTTCAGAGGTACAGAAACGGACAAATGGTACCCTATAAACCATATAACCCTCGACATGAAGATTTATTGACAAAATCTACATTAATGCCGCAATTACATTACTACATCAAGCGAAGCCGTGAAAAAAATATAGTACGTTAAAACGCAAACTACGACTTCACTCCTTTAGGGGTAGTGTTCTGAAAAATAATTTTATGGTTAATGACAATCTTTTATAAGGAACATTTTAAGTGTACTGATTCAACAGTTTGGACTGTGCCTTGATAGATATATATATAAAACTTCGATGACTTACACATTTTTAAGGATTGAGTTAAAAATATTTATTTGTAGTGCATGCCTATGTTGTACGGGAAACCTATGCATGTGCAGCGTTACAAGTTTCTAGACCCAGTGGTCTGAGAGCTGTGTATTGATATAACACTCAGTCAATCCGACACTAAGTTTATCCTTTCATTTTCAAAATACTATAACTTTGTACTCTCCTATTCTACTCCTTCTAATCCATCTATATTTCCTTTACCATAGTAATGACAACGCGCAATTGATATTCCTGTTAGAATAAGCATTTACACGTAACTAGATTGTTCCCGCCGCTTTGCCCGCGCAAATATAGGTAAGGTTATGTTAGTAACAGTACTTTTTCTGGATGAAAGGTACCCTATGTTCTTTTCTGTTCTTCTGACAATGTGTATGCGAAATTTCATGATAATCGATCTAATAGTTAAGGCGTGAAAGTGTAACAAAGAAACAAAGTCACATTCGCATTTATAATATTAGTTAGGAAGTGAGGATAGAACCCAATAACCATCAAGCAGACTCTATGCTTGTTTTAAAAGTTTTTAGACTATCGCGATTTGTACACATATTTAACATAATGTTAGATAACGGGTCTTACTCGCGATAAAGTATTTAAAAGGTAATAAATACCTATTAATTGCCCGACGTTTCGACCGACTTGCATCGATCGTGGTCACGGATTGACTGATGTGAGCTCAGCGGCGCCTTCGTGAAGTGCGAGTTTTGACAACTACCCTCACTTGGTCACTATTATTTATATTCAAACTATCGGTATTTCGACACACAACACTAACGACGTCTACACACTGGCTTCCTAAGTCACTACGGCGACGAAATACTTTATCGCGAGTAAGACCCGCTGTCTAACATTATATTATCTATGCTTGTTTGCCACATAACAAAGAATAGTTATTGACTTTGGATCGTATTGAGCCGGCCAATACCTATCTTTTTAATTTGGCTTCATACTGCTATTGAACGATAGAAGCAAGGCTGTTGCCAAATGTAGACACTAAAACGAGAGGTTTAGATTTTGCGATGGAACATCACAAATCATAAATGCTAAAAGAAGTATGCTTGCTTTTACCCCATATACACAGCTGGAAAGCTTGATAAAATTTTCGGTGCACTGTTTAATTTTATCAATCTGTAACGTAGTTGTAACTGTACAATGTAAATGATATAACACCAATATCTTAAATCCTAACTAAAATATTATAAACGTGAATGTACTTTTGCTTTAACTATTCGACCGATCATTATAAAATGCCGCATACACGTTGTCGGGGATACAGAAAAGAACATAGGGTACCTTTTATTTAGTAAAAACGTACTGTTCCCGAGAGCTGGAAATTTCTTGACGATTAAAGCGAGTGAAAGAAACAAATTTAAAAAAGAAGGTGTCTTTTTATTTGTAAGATTTTGTTATTTTATAAATCTTTTATTATTTGTGTTTTTAAGTCTACTTACAGTTTATTAACCTCTGAGTCTTCTTCGAAGAGGTTAATTAAAACACTATGTGGGTCTGTGTGTCTGTCTGTTAGTGACAGTTTGTTAGTGACAGGCATAGCTTCAGAACCACTGGACCGATTGACTTGTAACTTGGTGTGCAGACACCTTGCGGTTACTCCTCGGACAAGTTTGAATATGGGCCCTGCGGGTCAAAAGACTCCCGAGGTAAAGGAGTCACAAAGTCATAAGTTCAGGGGATATCCACCAACAGAGTGATTTGGAAGACCAAGGGATAAGCTTTTGTCCAGCAGTGGAACATTTCAAAAAGCAGATGGGAAACAAAAGTCCTCCTGAAGACGAAGAGGTTGAATCCTAGCGTTTTTACACCCATCTAGTTATTAATATGTTAATATTTGTACGCCAATATTGGCAAGGCACAGAAAAAAGTACTGCACTTTCTTTTTTGTAACGTCTTTGAAACCTGTGTTTAGCAAATAAACGTAATTTGAATTTGAATTTGAAGTCGCGGGCTATATCTTGTCAACTAATAAATGATTGCTGAATCCAGAACTATGTATATAATTTCCTTCCTTTATGTGAGTTTGAGCTTAACACAAAATTTACTGAAAAGATTTTTCACATTTAAGTAGCTTAGAGTTCAACTTATAATCTGAACCAATTTTCTGTTTTATATATTGTATTTTTGTTATTTTGTTATATTAATGCCAATATACATTATCAACCAATCAATCATTTGGTGATGCAGAAAAAATCATCAGTAAAAGTCATCGACATAGATGAAATCGCAAGTAAATTTTATATTTCATATTAATATTTGTTGTTTTAATTTATCAGCTATGTACTAAGACCCTTCTGTGGTTCTAGATTTACATTTTATTTCCAGGTTTGTTTCATTGCCAAGCTCCAGTTCTTTTATTAGGAGTCTTGACTGGTAGTGAAATAAAAACTACATGGAAAGTTTAAGACTATATTTTATAGATATACAATATTAAAACACGCATGTGTGCGCGTGGTGGATGCGTACGAACTTACGATATTATAATCTGATCCCGAAGGTCTCCTTTGACAATTCAAATCAAATTAAAATATCTTTATTAATTTAGGTCACAAAGTAACACTTATGAACGTTAATGTTACAACTAACTAAACCATAATATGAATTTACATTTACCTGTTGCTATGTTCTGTAAAGCAAGGGCATAGAACTAATGAAAAGAATGGGCAAGGAACTCACGGCCACCCTTTTTAATTGCCACGATTACAATGCTGCTTAATGCAGCAGTTTCACACTTGCTAGTTCTTACACACGTGATGCATACTATTTTAAGCTTTAAGTGCTTTAGTAACATTTTATCAGTAGGCGTATTGAAATCACTTAACAGTATATATGTGACAAAATCGCCAATAGCGAAAGTACCCACTTTAAAATTGAAAATAGCTATAAAATATGAAAAACTTCTAACGTTAAAAATTCGTAACAATATCCAAACTAATAAAGTACTTTCTTACCCTTCCAGATATAATTTCCCTTTATAATGTAAGAAAATCAAATATAGTTAATAATGAAACAACTTTTCCGCCTAGCAGGAGTTTTTAGAACAATTTTATTTATTAGAAAACTTTTAACAATATGCTGAAACTTTCCACAGTTTCAACTATTGAGTAAGTTCTTTCGATTGAACATTGATTTACGATATGTCGCTTATGAAACTTGGAAAATATATTTGTCAGACATAAATTAGAGCGTGTTCAACATAAATATTTTAGAATAGCCCAAAACTACGTATTTTATAAAATAAAACTTAACACAAGTTTATTTAATTTAAATTTCATTAACTTGCTTTAAAAAAGCTTGTATATTTTGCTAGAATCGTAGTAAGAGAAAATCGATAGTTTCTTCTTCTTTAGAATATAAATTAGAGTTTATAGATGCATGTAATACGTTAGATGTAAGAGGTAGGGAGTAACCCCTTATAACAAATAAATATATGGCTCCAGTTTATACCCTTTTATCAATATCAATATAAATTGCAATAGAATTTACTGTTTAGATAATATTATAAAGCTTGTTTTGTATATCGTTGCAGTCGGATACGAAACTCCTTTCACATACTCGAATATTTAAATTATAGGTGATCAAAGCCCCACGAAAATATACAAACTATTTTAAACTAGAGACATTATTCGAAAGTAGTTTTGGCCAATATTTCAGTCAAAATAATGTTCTTTTCACAGATTTTTTCATATATAAGAATATTTTACCGAGTTAGTTTTGACTGCAATACATACAAGATTAAGTGATAGGACATAACATGGCAGCGAATATTTTTTTAATATTTTCTGTCACTTTCACTGTCCGTTCATTGACAATTTTAATCAAAACACTGAATAAAAGGATTCAATACTAAATGAATCAAAAATACAACAATGCCCTTCATTGCAGTAGAGTATTTTAAAGCGAACACACAGCAAAGACACAATATACAATTCTGTTTAAAGGAGCAATACGATAGCTTGTTGAAGTTATCAGTTATGCAAACAGACAAACAAACTTATATCAGAGTGGGATACCGACTGTCCCTCGAGATTGCACTCGCTTTTGCAACAGTTAAGCTTGGTTCATACGAGGTGATACACATTGACAATGTGTACACATGTGTTTGTGTGTGTGTGTGTGTGTGTGTGTTTGGGTAGATCAATAAAAACAACTGCATATACGTGTTGTTTTGTTATATTTATTTATTTTTTTATTTATTTATTTATTTCAAAACTATTAATCTATCATTACAGGTTCTTAACCTAATGCGATAGTATAGCAACATAACTAAAATCTAACATTTAAATACAGTAATATAATAAAATATTGTTCGAGTTAAAATCGAACACTCAGCTAATGCGCATAAATGCATCGCTAGCAATTATGCTCATTAGCGTTTTAGTTAAATCTTTTAACCAGTTCGCGATCGATTCTCGTTGAGACACCGCGTGCTCAAACCAAAACCATTAACCATTTATACCATTTACCATTTATTTTACTAATTTATAGTATTAGTCAAGTATATTTTGTTCAATTAGCATAATTTTAGTTTACGTGACTTTTGTTAATAGTTATTGAAATCTTGTGTTAATTATATTACGTAATTACTCGCAAATTACATTTTTTATTTAAATACATTTACCGTACCATAAAACTCTAAACAGAAAGTAGTGTCTTAGGACTCTTAGGTCACCATAGCGCCGCGGACAAGTAAACACTACTTTCTTCATGGTCCTTCGAAATACGAACCAGTGCTAATCAAGTGAAACAGTGCCACGAGTTATTAGAAAGGTGCAGCGAGTAAGTTTGGCTGCAGAGGCTGTCGGTTGGAGCAAATAAGGTCAGATCAAACCATTTTCTTAATCGCACCAAACATTTTTATTGCCAATACCAAATATGGATGCCGCAACTCTGTTTATGAACCAAACTGAGCTTTATGAAATTCTTAAAAAGTTTTTAATTAACATTAAGAAGGATGGCTCCGAGAGAAAAACTGTCGATAACTATAAGCGGAAGGCTGATATGTTGGAAGCTTATTGGCAGGATTACCAAGACAACCATAGAAACATGTGTGAGTTAGCTGAATTCGACCATGTATATTTTAAAAAGAACTGTTTTGATACCGCTCAGGAAGTTTATTTAGATATCAAAGAAATAATCGACAAAACCATGAGCCAGTTAACCAAGAAACAGCAGCTTGGCGTGAGCCCCCGTGGACCAGAAGGGGAGGTATCGAACCCGTCACCAGGTACTCAAGCTAGGCGACAAATCGGTGCTGACCAAAGTGCAGCCCAAGAGGCTAAGCAGTCACAACCAGGTATGACATCTCATTATGAACACTCTTCCTACGCATCGAGAGGGTCCAACAGAATGAGCGAGTTAGTAAAGAAGCAGTATATCAACTTCAAGGCACTTATGAGAACTGTAAGTAAAATTCAAGTTGACAAGTTTGAGAACAAATGGCAGTTTGAAAACGCATTAAAATCATTAGATAGCCGCTGGGGTGAGATCGATAAGCTGCATTGGGAAATCGAAGGTGAGAATGGAGCTGAAAATTCTGATTACCAAGAAGAGTTCACAAAGCACGAAGAAATTTATGGAGAGTTGACTGAAAATATCAATACAAAAATGTGGGCAGTTAAGCATCGGGAAAAGTCAACACCTCAAATGAGCATTCCCGTATTTCACGGAAGTTACAACCAGTGGGTGCCGTTCAAAGATTTGTTTAGCGAAGCGATTGATAAAAACCCGTCGATGTCCAATGCTCAGAAAATGCAGTTTCTAAAGAGCAAAGTTTCTGGTGAAGCGGAACGTCTGATACACCATTTACAGATCAGCTCTGAGAATTACAAGGTATGCTGGGAAATACTTAACCATCGATATGACAACAAAAAATTGATTTTCACATCCCATATCACCACACTGCTTAGCCTTCCCAACATACAACAGCAATCATCTAATATGATTAAGAAACTGCACGACGTCACGAAGGAGTCCTTACACGCTATCCAGAATCTGAGTGTCGATATTTCAACGTGGGATCCGCTTTTAGTACATCTATTAGCGCAAAAATTAGACAACGAGACATTTACCGATTATACAGAATCCATCAAAAAGCCCAGAGAGCTTCCCTCTTTACAGGAGTTCTTAGAGTACTTAGAGATGAAATTCACTGCAATGGAAGCGTCTCGTCGCAAACAGGAGCCTATAAATCAAAAAACCGCACCAAAATCAGACCATAACAACCAAAGCTATCAAAAGAAAAATTTTCAACGCAATAGCCAAACCAACAAGGAAAATTGGAAAGCGAATACGGGTGCATTTCATGTATCGCGTTCAACTAGCTGCGCGTTATGCAATAATGAACACGGTTTATGGCAGTGCCCTGAATTCTTACAGATGACTCACGAACAAAAATTGCATAAAATTAAACAATTAAACTTTTGTGTCAACTGTTTATGCAGTCACTTCAAAAAACCGTGCGTGTCAACAAAACGATGCCGGAAGTGCTTAGGTGCTCATAACACTTTATTACACGAATCATTTGTAAATCAAAGTGCACCTACGTCGACAAAACCGAATGACATAGCAAACAGAGAGAATTCATCTAGGTCAACACACACTTCCTATGACGACATGTCAGATGTGCTCTTAGCAACCGCTGTAGTCAAGGTTACAAGTACAGATGGTACTCAGCATAGCGTGAGAGCATTGATTGACCAAGGATCGCAACTATCCTTAATCAGCGAGAATGCAGCTCAGATTTTAGGATTGAAAAGGACACAGTTCAAAGGTCAAGTTTTCGGAGTAGGCATTAAATCAAACAACTGCAAAGGAATGATTGAATTAACCATACAATCAATTCACAGTGATTATTCCTTGAAGACGAATGTTGTTATTATGAATAGTTTAATCAAAAGCCTGCCCAATAAGACGTTTGCCACACCATCGTCATGGAAACACATAAAAGGAATTAGTTTGGCTGACCCCGAATTTAATGTAAACAAAAGAGTGGATTTGCTGCTAGGCGCAGACGTCTACAGTAAAATAATGTTAGGCGGTATATTAAAAGGAAACGAAGACGAACCTATCGCCCAACAAACGCAGTTAGGTTGGCTGCTCTGTGGATCCATGAAACCACAATACCAATGCAATGTCGTTCTTAATAACATTAAGGACTTGCTTAAGTTTTGGGAAAATGAAGACATACACCAAAATATCGAAATGTCTAACGACGACTACGAGTGTCTTGAACATTTTTCAAAAACCACCACTAGACTAGGAAACGGCAAGTACGAAGTTCGATTACCATTTAACACATCGCTTAAGGAAAAATTGGGTGCTACGAAACCGCAAGCTTTAGCTCAGTTTAGAAACTTGGAGAATAAGTTTGAGAAAAACAGTCAGTTGAAGGAAGATTACCAAACATTTACGAAAGAATATTATAACTTGAACCATATGATAATATCAACCAACAACCACTCGCCTGAGTGTTACTTACCCCACCACGCAGTAACCCGAGCGGAATCAACCACTACGAAGCTGAGGGTAGTTTTCAACGCGTCAGCAAAGTCGTCGTCACGGTACAGTCTTAACGATATACTGTATAGAGGCCCAAATATACAGAAAGATTTACAAGACCTTATTCTGAAGTGGAGACAGTACCAATTTGTTTACACTTCTGATATCGAAAAAATGTACAGAATGATACTTGTTCACAAGGACGATCAAGTTTACCAAAAAATACTTTGGAGGGATTCAAAAAACCAAACTATTCAATCGTTTCAGCTCGTCACTCTCACTTACGGTACTAAACCAGCAGGATTTCTCGCAATGATGTGCCTAAAACAGCTGGCGGTCGATGAAAGGCATAAATTTCCTAAGGCAGCAAAGGAGTTAGAGGAAAACTTCTACATGGATGATTATTGTGGAGGCAGTCATTCCATTGATAAAGCGCGCAAGCTGAAATCTGATCTCATACAGCTACTGCAATTAGGAGGATTTAATCTCAGGAAATGGACCTCGAACAAACCAGAGCTTTTAACCGACTTAGAGAGAGCACAGTGCAATGAAGCGACCTACGAATTCAAACAAACTGATTCGACAAAAACGTTGGGTCTAGGTTGGAAACCACAAAGCGATAATTTTATATTTAATATGAAATTTAATGTTGAATCACCTCTTATCGCAACCAAAAGGTCTTTACTATCGGATATCTCAAGGCTATTCGATCCATTAGGGTGGTTAACTCCCCTCAGCACTTCCATGAAGATATTATTTCAGAATGTTTGGATGTCAAAGATAGAATGGGACGATAAACTACCAGAGGAAATAAACGCGGGATGGGCTAAATTGAAATCTGAATTCACATATTTGAAAAACATAGAAGTTACCAGGTGGCTAGGAATGGGTGAAAACCAAAATATAGAGTTGCACGGGTTCTGCGACGCGTCGAACAAAGCCTACGCTTGCGTAATCTATTGCAAGACCGTAAAAAATGGGCAAACAACCATAACATTAGTTGCTGGGAAAGCTAGATTAGGGCCCCTTAACAAGGTCATGACTATTCCTAGATTAGAGTTGATGGGAGCACTACTACTATCACAGCTAATGCAAAAGGTATTAGAATGCTTGCATGATTACCCTAAGGACGTATATTGTTGGACCGATTCAACTGCAGTATTAGGCTGGATACAGGGTGACCCAGCCCGGTGGAAACCGTTCGTATCAAATCGAGTTACGGCAATAAACCGAATATTACCATCTAAACATTGGCAATATGTTAATACCATGGATAACCCAGCAGATTGTGCAAGTCGTGGTTTAACCGTCCAGCAACTTATTAACCATAAATTATGGTGGCGAGGGCCTTCATGGCTCCCATCATACAAACCAGAAAAACCACATGCTATCGTATATAAAACACAATTAGAGGAAAAATCATCCGATTCGAAACAATCGAACGTTGTTATTTATAAACAAACCAAAGGTCATGTCCTAGTAACCGATATTATAAAACGCTTACTACACGAAAACAGCACAATAACAAAAGTCGTTCGTATTTTTGCTAGAATTATGCGATTAGTCACATCTAAAAAACAATTGTATCAACAATACCTTGAAATACACGAGCTTCGTCGCGCAAAACTGCTGATTATTAAATACGTGCAACAAACAGAATTTGCATGCGATCTAGATTATATAAATAAACACGGAAATGTGCACTCTAAAAGTAAGATTTTAAATTTAAATCCTACCATAGATGAATATGGAATCTTACGAGTTGGAGGAAGACTGAGGAACGCTCACATAAGTCACGACATGAAACATCCTATTATATTGCCTCACGAGCATAGGCTTACCACGTTATTGATTGACCAAGCCCATAAACTAACATTTCACGGTGGAGTACGTCTTACCTTAGCGAATCTTCGGCAACAATATTGGATTATCGGCGGTTACATGGCCACGAAAAAGTTCGTAAGGAAATGCGTTACATGTAGAAGGCAAGATCCTAGTAAGCACTACCAACTCATGGGAGACCTACCGGAACCAAGAGTCAATCCTGAAAACGCATTCCATCACTGCGGCGTCGATTACACAGGATTCGTCGAAGTGAAAGCGAATAAAGGACGAGGTATTAAAACCATGAAGGGCTATATAGCAATTTTCGTGTGCATGGCTACGAAAGCTGTTCACCTAGAGCTCGTGTCAGACTTGAGCAGTTCAGCATTTTTAGCTGCTCTTAGCAGAATGGCTGCACGTCGAGGAGCTCCGCGTCACATGTACAGTGACAATGGAACCAACTTCGTAGGAGCGAACAGGATGTTGCAGGATGAATATAACCAGCTCCAGCAAGTTTATAACGAGAGCTTCATGAAAGAAGTTACTGAAATGGGTATTAAATGGCATTTTAACATACCAAGCTGGCCCAATGCTGGTGGATTATGGGAAAGAGCAGTGCGCAGTCTTAAACATCACCTAAAGAGAGTTATTGGTCAGCAAAAACTAACCTTTGAAGAGTATTCTACATTGCTGGCTAAACTAGAAGCATGCCTCAACTCACGTCCTCTCTGCGCTCTAAAAGAAGATCCTGATGACCTTGATTTCCTGACGCCAGCCCATTTCCTAACAGGAAGACCAGGAGCAACCATAATAGAAACTGAGCAAGATGCCAGAACCAGATGGCACCTCACATCAAAATTATTTCAAGATCTGTGGGGAAGATGGAAGTCTGAATATTTGGTACAACTTTCATCCAGACAAAAGTGGTCAAAGGTACAAAATAATATTAGTATTGGCGATTTAGTCGTAATTCACGACGACAATTCACCCCCAGGAAAATGGGCTCTTGGGCGTGTAATCGATACCTACCCGGGAAATGATGGCTTAACCAGAGCAGTGTCATTAAAAACCAAAAATGGGGTAATGAAACGCCCTATAGTAAAAATTTCCCTGTTGCCTATTAACCAAGAGAACAAACCAGCACCGAAACCAGACAAAATAGAACATACGACTAGATCGTCAGTTCGGAGAAGAAAACCTAGATCAAAGATGAATACAATGGCTACCATTTTCTTTATTTTAATGACATTTCTTTTACCAATATACGGCATGTATGACATCAAACCACTACCAAGTAACCAGACTTTGTATTTCGATCCTATATCAAAATTACAATTAATTAGAGACAAATGGTCTTTGATAGTGTATTACGACATGGGGCCGTACTGGACCGGTATAAATACATATAACAAGATATCAAACTATTTAAATAAACTTTGTGTAGCCATTGAAAGACAATATCATTGTAATACGATCGTACAACAAGGCCAGCACGATTACCAAGAATTGCAATACTACAACCAACTTTTGTTAACACAGCATTTTGACGTTCACGCTAGACGGCGACGTCGTAATACGTCACAGACAGTAAGACGCCGACGCGGGCTTATCAACGGTGTTGGATATCTTGCCAATGACCTGTTCGGAGTGTTGGATTCACGTTTTGCAGAACAATATGTCAAGGATATCGAAGTCTTACAAAGCAACGAGAAACACCTGTCTAATTTATGGAAAAATCAAACCTCCATAATCGAAGCGGAATTCAATCTTATAAAAAAAATGGAATCCACAATCGATAGACAACACAAAATTATCAACAAGAACCTATTTGACTTGCAAGACAATATAAGCACCCTCAGGCGCGAAGTTCAAAATATAACTTATATCCAAGACTTTACTCTAACGGCAATAGCTGGTAACAACTTGTTGCACAGTTTAAGGCGACTTCAAGATACATTGCTTGAAACAATTACGGATATTTATCGTGGCCAAATAAGTACTCATTTGTTGACGCCAACTCAACTTAAACGTGAGCTTCAAACCATATACGGCCACATTCCTAGCGAACTGACACTACCAATCAGTGATATAAACACTGATCTTCAATATATCTATAAATTGATGAAGGTCAAGGCTAGAGCAATGAAGAAATATGTCCTGATTGAAGTTACGTTCCCGCTCATATCAAGAGAGAGCTTCCAACTCTACAACCTGATACCAATCCCACACCAAGTAAAAATTAATATGACCAGAATAATACCAATATCGGATTATGTTGCCGTTAATCTCAGGAAAGACTCTTACTTCAGCATGAGTACAAACGAACTAGCGACATGTTTGCACCGTGGACCAACGTACATGTGTCAATTGCTCAAACCAATCTTAAATCTCAAAAATGATGAAGGTTTCTGTAAATTAGACTTAGTAACTAATAAATCTTTATTTGAACAATCCACCTGTGCTAATAACTGGGTAGAATTACACATAACAGCGCAGCACATTTACTTTTGTTGTGATACATACACAATAAAAATCATATGCGGCGATCAAGTTACCGTACGTAAGCTGAGCCAAGCAGGGGTCATTGCTATTAGTCAAGAATGTGTAATCAAGGGCAAGGACTTTTCATTATATTCAGTACGTCACGAGTCAAACCAAATCGATTTTCTTCCAACCGTTTATGTGCCTGAATTTGACCAAATAAATCACATCGTCAACATAACATTTCCCGACGAAAGGCAATCTAGCGAAGTGGAAAACTTAAACGCATCCATGACCAGTCTGGAAGAACACATAAGGGAATTAAAGATGGAAAACACGGAAGTCAATACCATATCGCCTCATGATATTCATCACTACGTTATCATATATGCATTGATAGCAAGCGTAGTGTGCGCAGTTGTAGCGTACGTGTGGAGGAGCGGTCAATGTCGCGCGCGCCGCGAACCTGCTGGCGTGCGCCGCGGCGAGGGTCGGTGCCGACAGGAATCTGCGCCGACCCCGCCGCCTCAGAGAACTCAACGTTGTTGCGAGAGCACATGTCGGAAAGAACCAACAGTGCCAAAGCCAAGGCTAAACAGTGGGCCAGTGAATAGTGTAGTGCTTAGTGCGGGTGATTTATGTGAGAAAGATGACTCAGATATTTGTTTACACTCTTATGCCAAACGCTGGCCTAGTGCTAAGTATAGTTCCATCAAACCAAACAAAAATACGGACACGGGTGTTGATAATAACGGATTGAATGTTGAAGATACCATTGTGTAATGCGTTAGAGACAGCTGCTTACCATAGTTATAATAATCTTTTCTTCTAATATTTTTATTATAAAACATTGTATTTTTAACTTTTTTTATGTCTTTAATATGTTTGTTTTTGTATGCACTTATAAGTGCATATAATATATATGATATTTCATATCACGCACACTCATCCTCACGCATCTCATCTTGCTGTAGGGAATATGTTCGAGTTAAAATCGAACACTCAGCTAATGCGCATAAATGCATCGCTAGCAATTATGCTCATTAGCGTTTTAGTTAAATCTTTTAACCAGTTCGCGATCGATTCTCGTTGAGACACCGCGTGCTCAAACCAAAACCATTAACCATTTATACCATTTACCATTTATTTTACTAATTTATAGTATTAGTCAAGTATATTTTGTTCAATTAGCATAATTTTAGTTTACGTGACTTTTGTTAATAGTTATTGAAATCTTGTGTTAATTATATTACGTAATTACTCGCAAATTACATTTTTTATTTAAATACATTTACCGTACCATAAAACTCTAAACAGAAAGTAGTGTCTTAGGACTCTTAGGTCACCATAGCGCCGCGGACAAGTAAACACTACTTTCTTCAAATATCTTAAATCTATTAACAATAACTTAATATCCAGTATATAGCCTTTGTGAATTCGCTCACTGAACATGAAAATAGATCGATCCGATCTGATACGGTATTAAGCGCACGCAGCGCCCGCGTCAGCGGCGCGTGCTGTAAGAGATTAGTGCGCGCGCGCGGCACCACTAGCAACGCCGGCCGCCGCCGTCGCCCCCTATACTCATCTGGGACAAAAAATTGAATCTCCTGCAGGATGGCTGGGTTATGTATTTTACCTCTTATAAGTTTAAATAAATAGCAGACCATGGCTGCTTCTCTACGTACTTCTAGTTTATGATAGCCTACCATTCCGAGGGTAAATAGAGAAGGATACAGTAGTGGATATCCCGGGTAAACGCCGTACAATTTTGAATATAAAAATCTAATAAATTTATTTTGTATCCGTTCTAACATAGATTTGTATTTGGCTTCGTATGGAGACCAAATCACTGCATTACACTCCAAGTGACTTTTGACGAGAGCCTCAAATAACGCTTTCAAAGCCTTAATGTTTGTAAATTGGTTAGCTTGACGTAAAACAAACCCTAAATTTCGATATGCCTTTTTACAAAGCTGTGTAACATGTTTTCGAAAATTTAAATCGACCGTAAAATGAATTCCTAAATCTTTAACCTCATTGACACGCTGTAGTGGTGTCCCATCTAGGTAGTAGTGGTGATGGCGTGGGGTGCGTGCACGGCTGAACGACAACACTGAACATTTGTTTACATTAAAATAAAGTTTATTTTCTTGGCTCCATTTTGCAACTCTATCGATATCACACTGGAGTATATTGCAGTCCGTTTCCTTCTTCACTTCAACAACCAGCTTCAAATCATCGGCAAATAATAAGCATGTGGATTTATTTATGACTGCAGGTAGGTCATTTATCATCAAGATAAAAAGAAGAGGCCCCAAATTACTGCCCTGGCTCACACCCGATCTAGTACGGTAAGGTTCAGACAGGTATCCGCCACAGTCGACATATTGACATCTATCTCGCAGATAGTTGGCGAAAAATTTTAGCGTGTGTGGTGTGCACCCGAAGCTGGCTAATTTCGATAAAAGGATGTCGTTGTCGACCGTGTCAAATGCCTTTCTAAAATCTAAGTACGCAACATCCACTTGTAAGCCGGCATCTACAGACGGAACTAATTGTGACATCAGATGCATCAAGTTTCCTGTTGTTCCACGCCCTGGGCGAAACCCGTGCTGCGCGTCGCATAGTTGGGCACTTATTTGCGCATAAAGACAGCTGTGAATGACGGTTTCGAAGACCTTGGCTGGAGTGCACAAGATTGCAACAGGTCTGTAGTCACTGGGTGTCGGACCTCCCTTACCTTTCGGCACAGGAACCACTCGTGTGAGTTTCCATCGGTCAGGAAACGTAGCTGTATCTATACAAACATTAAATAAATGTAACAAGGGTTCCACTAATGTCATATGACAATCTCTAAAAACAAATGGTGGAATACCATCTGGCCCCACGGTGCGCTTAGGCGTGAGGCGGGCGAGCGCGCGCCGTACGTCGCTAGGGCTCAGGCGCGCGAGGTGCGTCCACGCGCTCGTCGGCGCTGCCGCCGCGACCGCCGCCTCCACGCTCAGCGCCGCCGGGGCACTATTATATACCGAGTGAAAAAATCTAGCGAACTCAGCGGCGCACTCGTGTTCCGACAAAACGCGTCCGTTATTTGTTAATTTCTGTTTGCATAATCTACCTTTCCTAGATCGCATGTAAGCCCAGAACGCTCGTGGGTCGGTTGCCAGGTGATTTTGTACACGGTCACAATATAAGGCATGTGCTTTTGTCGTTTCAGCCTTTACTCTCGCCCTAATTTGAGAGAAAGCATTATAATCACTACGCGATTTGCTCGATTTGTACTTTTTATGAAGCTTATATTTTAACTTAATTTCTCTAATAATCTCGGACGTATACCATACGGGATAACTGTATCTATCTGTATTTATTGAGTGAAACTTCTTTTTAGGGACACAAATGTTAAAAACTTCATATAATTTATTATAAAATAAATTAAGTACTACGTCAGGATCATTTATATCGTACATATCACTCCAGTCGATTCTAGTCAACAGATAATATAAGTGATTAAAATCAGCTTTCATAAAGTTCCATTGTTTACCTATTGTCGGTGTCGGGTTATGGTTTTGTGGTATATGTGGCGACGTGAGTACAGAGGGCGCTACCGGCACCCGCGACGCCGCTCCGCCGAGTTCGATACGTACCGCGAGTGGCGGGTGATACGCGTCCACGGGCTCCAGGGCCTCGTCCGCCTCGCTCACCGACACGCCACCGCCACCGCCGTCGCGCGCGCTCAACACAAGGTCCAATTGCCTTCCACTACAATTAGGCACCATATTGCTTTGACCGAATTCACAGAAGGCTACAAAATATTCATAATAATTACGAACATTTATATTGCACGAATATAAATTGAAATCTCCCATTATAATTAAATTATTCCCATATTTTATACAAAGTTTCTCTAATAAATTAAACATTATCATATATTCATTTTCCTCTGTTTGTGGCGGAATATATACTACACAACAAGTAAACAAATATCGGCTTTGTTTATAAAATGTAGCACAAATCAACTCGAACCTATGACTGTCGATATCACTAGTATTCGGCATTGTTACTTTCCGCATCTCAATCCGCGGTGTGGCCACTAAAAGTACGCCGCCGTGCTTACGCCCATCCGCGCGATCACATCTTAATACTTGATACTCGGGTAACACGAACTCCGCATCTTGGATAGCTTCACTGAGACCAGTTTCCGTAATTGCGAATATATCTGATCCGGATGATTCCAGTAAGGATAAGAATTTTGTTGTCTTAGTACGTAGTCCGCGAACATTTTGATATAAGATGTTAAAGTTTCTACTTAACTTGTTGTTGGGTTGGTTTGGTTGGCCGACGAAACCAAATCCATTCACTAAACTCGCTATTAAGTGGCCATAAGTCCGGGTTACTGAGTTTTTCGAAGTAACTTTCCGTTACGCCAATCTTAAATGAAGCGTAACTCCGCTCAGTCTTAGGTTTTAATTGTTCGATAACTATTTCAGTATCCTTGCCCAATATATTTTTAATGTACTCCCTCAAATTTTCTTCCGTGGTAGATTTGTCCAATCTCCATACATGTAAGAACTTTTTACGTTCAACTGCTTTAATGGATACAATCGACGTGTTTCCACCTACTTTCTTCGGATTCCTCTTATATCTGACTTCTGTCCAAGAATTTGTATTATTATCGCCAAAAACTACAGTAGGTAATGTATGCGCTGGTTTCGTGGCCACCGACGCGTAACTAATACTTGGGCGGCCGGACTCGTTGGACATCTCTGGCGAAGAGTTGAGGTCGACGTGTTTGCTACTGACTGTACTACCTGCCGTAGACGATGGCCGGGTACCTAGTTGAAGTTGACTTCTATTGGCATCGATGTTGTTGTTAGGTTTTTGGTCACTAGTTTTCTGTCTTTCAGTTTTCAAATTTATGATTTCTTGCTCGTACAAAATGCATTTTTTATTAGTTTCCTTTAATTCTTGTCTTAGTTGACTATTCTCTAATGCCAATACTGTAACCGTAGCCCTAATTTCTTCTTTAATTTTTGCTTCCAGGTTACTCAGCTTTTCCATTATTGTACTGTTAACTTTCTCCATTATGCCTGACAATAAATCCGACTCATCAGACGACAGTAATCCAGTGCTTTCCTTACAATTTATTTCTAAACATTGGTTAATCAAGCTAGCGGCTTCGGCAGCGGCGCGAACTGGAGTGTCGTCCGTAACGCGAACGCGTTGGGTTACGTTTAGACAACATTCACATTTAAAAGTACGCTTCAGATGGGCTTGCTCTTCCTTGAATGAAATCGGCGTAACATTCACGCATCTATAATGGAATCCTGATTTACATCCAACACATCTTAATAGCTCTGCTAGTTCAATTTTCTTGCAGCAAACAACACAGTTCATTTTGAAATGTGAATTTCGCGGAATCACTGTGCGAGCGGGAAAGGGCGAGTCTGTTTTGCGAGCGAGAGACAGAGCGCGACGCGCGGCTCGACCGATTTCGCGCCACCCGCGATTTGTTTATTGTCAATGTTTGTTTGCACTCAAATGTTGTTTGTAAATACGAAAAGTCCACTAATTTAACACTGTACTCCAATTGCTACTTGTGTATTGATATTAAATGTCACGTTTGGATACATTTTCAACACTAAAAAGATTAGATTAATCGATTTAGGAAATAAATTGCCGGGAGCTATCCGCGCGCGGCTCGACCGCTTACGGCGGTCAAAATAATATATAAAAGAGTATCAATAATGCCGTGTTCTAAGTGATGCCCTAGCCCAATGTCAATACGTTACGTCCTAAAATGGATGTCTTGCACGCCTAATATATACCTATAACCAGTACAGTACCACGAAAAGACACGTTTAGCCGTTGGTCCTGCGCCTAATATCTCTCTGGTTGTGTGGGATTACCGTCCCATCGGATCATGAGAGTAAGGGAACAGAGAGTGCACTTGAGTTTGCGCATACACTTGTGCACTATAATCTGCAGATATTGTAGTCTCTATCAAAATTGAACGCTGTGACCGAAATTGCGGTCTGAAGGACATTATTATTATAATCCATTCCATGCAGAAAATAAAGGAACCGCGGGCTATATCACATTTCCTTACATTCCACCTTTCAATTGTTTTTTGTTGATATTGCAAGCGAACAAAGCCTACGGTGACCGCTTGCCATGGCAGTTTGCCACCCTTGTTATAAATAATACTAGCGAGCCACCCCGGCTTTGCATGGTAGTACAAAACAAATTATACATCCAAACTTTTCTTCATGAATCACTCTGTCTGTTTTATAATATGTAGTGATTCATAAATTGTCATATGGTTGCCAATACTGAACTTATATATAGACTACATAATACTTCAACTATTAACTCAAAGCGGTACGCCAGCAGCCAAGAACAATAAGTTTTATTTATGTCTGGCATTCCAAAACTTGACTCGTTAAATGTGACCACGCCTTAATGTGTATATCTCTATAGCCCGTTAATTTTGTGAGACAATGATCGACCATTATCAATTTACCCGGCCGATCGCCGATGTGTGCATGCTCTTATATCCGGAGGCCAAGGCGAGCTGTAATTACTCCGGTTATACTTGCGTCAGACGTTGGTAATTACTTCATGTGTACCTTGTACGGTATTGAAACTTCCAGTGGTAACATGCTACCTTCCATTACAAACTGTGACTCTATTTGTAAATAAATGATTTTACTTAATTAAAATTAGATTTGTACAACGGTTGTGAATACAACTGTGCGTGGGGTATTGGTTTCAATTACCAAGGTAAAGTATTATTGAGTTAACAGTGACTAATCCCGATCCCGATTCTCATCCCGATTCCGAATCTGATCCCGATCACGATCCCAGTCCCAATCCCGATCCCGATTCCAATCCCGATCCCAATATCGACGGCCGACAATTGACTTGTCTATTTTCACAATTAACCTAAAACCAAACTTGGTGAGACGTCACATACTTACACTTATTACACCTACTTAAGTGTATTCTCCTCTATCTATCCTTTGGGATATAGACGTGAAACTATAAATGAATGTTATGTAATGACGCCAACATTTATGTATTGTATTAAAGGTTGAGCAGAAGAACCATGATAGTACAAATTATAGCACTGAGAAACATATGGGATCATCATCACATCTGTAGAGGAAATTTTGTGACAACTATTTTGAAAGCTAATTTTATATCTACATACCCAAACCATCTAAGTACGATTGTTTGGGTATGTAGATATAAAAGACGAAAAAGACTGACTAAGAAATCACATAAAGTAAATGTGAATAGGACAGCGGGAAGGGAAAGACACAGGCAAACGTTTTCTTTATTTAAAACTAGATTTTGCTCGCGCAGGTTAGGTTACTTGGTAAGTACGTTTTCCTCGATAACAGGTATCCTACGTCCTTTTCTGTACCCCTGACAACATGTATGCGAAATATCATGATGATCGGTCAAGTAGGTAAAGCGTGAAAGCATAACAAACAAACAAACTCACATTTGCATTTGTAATATTAGGTTGCATACAAAGAAATTTGGGATTGCCTACACCGAAGAGGTCACATATGCGTTTCTGACATCACACATCTTCAAGAACATTCTAGAAAGCTTATAGTCATGTTTCCCCACATCAATAAATTTGTTGCTTAATTTAATTGATAAACATTATCATCCTTCTGTGCATACTAATTTGGTCATGCATCCTTACCATTAGTGTTTAATCGATAGGGCTTCGATGTAATGATTTAACGCTTTAATTACTGCCTGTAGGCACTGCACTGCGGCAACCGATGATAACTTTTTATAATGCCGTATGTTCCAAATATGAACACAGTGTTTCATTGTGCCGTTAATCTGTTTGAAAATTAATTTGTGTGTGTGATCATAAAATTAATTGGAATATACTCTGTTGGCAAACAGGGGGTGGATGGATAACCATGCTTGTATATCGTCGAAAGGGTAAGCAGATGTGTATTACAGGTACATTTCTTTAGCTATTTAGTTTTAGATAAGAAAGCAATTACACCTCACGACCAGCAGTAAGCATAACCGATGAGGTAGCATTGATATAGTGCAACTATATGAGTATTCATATGAGTACCTACTTCACTGTGCTGTGAGTACGTACCTTCTCTCAGAATGAGATAGATAAGGTCAGGCCACAAACAGACAGAAAACAATAGTCCCAAAACATTTTAAGAACATTTCTCTAAAAAATAAACCACGTGAAAAACTGTAATATTTTGGTTTACTGTTAAACTAGCTGATCATTGAACAATTTGAGCTATTATTAATAATAGCTCAAATTGTTGAATTGAAGATATAATAACAGATTTTGTTTTGCTCGCGTTAAATTTGTCATTAAATTTTCATCCCTCGGGAGCAGTAGGTACTTTTTCCTGGTGTAATGTTCTGGATGAAAGGTACCCTATGCCCTTGCCTCTTACCTACATGCATACAACATTTCATAATGATTGGTCAAGTAGTTACGGCGTGAAAGCGTAAAAATCAAACTTATATATTCGCATTTATAATATTAGTTATGATAGATAGAGGTATAAAAAAATTGTCTATCTTATTTGCCTATGTCAAACAGGTTTAAACCAAGCAAAGAGTAGCAATTAAATTTGCCAAACATTATATTCGAGAGAACTATTTGCAATTTCACTTTTCATACGTATCCGAGCTCCACTTCAGAGTAATCAACGTTAGATATGTTATTGCACTCCGGTATAGAACTGCCAAATGCAATCCGCTATCAATTGCGCGGGTATGGAGAATTCTTTTGTGAATAGTGTATCACATCGATATGTTAGATTTTGTTTTATAAAACCAGCTTGGAATGAAATGAAACTTAGAACAAAACAAGGTATTTGACGTAAACAGCATCACCGTTATTACGGAATGGGGTATGCAGAAATCTTTACTCTCACATTTTGGGAACTACATATATAAAAATACGCATGTTCATAGTTTCACACATAGATGTGCTAACGAAATTCTTTCTTTCTTTTTAAAACTACCCTCGCATTTGGAATAATACCCGTGTCGCGGTGAATTTAGAAGAATTCAAGCAACGGACACAAAGAAGATCAAGAGTTTGACTCGCGTGGGTGTCGAACCCACAACTCGGCGCAGTGCCATTGCTGACGCGACTACTTAAGTTACTACGCCATCCGTGCAGTTATTAATTTAGGGAATCTATCATCTATAACCATCGGCAAATTAAAGGTGAGTGTTATTTGCTACTAACAGTCCTAAGTAACAGGGAGCGAGCCTGTTGCCGTTTTCCAGGCACAATTCCAGATTCCATATTGCTACTAAGAATATATTGATAGAAAACAAAAAGCCTAATAACATTTTGACCGACCCGGGTGACGAGCCCTATATCTCATGCATAGCCACTAGCGCCGACTCCATAAGGCCCGAGGTCGCACGAGCCCCCCAAACTATATTACGGTACGGCTAAGCCACTTTAAAAAAATAGTTTGTGTCCCTAGATAATTGTCAATAACTGTATAAACATAAATAGTCTGTAATGTCAAACAGTCACAGCGGCACACCGGTGGCCAGACACAATAGGTTTTCAATTATGTCTGATATTCCAAATCCTTTTATCTTCAAATAAAGCAAAAGCGGTTGGATACGGGTGGCTCAAAACCGGTCTTTGTGGAAGACCTTGAGGGAGGCCTATGTCCAGCAGTGAACGTCTTTCGGCTGAGATGATGATGATGATGAAAACAACTCCTAGGAGAACAGCATTACGAGTAAATCCTGTATCACGGAGAGCTTTACAAACATTCAAACAACGGATACAAAGAACATCTAGACACAGAACAACCGTTAGTTGATCACACAAATTGTTGCGCCCCTTTACGCGCCTATGCACAGCCTTTTAACTAAATGGTAGTAAGTGTCATCACAATGACATTGTCGCCATTCCACACATCTGTCTAGCCCTTTAAATATACACAGACGTCCTCCCTCCAATTTAATTTATCAGCAATCAACTGTCATCAAACATTTATAAACTTACACACAGCATGACATCACACAAATTACAACGAGCCTAAAGCTAGATTCAAATTACAGTATAACTAGAGTAATCAAACACTTAATTACTGCCAACACTGCCTAACCTTTGTCTTAGTTACACCTAGTTTGTGTCAAGGAGAAATTCGATTACAATTCTCATTATGTAATGAGCTATCAAAATGTCACAGTCGTCGCTACATTGCTATAGAGCCTAAGTTACACGTAACCGTGAATGCTCATTAGGAAATATGAATAAGTAAAGAAGGGGAATGATGGTTTAGTAGAGAGAGCATAGTTTATTCATAAAGAAAAATTACTTCCCCTTTTTAAGGTTCCGCAGTTTCGACGGGAAGACGGACTGTTATTGTTATGTGGGCGTACTTTTGTTCTTATTTTTCTAAGTGTGTGCGTCGTAAAGATTTTTGTGCGTCATGTGTCACTGGCTATATTTGGGCTCAGCTGATGTTGCGTCTTGATTCTCAGCATGACTTCCGAGGGACAAACGATTTTAGGATGTTTAATTGCAAGAAGTAATTTAACAAATAATAATCGTTAGCTTAGAACTTTACTACTTTACCAATATATAAACAGTATACTAGTCAGATTCAAAGGAATCATCACATCGAATATCGTAGCAATCAAACCGGGCAGACTTTCTAAATTTCATTAGAAAGTCTGCCCGGTTTGATTGCTACGATATTCGATGTATAATAGTTTGTTTCATTAATTTCAACAACACAATGGCCTGAAATGTGCTCCGGTGCGCTTAACAATAACAAGTAAGTAAAATTAAATTATAAAAAGGACAAATGCTTGTTTATTAACATCTACTGATAAAAATATAAAATGGAACGCGCCGCATACCTTAATCCTAACTAATATTATAAATACGAATGTAAGTTTGATTGTTTATTTGTGTGTTTGTAACGCGTTCACGCCTTAACTAGGTACTCGGCTGATCAGTGATCATCAATAAATTTCGAAATTTTTCATCCAGAAAAAAAAATGTCCCCATGGATAGAAATATATTGACATTACCTTTATTTTTTTTTTTTTTTATTTTTTTTTTTTTATTTTTTTTTTTTTACGTGGGGAAATGCGCCTGATGCATACCCTCTCGCCACAAGGGGAGGCGAGAGGGTTATGTCCGGCTCTCCCGTACTTCGGGCCTACGGACCAAAACCCCACGGTGTGCACGCTCGCTGCCTTGCAAATTGGATGGGCCGCTGGCAAAATTACTACCTCAGCGACCCACCCAGCAGTCTACAACTCCTCGGCGACGCCCCGGCACTACATAGGGCGTCAGACCGACTCAATGGCTGGCGGACGGAAGATCCCCGTTCTCCCGCCCGCGGCCTTCATTATGGCGGCATTAGGTGCGCGTAAGCGCGCCTGCGCCGCCCGGTTCGCTGGCGACGGCTCGGATCCGCAAGGATACTTTCTTCACGGATCCGCTCCGCCACCTCCTTCTGCGAGATGACGTCCTCGCAGAAGGATGCGACCGCTGCCCATTTCCTCTCGCTGTCGGCCATGGCTTTGATCACAGCCGGCAGCGAGAGATCCTCACCCACAATCTCAATGAGTTCACGGCGCTGCACCGCCCAAGCAGGACATTGCTCGAGCGTGTGCTGCGCCGTGTCCTCCTCATAATCGCAGTGGTGGCAGATGGGACTCGGTTCCCTCCTAGCGACCGTGTGCAGGTATTTGCCAAAGCAACCGTGCCCTGACAACACCTGCACTAGCCGGAAGGAAAGGGTCCCATGCTGCCGCCCTGCCCACCGCTCCAATACCGGCTGGAGGGCCCCAATGGTTCTGAAACCGGCCAAGGGCACCTCCAGCCGCGCCTGCCACTTTAAAATCATGCCCTGATGGGCTCGATTGCGCGCGTACTCAATCACTGTCGGGAGGGGACGACAACCCGTCTCCTCCCGCACCGCCTCACTCATTGCAAACACTTCGGCGAGCACTTCAGCCTCCAAATCCCACGGGGGTGTTCCGGCCAACGCACAAGCTGCGTCGGCCGACACCGTGCGGTATCCGCGTATTACCCTGACCGCTATGACTCTCTGCGGCCTCCGCAAGAGAGTCCTGCACTGAGCGGTCAGGGAGTCCGCCCACACCGGTGCGCCGTAAAGCGCCATCGACCGGATAACCCCCGTGTAGAGTCGCCGGCAACCAGCACTGGGCCCGCCTAAATTTGGCAATAGCCGCCCAAGGGCGGACGCAGTGCCGAGAAGCTTCGGGGCGAGCTGTCTGAAATGCTCGTCGAAGTGCCACCTTTCGTCCAGCACCAAGCCCAGATATTTCATGTGGGCCTGGACGGGAACGCGCGTCGAGCCCACCATTATCGAGGCGCCGCGGGGTGGACTGCGACGAGGCCCATGAAAGACCAGGGCCTCCGTCTTATTAATAGCCACCCGTAAACCCAGCGCCTCGATACGCCCGACCACCTGGGAAACCCCCACAGTAGCCAAACGGGCCGCCTCCTCGAAGGTACCCCCACGGGCTGTGACGAGGGTGTCGTCAGCGTAGCTGATGACGCTCAGCCCGGGGGGTAGGGCAGCACGTAGGACCCAGTCGTACCCCATGTCCCACAGGAGCGGACCAAGAACCGATCCCTGCGGGACACCGCACGACATGGGCCGCCGCCAAACCTCGCCTCGAACCTCGAGGAGGACACTCCTGCCTCTCAGATAGTCTACCACCAACCGCTCCAGTTAAAAAGGTACCCCGTGATATCGGAGCGCCCCCCGGACACAGCTGTATGGCAGACTATTAAACGCGTTGGCGATGTCTAAAGACACCGCCAACAGAACACCGCCGCCGGCGACCGCCTCCTCGGCCGCGGCTTTCAGGCGCATAATGGCCCCGACCGTCGAACGTCCTTCCCGGAATCCGAACTGAGCGTCCGACAGGTCGGGACCCACCGTGCTCAGGTGCCGGACGATGCGGGTGGCGAGAATTTTCTCAAACATCTTCCCCGCCTCGTCCAGCAGCACTATGGGCCTGTACGCCGCGGCCGACTCTGGAGGCCGTCCCGGCTTGGACAGCAGTACCAACTTCCCCTCCTTCCAGCACTCAGGGAATCGTCCCGACACCAGGCTCGCGTCGAAAAGTTCCCTGAGGCGGACATCCAGGTGATCGAGGGCCAGCGCGAGAGCTCGCGCCGGCACACCGTCAGGTCCAGGGGCGGTCGTCTTGGAGCGGATCCGCAAGACAGCCGCCCCCATCTCCGCGTCTGTAACCGGGGGAGCACTGAGGTCCGCCTCCCGATGTCGGCCTCCCGATGGGGCCATTGTCGGGGGCACGTGCTCTGCCCGGTCAGGAAATAACTCCTCGACCACCTCGGAGAGGAAGTTGGGCTGGAGGGTCTCCGTAAGGGGGGGGCCCCGCGCACGGAGCTTGTTCAGCGCCGCGCGATATGGGCGCCCCCAGGGGTCATGGTCTAGACCCTCCAACATCTCATTTTTCGCCCGTTCCTTAGCGCGGCAGATGGCCGACTGCAGAGACACCTTCGCTTCGCCATACGCGTCATACAGTCGGCTCTCCTCTCGCTCATCGCGGTGGCGACGGCTTCGGCTGCGTGTGTATAACCTCCGGGCACGAATGCAGGCCGCACGGAGGTCCGCCAGCTCCTGGGACCACCAGTAGACCCCCGTTGGGGTCCAGTGTCGCACTCGGGGCATGGCCGCGTCGCAAACAGCTTGAATGCTGTCGCGAAAGCGGACAGCCCCGGCGTCTACCTCCCCAGACGGGGGTGCAGGAGACAACCAAGCTTGAACTATGGCTGCCTCTTCCAGTAGGTCCCGGTTCAGCCTTTTCACAGCCCACCGCGGAAAGCGAGGTGTTCTGCCCGCCGACGGGCGCTGACCCCTGCTAGGGTCCCGGAGCAGGGAGACCTCCAGTCGGACATACCGATGGTCCGAAAGGGTCTCCACCTCCTCCAGGACACGCCATCCCCTTACGCGTGCGGCGAGGGCCGGGGTAGCAAACGAGAGGTCCACTATCGACCCCCCCTGCCGTCGCACGCACGTGTTGACGGCGCCCCTGTTCAGCAAACAGAGGCCCGCCGCATCGGCCCACTCTTCGACCGCCCTTCCTCGGACATCCGTGCGGGGGGACCCCCACGCAGTAGACTTTGCGTTAAAGTCCCCCATCACAAGGATGCGGCTAGATGATATCCGCCGTATCGAGGCCTCCAAGTTGTTGAGAAAGGCCTCGAAGTCTGCCAGACTCTTGTTGGGGGAGAAGTACACACCAACGACTGTAACCTCTCCCCACGCGGCCGCAACGTATCCCGCTCCCCTCTCCTTAACTGAGAGGGAGGGTGAACGAGGCGCCGTGGAGCCGACGACTGCCACGGAGCTGTCCCGGTCACCTGCCCAATTGGGATTGGGAGGAACGTAATATGGCTCCGCGGCTACAGCTACACCGATCGACCACTCCGCCATAGACTGCAAGAAAAGGTCCTGCGCTCGGGCGGAGTGGTTGAGATTCGCCTGGAGGAGGAGATAGTCACGATCCTGGTCCATGACTAGGTCGACATCCCCTCCTCCACCGCTGAGGGCGGTCTTACCTCAAGTGATAGGGCGGCAGCCGGGGTCGATGAGCTGCCCCCCTCAAGGCGTTTTGTGGGCGGGGATTTACACCCTCTGTCACCACGGAAATGGGCAGCTGCTCGACCAGCTGCCGCACACGCCGGGCAGTGCGGGGTCGTCTTGCACGCTCCAATGACGTGCCCAGGCTGGCCGCAGCGATAACAGGCGTCGCTGCGGTCCTCGGGGCTAGGGCACTTAATACGAGCGTGCCCAGGTCCCCCACACCTAAAACATCTCATGGGCCGAGCGGCCAGGATGTGGACCCTGGCCGAACTCCAGCCCACGAGTAGACGCCCGGCGTCAGCCAGCAGCTTGGCCGCGGCGACAGGGCATTGCGCCCACACGGCACCGACCCCCCCTGGGCCGGGACGGATGGTGCCAATCCGTATGGCGTCCGCAGCACAACCAGTTCTGGCGCTAATGGCGCCAGAGACGTCCTCCGCGGACACCGAGTCATCGAGGCCGGTGATGCGCATCTCTGCACACTTCACCGGCCTCGCAATCTTCACACCATCCGTCTCAGGAAACAGATTCCTGAGCCTAGCGGCAATGGTGTCTGCCGCTTCGCCTCCGTCAGCTCCGGGATACTCCAGGATGCGGCCTCCTGTATGGGCTTGGCGGACCCTGGCTCCGGGGTGTGTAATGTCCCCGGTGTTCCGCCTCGCCGTGGAAAGCACGGCCTGATAAGTCAGGCCGCGCTCAGCCGCCTCCGGTAGCACCGTAATAACCACGGCAGCTGACTTTGGCGCTCGGAGCCTGTTTCGCTGCCGCCTCTTTTTCTTCTTGGCCCCGCCTTGGTTTACGGGGCCAGGTCTTACTGCGGTTGAGGTCGTCGCAGAGGCAGCCGCAGCAGCAGCCGCAACTGCAGCGGCCCTCTTGGCCTTCCTGCGGCGAGCCTTGCCTACATTGCCCACCGTCCGCCAACCCTCACCCTGAGACATAGTAGGCGCGGAGGTTGACGGCGTGGGGGGCCCAGGCCTAGTGGGGACTCGCCGTAAGCTCTGGGGCGGAGGAGCCCTGGGTGTTGGAAGGGACGGGAAGTCATTGGCAGACTTCCTTCCGCCCCTCCTCTCCGACTTCTTACCGCCTATTGGGGGCGTAGGATGAGGCGGCGCCAGCGGCACCGGCGGCACCAGTGGTTCCGGCGGCACCAGCGGTGACCTTTTGGCCGCAGAGACAGCCGCAGTACTAGCCGCAGGAGGCGCGGCTTGAAGCCGCGATCGGTAGCTAGGCGCCGGCAGCAACCGATCGCCGAGACCCTCTATGCGAGCGTCAACATACTTGAAGATGGACGCCTGCATATCCATCTCCTTTCCGGACGGCTGAGGCGCCTCTTTAGGCGCCCGTCCTCGGGTCTCGGCCCTGAGCCGCACCATCTCCCGGCGCAGCTCCGCCACTTCCGCCTCCAGCCGCACGAATTTGTCGGCCAGATAATCGACCGACGCCTTCGTTGTGGCCGCCGCCTCCTTGAGGTGCTTTTGGAAGGTCCCTTTGAGGTTCCGAGACTTGGACGCCACCTTCGTCACAATCTCGGAACCGTCAAGGACCCTCTGTACCGCCTCTGCCACCGACTTCGGGGTGGGGCTGCTCCCCTGCGGACGTATTTTCCGCGCGAGCAGCGCCACCTCCTCCTCTGCGCACAGCTCTGCTGCCGCGCGTTTAGCTGTGGCCTCTTCGGCCGCCTTCGCATGGCTGAAAGGCCCCGGTGTGCCAGGCCGATCCCTGCCTCTTCGGGCTGTGCCAATCTTCGGAGTCGGCGTCGCGCTCGACTCCCCTCCGGAACCCGAGTGGGTCCGACGGGGGCGGCGCTTGCGCTTCCGCGCCAGAGTCGCCTTGTCCGGGACTAGCCCCAAGGCGACACTCATCGCGGAGTCAGTATCCGACTCCGCGGGGGTTTCGGTGCCTGAGATTTCGCGCGGCACGGCGCTGCGATGTGGGTTGCCCCCCCCAGAATACGAGGGGCAGACGGAGCCAGCAGACTCCGTGAGGGATTCTCCGGGCGCGGCGCACCCGGTACCCTCCTGGGGTAGTTTAAAACCTTGAGCCGACATCATTATTAAGTTTTTGTGGCCCTAATGGCTGGGTTCCCCCCAGTCATACAGCCCCTCGCCGGGCCACTGAAAACTTGAGCTTTTGGTAATTTTTATAGAGGTTTTCTTCCTCGCAGCCCGAAGGCCCCCGGTCCTGTCAGTTCAGGATTACGGGTTGAGCCGGAAGGGGGTCCATACTGGACCGGTCCAACCGCCCCAAGACCGCCCACCTGGGCAGAAACCTGAGCTTCAAACCCTGGCCTAACGGCCACCACTAGTGATTTTTTAGAGAGGTTGTCTTCCTCTATCCCCCCGTGTTGGGCCGGATGGGGGTCCATGTTGAACTGATCCACCCGCCCCAAGGCCGCTCGACGGGGCAGGACGCCACGCGACCCGCACCGGCCTTACGGCCCCCACTGGTGATTTTTTAAAGAGGTTGTCTTCCTCTATGCCCCCGTGTTGGGCCGGATGGGGGTCCATGCTGGACCGATCCACCCGCCCCAAGACCGCCCGACTGGGCAGGACGCCTACGCTCCCCACCCCGGCCTGACGGCCCCCACTGGTAATTTTTTATAGAGGTTTTCTTCCTCTAACCTCCCCATCTCATCCACGTGTCCTCTGCTAATCAGAGGAACACGTGGAGAGACCCCCAAACGCGGCCCTCACAGGCCGATAACCACGAGGCAAACTGCCTCGGGTTCCCTACGCGCGTGCCAGAGTATTAGCCACGAGTAATAATGCCCCCGAAAGGACATTATTACCCGTGTTGCCCGGGGTGTACCGGCCCAACGACTGCCGTTCCAATCCACGAGAAATGTAGAAAGGACCAGCAGCCGTCGAGCGCACGAGGAGGTTCTCTGGCCACACACCCCATATTGACATTACCTACATTAACGCCAGCAAAGCCGCGGGCAAATTCTTGTGTCAATTATTACATTTCACATTCAAGAATATAATGAAAATAGTAAATAAGAAAAATTCAAACCAAGAAACAAAACACGAACTCGCAACCACTGCTAAACGCTCAATATTATTACTATTAAAAGCTGAACATATACCTTCAAAACAGAACTAGACAGTTACTTCATCATCAAACCTTTCCTAAGCAGGTATGATTCGATCCTAACGATATTCTCATTCATATACGCGTAAATTAATGAAAGAGGGGAAGATGCAAGAACGTAAAATGATTGATAAACCTTAATGTTTTAACATTACTGAACGAAAAATATACTAATGGGATTTTAAGTTTGGTGTTTTTAGGAATATTTGGTCCCTTTTGCATTAAAGTTAACATTTGTATAACAAGTCACCATTGGTTCTGGTAACCGCTTACTGGCAGACGATTTGTATGATTTTTATCAACATACCTACTTAATTTTCCGACCAAATAGAAACATATAGATGAGCCTATCCTTATATATTTTTAAGGCTAAACTCTACGGCTATCACTCGCGCATAATCGTAGAACATTCGATCCCGACACTTGTTATATTTTTAACCGACTTCAAAAAAAATGAGGAGGTCCTCAGTTCGTATGCATGTTTTTTTTTATGTGTATTTCCTCATGTCTTTTTCTATTTCAACCGATATTGACGATTTTTTTATTTGAAATATGATGCTTTTCATTTGGTCCCATTTAATTTTGATCATTAGTTATCGAGTTATCCTTAATAATACGTATTTGGTTGACTGCGGCTACATTGATGATGTTCTCATTTTTAGCAACAACAAAATAAACAACTGTGTAGGATGGTTTGGAAAGTGGGGAGACAAACAGACTGCAATTCAGAGAGTTTTGGGTTCGAATCCACGTCACGCACCTTTGACTTTCGGCAGTCATATGACTTTTCGAAATTATGTGTGTATTGATTGACAATTATCGCCTGCTCCGTGCCTCGGACAGCACGTCAAGCCGTCGGTCCCGGCTGCCATGAATATCTATGGCAGTTGTTATTGGGAAAGTCAGTATCCCCTAATATCCTGACACTGGTCTAGCCTTAGGATATCGTTAGTCTTCGAGTTGCGGAAGTCAGGTGGCAGCCGCTCCATGTAAAAACTGATATCCAGTCAAATCCGGTTAGACTCGAAAAAGCCTACCTCAAGTGACTTGGGATTAATAAAGGCTAAGGAAAAGAGAGAAGTAGGATGGTTTGGAAGCCCCTAGTAGTATACCGAGGTAGCCCCATTTTAATTTGGTGATGTTATGATAAAAATCTTCGGTTTTAAACAAAGGTTTTTTTTTTAAATGACCGTATATCTGCTTTTATTTTCACAATCACATACATATACATAATATGTAGGTATGTGTATTGTTTATACAATTCCAAATTGGTTTTTAATAGCATTTATTAGTACAGGGTTATGTGCAACTGTTAAACGCAACAAAGTATACACAAAAAAGCTAATAACAAAATGATTTATATAACACAACTTTTAATATGACGCTGAAGTCATTAGGCACCGGTACTCCAGAATAAATATATCATACCAACCGTATTTGGAATTATTTTGAGATGCACTATGGCCAAAAGTGATTTAAATGGTATATGCTATTATTGTCTATGCATAAAATTTTTATGTAAGCCCACATTTTCGTAAGTCTATTTTTGCGCTCATCCCAAGTCTCTTTTGAAATGGCTCTGGAGGTAGATTTCCTATTTTGAGATAGGCGTTTCTCCCTTTCGTCATTTGTCTTATTAAAAACGGTGCTGTCTCATGTGAGCAGAAAAATAAAATCAGTTATAGAACTTCAGATTCACTAAAATCGAGAAATTAACAAAAAAATTAACAAATAAGAAAACTAACTTCAAAAAATAATATTCTAAAATAAAAAATGCATTAAAAGTTCAAAAATAATTGCGTATTCTTGTGAATAATTAAATTATTGTTATTTTTGGAGTCGGTGTCAGCCACCCGCGCTGCGTGCTGCGTCTATGTGTGTTATTGTGCATGCCAGTGTTATGTTATGATTATAGTAAGACATCCCATGTTTAAGTAGCTACCATGGCTGAGACCGACTCCATTAATAACAATAATTTCACTTCTTAGTGCATTTTTGTTTTAGAATATTCTTTTTTGAAGTCGATTTTCTTTTTTGTTAACAATTTTGTTTATTGTTTTCACGAGATATTATGAAAGAAATAATATCTTATTTTATCACATATCGTGTTTTTCATAGGGACAACACTCTCACTAAGAATTATACCTTTACAAATATTCAAACAACGGAGACGATGCGAACCCAGAGTCGAAACAACTACTGGAACCTAAAACATACGGCTCAGTAGCAGTGGTAAGATGACCAATTAACCTACACCGTCCAAGCATCTCCTATATCCTTTGCGCAAAATGAATGTGTGCATGTCGTTTTTATAGCTACGTACTTACGTTTGAACTCGCCTAATATTTTGTGTTTGTGTTGCATTGAAAATACCCGCCTATAAAAATGATTGGAATGTATAACTCTGCACATGACAACGATACATTGCTATTGCACAACCAGCTTTGCAAACGGAAATAAAAATATTTTCCACAAAAACTTAACTATATTTTCTTATGATCCGCTATAAGGCGCTGGCTTTGAAGCTACTTTAATCTGTAAAATAATGAACGTTCATCTATGATGTTCAATTGGCTTTAATTCGAAATATATTAAACATGTAAATCTTACTTTAAAAAGACTTCCAATGAAATAAAAATCCCCCTGGTTTAACGAGTAGCATTGCTGTTCTACGTACTCAGATTATTTCTTCGCTGAAAGCATTGCATTTTAAATTTATTTTTAGCATAATCTTCTTTACTGATATGGTTTTTACAACCCCTTGAGCTTAAGCTAGTCTCAGCGTACAACCATTGCATTTAATATTCAAAAACAAAAGCATAAACTGCAGTATCCAAGATGGATCCCATTCAACGCTCGCAGGCTCCAAGCTTCAATCATTGGAACCGGCATCCATCTGCTAGGTCCATTTATCCAGCTATCACATAATAACAAAGAATTCCGGGACAAGTGAAAATCCAGAAACATCGCGAGGCAGTGCTCAGACACACCCATCATGAGGCTTAACGCCCAACGCGGCGTGATCCTTGATTTCCCCCGGGGTAGCTATACTGCGCCGGCTTTCGAGCTAAGAGTATTTGGATGTGCTATTTTTGTTTTTGTTTCTTTTTTAATATCTTTTGTGAAATTTTACAGCCATTTACTTAATGAAGGAAAAATATTTTTTTAATCATCCCGTTTATCCAAATGGTTACGTTTATTGACAATCGTTCGTTTGTAGTATTTGGCAAAATGCTTAACATTTTGACAATTTGGTGTAGTAGCACAGAGTCTCGAAATGCAATAGACTCGCTCTCTATGTCGTAGAGCACAAAATAGATCACAAAATATGAATAGTAATCTGTCTAATTAATTGGCAAAATGTTAGATTGACTATTCTCTCGTATTTTTTTGTGTAGCAGTATAATTAAGATAACTGAAATATCTGTGGTATCTGGTCTACCTGTGGTAGGTGTCACATTTCCTTGGCAGTTTTCTTTGTTACTGTATGTAATTATGCAACCCATAAAGATATGCAATTCTAATACTTAAATGTATTCGATTCATATTCAAAAACTGAACTAAGGCTCGAGTTCTAGTGTAACAAGTTATAAAAGATAACATCAAAAAATGTATTTAAGCGTCATTACACTAAATCGTGATTTAAATACTTTTTGTTGTTTTTCAAATACTTAATAAAAATCTATGATTAGGTACGCATATTCAATTTTTGAATAAAGAATTGTTAAAATTGCCGAATCAAATATAACTTGATGTCTAAAATTGCAATATAAAGACTCAATACTCCGCCGTCATAAATAAAAAGACATATCTGCCAATATTTCTGTATTTTATATAAAAATACGGGTAGATGTGTCTTTTTTACTGATTCCAAAAACAAAAAAAAATTTGGATACGCCTTATTGCCTCATGACGGCATAACTGTATATAAACGCTTGACGTCATAGTCGACAGTTATTTTCTTCCAAACTCTTTGCTATCATGAAATATTTAATTTCGCCGTGCATGACGAGGGCTCGCCTTATTACGTTTGCACTTGACAAATTATATTAGAGTCCGAGCTGTTTTGATTTTTTTATTTACCTGTAGACATTTAATCAGTGGAAATGTTAATTTAATGTTGTTATTCCTTAGTTCTAATTTGGCTTATATGAGTTTTAGACGGAAATAATTTTAATCTATTCTGCTGCAATAATTATGTCAAAATTTATTACCGAACTTACCTTCTTTCAAATACGAAGTTGAAGTTATTAGTGGATATTATTGACTTCAATAAATACACATATTGTCTTTAAATGTCGCCTAATAAATGTTGTAATTATATAATATAATATATAATTATGCGTGTGATTAATTTTGTACTTTTTTTTCAAAAGGACACTAGTATTTTAACGAATATATTTGTAGCAAACATGGAGAAAGATATTTGAACTATTCAAGTTATGCGCTAAATATTCGCCAAGATTTAAATAAAGTATCTAAGGCTTATACATTTTCGCTTCGCATTCTTTTAGGGTTCAAACAGAACCACACACACACAATATTATAGCGAACGTAATTCGTGATTGTGAAAGTTCATTAAATTGATATCCTACCAAAATAAAATTTAAGTTTGTAAGGATCTTTATATATGCGTCTCCTTTGGATTCACGCGTTCGAAGCCGTGAGCAGAAGCTGTATATACCATAATACTGCCGTGACTCCATTTCATCGCTCTAAGTTTCAGTACGTTTTACAATTTTCACCTTTATAAATTTTCCTTATATTACAGTAATATTTCGCCGCTTTGACTATTCCGCACACAATACATATTACTTGAGCTAAACCAACCAAATCTTCATAATTCCATTACCTTTGGGCCGCGAAGTTTAATCGCTAATAATTCAAAGGCTATTTAAATTATGCATCTGGGTTAACCATTTTTAAATTAAGCTGAAATACAGGACATGTAGCCATCCTTTTCCCACTTAGGTTAGTTTGGTGATTTTTAAACATGTTCCTGTCTCGCTCGGCGTAATCGTATTTAAATTTGCATATTTAAAAAGATGCGAGAAAAAGCTGCAATATCCTCTCATTTTGTATGCGTTTCCTATTTTAGATGGGGAAATATTTTTTGCTGCAAAGCGAGGGGTGACGTTTGATCTCGGGGTGGAGAAAAGAGTGTTTTTAACTTGGTTCTACATTTCGCTGTATTTTGCTCAGACAAATTATGATTGCGGAAAAACGAATGGTAGTTTTGGTAGACAGTAATCAAATTTCAAATGACTTTTCGCGTTGTTATGCTAACGATTTATTTCTAAGTATTATAAAAGATTAAAAATTATTAAGTCGATATTGATTTAAAATATATTTTTATTTCATTAAAATAATCTACGATATTTTATTTATAATTATTACAAATAAATAATTGTTAATAGAGTCGTCTGCTTTGCGTTCTAAGGAACAATGCAATACAGTTCCTATGTATTTTTTTTGTCTGATCTGTTTACTTTGTTGTTTTTAGTGTATTCGTGTTAAACATTATTTAACCTTAGGTATACATAAAAATTTTAATGCGAGATTTGTGTTTTTTTAGAAAAGACATAATATAAAAATATACTTAACAATCGAAACCATTCAAGAACGCCCTATTATATTTTAAGATTGATAATTTTTACATCAGAAGAGACAAGTGCATTTTAAAAGAAAGGTAAAATATTAAAAATTCCAAAGTAACATCAAAGTTTCCTGCGGCAAAGTTGCATATTCCTTTTTCACCAAATCAAGGCTACACAAGATATTTTCCAAGTCTCGGTAGAAATTTCAAAGGCCTTTTATCTACCGAAATTATGAGAGAGCGTCATACAAATTATGGAATACTTGTGGGAGAGGAGAAAAGGAAAAAAAAACGTCTTAGATACCTACGTTGAGATTTTACCTTTGTGGTGAATTTGATGACTCTTCATAAATACTGTATGATAGCAACTAGTTCTTATTATGAGTAGATTTTAGAGATTCTATTATATTTTTAATGGTTACAGGTAAGTTTAAAAGGATCAAAGTACGTATTTGGGACAATTATAACAGATTTTAATTTTCCATGCTACTACACAGCTACATAATGGACCTTAATAAACAAGCCATCAAGTTCCGAGAAAACCATTGCCATTTGCTTTACGCAGACAGTTAAAATAGACAAGAATCTGGCCTATGTCTATGACCTGGCATAATAAAGAATCTATATTCGAAAAGAAACCTTCAATACTTAAATAAAAGAACAGCATGACGTAGCACAATCCTGCCAACATAAAAAAAAACAATTCGGTAAAACAAAAAACAAATTTGACCGAATAACATTCCCAAACTCAGAGAGTCGTACAAGTTAAGTTCACCGAAGAACTGGTTCTCGTACAATGCTCGGCCGACCGTGTAATGGAAGACAAAATGAAAACGACCTTGTAATTTCACAAATTGGGTACTCCAAATGTATTATCTACTCAACTTAGACTTCAGTCATTTCTCAGTAATGAGTCCACCGCAAAATTAGGGCAGAGGACTCCCAAAAATGTAATGAGAAAATATATTGAATTCTTTCTGACCTCCGCAAATTTTCGAGTCATATTTTTTTTAAATAGACTAACTTGAATGGAATACTTTTTATAATTTTCAACTATTATTCTGTTTTCCATTTCGAATATGTTTAAGCTTTACTAGTGAGAACAACCTTTAGTTCTTAATTCTTCAAAAGCAAAAGAATAGCTGGGAATTAAATTGGCTTTATTTAATCTTAATGCTTAATTCTTAAATAGTTGGACAATCACCGCAATGCGACGCATACAAAGTGACAGCAAAAATAAAACGTTATATGATGAAATCTTACATAAACTATGACGAAAATCGATGCCACACGCCGCGAAGCGATGAATCTTTTAATACATAACGCTACTTACAATAACATAAGCCAAACACAAAGCTATCTTTACTTAGATATATGTATATAAGTAAACGTAGAACATACATCACTCACGGACTATTGCACAGTGCGTGAGTAACTTTTACTACATTTCGCGAAAAGTTAAGTAATCCATCTGTATTTTTTTCTGTCTCTATTGCTTCTTTTTACTATTTTATATGATGTTTGGACGCTCATCTCTTAGTTTTACGAATATATTGTGTGCCTCCTCGTCTCTTAGTGTGTATACTGCAGACGAATAGATTTGTGTCTCTAAATAGATTCATTAGAGTGTTTAGAAAGTTAATACCTGCGTTAAGCTGCTTGCAGTTTATACTTGAATAAGCGCACTCTATACTTATGTATCTATGGACACTTTTTGCTTAGGTCTAGTGTCTTCTAAGTTTAGCACTTCCTACTTCATTTAAAACATGGTAGCCATATAAAAATGTCGACAGTCTCGGGATATTTAGGATTTTTCTTTCGCTGGATGTTATTGCAGGGTTTGAAGCACAGAATTGATCTGATTCTTAAAAGATTATTTTCACGTATGTTATGATGTCGCGTGTGACACCTGAAACGATGCGTTACATTATACATAATAATAATAGTACAATAAAATAGTTGCTTTTTATTATGCTGATTACATTACTGAGTATATATTATACTAAGTCATAACACAAATGGACACAAGATACCCGATATAAGTGTCTAAAACATCTGCAAAGGTCTGATCGACCCTTGATGATGTCTTTTAACGCCCAAAACCACTTAGTAACTTACCAATATTATAGCAACCTTCATAGTTAACGCCGACCCAAGGCTAATCTCTTATTAATTCTGACAAACTTGCCCAAGAACGACACAATCAATAATCGACCTTAAGGTAACAATTTAGGGTTCCTTGTAAGTGTAATGATATCTTTGTCCAAGAGTCACGAACTATAGAACTCTCATTGTTTTACCAGTCCCTTGAAAGCTGGAAGTTATGGACGAAAGCATCATGGGAATGATCGAACTCAATACTTCGGTAATGGTTTTTTGGAAGTTAACAGGTTGTAAAGATTTACAGCGACATTTAAAGTTATTGTAGTCGTTTCTGTGCTAATCTGAGAATGAAAAAGTGTATAGATATACACTTACAGTTTATACTTAAATAAATTGTCTTTGATGCTGCTAATTGACGATTTCAATTTAATTTTTTGTTATACTTATATCGTGTGTCTGTTTTATCTTCGGTATATAAATGCATATTATATATATGAGTATTATACCTACAGTATATAATACGCAATATTGTAAATTTAGGGATAATAAAGAGAGGCCGAGTGTTTCTCGAAATCGTATTTACAGATATAACTCTATCTACAGATATAACCGTATCGATTAAGAATGCAGGCAATAGTGCCGCATCATTAGATATCATTAGCTCAATATGAAATCAATAAGAAACAGAGCTACATATACATTTAACTACAAATTAAAAAAGGTATATTCTAAGTTTTATATGTATATAAAGATGATCTTTAGTCACTTTTTTATACTTTTCAGAGAGGCCATAGCATAGTATCTGAACTATTAGAGTTCATTAGAGTGGTCTTAAATACGATATCGCGGCACGCATCTCAGGCTTTTTGAAATGATATGTGTATACTTACGACTTGATTTCGCGGGGGAGCATATCATCGTACGAAAGCCTGTTAATATTTAAGAATTCGCCATAATGTTCATGAAGATAAGCGAAACCTACCAAAGCACACTAGGTCAGCGTGATATAGACGATGCTCTTATCCCTGTCATATGAGGTCTGTGAGATGAGGCCGGATGCCAGCAGGGAATTGCACTAATGACAGGACCGATATTTTAGTTAGTGACATACGAACTTGCTTTTACTAGTATTTATTCATGCGTTGCGGGAACATTGACAACATTTTTTTATGTGATAAAGTATTATAATAATAATGTATAAGTCATACATTCACGGAACAATTATTTGTTAATCCAACGTAGAATTGGATGATTTGGAAACAATTATGGGAATAATGACTGATTGCATCACTAACATCCATGCACACACGAAATATAGAATTCAATATACGTTTAAATATGAAAACACCAGTGAACAAAGACTCATTGTATAATAAAATCCCTTTTTAAAATCCATTTTTCTCACATTGCAACTTCTTGATAAAGAGTTCTTTCAATCTTCGGAACTGATTTCGATTTCGTCACCGAACAGTACCGCATTGCGCGCCAAGCGAACCATTGAAATTTCACTCGAGCCATAACTGAACGGGGTGTAAACGTTCTAGAGTTTTCTGCGGTAAAAGGAATCGTATTTACGGTTATTTGGTTTTATTCAGTACTAACTGTTACCCGTAACTCCGTAAGTTCATTACGTACTGTATACGGTATGTCCTGCTGAATGTGTAAGCTCGACTGATAGAGTAATACTCGTGTCTTTTTTTAAAGGCTTTTGACTATAATTGTAGTCATTTAAAGGTGCTTTAAAGTGAATTTTTGGTATTTGCCATAAAGAAATTTGGTATCAAAAAATTAGTCATACCTTGCACTTTCTTATGATTTAACTTACAGAAATATTTATATTTATCAATCCTTAAGTCAATCTGAAAAAGGTTTAGATGAAGACAACACAATACGAGCTTTCAGACAGGACATAAAAATAATATTTTTTATGCCTTTTCTTCTTCGAAAGGCAAAACATAACAACTACAATAAACGAACAAATTTATTAGAAGATCTCGTACTCATTTAGTAGAAGTTCAATTAAAATAACATAATTATAACATGACACCAGTCGTATTAGAGTTTTAAAACCTAAGCTACACTGAAATTTCACTCTCATATGTCATCTTGAACATCCTGATTAAGACCTTCAAATCATCTCAGAACCAATTACGTCACAACACTCGATCGCATCTCACGTCAACGGTCCTGTTCGAATTTCAAACTCAAGTAAGCTCAGCAATACGTCGTCACCGACGGCGACGTCCTTATTCGGCAGAATGACGTTTTCGACGGCCGACGGTAGCGGCGAGCGTTCGAGTGTAAATGATGTGCCAACGGTGGAATAAACGTCAGTCGTCCGCGATCCGGACGGTGGGATGTACGAAGGAAGGATTGAAATAGAAAGATGCCATTTCAACGGTGGGTATTGGGAAGTTGTTTTGATATAGGTGTTTTTAAAAGAAAAGGTTGATAAGAGTTTGTCAAGCTATTTTGTTTTGAGCTTAAAAATTTGTTTGGTATAATCACCAGTTAAGCTAAATTGCTAATAGCTTCGGGCACGCCACAATCGTGGCGGTAAAACCCGTTCTTAGAGAGTGGCTGGAGAGGCGTCATGGCGCCTTCACGTTTCGTTTGACGCAGGTGCTGACCGACCACGGTTGTTTCGGTCGGTACCTATGTCGAATAGGCAAACCGGAGACGCCCGGTTGCCATCACTGCGGTGACCGCCGCGTCGTTGTCGAAGACACGGCGTTGCACACATTGGTAGGTTTCCCTGCTTGGGCCACGCAACGCCATGTCATGCACGCGGCAGTCGGTAGAGTCGTCCTCTCGCTCGAGGCTATGGTTCTGTTCATGGTTTCGAGCGAGAGGTCTTGGAATACCGTCGCCTCCTTCTGTGAGGAGGTGATGTTAGTGAAGGAGGCGGCAGAGAGGGAGAGGGAACGATCAATCCCTCTCCCTAACCGCAGAACCGGGCGCAGGAGAGCGCGAGACGACCTCCAACCACCTTGAGTAGAAGCCTGCGGGTGGTGGACCCATTAGGGCCGTCCACCGCCCGATCAGCGCAGGTCCGAGCAGGCGGCGTTCGTGTTCCACGCACGCCTCTCGATGCACGCAAGGGGGACTTTGTCTGTGTTAATTTGTGAATTTGTCCTGTATGTGTGATGGTTGTGTGGAACCCGCCACGTTCATCGGTGGGTCGAACCTTTGGCGGAGTCGCGATTCGAATGCGAGAGCGATCCGCGTGGCCTCGCCATAAAGGTGTGAGGAACACCGCGGTGGTTTCAGTCGGTTCAGGCCAAATCTATCTTAGGGGCTGGATCCCGACTTATCCCCATCGCCCGCCCCAAAACCGGCGATGGGGAATGTGACTTGCACATTTCCAAGCGTAAAAAAAATAAATGCTTATTGCTTGTTAAAAAGAGCATGTTCAAATCGGTCTAATTACAAATGTGATTTTAATGGGCTATAAGCAGCTTTGCGCTATCTGTTAATTTCACAGAAATAATTACAACCGACATTACCATACGTTCTGCGGCAAGCAATATATCTATACAAAAATGAATTTGAATTTTGAAGTCATTCTAATCATTCGAAATATTAATAATCATTCTAATACATTCGTAGTTGCTTTCGATCGAGTATCTGAACATATTAAGGTTGATCGAAAAAAAGTCATTCTTGTTCTTTGGCATTTATATATTATTACCTATCATATTAGCATACATGCATTAGAAAAGCAGTCAAAACAATTAGGCAAATACAACATACTGTAATTATTATACATTTTATTATTTTGATCATCGCACGAATTTATAGCTCCACGGTCAAAGCATACTCAATTTAAACGGGGTCTGAATTTAGGACCATGATTTCAATCACCCATCATATGCAGTACAATGTGATATAGAAGGAAAATTTGGTCATTTGTGTACTAGACTGTGAATGTCAATCAACCTGGTCTGTTGGAAGAGCAGACTGTTTCGTTCAATGATTGATTTTGTTTGCTTGTTTTGTTGATTCAATAAGAACCAATTTTGAATTCAGGACAGCTATGTTTTAATCAAGGCTAGGCAAAGCAGACTTGTAGTACAACTGGCAGACTATTGAATATATATTTTCTAAGTGAGCGATTTGAATTCTTTTTATTCCTATATACAGTATACAATAGGTGTAAAATATGTAAAATTATATATATGCCGCAGAATAGGACGGTAACTCGCTTTTGACATGATGAAGCAACAAAATATAGGCGTGGTATTATACTTCGTACGTATATTAATGATAGGAAAATACAGGAGAAATAAAACAATAAAGGTTGACTGTGATTATCTCTGATTTGATCCGTAACGCAGCGAGTTCGTCACCCGAATGTGTCCGCGCAAGAGTCTCCGGCGCTTATATAACGTCAATATGACACTGAAAGTTATAACTGTCACTCTAACTGACACTATGGCTCTATGGCGATCTCACGCAAGCTTACGCTTGACGTTCCGAAACAAACCAATATATGGCGTTTTATTCAACTCCAATTACAGAAATAAATTATATTCCAATGATTATTTTCTCGAAGCTCCGACATATAATAATAACAGCCCTGTATTAAACTGTCCCATTGCTGGGCACGGGCCTCTTCCAGTGTGAGAAGCGTTAGGCTATAGTCCACCAAGCTGGCCCAGTGCGGGTTGGCAGACGTAGTTATACTAGATATTAGGAAGTCGCGCGTCTCCATATTTAACAGCAATTGTTACATTCGACATATGTATGTATATACTTCCTAGTAGCATAGTTCTAAAACTATACGACAATTATATGAATAGCATTGCCTTAGATGCAAAATATACTGCCAAATTGTAGTTCCTGACATACGATCATAAACAGTTTAGTTGGTATCTTATCTTGTGTGGGGCCAGTCAGTACAGACCGGCGACACTTCGACCCAGTGGGAACTTTTGTGTCGACTTCCCCAACAACGACTGCCATAGATGTTCATGGCAGTCGGGACCGACGGCTTAACGTTCTCTTCGAGGCACGGAGTAGACGATAATTGTCAATCAATACGCACATAATTTCGAAAAGTCATATAACTTCCGAAAGTCAGTGGCGCGCGACGTGGGTTCGAACCTGAGACCCTCTGCATTGCAGTCTGTTGGTCTTCCCACTGAGCTATCACTGCTCTGTTTAGTTGGTAAAGCGACGACATAGTTTGTCGAGGTCGCAAGTATAGGTACATCTATATGGGATGCCTTTATCTTTTGTTATCCCAAATCCTAATCTTAAATCCTAACTTTAACGTTGTCAATCCGAATGTGAATTTGTTTGTTACACTTTCACGTCTCAACTACTCGACCGATCATCGTGAAATTTTGCATAAATACATGTTGCCAGGAGTACAGAAGAGGATATAGGATAGCTTACATCCAGAAAAAGAATTGTTCTCTAGCGAGCGCAGCTACGGGTAAAAGCTTTATCTGTTTAGCTACACGACCGATCATTATGAAATTGTGATGACACATTGTCAAGGATACTGGCGATAGCTCAGTGGGGAGACCAACAGACTGCAATGCATAGGTCTCGGGTTCGAACCCACGCCGCGCACTTCTGACTTTCGGAAGTTATAATATATGACTTTTCTTTTAATTTATATATTATTTACGTATTGATTGACAATTATCGCCTGCTCCGTGCCTCGGAGAGCACGTTAAGCCGTCAGTCCCGGCTGCCATGAACATCTATGGCAGTCGTTATTGGAAAGACAGTACCCTATAATATCCTGACACTGGTCTAACGTTAGGGTATCGGCCTTTGGGTTACAGAGATCAGGTGGCAGCCACTCCGTGTAAAAACTGATATACAGTCAAATCCGGTTAGACCAGAAAAGCCGACCCCAAGTGACTTGGAAATAATAAAGGCTAGGGAGAAGAAGATTTATTTATAACAAAAAGAAATTTAAAAATGTGTTAAAGTCAGATCGTCACTCCACAAAATTGGTACACTCCAAAGACAATTTTTGACCAATATTGCAAACCCATTCCTGGAATATCACTTTTGTAGTTTCAAAGCATGAATTTTACCGAATAAAAGCTATTTTCTAGCGCCGTGTTGAAGTTGCAGTCAATTTGAACGGTGGACTCGATTTTGCTACAGGGTTTCAATCATCGGTCTTATGCTAGCTGGCTACCGTTTACAACGTTACTTGTATGCTATTAAAATTCTTGAAATAACACCTAATTTAAATTAAACTACTACATACGGGTTATATCGCGATTTAATTTAAAAACACTCCATTTAGATATTTATCGTGCGATCAAAAATATAAAGCAAGATCAAAAACCCTTATTTCCGTAAACATTTTTTAGTCACGTCAATTAATTTACATAAATATTAAACTATGTATTTAAATGTAAAGTACATTTAAATAGTTTAAATAGTTCCCTGACGTTTCGATTACTTTTTAGCAGGTATGGTTACTAGACTCCCCGTCTAGTGTTAGTGTAAATTTAAACAGATTAATGTTTAAAAAATAAAACGCGATAATATCCATATAAAGAAGTTTAATTTCAATATCGATATACTATACATATATGTATACATAATCACACGCCTATATTAATACGTGAAGCAAAAAATTTGTACACCTTTTTACGAAAATTGCGCGGACGGAGGAGTATGAAATTTCGCACAGTTAAAGTTTATACGGAGAAGGAGGGGCGTATCCTAATATGTTTATAAAATATACATTAGAAATACATTAAATTAATGAAAAACACTACACACAATACCATGCATTTGACACACGCAGTCGAATCGCGTTCGTAGTATTTCGGCATTGTTCGTCTGACGTCGTACAATTCTTCGTAACTATGGTTACATATATCAATATAATAATTTGTTTGACAAAGATAGGTAAATTAATCTGTATAGATAAAAATCTAAATAAAATGTGATTATAAGGGTTATTGTTCTAGACAGTAAAACCGTAATAACTATCAAACTTAAAATTTAAATAAATTATGGTTGAATTTCGACCACAAGACGACCGCTAGTATACATAAATAGACAAAGGTGAACTACGCCCACATAAGAAAAGCAATGCCGCTTTCCGGAGAATTCCAAGCTTACTGACGTAAATGTTGAATTACACTTTTCCGGACCCGAAAATCGAACCCGAGACTCAGGATTTATTCTATGTTCTGTGGGATCACACATTTGGATTGCTGTTGGCGCTTTTTTTTAACTCAGCTTTTGTATTATGGATATACACTTATGTCCGTAAGCTGAAGCTTTTAAGCTTATGCAGCTTACCCATGAATAAAGGTATCAGGATTCGAATTTCCAGACAGAAAAAATATTATTGCATTATACTTAAAAGAATATCAGTTTCTAATTTCGTACTAGGGCAAAGCCCTGTAGATGGTCATACCTTCGCCCACTGTTAATTGCGATTGAAATGTAATCCATCAGAATATTCTAGAGAGATGGTGTAAATAATTCGACGATATATGTCCAAATTCGGCGATTCATATTAAAATAACGATTTAATACGTCTAACAATGTGCACTGAGACATCATATAAAATCATATAAATTAGTAACAATCCGATTTATTTAATCCATAAGCCTATCTTATGCCCTAATCTGTTCTTTTGTACAATTATAACGCACTTATATTGTCTAGACATTCTAGCTCAGTCGTTCGACTAATGGCTAAATTATTCTAAAAATATCGAATATAATATTGTCGGCCATCACCCGCAATAGAAAGACTCCGTTTATATCGATATAATGAGTCACATTGATATAAATATAAATAGAATTAACAAGCATTTATCTAGGGAATCAAGTTGTGATAATCGCTAAAAATATATTATTAAACAAAGGGATATTTTAAAAATATATATTTATATTTTCGTGACGTAAAGTGCACACATGGTACTGGTATATGTCCACGTGGGTATCTCTGACTATCGATAAATATATTTGTTTTTAGAAAAAATATAGCAGTAGACAAATTAATATTCTTCTTGATGCGCATTCTAAACTCACTTGCCGATAAAGTCCATTTGGTACCATACGAGAACAACATTATATCGAGTCGTTCGATAAGTTATAATAAACCCCGCTGTTATTCTAATAGCTTTAAGTACATAATGATGGTTGGATTAATAATATAATTATAGCTCAGTTGTGGCGGACGAGCTGTGATGTCCCTCCGCACAAAGGCTGGGTAATTGTACCTGGCAGGCCGCTTATCTTATCTTATATTGTGTGTCAGTCAGTACAGACCGGCCACACTTTGACCCGGTGGGATCTTTTGTGTCGACTTCCCTACTAACGACTGCCATAGATGTTCATGGCAGCCGGTATCGACGGCTTAACGTGCTCTTCGAGGCACGGAGCAGGCGATAATTATCAATCAATACGCACATAATTTCGAAACGTCATATATCTTCCGAAAGTCAGAGGTGCGCGACGTGGTTTCGAACCCGAGACCTTCTGCATTGCAGTCTGTTGGTCTCCCCACTGAGCTATCGCTGCTCAACTCAACGGTTAACGTCAAGCACTTGTATATATATTTAGTACCTTTTATTGCAAACTTGGCTTGCGTGATTTAGGTTTGTATGGCTTGTCCATACAATCCTAAATCCTCAATACTGTGTAATTGGCCAGAGCTTCATCGAGTCGTAACTTCTGCATATTTGAAGAACCACTACGCTTTTACAATTGCTAGGCTCAAACAGTACTGCTGGATAGTAAGATGTGAAGGCTAAGCGGGGCGTTCAAAGCCAGCGTGCAGATCACCGGCTCGATGATCCATAGACATCTTCACTGGATGAAACTGGTAAAAGACCGTGAGGACTGCCGTAGTAGAGACGCTTGTATCAGCAAGTTGGACGTGGGCTAATGATGACTGCACGAATGACGTAATGGTTTAAGTTGTCGCCTCGCCACTACCAGTGCGTCGAGTTTTGAGCAATCTATGCCTCTGTGGCGCAGCGGTAGTGAATACGACTGCAGTGCATGAGGTCTCGGGTTCATATCCCGGGTCGGGCCAACAAAAAGTTATTGGGTTTTTCTGTTAAGAAATCTCAATACGAGCCCGGAGTTTGGAAGTTGGCGATTTTAGACACCCCGTGCCACGGAAACCACATAAAGCCGTTGTTCCTGCGCCTGATGTCTCTCCGGTCGTGTCGCATTATCCGTCCTTTCGGATCATGAGAGTTAGGAAACAAAGAGTGCACTTATGTTTGCGTACACACTTGTGCACTATAATATCTCCTGCGCAGATGGCCAGTCTCCGTTAAGATTGGCCGCCATGACCGAAATTCGGTTAGGAGGACATTATCCTTACACGGGACAAAAAATAGTGTGGCCCACAAATGTTTGTAGTAGTTTTATTGTTTGTAAAATACCCGCGACCAAGGCATTACCCCAAGTGCAGAAATATCTTTAAAAAGGGAAAAATTATAATGATGTCTTAAGCAAAGCCTTAACAGCATCACCCACTAGTTGAATCAAAATAAAAGTCTGCGAAGGAGACTCTAGTAAGGATTTAACTTTACCTCGCAATGGACCAGTTCATATAACTAAATTCTCACGTACCAAACTCACTTAAACTCGTACGTGGTTACCTTAACGCTAAGTACATTACTTATTGGGATTTACCAAGCTTCTAGAACTTTCTCTTAATAATAACCTTTAAATATTAATCAACAGAATGATTTATAGTAAGTACTCGTAATAAATAATAATACAAGCATTTTACTGGTATATTTTTCTTATTAAAATCGTGAAAAGAATTTACATTAAATATTTAAACAGTGATTGCCTTGATGGCATAATTTTGGCGTCCGTGTTGCGTTTTGGGCCGATTGTAAGATAGTGGGTTCGCTGTGATTGTCTCATGTGAATGTAAATTAGATAACTGTTAAAAAAATTGAGACTCAGTATGGAATCTGGTCTGGTAAATGACAATTAGCCCGTTGCCTATTATGTAGAATTAGATGTCCCCACGGTTTCACCCGCCTTTATGATTATTGCGCCGCCCCCGTGGGTCGTAACATGATGTTATATATAGCCTACAACCTTCCTCGATAAAAAAGCTCTACAACAATAAAATAATTTTTCAATTCGAACCATTAGTTCCTGAGATTAGCGCGTTCAACCAAACAAAGAAACTCTTCAGCTTTATAATATTAGTATAGATTATAAGTTGGGAAAGTACTTTTTTATAACTATTTTATATTTTAAGTTGATAGCATTAAACATTGTTTCATAACATGTGGTACGAGGCTCAAAATTTTTCACAAGAAGCAACTAAAAGGCATTTATTTAACACTGGAAAGTATAATAAATTTACTGGCTAACGATTTGTCATATCGATCAAATAATCGGATTTAGGATGTATTAGAACAATATTTATAATTATTAAAAGGTATATAAAGACTACCTGAGTGGCGATTTGCAAGACCCGGGAATCGATCCTAGGGTTAATTTCCGGGTCGTGCAAAGCGTTTTCGTGTACAGGCATAAGACTTTGTTGGCACATAGGTATTCGTATAAGCATCAGGGACAACGCATAAATCGACATTCGAATGCGGGATCATACAATATTCGAAGCAATTACAATTGAGCTCTTCAAATGCATAACTGACTGCCAGGCCTGAGGTCGCGGGTTCGATTCCCGCACAAGTCAAACATTTGTGTGCATAAACATGAATGTTTGTCTTGGTCTGGGTGTTTCTATGTATAATATGAATGTATTTATAAAAAAAAATAAGTATTTATGTATGTTATCGACTGTCTAGTACCCATAATACAAGCTCTGCTTAGTTTGGGCTAGATGGTGTTGTGTGTATGTGTTATAAAATTTTATAATATGTAAATCTAGGTTATGGTATTTATCTATGGGCCTATGCAGCCCGAAATAAATGATTTGAAAAATGAAAAAAAAAAGTAAGGAAAATAATTACTAGAGGTATATAAATATTTTTATTGTATAAATATTCTATTAATACTATACAAAAACACATGGCTTTTGCCTATTATGAATGGAGCGATGATTTTCAAAGGAAATTCTCGCTTCATGCATAATTATGCACGAGATTAAAATACAAAACAAAGGCTATATGTCGGTATTAAAATAACGACGTTTTTCTCATAATTAAAAACATGTTTGATTAAGCATTTATTTTTGTATTCAGCAAACCAATATCCAATATTGGCAACAGACAAACAGCACCGAATACTGCGAAATACCACTTTAGTTACCGATGAAGTGTTCAGACACTTTGTTTTAATAAAGTGTTAGAAATACAACAAAGGTACAAAGATATCACTTTCTGCACAAATTGCGTCATTGTTTAAGTGGTCGCCTCTATATTGCCACTACGCTGAGTGTCGTGGGTTCAATACCCACACGGAACAAAAAATTGTGTGATTACTTGTTTCATACACATACACCGTACATTGTGTTCGTTGTTTGAATGTTTGTCAAGAATTTTCGACACAAGATTATTTCTTAGTGCTGAAGTACTTATTTTTAAATAAAAGGAAAATATAATATATACTGCCAGAAAACAATCTTTATTTTTAAATCTCTTTGACCATCAACTGTCTGCGAAGGCGCGATGTGTTACTTCTTAAAATAAAAGGAGACTAATGTAAAAATATCCTGTTTTCCTATTATATTATATCCTATATTATATTTTTAATTAAACTAACTAATTTACACTTTTACTGTTTCACTGGGTCCATGTCATAAATTTACGCGCGATCGTAAAGACTTGGATTCAATTGCCGGATGCAGCAGTTTTATTGGACTTTTATATCAGACAAGCTTTTGCGCGTGGCTCCGCCTGCGAGGTACCCACATGAACAAAAACTAGCATATGTCCTTTGTCAGATTTTAAACTATCTCTGTATCAAATTTCATCTAGGTCGGTTGAGTCGTTTAGCCGTGAAGAGGTAGCAGACAAGCAGAGTTACTTTCGAAATTATAATGTTAAATAACGATGATTCTTGGTAGCACAACAGCGTTTGATAGTCTGCCTTTTATATGACTGTAAGCTTACCCTCTGATCGATTTTTTGAAGTGAAAACTTCTTTAGGAGAATTTAACACTTTTTGGGTGAAAAAAATCATGGAACTCGCGTCATCGTCACCGAACGCTTGCCATGAGCTATATGTATATTGTGTGTATATGTGTACTTTTTGGGTGAACAAAAAGCGTGAATCTCGCAACATCGTCACCGCAAGCTAGTTACTTAGTTTTCACTTCTATCGACAGTCCTCAAAAACTGCCCCGCATGTTTTTTTGTTTAACTCTACCGCACTAGTATACTTGAGTCGAGAGAGACTATAAAAACATTAACGGACACAAAGAACACCCACACTCGGAACAACTTTAAGTAAGTAACACAATATTTTGTCCCGTTTGGGGATCGAACCCACAACACTTGGCGCACTGGCAGTGGCGAGGTGACTACTGAAACCACTATATTATCCGTGCAGTCAAAGGCAGTACGTAGGACTTAAAGCATTGTTAGCGAATTTTGAGTGTAATACACTCCTGCCTACCCATTTTAGAAAAGTCGTGATCCTATCTATGTAAACTAATTGACAATACTAGCGAGCAAAATTCGCTTCTCTTTACTATCACAACGATTGCATTTCATTTTCTGCTCCCAGATTGCAATACTTACTTAAGTTTTTTCGAACATATCTCGACTGTCATCGTCGAAACACGTGAGCGTCTCACTATTACTTCATCACCTGATCGATGAAATGTAATGGATGCATTGTTTCAGCGCGTGACCGTACTGAGAGCTCTCTAGAACAGCTCTTCAGCAATCAGCAAACTAATGGACGCTGTCTTTACTAGAATTTCTTTAAGGGCGAAAGTAAACGTGCTACTTGTAGCGGCGATTTTGCGACTGTACGTATAGTCGCACATTTCATTTCACCAGCTATTTTTTTAGGTCCACGTAATGGAAGGCAAGCTGATTGTCTTCTACCAGGCTTATTGCCAGATTACGGTGTCTGTAAAAGCCTGCCAGAAGAACAATAAAATAATGTTCATCAAATCAGAAATAGACTAGATTCTCTTTTTCACGGGACGGTATTGGATCGAACTTTTGAGACTACATTGATGCTGTGGCGCATGGCGTCTGTCTGTCTGTCTACCTAGCTTTACAAAATTTTGGCGTCAAACAGAGCTATGCACATGACCGCTAACTTATTTTCTCACCAGCTTATGCGACAGTTAATCGCAAATTAGCGCCAATGTGCGATACTGCGCCTCAATAAACTTTCAACAGTTCAATTTGAATGTCGAATTCGAGTATTAAAATACCTTAAGCATGGCAAAATGTATACTACAACTGTATTTCGTATTTTGCCAAGCTTTAAGTTTTTATCAATAGTTAACCGCCAAATTTAAGAATAGCACGTCTGTTATAGTTCTAATAGCAAAATTATTAAAAGTATCAGTTTGCTTTCTTTTATTGAGCGCAGTGTTATTTTCTAAATATGTATAACTTTTTGTTAAGATTCCATACCAAAATAGAACTTAAGAACGAAGCCTACGCCATCTATTTATCTATCTTATCTTTAAAGGGCCAGCTGACATTTTTCAGGTGTATCTTTATCTAGATATTTTAACAAACAATGAAAAAGTATATTTTAAGGGAGTCCTACCTTACAGAAAACTCTATTTCAATGCTTTTTATGTTTTGTCTATCGTCAAGACGTTTATACATACCGCATGCTAAATAAAACAACGACTTAACTCGAAATTTGGAAGTATGGCAATTCGAACTCTAATCTTGTGACTATAAATTCTAATAATATGTTCGTGTTAAATTATTGCAACAGAGTTCAAATTAGTTTGATCCAAAATACTCAGATAGGTCTCTGTTTTATTAAGAATGCGATATTACCTACATGCTTGAAAAGATTAAAATGTAAAATAAAGTTAAGCAATAGCTAATAAAAACCGGTGAATTACGAGTACGTGCTATATATTGTACAGTGCTAAGAAATCCTTGGAACACAAGTCCAAAATGAACTTGGCTTGATTCTATAGCTAGTTTTTTAACTACAAAACTTACTATTTTCTGTCTACGTTAGAGGAAAAAAGTTAATATAGTTTTACTTTTATAAAATGCTGCTGAGATCAGACTCCGTAAATAATTATCCGATCACAGAATCAAAGAAAAGATCAAATGTTAAATATATCAGGAATAAAAATACACTCAATATTATTGGCAACAAATAAATATGTCACTCCCAGAAGTTCACACTTGGATTGGGGCGCGATACAAATACCTCCATGTCAATGTTCTTCTGTGTCTACACCCCTCATTTACCTTTTTTTATTAACTCAACCAGATTTCTTAGAATAACGGACTGATAAGGGTTTGGTTGGATGAAGCGGTTTTAGCGTGCGGAAAAGGAATGCATTAAAAAATTAAGGTAATTTTCTTTTTACCTTTTTAGGTTATTATTAACTTAGCTTTACTAGCTATTATATAGTAGTTATTAGTAAAATTCCTGTTTAGTTTGTTCTTCTTCCACGTAGCAGCAAAAATAGTTTACGGGAAGAACGAGAAGAGTGATGAAAGCTACTTTTAATCCCGAAAATGCATAATTCTTGTAGGGCCCTCAAAACCACGCTATAAGTGCCGCGGCTAAAATTCTTTAATTATATATCACTGGGCATATAATAAATAGAGAATATCATCTAAATCCGACTGAGATTTAAACCACAAATTAAATAAGACGGATGGCCGGGTTAATACATCGCGCGTAATCCAACGCACTAACACATTATTTGAATGTGCGGCGAGCTATAATAAAGTCATCCAAATTATATAGTAATGATTTATTTAAACTGACAGACTTAAAAGAAATGCTTTTATTTATGTATACAAATAAGCATGACAACTTTGTTTGAATGTCTGTTAGTAAATTTCGTAAACCTTTGTATTGCTTTAGTTAAAACTTGCCAAACAGAAAAAGAATATACCTAATTACTGGGTTGAATATTTTTCATCCTGGTATGCGTTCTTGTAGAATTCACGCGGGCAAAACCGTGATCTAAAACTTGTTATACATACGATAGGCCAAGCATGATTTCGTGGCAACAATTGAATTCTTCCAAGAGGCAAAGTTCAACAGATTTCTATGTCAGAATTTTGTTCGGCACTTGTACAATATTCTAATTAGACGAAAGTCGGCTGAACTTTACTAAAATAAATTCTTAGTCAAGTGATTTATACCATTGGGTTTTCGGAAAGCTAAAAGAATTTTTATTAAAATAGCCAGGCTTAAGTAGCATTAAAAAAGCTTCAACTCGACATCATTTATTCTTTTTAGTCACGAATTTAAGTTAGACGGAATGACAGATACCCTAGAAAATGTGTTTTATTTTAATCTTTATTTTATTGTGCGGGTTTTTATCCACACGAATGTACCCCATATATCCTAATCAATCCTATTCAATCATAATATTATTATGTTAAACAACTCGCACTGAATACAAGCTACCAATTTGCATAATATCTATGCAATTTGTGACTTGGGTTCTTTTAAAATAGATTGGTTTAGGTTTTACATCCATTATATTCAATTGGAATTCTTTAATAATTAATTGCATTCCATTTTCATTTCTGGTGCAATCTATCAACAAATGTTGTAAAATCTGTTCATTCATAGGTACCTATCCTCATAATTGTTTTCAATTAAATAGTTAAAACATGTTAGTAAGCTGGGTTCAGTTAATTCATGTATTATGTTTCATTACATAATTTATACTCTTCTAATGATTTCTTTTTACTTAAAAAACGTTGATAAATAAGCGGACAGCCTGCGATATAGTAAGCGGTTACTACTGTTACAGCGGTAACCACTTACTATTTCGCAGGTGATTATAGCCGATACCCGCTGTTGACCGTTGGAAATAGGGATTTAATATAGTATGCACTACAAATATAGGAAAGATATGACACGAAAAATATATGAACTTCGGAATTTTTTACTGCCGGATGACACGCATTAACCTTTAAGAGTCCACTCTTCGGTGCCATCACCGATATCCTTTAAAAGTATAGCACCTTCACTGTCAAGCAAGGTATACATAATTGGTAGCATTAAACTCTTCCACTCTGAATATATCGGTATCTCAATATCAGGTTCTTATGAGATAATTAGGTTAGAACTCAAGTAGTTACGTAAATAGGTATACTACTTATTCTGTATCTACTAATCCCACTGTCCCTCTTTGGATATAAAGGGTAATTTATACTGTGTTGTTTGCGTGTCTGTCAAAAGATTGTAAAAATAATTATGTAATGCCAAACTTCAGAAAAATAAATGCTTTAATTTGCGATAGTTCAATTATGAAATAGCCGACATTTCACCATATTATAAACTAAATTGAATGTTGTTGATTATACCTTTCTGACAAATACTAATAACAAAATACAGATACCTACAAAGATTATAAAACCGCATTAAAATTCTACTTCACTTTACTCCGTAAAAGCAGACTGAAACATTTTCATTCAGAAAATCCAAAAGGTACATCAGAAGTTACCATACATGTTATGAAACGGACTAAAAATGCGTCTGCCATATTTCTATTTCAAACGTCCATGAATTTTTAACTAGGGCAAACTGGCAGTGTCCTGTTTTAATCGGGGAAAGGACATAAAGTATACTTCGTAGTTATGAGTGGTTGGAATTTGTAGTGAATGAATGCGTTCTACCTGCGATAGCAAGTTTTGAATATAATTCCTTCTGTACGTTACAGTTTTGGCGATATGTTACTAGTTTTTATTTAGTTATTAGAAATTCTATAATTAGTGTTACGCGATGGAAATAATATCGAGGATTTAAAAGAATATTTTTTTGTATTTTGATCGTTGATATTTGACTGTTACTGAATATTCGAATCATAATTGAATAATTATTCGAATCACGGTTTAATGGCAAATTTTGTTTTTATTAGTCGATCCTATGTTGGCCTTTTTTCATGTTCATCTTTGTTTCTTTTGTGTTTTGGAGAAGTTTGATGAGCTTGTATATACGTATAATCAATCGATAATCAGCACAGGTGCAGAGTGAAAACTGTCATCGATTGTAATGTGTTTATATCTGACACAGGACAATTATTTGTACCTTATTATTTTGTATCTGGTCTTAATTAGAGTCCGTTAATTGTGCATATTATGTTTGCTAAGTCCATCGCGACACAGGGCTTCAACCCTGGTGCAGAAGTAGTCATTTTCTATATGTCTCTTTGGTCCCGTAGCATAAGTGCGTGTTTATGTTTGGGTGCGATCGTGAAATATGGTCACTGGCTGGGCAATGTGCAGTTACGTTTCCTAAGAATAATTTTTATTTAGAAGCACATGGTCCCAAAATATACTCAAAAACACACAAAAGGAACCAAAAAGTGTTGATTAAATTAAAGAAATTGAACGTTAACAATTAAACGTACGTAATAATCAAATTAATACATTAATTTGATTCTTATGTTCATCTAAAACATTACTTAATAGTTTTCAGTATAGACAGAGATATTCTGCTCTCTTAGCAGATTTATAAAAATAATGTTTGCCACGACAACATTTTACGCCAAGAATAATAAAATTCAAATTATCCTGGCTTCCAATATTCTCCTCGCTGTCAAGTGTTCAGCCAATCGAATAGCTAATCAAAGGTTGTACCGCAAAAATACAAAAACTGGCAAATCAAATAGAGCGTTTTCCTGCCAAATCCATAACCGGACTAAACCAGTATTGTCCCGTCACGCCCGTCGAAAACGGGACACAAAGGGGCACTCCGCAATCACGCTGTTTGTAAATCTTTCACGTACACACGTGAGTCGGAATATTGAGTATTGAGTCACACGGCTGAATACCAAATAATAATTGTGTAGCGCTAAATATTGCGCTATGTTATGTTGGAAATAGGGTGGTTTATGTGGACGTAAACGGGGTATTAAGTAAGCAATATGATGAAATACGAGGGCGGAAATAATATAACATTGCGACCAGATAGTCGTAAGATGTGAGTAGCATTTCTGATAATGGCTTTGTTTAACATAAGAGAGTTCAGAAGGCTAACGTTCATAATTACATAGTTAAGGATAAAGTTCTAAAGATGGAAGGAATAAAATGGAATGGGAGAGATACATACCTCTCCTATTCCTTTTCATTCTTCCCACTTTTGGTTCTTTATCCATAGAGTCGGCAACGTGAAAATGATAATCATGCTATATTTTTTCCTTAACGAAGATTAGTGCAGGGGGCACTAGGAATACTGCCTATATTAGGGTGGACTTCAAACATTCAAACAACAAGCATAATGAACAACCAGACTCAGAACAACTATTTGTGGATATCACAAATTTTATCTCTTGTGAGTTCCATAACTCTGGGCTTAGCAGCAGTGGTGAAGCGACCACATAAAACAGTACGCCTTCCTTGCAGTCAAGCAAGTGATGATATCCTACGGTAACTGCTTACCATCGGGAGGACCCTACCATCGTATAATTAAGAGTCAACAGTAATATAAACTATATTGACTCCCGCCTGTTTTTTCCTGAAGAAGTCGCGCCGCGCATCTCTAAGGCCTGGAACGTTAGTGATTTGGTTTCTAGCTCTGTGAAATAAACAGAGAGAGTGTATTATATCTACAGTTCGTCAGCTCTGCATAAATCCTAAGCAGTTAAAGCCAGCCTTCTACCTTCTAGTACTGTTACTCAAAATGTCGTTTCATGAAATCCTAGCACAATTTTCCCGTCCCTAAAATTGAACTGAACCTGGCACGTGTGAGCTGATGTTACGCCACCGAACCAACGAGGAAATCGTCATCGTATTCAATTTGTTATCTTACCCTATGTTATCTTTGTAGCAATGTATTGAACAAGAAATATTTCAAAGAAATTCCAATAACTATAGAATAAATATTTTTAAAACAAGCAATTAATTGAATGTATACAGTTGATAGAGTCTGAGAGAATTTTCCAGGCATCGAGTAAGTTGCTTGCTAACAGCATATTACAATCTTTTACATGAAATCAATTTATAAAATCTATCTTTACTTATATCTAACTATTTCTATTAAACTGGGCTGGACAAGGCTGTGTTAGTAACTACATTGCAAATATTTTTACAAAACTCAAAACGAGAATTTTTGCCTGCGATTCTTTACGTCCATATCTTCCTATATTCACACAATCTAAAGCTATTTGAATGGCTTTCACAGCTCGATAGGTTAAGGTTCAACTTGAAATCTAAACTGCGTTTGATTCAATTTCTTTTAGTAAAACTGAAGACATAGTGCATAGTGTGAATCACGAATATTATGGTACGTTAGTCCTACAGTTCACCGACAGGCAACAATTCGCCTGTATACCTATAAGTAAATAATAAATGTCATGGAGAACTCATACCACAAAAGTGTTACATAAATATAAAGAAGCGAAAATCTATACCAATATATATTATATATTGTCTTATGTTTACGCGAATGTTATACATTGAAATTTTTTATTACATAATTTTGAAAACTTTAACACTATTATATTATTGAACTTTACTACTATTTAAGCTATATATTTTCTAATTAAAACTATTTATATTTAAGTTTACACTTTGCCCTGACGTTTCGGTTGCTTTACAGCAGCCATGTTCACGGGGAGACTAAGATGGTAGTCTTAGTCTATTTTTTTTAATGTAATAACAGTGTTTAAAGTAAAATAAACAACGCGACAAAATCCGTATAAAAAGTGTTTAATTTCAATATATATTATATAAGCAAAAGTAGCCTTTTATAGTTTTACGGTGAAGTTGGTAAACCTATTTTGATGCTATATGAAGGTAAGTTTTAAATATCAAATAACGTGTAATTAGGCAAACACCAATGAAACTTTCTTGAAAAACGTATGTAGTATGTATGTAGAGGGTAATAGCCGGTACCTACATATTTGAAAAGTATTCAAATATTTAAACTGTACATGATTCCAGATGAACATCCTAATCCTAACTAATATTATAAAGGCGAATGTGAGTTTGTTTGTTTATTTGTTTGTTACGCTTTTACGCCTTAACTACTTGACCGATCATCATGAATTTTCACATTCACATTATCAGAAGTACAGAAAAGGACATAGGGGCAAAATCTAGTGGGCTATATATAATTATCTACTAAATGACACCTATTCTAATTGTTGTCATTAACCTGAGCGAAGACTGGGTCTACATAAAAATATAATGCTTTCCAGCGACTATAGCCGAGGCGCTTAAGGTCTCGCAAATAAAACATAATGGAATACAGGTCAGAGTATTTATAGAGCATATTCATAGAGTGCGCACAGATAAGTAGATAAAGCTTGGTACTCCGTGAAAAGGGGTTAGCTCTCGACTTGTCATAACACATTGCCACTTTTGTAGAAGAGTGTTTGTAACGCTAAGCTAGTGACTCAAAGTCAAAGAATTGTGGTTGTAAATCCTAACATTGATATGTACTGTATCTTTATATATAATAGACTAGTGCCTGTTTCCATTATAGATGGATATGGTGGATAGATAAAGTAAAATTTCTGCTTACTACGATCTTAGCATATCAGTCATTTGAATCACTTTTATCACATTCTTCATAGACGAACTTCGGTTTATGGTCCTCTTAGGTTTTGCCCTTGCCATAGACCCATTGAAATTATCGTGATAGCAAAAAAAAGGACAATAGTATTACTCTTTTCTTACAATGTCCTTGACTAAATCCCAATTAAGGTTTTAAATTGCTTGCTATCCCCTCTTGCTTGCATGCTTTTTGTTAAAGGTAAAGTTTTATATTCTATTAACAATTACATAATAATATTAATCAACATATTATACAGAAACAAATTATTTACAACAAAATAAAGAGTAAAAGAACAAGAATATATACATGCTTATGTTACGAGTATGATCATATACCCAGTGCAATGGTAGAGATTGAACCTACGACATTTCGATCACCTATCAGCCCTATCTTCTTTGATTATTGCCGCTTATTAATCACATAAATATTCGACTACATCGATTGTTTAATCGATAATTTCACATCACTGCTACTAATCAAACAAAAAGAAAACAACACTTTTCAGTTAAATGTTTAATTTACTTCCTGAAAATAAATCGTTCCAAATGTGTTTCTACTAAATAAATAAGCTTGAGTTGGCTTAACTTTTGCAGCGTAATTCTGTCTCATTTCAAAACGTCGGCGTTTTAATTATTAATGACTAACCCTCATTAAAATAAGTTTCGGAGACAAATTCATTCATACTTTTCATGTTGAAATCTTTAATATTTATAAGAAAAATTGTTCCTTCCGCGAACTTAGATTATATTACAGTTTAATTTATTAATATCTTTGTTTGGATAGAGAAACACAAAACAATGCAATACCTTTATCTCCTCTGTTTGTTAACAGAGTTTCCTTTATTTAATTTTATTCAGTAGCTATTGACGGCTTTAGTGTTATCAATGAAACAAGTTTGCATATTTGTTTAAAATACTATCTCCTGGGCAATTCAAGAGATGCGTGGTTGAGAAAGTCAATGAAATAGTTCATTAACTATAAGCATAGTTGCCGAATTTCATTTGTAATAAATAAATTATTGTTTTGTCATACCAGAACTAATACTTGTAACATATTACTACTATTTTTTGTAATCTATATATTATTACATGAAGCAAAAACTTTTTACGACAATTGCACGGATGGAGGAGTATGAAATTTGGCACAGTTAAAGAATGGAAATATATGGAGAAGGAGCAGCGAATTCTAAAATGCTTATAAAATATTAATTAGAAATACATTAAATTAATGAAAAAACACTACACGCACACAACCATGCATTTTACACAAGCAGTCGAATCGCGTTCGTAGTATTTCGGCATTGTTCGGTTGACTTCGTAGAATGTTTCGTAACTATGGTTACATACATATGTATGTGGACTAGGTGACTAAATGAAATATTATTATAAGGGTATTAAGTTAAAGACAATAAAACTTAAATAACGATCAAATTTAAAATTTAAATTTTTTTTTAATATGGATGTCCATTAGCCATTGAAGGAGCCACTGTACAAAAAATCAACTCAACCAGAGAAGAATGACGCTCTTACCTTGGTTTGTTCTATTTTTACCTTTAGACTGCTATCAATAAGCCAATTTTATTTTAATTTGAATTAAGATAGCTACAGCATAAATATCATAGGCATAGTAATCGCAGACCAAATTGCAGATAACAACTAATTTCATATAACTTAATACATTATATTCTGTAAATAGAAAATACTAGGGCATGAACAATTTAATACGGGCCCTTTCTACCGCAAACCATTTGAAACATAACCAAACACGAATAAACATTCCCAAACCCTTTCCATAAACTTTCAGTATAGAACTTTGTATATTGAACCGAATGTGAATGTATATGTGTGTGTGTACGTGTGTCGTCCTCCATACGTCACAGACTGTTATTAATCAATTAGGTATCGACTAACCCTTGTTTGTGTAGATTTTAATATGCCTTGTGGGTCTCTTGTGAAATATGGTTTATAAGCTTACGTATATACCTAATATAGGAAGGCATAGCTAGATATGATAAATCTAGGCAGTAGGCTCGAAGGAAATTGTGCTACAATTGGAAATTAATGTCAATATTTTCAGAACTAACAGTAACTTCCTCGATGGTATTGTGTCATTGTGAGGTCTTGAGTTCGGTTTTTGGTTAAGGCTGTATTTCTAGTTTTTCTGTTAAGATATTCTTAGAAGCTTCACGAAGGCTGTAAATATATCAAATAGGCTTAGTAGTAAACAACATCTTCATCAATCAAATATTTTTCCTTAAGAGCCTTTATACCTTGTGGCCTGTTCCGAGTGGCAACGAACGCCGGACGAACAAATAATTGTCATATTTTAAGGGCTTATGTTTAACTTATCACCAGATATAGTAAAATATAGCAGTCAAAAATAGTAAATGATTACCAAAATTAAAACCGTAATATATTTAAAGATATCAAAATAAGTCGTGTCCAATTTTTGGGTGGGTTTAAGAAGGAACTCTTGAAGAAATGCTTTATGCACTGTCCATCGGCTAGGAGACGTCACCGGCGGGGTGTGTGGGACTCCCAGCATGAAGTGCTGGTGTACCCACTAAAAAACCTGGGGTGTTCCCTCTCTCACACAATGGGGGGACCAGTTGGGAGCTCTTAAAAGATTCATCCATAACTGCCCACCCCCCCCGTGTGGGTGCGGGTCAGCGCAAACGGACCCGACTACCTCTCGTCCCCAGGAGAGAGCCTCACCGCTCTCCCCTTTCGACGTTAGAAGGCGCTCGGGAACACCGCGCCCTCTTGGGACTCTTAATTTACGGGTGGCAGGGTTCCCTGAGGCCCTGCCACACGGAACCCCTAGGTGGGGGCAGGAGAGCGACATAAGCGCTTCTCCTGCGCCCCCTCCTCCGGCGGCGGACATGCGGGGCGTAAGGATCTTCCTCACGCCCCCGTTCCGTCGCCTCCTTCTGCAAGAAGACAGTCTCGCAGAAGGACCTCATTGCATCACAGCACCTGTCGTCGGTGACCATCTTGGATACGACGGTCGGCAACGAGAGGTCAGGGCCAGTCACGGCGACCAGGGCGGACCCTTCCGAGATGGAATGCAGTGATTTGAGGCGCATATGTGCTCGTTATGATATATTTTAGTAAGCATATTTTGCTGCGCAATTAGTATTTTTGGTGGTCATTATATTTAATCCCTATTTTGAGGCTTTAAAATATAATTACTTTATTCGGGATTTATTTAACAAATATTTTTATTACAAGCTCAATTCAAACTTAAAAGTATATCACAGATGTAATCGCACTTTTACTATGTAAATAATGGATCGGAAATGTTAGATGCGTAATGTGCGCAGTAAGAGGATCACATGTATAAATAAGTATATTCCGTCTATGAGACCTTTACCTTAGACGTTAGAGAGTATTAAAAACATTTAATAACTGAATCCCAAATATATTAATATAATAATTTTAAAATCTCAAAATACAACCATTATTTGCGGCGTCGCTAGTCGGAACAGGTACACTTTTAAAAAATATTTGATATGAAGATGTGTTTTTAAGGAATATATCAGTTTAAGTCTGCAAATTTAGGTGACCTAAAAACATACCTGGCCAGATATTGGTCTTATATAGGTACTACATCTGCCGATGCTTCCGGGCTATAGGTAAAATAAGTCTATGAACGTATGAAAGTGTTATGAAAGAGGGTATGAAAGTTAATACACGTTTGCCTAGTGCCCTAATCATTATTGAAAATTTGAGGAAAACTTGAAATATGAAATGATATAATATATTTCTAACATTAAAAAAGCTGTTTCCAATTCCTATTGATAACACTAAAGCTCGTCAATAGCTACTCAATAAAACAAAAAAAGAATCGTTTTGCAAATAGAAAAAAATTTGTACTGAACTGTTCTGTCTTTGCCCATTTGTATTAAATATTGATGTCTGCCAAAAATTCTAGCTCACTTCAGAAGGAATTTCAACTATTATCGTCATAGCAAATATACCTTTTTTATTATTGCCTTTTGGAAGCGAGCAATTGCAAAAAAATGCTCCAATAATACTGCATTGATAACAGTTGATTTCGTCCATGTACAATCGTTTTTTTTTTGTTTTAGTAGGCGTCGGGTCCATTGGAATGCTGCGACAACGCTTGGCGCGTGCCATCGGCCCAAATGAAATTTTATTCCCAACTACAGCGGAGCGGTGACATATTAGTTGGGATTGTTGGGAACGGGCATGACAATTAAATACATTGAATAACTGCTAACGGACCTCCGTTAGCAGTATAAGCTTCAATTTATTACTTATACGATTTCCGACCAGATATCTAAAGTTATCTAGCTTTAGATATCTGGTCGGAAATAGTATAAGTAATAATTTCTGTTAGGTAATTTCTAAGAAAAACACAGTCTTAAATAGTGATAGTGTCCGCTAGATGACAATAAACTTGAACTCAATAATCCATAGATATACAAGCAAGAGAATCTATACATTAATATGTAAACAGAAACCTTTGTATATTTTTCGCATATTGTGCGCCCGGAGAGATATTATAGTATGAACTCAAAGAGCAGAAAACTAATATTTATAAAATAGTAAGAAACGGTTGGATTTCGACCACTAGTATGTATAATTTATATAACAAAAGCCTCGTCATAGGTAACGCAACTAATGTATTTGCAATGTGGCAAAATATGTCAAGATTAATAATTTTATTTTTTATCAAATTCAATACATCTGCGTCTATATAGTAATTGCTATTTTACTTTTAGCATGTATCTATTCACATGTGTACATACATATAAGTAAAATAGAAATGTCTGTTTGTTATATCTAAATCAACGTCTTTTGTTAAGCATGAATATTAACTTGGATGCTACAAAAACAACCAACCAATTTTTCTATTTTTGATCATTAGTTTATCTGTCTATTAATACCTACAAAATGATCTTTGGCGTTACTGCCTCAAGCCGAAGATCATTTTCATCATTCAACATCGAAATGCTACAATCACACACCGGTAAGGAATCGTGTGCGACGAGATCTATGTTACTACATTTCTATTCAAAATTTCAGGCAACTAAATTCGCAAGAGAAATTTTGTTTAAAATCATTCCTCAAAGTTTGAACAGGTATGTGAAGGAATTTTAGAATTTTACTTGTATATTCTTATATTTTGTTTATGCTAGAATGTAGCGGTTGACAAATTTTGCGTCTGAACATTGTTTGTTATGAATTTCAAAGGTTATCAATATAGCTGCCGGGTATTCCCACAAGCACTTCTACGCTCACAATATTTTGTGTACTGATGGTCGGTCAGTTGTCGAAATACGATCACAACTTATAATTTTTCATACAAACTTCTGCTTTATTTATACCAAGTGACATACTACCCAGTGAGCGTAATATTGAAAAGGTTTACAAAGTTTTCTATCCACGTATCTTATCATTAACCCGGCGAGAATGTGGTAGGGTATCATACCCACCATGTTACTTATATGTGCGTAGTTTTTGTTTGTGATATTTAAACTTGTTGTTACTTTGAATACCTAGAGTTAAAGAAGTGTGAGATGGGATAGTGACGTGATCGCAGTGTCACGACAACCTGCGCTTGAGTTATACGCTTGCAAACTGCGTTCAGGTATGTGATACCCTGCCACATAGCTGGTGCATATAATTCGTGACAAAAACTAATATTACCTTTTCTGCTATTTTAGCTTACTTTCTTAGTTGTATTGTAAGTTTCAATAGAAAATGGACATTGAAAGTGGAGAAAACTGACTACGGTTCATGCTGGAAGAAGAATTAGAAAATACTTCCCATGACGCGAGCTCTGGAGAAAACAAAATTGATAGCGCTATGGGAGACCAGAGAATGCCCGATATGATAACATTCTACAATTCTCAAGCTGGAGTAATTTATTACGAGATGTTAAATATAGTTACTGTTAAAGCAAATATAATTTTTCTTGAAAATCAGGGCAGAGACACCAAACGAACCGATTTCATCCGTAACTTAAGATTAGCTTTAGTTTACGAACACCTGCAGCTGCGAAAGGACCAAAAAAATATTAATTAATACTCAAAATGTTCCTGGCCATTATGTTAGATATGTAGTCTGCCCGGACAAAAGGGATCGAAAAACAAAATACGCACGTGCAAGCTGTGGAAAGGCTATCTGTATGGAGCATGCCACATTCTTTTTGCAAAAATTGCATTGATTTGAACCCCAGTTCCTAAGATGTTCCTAAGATATTTTGTTATTTTAATTTAGTTTACATAGATACTTATTTCATGTCCTAACATAATTATGTTTAAGTTTTTGTTATAGAAAAATTGTTTTCTTTAGTTCCTTTGTAGTTTTTATGAGTGTGAAAATTTTCGTTGAATATTCATAGTGATTTGTTTCCAGTTTAGTAAAATATAAAACAATAAGATGGCACAAATGTTTTATTTCCAATATGTTATAATACAGTCTTATTATAATCGTCGGCCTCGATGGCGTAGTGGTTACTGTAACCAACTGCCACATCTGAGGTCGCGGGTTCGATTCCCGCACATGTCAAACATTTGTGTGCATGAACATGGATGTTTGTCTTGGTCTTGGTGTTTCTATGTATAATATGTATGTATTTACAAAAATAAAGTATATGTATGTTTATCCATTGTCTAGTACCCATAGTACAAGCTCTGCTTACTTTGGGCTAGATGGTGTTGTGTGTGTGTGTATGTGGTAGAATATTATTATTATTATTAATAATAAAACAATTAGAATAACGTATTTTTTTATAAATCAAATTTCACGGTCAATTTTGTAAACGGGTATATTATATCCTGCCACATACTTCTTGTTACATTTTTCACCACACTCTTGCCGGGTTAATAAATACTTGGATAGCGTAGTGGTATAAATGATCACCTTGCCTACTGCGCTTAGTGCTGTGGGTTCGATCCCTACATGGGACAAACATTTGTGTGGCCCACAATTAGTAATTCTTTTGGTAAATTTGGTAAAGTCCGCGACACAAGCATAATGCTTCAAGCCCGAAATCATTAATTAATAAAAAATCTAAGAGAAATGCAACTACCGAACGTTTACTAACATGTGACATAGGTGATCTATTTATTCCTTACTCTAAAAATAAAGAACCATATTTTCATGAGCACATGCTCCAGGCAATAATAAAAGTAATAAAATAATAAGGTATAATACTTTCCAATCTAATAAAATACAACAGTGATAGCCTAGTGGGAAACCGTTGGACTGACACGCAGAGGTCTCGAGTTCGATCCCAAGGCGCGCTTCTCTGACTTTTCGAACTTATGTGCGTGTTAAATAGTTAATCATCGCTTGCTTTAACGGTGACGGAAAACATCGTGAGGAAATCTGCATGTCTAAGAGTTCTCAATGATGTTCTCAAAGATATGTGAAGACTGCCAACCCGCACTGGGCCAGCGCAATGGACTATGGCCTAACCCTTCTCACACTGAGAAGAGGCCCGTGCCCAGCAGTCGAACAGTTTAATTTAGGACTGATATTACTATTATTACATTACTTTCCAATGTTTACGACATCATTATGTATACTTAGATATATACATACATATCTTCACACCTATATCCTAGCAGAATAGGCAGAGAAACATTACAACTCAGTGTGATACCGTTTTGCCATTCTACCCACCACAGTTTTGGGCTCTGTGCTGCGTCAAAAATTCTTATCAAAAAAATAAGAGCTCGCATTCACTACCGCTGGGTAACGAAATCATTCAGTTGCAAATATTATAAGATTAATATACCTTTCAAAAACCTACCTTACGTCAAAAATTACCATATTATTACTAAGAAAGTTACCCGAAAGTTACTCAATGTTGACATATAGAGCGTACAATCGGCTCAAATGAAACGCAACTGCACCTGCTGTTATTGAATGCTAACGTAAACGTATTACTTCGGAACGGTATTCAAATCACATTCGTATAATATTTTTATTCGAATACTGAAAGAATTGGAAGATGAAGTATATAATAGTTATCGTAATAGGTAATTTATCAAACGATTAATTTCGAGTTACTATCAGCAACGTATGAACAGGTATACGTGTTTTATTGCATATAGATATATAGTTATACATAATAATAAATCCAAACAAATATTATAAATGTGAATGTGAGTTTATTTATTTGTTACTCTTTCACGCCTAAACTGCTCGACGAATCATCATGAAATATCGCATACACGTTGTCAAGGGAACAAAAAAGCACATATGGTACCTTTCATCCAGAAAAAAACACTGTTACTAACCTACCTAACCTACATTTATGCGAATGAAGTCGCGAGCAAATGCTAGTAAAAAGTAAATAATAGCTTATTGGCTGAAGATTGACATAGGTTACTTTTTATCCCGAAAAATGTACGGTTTCTATGAAATAGTTATGTTTCCTTCGAACCAAAAGAGCAAAGCCACAGTTTAAAGCTAGTAGAAAAATAAATTTAACATTTTACGTTTATCTAAATTTTATTCACACTACAAAGGAAAACTTGCTTCAGCCTGAGGAAACCTGAAACCTGCAATCGGTACAAAATACAAATAGAATTTAGATTCCAAGTAGTTTCACTGTACAATTCAGTCGGTAGAGTATTACCTGCTTTGAAAGGACTGTGTCATTGGTTTCTTATTTCAAATTATAAAAGCTTATTTTATAAGAAAAATATAATTTTCTAATGCATACATACATAGTATCACGGAAGGTAACCATGTTGTTTTACATAATATTGTCTTATGTTTACGCGAATGTTATACATTGAAATTAAACGACTTTATACGGATTTTGTCACGGTGTTTATTTTAAAACACTTGATTACATAATTTTGAACTTTAACACTATTACTATTAAACTTTACTGAATTTAAGCTATTTAAATTAATGAAAACTATTTATATTTAAGTTTACATTTTGCTCCGACGTTTCGGTTGCTTTACTGCAGCCATGTTCACGGGGAGACTAAGATGGTGGATCATTGAGACAACTACTTAGTGTCTTCAGTCTTAGTGTTTTAAAATAAACAACACGACAAAATCCGTATATAGTAGTTTAACTTATTGTTTAACCTTGATAAATCTTTATGTGTCCAATAAAGTGTTAGTTAACTACTAAAATCTTCGAGAATCATTAGAAACCTCGGTAACGTAGCAGGAGTGCAAGCGATTTTTTTTATATATTGCTCGTCACAATGATCACAATCCGCCTGATGGTAAGCAGTCGTGTAGTCTAAGAGCAGTGGCCTCCACACCGTCCTCATACCATCGGAGGCGATGTCTCTACTTTGACGGCCTGAGAAGGTGCTTTTTCACGCCCCGCTTAAAGGACCCAAGATTGAATAAAGAAGAAAACACGTACCTTGGCAGAGAATTCTATGCCTTGATCGTTCGCCAGAGGAATGAGGACCCAAACTTGTTGGTGCGCGCTCTAATCGACTCCACCGTGTAAGGATGGCATCTGAGCCCAGCACGCGTTGTTCTGGATAGGAAAGGCGAAGGCGGAATAAAGTGGAATAACTCTTCAGAGCACTCCCCGTGGTATATTCTGTAGAAACATGCCAATAAGGTAATGTCCCTACGAAATTGCAGAGGTTCCAATGAACTCGTGACGTCTGGATTTCCGATGTTACGGATTGCGACTGCGGGATTGGATCCAGAGTCGGTCAAAGTGTTATTGGGTTTGTCGGTTAAAGAAATGTCAATAGCAGTGTGGTTACGTAAGGCCTAAAATTATTAGCTGGCATAACGTGTTTGTAATACACCTCATCTTTCCAAGATATGACGTGAGACTATATAACTGTTGTTGACTATATAACTGATGTTGCGAATATTCGCAACCGCATCCGCAATTGCGAAGCTTCCGCATCGTTTTATACATCTACATCCGCATCCGCAGTAATCAACGCGGATGTTAATGCGGATCCAGATATAGCGTAGGTTAAGGACAAGAAAGAAAACAATTGTTCAGTAGAGCGTGTTTAATTTATGAACCTTTGCAAAACAGGCTTTAATCTGCGAAGGCGGTGATATTAGATACTTTTTATTAAATGATGAGATGCACAATTTTCATCAACATTCGCATTCGCAATTGCGGAGCTTCCGCATAAAATTGGATATCCGTAACCGTATCTGCATCCGCGGATGTGGGGCTTGAAATATCCGCATCCGCATACGCTACTGTAAAAATATCTGCATCTACAACATCCCTGGTATGTAACAAATAATGTAAGTGTCCCAGTTTCTGATGTCCTAACTTCACGTATCCACAGCTATCGTTGACATTACAATTCAACAGTCAGGACTGTCGCTTCGTCGAAATATACCACCTTCCCGAATAGCCACAGTGACAACATTAACTCCTATATGACCATGTCTAGCCGAGTAATCAAACCTAAGACTGCACAAACAGCTATTGCTTCCTTTACTCTATAAGGATTATTTTAGATCGCCGGGTGATTTTTAAGTAAAACGACGTGTAGTTATTACGAACGTTTATTTGCAACTGCTAAATCATTAGACATCATTCGATACAGTGGACTGTAAATAGATATATGCATATACATATAGTATGTAGGTGGTTCATACCACACAAAACTCTAATCCATTTAGACATTCCGCCCGCCAAAGAATATAGTTCTTTAACTACATTTTAACAAAATCATTTAACTCATAGACCTATATTATGTACTTATGCGTAAACATAATACATATTAGCTGTAAAAAAAAAGAAAAAAACTTGTGACATTTTTACTTCACACAAAATCTTAACATAAATAACAATTGAATAACAGAATAACCTATGTATGTAGGTCTTCCTGATTTGCAAGATGTAAACACTTTGCATTTTGAATAACATTGATGTCTAACATGATAATTTTATATGTACATACATAGCTCAACTAAACGATGCAGATAAATAATGTGTTTGGGTAACTCATTAAGTACCTGTATATAGTATATAACATAAATACAATGTTTAAAGGTTCTTTAACAGGTAGGTAATTTACATGAATAAAAATACAATTATCTACCTATAATAGGCTACGTTAGAATTTTTACAGTATAATAGGTATGATTAAAAACAAAGCTTATTTAGTTAAAATACAAATTTTGCTCACTGGACGCTTCAATTCTCCGGTTTTACACTTCACAGATACAACTCGAGTTACATTATCTGGTCCAGGGTATTTGTTGACTATCTTACCAAGTAACCATTTAGCTGGAGGTAAATAATTTTCCTTTATAACAACAATATCGCCTATTTCTGGTTCATTACGTTTAGTGTTCCATTTATATCGTTGATTTAAATTAACTAGGTATTCTTTATACCACCTATGCCAAAAATCTGTAACAATCTTTTGCGTCAATCGCCATCTATCCAAACCAACTACATTAGAGTTATTAATATAATCTTCATCTGCAATATTTAACAAGGATTCACCTACCAAAAAGTGACCTGGTGTCAAGGGTAGAGGGTCATTTGGATCATCGCTTAACAAAGAAATCGGCCTCGAATTTAAACACGCCTCCACTTGCGCCAGAACAGTTGACATTTCCTCGTAGGTAAGGGTACTATTTCCTACTACCTTTTTTAAATGGGTCTTAGTGCTGCGCACCGATGATTCCCATAAACCGCCAAAATTCGGTGAGTGGGGAGGAATATAGTGCCATGTGGTTCTTTCTAAAGAAAGTAACTCTGCTATTTCTCCCGGAAGAGAAGATCGGGTACTATTAAACATTTCTCGCATTTGTTTATCGGCGCCAACAAAGTTAGTGCCATTGTCACTGTATAAATCCTGACAATGACCCCTGCGAGCAGTGAATCGCCTAAAGGCGGCAATAAAACCTTTAGCCGTCATATCAGTCACGGCTTCTAAATGGACTGCTCGTGTCACCATGCATACGAAGATGCAAATATAGCTTTTGTAGGACTTAGCTCCTCGACCTGGTGAAAATCTGATAAAAACAGGGCCACAGTAATCCACGCCAGTAGACTTGAATGGTTTACTGGGCTTTACCCTTGCCTCTGGAAGCAAACCCATAAGAGGAGTAGTCTGTTTCGTGGAATATCTCAAACAAATAGTGCATTCTCTAAAATATTTTTTAACTCGCTCTTTAGCACGTAATATCCAGTATTTGGATCTTAGAAAGTTTAACATAGCCTGTGGACCACCGTGCAATGTTTTTTCATGAGCATGCGCAATTAAAACTTTGGTAAAATGATGTTTACCAGGCATAATTATCGGATGTCTTGTATCGTAACTTGCGTCCGATTGTGCTATGCGTCCACTGACTCTTAGTATCCCTTTTTGGACTACAAAGGGACAAAGAGATCGTAATTTACTCTTTTTAGGTACACATTCTCGAATCTTTAACTGTTTTATTTCAAATGAAAACTCGCGCTCTTGTACTTGTTTAATGCATGATAATAATGTTTCGCTCATTTCTCTTGGTGTAATAAATTTAGGTAGTTTAGGTCTGTTATCTTTCTTTAATTTAAAATTCAAAACTCGTCTACAATATGATACAATTTTTAATAATTTATTTAATGATGAATATTTTGACCACAAATATTCCTCATCCACATCAGATATAACAGTTAAAGATTGGATCCGTTCCTCTTCATGTGTGTCTTCAATAAGTTTGTTATCTATAGGTATTGTAGTTTCTGACAACCACTGTGGTCCTCTCCACCACAATATATGCTCACTCAACTCATTGGGCTGCAGACCAAGCGAAGCACAATCCGCAGGGTTTGTCTCCGATGAGACATGGCTCCACTGGTTACAGTCCATAATACTTAATATAGTGGACACTCTGTTACTAACGAATGTTACCCATCGACTTGAGCCTCCTTTTAGCCATGCTAACACTATGGTGGAATCGGTCCATCCATAGAGATGTTCCTTGGGTATCTCTAGAACTTGTGATACCTCACTAATAAGCTTGGCCGCTAAGGCAGCGCCACATAATTCAAGTCGGGGAATGGAAATCTCCTTTACAATTGGGGCAACTCGAGTTTTTGCGGTCAGTAAATGTACATGCACTCTATTTAAACTATCAATGACTCGTATATAAACTACTGCCGCAAAAGCTGATTTTGAAGAATCTGAAAACACGTGTAACTCTCTCTTGCAATCTCGCGTAAAATTTATCCATCTAGGTATCTTAACATTTTGTAAATCTATTAGCTCTTGTCTGTATTTTAGCCACTCACAAAGCAATTCATCCTTCAAACACTCATCCCACTCAAGACCTGATTTCCACAATTTCTGAATTATAATCTTAGCATTAACTACCACTGGGGCAATCCAACCTAAAGGGTCATATAATCTCGCGACTTCAGATAATACTTTTCTTTTAGTAACTAAATCTTTAGGTTCAGGTAAGTTTAACACGTATTCAAAATTATCATTCTTTCTATTCCAACTCAATCCTAACACTTTAATTAAATCATTGAATTTTATAGGTTGTCTTTCACCCAACTCAGTCTTACCAATCTGCTCTAAAAACTCCTCATTGTTACTATTCCATTTTTGTAACTCAAAACCACCACTTCTCATTAACTCATTCATCTCCTCGTAAATTTGTATTGTCTCATTAACCGTATCAGCTCCCGCCATTAAATCATCCATATAATAGCATTGTTTTGTTATCCTCGCAGCTAATGGATACCTTTTCTTTTCTAACTCGGCTAGTCTATGCAATACTTTGACAGCTAAATATGGCGCGCATGCTGTACCAAATGTTAAACGTAACAGTTTGTAACGTTGTATGGGCTCCGATGGATTAAACCTCCAGACGATTCTCTGGAAATCGGTGTCCTCATATGCCACCCTCACCATCCGATACATTTTGGCAATATCGGCTACGATACAGATTTTATCATGCCGCCATCTCATCAGTATATGTCTCAAATCTTGTTGTAACCTTGGTCCAACAAGAAGTTCATCGTTTAGTGACACACTATTGTCACCTTTGCTCGAAGCGTCAAAAACGACTCTCACTTTTGATGTATCTTTATCTTCTCTCACCACAGCATGGTGAGGAAGATAGACAGCCTTACGGCTCTGTAATTCACTCTCAGAAACCACTCTCATATGATTCATGGTCAAGTACTCACTCATAACTTTATTATATTCTTCTCTCAATTTTAAATCTTTCGATAGCTTTCTCTCCAAATATTCTAACCTCTTTATGGCTCTCTGTTCTGTATTACCATATTGACATTTAGGATCATTCGTTGCAAAAGGTAATTTCACTATAAATCTACCTTCATTATCTCTCACTGTAGTTGAATCAAACAAATTCTCACATACTTTCTCCCTATCAGTCATATCCTTCTTTATTAAATTAGGCTCATCTTCCATCTCCCAAAACTTCTTAAGTAACTCATCCTCTTTCATATGTATATGCATGCTAATAAGATTATCTTTTACTAATGCTCGAGGTCCTTTTGAAATTCTTCCTGACAAAATCCATCCAAACAACGTATTTTGGGCTATTACATTACAATCAGGATGCTTCATAATACCATCAAGTAATATTTCACTATAAACCTCTGCACCTAGCAAAATATCAATCTTACCTGGCACAGCGTATGTAGGATCAGCTAAAGGAAGATTGTCCATTTTCACCCATTTGGGAGTGGTCAAATTGGTTGAAGGAAGTAGTGACGTTAAAGAATGCAACACATAAGCGTTAACTATGATGTAACTAGCAGGATTATAACGTGATTCCAAGCGAAGTGAAACCGTGTGTTTAATTCTCATACGACCATCTCCTAGCCCTGACACCCAGCCACTTACTGCTTTACGTACAAGACCTAATAATTGCACAGTAGACTCAGATACAAAAGATGCCTGTGACCCTTGGTCAATTAAAGCACGAATAAAATACTTAAAACCATTAGAACGGAATACCTTAATTTTAGCCGTCGCAAGTAGCACGCTGTTGGGTTGTAGCTCCTCTCTAGAAAATGTAGCAGTAATGTTTGTGTCACCTCGTGATGTACTCGCTCTCTCATGTTGTGGTTCACTCGTTGACACTGCAGTTGCCTGCTCCTTACTACTGGTTGGCTCCTGGTTATCCCTCTCGAAGTGTAACATCGTGTGATGTCTCCTTCCACATTTTTTACAACTAAATGCTTGACGACACTTAACGACCGCATGTGTCGGGGATAAGCAATTAAAGCATAATTTAGTTGTTTGTACAAACTCCTGTCTTTCCTTAGGTGTTATAAGGCTAAACCGCTTACACTGGTTGAGATAATGATTCTCGTGGCACATCGGGCACTCTTGTTTACTCTTAGATTTGTCCTCTTTCTCTTTATCCTTCTCTACTGACGCATGAAACGATTTTGATTTAGCCGCAGGCTTAGCTTGTTGTGTGTCACGTTTTCCGTTCGTATCTATCATCTCTAAGGATCGAAATCTATACTCTAAATAATCTCTCAATTGTATCCAAGTAGGCAACTCATCACAGCTCATACTTAAATGCTGCTCCCACTGTTTGATAGATTCCGTATCCAATTTTGAAACAACTAAGTAAACGACAATTGCGTCCCAGGTCTCAGTCTTAATGCCCAAATTCTCCAAAGATTTAAGACAGGTAGACGTTGTATCTAATAAACTTCTAATTGCATTAGCTGACTCGTTTAGAATTTTCTTTGTGGCAAATAAAGACCTCATAACAGCATTGCAGTTATAACGCTTGTTATTGTAACGCCGAACTAACTGCTTCCAAGCTTCCTCATAATTGGATTCAGTCGTTGAAAAATTACTCAGCAGATTTAACGCTTCTCCACTCAAATTGCACTTAAGGTAATGCAGTTTCTGTACCGATGAAATACTCTTATTATTGTGTATTAATGAGGAAAACATGTCGAAAAAGGTTTGCCACTCTTCGTAGTTACCCCCAAAAGTAGGTAATTGTATGCGGGGTAGTTTTACATCACTGCAATTGTTGTTCGCGTTAATGGTAACTTCTGGGTTACGTAACTCGGTAACTGGAGGCAAAAACTGTTGCAAAGCTTCTCGTAAATTCGATTTATACTGCATATATAACTCTTCAAAAATCTCATATTTTCCTTCTGTAAAATATGCTTCCTTCTTACTTTTTGCTTTAACAACAATCTCCTTGTGTCCGTCTTTAAAATCTTTAAATAGTTGTTCTAACACCTCCAATCTCGTTTCTATATACTGACGTTTAATTCTTTCCTTCGAAGTTTTCTTAAAATTCCTCTCAGCTTTTATCAAATTCTCGAACATCTCATCTTGTAACGAAAAAAGTGCCTCCATTGTGGTAACAAAACACGTGGTAATCTCAGCAACTAATACTCCGGCCGGTCACTTATTTTAGGTAACAAGTGGCACAATAACAGTTTGTTAACTTTTATTTGTTTTAACACTCACTCAATGTACTGTTATTATGATTTACACCGAAAATCACATACACGTAGTAAACAAGAAGTAGTTCATAACGAATTTATTTAACAGTAATAACTCGTTAGTTAAAACTGTCTTATAATTTTTACATTAGGTAAACAAGTCGTCGGACGACACCTCACACTCAGGTAATAAAATCTTTTGTTCTCACGGGTCGGCCTCGCTCGATACTCATTAACACTATCCGGTTCGATTATGGACCAAATGTTTACTCTATAAGGATTATTTTAGATCGCCGGGTGATTTTTAAGTAAAACGACGTGTAGTTATTACGAACGTTTATTTGCAACTGCTAAATCATTAGACATCATTCGATACAGTGGACTGTAAATAGATATATGCATATACATATAGTATGTAGGTGGTTCATACCACACAAAACTCTAATCCATTTAGACACCCATTACCTCAATAAGTCAGCTAATATCCCATTATTGACGCCTTCCCACCCCATTACGTTACAATGATATTGAACGCACGCAGACACCGCGTGCCGTGCCGGTCGAAACTCATACATAATATATTTTAATGCATTGGATTAGCTTAGAACCTCTGGCAATAGCCCGCATAATGGCTGGGTAGGATGTGTGATCTGACTGGCTAATGGAAGCTTTATGAGAATTGCAGTTCTGGATAAGGCATCGCTACCTAAAACCTCGGTGTGTTGAAAATGTTACTTGGTGATTATATAGCTTTCTAATAGTGAAAGAGTTTTAAAATGTTTGATGTATATAGTTTTTGAGTTAAATTCTTACAAACAAACAAAAAATCAAACATTTCGTCTTTATAATATTATTATAGATAAAAGAAGACTTGCTCGTCTTGTGTATAAATTAAATGAAGTAAAGGGAGTATTATTAGGCGCTTAAATAGAATGTTTAAAGAGGTACTGACAAGATATAAAGAAACGTTTAAGTTTTATAAAACAAAACCACAAGATATTTTATTTAATAACGAAGGTGTAGTACACTCGCGTTTTGTCCACCATTAAGGTTTAATATAATTGAGGTTCAATCTAATAATATAATATAATAATATTCTACCACATACACACAACACCATCTAGCCCAAACTAAGCAGAGCTTGTACTATGGGTACTAGATAATGGATAAAAATATTGGCATCAAACAGGCAAAATAAAATTAAAATTATGTTACTAAGAATTGCCTCACAGACAAATCTTATAAAACGTTGGCTGATAATAGGCTCATAATAGGCTATGAACATAAGCACAAATTGCTACCAGTCTAACTGGAACTATTTCGTTCTTAAACCCGAATGTTACATATAAGTTTAAGTAAATAAATATTGATTGTTTAAAGCAGGTGTAAACCTATAGTTTCTGCCTACTCTCCCAGGAAACGATAGCCTACGTCGTAGGGTTAACTTTCAAAGCAGATACACTGACAATTTTCAAACTGAACTACAGCAAGCCAAACGAATAGCAATTGAAACGGTAACAATACAAGAATGTAACAAATGTACCAACTAGTCTTATTCCCGTTCGTTATACGCGGCGTATTGCCAAATTCAACTGACTTCAACCAACTCCGACTTCAATTTCAAGTACTTGTTTGGGCACACCGATGAACCGTGTAATGAACTCGGTAGAAACACACTGCTATGTAGGTAGATGTTAGGTTTCAATTTTGATTGTATTCAAAAGTCCAATACTGTGTGAGAAAGTGATCAATTGTTGTTTAGATACGTTCAGAAGCAATCAAGGTTTTGAATTTGGAATTTTTTAGTGATACGGTAAGAAGCAATCAGATTTTGAATTAGAAACCTTTTTAAGTGATAGCACAGCAATGAACATTGCATTCTAATTATATTTGAATTTGTTGAGAGCAATATTAAGTAGGTAAGTTAACTTTGTCCTTAATCATATTTTTGTCATATCATTTATATCCTTACTACATAGTACATACAAAAGACTAAAGACATGGTATAAGTATACACTTTAGGAACATATTTTTATGCTTTTTCAATTAGGAAATTATGTACGTCTTAAAAAAGGCTAATAGGTAAATAACCTATTTTTACTTAGAAGCTAAAACAGTTGACTGTTTGTGGTTATAATACATCCAAGGTGATAAAATATACGCTAAATAATCCTTGTGAGATGTTTCTTAGAGAAAATACTAGAATACATTAATCGCTCTTACATTAATACTGGATCGGTATACACAAGAATATTCATGAGTAAACGCTTACCATAGATATCTATGTAAACCACATTAAAAATTATAATTTTGGAAAGCTACATTTGAACACGATATTCAATCCGCAATATTCAGTCATACACATAAATTTTTTGCGACATTTAAAGGCGTCATTCCAGTCGATACTCTCGCACACTCCGTTAGGGTCGACACGACGATACATCGGCGGCGTACTGCCAAATCCCCAGAAGTTTCCAACAGTTGTTTGCGACTCGATGTTCCGTATAATGAACCGTCTTCGAGTGCTGTCTGTTTGTCGCAAAGTTTGCACTTTTACGAGTCTTAAGATTTGCGGCGAATAAGTTTTTATGATGTGTTTCGATTTATTGTTGGATTTAGTTAGAAAGGATTGCCTTGTTTGAACCGTGGTATAAGGTTGTGCTCATCTTTACGAGCAATTGTAACAACTAGGGTTCAATTCCCGCATCTGGTAAAGTCCTATCAGAATTTTATTGTTAGGAATTCTTACTAGCAACAGTGTCTGGAAATATTTCTATGTTAATATACCTCCGTTGCCTAAACGTTTGATTTAAAACATAGTAATTAACTTTTGAATGTAATATACTTCTGCCTACTGCTTTAAGATACACAAGCGTTACATTTTATTATGTCTATGTTAATCTTAGTCTCAATTCCTTAAAAATAGATCTGAATCTATTGCAGCAGGTATTTTATTCATCAATAACATATAAAGAATATAAACATAGGAAGCTGATCTACTTACATCCAACTATATAGCTCGGATCGCTAGTTATGTACCTAAAAGTCAAAATTCTATCTCTAATGTGGCGAAAAATACATGGATCAGATATTGGAAATCTTACACCTTATGCTTACTTTATGTAGCTAATTGAATTATATTTACGAAAAATATTCTAGAACGCAGCCAGTTCAATGTTGCACAAAAATATGTAATTGTTCTTGCAGTGTTTGTGTGTTTTATTACAAGGATAGCTCTTACTTATCTTATCTTATCTTAGGTGAGCAGCGATAGCTCAGTGAGGAGACCAACACTGACTGCAATGCAGAGGGTCTCGGGTTCGAACCCACATCGCGCACCTCTGATTTTCGGAAGGTATATGACTTTTCGAAATGATGTGCGTATTGATTGACAATTATCGCCTGCTCCGTGCCTCGGAGAGCGTGTTAAGCCGTCGGTCCCGGCTGCCATGAACATCTATGGCAGTCGTTGTCAGTGGGGAAGTCGACACAAAAGATTCCACTGGGTCCAAGTGTCGCCGTTCTGTACTGACTGGCCCCCGCACAAGATAAGATAGCTCTTACTTACGTTCATCTCAAAGATTAGTATTGCATTAATTGTAATCATATATAGTATTTATTATCTACTAGTCATCGTACGAAGTCATGGGCAAAATCTTTGAGAATTTGGGTACCTCTCTATATTTTTTTACTTCTAAGCGACGTATAAATATAAACATGCATCAGATTGCAAGTAAGACCGCCGCTACTACAACTTTAAAATCGTGACGTGCATATACAGACCATGTTTTGTCTTACATTATTCTTTTAAACAGCCCTTATAAACAAATACATTCTCTTTTCTAAAATATCTTCTATGAACAGACATCAGTTACAAGTCTATTATTGATATAAATAGAAGAAAGAACTAAAGAACACATATTTTTATTTCTAAAAAACACGAAAGCTTTCACATGCAATATTATACATATGTAGAAGAGAATACATATTTAATAAATATTAATTAATACAAGTGACAGCTCTGCGCCACAAATGCCACGTTTCAAATGTACATATTAGTAATCTGTGACCTATACCTTACTTTTAAGTTTATTTTTAATCTGTGCCTCAGACGTGGCAGGCAACATGTACGTACGTGGCGTTCACCACGTGTCAACTGTCAAATGCATCGTTTGGCAGCAAGTTATGTTCAAGACTTATTTATCCCAATTTTTTAAGAATAGGTACAATAATACTTAATCAAAGTTACTAGCAAAATATACGTCGTGTTTAAGAAATCTCTAAGTTATATTTATTATTTTATTTAACTAAGCCAACAGCCAAAATATATGGCATTTTTTTTTTTTTTTTTTTTTTTTTTTTTTTTACGTATGGGAATGCAATGACGCATATCCGTCCGCGGGGGCGGGCGGAGGGATTATGTCGGACTCGCCGGGGTAAAATAAAGATGTTAAAAAAAGATAATGTACCTCCCGGAATACCGACTAAACCTACCACGGTGTTCCTCGACACAACCACTACCGACGGGGCCGCGCGAATCGCTTTCGCATGCGGTCGCGACCCCGCCGAGGTTACGGCCCGCCGTATGAAACGGCAGGCCACTACACGAAAGACCTACCCAAAATAGGCACTACTTCAAATAAAACCCTACTGTCTCCCCCCTAGAGGGAAGACGGACTCGACACAGAGGCGCGCGTGGGAACACGCACGCCGCCTCTCGGACCTGGTGCTGAACAGATGGCGGGCAGGCCCACAAAGCCCGCCACCCCCAGGTCAAACCTCAGGGTGGCTGGAGGTCATCTCGCGCCCTCCGGCGCCCGGCTCTGCGGTTGGGGAGAGGGTTTAAACGTTCCCTCTCCCGCTCCGCCGCCTCCTTGATGGAAATCACTTCCTCGCAAAAGGAGGCGACGGCGTTCCATGACCTCTCACTCCGGACCATAGACTGAACTAAGGCCGGGAGCGAGAGGGCAACCGATCCGACTGCCGCGATCAAATCACGACGCTGCGATGCCCAGGCGGGGCAAACCGCCAAAGTGTGCAGCGCCGTGTCCTCAATAACGTCGCGGCAGTCGCCGCAGTGGTGACAACCGGGCGTCTCTTGCCGGCGTATACGACACAGGAACCGGCCAAAACATCCGTGGCCAGTCAGATCCTGTGTCAGCCGGAAGGTGAGGGCGCCATGCCGCCTCTCCAGCCACTCCTCAAACACGGGACTTACCGCCACGATCGTGGCGTGCCCGGAAAATATATGGCTCCCGTAACTTACCGTAGTCAAAAGGTATTTTTCATTAGTCCAAACTAATTTTTGTTATACAAATAATAATCAACAGCCATTTGTTTACAAGAACAATTAATAGCCGCATTTACGACCCTTAAGAGCGAAATAAATTAATAACATCGATAACCACTTACGAACGGTAAATTATTAACAGAAAATATATGACCAGCGATGGGAAAAGCTCCGAAAATTACAAAAGAAAATAATAACCGCCGCTCACAAAAGCAATCGTATTTATTCCGGTATTACGTCTAAATAAATACATACACGTGTTACGGGGGAAACATTCTCTAGGACTTTTTATAAGGTTGCTATTAGTGTAATTACTTTAATATTGAGGTGTAAATTCGTTTAAAGCCAACGACGCCTTGTTATACGCGTTTACTAAAAAGGCTTGCATAACCTAGGGAACGCGTTGATAAACCAAAAAAGTATTTCTAGTGCCAAAGATAGAAGCTATCGTCATGACAGCGCAGCGCGTCTTAAATCATAATCTTTTGCAAGGTGAACACCCCATATCCTACACCTAACAAAATTAATTAAAATGTGATTAAAAAGACGTGCTGTACCTTTTTCATAGCTTCCTCATTATTTTCGTTATTATTATAGGTAGGTTTTTTAAGTTATAAAGTAGCGTAAGTTACTTTTTGTTACCTAAACTATTTTGTATTTTTATTACTTTACGTTGCAAAAAGTTTTGCATTAAAACGGCTTTCATATTTTAACAAGCTACTACTTTCTTAATCTTGCTAAAGCTAACCATACTTACGTTTTTATAATTGCACTATAAATCATGCGTAGTGTTGTTAGTCAAGGTAAATATACCAACTAACTGCTTAATTAGTTGGTATTTACGTCACCTGTCAAATATAATTGATAGTTATAGTCACTGTATAACTACTACTTAATAATTAATAAACATTTCATCATTTTAGCAACACATCACGGTCCTTCACCCTACATATTATAAACCTTCATAACTTTTAATAAGAATACGACCAAAAATAATCCTTTTATTACTCTAAACAACGCCGTTACTGGGCCTTTGCTTTGATAAAAACATTCATTCACGACCGGTCATTTCACTAATGGTTTGAAATCACAACAACACCGCGACACGTACCTAATAACATTGGCCGAGGCAATAATAATGTCCAATAACGCCCTTTTATGATTTACTTTTGTGCCCGAACATACGAAATAAAATCGTATGTGTTATTTCCATGGTTATTACATAAACTATGGTGATAGAGAGCCATGATAACGGTAACGGCAAATGGTGTTTACTTGTGTATATGGGGTTAATGTTCGATACCAATATTGGTTTATCCTAGGGTTAATTTCCGGGTCGTGCAAAGCGTTTTCGTGTACAGGCATAAGACTTTGTTGGCACATAGGTATTCGTATAAGCATCAGGGACAACGCATAAATCGACATTCGAATGCGGGATCATACAATATTCGAAGCAATTACAATTGAGCTCTTCAAATGCATAACTGACTGCCAGGCCTGAGGTCGCGGGTTCGATTCCCGCACAAGTCAAACATTTGTGTGCATAAACATGAATGTTTGTCTTGGTCTGGGTGTTTCTATGTATAATATGAATGTATTTATAAAAAAAAATAAGTATTTATGTATGTTATCGACTGTCTAGTACCCATAATACAAGCTCTGCTTAGTTTGGGCTAGATGGTGTTGTGTGTATGTGTTATAAAATTTTATAATATGTAAATCTAGGTTATGGTATTTATCTATGGGCCTATGCAGCCCGAAATAAATGATTTGAAAAATGAAAAAAAAAAGTAAGGAAAATAATTACTAGAGGTATATAAATATTTTTATTGTATAAATATTCTATTAATACTATACAAAAACACATGGCTTTTGCCTATTATGAATGGAGCGATGATTTTCAAAGGAAATTCTCGCTTCATGCATAATTATGCACGAGATTAAAATACAAAACAAAGGCTATATGTCGGTATTAAAATAACGACGTTTTTCTCATAATTAAAAACATGTTTGATTAAGCATTTATTTTTGTATTCAGCAAACCAATATCCAATATTGGCAACAGACAAACAGCACCGAATACTGCGAAATACCACTTTAGTTACCGATGAAGTGTTCAGACACTTTGTTTTAATAAAGTGTTAGAAATACAACAAAGGTACAAAGATATCACTTTCTGCACAAATTGCGTCATTGTTTAAGTGGTCGCCTCTATATTGCCACTACGCTGAGTGTCGTGGGTTCAATACCCACACGGAACAAAAAATTGTGTGATTACTTGTTTCATACACATACACCGTACATTGTGTTCGTTGTTTGAATGTTTGTCAAGAATTTTCGACACAAGATTATTTCTTAGTGCTGAAGTACTTATTTTTAAATAAAAGGAAAATATAATATATACTGCCAGAAAACAATCTTTATTTTTAAATCTCTTTGACCATCAACTGTCTGCGAAGGCGCGATGTGTTACTTCTTAAAATAAAAGGAGACTAATGTAAAAATATCCTGTTTTCCTATTATATTATATCCTATATTATATTTTTAATTAAACTAACTAATTTACACTTTTACTGTTTCACTGGGTCCATGTCATAAATTTACGCGCGATCGTAAAGACTTGGATTCAATTGCCGGATGCAGCAGTTTTATTGGACTTTTATATCAGACAAGCTTTTGCGCGTGGCTCCGCCTGCGAGGTACCCACATGAACAAAAACTAGCATATGTCCTTTGTCAGATTTTAAACTATCTCTGTATCAAATTTCATCTAGGTCGGTTGAGTCGTTTAGCCGTGAAGAGGTAGCAGACAAGCAGAGTTACTTTCGAAATTATAATGTTAAATAACGATGATTCTTGGTAGCACAACAGCGTTTGATAGTCTGCCTTTTATATGACTGTAAGCTTACCCTCTGATCGATTTTTTGAAGTGAAAACTTCTTTAGGAGAATTTAACACTTTTTGGGTGAAAAAAATCATGGAACTCGCGTCATCGTCACCGAACGCTTGCCATGAGCTATATGTATATTGTGTGTATATGTGTACTTTTTGGGTGAACAAAAAGCGTGAATCTCGCAACATCGTCACCGCAAGCTAGTTACTTAGTTTTCACTTCTATCGACAGTCCTCAAAAACTGCCCCGCATGTTTTTTTGTTTAACTCTACCGCACTAGTATACTTGAGTCGAGAGAGACTATAAAAACATTAACGGACACAAAGAACACCCACACTCGGAACAACTTTAAGTAAGTAACACAATATTTTGTCCCGTTTGGGGATCGAACCCACAACACTTGGCGCACTGGCAGTGGCGAGGTGACTACTGAAACCACTATATTATCCGTGCAGTCAAAGGCAGTACGTAGGACTTAAAGCATTGTTAGCGAATTTTGAGTGTAATACACTCCTGCCTACCCATTTTAGAAAAGTCGTGATCCTATCTATGTAAACTAATTGACAATACTAGCGAGCAAAATTCGCTTCTCTTTACTATCACAACGATTGCATTTCATTTTCTGCTCCCAGATTGCAATACTTACTTAAGTTTTTTCGAACATATCTCGACTGTCATCGTCGAAACACGTGAGCGTCTCACTATTACTTCATCACCTGATCGATGAAATGTAATGGATGCATTGTTTCAGCGCGTGACCGTACTGAGAGCTCTCTAGAACAGCTCTTCAGCAATCAGCAAACTAATGGACGCTGTCTTTACTAGAATTTCTTTAAGGGCGAAAGTAAACGTGCTACTTGTAGCGGCGATTTTGCGACTGTACGTATAGTCGCACATTTCATTTCACCAGCTATTTTTTTAGGTCCACGTAATGGAAGGCAAGCTGATTGTCTTCTACCAGGCTTATTGCCAGATTACGGTGTCTGTAAAAGCCTGCCAGAAGAACAATAAAATAATGTTCATCAAATCAGAAATAGACTAGATTCTCTTTTTCACGGGACGGTATTGGATCGAACTTTTGAGACTACATTGATGCTGTGGCGCATGGCGTCTGTCTGTCTGTCTACCTAGCTTTACAAAATTTTGGCGTCAAACAGAGCTATGCACATGACCGCTAACTTATTTTCTCACCAGCTTATGCGACAGTTAATCGCAAATTAGCGCCAATGTGCGATACTGCGCCTCAATAAACTTTCAACAGTTCAATTTGAATGTCGAATTCGAGTATTAAAATACCTTAAGCATGGCAAAATGTATACTACAACTGTATTTCGTATTTTGCCAAGCTTTAAGTTTTTATCAATAGTTAACCGCCAAATTTAAGAATAGCACGTCTGTTATAGTTCTAATAGCAAAATTATTAAAAGTATCAGTTTGCTTTCTTTTATTGAGCGCAGTGTTATTTTCTAAATATGTATAACTTTTTGTTAAGATTCCATACCAAAATAGAACTTAAGAACGAAGCCTACGCCATCTATTTATCTATCTTATCTTTAAAGGGCCAGCTGACATTTTTCAGGTGTATCTTTATCTAGATATTTTAACAAACAATGAAAAAGTATATTTTAAGGGAGTCCTACCTTACAGAAAACTCTATTTCAATGCTTTTTATGTTTTGTCTATCGTCAAGACGTTTATACATACCGCATGCTAAATAAAACAACGACTTAACTCGAAATTTGGAAGTATGGCAATTCGAACTCTAATCTTGTGACTATAAATTCTAATAATATGTTCGTGTTAAATTATTGCAACAGAGTTCAAATTAGTTTGATCCAAAATACTCAGATAGGTCTCTGTTTTATTAAGAATGCGATATTACCTACATGCTTGAAAAGATTAAAATGTAAAATAAAGTTAAGCAATAGCTAATAAAAACCGGTGAATTACGAGTACGTGCTATATATTGTACAGTGCTAAGAAATCCTTGGAACACAAGTCCAAAATGAACTTGGCTTGATTCTATAGCTAGTTTTTTAACTACAAAACTTACTATTTTCTGTCTACGTTAGAGGAAAAAAGTTAATATAGTTTTACTTTTATAAAATGCTGCTGAGATCAGACTCCGTAAATAATTATCCGATCACAGAATCAAAGAAAAGATCAAATGTTAAATATATCAGGAATAAAAATACACTCAATATTATTGGCAACAAATAAATATGTCACTCCCAGAAGTTCACACTTGGATTGGGGCGCGATACAAATACCTCCATGTCAATGTTCTTCTGTGTCTACACCCCTCATTTACCTTTTTTTATTAACTCAACCAGATTTCTTAGAATAACGGACTGATAAGGGTTTGGTTGGATGAAGCGGTTTTAGCGTGCGGAAAAGGAATGCATTAAAAAATTAAGGTAATTTTCTTTTTACCTTTTTAGGTTATTATTAACTTAGCTTTACTAGCTATTATATAGTAGTTATTAGTAAAATTCCTGTTTAGTTTGTTCTTCTTCCACGTAGCAGCAAAAATAGTTTACGGGAAGAACGAGAAGAGTGATGAAAGCTACTTTTAATCCCGAAAATGCATAATTCTTGTAGGGCCCTCAAAACCACGCTATAAGTGCCGCGGCTAAAATTCTTTAATTATATATCACTGGGCATATAATAAATAGAGAATATCATCTAAATCCGACTGAGATTTAAACCACAAATTAAATAAGACGGATGGCCGGGTTAATACATCGCGCGTAATCCAACGCACTAACACATTATTTGAATGTGCGGCGAGCTATAATAAAGTCATCCAAATTATATAGTAATGATTTATTTAAACTGACAGACTTAAAAGAAATGCTTTTATTTATGTATACAAATAAGCATGACAACTTTGTTTGAATGTCTGTTAGTAAATTTCGTAAACCTTTGTATTGCTTTAGTTAAAACTTGCCAAACAGAAAAAGAATATACCTAATTACTGGGTTGAATATTTTTCATCCTGGTATGCGTTCTTGTAGAATTCACGCGGGCAAAACCGTGATCTAAAACTTGTTATACATACGATAGGCCAAGCATGATTTCGTGGCAACAATTGAATTCTTCCAAGAGGCAAAGTTCAACAGATTTCTATGTCAGAATTTTGTTCGGCACTTGTACAATATTCTAATTAGACGAAAGTCGGCTGAACTTTACTAAAATAAATTCTTAGTCAAGTGATTTATACCATTGGGTTTTCGGAAAGCTAAAAGAATTTTTATTAAAATAGCCAGGCTTAAGTAGCATTAAAAAAGCTTCAACTCGACATCATTTATTCTTTTTAGTCACGAATTTAAGTTAGACGGAATGACAGATACCCTAGAAAATGTGTTTTATTTTAATCTTTATTTTATTGTGCGGGTTTTTATCCACACGAATGTACCCCATATATCCTAATCAATCCTATTCAATCATAATATTATTATGTTAAACAACTCGCACTGAATACAAGCTACCAATTTGCATAATATCTATGCAATTTGTGACTTGGGTTCTTTTAAAATAGATTGGTTTAGGTTTTACATCCATTATATTCAATTGGAATTCTTTAATAATTAATTGCATTCCATTTTCATTTCTGGTGCAATCTATCAACAAATGTTGTAAAATCTGTTCATTCATAGGTACCTATCCTCATAATTGTTTTCAATTAAATAGTTAAAACATGTTAGTAAGCTGGGTTCAGTTAATTCATGTATTATGTTTCATTACATAATTTATACTCTTCTAATGATTTCTTTTTACTTAAAAAACGTTGATAAATAAGCGGACAGCCTGCGATATAGTAAGCGGTTACTACTGTTACAGCGGTAACCACTTACTATTTCGCAGGTGATTATAGCCGATACCCGCTGTTGACCGTTGGAAATAGGGATTTAATATAGTATGCACTACAAATATAGGAAAGATATGACACGAAAAATATATGAACTTCGGAATTTTTTACTGCCGGATGACACGCATTAACCTTTAAGAGTCCACTCTTCGGTGCCATCACCGATATCCTTTAAAAGTATAGCACCTTCACTGTCAAGCAAGGTATACATAATTGGTAGCATTAAACTCTTCCACTCTGAATATATCGGTATCTCAATATCAGGTTCTTATGAGATAATTAGGTTAGAACTCAAGTAGTTACGTAAATAGGTATACTACTTATTCTGTATCTACTAATCCCACTGTCCCTCTTTGGATATAAAGGGTAATTTATACTGTGTTGTTTGCGTGTCTGTCAAAAGATTGTAAAAATAATTATGTAATGCCAAACTTCAGAAAAATAAATGCTTTAATTTGCGATAGTTCAATTATGAAATAGCCGACATTTCACCATATTATAAACTAAATTGAATGTTGTTGATTATACCTTTCTGACAAATACTAATAACAAAATACAGATACCTACAAAGATTATAAAACCGCATTAAAATTCTACTTCACTTTACTCCGTAAAAGCAGACTGAAACATTTTCATTCAGAAAATCCAAAAGGTACATCAGAAGTTACCATACATGTTATGAAACGGACTAAAAATGCGTCTGCCATATTTCTATTTCAAACGTCCATGAATTTTTAACTAGGGCAAACTGGCAGTGTCCTGTTTTAATCGGGGAAAGGACATAAAGTATACTTCGTAGTTATGAGTGGTTGGAATTTGTAGTGAATGAATGCGTTCTACCTGCGATAGCAAGTTTTGAATATAATTCCTTCTGTACGTTACAGTTTTGGCGATATGTTACTAGTTTTTATTTAGTTATTAGAAATTCTATAATTAGTGTTACGCGATGGAAATAATATCGAGGATTTAAAAGAATATTTTTTTGTATTTTGATCGTTGATATTTGACTGTTACTGAATATTCGAATCATAATTGAATAATTATTCGAATCACGGTTTAATGGCAAATTTTGTTTTTATTAGTCGATCCTATGTTGGCCTTTTTTCATGTTCATCTTTGTTTCTTTTGTGTTTTGGAGAAGTTTGATGAGCTTGTATATACGTATAATCAATCGATAATCAGCACAGGTGCAGAGTGAAAACTGTCATCGATTGTAATGTGTTTATATCTGACACAGGACAATTATTTGTACCTTATTATTTTGTATCTGGTCTTAATTAGAGTCCGTTAATTGTGCATATTATGTTTGCTAAGTCCATCGCGACACAGGGCTTCAACCCTGGTGCAGAAGTAGTCATTTTCTATATGTCTCTTTGGTCCCGTAGCATAAGTGCGTGTTTATGTTTGGGTGCGATCGTGAAATATGGTCACTGGCTGGGCAATGTGCAGTTACGTTTCCTAAGAATAATTTTTATTTAGAAGCACATGGTCCCAAAATATACTCAAAAACACACAAAAGGAACCAAAAAGTGTTGATTAAATTAAAGAAATTGAACGTTAACAATTAAACGTACGTAATAATCAAATTAATACATTAATTTGATTCTTATGTTCATCTAAAACATTACTTAATAGTTTTCAGTATAGACAGAGATATTCTGCTCTCTTAGCAGATTTATAAAAATAATGTTTGCCACGACAACATTTTACGCCAAGAATAATAAAATTCAAATTATCCTGGCTTCCAATATTCTCCTCGCTGTCAAGTGTTCAGCCAATCGAATAGCTAATCAAAGGTTGTACCGCAAAAATACAAAAACTGGCAAATCAAATAGAGCGTTTTCCTGCCAAATCCATAACCGGACTAAACCAGTATTGTCCCGTCACGCCCGTCGAAAACGGGACACAAAGGGGCACTCCGCAATCACGCTGTTTGTAAATCTTTCACGTACACACGTGAGTCGGAATATTGAGTATTGAGTCACACGGCTGAATACCAAATAATAATTGTGTAGCGCTAAATATTGCGCTATGTTATGTTGGAAATAGGGTGGTTTATGTGGACGTAAACGGGGTATTAAGTAAGCAATATGATGAAATACGAGGGCGGAAATAATATAACATTGCGACCAGATAGTCGTAAGATGTGAGTAGCATTTCTGATAATGGCTTTGTTTAACATAAGAGAGTTCAGAAGGCTAACGTTCATAATTACATAGTTAAGGATAAAGTTCTAAAGATGGAAGGAATAAAATGGAATGGGAGAGATACATACCTCTCCTATTCCTTTTCATTCTTCCCACTTTTGGTTCTTTATCCATAGAGTCGGCAACGTGAAAATGATAATCATGCTATATTTTTTCCTTAACGAAGATTAGTGCAGGGGGCACTAGGAATACTGCCTATATTAGGGTGGACTTCAAACATTCAAACAACAAGCATAATGAACAACCAGACTCAGAACAACTATTTGTGGATATCACAAATTTTATCTCTTGTGAGTTCCATAACTCTGGGCTTAGCAGCAGTGGTGAAGCGACCACATAAAACAGTACGCCTTCCTTGCAGTCAAGCAAGTGATGATATCCTACGGTAACTGCTTACCATCGGGAGGACCCTACCATCGTATAATTAAGAGTCAACAGTAATATAAACTATATTGACTCCCGCCTGTTTTTTCCTGAAGAAGTCGCGCCGCGCATCTCTAAGGCCTGGAACGTTAGTGATTTGGTTTCTAGCTCTGTGAAATAAACAGAGAGAGTGTATTATATCTACAGTTCGTCAGCTCTGCATAAATCCTAAGCAGTTAAAGCCAGCCTTCTACCTTCTAGTACTGTTACTCAAAATGTCGTTTCATGAAATCCTAGCACAATTTTCCCGTCCCTAAAATTGAACTGAACCTGGCACGTGTGAGCTGATGTTACGCCACCGAACCAACGAGGAAATCGTCATCGTATTCAATTTGTTATCTTACCCTATGTTATCTTTGTAGCAATGTATTGAACAAGAAATATTTCAAAGAAATTCCAATAACTATAGAATAAATATTTTTAAAACAAGCAATTAATTGAATGTATACAGTTGATAGAGTCTGAGAGAATTTTCCAGGCATCGAGTAAGTTGCTTGCTAACAGCATATTACAATCTTTTACATGAAATCAATTTATAAAATCTATCTTTACTTATATCTAACTATTTCTATTAAACTGGGCTGGACAAGGCTGTGTTAGTAACTACATTGCAAATATTTTTACAAAACTCAAAACGAGAATTTTTGCCTGCGATTCTTTACGTCCATATCTTCCTATATTCACACAATCTAAAGCTATTTGAATGGCTTTCACAGCTCGATAGGTTAAGGTTCAACTTGAAATCTAAACTGCGTTTGATTCAATTTCTTTTAGTAAAACTGAAGACATAGTGCATAGTGTGAATCACGAATATTATGGTACGTTAGTCCTACAGTTCACCGACAGGCAACAATTCGCCTGTATACCTATAAGTAAATAATAAATGTCATGGAGAACTCATACCACAAAAGTGTTACATAAATATAAAGAAGCGAAAATCTATACCAATATATATTATATATTGTCTTATGTTTACGCGAATGTTATACATTGAAATTTTTTATTACATAATTTTGAAAACTTTAACACTATTATATTATTGAACTTTACTACTATTTAAGCTATATATTTTCTAATTAAAACTATTTATATTTAAGTTTACACTTTGCCCTGACGTTTCGGTTGCTTTACAGCAGCCATGTTCACGGGGAGACTAAGATGGTAGTCTTAGTCTATTTTTTTTAATGTAATAACAGTGTTTAAAGTAAAATAAACAACGCGACAAAATCCGTATAAAAAGTGTTTAATTTCAATATATATTATATAAGCAAAAGTAGCCTTTTATAGTTTTACGGTGAAGTTGGTAAACCTATTTTGATGCTATATGAAGGTAAGTTTTAAATATCAAATAACGTGTAATTAGGCAAACACCAATGAAACTTTCTTGAAAAACGTATGTAGTATGTATGTAGAGGGTAATAGCCGGTACCTACATATTTGAAAAGTATTCAAATATTTAAACTGTACATGATTCCAGATGAACATCCTAATCCTAACTAATATTATAAAGGCGAATGTGAGTTTGTTTGTTTATTTGTTTGTTACGCTTTTACGCCTTAACTACTTGACCGATCATCATGAATTTTCACATTCACATTATCAGAAGTACAGAAAAGGACATAGGGGCAAAATCTAGTGGGCTATATATAATTATCTACTAAATGACACCTATTCTAATTGTTGTCATTAACCTGAGCGAAGACTGGGTCTACATAAAAATATAATGCTTTCCAGCGACTATAGCCGAGGCGCTTAAGGTCTCGCAAATAAAACATAATGGAATACAGGTCAGAGTATTTATAGAGCATATTCATAGAGTGCGCACAGATAAGTAGATAAAGCTTGGTACTCCGTGAAAAGGGGTTAGCTCTCGACTTGTCATAACACATTGCCACTTTTGTAGAAGAGTGTTTGTAACGCTAAGCTAGTGACTCAAAGTCAAAGAATTGTGGTTGTAAATCCTAACATTGATATGTACTGTATCTTTATATATAATAGACTAGTGCCTGTTTCCATTATAGATGGATATGGTGGATAGATAAAGTAAAATTTCTGCTTACTACGATCTTAGCATATCAGTCATTTGAATCACTTTTATCACATTCTTCATAGACGAACTTCGGTTTATGGTCCTCTTAGGTTTTGCCCTTGCCATAGACCCATTGAAATTATCGTGATAGCAAAAAAAAGGACAATAGTATTACTCTTTTCTTACAATGTCCTTGACTAAATCCCAATTAAGGTTTTAAATTGCTTGCTATCCCCTCTTGCTTGCATGCTTTTTGTTAAAGGTAAAGTTTTATATTCTATTAACAATTACATAATAATATTAATCAACATATTATACAGAAACAAATTATTTACAACAAAATAAAGAGTAAAAGAACAAGAATATATACATGCTTATGTTACGAGTATGATCATATACCCAGTGCAATGGTAGAGATTGAACCTACGACATTTCGATCACCTATCAGCCCTATCTTCTTTGATTATTGCCGCTTATTAATCACATAAATATTCGACTACATCGATTGTTTAATCGATAATTTCACATCACTGCTACTAATCAAACAAAAAGAAAACAACACTTTTCAGTTAAATGTTTAATTTACTTCCTGAAAATAAATCGTTCCAAATGTGTTTCTACTAAATAAATAAGCTTGAGTTGGCTTAACTTTTGCAGCGTAATTCTGTCTCATTTCAAAACGTCGGCGTTTTAATTATTAATGACTAACCCTCATTAAAATAAGTTTCGGAGACAAATTCATTCATACTTTTCATGTTGAAATCTTTAATATTTATAAGAAAAATTGTTCCTTCCGCGAACTTAGATTATATTACAGTTTAATTTATTAATATCTTTGTTTGGATAGAGAAACACAAAACAATGCAATACCTTTATCTCCTCTGTTTGTTAACAGAGTTTCCTTTATTTAATTTTATTCAGTAGCTATTGACGGCTTTAGTGTTATCAATGAAACAAGTTTGCATATTTGTTTAAAATACTATCTCCTGGGCAATTCAAGAGATGCGTGGTTGAGAAAGTCAATGAAATAGTTCATTAACTATAAGCATAGTTGCCGAATTTCATTTGTAATAAATAAATTATTGTTTTGTCATACCAGAACTAATACTTGTAACATATTACTACTATTTTTTGTAATCTATATATTATTACATGAAGCAAAAACTTTTTACGACAATTGCACGGATGGAGGAGTATGAAATTTGGCACAGTTAAAGAATGGAAATATATGGAGAAGGAGCAGCGAATTCTAAAATGCTTATAAAATATTAATTAGAAATACATTAAATTAATGAAAAAACACTACACGCACACAACCATGCATTTTACACAAGCAGTCGAATCGCGTTCGTAGTATTTCGGCATTGTTCGGTTGACTTCGTAGAATGTTTCGTAACTATGGTTACATACATATGTATGTGGACTAGGTGACTAAATGAAATATTATTATAAGGGTATTAAGTTAAAGACAATAAAACTTAAATAACGATCAAATTTAAAATTTAAATTTTTTTTTAATATGGATGTCCATTAGCCATTGAAGGAGCCACTGTACAAAAAATCAACTCAACCAGAGAAGAATGACGCTCTTACCTTGGTTTGTTCTATTTTTACCTTTAGACTGCTATCAATAAGCCAATTTTATTTTAATTTGAATTAAGATAGCTACAGCATAAATATCATAGGCATAGTAATCGCAGACCAAATTGCAGATAACAACTAATTTCATATAACTTAATACATTATATTCTGTAAATAGAAAATACTAGGGCATGAACAATTTAATACGGGCCCTTTCTACCGCAAACCATTTGAAACATAACCAAACACGAATAAACATTCCCAAACCCTTTCCATAAACTTTCAGTATAGAACTTTGTATATTGAACCGAATGTGAATGTATATGTGTGTGTGTACGTGTGTCGTCCTCCATACGTCACAGACTGTTATTAATCAATTAGGTATCGACTAACCCTTGTTTGTGTAGATTTTAATATGCCTTGTGGGTCTCTTGTGAAATATGGTTTATAAGCTTACGTATATACCTAATATAGGAAGGCATAGCTAGATATGATAAATCTAGGCAGTAGGCTCGAAGGAAATTGTGCTACAATTGGAAATTAATGTCAATATTTTCAGAACTAACAGTAACTTCCTCGATGGTATTGTGTCATTGTGAGGTCTTGAGTTCGGTTTTTGGTTAAGGCTGTATTTCTAGTTTTTCTGTTAAGATATTCTTAGAAGCTTCACGAAGGCTGTAAATATATCAAATAGGCTTAGTAGTAAACAACATCTTCATCAATCAAATATTTTTCCTTAAGAGCCTTTATACCTTGTGGCCTGTTCCGAGTGGCAACGAACGCCGGACGAACAAATAATTGTCATATTTTAAGGGCTTATGTTTAACTTATCACCAGATATAGTAAAATATAGCAGTCAAAAATAGTAAATGATTACCAAAATTAAAACCGTAATATATTTAAAGATATCAAAATAAGTCGTGTCCAATTTTTGGGTGGGTTTAAGAAGGAACTCTTGAAGAAATGCTTTATGCACTGTCCATCGGCTAGGAGACGTCACCGGCGGGGTGTGTGGGACTCCCAGCATGAAGTGCTGGTGTACCCACTAAAAAACCTGGGGTGTTCCCTCTCTCACACAATGGGGGGACCAGTTGGGAGCTCTTAAAAGATTCATCCATAACTGCCCACCCCCCCCGTGTGGGTGCGGGTCAGCGCAAACGGACCCGACTACCTCTCGTCCCCAGGAGAGAGCCTCACCGCTCTCCCCTTTCGACGTTAGAAGGCGCTCGGGAACACCGCGCCCTCTTGGGACTCTTAATTTACGGGTGGCAGGGTTCCCTGAGGCCCTGCCACACGGAACCCCTAGGTGGGGGCAGGAGAGCGACATAAGCGCTTCTCCTGCGCCCCCTCCTCCGGCGGCGGACATGCGGGGCGTAAGGATCTTCCTCACGCCCCCGTTCCGTCGCCTCCTTCTGCAAGAAGACAGTCTCGCAGAAGGACCTCATTGCATCACAGCACCTGTCGTCGGTGACCATCTTGGATACGACGGTCGGCAACGAGAGGTCAGGGCCAGTCACGGCGACCAGGGCGGACCCTTCCGAGATGGAATGCAGTGATTTGAGGCGCATATGTGCTCGTTATGATATATTTTAGTAAGCATATTTTGCTGCGCAATTAGTATTTTTGGTGGTCATTATATTTAATCCCTATTTTGAGGCTTTAAAATATAATTACTTTATTCGGGATTTATTTAACAAATATTTTTATTACAAGCTCAATTCAAACTTAAAAGTATATCACAGATGTAATCGCACTTTTACTATGTAAATAATGGATCGGAAATGTTAGATGCGTAATGTGCGCAGTAAGAGGATCACATGTATAAATAAGTATATTCCGTCTATGAGACCTTTACCTTAGACGTTAGAGAGTATTAAAAACATTTAATAACTGAATCCCAAATATATTAATATAATAATTTTAAAATCTCAAAATACAACCATTATTTGCGGCGTCGCTAGTCGGAACAGGTACACTTTTAAAAAATATTTGATATGAAGATGTGTTTTTAAGGAATATATCAGTTTAAGTCTGCAAATTTAGGTGACCTAAAAACATACCTGGCCAGATATTGGTCTTATATAGGTACTACATCTGCCGATGCTTCCGGGCTATAGGTAAAATAAGTCTATGAACGTATGAAAGTGTTATGAAAGAGGGTATGAAAGTTAATACACGTTTGCCTAGTGCCCTAATCATTATTGAAAATTTGAGGAAAACTTGAAATATGAAATGATATAATATATTTCTAACATTAAAAAAGCTGTTTCCAATTCCTATTGATAACACTAAAGCTCGTCAATAGCTACTCAATAAAACAAAAAAAGAATCGTTTTGCAAATAGAAAAAAATTTGTACTGAACTGTTCTGTCTTTGCCCATTTGTATTAAATATTGATGTCTGCCAAAAATTCTAGCTCACTTCAGAAGGAATTTCAACTATTATCGTCATAGCAAATATACCTTTTTTATTATTGCCTTTTGGAAGCGAGCAATTGCAAAAAAATGCTCCAATAATACTGCATTGATAACAGTTGATTTCGTCCATGTACAATCGTTTTTTTTTTGTTTTAGTAGGCGTCGGGTCCATTGGAATGCTGCGACAACGCTTGGCGCGTGCCATCGGCCCAAATGAAATTTTATTCCCAACTACAGCGGAGCGGTGACATATTAGTTGGGATTGTTGGGAACGGGCATGACAATTAAATACATTGAATAACTGCTAACGGACCTCCGTTAGCAGTATAAGCTTCAATTTATTACTTATACGATTTCCGACCAGATATCTAAAGTTATCTAGCTTTAGATATCTGGTCGGAAATAGTATAAGTAATAATTTCTGTTAGGTAATTTCTAAGAAAAACACAGTCTTAAATAGTGATAGTGTCCGCTAGATGACAATAAACTTGAACTCAATAATCCATAGATATACAAGCAAGAGAATCTATACATTAATATGTAAACAGAAACCTTTGTATATTTTTCGCATATTGTGCGCCCGGAGAGATATTATAGTATGAACTCAAAGAGCAGAAAACTAATATTTATAAAATAGTAAGAAACGGTTGGATTTCGACCACTAGTATGTATAATTTATATAACAAAAGCCTCGTCATAGGTAACGCAACTAATGTATTTGCAATGTGGCAAAATATGTCAAGATTAATAATTTTATTTTTTATCAAATTCAATACATCTGCGTCTATATAGTAATTGCTATTTTACTTTTAGCATGTATCTATTCACATGTGTACATACATATAAGTAAAATAGAAATGTCTGTTTGTTATATCTAAATCAACGTCTTTTGTTAAGCATGAATATTAACTTGGATGCTACAAAAACAACCAACCAATTTTTCTATTTTTGATCATTAGTTTATCTGTCTATTAATACCTACAAAATGATCTTTGGCGTTACTGCCTCAAGCCGAAGATCATTTTCATCATTCAACATCGAAATGCTACAATCACACACCGGTAAGGAATCGTGTGCGACGAGATCTATGTTACTACATTTCTATTCAAAATTTCAGGCAACTAAATTCGCAAGAGAAATTTTGTTTAAAATCATTCCTCAAAGTTTGAACAGGTATGTGAAGGAATTTTAGAATTTTACTTGTATATTCTTATATTTTGTTTATGCTAGAATGTAGCGGTTGACAAATTTTGCGTCTGAACATTGTTTGTTATGAATTTCAAAGGTTATCAATATAGCTGCCGGGTATTCCCACAAGCACTTCTACGCTCACAATATTTTGTGTACTGATGGTCGGTCAGTTGTCGAAATACGATCACAACTTATAATTTTTCATACAAACTTCTGCTTTATTTATACCAAGTGACATACTACCCAGTGAGCGTAATATTGAAAAGGTTTACAAAGTTTTCTATCCACGTATCTTATCATTAACCCGGCGAGAATGTGGTAGGGTATCATACCCACCATGTTACTTATATGTGCGTAGTTTTTGTTTGTGATATTTAAACTTGTTGTTACTTTGAATACCTAGAGTTAAAGAAGTGTGAGATGGGATAGTGACGTGATCGCAGTGTCACGACAACCTGCGCTTGAGTTATACGCTTGCAAACTGCGTTCAGGTATGTGATACCCTGCCACATAGCTGGTGCATATAATTCGTGACAAAAACTAATATTACCTTTTCTGCTATTTTAGCTTACTTTCTTAGTTGTATTGTAAGTTTCAATAGAAAATGGACATTGAAAGTGGAGAAAACTGACTACGGTTCATGCTGGAAGAAGAATTAGAAAATACTTCCCATGACGCGAGCTCTGGAGAAAACAAAATTGATAGCGCTATGGGAGACCAGAGAATGCCCGATATGATAACATTCTACAATTCTCAAGCTGGAGTAATTTATTACGAGATGTTAAATATAGTTACTGTTAAAGCAAATATAATTTTTCTTGAAAATCAGGGCAGAGACACCAAACGAACCGATTTCATCCGTAACTTAAGATTAGCTTTAGTTTACGAACACCTGCAGCTGCGAAAGGACCAAAAAAATATTAATTAATACTCAAAATGTTCCTGGCCATTATGTTAGATATGTAGTCTGCCCGGACAAAAGGGATCGAAAAACAAAATACGCACGTGCAAGCTGTGGAAAGGCTATCTGTATGGAGCATGCCACATTCTTTTTGCAAAAATTGCATTGATTTGAACCCCAGTTCCTAAGATGTTCCTAAGATATTTTGTTATTTTAATTTAGTTTACATAGATACTTATTTCATGTCCTAACATAATTATGTTTAAGTTTTTGTTATAGAAAAATTGTTTTCTTTAGTTCCTTTGTAGTTTTTATGAGTGTGAAAATTTTCGTTGAATATTCATAGTGATTTGTTTCCAGTTTAGTAAAATATAAAACAATAAGATGGCACAAATGTTTTATTTCCAATATGTTATAATACAGTCTTATTATAATCGTCGGCCTCGATGGCGTAGTGGTTACTGTAACCAACTGCCACATCTGAGGTCGCGGGTTCGATTCCCGCACATGTCAAACATTTGTGTGCATGAACATGGATGTTTGTCTTGGTCTTGGTGTTTCTATGTATAATATGTATGTATTTACAAAAATAAAGTATATGTATGTTTATCCATTGTCTAGTACCCATAGTACAAGCTCTGCTTACTTTGGGCTAGATGGTGTTGTGTGTGTGTGTATGTGGTAGAATATTATTATTATTATTAATAATAAAACAATTAGAATAACGTATTTTTTTATAAATCAAATTTCACGGTCAATTTTGTAAACGGGTATATTATATCCTGCCACATACTTCTTGTTACATTTTTCACCACACTCTTGCCGGGTTAATAAATACTTGGATAGCGTAGTGGTATAAATGATCACCTTGCCTACTGCGCTTAGTGCTGTGGGTTCGATCCCTACATGGGACAAACATTTGTGTGGCCCACAATTAGTAATTCTTTTGGTAAATTTGGTAAAGTCCGCGACACAAGCATAATGCTTCAAGCCCGAAATCATTAATTAATAAAAAATCTAAGAGAAATGCAACTACCGAACGTTTACTAACATGTGACATAGGTGATCTATTTATTCCTTACTCTAAAAATAAAGAACCATATTTTCATGAGCACATGCTCCAGGCAATAATAAAAGTAATAAAATAATAAGGTATAATACTTTCCAATCTAATAAAATACAACAGTGATAGCCTAGTGGGAAACCGTTGGACTGACACGCAGAGGTCTCGAGTTCGATCCCAAGGCGCGCTTCTCTGACTTTTCGAACTTATGTGCGTGTTAAATAGTTAATCATCGCTTGCTTTAACGGTGACGGAAAACATCGTGAGGAAATCTGCATGTCTAAGAGTTCTCAATGATGTTCTCAAAGATATGTGAAGACTGCCAACCCGCACTGGGCCAGCGCAATGGACTATGGCCTAACCCTTCTCACACTGAGAAGAGGCCCGTGCCCAGCAGTCGAACAGTTTAATTTAGGACTGATATTACTATTATTACATTACTTTCCAATGTTTACGACATCATTATGTATACTTAGATATATACATACATATCTTCACACCTATATCCTAGCAGAATAGGCAGAGAAACATTACAACTCAGTGTGATACCGTTTTGCCATTCTACCCACCACAGTTTTGGGCTCTGTGCTGCGTCAAAAATTCTTATCAAAAAAATAAGAGCTCGCATTCACTACCGCTGGGTAACGAAATCATTCAGTTGCAAATATTATAAGATTAATATACCTTTCAAAAACCTACCTTACGTCAAAAATTACCATATTATTACTAAGAAAGTTACCCGAAAGTTACTCAATGTTGACATATAGAGCGTACAATCGGCTCAAATGAAACGCAACTGCACCTGCTGTTATTGAATGCTAACGTAAACGTATTACTTCGGAACGGTATTCAAATCACATTCGTATAATATTTTTATTCGAATACTGAAAGAATTGGAAGATGAAGTATATAATAGTTATCGTAATAGGTAATTTATCAAACGATTAATTTCGAGTTACTATCAGCAACGTATGAACAGGTATACGTGTTTTATTGCATATAGATATATAGTTATACATAATAATAAATCCAAACAAATATTATAAATGTGAATGTGAGTTTATTTATTTGTTACTCTTTCACGCCTAAACTGCTCGACGAATCATCATGAAATATCGCATACACGTTGTCAAGGGAACAAAAAAGCACATATGGTACCTTTCATCCAGAAAAAAACACTGTTACTAACCTACCTAACCTACATTTATGCGAATGAAGTCGCGAGCAAATGCTAGTAAAAAGTAAATAATAGCTTATTGGCTGAAGATTGACATAGGTTACTTTTTATCCCGAAAAATGTACGGTTTCTATGAAATAGTTATGTTTCCTTCGAACCAAAAGAGCAAAGCCACAGTTTAAAGCTAGTAGAAAAATAAATTTAACATTTTACGTTTATCTAAATTTTATTCACACTACAAAGGAAAACTTGCTTCAGCCTGAGGAAACCTGAAACCTGCAATCGGTACAAAATACAAATAGAATTTAGATTCCAAGTAGTTTCACTGTACAATTCAGTCGGTAGAGTATTACCTGCTTTGAAAGGACTGTGTCATTGGTTTCTTATTTCAAATTATAAAAGCTTATTTTATAAGAAAAATATAATTTTCTAATGCATACATACATAGTATCACGGAAGGTAACCATGTTGTTTTACATAATATTGTCTTATGTTTACGCGAATGTTATACATTGAAATTAAACGACTTTATACGGATTTTGTCACGGTGTTTATTTTAAAACACTTGATTACATAATTTTGAACTTTAACACTATTACTATTAAACTTTACTGAATTTAAGCTATTTAAATTAATGAAAACTATTTATATTTAAGTTTACATTTTGCTCCGACGTTTCGGTTGCTTTACTGCAGCCATGTTCACGGGGAGACTAAGATGGTGGATCATTGAGACAACTACTTAGTGTCTTCAGTCTTAGTGTTTTAAAATAAACAACACGACAAAATCCGTATATAGTAGTTTAACTTATTGTTTAACCTTGATAAATCTTTATGTGTCCAATAAAGTGTTAGTTAACTACTAAAATCTTCGAGAATCATTAGAAACCTCGGTAACGTAGCAGGAGTGCAAGCGATTTTTTTTATATATTGCTCGTCACAATGATCACAATCCGCCTGATGGTAAGCAGTCGTGTAGTCTAAGAGCAGTGGCCTCCACACCGTCCTCATACCATCGGAGGCGATGTCTCTACTTTGACGGCCTGAGAAGGTGCTTTTTCACGCCCCGCTTAAAGGACCCAAGATTGAATAAAGAAGAAAACACGTACCTTGGCAGAGAATTCTATGCCTTGATCGTTCGCCAGAGGAATGAGGACCCAAACTTGTTGGTGCGCGCTCTAATCGACTCCACCGTGTAAGGATGGCATCTGAGCCCAGCACGCGTTGTTCTGGATAGGAAAGGCGAAGGCGGAATAAAGTGGAATAACTCTTCAGAGCACTCCCCGTGGTATATTCTGTAGAAACATGCCAATAAGGTAATGTCCCTACGAAATTGCAGAGGTTCCAATGAACTCGTGACGTCTGGATTTCCGATGTTACGGATTGCGACTGCGGGATTGGATCCAGAGTCGGTCAAAGTGTTATTGGGTTTGTCGGTTAAAGAAATGTCAATAGCAGTGTGGTTACGTAAGGCCTAAAATTATTAGCTGGCATAACGTGTTTGTAATACACCTCATCTTTCCAAGATATGACGTGAGACTATATAACTGTTGTTGACTATATAACTGATGTTGCGAATATTCGCAACCGCATCCGCAATTGCGAAGCTTCCGCATCGTTTTATACATCTACATCCGCATCCGCAGTAATCAACGCGGATGTTAATGCGGATCCAGATATAGCGTAGGTTAAGGACAAGAAAGAAAACAATTGTTCAGTAGAGCGTGTTTAATTTATGAACCTTTGCAAAACAGGCTTTAATCTGCGAAGGCGGTGATATTAGATACTTTTTATTAAATGATGAGATGCACAATTTTCATCAACATTCGCATTCGCAATTGCGGAGCTTCCGCATAAAATTGGATATCCGTAACCGTATCTGCATCCGCGGATGTGGGGCTTGAAATATCCGCATCCGCATACGCTACTGTAAAAATATCTGCATCTACAACATCCCTGGTATGTAACAAATAATGTAAGTGTCCCAGTTTCTGATGTCCTAACTTCACGTATCCACAGCTATCGTTGACATTACAATTCAACAGTCAGGACTGTCGCTTCGTCGAAATATACCACCTTCCCGAATAGCCACAGTGACAACATTAACTCCTATATGACCATGTCTAGCCGAGTAATCAAACCTAAGACTGCACAAACAGCTATTGCTTCCTTTACTCTATAAGGATTATTTTAGATCGCCGGGTGATTTTTAAGTAAAACGACGTGTAGTTATTACGAACGTTTATTTGCAACTGCTAAATCATTAGACATCATTCGATACAGTGGACTGTAAATAGATATATGCATATACATATAGTATGTAGGTGGTTCATACCACACAAAACTCTAATCCATTTAGACATTCCGCCCGCCAAAGAATATAGTTCTTTAACTACATTTTAACAAAATCATTTAACTCATAGACCTATATTATGTACTTATGCGTAAACATAATACATATTAGCTGTAAAAAAAAAGAAAAAAACTTGTGACATTTTTACTTCACACAAAATCTTAACATAAATAACAATTGAATAACAGAATAACCTATGTATGTAGGTCTTCCTGATTTGCAAGATGTAAACACTTTGCATTTTGAATAACATTGATGTCTAACATGATAATTTTATATGTACATACATAGCTCAACTAAACGATGCAGATAAATAATGTGTTTGGGTAACTCATTAAGTACCTGTATATAGTATATAACATAAATACAATGTTTAAAGGTTCTTTAACAGGTAGGTAATTTACATGAATAAAAATACAATTATCTACCTATAATAGGCTACGTTAGAATTTTTACAGTATAATAGGTATGATTAAAAACAAAGCTTATTTAGTTAAAATACAAATTTTGCTCACTGGACGCTTCAATTCTCCGGTTTTACACTTCACAGATACAACTCGAGTTACATTATCTGGTCCAGGGTATTTGTTGACTATCTTACCAAGTAACCATTTAGCTGGAGGTAAATAATTTTCCTTTATAACAACAATATCGCCTATTTCTGGTTCATTACGTTTAGTGTTCCATTTATATCGTTGATTTAAATTAACTAGGTATTCTTTATACCACCTATGCCAAAAATCTGTAACAATCTTTTGCGTCAATCGCCATCTATCCAAACCAACTACATTAGAGTTATTAATATAATCTTCATCTGCAATATTTAACAAGGATTCACCTACCAAAAAGTGACCTGGTGTCAAGGGTAGAGGGTCATTTGGATCATCGCTTAACAAAGAAATCGGCCTCGAATTTAAACACGCCTCCACTTGCGCCAGAACAGTTGACATTTCCTCGTAGGTAAGGGTACTATTTCCTACTACCTTTTTTAAATGGGTCTTAGTGCTGCGCACCGATGATTCCCATAAACCGCCAAAATTCGGTGAGTGGGGAGGAATATAGTGCCATGTGGTTCTTTCTAAAGAAAGTAACTCTGCTATTTCTCCCGGAAGAGAAGATCGGGTACTATTAAACATTTCTCGCATTTGTTTATCGGCGCCAACAAAGTTAGTGCCATTGTCACTGTATAAATCCTGACAATGACCCCTGCGAGCAGTGAATCGCCTAAAGGCGGCAATAAAACCTTTAGCCGTCATATCAGTCACGGCTTCTAAATGGACTGCTCGTGTCACCATGCATACGAAGATGCAAATATAGCTTTTGTAGGACTTAGCTCCTCGACCTGGTGAAAATCTGATAAAAACAGGGCCACAGTAATCCACGCCAGTAGACTTGAATGGTTTACTGGGCTTTACCCTTGCCTCTGGAAGCAAACCCATAAGAGGAGTAGTCTGTTTCGTGGAATATCTCAAACAAATAGTGCATTCTCTAAAATATTTTTTAACTCGCTCTTTAGCACGTAATATCCAGTATTTGGATCTTAGAAAGTTTAACATAGCCTGTGGACCACCGTGCAATGTTTTTTCATGAGCATGCGCAATTAAAACTTTGGTAAAATGATGTTTACCAGGCATAATTATCGGATGTCTTGTATCGTAACTTGCGTCCGATTGTGCTATGCGTCCACTGACTCTTAGTATCCCTTTTTGGACTACAAAGGGACAAAGAGATCGTAATTTACTCTTTTTAGGTACACATTCTCGAATCTTTAACTGTTTTATTTCAAATGAAAACTCGCGCTCTTGTACTTGTTTAATGCATGATAATAATGTTTCGCTCATTTCTCTTGGTGTAATAAATTTAGGTAGTTTAGGTCTGTTATCTTTCTTTAATTTAAAATTCAAAACTCGTCTACAATATGATACAATTTTTAATAATTTATTTAATGATGAATATTTTGACCACAAATATTCCTCATCCACATCAGATATAACAGTTAAAGATTGGATCCGTTCCTCTTCATGTGTGTCTTCAATAAGTTTGTTATCTATAGGTATTGTAGTTTCTGACAACCACTGTGGTCCTCTCCACCACAATATATGCTCACTCAACTCATTGGGCTGCAGACCAAGCGAAGCACAATCCGCAGGGTTTGTCTCCGATGAGACATGGCTCCACTGGTTACAGTCCATAATACTTAATATAGTGGACACTCTGTTACTAACGAATGTTACCCATCGACTTGAGCCTCCTTTTAGCCATGCTAACACTATGGTGGAATCGGTCCATCCATAGAGATGTTCCTTGGGTATCTCTAGAACTTGTGATACCTCACTAATAAGCTTGGCCGCTAAGGCAGCGCCACATAATTCAAGTCGGGGAATGGAAATCTCCTTTACAATTGGGGCAACTCGAGTTTTTGCGGTCAGTAAATGTACATGCACTCTATTTAAACTATCAATGACTCGTATATAAACTACTGCCGCAAAAGCTGATTTTGAAGAATCTGAAAACACGTGTAACTCTCTCTTGCAATCTCGCGTAAAATTTATCCATCTAGGTATCTTAACATTTTGTAAATCTATTAGCTCTTGTCTGTATTTTAGCCACTCACAAAGCAATTCATCCTTCAAACACTCATCCCACTCAAGACCTGATTTCCACAATTTCTGAATTATAATCTTAGCATTAACTACCACTGGGGCAATCCAACCTAAAGGGTCATATAATCTCGCGACTTCAGATAATACTTTTCTTTTAGTAACTAAATCTTTAGGTTCAGGTAAGTTTAACACGTATTCAAAATTATCATTCTTTCTATTCCAACTCAATCCTAACACTTTAATTAAATCATTGAATTTTATAGGTTGTCTTTCACCCAACTCAGTCTTACCAATCTGCTCTAAAAACTCCTCATTGTTACTATTCCATTTTTGTAACTCAAAACCACCACTTCTCATTAACTCATTCATCTCCTCGTAAATTTGTATTGTCTCATTAACCGTATCAGCTCCCGCCATTAAATCATCCATATAATAGCATTGTTTTGTTATCCTCGCAGCTAATGGATACCTTTTCTTTTCTAACTCGGCTAGTCTATGCAATACTTTGACAGCTAAATATGGCGCGCATGCTGTACCAAATGTTAAACGTAACAGTTTGTAACGTTGTATGGGCTCCGATGGATTAAACCTCCAGACGATTCTCTGGAAATCGGTGTCCTCATATGCCACCCTCACCATCCGATACATTTTGGCAATATCGGCTACGATACAGATTTTATCATGCCGCCATCTCATCAGTATATGTCTCAAATCTTGTTGTAACCTTGGTCCAACAAGAAGTTCATCGTTTAGTGACACACTATTGTCACCTTTGCTCGAAGCGTCAAAAACGACTCTCACTTTTGATGTATCTTTATCTTCTCTCACCACAGCATGGTGAGGAAGATAGACAGCCTTACGGCTCTGTAATTCACTCTCAGAAACCACTCTCATATGATTCATGGTCAAGTACTCACTCATAACTTTATTATATTCTTCTCTCAATTTTAAATCTTTCGATAGCTTTCTCTCCAAATATTCTAACCTCTTTATGGCTCTCTGTTCTGTATTACCATATTGACATTTAGGATCATTCGTTGCAAAAGGTAATTTCACTATAAATCTACCTTCATTATCTCTCACTGTAGTTGAATCAAACAAATTCTCACATACTTTCTCCCTATCAGTCATATCCTTCTTTATTAAATTAGGCTCATCTTCCATCTCCCAAAACTTCTTAAGTAACTCATCCTCTTTCATATGTATATGCATGCTAATAAGATTATCTTTTACTAATGCTCGAGGTCCTTTTGAAATTCTTCCTGACAAAATCCATCCAAACAACGTATTTTGGGCTATTACATTACAATCAGGATGCTTCATAATACCATCAAGTAATATTTCACTATAAACCTCTGCACCTAGCAAAATATCAATCTTACCTGGCACAGCGTATGTAGGATCAGCTAAAGGAAGATTGTCCATTTTCACCCATTTGGGAGTGGTCAAATTGGTTGAAGGAAGTAGTGACGTTAAAGAATGCAACACATAAGCGTTAACTATGATGTAACTAGCAGGATTATAACGTGATTCCAAGCGAAGTGAAACCGTGTGTTTAATTCTCATACGACCATCTCCTAGCCCTGACACCCAGCCACTTACTGCTTTACGTACAAGACCTAATAATTGCACAGTAGACTCAGATACAAAAGATGCCTGTGACCCTTGGTCAATTAAAGCACGAATAAAATACTTAAAACCATTAGAACGGAATACCTTAATTTTAGCCGTCGCAAGTAGCACGCTGTTGGGTTGTAGCTCCTCTCTAGAAAATGTAGCAGTAATGTTTGTGTCACCTCGTGATGTACTCGCTCTCTCATGTTGTGGTTCACTCGTTGACACTGCAGTTGCCTGCTCCTTACTACTGGTTGGCTCCTGGTTATCCCTCTCGAAGTGTAACATCGTGTGATGTCTCCTTCCACATTTTTTACAACTAAATGCTTGACGACACTTAACGACCGCATGTGTCGGGGATAAGCAATTAAAGCATAATTTAGTTGTTTGTACAAACTCCTGTCTTTCCTTAGGTGTTATAAGGCTAAACCGCTTACACTGGTTGAGATAATGATTCTCGTGGCACATCGGGCACTCTTGTTTACTCTTAGATTTGTCCTCTTTCTCTTTATCCTTCTCTACTGACGCATGAAACGATTTTGATTTAGCCGCAGGCTTAGCTTGTTGTGTGTCACGTTTTCCGTTCGTATCTATCATCTCTAAGGATCGAAATCTATACTCTAAATAATCTCTCAATTGTATCCAAGTAGGCAACTCATCACAGCTCATACTTAAATGCTGCTCCCACTGTTTGATAGATTCCGTATCCAATTTTGAAACAACTAAGTAAACGACAATTGCGTCCCAGGTCTCAGTCTTAATGCCCAAATTCTCCAAAGATTTAAGACAGGTAGACGTTGTATCTAATAAACTTCTAATTGCATTAGCTGACTCGTTTAGAATTTTCTTTGTGGCAAATAAAGACCTCATAACAGCATTGCAGTTATAACGCTTGTTATTGTAACGCCGAACTAACTGCTTCCAAGCTTCCTCATAATTGGATTCAGTCGTTGAAAAATTACTCAGCAGATTTAACGCTTCTCCACTCAAATTGCACTTAAGGTAATGCAGTTTCTGTACCGATGAAATACTCTTATTATTGTGTATTAATGAGGAAAACATGTCGAAAAAGGTTTGCCACTCTTCGTAGTTACCCCCAAAAGTAGGTAATTGTATGCGGGGTAGTTTTACATCACTGCAATTGTTGTTCGCGTTAATGGTAACTTCTGGGTTACGTAACTCGGTAACTGGAGGCAAAAACTGTTGCAAAGCTTCTCGTAAATTCGATTTATACTGCATATATAACTCTTCAAAAATCTCATATTTTCCTTCTGTAAAATATGCTTCCTTCTTACTTTTTGCTTTAACAACAATCTCCTTGTGTCCGTCTTTAAAATCTTTAAATAGTTGTTCTAACACCTCCAATCTCGTTTCTATATACTGACGTTTAATTCTTTCCTTCGAAGTTTTCTTAAAATTCCTCTCAGCTTTTATCAAATTCTCGAACATCTCATCTTGTAACGAAAAAAGTGCCTCCATTGTGGTAACAAAACACGTGGTAATCTCAGCAACTAATACTCCGGCCGGTCACTTATTTTAGGTAACAAGTGGCACAATAACAGTTTGTTAACTTTTATTTGTTTTAACACTCACTCAATGTACTGTTATTATGATTTACACCGAAAATCACATACACGTAGTAAACAAGAAGTAGTTCATAACGAATTTATTTAACAGTAATAACTCGTTAGTTAAAACTGTCTTATAATTTTTACATTAGGTAAACAAGTCGTCGGACGACACCTCACACTCAGGTAATAAAATCTTTTGTTCTCACGGGTCGGCCTCGCTCGATACTCATTAACACTATCCGGTTCGATTATGGACCAAATGTTTACTCTATAAGGATTATTTTAGATCGCCGGGTGATTTTTAAGTAAAACGACGTGTAGTTATTACGAACGTTTATTTGCAACTGCTAAATCATTAGACATCATTCGATACAGTGGACTGTAAATAGATATATGCATATACATATAGTATGTAGGTGGTTCATACCACACAAAACTCTAATCCATTTAGACACCCATTACCTCAATAAGTCAGCTAATATCCCATTATTGACGCCTTCCCACCCCATTACGTTACAATGATATTGAACGCACGCAGACACCGCGTGCCGTGCCGGTCGAAACTCATACATAATATATTTTAATGCATTGGATTAGCTTAGAACCTCTGGCAATAGCCCGCATAATGGCTGGGTAGGATGTGTGATCTGACTGGCTAATGGAAGCTTTATGAGAATTGCAGTTCTGGATAAGGCATCGCTACCTAAAACCTCGGTGTGTTGAAAATGTTACTTGGTGATTATATAGCTTTCTAATAGTGAAAGAGTTTTAAAATGTTTGATGTATATAGTTTTTGAGTTAAATTCTTACAAACAAACAAAAAATCAAACATTTCGTCTTTATAATATTATTATAGATAAAAGAAGACTTGCTCGTCTTGTGTATAAATTAAATGAAGTAAAGGGAGTATTATTAGGCGCTTAAATAGAATGTTTAAAGAGGTACTGACAAGATATAAAGAAACGTTTAAGTTTTATAAAACAAAACCACAAGATATTTTATTTAATAACGAAGGTGTAGTACACTCGCGTTTTGTCCACCATTAAGGTTTAATATAATTGAGGTTCAATCTAATAATATAATATAATAATATTCTACCACATACACACAACACCATCTAGCCCAAACTAAGCAGAGCTTGTACTATGGGTACTAGATAATGGATAAAAATATTGGCATCAAACAGGCAAAATAAAATTAAAATTATGTTACTAAGAATTGCCTCACAGACAAATCTTATAAAACGTTGGCTGATAATAGGCTCATAATAGGCTATGAACATAAGCACAAATTGCTACCAGTCTAACTGGAACTATTTCGTTCTTAAACCCGAATGTTACATATAAGTTTAAGTAAATAAATATTGATTGTTTAAAGCAGGTGTAAACCTATAGTTTCTGCCTACTCTCCCAGGAAACGATAGCCTACGTCGTAGGGTTAACTTTCAAAGCAGATACACTGACAATTTTCAAACTGAACTACAGCAAGCCAAACGAATAGCAATTGAAACGGTAACAATACAAGAATGTAACAAATGTACCAACTAGTCTTATTCCCGTTCGTTATACGCGGCGTATTGCCAAATTCAACTGACTTCAACCAACTCCGACTTCAATTTCAAGTACTTGTTTGGGCACACCGATGAACCGTGTAATGAACTCGGTAGAAACACACTGCTATGTAGGTAGATGTTAGGTTTCAATTTTGATTGTATTCAAAAGTCCAATACTGTGTGAGAAAGTGATCAATTGTTGTTTAGATACGTTCAGAAGCAATCAAGGTTTTGAATTTGGAATTTTTTAGTGATACGGTAAGAAGCAATCAGATTTTGAATTAGAAACCTTTTTAAGTGATAGCACAGCAATGAACATTGCATTCTAATTATATTTGAATTTGTTGAGAGCAATATTAAGTAGGTAAGTTAACTTTGTCCTTAATCATATTTTTGTCATATCATTTATATCCTTACTACATAGTACATACAAAAGACTAAAGACATGGTATAAGTATACACTTTAGGAACATATTTTTATGCTTTTTCAATTAGGAAATTATGTACGTCTTAAAAAAGGCTAATAGGTAAATAACCTATTTTTACTTAGAAGCTAAAACAGTTGACTGTTTGTGGTTATAATACATCCAAGGTGATAAAATATACGCTAAATAATCCTTGTGAGATGTTTCTTAGAGAAAATACTAGAATACATTAATCGCTCTTACATTAATACTGGATCGGTATACACAAGAATATTCATGAGTAAACGCTTACCATAGATATCTATGTAAACCACATTAAAAATTATAATTTTGGAAAGCTACATTTGAACACGATATTCAATCCGCAATATTCAGTCATACACATAAATTTTTTGCGACATTTAAAGGCGTCATTCCAGTCGATACTCTCGCACACTCCGTTAGGGTCGACACGACGATACATCGGCGGCGTACTGCCAAATCCCCAGAAGTTTCCAACAGTTGTTTGCGACTCGATGTTCCGTATAATGAACCGTCTTCGAGTGCTGTCTGTTTGTCGCAAAGTTTGCACTTTTACGAGTCTTAAGATTTGCGGCGAATAAGTTTTTATGATGTGTTTCGATTTATTGTTGGATTTAGTTAGAAAGGATTGCCTTGTTTGAACCGTGGTATAAGGTTGTGCTCATCTTTACGAGCAATTGTAACAACTAGGGTTCAATTCCCGCATCTGGTAAAGTCCTATCAGAATTTTATTGTTAGGAATTCTTACTAGCAACAGTGTCTGGAAATATTTCTATGTTAATATACCTCCGTTGCCTAAACGTTTGATTTAAAACATAGTAATTAACTTTTGAATGTAATATACTTCTGCCTACTGCTTTAAGATACACAAGCGTTACATTTTATTATGTCTATGTTAATCTTAGTCTCAATTCCTTAAAAATAGATCTGAATCTATTGCAGCAGGTATTTTATTCATCAATAACATATAAAGAATATAAACATAGGAAGCTGATCTACTTACATCCAACTATATAGCTCGGATCGCTAGTTATGTACCTAAAAGTCAAAATTCTATCTCTAATGTGGCGAAAAATACATGGATCAGATATTGGAAATCTTACACCTTATGCTTACTTTATGTAGCTAATTGAATTATATTTACGAAAAATATTCTAGAACGCAGCCAGTTCAATGTTGCACAAAAATATGTAATTGTTCTTGCAGTGTTTGTGTGTTTTATTACAAGGATAGCTCTTACTTATCTTATCTTATCTTAGGTGAGCAGCGATAGCTCAGTGAGGAGACCAACACTGACTGCAATGCAGAGGGTCTCGGGTTCGAACCCACATCGCGCACCTCTGATTTTCGGAAGGTATATGACTTTTCGAAATGATGTGCGTATTGATTGACAATTATCGCCTGCTCCGTGCCTCGGAGAGCGTGTTAAGCCGTCGGTCCCGGCTGCCATGAACATCTATGGCAGTCGTTGTCAGTGGGGAAGTCGACACAAAAGATTCCACTGGGTCCAAGTGTCGCCGTTCTGTACTGACTGGCCCCCGCACAAGATAAGATAGCTCTTACTTACGTTCATCTCAAAGATTAGTATTGCATTAATTGTAATCATATATAGTATTTATTATCTACTAGTCATCGTACGAAGTCATGGGCAAAATCTTTGAGAATTTGGGTACCTCTCTATATTTTTTTACTTCTAAGCGACGTATAAATATAAACATGCATCAGATTGCAAGTAAGACCGCCGCTACTACAACTTTAAAATCGTGACGTGCATATACAGACCATGTTTTGTCTTACATTATTCTTTTAAACAGCCCTTATAAACAAATACATTCTCTTTTCTAAAATATCTTCTATGAACAGACATCAGTTACAAGTCTATTATTGATATAAATAGAAGAAAGAACTAAAGAACACATATTTTTATTTCTAAAAAACACGAAAGCTTTCACATGCAATATTATACATATGTAGAAGAGAATACATATTTAATAAATATTAATTAATACAAGTGACAGCTCTGCGCCACAAATGCCACGTTTCAAATGTACATATTAGTAATCTGTGACCTATACCTTACTTTTAAGTTTATTTTTAATCTGTGCCTCAGACGTGGCAGGCAACATGTACGTACGTGGCGTTCACCACGTGTCAACTGTCAAATGCATCGTTTGGCAGCAAGTTATGTTCAAGACTTATTTATCCCAATTTTTTAAGAATAGGTACAATAATACTTAATCAAAGTTACTAGCAAAATATACGTCGTGTTTAAGAAATCTCTAAGTTATATTTATTATTTTATTTAACTAAGCCAACAGCCAAAATATATGGCATTTTTTTTTTTTTTTTTTTTTTTTTTTTTTTTTTTACGTATGGGAATGCAATGACGCATATCCGTCCGCGGGGGCGGGCGGAGGGATTATGTCGGACTCGCCGGGGTAAAATAAAGATGTTAAAAAAAGATAATGTACCTCCCGGAATACCGACTAAACCTACCACGGTGTTCCTCGACACAACCACTACCGACGGGGCCGCGCGAATCGCTTTCGCATGCGGTCGCGACCCCGCCGAGGTTACGGCCCGCCGTATGAAACGGCAGGCCACTACACGAAAGACCTACCCAAAATAGGCACTACTTCAAATAAAACCCTACTGTCTCCCCCCTAGAGGGAAGACGGACTCGACACAGAGGCGCGCGTGGGAACACGCACGCCGCCTCTCGGACCTGGTGCTGAACAGATGGCGGGCAGGCCCACAAAGCCCGCCACCCCCAGGTCAAACCTCAGGGTGGCTGGAGGTCATCTCGCGCCCTCCGGCGCCCGGCTCTGCGGTTGGGGAGAGGGTTTAAACGTTCCCTCTCCCGCTCCGCCGCCTCCTTGATGGAAATCACTTCCTCGCAAAAGGAGGCGACGGCGTTCCATGACCTCTCACTCCGGACCATAGACTGAACTAAGGCCGGGAGCGAGAGGGCAACCGATCCGACTGCCGCGATCAAATCACGACGCTGCGATGCCCAGGCGGGGCAAACCGCCAAAGTGTGCAGCGCCGTGTCCTCAATAACGTCGCGGCAGTCGCCGCAGTGGTGACAACCGGGCGTCTCTTGCCGGCGTATACGACACAGGAACCGGCCAAAACATCCGTGGCCAGTCAGATCCTGTGTCAGCCGGAAGGTGAGGGCGCCATGCCGCCTCTCCAGCCACTCCTCAAACACGGGACTTACCGCCACGATCGTGGCGTGCCCGGAAAATATATGGCTCCCGTAACTTACCGTAGTCAAAAGGTATTTTTCATTAGTCCAAACTAATTTTTGTTATACAAATAATAATCAACAGCCATTTGTTTACAAGAACAATTAATAGCCGCATTTACGACCCTTAAGAGCGAAATAAATTAATAACATCGATAACCACTTACGAACGGTAAATTATTAACAGAAAATATATGACCAGCGATGGGAAAAGCTCCGAAAATTACAAAAGAAAATAATAACCGCCGCTCACAAAAGCAATCGTATTTATTCCGGTATTACGTCTAAATAAATACATACACGTGTTACGGGGGAAACATTCTCTAGGACTTTTTATAAGGTTGCTATTAGTGTAATTACTTTAATATTGAGGTGTAAATTCGTTTAAAGCCAACGACGCCTTGTTATACGCGTTTACTAAAAAGGCTTGCATAACCTAGGGAACGCGTTGATAAACCAAAAAAGTATTTCTAGTGCCAAAGATAGAAGCTATCGTCATGACAGCGCAGCGCGTCTTAAATCATAATCTTTTGCAAGGTGAACACCCCATATCCTACACCTAACAAAATTAATTAAAATGTGATTAAAAAGACGTGCTGTACCTTTTTCATAGCTTCCTCATTATTTTCGTTATTATTATAGGTAGGTTTTTTAAGTTATAAAGTAGCGTAAGTTACTTTTTGTTACCTAAACTATTTTGTATTTTTATTACTTTACGTTGCAAAAAGTTTTGCATTAAAACGGCTTTCATATTTTAACAAGCTACTACTTTCTTAATCTTGCTAAAGCTAACCATACTTACGTTTTTATAATTGCACTATAAATCATGCGTAGTGTTGTTAGTCAAGGTAAATATACCAACTAACTGCTTAATTAGTTGGTATTTACGTCACCTGTCAAATATAATTGATAGTTATAGTCACTGTATAACTACTACTTAATAATTAATAAACATTTCATCATTTTAGCAACACATCACGGTCCTTCACCCTACATATTATAAACCTTCATAACTTTTAATAAGAATACGACCAAAAATAATCCTTTTATTACTCTAAACAACGCCGTTACTGGGCCTTTGCTTTGATAAAAACATTCATTCACGACCGGTCATTTCACTAATGGTTTGAAATCACAACAACACCGCGACACGTACCTAATAACATTGGCCGAGGCAATAATAATGTCCAATAACGCCCTTTTATGATTTACTTTTGTGCCCGAACATACGAAATAAAATCGTATGTGTTATTTCCATGGTTATTACATAAACTATGGTGATAGAGAGCCATGATAACGGTAACGGCAAATGGTGTTTACTTGTGTATATGGGGTTAATGTTCGATACCAATATTGGTTAACAAATGTTTGTTCAGTTTTGGGTTGGATGTCTTTGTTAGAGATGTTTTTTATTGTTGGTTTGGATTGGTCGATTTGTTGTTGTCGACTGAGTGAACGGATTGGTTACAGTACACTTGGCGTAGAGTCAGTAGCGAGGCGAACATTTACCCCATTATAGCATCCGTGCAGGCAATGTAAATACAGGACTTGGATTGCAAATATTTGCGTGTAGCTTTTACTATTTGAAGCTAAGTATAATAATATTTCAGTATAACCGTGTCCGCGGCTACGCACCTAGTCTACGTCAGCGTAGCCGCGGCTACGGTACGGTGCGGGTACTTATTACCGTAGCGCACCCGCGCCGCGTAGCAAGTTGCCACCAATATGATGGGCTAAAATTGTTTTTCTATTATCCTAGATATTTTTTTAATTTTACTAAGTTGGCTAACAAGCATTCGTACATACGCATGCAACACTAGAGGCATCACTTGCGCGTTGCCGACCCTTTAGGAAAGGAAAAAAGGAAGTGGGAAGGAGAAGGAGCGGGAAGGGGGAAAGATGGTGATTAGGCCTCCGGCACTGTCACTCACTGAACGAAACACAACAGGAATACTGTTATTTCACGTAGATATTTTGTGAGAGGGTAGTCCTTCCCCGGTCGAGCCGGCCCATTCATGCTGAAATCATCGAGGCCTATAATTATCAATCGTTACTAAATAAATACTAAAGCTTGTCTAATAACGTATTATCAAAAAAGAAAGATTCATGTAAATTGTGATAGAGTTTGAATCGTAGAAACAGACAGGCAGTTCATATGTTTGATGTAATTTATATAGTGAGGAGTTTATGCCTTGAATTAACTTAAAAGAGTAAAGTATATTTTACGTTAATTCAAGGCAAGGTCTTGACAAATTGTTAAGTTTACTGGAAATTCTTTATATATTCCTTTACGTCATAAATGTGTTTCTGTGAGCTGCGTTTTACTTCAGTGAGAGAGCTCGCAGTTCTCAATTGTTTACTCATGGAAGTACCATCCTTATAAGCAACCGAAGTAAAAATAGTAACACTTACTATGCTTCGCCCGGTAAGTATGAGTTACAGAGACTTACGTACTTGCCTCGCACATTCTTTTCCTTTCATCTCATTCCATTCCTTTTCACACGATTGGTATCACGAGTAAACCAAATTGTAAGGAATGGTATACAGCGATATACTGGCTACTTACTTAAAGAATTCTTGTTTGCCTTCGTAGTATAAATATGAAGCCACACAAGCGAAACAAGGGGCACGTGGGGACGATGGTTCTTAAAATAGCTTAGTTCGTTGATGGTATAACCAACCCTGAGACCAAAATATACAAGTTTATAACCATTCGCAAACAAAAGATCTCATTACCCAGAACGACATTATGGAAATAAATTAACAAATGAATATTTAATATCCAGGTGGGTAGTTACTAAAACGGTTTCTTTACGAAAATTAAAATGTTAACTGTTGAACCTTGGCGAAGGTTTTACTTAAATGAAAATGAAGCAAAGGCTCTATTTAGACCAAATAGTGTACAATATGAACTAAACTTTCTGGTTTTTTGTTTTTATCTGCTGTGTTTTTCGTTGCCAATGATTAACTTTATTAACTTTTGCCTCTTCTTGTTTTTATTTTGATTGTTCTGTACCTTTGTAGATACCTATGTACAAAATATCAGCCATATAAAATATCCTAGTGCTGTGCACGGGCCTCTTCTCAGTATGAGAAGGGTAAGGCCATAGTCGGTGGACTATGGCCTTACCCTTCTCATGGCGTTGGCCCAGTGCGGATTGACAGTCTTCAAATATCTTTGAGTACATTATGGAGAACTCTCAGAAATGCAGGCTTTCTTACGATATTTGCCTTCAGCGTTAAAGCAAGCGATAATTAACTATATACCACAATTATGTTACTGCTAGTATAACTGTAGATACAACATTGATTATACACTTAAATTTTATCATAATATCATTCATCTCTTTAAATGCCTATTTCTATCATTAAATCAGTGGTATTCTACTAATAAAATATCTGCCAGGATTATCATTTGAAAGGTTATTTATCATATGGACAGACCCACGCCTATATGTCCCTGAAAGAGTGGGAGAGAGATGTCATTGCCCCAATATGTTCAATTTGTTTTATTACCCTTGTCTTTTAGTGGTAAAACTTGCATTCGTACCTAATATTCGAGTCCAGTTCGTCATAAACATTGCGACAAAATTTTTCGACGTTGATTGCATAGTTATACCATGGGAACAACGTTATAAAAATGAGAGAAACCTAGAATAACCTCACGAGAGAAATCTAGAACTAACGAATATTTTGATCTCGTTTATTGCAGTTTTATAATGGCTGCACACAACGCAGTTAACCAACAGTGTGAGCGTAATCATTATCAAATGTTCGTAGTCTGTCACTAGGCGTGATATATTCTGTTGCCTAGGAATTCCTTCTCCGTAAACCCACAATCGGACATCGGACTACAACACTGAGCTGTGACAACACAAATTTACCGTCTATTGAAACGAATTCTCGTACACTCAAACGCTTTGGTAAGATAAAATGTTTGTTGTGAAATGATTACTTTGGTCACGCACATTTGCCACTTTTGATTGTAACGTACATACAACTACCTCCGCGGCACAACTGCTGTGCATGAGGTTACGGGTTCGAATCCCGAGTCAGTCTAACAAAGTTATTGGGTTTTTCTGCCAAGCAATCTTAATAGAAGCCCAGATTTAAGAAATTGGTATTGGAACCCTCTGCGGTTCGGAAAACACGTAAAACCGTTTGTCGTGGGACTAAACTGTTTTGGGATATGTCAAATTGCCGTCCAATAGGATTACAGTAAGGGAATAGAGAGTGCACTTGTGTTTGCGCAGACACTTGCCCACCATATTATCTGCGTAGATGGCCAGCCTCCGTTAAGATTGGCCACCGTGCCCGAAATTCGGTCTGAATGACCTTATCTTTATAGTCACACACAAAGTCACAACTCACAACTTATCACAAAGATCTGTAACCATGCTAAGATATCAAGTGTTAGGTATTGATTTTATCATCCCAGCCAACGGCTTAAGCCCTAAAAGCGTGCAAAGTTTAAAAGCGATGGTAGCTCAGTAGATGAAGGTTTAGCCTTGCAATAGAGAGTTCGTGGATATAAACCCTATTCTTAGAATACATACGTAAACGCACTTGTAACACAAGCCTGTAGGTAAGCTCAAAGAATTAACAAGAATAATGTGCACTAGTGAGAAATGCTGTGACGCGGGCGACTTTACAAACTAAAACCCAAAGAAAAACCAAAGGAACAGCAATTTGTGAATCACACAATTTTTTGTCACGAATGGGGATCGAACCCACAGCACTTGGCGTGGAGGCAGTGTTGAGGCGACCACTTAAACTGTTACACCATCCGTGCAGTCAAGTGAACTATGTAAAAATTTTGTCTCCAACTATATTATAATGAAAAATCCAATCCAATTCCTCAGTATAACAAAGACATATTCACTAAAACCAACAATCATAAAAATCCTATAAGAAATAGGTATAAAACGGCAAACGTAAAACTTAAATCGGCTACCTAAACCAATAAAACGAGCCGGCATGTAGCAAATGGACTTAATTCCACCTTTTATCGGATTAGAAGCCGATATCTGGCGATTACAAACTGGAGGCTCCAGGGGTTTTGTCTTTGCCTCGCTCCGGACCGTAATTCTTCGCATAGCATCGTTAATTTAAAACTAAATGCTTCGAGCTCGCAACAATAGATTGTCGCATAAATAACTTTAAAGGAAAAAAGGGGGAGGCAGGGGAGAACGTAGAAATTTATATTCGAAGCAACTTTGGCAGAAATTTTTGGGCCTAAAACTCGAAATTCAAACGGAGAGCTCACCCCGATTGGGAATTCACGAGGATTATACAGCTCTACCGTAATTCGGGCATTTATACGTTGATTAGTTGGAAAAGATCTACATGGAAAAATCTTGAATAATTCATTTAGGTTAAAAATAGATTTAAGTAAGGAGTAATCTCGAAATTGAATGTTACTTAACGAATGTTCGATTACACAAAATCGTCGGAATATTTGTGCAAACGATGCCTTTTTGTAGATTACCTGTTGCCTTTAAGTATTTTTCTTTGAGTCAAATACTTTGTTTAATTAGTATTTACTTTAGTCGAATTTAGAAAAATGTTTTTGCTTAAAAGCTTTACTGTCGAGAACTGTTTTGCATTTGTAAGTACCGTATGTAAAAAAAAAGATCAATAGAACTCCGAGTGTGATACGATGAAGAAGATGAAGACAAATTTTTGATATGTATGTATAATATATATTGACAGTCTCGTTAATGAAATTCCGTTTATAAAACAGCAATAGCACCAAATTTGCAACTGCACCTCGTAAAGAGAGGCCAATGACCCTTATGGCCACTCCTACAACTAAAAAGTAAAAGTTATCCGACAGATAAATCGCATACTGTCTCAGTCATATTAGGTTAAAGAGATTTTTATCTTATAGATAAATGCTCTCTGGAGGTGTAGTACAAGCCCTTAGTGATACATAGTTATGAGTTAAAGTGATACTAGTACACGTTTTTGAATAATATTGATTACAAGCTTTTGTCTATTTTCTGTTTAAAATATGACCTGTGTATGCGAAATTTCAGAATGATCGGTCGAGTAGTTGACATGAAAGCGTAACAAAACAAAATCAATTTCATATTTATAATATTAGTAAGGACTTTCAAATGCTTGTTTATCTTTTAGTAATATGATTCAAATAATAATCATCCTTATAGACATTGGGGATTGAATGATTTCATTCTGAATCCTTTCATCATTTTATAACAGTAGAGCATCTATCATATTCTCTCTACTATTTAAAATCTATGTACAATAACTAAGTCCCAGTCTAACTTTTTAGGTAAATACCGACGCGATACTAAGATCCATAAAGACTAGAAATACACAAGCTGCTATTACAATGTGTAAGCCGAATAAAGTGTCGGAATGTTCCGAAACAATATTTATGGGACAACGCGGGGCCCTGGACTCATAAAGTAATATTTCATCGCATCTGCCCCAATAAGTCCATAACACGCATGGGGTTAAATTAAAACAAAACGCTGCCGGGTGACTAACTTTTTTGCCGATGCATATTTTTGCCATGGGATGTACGGACAATGGAACTTCTAAAATATGGTATCCATATTTTACACAGTGAGCAGTTTTAAAAGTCACGACATATAATATATGAACAAGATATTGCCCGCGGCTTCGCTCGCGTTTATGTAGACTCTGACAATAAACTTCCATCCCTTGAGAACAGTACTTTTTCTGGAAATACTGTGTCCTTTTTTGTACCCCTGACAACTCAACCGGACATCAATGAAATTGTATGCGAAATTTCATGATGACCGGTTGAGCAATTAAGGCTTGAAAGCGTAACAAACAAACTTACATTCGCATTTTGAATATTAGTTCGTATGTATATTAAGATCAACTTACGGGATAAAATTCACTAATTGCTGTTTCAAGTTTGGATATTTCTCTTCAATTAGTCTCCGTTATTTCAAAGTTTGTAAAGCCCCTTCGCAACATAGGACTTATTTCTAGTGTGGATTGTACTAGTTGTTTCGTTGCCAGAATAATTGGGACATTGCAACATTTCCTTATTTCTTTAACGCTTTGGTCAGAATACAGGGCTTGGCAACCTACGTTAATAGATGAATACTATCAAACTAAAAACTTAGCTTTAAACACAGCTGTTGTATAGAATACTATACATTTTGAAAATTTCAGTGTATCATTTCAGTTACATTATCAAATTCTACATAATTTTCTACTTGCCTCATGAAGAATGATGGTTCCTAAGCCCAACAAGATGAAACCGGCACATAACGCGTTAGGGCACTTGCACACCATATCTGTAGTGCACTCGTAAAACTCATTCTGAGACGACATTACAATACGTTGCGAGCAGCGTGCCGAACTTTAGGGATCCTTATCAAATAATAAAATTGTAAGGCTTTTTACTATAAAATAAAGTAAGCTACTTTTCTAATATCGTAACTAAAATTATCTTATGTTTACGCGAATGTTATTAATTGAAATTAAACTACTTTATACGGAATTTTGTCGCGTTGTTTATTTGACACTTTATTACATAATTGTGAATTTGTTACACTACTAACTTTAATACTTTTTAAGCAAATTATATTATTAAAACTATTTATATTCAAGTCTACACTTTGATCGACGTTTCGGTTGCTTTTCATCAGCTAAGTTCACGGGGAGACTAAGGTGGTAGTAGTCTCAATGAGACCATTGGAACAACTATCATCATACTATCAAGTGTACTTATTTCAAAGTTAACTTATACAGTGTGTCCGGTCATGGACTAGCGATATTCTAAATACTTATATAACAACTATTTTTATACACAAATACACTTAACACTTGGGTCCAATCCATTTCCCTACTATGTGGCAGCCATTTAGTTTTTTCGTCGAAATATTCCCTATGTGGGTACAAAAAAATTGATATCTCCCAAAGTTTTGGTGTTATTGAGATAAAAATAGGCTTATTCGAAGGGCAACAATACTGTCTACCGTATACATTACAAAACAAAGTGTTCACACATGTCCATAATTTTTGAAAACAATATAGAATTCAATAAAAAAGATCAGAAAATTATGTAAATCAACAAATTATTGTAAATTACTTCAAAAACACCCCCATAACCGTTTTCATTTTTGTACTAGATCAAAAGATGTTGAGCTAAGCTACAACATTTAATTTACAACTGTGTGTCTATTAATTTAAAAGTTATTGTTGTTTGAACATAGCCTATGCGCAAGCACAAAAGGTCTTTGTCGGAACCCTAAACAGGAAAAATTTAAAAACACTTGACATTCATATTAGATTTTATTTAATGGTTTTACAATATTAAATTACAATAGCTACAGCTGTTACTCAAAGTGGCCACCTTCAGCTTGTAGACACGCTACAGCTCTGTACGACTTGGGTTGACTTTGGTGGACACACTATATATAATTGTTATTATATTAGCTTAAAAAGTATAAAAGTTCAATAGAAGTGTGTGATTTAGTAAAGCTAATGAAACTTAATATTGTAGCTAGGATGCTTCAATTAAAATGAGTTGCTATTATTCCCTAAAGAATGTCAGTTCTTTAGGGAATACTAACAACTGCTGCTGTGAAGCTGAGGTTTGTTACGTATTGTAAAGCTCATGCGCCATTACAAAAAATACTCACTGAACTGCCAGCACAAGAAATACAGATCACTGATTCGCTGTAAGCAATTGTTGACAACTTAAACCTTACACCTCATTATGAAGTTCTGATAGTCCTCCTGGCCGTAGATGCACAACGCAACTTTATCAGCTATGATTTTCTATTGAGTATCTTTTAATATGTAACTAAGCAAGTTTGGATTGTCCATTAACTTTCGAAATTCACCCAGTTTTAACAATTTTTAGTCATTTTACTTTTATCCCTGCCTGTCCGCCTAGCCTGACTTTGAGTGAAAGTCACCTAGTACTTGATGAGGTTCTCAATTCACTCTCGTGGGATATAGAAATCCTTTGTTAGTAGTCCCATTTTCACTTACTAATTATAGACGAAATACTTTCTTCTCGCGGAGTGCAATGAGTTTCAACAAGATTTCATCGAAATTGGAAATTGATTTATTTTGTACAAGTTCAAACTCAATCAAAAATAAAGTTGTTAAAGATTTCTTTATAGATTAATTATTATTTTTTAGGTCTCGGGTAATATCCTTATATCGCGATGTGTTTTTCTGGTTGAAGTGTATGAATTATTTTTTTTTATGTATCTTTTTTTTTGTTGTTATTTTATCTATGTTTTTCTTGTTTTTTCTTTTTTCATTGGTTTAGTTGAAAATATGATAACTAACTCATAGGAAATCAGAGTAGTTATACAAGTGATGTACTAATTATTATGTGAAAGCTTGTAATTAGCAACATGTGTATCTTAATTATAACTAATCAAATGTACTTATTATTTCTTTCCTAAAATAAATAAATAAATAAATAACAGACTAGATTTTGCCCACGGCTTCGCACGCATAAATGTAGGTTATGTTAGGTTAGTGACAGTAGTCTTTCCCGGATGAAAGGTACTCTATGTCCTATTCTGTACCCCAGATATCGTGTATGCGAAATTGCATGATGATCGTTCGAGTAGTTAAGGTGTGAAAGCGTTACAAACAAACTCACTTTTATAATATTAGTTAGGATAATAACAATAGCTCAGTGGGGAAACAAACAGACTGCAATGCAGAGGGTCTCGGGTTCGAATCCATGTCGCGCACCTCTGACTTTCGGAAGATACATGAATTTTCGAAATTATGTGCTATATTGATTGACAATTATCGCCTGCTCCGTGCCTCAGAGAGCACGTTAAGCCGTCGGTCCCGGCTGCCATGAATATCTATGACAGTCGCTATTGGGAAGTCAGTGTCCTATAATATCCTGACACTGGTTCTAGCCTTTGGGTTTCGTTAGCCTTCGGGTTGCGGAGGTCAGGTGGCAGTCGCTCCGTGTAAAAGTCGGTTAGATCAGAAAAGCCGACTCCAAGTGACTTGGAATAATAAAGGCTAGGGAGCAGAATTAGGATAACAAAAATACTTAAATGATCTTGCAAAAAACCTCTATTGAACTAACAAAATAATAAGACCTGATTCAGATTTATTACTACTCTTGATTCCAATATTCTGGAAGCGCAAATTTACAAAAATTTTAAAAATGACGCTTAACGCATTTTTATTAATTTTTCCACGCAGGTTATTGCATATTATATTTATTCCTGGAATAACGAATAGAATACTTTCATCCTGGAAATTGTTTAATTTGTATTTCTGGAAACATAAATAATTTTATAACTGCAGCACCCTGGGCCCGACGCTCTTCTTAGCTTATGTCAATAGCCTTTGTAAGCTTCAAATAGATGATGGTGAAGTGCTGGCATTTGCGGATGATACTGCCTTAATTTTTCAGGGTAGCAATTGGTCAGAAGTTCAAAAATCGGCTGAAAATGGCCTAAGGCAGGTTATGCTATGGCTAGATCAGCACCTCCTGACTATCAACGTTTCCAAAACGAAATACATTTGCTTCAGCATCTCAAGTGCATCCAATGCTGCGTCTAAGTTTTCACTTAAAGCACACACCTCGCAGTGCAAAGACTTCAACCATCCTTGCGACTGTATTCCCATCGGACAAACAGATGTCCATAAATATCTGGGAGTTCTCATAGATAGCCACTTAAATTGGAAGCCACATATATCGGCCCTTAGTAAAAGAATTCGGAAATTGCTACCCATATTTAAAAATCTTCGCGACTCTGCAGATCATACACTTCTGGTTAAAATATATTTTGCTCTCTGTCAATCACTTTTAACGTACTGTATCCCAGTGTGGGGTGGGGCATCAGCAATGTATCTTCTAGAATTGGAAAGAGCGCAACGCGCTGTCATAAAAGTTATGTTTAATAAAATTTGGAAATACCCCACTCAAAAACTATACGAAGAAACAAATCTGCTCACCGTGCGACAATTATTCATCTTGAATTGTGTACTACGCCACCATAAAACTGTAGACCTCTGTAAAATACCTAAAATTAATAAAAGAAGAATTCGAACACCTGTTCCCACATTCAACACAATGTTCACTCGTCGCCAAATATTCTATATGGGACCATTTACTTACCGAGTCATTAACGACAAATTTCATATTTTCAGTTTATATAAACACCGTCTGAAATTGATCCTAAAAAGCTATTTAACAGCACTTGATTATGCTACAACAGAAAACATTCTGCGAGTAAACATATAAACGTGAAATCAACGTGAAGGTATATACATGCACACACAAACATACATGTACGCACAAAACCTCCACATAAATACAAACTAATAGATTTATGTACTTCCACATTCACACACACACACATTCACACACACACACACACACACACGCACACACCCGCACACACACACACACACACATACACACAAACACAATAAATTTACACGCCCAATCATCCTCATTTATGTCAACCTTCTGTATTTTTATTTTATTTTCTTTAAATTATCTCTTATTTCCATTTTGTTTTGTATTGTTATTTTTGTAAACTTACTGAATGGTTAATAGCACTAGCCAGGGGTGGAGGGTTGGTGACCTGAGACACAGGATACTCCTAGTTCAGGGGCCAACCCGCCATAATAAAACATAGCTACAACATAAAACCAATACCGTGTATATCTCAAGCTTTTAAGACTGTATGTATTATGGTGAGAAAATAAAAGTTATTATTATTATTATTATTATAACTCCCGGTAAAATAATTAAATATAATGTGCCATTTTACCGGTAAAACGTGGTACAAATACTTTATACCACTGATTAAAAAAACTGTCCTGTTCCTAAATTGTCCGACTTCTGGGCAAGGAGTTCTTCTCAGTATGGTGAGGGTTAGGTCATAGTCCACAACGCTGACCCAGTGCGCGTTGGACGTCTTTACACATCTTTAACCTATTAAGTCTCAGTGGCACACCAGCGGCCCAACCAGTTTTTAATTATGTCTGGTATTCTGGAAGACCTGACAAGTTAAGAATGTGATACTCATATTTTCTTCTCATATTTGAAAACTCTTATTTCTGCAAGAATTCTCTTTTTTTTAAATTTGACTCTTTAGCGAGACATACACATACAAAGCAGATTTACACTAAAATAGGACATGTGTTTCCTCAATAGCAGCAAATCACAGCATGCAAAATAAAGTACATACATATATATCAACAATACAGCAATGTCAATGAGAATAATTAGAAGCATATATCAATTAATAGAAATACATATAAAACTTACAATACTGTTAAAGTCGATGTCATTGATCTCTTGATATATTCCTTCACTGTTAGTTCTCTATTTTTACCAAAATATCGTTTCCTATAGAAACGACATAAATGCATTTCAAATTATAATTAAAGAAATATTTGCCACATCCTACGAGATATTCCCTCGCTTTCTCGCATTTCATTCACTAACGTTTCTAAAGAGTGTAAGTAGGTGTGAGTCTTTAGAACTGGAATTCAAAAGTGTTTATCGCTATATTTAGACGTTCGGAAATAGAACATTGAATGTCAATAGATTTGACTTTAACTTATACGATGCCGGTCACGCCATCGTGTAAGAAAAGGTTATATTATTGATTCCCAATTAAATGCATGTGTTTCCTTTAAGTATGTAAGATCGCTTGAAAAACGAATCATAGTCAAAAGTTTGCTGTTTTTAATTATGGTGTTCTAAGACTTGACCGATTCAGGTCAAGTCTTAGAACACCATAATTAAAATCTGTTGTGTATGTCCACCGGTGTACCGCTGTGACTTAATAGGTTAATATAATAGTTTAGGTTACAAATGATTTGCTGTGGAGAAACCTAAATAAATAAGTAACTAGTATTTTAGAATCTACCGCCAGTTTTAAGATAAGACGCATAGAGTCACACAGAAATAATTTAAATGATGATTCAATTATGCTTTCATGGTACACGCGCTCATTCGATTACATTATTCAATTTAATTTGAATAACTTTTATACTATCGTATTGCTTGATTTATGTTATACGTAACGGAAATTAACGCGATCATGCTAGGTATTTACGTAGCTTTTTGAATCGCTTTACTTTTCATTCAGGTTTGAACTGGTCATGATCACAACCAGACTGGCGCGGTGATGTCAGGCATCCATTTCTACGGTAGATGGTTCCAAGTTTATCTTAACATTATATATCTTCTTCTATATTCCACATTCTACGCTAAGCGTGTCCATATTTTGACATTATGACCTGAGAAGCAGATCAATACAAAAATTTGTTAACAGACGGTCAAACGCGTTTTAAGTGCTGTGATTGTCTAACTTACTAACCAATGGCCGATCAAACTACGCGGCATATGTTTGATTTTGACACGTCGTTGTTTAGTATTTTAAAAGCCGGCTACTAGCCGGTTGCTGACCATAAAAAGATTGTGGTTTTGTAATCAATAGAACCCAGTACTTACAATAATATAACGTCTATGTTGATGAAGTATATGTGTTATTGATCTTTAATTTAGGTACTAGAAACTTACACAGCTGGTGGGATCTAAATACCTTGCAAATTTTGAGCGTAATACACCTGTGCCTGCTGTTAATGCGAATGCTGTGCATGAGGTCTCGGGTTCAAATCCCGGGTCGGGCCAACAAAAAGTTATTGGAATTTTCTGTTAAGAAATCTCAATACGAGCCCGGAGTTAAGAAGTTGGCGGTGTTAGACACCCCCGTGCCTCGGAAAGCACGTAAAGCCGTTGGTCCTGCGCCTGATCTCTCTCCAGTCGTGTCGGATTATCCATCCCATCGGATCATGAGAGTTAGGGAACAGAGAGTGCACTTGTGTTTGTGCACACACTTGTGCACTATAATATCTCCTGCGCCGATGGTCAGTCTCCGTTAATATTGGCCGCCGTGACCGAAATTCGGTCAGGAGGACATTATTATATGCGTACTAAATTTTCCTAAGAACCCTACAGAACCACAATACGAATACACCAGTTTCCTCATCTCTTTCTCACGGGCCAGTAATAAGTATTTATGTGCTACACACAATAACCCATTAGCGTTGGCTGTTACGCGCCATAGACTATAATGGACGTTACTTATGTACTTACTAATTACACTCGGCTAGTCCTCTATAGTAATTGCGGGATTTATTCATGTTTTATAGGATTAAAGGATGTTATTACAGGGCCTGTAATAAAAGAAAATAAATGAAATGAAGGGAAATTGTGGTAAGTTTTGTTGGGTAAGTTTTGGCGTGGGTTTGCTTGTGTTAACAAGCTACAACTAATATTAATTAGTTATGACTGATAGATGGTAATATACTGTTAGCATATTACCTCTGTGGTGCACCAGAAGTGAATGCGACTGCTCGGTCTCAAGTTCGATGCTAGGGTCGGGTAAAACGTTACTGGGTTTTCTACCAAAACAGCGTCACGAAGTCTAGATCTGTGCTTGGTAGACGACATGAGGCTAGCTCCCTGTTATATTTGACTTAGAACCGTAGATGACGAAATGTGGATGTATTATGTGCCTACCTCCCCTTTCGGGGATATCTCCAAATGGATAGGTAGAACCTATATAGGCGTAAGACTATTTAAGTATAGACATAGACATGTTGTACTTTAAAACATTCAGGGAAAAAGAGGGGCGTGCGCGATGTTTAGTCGTCGGGCTCATAATTTTAGCCGGCTCAACCGGTAAAGTACAATACTTATGGGTTTCGCCTGGTAAGTAAGAATTCCAAGACTTCCATTCCTTTCTATTCATCTTATTTTTATTCCTTTTCCTCGTATAGATTACCCGGTAGCGATATTAATTTTATACTACTGCTATCTGTTTACCATCACGCAGGCCGTATGCTAGTTCCCAAACTTTGTATTTGTATCGATATATGACAAGAGATGGCGCTGTATACAATTACACACTACTCCATACAATCTTTAATCTCGCAAGCGAAGTTTACATTATAGAGTTACTACATATACAAGTTCTCGACATCAACCATCGGGCCTCGGACCGCCAGTCACGATCAACCAGACGAGGATCCGCTCTTTGTGTTGGAAGGAAAGATATCATTCCACGCTGCTCCACAGAGTACAGAAGGCACAATTAAAAATTTACACGGAGCGCCCTTACCTCATCCCGGCGGAGGACAGTCGAAACGCTTAGAAAAACCCGCCTGGATTTTCTCCTATCCCAGTCTTACAACGACGCTACTTTATGGTTTGTGCTTTAAATGGAAGCAAAATAGCTAATAAAATTAATTAGCTATTTCGACCTAAACTTAAACTTTTGACAGAACTTGAAATTATTTTGCTTTGAGTTTTTATCGCGTTGTTTATTTAACACTTTATTACATAATTCAGAAACTGTTACACTACTATACTACTATTAAACTTTACTAATTTTAAGCTAATCAAATTATTAGCAGCCATATTCACGGGGAGACCCGACAAAGGCTGCTGAAAAGTAACCGAAACGTCGGGGAAAGTGTAAACTTAAATATAAATAGTTTTAATAATTTAATTAGCTTTAAATTAGTAAAGTTTATTAATAATAATAATAATTCTGGTTTGTATGCCTATAGTGGCTATTCAGGGCGCCCATCTAGTGAGTTGGCGAGTCACCATCTGCCCATTGCATTGATGCTATTAGAGTATTCAGGGCAGACGCCGTTTTTCATCCATAGTTAGCAATATACCGGTCCACCAAACACCCATACCTATAGCCCATATATTAGAATCCATACGTAGCAATAGTCCTAATATAATAATAATAATTGATAAGATAAGATAAGATAAACATAATAATAATAATAATAATAATTGCACAATAAACATAAAAAATTACAGGCATAAAATCAAATATTCATCAGTATTAAATATTACAAATAAAATGACAACGTCAAAAATGAAAATTTTCACAGAGACTGAATTTAAGTTTATTAAAATACAAGATGTTAACAAGAGCCAGATCTAGAGCCGCACCGCTACCACCTCCGGGTTCGTCGCTTAGCTCCGCCTCGCAGCCGTCGGTACATCGATCAGAATCACCGGCCGCTGCAGTTGCGTCGAGCTCGAGCGACGAATATTTCTCTCCGCCTTCGTCACCGTCACCTGCACGTCGGCGGGGAAGAGGCCGGCCACCGACCCGCTTGGGACCCCGAGGCCCACCGAACCGGGCCCCCGCTGCCGGTGGTGATGTGCGCCGCATGCGATGGACTCAATCCATTAATGAAAACGTCATGCGGGCATATTTTGGGGCTACAGAGGGAGGAACTAACCTCACTGCGTATCGCAGCCGCATGCTTGTTCTGTTTCGGGCCTTTGAACCAAGCGTCAACGTTTCAGCACAGCGATTATCGGATCAAGTGCGGGTTATCCAACGCAGTCGACAGTTGGATGATACCGTGCTCGATAGGCTACGCTCAGAATACTTGCCTACGAGCCATGCCATTCGCATCCAACCCGCAGTTACGCAATTATCACCTGGTGCGACGCGGACGGGCAATAGTGCCAGCATGGAGGTGGATGACATGACAAATGATGTAAGTATTCAGTACAAGGAGGAGGTAAAGGATGCTTTGGAAAGTGCGATTCAGGAATACCGGTACATGCAATTTACGATTCGGCCCCGTCTGCCTCGGTTACCTATGCATAGAAAAAATATAGCATTGGTGAGTGTCCTGGACTCGCTATTATCTAGTTATTTAGATAATAGCGAGAATCTCGCCGATACTCATTCGATCCTGTACTGTGCTGCTGTGGCGGCAAGTCGTATAGCGGGCATCAAGTTACCCACACATGTCCCTGCTATACGACAAACATCTGTCACCCCGGCCTGGCAGTGCAGGATTGAACGGCGTATTGCTGAGGCAAGGACACTCATCGGTAAGCTGATCTGCTTCAGGGCAGGGAACACACGGCCCAGGGTAATGCGCTATGTGGGCCGGGCTTTTCTGGGGACTGGTGTCAGTCCTCATGAATACGTATCTCGGGCCACAGAGCGCATTGACTTCCTGAAGCAGAAAGTCTATGCATGGGCAAATCGACTGCGCAGATACAAAAAACGCGTGCACCAGTATGTCATTAACCGCACGTTTCAAAGTGACCAAAGATGGGTTTATAGAACCTGGGAACGACCAGATCAATGTGTGGCCGATGTGGGGCTACCAGATGCTGATGCTACAAATACGTTTTGGAGGAACATCTGGTCGGTACCCGTCGGCCACACTGAGGGGGAATGGATGCGGGAGGTCAAGCGAGCAAGTGAGCTAATTCCAGAAATGGAAAACGTGGTCATTGATAGCCAGGATGTAATTAGTGCGGTCCGATCCTTATCAAATTGGAAATCGCCAGGACCGGACGGACTGCACAATTTCTGGCTGAAATGGCTGCGTAGCTCACATGCTTGTTTGGCTGCTCAATTTCAATCTGCCCTAGAATCTGGATCGTTACCAGATTTTATGACCACGGGAATAACCCACTTACTCCATAAAACAGGTAGTACCAACGAGCCCGGCAATTATAGACCGATAACATGTTTGCCATCGATCTATAAGCTTCTTACATCTATTTTGAGAGCCAAGGTATCTAAACATATTGATACAAATTCAATAATGTCAGCTTCTCAGAATGGATGTAAGAGGGGGGCTCGTGGTACTAAGGAGCTCCTCCTCATTGATATGGCCATTAGCCAACAGGTTCGCCGTAAACAAAGGGATATGGCGGCATGTTGGATAGATTATAAGAAAGCGTATGATTCGGTGCCTCATGCGTGGCTTTTGAAGGTGTTAGAGTTGTATAAATTAATGCAACTCTGCGCACCTTTTTGAAGTCATGCATGGGGCAATGGAAAACGGTTCTTAGCTATCCAGGATGTCGACAGATCCCTGGGAATGGCGAATTTATAAAAATTGAGCGGGGTATATTTCAGGGCGACAGCCTGAGTCCTCTTTGGTTCTGCCTAGCATTGAATCCTCTTAGTACATTACTAGAGGGTTCAGGGCTAGGTTACAGGTTACATAGAGGTGGTGGAGTGATATCCCACTTGTTGTATATGGATGACTTAAAGTTGTTTGCCCACACTAAATTACAGTTGATGGATTTACTTAAAGTAACTGAAACTTTTAGTAAGTCTATCAGTATGGATTTTGGTGTGGACAAATGTGCTGTCATCCATGTAAAGCAAGGCAGGATAGTGGAATCCGAAGGAACACAACTTTCGGATTCCATTAACCTACGATCACTTCTTGTAACCGATACTTACAAGTACTTGGGTATGTCACAGGCGTTAAGTATCAATGAGGCAGACATGAAGCAATCGTTGCAGGAGCGTTTCTTTGGTCGCCTGAAAAAAGTTTTAAATAGTCTTTTATCAGGTGGCAACAAGGTGCGCGCTTGTAACGGTTGGGTCATGCCGGTGCTCATGTACTCCTTTGGCATACTTAAGTGGACTCAGACTGAACTGGATGCCCTGGACCGGCGGGTCCGTACACTCTCGACGGCATACCGTATGCATCACCCACGTTCGTCTGTGATGAGACTGTATATCCCGCGGAAATGTGGAGGCCGAGGCTTTCTGAATGCCAAGGCCCTTCATAACCGCGAGGTATGCAACCTCAGAGAATACTTTCTTCAGGCAGACGTGGGTATGCATCGGGATGTAGTTGCTGTAGACATCGGACTCACCCCGCTCAGTTTGGCTAAAGAGAACTGGCGCAAGCCTGTAGTACTTAGCACTAACGATCGCAGGGATGTATGGCAGAGCAAGGAGCTTCACGGTAGGTTCTACAAGGCTCTATATGGAGCTGATGTAGACCTGTTAGCCTCCGTGAACTGGCTACGTTTCGGTGACCTCTTTGGGGAAACCGAAGGGTTTGTCTGTGCTATTGCGGACGAAGTTATCAAGACGAATAACTACCGGAGATATATCTTGAGGGATGGCACGGTTGACATTTGTCGGGCGTGCCACCTACATGGTGAGTCCCTCAGGCATATAGTTTCCGGTTGTTCTCGTCTTGCTAACGGCGAGTACTTGCACAGACATAACCAAGTAGCCAGGATTATTCACCAGCAACTTGCTCTGAAATACAAACTTGTAGATGTTGAAGTGCCGTACTACAGGTATGTAGCTGAATCAGTTCTCGAAAATGGTCATGTCACGTTGTACTGGGATCGAACTATCATCACAGACAGGACTGTTGTGGCCAACAAACCTGACATTGTGGTGATAGATCGATCAGAGCGCCGCGCATTGATTATCGATGTCACCATTCCGCATGATGGCAATCTCGCGAAAGCTGAAAAAGATAAGCAAATTAAATATCTTGATTTGGCTCGCGAGGTTGTCGACATGTGGGATGTTGATTCGGCAATCATTGTGCCGATAGTCATATCTGTCAATGGTCTAATAGCCAAGAGCCTCGATCACCATCTAAAGAGGCTTGCGTTGGGTGCTTGGATCAAGGGTTTGATGCAGAAGGCAGTGCTTTTAGATACAGCACGCATTGTGAGGAGGTTCCTATCTCTGGAATCCTAACCACCGGCAGCTTGGACCCTGTCCCCGATGCCGGTGGGGTACCATATATTTTATATTTTTAAATGTATTTTTATAGATATATGTATATTTAAAAATGAAAAATATATTGAAAATATTTAAATAAAGAGAATAATAATAAATAATAAATATAATATAATAATAATAAAAGGAGTACTTTGGAGTGCACATTGCGGGAATATCGGGACTTCTATTCAGAAAATAGACCACGTCTACCAAGGTTGCCTATGCACAAAAAGAATTTAGCGCTGGTGTGTGCCTTGGACTCATTACTGCCTGCTTATTTAGTGGACAGTGAAAGTCTTTGCGATACACACTCAATCTTGTACTGTGCGGCTGCTGCGGCATGTCGAGTGACTGGTATTAAAAATCCAGACATAAAGCCAGCTGCTCGACCCAGAAATTCTATGCCAGCGTGGCAGTGCAGGATTGAGCGTCGTATCGCTGAGTCCAGGGCACTCATCGGCAAGCTTATCTGTTTCAGGGAGGGTAATACACGACCGAGAGTGATGCGTTATGTGACTCGGGCGTTCGCAGAGACTGACGTATGTCCCCAAGATTATGTCACCCGGGTTACAGAACGCATCGACTTCCTGAAACAGAGAATTTGTGCGTGGGCAAGCCGAGTGAGACGCTACAAAAAAAGAGCTGACCGATATTTCCAAAATCGTGAATTCCAGAGAGATGAAAGGTGGGTGTACAGAAGGTGGGAGCAACCTGATTCTAGTGGGGATGGTTGTCTACCAGATACAGAAGCCACGACTGCTTTTTGGCGTAGTATCTGGTCGATACCCGTCGATTATGAAGAGAGGGATTGGTTTGGGGATGTTTGGCGGACATGTGACACTATACCACAAATGGAGCCAATTAACATACAACCAGAAGATGTTTCTTGTGCGGTTCGTTCGTTACCAAATTGGAAAGCAGCGGGACCGGACGGACTAAACAACTTCTGGTTGAAATGGTTCCGCAGTGCACATGCATGCTTGGCGTCCCTATTCCAGTCATCTTTAGAATCAGATCGCTGCCTGACTTTTTGACCACTGGCACCACCCATCTGCTCTACAAATCAGGTAGTGTCACGGTACCAAAAAATTATAGACCGATAACATGCCTACCGACGGTCTATAAACTTTTTACATCCATTTTGAGATCTAAACTTTCACTACATATTACAGCAAACAACATCATGTCTGTATCTCAAAATGGATGTAGAAGTGGGGCCCGTGGTACTAAAGAGCTACTTCTGATTGACATGACCATCAGTCAACAAGTACACCGCCTTAGGGAAGATCTTGCGACATGCTGGATAGATTATAAGAAGGCCTATGACTCTGTACCACATACATGGCTCTTGATGGTGCTGGAGTTGTATAAAGTTGATGCAACTCTTTGCACTTTCTTGAAGTCATGTATGAGGCAGTGGAGAACGGTTTTACGCTATCCAGGATGTCGCCAGATCGGGGAAAGCGGTGTATCTCTCTTGATCAAGCGAGGTATATTCCAGGGCGACAGTTTGAGTCCCTTATGGTTCTGTCTAGCACTGAACCCTCTTAGTACTTTACTTGAGAGTTCAGGGCTAGGCTATCGATTGCGGAGAGATGGTCAAGTTATATCTCACCTTCTTTACATGGATGACTTAAAACTATTTGCCTCCACCAGACCCCAACTGACAGCGTTACTTAAGGTAACTGAAAACTTCAGTAACTCCATCAGGATGGAGTTTGGTGTTGACAAATGTGCAGTTATGTATGTAAAGCGAGGCAGGGTTTTGGAATCTGATGGCATTGAACTTTCAGATTTCACTAGACTTAGATCTCTCTCTGCAAATGAAACCTATAAATATCTGGGTATGTCACAGGCATTGAGTATCACTGAGGACGGTATGAAACGGGCGTTGCAGGAGCGCTTCTTTACCCGCATGAAAAAAATACTGAAAAGTCTTTTGTCAGGCGGCAACAGGGTGCGCGCCTGTAACGGTTGGGCCATGCCAATCCTTATGTACTCCTTTGGCATACTCAGATAGACACAAACGGAATTAGATGCCCTGGATAGAAAGGTCCGTACATTGTTGACTGCATACCGAATGCACCGCCCGCGCTCCTTGGTGATGAGATTGTACATCCCGCGGAAGTGTGGGGGTCGCGGTTTTTTAAATGCCAAGACCCTCCACAACCGTGAGGTGTGCAATCTTAGAAAATATTTTCTTCGAACCGATGTGGGCGTGCATCGCGATGTAGTAGCAGTGGATACGGGCTTTACCCCGCTTGCTCTGGCTAAAGAGAACTGGCGCAATCCTGTTATACTTGGAACTGACGAGCGCAGGGATGTATGGAAAGGAAAAGAGATGCATGGACGCTTTTCCCGGGCCCTGAATGGGCCCGACATAGATTTTCAGTCATCGGTGTCCTGGCTACGCTTTGGCGATCTCTTCGCTGAGACCGAAGGTTTTGTCTGTGCAATTATGGACGAAGTTGTTATGACGAACAACTACAAACAAATCCTGAAGGATAGGATGGTTGACATATGTCGGGCATGTCACCAGTCCGGAGAATCTCTCAGACATATTATCTCCGGTTGTTCTCGTCTTGCCAATGGAGAGTATTTGCATAGACACAACCAAGTAGCCAGGATTGTCCATCAGCAACTTGCCTTAATGTATGACCTTGTGGAATCTGAAGTGCCGTATTACAGGTATGTGCCCGATCCAGTTCTCGAAAATGGTCGTGCTACTTGGTACTGGGATCGGTATATCATCACTGATAGGACAATTGCGGTGAACAAGCCAGATATTGTGCTGATAGACCGATTGGAACGCCGAGCAATGATCATCGATATCACCATTCCACATGACGGGAATCTTGTGAAAGCTGAAAAAGAAAAAGAGTTGAAATACTTGAACCTAGCTCACGAGATTGTCGACATGTGGCGTGTGGACTCGGTGATCATTGTGCCGATAGTCATTACAGTCAATGGTTTAATACCTAAGAGCCTCGACCACCACCTGCAGAGGCTCGCGTTAGATGGCTGGATCAAGTCCTTGATCCAAAAGGCAGTACTACTGGACACGGCGCGTATTGTGAGGAGATTCCTCTCTTTGGGGCCCTAACCACCGGCAGCTTGGACCTTGTTCCCGATGTCGGTGGGTCATTTCAGTTTTTATATTTTTAAATATGTATAGTTTTTATATTTATATTTAAACATGTAATAATTAGAAAAAAGTAGAAATAAAGAGAATAATAATAAAAATAAATTGATAAAAATTGAGCGGGGTATATTTCAGGGCGACAGCCTGAGTCCTCTTTGGTTCTGCCTAGCATTGAATCCTCTTAGTACATTACTAGAGGGTTCAGGGCTAGGTTACAGGTTACATAGAGGTGGTGGAGTGATATCCCACTTGTTGTATATGGATGACTTAAAGTTGTTTGCCCACACTAAATTACAGTTGATGGATTTACTTAAAGTAACTGAAACTTTTAGTAAGTCTATCAGTATGGATTTTGGTGTGGACAAATGTGCTGTCATCCATGTAAAGCAAGGCAGGATAGTGGAATCCGAAGGAACACAACTTTCGGATTCCATTAACCTACGATCACTTCTTGTAACCGATACTTACAAGTACTTGGGTATGTCACAGGCGTTAAGTATCAACGAGGCTGACATGAAGCAATCGTTGCAGGAGCGTTTCTTTGGTCGCCTGAAAAAAGTTTTAAATAGTCTTTTACCAGATGGCAACAAGGTGCGCGCTTGTAACGGTTAGGACATGCCGGTTCTCATGTACTCCTTTGGCATACTTGGACGTTGATACGTGGACTCAGACTGAACTGGATGCCCTGGACCGGCGAGTCCGTACACTCTTGATGACATACCGTATGCATCACCCACGTTCGTCTGTGATGAGACTGTATAACCCGCGGAAATGTGGAGGCCGAGGCTTTCTGAATGCCAAGACCCTTCATAACCGCGAGGTATGCAACCTCAGAGAATACTTTCTCCAGGCAGACGTGGGTATGCATCGGGATGTAGTTGCTGTAGACATCGGACTCACCCCGCTCAGTTTGGCTAAAGAGAACTGGCGCAAGCCTGTAGTACTAAGCACTAATGATCGCAGGGATGTATGGCAGAGCAAGGAGCTTCACGGAAGGTTCTACAAGGCTCTATATGGAGCTGATGTAGACCTGTTAGCCTCCGTGAACTGGCTACGTTTCGGTGACCTCTTTGGGGAAACCGAAGGGTTTGTCTGTGCTATTGCGGACGAAGTTATCAAGACGAATAACTACCGGAGATATATCTTGAGTGATGGTACGGTTGACATTTGTCGGGCGTGCCACCTACCTGGTGAGTCCCTCAGGCATATAGTTTCCGGTTGTTCTCGTCTTGCTAACGGCGAGTACTTGCACATACATAACCAAGTAGCCAGGATTATTCACCAGCAACTTGCTCTGAAATACAAACTTGTAGATGTTGAAGTGCCATACTAAAGGTATGTAGCTGAATCAGTTCTCGAAAATGGTCATGCCACGTTGTACTGGGATCGAACTATCATCACAGACAGGACTGTTGTGGCCAACAAACCTGACATTGTGGTGATAGATAGACCAGAGCGCCGCGCATTGATTATCAATATCATCATTCCGCATGACGTCAATCTCGCGAAAGCTGAAAAAGTTAAAAAAATAAATATCTCAATTTGGCTCGCGAGGTTGTCGACATGTGGGATGTTGATTCGGCAATCATTGTGCCGATAGTCATATCTGTCAATGGTCTAATAGCCAAGAGCCTCGATCACCATCTAAAGAGGCTCGCGTTGGGTGCTTGGATCAATGGTTTGATGCAGAAGGCAGTGCTATTAGATACAGCACGCATTGTGAGGAGGTTCCTATCTCTCGAATCCTAACCACCGGCAGCTTGGACCCTGTTCCCGATGCCGGTGGGGTACCATATATTTTATATTTTTAAATGTATTTTATAGGTATATGTATATTTAAAAATGAAAAGTATATTGAAAATATTTAGGTATACATAGGTATACATTTTTGTTATTAGTCTAAAATAATATTATACTACAATAAATTATAATTATCCTTAATCTGTTACATGTTTTACTTAGGTATACTTTAATCGGCCGACATTGTGCATTCTAATTTAATTTCAAGCGCTAGATTTTCATAAAGTGGTTGCCTGAACTAGGTTTAGACCTGTGTTTCAGGCTATTTCTCTACTTACAAAAATATATGCCAAATAATATTAGGGTTTAGGTCAATTTGCATTAACTTAAAATAAAATATGTATATTGATACAATAAAAATAACTTAGATTACATAATATTATTAGAAATTACTGATTTTTACGACTGTAAGCAAATTCTCCGTATCGGAGTAGGTCAGTGTTTGAAAGTTACATGTTTTTAGCGATAAAATCGTATTGAGCTTAAAATAAATAAAAATTTAAATTTAACATTCAAAATGTCTGTATGCAAGTCTTGAACGCCAAAACACGAGCAACAACGTTCAAAAGGCATCAGTCTGACAACTGTGGACGCAAACATGACACGCGTTTCATACGAAAACATTCAGAATTTCACATATCAACCAAGATGTGCTAAGCGACTATTTTAAGAAGAGCCCTTCAACACACTCATTTTTCAAACAACAGAAACAAAATCGTAGGCTAGAAGGGTCACTGCAACTTGGTCGGGTAGCTTGAAGACATGTATCGCCTGTGGCGGACAAACCTCCTTTGTCCGTTGAAAGAAACAAAAAGTGAGTGATTGTTTCCCCCGCATTTTGCGCGTCCCATTTTTTGAAATTTCGATTTTTTTTTTGTTTTCTTTTCGTGACGGCCAGTGTGTCAAGGGAAAAGTTTCGCTTTTAAGTCTACGTTAGATGCACAGAACAGAGCAAACAAGTTAGATGAATCTTAAAAAAAAATATTTCCTTGTCTTAATTTAAATAGTATAATAATAAGACAAGTGTCAGACATAATCTACGTTAGATGCCCAGAACAGAGCAAACAAGTTAGATGAATCTTAAAAAAAAATATTTCCTTGTCTTAATTTAAATAGTATAATAATAAGACAAGTGTCAGACATAATACATCCAGTAGTGATATGCAGTGCAGCGTGGCAATCGTTGCAACAATATACTAGTATAGTATTATATTATCTGTGCTACAAGAGGATAACACATTTTTTTGTATTGTGTCATTCTCTACAATGAATTATTTTGATATAGGTATCGCACTAGCCGAGCTCTAGATTACTTTTCTTTTAAATAAATTACCAGCAATATATATATACTAGCTGACCCGGCCACGCGTTGCTGTGGCTAAAGTTTTTGTTATATTACATTATAGTAAACAATCTAAGAGGAACAATAAGAGAACATCAGTCACGGAGTCCACTATGTTTTTTCACACAGATGGTATTTGTAAAAAAATATGGTGATCTCCTTATTTGACTTTCTACTACTATAACCCTTTAGTACAATGAAATTATTTACGAACAAAGACGAAAATGTTGATGTTGGTATACAAATTCACTGGATTGAGATTTGAAGGGGAAGTACGTTGAACACAATTAATTAAAATGTTCTTACACTTGATATTAAGCAGAAATCAATAGGTACAAAATAAAAATTTATCAGATTTATTATTTCCATTTATTTTATAACAAATATAAGTATATTACAGTATAATACAGTAAATAACATGTGACGCTTAAACTCATGAATGAGGTAGACAAGGCAGACAGTCTTAAACTTTTAAACATTAATATCTATTTTTTTGAATTATAAATACTTTCAATTTCAATTTAATTTAACACCAATCGGTGCACAATGTTTTTGGTTAACCTGTCTTTAGCTAACACAAATAGATTCGACGGTTTCCCAACACGTGAACACGCAACATATAGTTGCCCATGAGAAAAACATGGATTTTCCAAATCTAAACCACAAATGGACATTGTTTGACCTTGAGATTTATTTATAGACATGGCGAAAGCTAAACGAATTGGAAACTGTAGCCTTTTGAAGGGTATGGTAGAATCTGATGGTATCATCGGAATACGTGGCAGCAGGACCACTTTTCCTTTAAACTTCCCAGCCAAAATGGTTGCTTCAAGAATGTTTCCGGTGATCTTTTTGATGACCAAACGCGTACCGTTACATAATTGAGGTGGATTCAAATTACGGAGGAGAATAATAGGGGAACCAATCTTTAATCGAAGATTATGTGGTGGCATTCCAGGGATATCTAATTAATTTAAAAATTCAATCGGGAAATTTACACTTTCATTTTCATCAACAACAGTATCGATTGATTTAAAAGACATCAGATCGCCTGGTAACAACTGTTGTATCTGGAAGTTAATTTCGTCAACATCAACGTTTTTGGCTGCCAAAATCGCCCGTTGACTAAGCCATTCATGATTCAAATAATTATTCTGTATATCCGGGAAAATACTCTGAATCAATTCATTTTTATCCTGAACAACAGTGCAAAAATTGTCTGGTAGTTTAATGCATTGCGTATTTAGTTGCAGTTCTATTTTACCGTTCCCAATATCTAGTAGTTGTTCGGAAAATATTTGTGCTGATGGATCATTTTGCAATTGTACTCGCATATTTATGGTCAATCGAAGTGTTTCAACACTTCGCCATAAGAATGATTGTTTCAAACATGCATTTATCTCATCCGCGAAAGTAGAGCGAGGTATAACCGGTAAGGTCTGCCGGAAGTCACCAGACAAAAGTAAGATAGCACCACCGAAAAGTTTATTATTGCTGTTTAAATCTTGCATAGTTCTGTTTAATGCTTCAAGTGAATATTTGTGTGCCATTGTGCACTCATCCCAAATTATTATAGAACTTTTCCGCAACACTGCAGCTATTCCACTATTCTTTTTGATGTTACACATTGCATCTGGTTTATTATGAACGTCCAATGGCAGCTTGAATGTTGAATGTGCTGTTCACCCACCATCCAGTAAAGTAGCCGCAATGCCTGACGATGCTACTGCTAATGCGATTTTTTGTTGCGACCGTATTTTGGCAAGAATCAACGACATTAAAAATGTCTTACCGGTTCCACCGGGTGCATCCAAGAAAAAAAAACCGCCTTGTTCAGCAGCAACAGCCAGCATAATCCGATCATAAATAATTTTTTGTTCTGCTGTCAGTAATAAATAAATAAATAAATAAATTTTATTGATCAAAAAGCTAAATACAATGTTCCATCTCAATCACATTTACATATAAGTACAATTTGAACAATGTCATGTTTTAGAGATAGAAAGAACGTCAGTGTCTGTGCTAGTATAAACTGTGTTACAGACACTGGCGCCTTCCTCTAATAGTTTATAAGACCATAGTTGTTCCATAACGATTATTGTTTTTCCAAAGGTTGCGCTTTTACATTCAGTTATCATTTATCTTATTCTAACATACTAAGTAACTGAATAAATATTTAAAATGGCGGTATGTAACAAAATAAATGTATGACATGCTAAACGTCAGTATAGTTGTTAAGATTTGTGAGTATACGTATAATATAGGTGTGTGTGTGTGTGTATGTATGTGTGTGTGAAGTGTAGGTTTGTGTGTTAGGTGTAGGTATAAATTTATGCTCAAAATTTAATATTAAGCTAGAAATACTTCATTATGTAGTAATTTTTTAGTATTATACACTTATGTTAATAAATTATTTTTGCAAATAGTTGCTCAGTCTCATCATAAGTTAAATTTTAGAAAAGAAAGCTTTTGACAATGCTCTTACATTTGTGTCTAGATAATGAATATATGTTGCAGCTTTTGTTGATTTTGTTGTACAGATGGCTGCTGAGACTCAGGTAGTTTCGGCTAGCCAGAGCAGTTTTAATAGCAACGGGTGGGCAAACATTGAATTTCCGTCGTTTGTTCTTCAGCAGCATGGGATCATAGGTCAAAGATGAATGTGTACGCAATGTGATGCTAAGTGCACAGAGTTGCCGTACAGTAAGCACAGGTATGTCTTTATATAATTGATTGGTAGGATATCGATATGGCTTATGTAGCATAATCTTCAAGACTGCTCTTTGTGCTCTCTCTAGTCGTAGTAAGTATATCTTGTATGTGCCACCCCAAACAGATATACAATAAGAAAGAAGTGATTGGACTAGAGCAAAATAAATGGTTTTTAACAGTGGACACGCAACTACACTTCTCAGCTTTTTCATAGGAAACATCATCTTTCGAACCCGGGATACTGTCACATCGACGTGTCTCTGCCAACTTAATTTGCTATCAATGTATACTCCTAGATATTTGACGCAAGAGCTTTTATTTATAGTGGAGCAGCTACAAGAGTTTAATGTAGGTTGGCAAGTATGGACTTTAATGTCTGGTATCATAGGGTGCGCAAGAGAATTTGCTGAGAAGGTGATATAGTGAGTTTTAGAGACATTCAATGTTAGTAATTTTGAAGAAAGCCAATTCGTCACTACTTAAGTCGTAATGGTTCACTGTTCATGATAATTGTTGCTAAACTTCCATGGTCATATTGATTTTCTCGTTGTAAATCGGTATTGACTAAGTCGGTGGCTGGACGATTAGGTGATGGCATACCATAATGATTAAGTGGTAAATTTGAAATAAGAACACATAAATCCTCGATCAAGACCAATGCTTCATTGTACATCTCTGGTGTATAATCTATGTTTTGGGATTGATTTGTTTGTCTAATTCGGTGCAAGATGTCTTCTGTCATACAATTTTTATATTTTTCCCACAAAGTTTGTGCTTGCGAGGCATAACATGTCGTCAAAATAATTGCAAACAACTGACGAATGTTATTCGGTGTTGATGTCAACGCAGCATCAGCAAGCGTTAAGTCCCAATGGTTATCGTCTTCTAGCAATTGCAGTTCACGACATGCATCCTGGTATGTATTGAGTACTCGACCATTAACTGTTCGTAAAAATTCAAAAGACGTTGGTCCGGGAACATTCACCAATAACAAACGTAAATAGAAGCACTCACGTTGCTTTGGATGTACCGTGTAAAGTCTCCCCAATGTCTTAGCTTTGAATATGCCTGTAATGGAGGATGTGGTTTTCCTTGTTTCCGTGGCTCCCATTTTTTACTGGATTTGTTCCATGTGAAATAACGTGGAACATCACCATACACCAATGTCTTCGCGAATTGGCCAAAAACATCAGGTTTTTGACACAATGTAAAAAATTCAGTTAGAGTCGTTTTCGGAGCTTTGAACGCTCTTTGGAGAACATTTTCTTCAGTGAAGTATACACGTTGACCGTTTTCAAGATGTATTGCCAGATGTTGGACAACAGGATCTCTTTCGTGGATGGGAAAGCTGAGAATATGCCAAATAGCTTCATTGCTGCTAATGTATCTGCCCATTTGGTATCGTGCTATTTCGTCATTTTTATTTATGTTTTGTACTTCAAATATGGCCAAATCACTGCCTTTGTTTACATAATTACAAATATACTTAATTGATTTAACAGAACTGCAAAGCTCAACATTGATATGAGCTTTGTAAGTTTTTGAAAGTAGTGGTGAGTATGGTACCACCCACTCATTATCAAACTCAACTTGATTTGGAAAGTTCGGCAGTCGCATTGTCAATGTGTGGCCACCATTCTCAGTACTTCTGCGGCGATACATTGGATAACCATCAATATCCGTGATCGTGTCATTCGTATGCGGCTTTGGGAAGTTTTTTTTACATTTTCCATTTTCCATGCACGGTGACGTCATGTTGAAAGCACCGCATGGCCCATGGATCATGTGTTTGGTGACAATATCAAATAATTCTTGATCAATAAATGGGTCTGGAATTTCGGCTGAAATTATTTGATCGATTTCTTCAGGACGGATTCTATCTTTAAGCCAAACCAAAATGTGGGCATGAGGCAAACCTCGCTTTTGCCACTCTATCGTATACAGCCAACAACGTGTGATACCAAAAATTGAATATTTAACAATAAAATCAATTAAGGATTTCAATTTTTGTTTAAACACACGTGCAGTTAAATCATGACGATGAATGGCTTGTTGTCCTGGCAATAGTAAAGTTTGTATCTCTTCCCAATTCGGATTACATGTGAATGTAATAAATAAATCCGGTCGGCCGTAATGACGTACGTAAGTCATCGCATCTTGCATGTATTCCTGCATGTTCCGTGGACTGCCGATGTAGCTTGAAGGTAAAATGAAAGCATTACCGATGTCATTGGGATTTAAATTTCCATCGATGTTTCCAGCAACAGCATCTCGTAAGTGAATATATTCTTCCGATCGTAGTTTTGCCTGGTTGAATCGAAGGAATCGCAAGCGTTCGCTTTCGACCTTAGCATACATATCAACAATGTATTGATGGAACAGCTGACGATATCGAAGGATATAATTGTCTTGATGTTGTCTAACCATTATTCGGTGTGCGTAGTAGTTCATTGAGCTAACTTTATTATTTCTGTAATCACCTAAAAAAATAAAAAATAAAATGCAATACGAAATTAAAATCTATACATATAGTAAGAAAGTAAACAGATAATTGTCAAATTTACCGGTATTTGGATCATACTGTTTGATATTAAGGTGATATTCATCTTGTCCTTGCCAAAATATCAATGGATATTGTAGTGCGTCATATGAACGGTGTAGATCCGAAATCGTACTGATAGTGTTGTCTCGCCGTGTAATTTTTATAGATCTTTTGTCAACTGGATCACCAACCATGATAACAGCAACCTCATCAACAGTTGGAGCGTTGAATCTACCAGCATGTTCACCTAATGGTAATTTGTCGGCTTTTATGACGATTTGATAATTGTCATTTTGCAGTCGTGGCGAAACTCTTTTGATCAATTGAATTAGTTGATTGTGATCTTCTAAAAAATTTTCCAATAATATCACAATTGCTCTTTCCTCTGCTTGTTCAATGAATTATACAGGCACCGAGTCGTCACGCGCTCTTCACAATCGCCCATAAAATAAATTTGAAGAAATTTCGGATTGTTATCAGGCATTGGCATCAGTGGTCCGATTTTATGGTACACCTGGCCTTGAATTTTGAATGTAGTTTCAAAATTACGTCCATCGGATGCACGATCGCAAATTTTAGTTGCCCCAAATGACGTCATTTGGAAGCAAGAATTAAATTTGCGTATCTTACGCAAAAATAATTTGGAATCATCTGAATTGCCAGTAAGAAGGGATAATAAAGGCTCCGGCGGAGCGGGTAGAGGTGACAGCACAACTTTTCCTGATGCGCAGCACATGCCGGCTGCTTCATTCCGAAATTTCAATGCATGACAATATTGACATACTTTATCCATTCCATCGATAGCAATTAGTTAATATCTGGTGCATATTCAAAGGCAAGCCGAACGAATGATGCACGTGTTAATGAGCGGCTGATCCGTTGCCTTTGTCGATCTAGTACTCGTACTGTAGCTATGTTTCGTTCTCGTGCCGCTCTTGTTCTCGTAATATTCTGTTGCAGACGTTCGTCACGCTGTTCTTGAGATTCTTGTGCACGACTTTCTGCAGTCCTGATTCTTTGAGCTGCATTTCTTGTTTCGATTTGTTCTGGTAATTGCTGAGCTCTTTCAACACGTTTGCGTCGTGACCCTTTGCTGCTCGCGTTGTTGAGGTTAGATTTTTTCCGTGGCATTTGACTGAAAATAATAAATTAATCGTTTAAATATGAGAAAAAAAAAATTGAAAATCATTCTAATTAACTTTTATAATTATGTGATAATACTGACATGTACATATTTAAATTATAGAGTTTAAATAATAATTTCAATAAGAATTGAAATACTAATTTAATCGTTTAAATATAAGAAAAAAAATCGGAAAAACTTGTTATCATAGCACATTGAAATAATAAGTGCTAAATATTTTTTAATAGAGGTTAAATAAAAACAATAAAAAAAAATATTTGTACAACTATTGAAAAAGTGTAGGAAATTGTGTATCATTTTTGCATTGACATTTTAATTAAATTTTATAATTATTTGATAATACTTACATACATATATTCAAATTAAATTATAAAGTTTTGATCAATGAAGCACAAATAAGTAAAAAACAGGATTAATTTCACTGTATTATGTTCATTATAATATGAATTCAATTTACACTTCAGTCTAAGTAACACGTGGCCGGCTATGCTAACACCAAAAATTTAAAAAGTGGAAATAATTGAATTATACGGTATTTCGTTCACTACAAAATAAATTTAATTAATTTTATAGCGTCAACAACACGTGGTAATTATGCTGTTAAAATGTAGCTTATATGACACGTTCGTAGATTTACCATAGCAGCGCCATCTATTGATTACTTACTCAACCCAGTCGAAAGGTATCGACATCTGTTAGAATCATTTGGAGTTAACAGATAATTGTGACTGTCAAATAATAACAGACAATAATTAGCAATAAATTAAAATTGCGACTATAATTTGAGATTTAAACTATCCTATCTCTCAAGTTGGATCGAACTGCACATGGTGTGCGAATTTTATTATAATCGGTTAAGTGGTTTAGGAGTCCATTGAGGACAAACATTGTGACACGAGATTTATATATATTAAGATATTATATATCTAGTATTCTTGTTAATCCTTCCACCTAATTGTGTTAAGAGTGGGTTCATACAAGTAGTATAATGGGTGGATTACAAACATCTTGATCGCAAAGCCAAACTACAAGCTTAGTTTCAGCAAGTACTGTTCCGAGTTCTATGTTGGTTCGCCCTGTTTCTCTTATCATTGTCTATATAGATAAATATTCAGAACTCTTTGTATGGCAAGACTACTGCTTTATTATGCCAGTTGTTTGATATATTAATGGATATATTTTTATAAGCCTTTTCACTTAATTATATTTTGTATAGTATGTAGAGTGCTGTGACTGATTCCCCTCCATGAAGAGCGGGCGGGAGGGTTATTTCGGGCTCACCCGGGGAAAGATCCGATTCCTACCGACTAAACCTATCAGGGTGTTCCTTCATACGGTCTATGGCCGGGGCGCAGGGATCGCTCGCGCATTCATCCTGCAGGGCTTTTTTACGTCCTATTGGTGAGCAAAGTTTCTCTCTAAAATCACTATTCGTTCAAAAATATCTCCTGCCAATCCATTGCGGAAATAGATTGATATCAAACGATTGGAAAAAGTCTTTACAGCAGAAAAGCGCACCTCAAAAACGTCTAGACGCTAAATACCTCGTTATAAACTTTCAACCAATTTACATTTCACCTGTAACTCATCACTCACCGTTGAACTCCGAAATTTTTCAAGTCATTCCCTCCACCGAAACCGGTAATTAGTTACAGAAGTATCTAACAAAACATTCTCCTAATGAGCGAGGTGGTTGAGCAAACTTAGTGTAAGACCGACGGAACTAAAGTGTCTGGTAAAAACTTGTAAACTGCAAAGTGGGGAGCGTCAAAACTTATGCCATCTGTACCGCGCGATAGTTGGCGACCATTTCTCACGTTTGATTTATAAACGCAGTGCGAGATGCTTAGGGCTCAGAAAACAGCGAGTGATGCGCTTTAGAGAATTCACTTTATTATAGTAACAATCAAACTCAAAAGGCGTCTAAAAGTAGGTTCTCTATCCAAAAGGGATTGAGAGAGAGAGCGATCTGTCTTTCCTTCTCTCTCACTTTGTTTTTCTTTCTCTTTCTCTCTCTGTCTTTGCCTCTCTCTCTCTCCACCACTCTCTCTCTGTGTTTTTCTTTCTCTCTCTTTCTTACTTTTTCTTTCCCTATTTCACAAGTTTTCTGGATTAAACCTATAATTATATTTTCAAAACTGGTATGAATATAGTTTTAAAGCTTAAGAAAGGCTACGCTTTAAAAATGAACACCAATGAAGTTTGTAGTTGGAAATGGACATGATAATAATTATCATCAACCGAGTTTCGAAAACGTTTGGGAATAAACGTTGGCTAACTTAAGGGTAGGCAAAAGTAATGCCATTTTTGTTAGTTATATTTTCAATTCCCAAGGTATAGAGGCTCTGCCTGTTGCCGTCTTCAGGTCACTATTCAACAACAGGCTGCTATAGAGAGTTAAAAAAAAAAATATTTACGAACAAGTTACCAAACAAACACTTTTCTCAACTTGGTAACTGAAGCTGGGAAAATACAAGCGCAACCTTATCCCACGGGATCAAAAAGGAAATCCAGACGCCTATTAGTATAATAAATCCAAACGAGGCGCTGTCTGTTTGTTACAGTTCCACGGCTAAACCAATAAGCCCATTTTAAAATTTGATACACAGATTTCTTCAAAAGCTGTAAAAGACCATAGCTTCGATGAAAAAGGGGATAGATATCGTAGACAGAGACAACATAAAAATTTCTCTACCTCTTTTCGTTATTTATTGTTTGATATAAGTGGCGATCTCGCCACTGCGCTGAGTCTTGTGGATTCTATGTCTACATGGGACGAAAATTTGTCTGATCCACATACAGTTTTTCTGTGTCTGGATAGCTTTTTTGTTAGTTGTTTGAATTTTGTAAAGTTTGCCTTGATACACGATATTCATCAAACACAAGAGGTGCATTTGTTTTTTCAAACAATGTGATAGCTTATATTCGGCATGTGTGTTTTTCCTAATTATCTGAAAATCTTACTGGTAAACATGAACGCGACACTAATTCAATAGTTAAAACATTTTGGTCAGCACTTGGTGTTTAACTATTCGATGAAAGTTTGCGAGTTCTCGAAATTTCAAGGTTGGTATAATTGATTGTTTGCACCAAATCTAGTTGGTTTGTTTCTGCTAATCTCAGTTTTAGTATTGCTGAACTAGACCGCAAATTTGGTAGCGCCTAGTTTTGAATGTTGTTATTCAATTGAAACTTCCAAAGCTATAGCTACTTTTGTTAGTAGAACTTAGTCCTACTAAAAGGATGTTACAATTTCGTATGTAATGTTGAATGTTGCTTACCTTTTAAAGGTTATTTATAGGTACAGGTGAAGCTCGGCTGCTATTAGCATAGATTTAGGGTATAGATGCAGACATAGGCTATATACCATACAAGGGACTAGCCTATTGTCATCTATGTGTCACAATTCCAGACTGCCTACTGCTACTGAGATTGTCTTGATAGAAAACCAAATTACACCATGAGACCTTAGATTCAATATTTGTCCCTTAATCGAAATATTTATATGTATTCATGCCTGTGGCCTCGTGCCTCACCCATTACTACGCCGCCCCGTGAGTCATAGCGTGATGTTATATAGCCTATAGCCTTCCTCGATAAATAGGCTACCCAAAATAATTTTCAATTCAAACCAGTCGTTCCTGAGATTATCAAGTTCAACCAAACAAACTCTTCAGCTTTATAATATTAGTATAGATTTTTTTTTTAATCTCCCAATGGTACACAGTCATTATTCCCTAATGTTGAAGGTTCTAAATGGGATTATAAAAATAAAGATCTATTATAGGTCGGCATGATATGGTAGGGTTATGTTTGTAGTCACATCTCTATTTGGTGGTATTAGCATTCACCGTCCCACTAGAAGTATGGCCATTGGTATCTCATATACATATAGGCATTCCGGGCCTCAAAACGAAATCCCTAACAAATCTAAACATCAAATCGCTTTTCTAGTAGCCATTCATATTAACACTAGAAGTAAACGCCCTAAGCCAGTCGTATGTGGAGCATTTGATACGTATAAGTAAGCGATTGCATTCACTCATACTGATGACCAAATGGTGACTCATACTCATAACATTCTGCTGATTTAGAAGTTTTGATTTTTGCAGCGATATTTGTCACTTCTCCTTATTATAAGGATTCCATACCAATATAGTAAAAACGGATTCCTAATGAGTTTGTCTGCCACTACTGTTTATTTAACTAAAAAGCTCGGTAGTAGTAAATATATAGTCTACGCGGTCTTGAGTACGATTCCTGGACTGTGTAAAATGATTTTTTGGTCAAGTAATTCCCTGAAGAAGTGCAGAAACTGAAACAGTTGCCGGTAAACGCCACTAGACCTGGACCCTATAATGTGGGACCAAGACCATAATTGGCAAAAAATGGGTGTAATATACATCTATCTTGGCCTTCGGGGTTATAATAATATGACTATGATGATAATAAACACAAATATAGGCGATCCTAAATAACTTACCATTTTTTAAGTCATTTCCCACACTGTGAATAATTCTTGTATTGCTGGGGACTACAAACTTTCAAATGACGAATACAAAGAACACTCAGAGTCGGCACAAGTATTTGTGAATCACACGAATTTTTGTCCCGTGTAGGAATCGAACCTACAACACTCGGCGAGGCGACCTCTTAAACCATTACGTAGTCTAAGTCTACTGAATATGGCGAGTTATTGAGTTGTTTAAAATAAATCTGATATTGTAACTAAGTCTAAGAAACCAGTTGATAGAATATGTGAGTAGTTATCATATACGTAAGTCCTAATGATAACACTAGGGAACAGTCATTTTGCGGCATGGTAAGTTGAAGTCAATTTCGTGTAAGTTCAGTATACTGAATACGAAAAAATATCAGATTTATTAAATGGACTCTAGTTTATGAGATAAGACTTTATAACTATATGACTGAAAGAAGGTCGAAATAAAAATACAATTACATATTAGATATATATTTTAGAAGCTATATAATAACGACAAGAAAACTTAATACATATGCATATATTAACAAAAAATCATAAAAAATATTTAAAATATCTTTATCCGTAAGCTTTTCTATTGTGTTTATGTTTAGGACAAGCCATTATTTTAATAATGGATTTTCTTAAACATAACCACAACTCAAGCAATAATCTGCCATCATAATATGGCTGTCCCATCGGCCTTGGTATGTTTCTTTTATTGTTCTAATGTCCTGATGGAACCGTTATTTTTGTTGAATATCTCAAGAATCAGAGTCAATCCATACAAAGTAAATACATTTCGCGTATGACTGATGAAGGTGTTTATTAAAACCAGTAACAAAATTAATGCCGCAGAAAATATTTATCATTTTATTCTCCAGTGTAACTTGTAAGATCAAACGATGGTCCGCAAATAATTAATGGTTAGGCTTATATACTTCTCTGTTATAATCGCATTATGAAAAAAGAAAAATCTTATGTTATTTTATAATACTAAGAAGAAAATTAAACAGAAATACTTTTACTTTACTTTACTTAATACCAAACTATTTTATACGGAAAACATAATTCTTTAAACTATTACTAAAGTATTTTAACTATTTAAAAGACTTTTCTGTGATATTGCCGTTGCTTCTTAGCAGCCATGGTCACAGGGAGATTCAGATATGGTCGTCTGAATGGTCTGAATGGCTTGAAGTGTAGATGTTTTACACCAAAGTAAAGAGATGATCAGGGCTGTAAAACAAAGGGCCGAAATCTAGTTCTGAAATAGCGTGATAGTCTATCTTCTTACATTTGAACATTTATACTACCTATAATAAAAAATTTAACTTACGTGTTCAATGTTTGTATCAAAAGTATGATTGTTTTGCATGACTATTATTATATGTGTGTATATCAGGGCATTATGACACAATCGCTTTTTCATATTTTGTTTAGTAGATACAGAGAAATAACATGACATATTTTAGTATGGATATGCAAAGCAGCGTTAAACACTGTTATTTGTATGTTCTTACATACATATAAGCATGTACCTAAACTTAAGAAGTACTTAATAATAAATAATAATAACAATTTATTACCCCTCTGAGATAGTCGTTATCTCATCATGAGACTAACGCGATATCGGAGGGCACAGTACACTAGCTTTTAAATGACCACCTTCGCCTTGTGATATAAACAAAAAATGTATCACCAGGTTAAAAAACGCAGGCGCACAAACCGCAGGGTAGCTTGTGGCGAGCTGAATGTGAGTGGCGACACTGCGGTCCTGAATGTCTGTGAGAGTCGATTAGGGCCTCGTCCCCAGCTTGCAGTTACTGGTTGGCTGGGATGGAACTTCAAGAGCTATAGGACTCTCAATTCTGGCTTACCTTGGTCGGCCGGTCAGAGAGAAGCCGCTGGAGCTATATGCTTGGGGGTCTCATTTTCATAACTACGGAGAAACCCGCTCCGGGTCTCCGTTGTCAAGAGACCCGTGATGGTGAAACCGGCGCCGCACCACTCGATACCCCTAGCCGCTCGCACCGGTGTTGCCCTCTGCTGCTGGCTTGTGTGCCTATGATGGCTATTCAGAGGGCTCATCTAGTGAGTTGGCGAATCACCGTCTGCCCATTGCATTAATGCTATTAGAGTGTTCAGGGCAGATGCCGTTTTTCATCCATAATTACCAATATACCGGTCCACCAAACACCCATACCCATAGCCCAATGTATTAGAATCCATACGTAGCAATAGTCCTACGCCTGTTGCGGCTAGTGCCGCTGTCGGTGTACCATCCCACCTTTGATTAAAACTCTCGAAGGGCCTCTTCACGTTGGACCCATGTCTCCGTGTAAGCCTCCCAAAGGGCCAGGTATTTTCTAATATAGTATGTTAGAAAATACCTGTGATAAGAGAAACAATTTATTTAACTGAATTTCTTCACAAACATTTTCACAATGATAATTACACAATTTTTAAAAGAACATGGCAATGGACAACATATAGGATAATATTACATATTAAATCATAACAGATTCAAAAAGGTAACGCGCTATATTTCTTTTTGACTTCTTCCCTTCTCTACCACGTATAATTCGGACTTCACAAACATTCAAGCAATGTACACAAAGTATAACCAGACTCGAAACAACCATACGTGGATGACACAAATGTTTGTCTCGTGTGGGATTCGATCTCACAACACTTGGCGTAATAACAGATACGAATTAACCAATTAAACCACTACATCATCCACACAATCAATGAAGTAGTAACGTAGTACTGTGGTCGATTTCCTTCACTATTTTATGTCACCTACAAAAAAAGGCGGCACACCGACTGCCGGGACGGCTCGTTTTAAATAATTCACTCACTCGTGACTGCAAAAGAGCATTTAAGCCCGACTGTACAGGCTACTGATGCTTATTTTAGACTCGATATCGACAGACTGTTACCTTAATTAGCTGCATAAGAAATTCATTCAAATCTAAGAATACCTTTGAGTGGCACTGGTCCGATGCCTAGTAGCGAACTTATAAAAAATAACGGGTGGTCCAAGAATTGTACGTTCGAATGTGTATCTATTCCTTTTCACTGATAATTATTCCCATCATAATTGAACATTCGAAATATAACATTTTATCGATAGGTTTGTGACAGATTGACCTAATGTATATAGCCGGTCAAGGTCATATTATGATTGGCTACAATAATAACAAAGTTGCTTTGATTTCGTTGCCAGCGTAACAGAACAATTTTCTTTAAATTCCGTGATGATCTCATTTTTCTACTAGATCCGATTCTGTAGTCTATTCTAAGCTACTGAAATAAAAAGGTTTTATGAATAACTAGAGTTTGCTTGCGGCTTCGCTCGCGTATATGTAGATTTCTTCAGTAACTCTCTATCCCTCGGTAACAGTACCCACTTTTATCTGGATGAAAGATACCCCATATCCTTTCATACCCCTGACAGCTCGTATATAAATTACATGATGATCGGTAGTAGTTAAGATGTCAAAGCGTAACAAACAAATAAACAAACTCAATTTAGCATTTACAGGATTAATCAGGATTGCCAATGGATCTGCCATCGCAAACATCCATAGGCAGTAACCTCTCCAATCTCACCAACAAACCCTGCATAAAACAAACCTATTGCCTAACTATACAATATACCTAACTGAACACTTCTTCTAAAAAAACATCCAGAATAACCCTTTTCCCAACATCACAATCGAATTTTAAATCTCGGAATCAATAGCCGTCGTTCGTTACTCTTGCACCGACTACCCTTAATAATAATACCGCTAGTCCCGTCCATATTACACACACACACAGATATTTGAATGTTCAAAAGTAAATACACGTGGTACCAAAAGGTCCTTAATGTAAGGTACTTGACAAACTTTTAATATACGCGCCACTAATAGAACACGCGCCAACTTTTACACCAACTTAACCATATGTTATACACACTCAAATATATTAGCGAACATGTTGGGTGGGCTGTAGAAAAAATGTGGCGTTATCTTGGTAATATTATTAATGTGAAGTTGTTAAAATGTTTTTTACTCAGTCACGTGTTAACCGATCTACAAAATTAGATTAAACTTAGCAGGCTGATAAACCATGACTTGAATTAACATATTGATTAGGTACCTTATAGATTCTTAAGTGCCGCTAAAAATTAGGACTACGTTAATACGGCGTGCTATGCGTTGCTATAAATTAAAAAATAAAATAAATATTGCCCTAATTATAACCTGACCCATTACTTAGCACGCTCAGTCCCAAAGGCTGTCGTTTACGCGCTTCGTTACTATTACGCTGCCTTAGTGCGAGTGAGCAGACTCCACCCATCTTCAGAATACTGTGAAGAACTCACATGACATATTGCCTAGTTAAAATGATATCCTAAACTAGGTGTATTAGTGGTTTCATCCACGTTTATGATGACACCGCCTCGCTCTCGTGGCTTATAGCGTTATGTTATATAGCCTATGTTACTTCCAAATATGGAAACTGTCTAATGGTGGAAAAATGTTTAAAAGCAGCCCGGTAGTTTCTGAATTTATAAAATACAAACACAAATACAAATTTTCCTTTTTGTATAAATAGTATTAATAGCTCATAGAATAAGCAAAGATATAGATAGAATAAATAAACGAGTCATAGCGTTGAGACCGTAATTTGGTAAAAGTAAGACAGGACTCCTTCCTGGCAAATAGACCGATGACTTTGTAAAAATACTGGGTTAGACTAGAAGCGGAAGACCGGATGTTATGACTGAAAATGGGAGAGGCCTAGGTCCAGCAGTTGACTGCATTGGGCTGATTGATTGATTGAGATAAATAAAAATCCTTTTAGCTTGTCGTACAATACGCTCGTAAGTATAAACTCTTAGAAAAGTGCCCCAACTTTGTCACGTGCTCACTCGTTTGGAAATTAAAAACATGGCTTTTGAAGTTCCAAAGAGGGAAGTTAACTGCCTTTACCTACATCTTGAAGGGTTACGTTATAGCCTTGAAAGTTATCACCCCGTTCTATAAACAACGAAAGTATTTTTAAAGTTTCACTCTTTCGGGAGATCGTAAACTAGGTACTAAAGTCTTCAATGTGCCATGCTTAATAGAATGTGAAACGTTTTTGGAATAAAGTTGAATGAAGAATCTTTACATGTACCTACGATACATAGAGAAGAAGGCATGTACAGTCCAGAAGGGAGAAGTGTATAATATTATAGTATTACTCTCGTATTCCTCCAGCAATATTTTAGTTTTCTCATAATAGCGAGTAAGCCTGTCGCCGTCTACCGGACACAATTCCACAGTTTGAGCAAACTTTTCTCTGACACTCCATCAAGTTACGGATAAATAATATAAATATAATATTGTTAAGCCGCAAGCCAAAACACGAAACAGATTTGCTTTATAATACTAAAATCTTCTAGCCTTTTACTTAAATAGTCTATTCATATATTTCTATCTCAAAAACAGTTTGGCCCATTTAACAAAAAATATAACCTAAAATCACAGTTACATTAGCTCACAAAAAAGGTTTATTAGGAAAGAGAAGCTACATTTCAACACGGATTTGAGCGAAGCAGTAATTTGAGGAAAAACGCCGGGGCAAAACGCCGAGGTTCAAGTCGGTCCGGTGGGATCAGAGATGGGACACGCCGGGAGATTTGCTCCTGAACAGGTTGATGAATGACGTCCAATGTAACCGGGATGTAACCAGTACGGGCAAATTTCATTTGGGAAAGTCAATTTTTTTTTTTGACATTATATACATTATCTTTTTGATGACGTATTATTAGATAAATAGGTTTTGCGGCTTTGTTCACTCAGGAAAAGTATTTTTTTTCTAAATGCAAGATACCCTATGTCCTTTTCTGTACCCCGGTCAAGTAGTTAAATCGTGAAAGTTTAACAAACAAATAAACTTATATTCGCATTTATAATTATTATTAAGTTTTCAGGATTTATGCTGCTATTGGGTACTTCCAGCCTGAAAAACGCAATACGAATTGGACGCACACTTTACTCAATTCTGGGCCCACACTGCCCGATTAATTGCAAACCGAAAGCCTACCCTACAGACCTGTCTACCAATACATTGCAATAAAAATACTACTCACTGGCGTGACAAGATAGGTCTTTTCGTGGAGTGGCCTACCGTTTTATATGGCAGGCCGAAACCTCGGCGGAGTCGCGATTGCATGTGAAAGTGATTCGCGCGGTCCCGCCGATTGCGGTTATGTCGAGGAACACCGTGATGGGTTTAGCCGGTATTACTGAGATGTTGGTTACCAGCTTTCCCCCGGTGAGTCCAATATAACCCTTCCGCCCGCCCCCGCGGAGGGGTATGGGTCTATGCATTCCCTCAGGTAAAAATGTCTCACCATTTGGGTCAACTTGAAATCAATAGTTAATTACAAGTTTTTATTAAATATCACTTAAAATTGGCCTAAGAAAAACTAATTCAGAACATTATCGCTTGAATGACAATTTAATGTCACCTGTAATTTTAATTCAACAACAATACGTTTACATAAAGATAATTAATTCAACTCTAAAGAAATAACAATACTTTATTTAATTAAAACTTTCGCACTCTATATCAAAAAGTTTTTTTAATGACTGTAATACTTTGTTAATAACTTCACGGGAATTTATTAGCTTTAAATATTATTTATCTTGTACTCAGGTATCAATAATAATGGTTTAAACTAATTAAAGTAAGGCTTAGCGCAGACGGACGGAGTGACAATTATAAATATGTAGTCACCGATCGCAAAGCACGGCAATTGATCTGTGGGTTGCGACGAGTTGCCATATAAACTGGGAATATCCGCGCGATTTCGTCCAACTCCGTGCGACACTGTCCACCATCACGCGACTGTGTTCTCCGCGCAAAACCAACTACGTACAATTGACAAAGTTGAACTTGACGATCGCGGTATGTGCGTATGATTAGTGTTTGTATTTGTGTCGGCGTCCATAGCGTAGTGGTTAGTGTAACCAACCACCACGCCTGAGGTCGCGGGTTCGATCCCCGCACAAGTCAAACGTTTGTGTGCATGGACATAGATGTCTGAGGTCTGGTTTCTTTGTATGATATGTATGTATATACAAAAAAAAGTATATATGTATGTTTATCCTTCGTCTAGTACCCATAGTACAAGCTCTGCTTAGTTTGGGTTAGATGGCGTTGTATATGTGATAGAATATTATATTATAATTATTATATTAAATTAACTAAAAATCACTAAATTCGAGTCGATGAAATAAAACCACCCTAAACTGACGTGTGTACTTATAATGTATATATAAAATCTAGGCTGCGAAAACAATTAAGCACTCCATTTAATTACGGACAATATAAATATATCGGAGGAGGGAAACCGTTGGACTGCCACGCAGAGGTCTCGAGTTTGATCCCAAGGCGAGCATCTCTGACTTTTCGAAGCTATGTGCGTATTAAATAGTTAATTGTCGCTTAATTTAACGGTGAAAGAAAACATCGTGAGGAAAACCTGCATGTTGATAAGTTGTAAAAGAATAAAGTAAGAGAGATGGCAGATTTGTAACAAGTGGAAATCCGTAATCTATCCCATCGGAAAACGTGTGTCTACCAACATATTTCCGATCAAAATAAATACCTTCATAAATAAACCTATACCTGACAGATCATATTTTGTTCGCCACTACGATGATATTGACACTAAAAGTATTGGCATTCATACACGTAAGAGCTGGCGCGCATTTTTATTGGCAGTTAGTTTATTTAGATTGCCAATTCCAATGGCGATATGCAAGGGCACGAACAATATTGAAAATGTTAAATAAACCAACTTATATATTAAAAAAACTTGTCTTGTTTAAATGTATTAAATACTAAAACTTCACAGAACAAAATTTGGGGCAGACTAGTTTCTGCGTGCGGCTTCGCTCGCGTAAATATACTTTTAACTTATAATAATGCTAGGTGTAATAGAAATCGCGTTTTACGCGTAATTAAGTAAGAAACATAGAAATATTGTAACAAACTTTCACATCTAAGATATTAGTAGAATATTTTTACCATTCATAGCCAACAAATGGGTAAAATGATTTTTAAACTATTTGTAGTATTTTCCTTAAGAGTTGTTAATGCGTATAGATCTGCCACGATTGAGTAATCAGAAACTAACACAGCCTGTGTTTCCATTGATAGATAAACTACTTCAAAAGATTAATTGACTGCCATTATCATAAAAAATACCAAATTAGTAATCAATTATAAAAATAATATCATTTTTATTCTGGGGAACTCGAATTTAATATTTTGTAAAAAAAATGGTTTATTTTTTGCTACAATACGACCAATACAAGGAGGTATACCACGATAATATAGTAAATAAAAAAAATGTTTTACATTAGGGCCTGTGCACACCACGTTTTTTAAACGCGCCGTTGACGCGCGTTTTAGAAACGTGCGTCGACGGCGCGCTTTTATCCTACAGAGCAGTTTGTTGTATCGATACACACGCGCGTTAGCATTGCGTTTGTATTGATTCAAACGCGCGACACCGGCGCGTGTGTATCAATACACACGCGCGTTAGCACTGTTTTCCCGCCGATATACATGATCTCAGCACTGTATTTTGAATTAATTCCGGTTTAAGAATCTCAAGAAGTTCTTGAAATGATGAATACAACATTCGATAACAATATGCGATTTTGTTTTATGTACTATTAATTTTCTAAACGTTGTTGTATAATGTCCATACAACCTTCTCTCGCTCATAAATGGATGTACCCACATATACAAGTAATTTCACTTCTTTCTTTTGAAAAAATTAATAACAAAGCACATGCAATCAATGCCGCCTCGATCGATGCCATCTTGCTACTGTTGACGAGGTTCTGCTTAAAAACGCAATATGCCAGCGCGTTTTTATCGATACACATGCGCGTTTGCACCGCGTCTGTATCGATTCAAACGCGTGTTTGAATTTATACAGGTGTGCAAAGGTCTACAGACTGCGTCTGACTCGCGTGCGTATTGCGTCAGCTACAAACGCGTGTCGACGGCGCATTTACGTTTAAAAACGTGGTGTGCACAGGCCCTTAATGTGGAAGAGTTACAGCATTTTTCTTTATTTCAAAGACATTTTAGACAAAAGGGAAATAAAAAAGAGAAATCGCATTGTTTTATTCTCAGCGTATTAACTCAAACAGAATAAGGTATATTAATCTGATAATTTTGAAAACAGACCTTAATGCTTCCTTAACGGAGTGATCGCACCGCCACCTACCGCATCCAAATGTGAATCAAAACCATCCAAAGATTTAATCAAAATCAGTACTCCCATTACGAAGGATATCGTTGTATCGTCGTATGTCACATACACACGTACAGAAGCATTATACACTTAAAGATATTACTCATGGAATCGTTTAATTTAGGTTTTAAAATTTTGTACCAAACGCGAATTCACCTAAGCAGGAGTTCACCAAAGCCCAGTAGAGGCTTTACGAACGTGAAGTGAATAACTGCGTATTCCTTTAAATAATGTAACGTTTAACTGTAACGTGCACTTAGCAGGGTTTACACTATTTCAGCTAAACTAACAACAACGTAACTACGTCTCATTGCAATCTCAAAGTGGCTGCTGTAAAGTCACTTTAGTTCAGTATGTTTAGTAGCTTAATGTGATACATAAAATATCTATTTAGAGAGAAGGCACAGAATCTCCACTTATGTCTTTGATTGATAACTTGGCTTAAGAAGGTTCTCCTTCTGCTTTTTGTAAGATCGTAGGAGAAGCCCTGCCATGTGTTCTTGCGCTAAATAGACTCGTCAAGCTTCTTAAGAAGACGTTGTGCTTTCAGCAGGAGACCAGTGTGATTCTTGCGTCTGGCGTTGACAGCTCAGTGCCGCCTTTTCAATGGTCAATAACACACAACTGTTCCCTATAGTCTTGCAAGCGCCTATCGGCTATGGTTGACACGTACCATCAGGTCACCGTATGACTCTGGATTACTTCTTCGATGAAACTTAGTTTTTAAATACTAACTAAGGACTACTAGAACAAAAAAAAAGAGTATTTACCCGAACAACAAAGTTATCGAGTCGTAGGTTTTCTAATTGAGATAATATCCATACTAGTTCACGGCGCTTAAATAACCGGCAAATTGCTCTTAATATTGATTATTTTATTTTTTATTAAAGGGCTACGCGCGCTCTAGCTGTACTTCCGATATCGCGGAGTAATTTACAAACATTCAAACAACGGACACAACTCGGACTCAGAAAAATCATTGGTGGAACACATTTTTGTCCTAGGTGGCGTTCGAATCCACAATATTCGGCGTAGTAACACTGGCAATGAGATCACTACACCATCAGTAAGTAAAAACTAACCAGTCAGACCGAAAGATAAATTAACAGCACAGTCTTACCCTACCACACTTTACCTTACACATTTTCCCGCCTGATTGACAACTATAATCAAACTCATTACACTTACAAAGTTACGAACAACTTTAAAAGTTTGTATAAACAACTAGCCGACGTGACGAGGAGGTACCATGACCATGGTAAATTAATACAATTTGTGTAGGCACAGTAATTTGTTACCCCATAAACATCGGACGTGAGCTGAAAACGAAATTATTTATTTACCTGATAAAGCTGGCTCATAACATGGTGGTTTGATTGTAATTACTTAGGCACCTTTTTAAGAGAAAATATTTTCTTAGATTAAATGGTGTCTGCAGTGTAGAATATGAATCGAATCTTCATTTGAAAGGGATGATATTCATGATATGAGCTGAATCTTTTTAAGGCGAGGGTTTCTAAACACAATATTTCGCATTTACAACGCGCCAAGTATTGTGCTTTCGATCACCATATGGTTCAAAACTGTATGTATATTATCTATACATTGTTGTTTCGAGTCTAGACGTTAAGTTTGTTGTTTCTAAAATGCCCAGCGAGCCAGGATTTTTTCTGTTGGTGAAAGATCAAATAAGAAAACTAAAATTATTGATCAAATTAAGTTTATTAGCTATGGTGACCGCTTAATATCTAGGCCGGACGCTTGATTGCAATTTAAATAATATATAAATATCTAAGACATGTCACAATTTAGGGGCCCTTCGCATTAAGGTAAACCAGCACTAAACAATAACACCAATGTGTAAATATATCAAGTAAATATAATCGACACTTACAAAGCATGGCACTCGTATTCTATTATTAACGTATGGCATTTGCCCGCCGGCCAAATCATACATTTTATATCAAGCTTCTAACGAAACTACTGCAGGTTATTTGAGTAAATAACAGTTTAAATTCGATACTGCTGCCCGAAATATGTTAAATGTTAGCTAGTTAAGCTTTGAAATAACACAATAAACTAAATATTTAGTACATCTGATTATTAACCTCCGAGTCTTCTTCGAAGAGGTTAATAAAAACACTATGTTGGTCTGTGTGTCTGTCTGTTAGTGACAGGCATAACTCCGGAACCACTAAACCGATTGACTTGTAAATTGGTGTGCAGACACTTTGGGGTCATACTTCGGTCGAGTTTGAATATGGGCTCTGTAGGTCAAAAGACCCCCGAGATATAAAGGGCACATATTTTAAATGGAAAAGTATTGACTTGTAACTTGGTGTGCGGACACTTGGTGTGGGGTCATACCCCGGTCGAGTTTGTTGTCAGGGGAACAGAAAAGGACATGGGGTAACTTTCATCCAGCAAAAAATACGGTTACCAACCTAATCTAACCTACATTTACGCGAGCGAAACTGCGGGAAAATAATAGTATTTGAATTAAAATAATACAAGGTGCCTGGGTATCCCTACGTCACACTAGATAAAAACTCTCAAAAAAATCTGTTATATCTTTTTATCTTATACGAACATCGAATCTACAACACTTGGCTCAGTTTTAATGATGACGTAATCTGATATATAGTACTACCCGGACAGTCATCTGTAAATCTGAAACCAAACTCAATTTAAATTATATCCAAAAATATGCCGTCATTGAACTAAACTTCGAACAACCTTCAATAAAAACACTAACCCTATATATATTTTGTTAGTCTTTTCAATAGTCAAATAGAATTCCAGAGTTCCCTATCTATATGACTAAATGTAAGGATGGGGATGGTTAGCAATAATAAAATCGCGGCTAGGTAGCCCCATAGGGATTGTTTCGCCAAATTTGGACTAAGGAATTTAATATAAATCCGGGGTGAAAAGGGGTTGGACATTGCCCCATGATTATTAGTCTCAAGCCGCTAAGATTGCGCTTTAGGATTTTTTTATTAAAACGACATTTAGGTAAATGATTATGCTAAAATAAATTCCAGAATATTTTAGTCCATTGCATAGTTCGGGTAAATAGAAAAATAAGGACACAAATTGTTTAACAGGAATAGAAAGTAGTAGATATGTATAATAACTTTTCCAGCAATAAATATCCAAAAATACATATGAATAAATAAAGCTGATTATGCGCCATAGTTTAGGTAATTCATACATATTATAGAAGTAGGGCCTCATGGGCTTCTCGCTTTAGTTTAAAGTTTTACTTAAACAAATGCTAAATTTTTCTGCTCAGATGTGTAACAACTGTATCCCTGCACACTCGCTTTAACGTCAAAAAGACGGCATAGGAGACAAGCTATTGCCAGACTCTCTTCACAGTGTTGTAGGTTCGATATTCAACAATAAATGGTGTGCTCCACAAATGAATGGTCTGAGTCTCCGCGTATCTTGTGTCCGTTAATTGCATATTTTAAAAGACCTTCACAACCATGACCTACAGGGCTTGATTCCTATAGAAGACATTATGATTTCATTAAGAAAGAAAACACAGATGTGCTTTGAATGTTTTCAGGCTCATTAAGGAGTTCTTGGGCTGTAAACAAGTAACTAGTAATCATGCGCTAACAGCACAGTAACATTTTTAAGGTAACGCTAACCCGCGATACGTACCCTCAGATTTTATAAAAGGGTGAATCTGGGTAACTATAGCCTAAAAGCCACAGTAACCATTCACCAATAGGTGCACCAGATGCATATTTACCATATTTAAAAAAACGGCGGCGCTGTCGTAGGCTTCAACTAGCTTATAAATACCATCCTGCGAACATTTTAGGCCCTCTGGCGGCTAAGTACCTACTAAATGTAGAAAATTACGGAGCAATTTCTAGCAAAGACTTCGGGGTAATTCGTTTTATTTGAAACATTAGCTGCGAAACATCCGCGCCTTCTTACCCACTCAATATACAGTTGCCTTTTTGTTATACTAAAATATTTTTTGAATACTAGATGCATGACGCAGTGGTTAGATAAGTGATCTCGGGTTTCCATAGAGATGATCGCTGCGTATTTTTTTGCAGATTTTTTGATGGTATTGAACTGCATAGATTTTCGCTGTCGTTTCAATGTTTGCAAAGCCTTTTGAATGACAGAAATGATCCCTAATACGATTGCTTTTACCTGTCTGATGTGAAAGCAGTTACAGTAGTTCATATACGTTTGCAACACCAGAATTATCACTTACGTTTCGCTGACCAAATAAAAACAAAACACCAAGCAGGTACAGGCTCTCTTTGCTCGGCAATTCCTTTTCTTTTTTGTTTCTAGCGCTAGGAAGGAAAGAAATTTTACTGTCAGCAAACCACTACCTTAAAATTATTGGCAAAACGTGAATGATCCCACTAGTATTATAAACATCCAAAATCTAAAGTTTATTGACAAGCAAGTCGTATATTTGCTTGTGCACCTTAGAAGCATACAACAAATAAACTAGCACAATAACAACTCCTCAGATTCCTATCGACTTCCCCTCAGCAAACAACACAAATAAATACATTAAACAATGATCTGTAAACAACGAAATAAACACATTAATGCTCAAATGGTACTCGAACAAATAATGGTTTTATTACACTTGTAAGGGTAAATTTTGTTTTACGCGCTCGCTGGTACAACGTAAAACCTAATCTTAAGTGAGTTCAAAACTTTGTTTTAAGTTTCAACTTGAGTGCATTAGCGAAATGAGGTGATAAAAATAATAATATTAAGATGGAAAAGTTTCTTAATAGTGTATTTGTGTGAATTTTAGTTTGAGTTGAAAAGTTTTAGAAAGTTTTATGTGACAGAACTGTAAATAAATAAGTGTTTAGAAACAATTTACTTAAAAAAGAAAACAATGTTTACTCTTCGTAGGACACATACAAGTTACTTGGCAGGCCAGCGGCTCTTGCATGTCAATTCAAAAACTTACATATCAAGACAGCGCCATCTAGTGCCAATGTGATCGTTGCCCTAGGTGGCGTTACCAGCAGGCATTATTTATTACTGTATATATTTTTATATGTAATGAGTTATAATGTACGCTTCTTCTCGATTCTTATCTAAGTCTATCATAAATAACGTGGGTGTTGTTCTTTTTTAAGTAAACTCATACAAAAGTAGTCTCATGTATACAAGCATATAGTAAAGCTGCCAACACAAGCGCAATTTTTTTGCTATGAGCTAAATGAAGCTTTGTTATCATGACTATAAGTCAATTAAAATAATCTTTGTGTAGTTTACATTTGTCACAATCACCATTTACATACCTAGTTTCATATTTTCATACCTAAGCAAAGCAGGAACTGACATATCTACAAACAACTGTTCAATTAACAATCCATTTGTATGAGAATGTAATGTAATGTAAAAATGCACTGACATTAAGATTATTATTATAATGAATTACACAAAAGATTCAGTATCAAAATCTACATAATAAACAACATAATTACGTCCGTAGATTACAATAAAGTAGATTGTTACGCGCAAATGAACGCCAACAATTATAAACCAAAACAGTCAATTATTCCTTGCATCATGGTACTATTATTTAGAATATTCCGTTGTATCTTTGTTTCTTGGTCGCCATTCCATCGTCGAAAGTTGGTATCGTTGTAGAGAACTCAAGTGAATTGCCGTTTCGACACCCCATAATGCCTTAAGTTTTGGGAAACGAATATTTCCCTCTTTGAAACTCTGTTTTAATAATAATCTCTATTGAGTAACTTAAACATGGGAGAGAGGATACTTACTGAGATAATTTTATTCGTAAGCTTCATCGTCAGGATCATCTTATCGAACCAAGTCACAAAACATAACTATTTGTGATAATCTATGTATCTAAATTGCCAATAAATTGATAAATTCTTTCGTAGAGCCAAAACTGTATTCATGATAAATTTCTACGAGTATTTCTATGTTATTAATCATTTCGCCAGATTTCGATCACGGCGGCCAATATTAACAGAAGCAAGCAATCTTCACAGGAAATACTATGGTGCCCTCATACTGATTACAAGTACACTCTTCGATAGAATAGCAAAATGAGAGACAGCAATTTCCTAAATCTGAGCTGCTAGTGAAATTTTATGACATAAAATCCCAATAGCTCTTTGATGATCCAAACCGGATTCCAATCGATACCTAAGATTACTAACCAATTAGTCTAACGAAACAGTCAAATTGAAAAAGACTGCCTATTTTAAAATAATAATAATAATAATCTTGTACTACATACACACAACATCATCTAGCCCAAACTAAGCAGAGCTTGTACTATGGATACTAGACAGTGGATAAACATACATATATACTTTTTTTTTGTAAATACGTACATATTATACATAGAAACACCCAGACCAAGACAAACATTCATGTTCATGCACACAAATGTTTGACTTGTGCGACCGAAAATAAATATTATTCAAGAATGACAGGTAATCTTACATTAACAAACTGATGTATATAATAAAACTGGTAACAAAACATTCATTTACCTGCATTTCCTTAAACAGTTTACCTCTACTCTTTCCTATTGTTTGCTAAACTGAGAGCATTAAAACTCACTTGAAACATTTAATTAACCCACTTAATACTTCCATATATATTCTTTTGATCCTTTTAAGTTCACAACAGAGTTTAAACAGCATAAATTACAACGTATTTAGCGAAATTGTTGCAATTAATATAACTGTTATTGTTGACTGTATGGATAGCGCGATGGTGTAACCGAATACCTCGTTAATACGCTGCATCGAGTGTTATATGTAAGTTCGATCCCCAGACAACAAAAAATTATGTGTACCCAGAAATGGATTTACAGAATCACGATATTCTTCGTAGTGAAGTCATCTACAAACATTGTTTCTACAATGAAGACATAAAATACCCAGACTTGGCACAAATATTTCTGGATCACAAATTTTTTGTTTGACTTTGTAATAATGCCACCAACGCAGTGAATTGTTTTAAAACCTTTTGGAAATATTCCATTCCATTTCTAAAAGCTCTAATCAAAAGTGAACATATCTTTACATAAGCAAAAACATGTTGACCATGAAACGAGATTCGTCTTTCAAATATTATTATATGAATTCAATTTCCACTGAGCAGTTCCAATGCGAGAATATTATTACTAACATTATTTTAACAAGGTAAAATATTATTTTATCAAAATAGTATATATTCGTGCGATAGATTATATAAATAACATGAAACCAAAATAAGGTACTTTAAAACCACAGACAATTGAATTTGAAATATAAGGTGAAGCTTCCTTCTATCACCACAAACAAACCACAAGGGAGAAGCAACGAAACAGTATTAGTAGCTTGATAAATGTTAATCAAAATCTTTCGGTCGTATTTGCATAGTCCTCTAAATATCATGAAACCCTTGAATTTGCATTGAAATGAGCGTAAAATGACCGAAACCCTCATTAAAGGGACGCGAGGAGAGCCAGACCTTTATTCTTTTGTCTATGCTTTTGTTGCGGCGCCATTTTGTGTGTCCGCCATTTTAGGAAGCTAAGATTTGTTTATGAAAAAATACGCCTATTGTGTTATGCTATTGTATTTTTAATATTAAATTATCATTGTGTTTATGTGGATTTACTGACATTGTTGTATGCTTTGTAAATATGTTTACATGAGTAACGATTTGCAGTATTTTCATACTTACGGGTTCTGGAGAATAATTCTGTTTTTTTTTAACGGGGCATGTTAACGGGTCATGCTATCCTATGTTCTTAAGGACAATTTTTATTTTTTTTATTGACACCACAAAGTGATTTTAACGGACCTGGTGGAAAGCCCAATTACAGTCCAGAGACAGTGACGACGGGGAGAAGATAGATGTCTTCTAGCCGTCGTCAGTATCAAGCCGGTCTGACCAGATGCTTCTTCACACTACGATTGAAGGACCCAATGTCATAGAAGGGAGGGAACACATCATAGTGTTGAGTGTAAGTTAGCTAAATATCAAGATTGGCGTTTATAAATAGGCGATATCTGGTATTAACCCGGTCGTGGCTAAACAAAAAATATAATACTAATAATACTCCACGGATGATGTAGTGGTCGCCTCGCCACTACTATTAAGCCGAGTGTTGTTCGAACCCACAACACTCCAACACTACATCCATCCGACATGGGACAAAACTTTGTGTGATCGACAAACGGTTGTACCGAGTCTGGATGTTCTTTGTGTCTGTTGTTTAAATGTGTGTAAACACCCCCGCGACACAGGATTTATTCCTATTGCGAGATATGTGTTTTAACCAGAACAAAAGAGAATACGAATCAAAGCATTTATTCAAAAATGCAAAATTTTGTCAAATATTTTGTTCCGTTTGCACCTTAATGAATCGCCGCCACTTAGGACGTCTAACCATCTAGTAGGCGGAGTCAGAAGCATCCAACCAAGGCATCTGACTTTATGGTATTTTTACGATTTTAGCGATTACTTTAAGACTAATTTATAATGGACAGATAGATGCCATGATATCAACCATGGCATCTATATTTGTTTACTGAGTGCCAACTTAATCTCGGGGATCAGAAATCTTACAAGTGCAAATATTTTAACTAGCAGAAAATTTGTAGTTTACAAACGATAATGCAATTAAAACTATAACCAAATAAACCACTTTCGTTCAGAATCCAACATAAAATTAAAAGCATTCAACAATTGAATACCTGCAGAAAATTTAGCCAAAATTTCGCCATTTCAATAAAGTTGCTGACCTAACAAATGTACGTATCGGTTAGGAACGTCGATATTCAAACGAGTTGGACGTACAAACGGGTTGCCGAGCACTCGCACAATTATCGTGAGATAGACAGTGGTTAGCTAGCATTTATTTCTTATATGTGGTAATTGTCTGTGAAATAATTATTATTGGATATTGCAGATTCATTTTTATTGTGGAAACCCGAGGAATTAATTTTGTGATCCGGGGTAAAATTGTAGTTTGTTGCAGTCTCCGGCCTGTAACCTATGCAAGAAATATATTTTAATTGTTCCATTGCTATGTGTAGAGAGACAAACCAGCAATTACACTTTCGCATCTTATTTACTACTCGCGTTAATGTAGATTCTGTCAATAAATTTCCATCCCTCGGGAACAGTCGTTTTTTCTGGATAAAAGGCACCCTTTGCCTTTTTGTACCCCTGACAACGAGTATGCAAAATTTTATGATCATCGGTTATGCTGTTAAGGCGTGAAAGCGTAACAAACAAACATACATTCACTTTCATAAGATTAGTTACGATGTAAAATTTTATAAAGATGTTTGAATGTCTGTTACTTCATCACGCGTAAACCATTAAACGTTATTAAACAAGAGCGTTTTCGCTGGTAGAGTCCCTATAAAGAGGTCTATTTTTATACAGGTACTTTTTCCGAAGGGGTGCTCTATTTTGAACAAAACTCCAGGTTTAATTGGAGATCTCGCTATGCCTAGCTCTCTAGTATTATTATAGTACTTGAACAAAAAAGCCACAGCATAAATTATTCTGTTTTCTGGGGTTTGAATTTAAACAACTCTTCACGAATTTAATTGCGGCTTATTTATTTGTATTACAACGTGCAGAGATCAGTCAGAGTGAAATTCTCTTGAAATATATAAAGGTTAAAACATTTTATCAAAGTATTAAACTATTTGAATTATTAAACTATTTAAATTTACACTTTCTCTGACGTCTCGGTTACTTTTCAGCAGCCATGATCACGAGGAAACATACAGGAGCAAGTCTCCTCGTGAACATGGATGCTGAAAAGCAACCGAGACGTCGGAGAAAGGGCTAATTAAAATTTTATTAGTTTGAAATTTTATCAAGGTATCACTTATGAACGTCAAACATTATGATGAGCAAGTTATTGGTAACTTTAGTACTTGACTGTCAGGTAGTGGGAAGTTTGAGAGTGACCTTTTGAGTGAAATTTTACTAGAGAGGCATACAATTTACTTGCTGAGTTTGAATTGTAAGGGTAAACCTACAAGAAGGAAAAGATGGAACGTTCCGGGTGCTACCGATTAAACCTACCACGGTGTGCCAACTCGCTGCCTTGAATGGCGGGTGGGTCGCTGGAACTGAAACTACAACAGTGACCCACCCAGCAGTGTCCAACACAGGCAAGAAATGCCTGCGGACGACGACTGGGTGACACCCCGGCACGACAAAGGGCGTCACTTCGACTCGATGGCTGGTGGAGGGGAGATCCCCGTTCTCCCACCCACGGCCTTTGCTATGGCGGCACCAGGCGTGCATGGGCGCGCCTGCGCCGTCCGGTTCACCGGCGGCGGCTCGGATCCGCAAGGATACTGGATACTCCTCACGGATCGGCTCCGCCGCCTCCTTCTGCGAGGACGTTACCTCGCGGAAGGATGCGACCACTATCCAGTTCTTCTCGCTGTTGACCATGGCTTTGATCACGGCCGGCAGCGAGAGGTCGACACCCACAACACCTACGAATTCACAGCGCTGCACCGACCAAGCAGGACATGCCTCGAGCGTATGCTGCGCCGTGTCCTCAACACATCCACAGTGGTGACAGCTGGGACTCGGTTCCCTCCTAGCGACCGTGTGCAGGTACTTGCCAAAGCAACAGTTTTTTTTTTTTTTTGATACCCAGGAAAATATGCTTGATGCACTACCCGCCGGCTAGGGGACGGCACCGGCGGGGCGTGTGGGACTCACCAGCCGAGTGCTGGTATACCCACTAAAAAAACCTGGGGTGTTCCCTCTCTTACCCAATGGGGGGGGCCAGTTGGGAGTCTGAAAAGATTCATCCATAGCAGGCCCCCCCGTGTGGGTGCCGGCCGGGTCAATCGGACCCGACCTCCTCTCGTCCCCGGGGGAGAGCAATTCACTGCTCTCCCCTTTCGACGTTAGAAGGCGCGCGGGAACATCGCGCGCGCCCTCTATGGGTTCTTACTCACGGGTGGCAGGGTCCCCTGAGGCCTTGCCACCCAGAACCCTTAGGTGGGGGGCAGGAGAGCGACATAAGCGCGTCTCCTGCGCCCCCTCCTCCGGCGGCGGATTTCCGGGGCGTAAGGATCTTCCTCACGCCCCCGCTCCGCCCCCTCCTTCTGCGAAATGACAGCCTCGCAGAAGGACCTCATTGCACCCCAGCACCTGTCGTCGCCGACCATCATGGATACGACGGTCGGCAACGAGAGGTCGGGGCCAATCACGGCGACCAGGGCACAGCGCTCTGCGGCCCACGCCGGACACTCCTCCAGCGTGTGCTGCGCCGTGTCCCGGTCGCACTCCTCGCAGTGGTGACACATGGTTGTCGGCTCCCTACCGGCTATCTTGCGCAGGTACTCTCCGAAACAACCGTCTCCGGAGAGCACCTGAGTAAGCCGGTAGGTGAGCGGTCCGCGCCGTCTGTCCGTCCATTGCCTTAGCACCGGACGGACAGCCTCGACTGTCCTCACCCCGCAGCGGGGCTGGGCCAGTCGCTCCTCCCTTGCCAAAGCAACCGTGCCCTGACCACACCTGTAGCAGTTGGAAGGAAAGAGTCCCATGCTGCCGCCCTGCCCACCGCTCCATCACCGGCTGGAGGGCCTCAACGGTACTAAATCCCGCTAAGGGCACCTTCAACCGCGCCTTCCATTTTAGGAATACCTGGCGGGCTCGGTTCCTTATACCAGATATTACTCCTGGGCCCCTCCCAGGGGTAATAACGAACACCCGTCTCCTCCCATACTGAAGACATCACTTTAAACGTTTCGGCGAGCACTTCCGCTTCGAAATCCCACGGGGGAGTTCCGGCCAAAGCGCAGGCTGCGTCGGCCGACACCGTGCGGTATCCGCGTATAACCCTGACCGCCATGACTCTTTGCGGTCTCCGCAAGAGAGCCCTACACTGGGCGATCAGGGAGTCCACCCACACCGGTACGCCGTAAAGTGCCATGAACCGGACAACCCCCGTGTAGAGCTCACGACAACAGACGCTGGGCCCGTCCAAGTTTGGCAAGATCCGCCCAAGAGCGGACGCAGTGCTGAGGAGCGAGACGGCTGAAGTGCTCATCGAAACGCCATCGCTCTTCTAATACCAGGCCCAAGTACCTCATATGGGCCTGGACTGGTACACGAACCGAGCCCACCACTATCGAGGTGGCTGGCGACAGGGCCCATGAGAGTAAACTAAATACCTTGCCCAACTTATTAAACCCAAGACGTCATAGCAAACGCTAAAATGACCCAAACTTATTTTCGTATTGGTTCATATTCATCTGACGTAACATCAAGTCTCATTAACCTAAATACATTATAACATTAAACCTAAGATCAGGTAAAATAAATAGGTTACCTACTATGCTTTTAAGTCATCCATTTTAGAATTCACTCATATGAATAATCGGACTGACTTATAGATAGGAACACATCCTACACGATTAGGTTCAGAAATATTTATGAGCTAACTTTTGGTATAAAATGATAGCGTTTCGGCAGAAGATATACATTCCGATTTGAGTCTTTCGAGAAGAAACTTCATTCCGTAGCCATGAAGTATTCAGTTGTATTGGCTTTGTTTGTAGTAGCTTTAGGCTACGCAGCAGCTGATACTGGCAACGTATACTGTGGTAGGCGTTTGGCTGAAGTCTTGGCAGCATTGTGCTGGAATCCCGAGACGGTAAAGCGTGATGGTGGCTGGTGGTTACCACCTTCAGGCGCAAGGGAGCTCAGTGGCATGCGCGGCAAACGAGGCCCTGTCGACGAGTGCTGCAACAAGCCTTGTAATATAGACGAACTGCTTACTTATTGTTAATGATCTTGTAAAACCGATGATTCGAAAGTGATGCTATTGTTTATATTTATTGTTGTTGTTCAAGTAGATAAAATTTGTCATTGCGTCTAATGAAATCGATGCAAAAATTATTAAGACAACTTAGTTATTAATATCAACACAAGATGGCGCTCGTAAGATCATTCAATCTGTCAGTAGTCAAGTCGGCTTTAATATCAATATACGTCATTGGCTATACAACGTCGGTTATCTTGTTCAGTTTGTACGAAAGAGGTCTGACGAGATTCATCCGCTCGCATCAGACATTTCTGTGATTAATTGTGATTATAAACATTGAAAAGTAACTAAATATGACTTTTATTATCCATTACTCTTATTAGTTTAGCTTTTGTTGTCACAGTAGTACAACAGGCAAACGAAATAGCAACCATGTTGGATCTTTGTCAAAATATTTTTTATTTTTTTTATAGTTTACTGCTATTATCATATGTATCTATGTTAAGGTAGACAGAGGTATATTATACCCCCATATCGCCTGCGAAAATGTACGCTTAAAGTCAATTGCTATGAGCCAGCCCTTATTGGAAAACAATAATATGCGGCCATCACGTCGGCCGGTTACTGCAACTAAAAAAAATAACTCCTTCATTAGAAGGGAAGATCCTATGCCGGACTCCGTGCTGGTGTTGAGCATTTGACGACAAAATTTATTGAAAAATACCTAGTATGCCTACCAGGGATTAGACTTCGTGTTCTTGTTGTGAGTTTGACACGTAATTCACAATTTCTTGACAAACAAAATCTTCTTCTCCCTAGCCTTTATTATTCCCAAGTCACTTGGGGTCGGCTTTTCTGGTCTAACCGGATTTAACTGGATATCAGTTTTTACACGGAGCGGCTGCCATCTGACCTCCACAACCCGAAGGCTAACGATACCCTAAGGCTAGACCAGTGTCAGGACATTATAGGGCACTGACTTCCCAATAACGACTGGCATAGATTTTCATGGCAGCCGGGACCGACGGCTTAACGTGCTCTCCGAAGCACGGAGCAGTCGATAATTGTCAATTAATACGCACATAATTTAGAAAAATCATATAGCTTCCGAAAGTCCGAGGTGCGCGACGTGGGTTCGAACCCGAGACCCTCTGCATTGCAGTCTGTTGGTCTCCCCACTGAGCTATCGCTGCTATTTCTTGAGAAACAAAATGCCAACAATAAAAGTCCCTAACAGGGAATGGTATTTTAGTTATCTTACAAATCACACACAATACAAATTATGCTACAATAACAACAAAACAAAATTAAAACCAAATCAACTCACTACAACTAATTATATCTTCACAACACAAAAAGTATTCTCTGATAATAATCCAAGCCTTAAAATCGTTACAGCACCTCGTAACTCGCATACAATATAATTAAATACTAATTGAATACTGAAATTCAGTAATTATCGTAGTCCAGACAGAAAAAGCTAATTACAAAAATTGGAAGCACGTATAATTTCGTCGCGGAATGTTAACAAAAAGGTGATACTTCAAAAATTATTGTAACATCTGGCGTCTAAAGTGAACGTTACAGTTAATAATGGACCAATTAAAATGATAAATGAATCTATGTTGGTGGTCACAGAGCTGAAGATGGGGCGCCATGTTTCTTCTAGAGACGAAAGTAATAATAATATTTGTGTGGATAACGGCGCCGAGCGCAGACATCTTTGTCAGTTTGACAGTGTCATATTTGTATTGCTTGTGTGGTTGTCACTGATACGTTTGGTTTCTTTAAAGAATATGAAGAGAGGCGTTGTTTGTAGAAAGTTAGCGTGTTTCGTGCTCTGTATATACATAGGATTATAAAGAACTGAATTAAGTATAATTATATTTCGGTTAATTTTAATTGACATATAATTTAATTTGCTTTGTTGGTCCTAGGTTATGTTGTATGTCCTTTTTGTACTTTTGCGGTCTGGAGTGTGATGCCGAACAATGTTATCGGGATTTTCTGTGTTTTAGATCTCATTCAAGAAGGGGGAAATTACTCCAGTCTATCATAGACTAACAATTTTTTGATAGACCTCTACGTTGAAATTAAACTACTATGTACGGATTTTATCGCGTTGTTTATTTAGCACTGTATTACAAAATTTTGAAAATAAACAACGCGATAAAATCCGTATATAGTAGTTTAATTTCAATGAATAACATTCGCGTAAACAGAAGACAAGACCTCTACGTATACTCGTAATATCATCATCTATCGTAGATATTGTTGCTAGAAAAATTTCATAATAATCATAGGATTATATAATTTTTTATGGTCTCTGACCTAGGTTTATTTCATCTTAATAAACCTTTAGTTTTACAATGTTTCTACAAGTCCAATAGACACCTAGCCAGAGAGCTGTGGCTAAATAATCCGCTTCCCACAATAAACCTAATCGCAATACTTTTATTTTGTATGAAAATACGTTTGTATAATGTTATACAGTCGAATGGTAAAGCGGGTAGTATTTCCAACGCATTTTTCTGCGCTGGTGCTGTATATATTCTGTGAAAATAAACTAGAAGGAGACATTGGAATGCGGAACGATGTCCCGCCGCGTGCTTTATTGCGTTGTACCGCGAGTTACAAGCTTGAAGCGTCTTTTATAACACATTTGACGTATAGATGTTGCTTTTATATAAGCGTTGTTAATGTAGGCAGAGATATATTAAAGTAAAATTGCATCTGCCCGTTAGTATGCAATTATTTAAAGGTGCATTACTTGTTGATGTCTAGTGTAGCGCCAATTTGCAGATGGTAATAACTACGCGGACTAAGAGAGTGAAGGATTATAGAGTGCACTTGTGTTTGTGCGCACTTATTCGTAGAGTATAATTTTCCCGTTAAGATTGGCAATGATAGACGTAATTAGGTCTGGAGTAACGTACTTTGTAATTTTAAGACAATATTAACTGGCTGTTAATGTAACAGAAATACATAAAATAAATAACTATATCGCAAATTGTAATGTAATGTATGAAATCAATTAAAACGTAGAATGTTTAAATTTATTATAGGTACATAGATTGAGTTAATCATGTAAACGTTTGTGGAGATGTTTGGGTATTTGTTACTCAATCATACATTAATACCTCAACTGTAAAACGGATTTTCATAAAAGTGGATTTACACACAGTATAATATTAAACATGTTTGTTTTAACAGATAATTATTCACCTTTACCCTAAGATGAATACTCTATTGGCAACATTTAAACTTCTTAATTCTTTCTTTTTTACGAAGCAATGACTTTGTTATTCATAAAGTAAGTCATAATATATTTACATGTAAGATGTTGTCGACTCTTATGACTCGAAGCGAACGTCTTAGCTTGCATGACCTACTAACAAGAGAAAATTTCCAAACTATTTGGAGTCTTTATAAACAGTTTTCTAAAGGCAATGCGGCATGGAAATTAGATTTGTTTTTTGACTTGTCCTACTAAATACGTACATATGTTTACAAGAAATAGCTGCAAAATATTTGTGGTGGACATTTAGCTTACATTTAATTAGCACTTTGTTGGATTGCGGCATAATTTAAATAAAGAATTTGTGTTAGTGCAAATAAGTATTGTCTTTATATGTACGTTGCGCTAAAGTCAGCAAAAGGTCACTTGGGTACAACAATATAATTTTAGTTTTATTATTAACTGCTTTGCTAGTGTAGTACTAGGGAATGAGTCGGCAGGCCATGCATGAGGTCTTGTGCTCGAGTACTGGGTCGAGCAAAGAGTCCTTGGGTATTTCTTGTCAAAAAATTCTTACTAGCAGCTGTAACTTTTAGAGTGGTTTCTATAGAAGATCTGTTGAACTAAACGGAACAGGTCACGCCGTAGGGTCGTGGTGTCCCTAGGTGAATTTAAAGAAAGAGAATAAAAATAGAAGGTATGACAATTACACTTTTAATATCTTTAAAATACAAATATAGGAAATACTAGTCGTTACTACAAAGCAATAGTCAGGGCGTGGTTCGTTAAAAGGCTTGCTTCGTGTCCTTGTAGAAATCAGGACACTTAGCTGAGATGTGAAGCCGGGCCGGAAGAAAGCCGCGGTCCAGGACGCGATCGGCTTATATATCGCTACCGCCGGGCAGGAAGGGAAGGGGGGCGCCAGCCACCACTCCAACTCGCGCGCAGCCGGCGCAGCCGTCATGGCACGCGCGGTCCGCGTGACACAGCACGCAGTCTGGAACTGTGCTCGGTATCTTCTCCCTAGTCTTTATTATTCCCAAGTTACTTGGGTTCGGCTTTTCTAGTCTAACCGGTTTTGACTGGATATCAGTTTTTACACGGAACGGCTGCCACTTGACCTCCGCAAATAGATAATCATGGCAGCTGGGACCGACGGCTTAACGTGTTCTCCGAGGCACGGAGCAGGCGATAATTGTTAATTAATACGCACATAATTTTGAAAAGTCATATAACTTCCGAATGTCAGAGGTGCGCGACGTGGGTTCGAACCCGAGACCCTCGGCATTGAAGTCTGTTAGCCTCCCCACTGAGCTATCGCTGCTGTAAAGGAACTGTGCTCGGTAGATAGCAAAATACTGACCACGGCTAGATAACAGCACGAATGGCGCCTCGCCACTGCCATCACACCGAGCGTTATGGGTTCGATCCCCACGCGGGACAAATATTTGTGTGATCCACAAGTACTTGTTCCAAGTCTGGGTGTTCTTTGTGTCCTTTGTTTGAATGTTTGTAAAGTCTTCCGCTACACAGGAATTCATACCAGTGCGGGAGTTGTCTTTTATTTAAAGAAGAAAAATATTATATTATACAGAACCTAAATCCATTGCTGGCAATATGTGTGTATAGTACACCTCTAACCTCTGCCTAGCCTTCCGGGTATAGAGGCATCCGACTATGTATATATGTAATTAACCGGGATCTCACGATCAGCCGTAAACATAACGGCAACCTTACGCCACGGAATAAAAGTGGCAATAAAATTATTAAGAGTATTTTATAATTAAGCACTCATAAAATAAATGTAATCAGCCTTTTAAAAATCTTTACATATATACCCAACACAAAAATCTATTTAGTAACGGTCAGAGGCATGTCAACTGCTAGGTTTGGCTAACTGAATCAGCGACAGCCAATCAAATCACTTGACATGAGTTTTATTTTGACAGGTTGTTGATTATTGTTTTCAAAACAGAGTGTTACTTCAACAAAATACTTACACAGACTAACTCTACCGTCCGCTAACTAAAAGGACGTTAAGCAATATGTTTTCCACAGCACTTAAGTTTAGCACGTACGGCAGAACTGGTAAAAGTACATCTGACAATTGCAGCCAAGTACCACGTGTTGTGTTCCTGCGGTGAGTAGGAGCAGGGTTATCTGTGTCCCATAATCTTGCATTTGATCTGGCAATGCTATATCTGTCAATGGTAACTGTAAAGCTACGGACCCGAAGTCAGCGGGGACGGAGCGGTGCCCGCGCGTCTGCATTGATGTAATTTATATGATATTTTTTGCTTTTTAACGACCGACATACTTTGTGTCAAAAAGATGTTGTCATCACTGTTTAGACATTTCGTTTGCAAACAAAGATACTAACAATTTATTTTACTGTTATTAATTTCTCATATCACAACACTACGCTGCTCTGTCGCCGCGCGATCTGCCAGCTGGCTTCGAGACCAGGTCTGCGTTGGCGCGCCGCTCCCCGCGCCGCCGTCGCCGCCGCCCCGCAATCGCTGACTTCGAGACCGAGGCCTAACGGTAACCTGTTCTTATCTTATCTTATCTTGTGTGGGGGCCAGTTAAAACAGACCGGCGACACTTCGACCCAGTGGGATCTTTTGTGTCGACTTCCCCAATAACGACTGCCATAGATGTTCATGGCAGTCGGGACCAACGGCTTAACGTGCTCTCCGAGGCACGGAGCAGGCGATAATTGTCAATCAATACGCACATAATTTCGAAAAGTCATATAACTTCCGAAAGTCAGAGGTGCGCGACGTGGGTTCGAACCCGATACCTTCTGCATTGCAGTCTGTTGGTCTCCCCACTAAGCTATCGCTGCTCTCAACGGTAACCTGTTACAACCATGATTTACAAATATAATACAGAGACTTAAACCTGATCAAATGTAGATACACTGCAATTTTGACTATCCCCTTAAGAATATAAAGACAATAGCCAAACGTATGTACCTACATAGATACATGTATAAATTAAAAATGAAGCTAAATCATCGCTCCGTATAAAATAAATCTTGCGTTCAATCTCCACTGCTGTGATCCCGGCTTCATTATAACAAGAGTAGTGACATCGCACCTAAGGATAATTTTTCGCTTCATATTTTATACTAGCTGTGCCCGCGACTTCGTACGCGTGGAAAAGTAATTTTTGGGCAGCATTTTTGAATATGTCGAAGAGGGAGCTAATCTCACTTCTGTTGTCGAGGATACAGCTCATTCCATTTTTGATAACGAAGCAAGTAATGGCTGATTGGCTGTGTTGCATAGCGAAACCATGAAATATTAGGTACTACTATGGTAGGTTAAGATTCACACTGTTTATTAGAATACTGATTACAGTATACTTATCGTTGATGCAAATGGATTAACATTCTGAAAACGCAGCGATTTCATCCCAGGCCTAGCCTCTCAATTGCACTATTACACGTCTCGATCTAAAGTGTGATCCAAAAATGCGTCTCATTTGCTGTGAAGCACTCTTTTATAAACTAAGTTGACAACTAATGTCATATAAATGCAGCCAGCTCAATAGCGACCTCACTCAAGCTGACTGCTTGACGTTTTCATACACATTTATTGCATTGGAACATCTTATTGATAGTTTGGTATTTTTAATTTGCATCTACGCTCCGACAAATATATATTTAGTGTATAAATAGGTTATTAAAAAAAAAACTAATTTAAAGTAATGCTTCTCTATACACGATATTACACGTGTTGCCATCGGGGATCAAAGCATACAGTCGGCTAGGATTGCTAACACGTGACAGAGCCACATAAAGCTGACCGTGCGCAAAACAGCTAATGCTTAGATCCACACCCACTACTTGTAACGTCTGACCTTGGGCTTTATTAATTGTCATTGCGAAACAAAGGCTCACTGGAAACTGGACTCGTTTAAAACTGAAAGGAAAATTGTTTGGAATCAGAGGAATCCGAGGAATAAAAACACTATCACTTATGCCGCACCCTGTTAAAATCTCTGCTTCTATCAGGTTTTGCTGTAAATTGGTCACTTTTAATCTGGTACCGTTGCAAAGTTTTGGCGGGCTTAAATTTCTGAGGAGCATTACGGGAACGCCGACTTTTAAACTTATTTTATGAGCTGGTAGTCCAGGAGCACTGAGGGATTCTAAAAATTCTACTGGGTAGCTGGTAGATTCTTCATCTTCCATAACTCTGTTAATGGAGATATATTCAACATTATCCCCCGGAACAAAGCTCAAAATTTCAGCGTTTATTGCTGCTGCTTGGTCGTTTCGTGGAGTCAAAATAGCTCTTTCGCAAAGCCAGGAATTTTGGCAAGTTGGTATTTGCGTTGCGTTTTCATACACGGATGATATGAGGTCTCGCATTAATGAAACTTTGCAGCATAGGTTTTCGTTCAGAACCACTTTTCCGTGTTCCTGCGGATACACACCGTTACCGATCTCAAGGAGCAAATCTGAAAACTCTTGAGCATTTTCGTTACCTCCGATTTGCGCTCGCATATTTACTGTCAAATGCAAAGGTATAATGTATTGCCACAGTACAGAACTCTTTAGACAGGCCCTAACTTCATCAGCCCTTGTTCCACGTGGTACTACCGGAAGAGTCTGACGAAAGTCGCCACAAAAAAGTATAGTAATGCCACCCATTGGTTGGCCATTTTGCTTGATATCACGCAACGTTCTATCTAATGCTTCAACCGCTTTTCGGTTTGCCATTGTGCACTCATCCCATATTATAAGGCTACAATCACGAAGAACCTTAGCTTTATCGCTATTTCTAGAAATATTACAAACAGGGTTTTCTGTGCGGTCTAAGTCGATCGGAATTTTGAACATTGTATGGGCAGTTTTCCCTCCTGGCAACAAAGTGGCTGCTATGCCCGATGAAGCGACAGCAAGCGCAATTTTACCTTGGCTTCGCACCTTCGCCAAAATCACTTTGGTAAGAAATGTCTTGCCCGTTCCACCGGGAGCATCTAGGAATAGCATTTCTCCCAAAGCAGTATCAACGCTGCGACACACCCGATTAAATATTAAACGCTGTTCTTCAGTTAATCTCGGGACATCAGTTTGTACAATTTCGGCCAGATCTACTGGATCATAGTTGATTTCCATCGCGTAATCTCTATTAATACGTTCACCGTCAAATAATGGCTCGGGCATGCCATATTGAGAAATAGGACTACCCCCAATAGATGTAACTATATCTTGAATGGCCAGCAAACAACGATTTAAGTAACTTTCTCGTAATATGTCACTAATTGAGTGGTCATAATTTAGTTGTGCGTGCCTGAAAAAGTCCTCGGCTAATTTGTTCTGATACTTATGCCATAACTGTGCAGCATCAGAAAGTGCACAGAACACCAGCATGACTGCAAACAAATTGCGCAACCGCTGAGGACTTTCGCTAATACTTGCTTCGGCCAAAGCATCATCCCAGTGTTGATCCCCATCCAGTAAGTGACGTGCCCGGCAAGCCGCTTGGTATGTAGGGTATATGATATTATCAACCTTTCTAAGCTCGGCAAAAGATGTAGGCCCTCGAACGACATGCAGAAGTAAGCGCAGGTAAAAGCATTCGGAGTTATTCGGATGCACCGTATAAACTCTGCCAATAATGTGTTCTTTAAAAATACCTGCTTCACCTACTACAGCTGTTCCACGTCTTCTGCGGTTAAAATTACCCTGTTGTTTGTTATAGGTATAAAATGACGGAACTTCGTTGTATAAAAGTGTCTTGGCAAATGCATCTGTTTCGCAAAGATTAAAAAAAGCGAGCAGAGTGGTTCGTCTCGGGCTTTCTAAACGCTCCATTACATTTTCAGGGTTGAAATATATCCTTTGTCCACCTTCAAGATGAACGTCAAGATGGATAACGGGTGGATGTCTTTCATGAATTGAAAAACTTAAAATACGCCAAACTGCCTCAGAAGAGCTAATATATCGGCCTGACTGAAACCTTGTAACTTCATCGTTATTGTTATTTGTGAATCCCACTGTTGCTTGGTCACTGCCCTTGTTCACATATTTGCAGATGTATTTTATAGATTGAACACTGTTACATACTTCTACATTGATGTGAGCTTGAAAGGTTCTCGATAATACCGGTGAATAAGGCACGACCCATCTATTATCTAAATCTATTTCCTGACCATGTAACCTTATTTTAGCTGTAAAGCCACCATGTTGAGGAGATTTTTGACGATACATTGGATATCCGTTTTCTCCCGATATTGTTTGCTCTGAAAGAGCTCGAGGATATCTTTTAGAGCAATGACCGTCTTGCATACAGGGAGAATTCCTGTTTAATGTGCCGCATGGTCCGTGTATCATATGAGTCTTTACAATATCGAATAATATGGGATCTTCGGTCTTATCAGACAATTCAGCACTAATAATAGTATCGATAGCATCAGGTCTAATTTTTTCTTCTAGCCACAGTAGTATGTGGGCATGTGGTAACCCCCGTTTTTGCCACTCTACGCTGTACATATAACACAGAAATGATCCAAAAAGCTTTTCTTTTGTAATTAAGTCGACCATCAACTTTAGTTTAAGGTGAAAAACTCGGGAAATTATGTCATGTCTATCATGAGGCACCTGACCGGGCAAAAGTTCTTGTGAAATTTCATTCCACTTTGGGTTAGTGGTGAAAGTGATGAAAAGATCAGGTCGACCGTACTTACGGACATAGCAAAACGCGTCTTGCGTACGCTCATGCATATAACGTGGACCTCCTATAAAGCTTGACGGTAAGATAACTAATCGTCCTACGTTCTCCACGTTGTTATCTTGCTGCATTGCGTCTCGCAGATGCACGTAATCCTCAGCCCGTAAACGTGTCTGGTTAGTGCGTATATAAATTAACCTCTCGGTTTCTATTTTTGCATACATGTCTACGATGAATTGGCTGAATAATCCACGAAATTGATGCAAATAATTATAACAATTTCTTCTAATTTGTATCTGATATGAATAAAACTGTAGGGCTGATATTTTTTTATTATAATTTGTTATCCTAGTGCTTGGATTAACTTGGTAGAGTCCGAAATTGTAACCATCCTCACCGTGGAAGTATATCAAAGGATATTGCAGGGCATCATAAGCTCGATGTGTTTCACAAATACGTTGTAAGCGATCATCATGAGTGCGCAGCACAATATCACGTCTGTCACATTCCTGGTCTACTAATATTATCGCAACTTCATCTGCAACGGGAGCATTGTACCTTCCACGATGTTCTTCCGCAGGACGTCTATCAGCCTTAATTATAACTTTATAATTGTTATTTTGACCTTGTGGAATGGAATCTATTGCGGCTTTGAAACTTCTGACATACGGATTTACTTCATGTAACATATTTTGAATTTGAGATATAAGGTTGGTATTCAGTTGAGAAAAGTTATGGTGTCGTATAAGAGCCTGTTCATTGTAATTTGATACAAAATAAATTTGAAGAAATTTTGGCTCATTTTGGGGAAGCAAAGATCCAATAAGGTGATAAACTTGGCCCTGCACCTTAAAAGTGGGCATGAATGGTCCCTCTGTGATTTGTTTAGCCCCAAAAGATGTCATTTGGAATGCACTATTATATAAACGGATATTGTCTAAAAAATGTTTAGACTGAGGATGCTCACCATTTAGTAAAGCTTTTATAAAGTCAGGGAGCTCGTGGAAATTTTCAATGAGCACTTTACCACCTGAACAGCATATTCCATTTGGTTCTTTTCTCCACTTTAGAGCATGACAAAACTGACAACATATCACCATGCCTCCTATAGATGCGAATTCAGAGTAATCAATTCTGGGCGAATACAAATAACCTGCTTTCTCTTTGGTCACCCATGGAAGGATATCAATTTTCGCTCTAGTTTCTGTGTCTTCTATCGAATTTGATAACATTCTACTGATTGTATGCCGAAGTCGATCGGTATTTAGTCGTGACTGACGTTGTTCTACAGTTTCTTCATGCCGTATTTCCCTTACTCGTTCTCTCTCAGCTAATAAATAATGTTCCTCACTCTGACGGATTCGCTCATAGTTTTCTCTAGTTGTTTGTAATCTTTTTAGATATTCATCTTCACTTTCAAGAATTCTGGCATTGTTGTGTCGCTCTCGATCAGCTGTTAATCGCAATTCGCGATCTGAACTACTTTCCAGCTCTCTAGACTGCAAAGTTCGTGCTCTTTGAGAGCTCAGGCGGGTTTCCCTATCGGTGAAAGTCTCAGACTCGCGTGATAGTGCATGAGCTTCACGATCGGCAGTGAGACGTGCTTCCCGTTCTTCAGGAGTCTCCTGAGACCGGGCATTTGCTGTCCGAACCCTCTGAGAGCTCAGGCGGGTTTCCCTATCAGTGAAAGTCTCAGACTCACGCGATAGTGCATGAGCTTCACGATCAGCAGTGAGACGTGCTTCCCGATCTTCAGGAGTCTCCTGAGACCGGGCATTTGCTTTCCGAACCCTCTGAGAGCTCAGGCGGGTTTCCCTATCGGTAAAAGTCTCAGACTCACGCGATAGTGCATGAGCTTCACGATCGGCAGTGAGACGTGCTTCCCGTTCTTCAGGAGTCTCCTGAGACCGGGCATTTGCTGTCCGAACCCTCTGAGAGCTCAGGCGGGTTTCCCTATCGGTGAAAGTCTCAGACTCACGCGATAGTGCATGAGCTTCACGATCGGCAGTGAGACGTGCTTCCCGTTCTTCAGGAGTCTCCTGGGACCGGGCATTTGCTGTCCGAACACTCTGAGAGCTCAGGCGAGTTTCCCTATCGGTGAAAGTCTCAGACTCACGCGATAGTGCATGAGCTTCACGATCGGCGAACAAACGGGCCTCACGCTGTTCCATGCTCTCTCTAATTCGAGTAGACATCATTTGAGAACGTTGTGAACTCAATCGAGATTCTCGTTGAGCCGAAGTTTCTGTAGCACGAAGCCTAGCCTGACGTTCCTGAGATGAAGTGAGTCTCGCCTCACGAACTTCTTCAGTTTCCTGTGATCGTACTAACTTCATCCTTTTAGCATTTCTACTGTACTGGGAGAGGTTGGATCTTTTTCGAGGCATTCTTACTTACAGATAATTACACCGTTTAATAACTATTAAGACGTGTTAACCTAACTTATTCATTTATTATAGATAGATAGATTACAGAAAACAAAAGAAATGAGCAATAGATCCGTTTTTTATTTATTACTAACTTACACTAACAAACTTACCTACTTATTTCAAAGGACTTTTTATACAGAAAACTTGCAAAATAAAGAAAGTCAAGGAAAAACCTAACTTATATCATAAAAACTAAGGAGTAAAAAAAATCAAAACAAACATAAATCTAACTTATATTTACTTAACTTAATCAGTTTAACTATTAACACGTATGAATCTAAAACAAACTAAACACTAAACAAATATGTACTTATCACAAACGACTAAATTGTTTCTTTCAGATCTATACATCTATGCACATAAAAAAAAAATCAAGATAAATGCCTAACCTATACGAAATCTATACACTTAAAATTTAAAAAATCAAGATAAGAAATACTTAACCTATACGAAATCTGTACAATTAAAATTAAAAAAATCAAGATAAGAAATGCCTACTAACCTAATCCAAATTTATATACATAAAGTTAAAGAAAACCAGGGTAAGAAATGCCTACTAACCTACATATACCAAATCTATACACATAAAAATAAAGAAAATCAAGATAAAAAATGCCTAATCTATACCAAATACATACATACAATATGTATTTACAAACCCTAAAATGTAAATAATAAAAATTTTATCGAATGCCGTGCGCCTCCAGAATACGTGCGTTCGCTACGAATAACGGAATGCTAATGGCAGCGGCGCGGCTCTCAGCGCGCTTTATATACCCGCGCCAACAAACGCGTACAGTAAGTTAGACGTGAATTTTTTAAATTGGCATAACTTTTTTATTTATGAACCGATTGACATGAAATAAAGACTAAATGTTAAGTGAAGCTTACCACAATATATTTCTGAAAACCACATCTACATTAGATAAGCTGTTTCTGAGATTAGCGTGCACAAACGCACCAGAAAGTTCGACGTGATTCTTTAAATTGGCATAACTTTTTTATTTATGAACTGATTGACATGAAACAAACATTAAATGTTAAGTGAAGCTTACCATAATATATTACTGAAAACCACATCTAAATCGGATAAGCCGTTTCTGAGATTAGCGTGCACAAACGCACAGACAAACAGACAAACAGACAAACCGACAAACAGACAAACAGACAAAAATTCCAAAAATCATTGTTTTGGGTTCTATTGCGTTGATAAAAGTCCCCTGTAATATTTTTTCTCATTTATCTTCCATGTACAGACAGCGATCCTTTACATTTTTATTATATGTATAGATTAGGTATATATTGCAGTTCTAAACTACGCCTGGCTTTGTGAAATGTACTGTATAATTCTAAAATAGGCTTACTACCAAGTTGTTTCCGAGGCTATGTTTACGGCTGAATATGAAGTAGCGGGTTCAAGGATTTTATCGGACAAGGTGTCTATTAACAATATTTTATGGCACGAAAAAAAAGAATCGGGTATAGAATTTTCTTATTGTATGTACAGATATGTATGTTTCTGCGGATATAATGCTTGGATAGGCTCGAAACATAATTATGCTAGTAACATTTTGTGTCTGAGGTTTAAACCTGTGGCTTGAGTCTCGAACCGGACAAAATATGTATTGGCAATGGCGAAGACGGCAACACACCACTGGATAAAGCCATATATAGACTCATGGAAAAACATCTCCGAAAGGATGAGCATAGATTACACCTAACATCTATATTTTAGATCTCAAGTGGAGCGACCCTATTAACATTTACCGCTTACATTTCTAGAGTCAGTGCTACTACGGAGAATTTTCTACCATTAAAAAAGCCAATTAAATTTTGACTGATCCGAAAACCGAACTCAAGACCAGCATGATTACACGCAAACTTACGAAGCAATGATATCAGTGCACTACCCACATCGATTTCAAAAGCCGATACAAATCTAGAACTATACGAATAAATATTAAAGAGAGTCTACCCTCCTTCGCATAAAATATAGATTATGTGTTCAAGCTCCACACCTCACACTGATCCTAGTTTTATCACACCATGAATTCTTATTGAAGATATTAATGCTTGAAATATATATCTTGGGATATTGAAAACCCGTTTTTTATAACAGTATTATACCGTATTTATAGTATGAGGTAAGTGCTAAATATTTAGTTTGTTAAATAATATCATCATATATTACTTATGAAATGAGGCGCTCATAGCCAGTTGCACTTACTGATCGGTAAATAATTAGCGAGGTTAAGCAACGTTGGGTGCGGTCAGTCTATGAGTGACCGCTTCGGGCACGCCACGATCGTGGCGGTAAGTCCCGTTTTTGAGGAGTGGCTGGAGAGGCGGCATGGCGCCCTCACCTTCCGGCTGACACAGGTTCTAACTGGCCACGGTTGTTTTGGCCAGTTCCTGTGTCGTATACGCCGGCAAGAGACGCCCGGTTGTCACCACTGCGGCGACTGCCGCGACGTTGTTGAGGACACGGCGCTGCACACTTTGGCGGTTTGCCCCGCCTGGGCATCACAGCGCCGTGATTTGATCGCGGCAGTCGGATCGGTTGCCCTCTCGCTCCCGGCCGTAGTTCAGTCTATGGTCCGGAGTGAGAGGTCGTGGAACGCCGTCGCCTCCTTCTGTGAGGAAGTAATTTCCATCAAGGAGGCGGCGGAGCGGGAGAGGGAGCGTTTAAACCCTCTCCCCAACCGCAGAGCCGGGCGCCGGAGGGCGCGAGACGACCTCCAGCCACCCTGAGGTTTGACCTGGGGGTGGCGGGCTTTGTGGGCCTGCCCGTCATCCGTTCAGCACCAGGTCCGAGAGGCGGCGTGAGTGTTCCCACGCGCGCCTCTGTGTCGAGTCCGTCTCCCCTCTAGGGGAGACAGTAGGGTCTTATGCGACGTAGTGCCTATTTTGGGTAGGTCTTTCGTGTAGTGGCCTGCCGTTTCATACGGCGGGCCGTAACCGCGGCGGGGTCGCGACCGCATGCGAAAGCGATTCGCGCGGCCCCGTCGATAGTGGTTTTGTCGAGGAACACCGTGGTAGGTTTAGTCGGTATTCCGGGAGGTACTTTACTATTATTTCCATCTTTCTTTTACCCCGGCGAGTCCGACATAATCCCTCCGCCCGCCCCCGCGGAGGGATATGCGTCATAGCATTGCCACACGTAAAAAAAAAAAAAAAAAATGAGTGACCGCTTAGTGGTATTTCATCTGAGCGTCTCCGTGCTTCGGAGGGCACGTAAAAATCGGTCCCGGTTGTTGTCAAATTTACAGCAGTCGTTAAGCCATGTCAGAGCCCTAGGGGGGCTTGAACAACTCTTGACAACAGGTTGGCCACTAACCACAAGAAAAGAAAGAAGAAGACTTATGAAACATCTGATATTTAATTTAATTAAGATTGCCTCGGTGACGCAGTGGTAGTGAATGCGGCTGCTGTACATTAGGTCTCGGGTTCTTAATACGAGCAGTGTTATTAGATTTTTCTGACTAGACATTTTCATTAACAACTTGTGCGGTAAAAGACAATAGGTCCACCGAGGACAGTAGGCGTCACAATATATATTTATGAAATTAAATTAATTATCGGATTTATTAAAGGAAACCAAGGAACATTTTTTTATGTTTAGTGCGTAGTACTCATATTTATTTTCAAATCAAATCTAATCATTTATTTGCGAATATGGGTACAGTGGTCAATATGTTACAGATTGTGTTTGGATTCTTCATACTCCATCATGGAGCTGCAAATATTATAAAATATAATATTAATAACAATACAATAGTATAATAATCATAAAAAAAGAAAATATAAAATACAATATTAAAAAATTTAAAGAGCAATTAAAAGTCATATGATGCCAAACCAATAAAATGGATAAATTATTATGTCAGTCTCAGTATCCATGCATTTATTATCTAGATATTCCTTAATAATATAATGTGCTTTGTCCTTTAATATATAATTATAATTTACATAAATATGTATATTTCCTGGGATTTTATTATAAATTCTAGATGACATACAAAATATACTTTTATTTAGTAAAGTTGTCTTGTTCGGCACAATTTTTATTTTGTACCGATGACGAGTGCCTCGTTGAAGATTTAAAATGCAAATTTTCTTTACACTTTATGCTTGAAGTTATACATTATACAATTACTGACTGCCATTTTACCTGTTTTATATCTAAGTAGGTATCTAATATATTATATTCATAATGGAAATTCAAGATATTTCTCTTATTACCTTCACTATACTATCAAACTAGCAAACAATCATATGGCTAGCCAAATTGTAAGCAGTCCCCGTAGCCTAGGAGCATATGCAACACCAAGGTATCACAAGCGCAAAATAAATGACGCTGAGATGCCAACATAGACTGCAAAGAGCAAACTGGTCTCCAGCTAGCCGCATGCCGTCCCTTAAAGAGCCTGGAAAATACGCAACATAAATGTAACAAATCTCGTTTGATTCTGATCTTCAGTTAATGCATACATTTCAGGTTGAACAGTCCCAGTTTCAAGAAACTTTATGATTTAGGTGGAAAGAACACCATGCCCTATGTCGCTTGAAATCACCAACCACTTATGTCTCTCTAAATCTCGCTCTGTAGGTATATATGCTCGAACCACACTAGACTAAACTTACTACTCCAAACAAGCATCAGTTCATATCCCAAAGGAATATTTTATCAAAACATGCGAATGTCACCACGAAACAAACATCACCTTTTACGAGGGAAAGTTTTTGTAAGACTCGAGCGTTTTCAAAAGTGCAAACCACACGCGGAAAAGTTATTAGTCTTAGCAGAAACGTCGCCGCAAATTTGAAGACTTTTAACGAGGATCTGGTGAAACTTTGTGCAATTAGTGCCGAAGGGAAAGCACTGAGTGGTGACGATCTATAGTAAACGATGGTGTTCCTAAAGTGTGTGGAGAAATGTTCTGTACAAGTGTTGTCTGCTGATCGAGTGATAAATGTTGTAGTGCACTGTAAAGCCGTGTGTTTAAGCTCTTTAGTTGCCACGCGGTGAGTGTCACGGATTTGATTCTATCTCTAGACCATCAAGTTTAGTGCGACAGTGATTAAAACCGTGATACACTCGTATGTAGAAGTAAATTTTGCTCGCGGCTCCGCTCCGATAATGTAGGTTATGTCAATTTTGTATTCTTCTTATTCTATATGAAAGGTACCATATGTCCTTTTATGTATCTCTGACACCGTGTATGCGAAATTTAATGATGATCAGTCAAATAGTAAGTCATGAGTGAAACAAACAAACATTCATCAAAAAAATGTATTCATATTTTGAGATCGAAACGTGTTGTGTATATCCTATGTTATTAGTATTACAGATATTATTATTTCTAAATATATTTGTAGATATATCCATATTATGTGTATTAGATTAATCATTTTTCATATTACTATTAATACACAATGACAATTGTTCACAACAGGCATTCAAACTTATATTAAATATTTGTTTCTCTCTTCATCTTGTACTTACAATAACATTGTTATTTTTCACATTTTCTTTTTACACATTGATAAGAGAATATAAGCTCTCACCAAGGCCACATGTTACTATTTCATCTTTAGAGTTCGCACAAAGAAAAGATTTTGTTAAAATTAATAAAGGTAAATAAACATTTCTTTCTTAATACTTCATTTGATCCACAAAAATATAAAAGTTAGGCAATAACGTTTAGACTACATCATCTGCCAGTCATATTTTATATAAATAAGACAAGTGTTAGTTTATAATGTGCTGTATATAATGTTATTGGGTCATACTACTATTATATAAGTTAAAGTTCAGATGCTAGTCACTCATGCCTATAAAAACAATATTAAGAAAGGGAAAATATGAGGATTATTAAAAAGCAATATATTTATTAAAATATTTAAAACTTTTTAAACAAAGATGCCATCCTTGGATTTTTGTTTGCATGTCTGTGAATGTGTGCGTGCGTGTGTTTGTGTCTGTGTGTGGGCGAGTGCGTTTGTGTATGTGTGTGAGAGACTGCTTAAATAGATATGTAAGTGCTTAGTTTCAGTGCAGTAAGTTTTCTGTAAGGTAATAATCTAGATTTTGTAACCACTATAAAAAAGAATTTGAAAAAGATATTCACGGGTATCAAAAATACCGATTTAATTTTTATTAATGTATGAACTACGTATAGTTTAGTACACAGCTAAATAGTAATTAAAATACTTCATATCACGATATATCGTTTCGTAAAACCATAACACATGTGCCAATTGCGACCACTGCGGCCGTCGAACTACGACGAATCCACTGGCTCGCGCCCAATACAGTAGTTAGTTCGTAACTATATCTTTCTTTAGCAAGGCAATAGTCCTAGTATTCCTGACCCTACTGCACCAGGAAGGTTAATCAGGCTGTCTGATAGTCTCCAAACCGGCAGGCGTTCAGCAATCAAATATTTCATCAGATCTCAAACATTTAAAGAACAGACATAAAACAAACACGCATTGTTTTTTACGTAGCATTGCCCCCGTAATATAGTAGCGAGAATATCATTTGAAACATTGCGCTATATATAGGTACATACAAACAGTCTCTATATGCCTGAAGTTAGCAGAAGTATACCCACATTCCATCAAATAAGTTTTTGATTATTAAATAGTGATGACCCACTATTTTGTAATCAAAAACATATTTGATGACCTATCGCTGTCTACTGAGCACAGTACTAGGTTACGTGCCATTACTGATAATTTCTTGATATACATATATAAAATCATATTGTCACGCCTTAATCTGCGGTAATTAGATAGAGGTATAGTTATTTCACCCACATTTCGTCCAGAAAGATTTTAAGCACATGGAGGCCTCCACTACTGTCTACCGTCGTTTCGGAGTAGTAGAGCCTCGCTGATTTCAGCATGAATGGGCCGGTTCGACCGGGGAAGGACTACCCTGTCACAGAATATCGACGTGAAATAGCAGTACTCCTACTGTTGTGTTTCGTTTGGTGACTAAAAGTACCGGAGGCCCAATTATCCTCTTTCCCCCTTCCCGCTCCTTCTCCTTCCCACTTCCTTTCCTTAAAGGTCGCCAACGCGCAGGTGATGCCTCTGGTGTTGCAGACGTCTATAGGCTACGGTGACCACTTACCATCAGATGGGCCGTACGCTTGTTTGCCACTTAAGTTACATTAAAAAAAAACCGGGCACAATATCAGATGCCATACTGCTACTGATAATTCTTTCAGTGAAAAACCCATTGCCAATTCACACGATTAAACTTGAAACTTCATGCATTAATAATCGCTTTCACTACGACTGCTACTAAGCGCTACAATCAAAATAAACGGTATTACATTTTATAGACTTAAATCCAATCGGAAGTCTTCATTAAATAATGCCGTATAAGTGTTGTTTTAATTACGGCTTTGAATAATACAAGTGATATAAGTGGAGGGTTGGGAGCGTCGCTTCCTTTGTTAACATTCGGAAAGTCTCGTTGCACTGTTTCCGTTTGCAGTTGCTCGTGAATGATGGCGCGTTTACCACTATATAAATATTTTGAAGGTGCTTTTAATTTTATCTACTACATATCGAGTCCTGCGTCAGTTGTCTAGAAGTTATCATATTCTATAATCATATGGAAAACCCTACTGAAAATACAAAAAGAAATTGTGGCATTTTCTTAATGTTTCCACAAATCTTTCTGCATACTATTAAAGGATTCGTCATTGATTGAAATTGGTTCTGTTCATTTACATATGTTTTAAACACTATTCTCTATTATTGAACAAATGTTCTTAACGTATTTATATTATTTGTTATAAATAAGTTTCTATGTATGTCTAAAATATTTAAATAACTTTTACTAACTTTAAATTGGTTGACCATTACGTTATTTTTGGTCTGTTGCTTCATACCTTTTGTTAAAATATAGTAGGTAATATATTTTATATACATTTGGTGTAGCTACTAACATAAATTTTATAATTTCAAGAAAATATAAACATAGTAAAAATCTTTAGATATACAAAAGAATTACATTTTCTATGAGTATTTTACACTTTTTAAATGAAACAACAGCATTATTTTAAATATTTCTCGTACTAAGAATATTTTATGTATTGCGTGGCACTTAAATAACACCCAGACATGAAACAACTATACGTGAATAACATAATATATTTTGTCAGGTGTCGTGATCGGATCCACAACACATAGCGCCGAGGTTGGCGGACGCAATGACTTAGGCCTGCGGTTTATATTAAAAAAACGAGTCGTTTTACTTACGGTCTGTTAATATTTGACACATATTCTATGGAAAATATGTCATAATAGAACAATCCGTAACTAAAACTTCTCGTTTCTTTAAAAAAGGACCTGGGGCTTAAACCACAACACTATCTTTGCAGTCATAAGTCAGAATAAAATATAGTAGTATTAAAAGGGGCTAATCTAAACGTCTTCATACGAATGCGTATTTTAAGACTCGAGTCGCGGCGGAATTGGTTCGCGGTAGAACTTAACGAACACACAGAATTTTGATGAACCCCATACTCAGACTGTTATTTTTGTAATTATAAACTTTAATACAAGACAGATACTAATGAGGTGTAACTAAGTATGTGTGTGTTTGAAGTAGGTATTATTTTTGCTTTTAGTGGCAATGATAATAATAGGAGTTTAAATATGAATTTTCCGCCTCGTAAAAGAAAATCGGTAACGTTGTGGTATTCATACTAACTATGTCATCAATATTTTTGAACGACCAATTTGAATTCTATTTTTATTTTTATATATATGTGCTTGTAAAAATATAGAAATGGAATAACGAAAACAGGCAGACACTAAGCGATGTAACTTAAAATACACATTGTATAAAAGGTTAATAATATTTATTATTAATATGTTGAATTGGCACATGCTCACTTTCATCGCGCCCTTAATAATGTGACATCTCATCTCATCTTAGAGTTGTGTACACTATAACTAACCAGAAAGGTAATATAGAAAATTTGTAAATATAAAAATCTCATCGTTTTGACGCCCATTTCCTTTTTAATAAGGCCAGGCATTTAGATCACGTGGGTTTAATTTTAGCAAACAAGATGAAAGCCCTTTTAACCACACGTTAGATTTACGCATATTGTTCTCATAACCGATGACTTGACTAAAAGCAAATACAATGTATAATCAAAATATTTAATCATAACAAGAAGTCGTTACACACGTAGCGTTGCGTTTAGTGTGCCCTCGACTCTTTACTACGAACGCCACACAGCGTGCTGTTATTAAAAAAATCGAATTAGAAAGAAATCTCATGTCCTACAGAATAATACCCGGCATTACATGAAAGCCCGCAAATTTAAGCTTGAACTTATATGCCAAGAAACCAGCAGTCATTGGTTGTATTTATCTGGTAATTTATCATGTTACCTTTTAGTTAATGTTCTCTTAATCTTCGAAATAAAGCCGGTGTATTGGATCTTGCGTTAGCCCTTGGCAGCAATTATTTACTTGCAGCGTAGACAACTCTATAAAAAACAGGACCGGACAATCTAGTCCTCAAGTCATTATCTATAGACAAAAACTAGAACTTGCTGCTATGCCCATACTTTTTTTTATTGTTTTCTTTTCTTGCTTTGTATAGTTCATTCCGATAACTCGCTTAGCACCACGTACATCCTCAATAAAAAGAAATCATTAATCTAGCTTCTTCAGAACATTTGATTTGTTAAAAGAATTGAATGAAAAACAATTCTTTTCTAACATGATTACAAAGCAAAGTAAATTGATTAGCCGAAAACCTTCGTATAAAACCTAGTACCTAATAAAATCAAATTCAATTTCATGAGTAAACAGTTCCAAAATCTTCGATAAAGATTTAAAGGGGAGCATCGCAACGTTTATCGAACGACATTACCATGCATTAAAATTCGTCTCCGAAGCAAATTGTTATCGTTGAAAGCCTAATGATGTATTTGCATGGGAAAAGAGTTCCACTTGGAGCCGAAGTTGTTGCGAAAATAACGTAAATGCTGGCTGTATCGGAACTTATTTTTGAATGAGGACACAATTTGTCGATTTGGTTTTCCTTTGGTTTTAATTGAGTGTGACTTTTTTTGTTTTGTTCGCATCGTTCGTGTGCAACTTCTTATAAAAAATTGATTCTTGGGTTGGACAAAATGTTTTATAATTTTTAACCAGCTTAAAGATTTAAGTTGTCCTGTATTCAAATTTAATAACTGTTTATAATGCAGCAGCCTTCTGTTTGAGGTCGGATACAGTTGTATCTCCAATTACACCTGAGATTTCGCTCAATCTTGGACTCCCTGGCCTTCAGTTCCCATAGTAAGTGTAGTTATCAGGTTCTATAAAGAACTGGTGTGTTGTCACCAGTGGAATCAGATTGATCTATTGTCCTTCTCTACCAGCACGACTTCTTTTGTTTAAAAGGTTAGTTCGAGTTGCCTTGGCATTGCAAAAGTGCGTATTAACTACAATAACTGTCAAGGGCGCCGTTTTAGGTTTCCGTACCCGAAAAGTTCCAACGTGATTATTACTAAGCCACCACTGTCCGTTCGTCCGTCGTTCTGTCAGCGGGCTGTTTCTTATGGACCGTAATAGGCAGAGAGATGAATTGTTTACGAAGTATCTATATCTATTGGTACAACAAATAAAAAAATAAGTACATAGTGTTATATCTTGTATAATGGTAAGGAACGTTTAGTCGAGTCGTACTTCACCGGTTTTTTTATTAGATAGCTACATAAGATTAAAAATCATAAATAAATTGATAAATCTGTTAATGACAAATAGCAACTTCTAAGAAATTATTCAAGAAACATAATATTTCTTACGTTCACAAGAACATGATAAGTTATATTTCGTCTATATGCCGGATATCTCACACGTTTTCTGCTCCGTGACGTAGTACGTAACAGAAAATGTCCGTCTTAAACAATGAGCAAAATGACACGATATTTCTTGAAGATTTATACTCCTCTGTAACAGCGGACCTTGTTACTTTCTTAGATAAGAATGTCCAATGGAAAACGTACTACTCGTCTGTACAGAGTGACGTCATAGTTTAATTACTAGATAAGTTTAGTTCACTTTTACAAATACATGTTATTGAGGGTTTCATGAGTTACAAAGATATAAAGAATATTAAGGTATCAGGGAAAGCGTAAACTAGTCTTGTTGATTGTGACCACAGAACATTATAAGTGTGTAACAATCGATATAGTATTCTGAGAGGTATATCATAACGTTATATCCTCATAAATCTGAGTTTTCGTTCTAACAAGAGCGAAAAAAATCTGTTCTAAATCGCACAACTTATCAAAGATGGAGAAAGGCTAGTTTTAAGGTATCTTTAACCTTCGAACGTACTAGAAAAATATGATGGAAGCGAATAAAGGATAAAATGTTCTAGGGCCGCAAGCGAAAATCCGTATCTTCTTACTCTTCCAAAAAACAACAATGAGTGTGTATGAGTGTGTGTATGGAATCACTATCTTACATTTTAATTACTTTTCCAAAATTAATATAATATTAGGTCATTAGCTATGAAATTGCCATTTATTACCTATACCTAATTTAGTAATATTTGTACAAAATGCCATGGTTATTTAAAAATTCATTTATTTTTTGAGAAAAGACTATATATAATATTGTCTTCTATTTACGCGAATGTTATTCATTGAAATTAAACTATATACGGATTTTATCGCGTTGTTTATTTAGCACTGTATTACAAAATTTTGAAAATATTGCACTACTACTACTATTGATTTTATTTTACTAATTTATAAGCTAATAAAATTATTTAAACTATTAAATCTATTTATTTTTGGTTTACACTTTCCCCGACGTTTCGGTTGCTTTCCAGCAGCCATGGTCATGGTCAGTTAGTCTCCCCGTTATAACATCATGCTACGACTCACGGGGGCGGCGCAGTAATCATAAATGCGGGTGAAACCGCGGCCACATTTAGTTTATAATATTAGAGTTAGGGTTGGATATCAATCATTTATATCGGATAATATAGGATTATATCGCTTTGTGTCTGCCCGTATTCATTGTTTTAATTACCCATAATTACATGATGGTTGATGTTTTAGCTAATTTAATACAACCAATAATGCGCTAAATACAAGCAACTATACATACAACAGAAAGAGTTAAAAAGACCGCAGACCTATCAACTGCTCTCGTTACTTATTACGCATATGCTTACTCTTGGTTAAGCTATGGTATAATACTCTGGGACAACAGTACAGAAGCACCCTCTATACTCACCCTAAAAAAGAAATGAATTAGAATATTAGTAAATATAGAAGAAACAGATTCCTGCAAACCTCATTTCCATAGTTTAAAAATTTTAACTTTACCATGCATTTACATCTTAGATGTAAATATGTCTTTATAAATTTGTTCGAAAGCATCCATAATACTACACTATTATAAAAAACATACAAACCAAATACACACTGAGACATAAAAACAGGCTAAACCTACCAACTTCCCAGCTCACTATGCATTCTACAAGCCCCTTGGTTATGTCCATAAAAATATAAAACAAATTACCAGAACCTATTAAGAATGAAGAAAAACCAAATAACTTTATGAATAAGTTAAACTCTTTCTTTTGCAAAAAACTAGTACACTATAAAAGAATACATGGATAAAAAATAACAATTTATCATAATGTATTTAAACAAATATTATTTCTAACTATTCTAATACTTAGAATTACAGTATATATTTAAAATGCGCAATAATTAGTTATTCCAAATGTTATAATTAGTAACAATAAATAACTTATATTATATTAGTTTAGAGAATCATATTAAATATAATAAATAAATAATACAACAATTAAATTTATTAAGTAGGTACTACATACCCCAAGAAAATTTCGAAATGGTGCAATAAGTTTAATAATATAAATAAATAATTTTTAATAAAATAAAAATATTAAGAGACATGCCCTCTTCCTCTTTCCTGATATATTTAGTATTCTGTGCCCGGCAGGGTCCAAAATTGATTCTTAGCTATAAGTCTACCATCTTTATATACCTACTACATCGTGGCAAAGCAAAAAAAAATTGAAATTAAAACAAAAAATCCGAATAGGCCGTTTAAAAAAAAATTATGAAGCAGTTAGTATGATAACAAATTTATACCTATTCAAAGTCAAAAATCATTTATTCACAAAGTAATACTTATGAACGTCAAAATATATAGGTTAGTGAGTTTACTAAGTTGCTGAAGCTACATTTAGGTTAGTTGCTAGGTTCAGACCCGTATTGTGTAAGATATAAACAATTATTACTATTAATTAGATATTATTATTAATTATTATTATACTTTTTACTAGGTATTAAAAATCTAGTCCATGCATTTAATGACATCTTTTTAGGCATCTAGGCAACTAATTTGGAACAGTAATGTAGTAAAAATTTTACGACGCATCGTATTCCTAATTGCGATCGTTTGCCTAAATGACTAGGTCTTTAACTAAGCTACTATTATACTATTTGTTTAGATAAAAATACTGTTAATTTATGTGTGTCTGGCAATGTATAATTGGTATTAACATTTATAAGATTAATAGAGGTAGGACAAGAGCAGGATCTCTAAATAAATCTTAAGAATTGTATTGTCTTATGTTTACGCGAATGTTATACATTGAAATTAAACACTTTATACGGATTTTGTCGCGTTGTTTATTTTACTTTATAACACTGTTATTACATAATTTTTAAAACTCTAACACTACTATTATTGAACTTTACTACTATTTAAGCTATATATTTTTAATTAAAACTATTTATATTTGACTTTACACTTTGCCCCGACGTTTCGGTTGCTTTACAGCAGCTATGTTCACGGGGAGACTAAGATTGGGACAACTACCATCTTAGTCTCCTATGTCTTTAACTATACCCCTAACAACGTGCAAGCGAAATTCGGTCGAGTAATTAAGCCGAAAAAGCATAACAAACAAACAAGTTTATAATTAAAACCAAACCAAATTTTGGCCGCAGCATTTTATCCCTCAGGAACAGTCATTTTTCTGGATTAAAGGACCCTGAGTCCTCTTCTTCTCTATCCTTACCATTACATCGACACCACTATGCACTGTCCCTTTCCGACAATTATCTATTTGGTATGTAGCGTAGTTATGCGTAAATAGGGTGTCTAACTTGATGTGTAGCTATGTACAACTAAAAATTTTGTCTGTGCTCCCCATCCGTCACTTCGTATGAACATTATTAATACTTTCCTCTCTATAGCAAACGCAGTGCGCAGTTCCATATTCTGAAAGCAAATACATATATAGGAAAACGCTGACTGTATCGGAATGTATTTATAATAATTTTCTCGTTTTCCCTAAACATTTATTTTGACAACGCACAAATGTTCCACTATCAGTATATTTATAGAAGCAGTAACTCTAAAGTATGATTGGTTTAGAAGTTAAGGGGCAATACATCGGTAAGGAAGCCGCAGGGTGAATAAATCAGCATTAATGTCAATGCAATCCATGAGTAAATCTACATTAAAGATTTAAAGAATGTAGTTCTTTAAGGTATTGACACAGACCACCATTGACATGATCACAGACACAGAAAAAAAGACAAACAAATTGCGTAGAGCTAATGTTTAAAATAATACCAAATAGAAAGATTCCGATCTGTAATAGAGCGTTTGCCTAAACACAATAAATGCGAGTCAGTCTTAAGGGACTGCCGATAGAAGTGAAAACTAAGTAACTAGCGTGCGGTAACGATGACGCGAGTTTCACGCTTTTTATTCACCCAAAAAGTACACATAAATACACAGTATACATACAGCTCATGGAAAGCGTTCGGTGACGATGACGCGAGTTCCATGATTTTTGTTCACCCAAAAAGTGCACAACGCGAGTTAAGTTATCGCGAACGGAAAATAAGTTAAAAAAAGATTTATTTATCAAAGTACAACGTTTACTCAATAAAAGCTGTTACAAGACTAATTTAAATCTAATTACAAATAATAAAATGAAAATAATGTATCAGCTAATTGACATGACGCAAACTGTCGTGTAGGCTGCAACATCGGCATGTGTTGTTATGCCGTGGTGACTCCTCCCTCCTTAAAACGGAAGCAGGTACTGCTGCCGGTAGCGTTCTGGCTACCATCGGAATCCTTGGGCGTCCTAGTGTTCTGATCTGGCTGAAACGCTGCAGATTTCCATCGATATATTTTCCATATTGCTGCTGCTATGAAGAGGGTATAGAGCAGCAACGTTGTCCAACTGGGTGTAGCGATAATCAAGGGCCAGTTTACGTCGTTGTTTGTAGAGATGTCATTCGCTCGGTTGATAAGTTCGTGAATATTATCTAAGTATATTTCTTCTAGTTGTAGCTCGAACCTCATCGTTTCTTCTGGTACTGTCTGTTGCTTAGACAATGGTATGATTTCATTGATGGCTATTATACTGGTGTGCGTTGTAAGCGTTGTGTTCATAATGTAGATATTACAATCTTCTGTCAGTGAAATTAGGATCACTCCGACTACTCGCTTGTATTCTGTTTTGGAGTTGCATTCTGTTCGAATAACCTGTTCTTCATTGAAATTAAACTACTATATACGGATTTTATCGCGTTGTTTATTTATCACTGTTTACAAAATTTTGAAAATATTACTCTACTACTACTATTGATTTTATTTGACTAATTTATAAGCTAATAAAAATATTTAAACTATTAAATCTATTTATTTTTGGTTTACACTTTCCCCGACGTTTCGGGTGCTTTTCAGCAGCCATGGTCACGGGGAGATGCCATGGCTGCTGAAAAGCACCCGAAACGTCGGGGAAAGTGTAAACCAAAAATAAATAGATTTAATAGTTTAAATAATTTTATTAGCTTATAAATTAGTCAAATAAAATCAATAGTAGTAGTAGAGTAATATTTTCAAAATTTTGTAAACAGTGATAAATAAACAACGCGATAAAATCCGTATATAGTAGTTTAATTTCAATGAATAACATTCGCGTAAACAGAAGATAACCTGTTCTTCTTTCAGCACCACTAACCAGCTGCTGTCTCCAATCTTCTGTATCTTGTCGTTAGCGAGGTTCATCTTGGCGTATGTGCAGTTGGCTTTTCTGTGTTGTATGAGGGCTACGATGCAGTCTTCGGAATCGTCCATTTTTCTTGTTTCCAGAGTCTTGCAAAGTTGGCTGCCATCAGTAAGTGGATCGCAGGTTTCTGTCAGATAAGTGTACTTATCATTCCCAAGTGCAAGGTATTTAGATTTTGGCATAATAGTAAGGTTATTTTTATCAGGAATTGAATAAAGATGTATAAGGTCATATATTTCAGGAGAGATAGATGGGATTTCTAGAATAAAGTTAATTGAATGTGCTGTACTATATGCTTTAACATTAATAGATTTTTCTATTAGATGTATGTTGCTTATGTTTATTTCAGTTACTGGCTTAAAACTGTATTGTTTATATAATTTAGTTAATTCGGCAATAAGGTTTTGAGAATCAATAATACTGGGATGCTTAGTACCCAACCGAGCAAACGTCATTGCATCTTCTAAAATCATTAATTTATCTAAAATTATCTGTAAGCTAAAGTCTATCTGTATGTATACATCTAGGAAATGTAAATGGTTATTGACACTATTACGATCTCTAGTAAGATTTTTAAGAAATTCTGTTAAATGCTTCTGATTCTCGTCTAATTTGTTTAACTGGTTACTAAACTCATTTATTGTATTTTCTGCTAATACTAAAGACTTCTTTTGAGAGCTTTCAATGTGGTTAATTTTATTTCTAATATTAGATAATTATGTCATTTTCAAATTTAACCGCATCTTCATTGTCAAGATTTCCTGTAATGGCTTTAACAACTGAACCTAAACCGTTAATAATACCACTTCTAATTGGAGGTGACAAAAATTGCAGCTTTTTACTAATTATGTTTAGATTATATTGTATTTGGTCTTTGTAAGTCTTATGTAGCTCTCCGAATGTTAAACCTTCAGCAGCTCTAGTACTTGCATATAAAGACATTAACTTCATAGATGTAACACGTAAACTAGTTATATTATAAATACAAGCTAAACTAAAGTAATTATCTTGCTTAAGAATCTGTCCTTCTTTAAGTAATAGGATGCCATTTTCGTTATCTATAGATTTTATGTTTACGGTGGCTGACGTGTAGAGCACGACGGCTCCTGCGACGATGGTGCTGCAACAAGATGAGGCCTACGTAATAACTTAAAGTGAACCCTAATGAACTTAGCGTTAGGGTGATTACCTATTATCTCGGCGATGTTATTTGGATGCAAGTGGATGATCTTGTAGGGTCCTTTGAATACTGGCTTCGTTTTGTCGCTGCGCGCCGTCTTTGCTACCTGTTTACATACAGTCTCACCTACCTTGAACATGATTTCTTCAGCTGCCTGGTTCCTTTTAGCGATAACCTGTTCCTTATTTTTAGACATTTGGGCTGAAACACATTCTTGAACGGCTTCAGCGTTTGTACGATGTTTAATAACGTAATCTTGATAAAATTCTTTCGGGTAAAATAATTCTAGTGGGTTTCTAGAGACTGTGTGTCCAAATAGTAACTCGTGAGGTGTGTATCCTGTAGCTGAATGAATTGCATTATTGTAAGTTATAACCGAGTACATCATTATGGATTATATGGAGTCATCTTTATTAGTCATTCTTTGAATACGAACTATTTCTGCTATGGTAGAATGGAAGCGTTCGATTGGCGAATTAGAATTAGGATTATATGGCGTAGTAAAGTGAAAGTTAATATTATGCAAAGCACATATTTCTTTAATAACATCATTATCAAACTTACTGTCAGAATCTGTAGTTATTTTGCACGGTAAACCTAATACTGAGAAAATTTTAATGAATACTTCTGCTATATGAACATTGCTACTTGCGCTTAAAGGAGAAGCCGGTGCGAATTTTGAAAAATTATCCATTGCAGTAAGAAAGATTGCTCAATCTGTTGAATATAGATCCATGAATAAATGTTCCATGGGCTTAGTAGGGGTTTCAGTAAAGGCTAACGGAGGTTTAAGAGGGTTTCTTTCATACTTTGCTTTTAAACATGTATCGCATTGATTAATATAGCTCTGTATTGTAAGTAACATATTGGACCAATGGTAATTACGATGGATTTGCTTATATGTTTCCTGAATACCGCGGTGTACCGTCTTACCTTCGTGGTATTTCTTAATGATTTCATTTTGTTCAGATCTATTTTCAACTAAGTTTACGTGTGAGGTACACTTTATTAATTTTGGGCCACTGTTATTAAATATCGTTGTATAAACTCTAGAAAAAGCATAATATAGTTCATCGCTATGGAAGTAACAATGAAAAACTCTATCCGCTACTGTACTGTTCCTTTAGGAATCGTATTATTTCTGCATCTGTGTTGTTTATAGGAATAAAGACATCTTTGATAACATTTCTTGTATTTGTAGATCTATTATCTACTCTATATGTGGATCCGGGTGTTGATCTTATGTAGAATTGTTTTAACTGCCTATCTATTGCATCTGCTATAATAGGGATGCCTCTATTTTCGTTATCTGGTTGGGTGTAGTTGGCTGAAACTAGTTCCGGGTTTTGGGATACTATACTCATACTATCAGATACGGTACCTGTCTGAGATTCGGGGATACTTGGGTTTTCGAGTGGATTAACGTTATTTTGGTTATTACTCTGCTCGTTTGCGGCTTCTCTTGCGTGATCAAAAATTCTATTAATTATGTAGTCATCGTTATTGTCATCTAAATTTACAGCCAATGAGTCTATACTATGATGAAATATCTTAACACGAGATAAAGCGTCCGCGTTTGTATTTTGGAGACCCTTTTTGTACACAACATTATAGTCATATTCCGCGAGTTATAAGCGCCATCTAGTCAATTTGGAATTAGAAACTTTTAATGACATTAAGTAAGAGGCCTGTGATCTGTATATTTTGTAAACGTTCTACCATAAAGGTAGGGTCTGAAGTACTTGATTACCCAAACTATAGCCAAAAGCTCTTTTCCTATAGTGGAATAGCGGGTTTCCGTTTCAGATAAAGTACGAGATGCAAACGCGACTGGCTTATCAGAACCAACAATGCCTTGAGACAAAACTGCGCCTAAAGCAATGTTATGATGCGTCTGTGGTTAGGATGAAATGTTCATCAAAGTTCGGGTACTGTAATATTGGAGCGTCAGTTAAGATCTGTTTACATTTATTAAACGCTTCTATAAAATCTGGGGCATGAATCACTTTATGATTTTTCCTAAGACATATTGTCATTGGTTTAGTAAATTTGGCGAAATCTTTTATAAATTTTCTATAATAGCCAACTAGTCCCAAAAAGGATTTAATATCTTTCTGCATACTTGGTAACGGAAAATTAAGAACGGCTTTAATTTTATCTTTGTTTGGCTTAAGGCCTTCATCTGTAAGTTCGTGTCCTAAAAATGTTACATGTTTCTGAACGAATTCCGATTTATCTAACTGTATTTTTAGATTATGAGTTCTGAATCTTTCAAAAACCTGTATAAGCTTTTCAATGTGTTGCTGGAGGCTGGTTGATATAATGATTACGTCATCCAAATACGTATAAACATTATCTATTCCTCTCAGAATGTGATCCATAAGGCGTTGAAATGTACTTGGTGCATTTTTCAAGCCAAATGGCATTCTAAGGAATTCATAATGCCCTCTTTCAGTTGTGAATGCCGTCTTCTCAATATCGTTTGGGTGCATTTCTACCTGATGGTAGCCACTGGCCAAATCTAGGGTGGTAAAATATTGAGCGCGACCTAATCTATCTAAAATATCATGGATATTTGCCAAAGGGTACTTATCATCGACAATACGTTTGTTCAACCGCCTATAATCAATTACGAGTCTCCACTTAACCTTCCCGGAGGCATCGGCCTTTTTAGGCACAATATGCACGGGGCATGACCAAGGGGATATACTTTCTCTAATGATGCCTTGCTGTAATAACTTATCTACTTGTTTACGAATTTCGTTACGTTGTTATGGAACTTGTCTGTAACTACGTACAAATATAAGATTATTATCGATAAGTCTGAGTTCGTCCTTAACTGCGTGTGTAAAGGTAAGGGGTAAATTTTCAGAATAAAACAGATCTCTATATTGATAACATAGCTTAGTGATTTCGCGTTTCTCCTCTTCATTCATATGCCCGATACGTATTGTCTTAAGATTTTCACAAAGTTCCTGATCTACATTATTTATTTGCATGTTATTTAATCTATATGTGTTTTTCATATCAGGTTCCAGATACTTTTCTAACGATATCAAAGATTTATTTGGTATATATCTCTTTTCATCGTTAAAATTAGTTACAGATGTTTTGAATAAACCGTTAGTTACGTTGATAATAGCTGCTGGCGAAACTAAACGATCTGACCAATAAAAATTATCATGTATATATTTACCGTCTGTTTAGTGTGTTTTAACGGTAATAATTTTCTCACATTTGGGTTCAACCTTAATCTTTTGAACGGGATAACTAAAATGAATCGGTATATTAGCAGTAGATGTACGTAAAACATTATTATTAAGATCAATGTTACATTCTAATAGTTTTAATAAATCACATCCAATAACGCCTTTGTATTTTGGGTCTAAGTCGAATATAAAATATGTATGCGTTAAGTCACAGTTAAACGCAGGCGGTAAAGGGAGATAAACAACTTGATTATGTAGATATGTACCGTGAGCAGTTACTATTTGAAATGGTTCTATTTCTATACAATTTTCAAACATAGTGCCAAAAATTACATCAGATGCTACAGAAGATCGACTAGCACCTGTATCTATTAAAAACTTACCATTAAATTCGGGCAATTCAATATAGGGTAAATAGTCCTTATATTGGGTTTTTATTTTAACTAGCTCTGGTCGTCTTCATCCTCTCCTGAGATAAAATTCGATCGTAACTTACCTCTGCTTCGTTGTCACACGGCTCTGAGTCTGCGAGATTATTATTGGTAGGACTATAATTGTAACACTCACCTTCGTCAAAGAATGGCTGCATTTGATCCAAATGAGCCGGTGAATAGAAAAGTTCTTGAGTTGCGAACTGTGGTGTTGCGTGTTTGTCGACTGAGCGCATGGTCACATCAGATACTCGCTGTGGAGGGTTTACCTGTTGTTTAGGGATGTTCTGCTGGTGCCTAAAGTTACCACTGTTATTCTTAGACGTACAAGGCTTAAAGTTACCTGATGAAGGCTTATTATTCCAGGGCTGTACCCATTAAGGATGCTGCTTAGGACCGAAGCTATTTTGAGGAGGGGTAATGTTATTCGAACCGTAAGGGTTTTGGAAACTAGTTGAAGGGAAGTTAAAGTTAGAATGTGACCTAGGTGTACTATTAATGAAGTTACGGAATGAATTATTGTTATTAGTATTAGACTTAGGTAATTCTTTTGGTTTCGCTTGCGATGTAGATGGGTTATTAAATGAACTAACAGTTGATCTGTTATATGCAAGTCTATTTTCTTCCTGCCTAGCTGCTATTATCGCTAGTTCTAGCGTCTCTAATCTAGTGATTTGATCCCTATTGACACTTGGAAGTCGAGTTGATTCACATATTGTTCAATAACCATTTTCTCGTAATATGATTTATTGATATGTTCGCCTATTGAGTACAATGTATCTAAAAGGTTTCGTAAGCGTTTGCCGCAACTTTCGGCATCCCCATTTCTTTGCTTCCTAGTGCGCGTTAGTTCCTGCATAACTTGAATCTCGTTACGCTGTTCCCTAAGACGTCGTACTAATGCGTGTTTTATCAACTCCCAATTACTTAAATTCTCATCATACGCAACCGCGTCAATTGCAGTTCCACTTAACTTACTCTTAATTAAACATATCAATGCTGGGTGTGCACGATCTGCCTCATCCATTAAACACAGTATGTTTTCTACTTCTCTAATATAATAATTCAAACGTTTTGGATTGCCATCGTACTTAGGCATTAAGCCCGTAAGTATATAAATGAGCATTATCACAATCCTTTAGAGACATTTTTACTAAGATATAAAACTAATAACTTAAAACAATGGATAGTACGAGAACAATGGGAGTGTACGATTACACTTTTATTCAATGAGTTTATAGCAATGCGTTTGTGCACCGATTTAGTATCTATTTGTAATAATTACGTTTTATAACTTTAACGTCAATACAATTTAAATGAATTATATGGAATGCCTAGCGCGATTCTAGCTTATAGACAGACACACACAATATACAAAATATCAGGAAATATAGTATACTAATAATAACACAAGAAATAGAGCGAGGAACACTTGAATAGTACGAGACTACTTACCAGAGTAATCACTGCATTTTTATTTTAATCACAGGACTTAAGAAGCCTACGTTTTTTTTTACAGGTCTTAAGAAAGCTTACATCGAACCCTTTCTTGATGCAAAATGTAGCGAGTGACCGGCTAACACCAGACAATATAATTGACTTTAATACCCCTAAATACCTATAAATGAACAAGAAAACACAAATACTAAAAATTTAAATAAGCCACGCTGTTAACAAAAACCTTCGAATTCGGGTTGTCAAAATACAGTGGCAATTTAATTACTTGCAATATTGAAAAAGTTTAAACAGATCGCTATCTACTACTGATATTAGCAAAAAGTAAATAATTTTTTTCAAATATCCATTTTTTCAAATTGCGCAGTCATGCCCGATAATGCGTGGGCAACAACTCGCGTTGATCACATGGTAGCTCGCGCTCAAAGGGCACAGGTACGATGCATCGGGTCAATGTACAATTAGATGCGCATCTTATCTACATCACTTTATAGTGAACTACATTCATTATCTAATATTTTTTCTGGATGAAATGTACCCTATATGACAATGTGGTACAGTGGTACAGAATAGGACATAGGGTACACGAAATTTCATGATGATCGGTCGAGTAGTTATGGCATGAAACCGTAACAAACAATAACCAAATTCATTTTTGCATTTATAATATTACTTACAATGTTCATATTAAATTCCTAAAAGCCATACTGAAATATAGCAAATTATTTTGATTATTTTTCACTTGATTTCCAGTTGCATCGAAATTCGTGGGAGTACCAGTCGTGTTTATTTCATGGACCGTAAAACGTATGTTTCTTCATAAGTACAATATTATATATTGTATAAATAAATAAAAGCAGGTGATTACATCGGCACCCTGTATATTATCAAAACAAAATCCGACTATCCCAAAAATCTCACCAGTGCACTTTATACAAATAAAACCAGAGTGACTAAATGATTGATCTATTGTTGAGTTGCAGTACGGACTCCCAAACTACAAGGAGCCACGTCGCTAGAAATCAAAACAAATGCGTTACTGAATACTTTGGAGTTCTCTGTGCTGATTTGAAAATGGAAAGCAAAGTAAAGAACGGCATTTTGTATACATACATATATTCTATAAAAAGATCTTATAAGTATACAGGATACCGATTTCATAAACTGCAATATATAAAATTGTAATTGGTCGAAGTCTGTACATAGAAAATGTTTAAGCTATATAAACCAAAAATAATTATTCTTAGAATTTTTGTCTGTCTTTATATTTGTACGCATATAACGCAAACAATACTACATTAAATTCAATGCGTTTATACTATGGTACTAGATTTTGCCCGTGGTTTCAAACGCGTATACTCGTATGTAGAGTAGTATAGATGTAGGTTAGGTTAGTTTGGTAACAGTACTTTTCCTGGATGAATGGTAACCTATTTCCTTTTCTGTTCCCCTGACAACATGTATGCGAAATTGCATGATCATCGGTAGTTAAGACGAAAAAGCGTAACAATTAAATAAACAAACAAACTCACATTCCGATTTATAATATTAGTTAGGATTTCTAGATGTCTTTAACTTAAAATCTAAGGCGTTCTTCATTATGACACCGCCCAAAATTTGAGTATTATGTACGCCCGAGTATTACGTGCGAGGACCAGCTTTTCCGTACATACAAAAAAAATTGTATAGACTTAATACGTTTGGAATTAGAACGTAGGTGCCTATTTTCTTCCAAATTCTAGGTGCACAAAGTCGCTGGCAGCACATAATACATTTCTTTTACATCATCGTACCGCTAAAAAACATGATAATATAATAAATAGCCAGACAGACGTGCGTGCACATGCGCTTCTAATTTCACATTAACTCTGTATACCAAATGCATATCGCCTCCTTAGCCCCACCTGTGTAGCATACCTGGATTCGATTTTAAGCATGTAGTTTTGGATTTTGTACTAGGTAGGTAACAGCACGAAGTTCACAAATTTGCCTGGAAGACAGGTTTTCCTCTATCACGTGGTACTAAAACATCGCTGCCGAAGTAATACAACCCTGCCTGCCTATACCTTCAATTCAATATTCGTGCATCTTTGATCGCGTATCATACAAATTAGGCTGTTAGCTTTACTATACCTTATTAGATCTCTATAATATATTTAAACCTCAGTAAACGAATTCCCTTAAGAGCTCAGCAACATACGTTAGAGATGGGACAACATACAACTAAAATAAATGTCCATGCAAATAACTCGATTAGGATACGATTTTCCGTAATGTCTATATTGTTTAGATTGTATTATCTTATATGGTTATATTTGCCTTATAGAATTGAATTTAACTGAATGGATGGAGTGAATGGATGCAGTGATGAAGCGAACTTTTGCCTTCTACAGGCAAAAGTTTGCTTCATCACTGCCACCACGCTGAATGTTGTGGGTTCGAATCCCACACAGGACATTATCTATGTGATCCTTAAACTATTGATCTGAATCTTGGTGTACTTGTTTGCTTTATAAACAACCCGTGCTTTAGGACTCGTAAGAAAACTTCTGCGGGAAACGTCTTTTTGAATAAAAAAGATACTATAACTATATATTACGCAAATTCTATGTCTATCTGTTTTTGTTGAGACTGAAATGACGGTAACAGAAACGTCTTATAGTTCTTTAGTGTGTGATCTTTTGCATGATCTTTTTCAATACATTCTACTGGTACAGTCGCAACTACATATTCTTTTTCTTTTTCATTACAAACAACAACCAATTAACCAAAGGCTGTTTAAATAAGAATTCCAATTTTAAAATTCATAGTTACAAAAGTCTCGATTAAATAGCGATGTCTCGATAATTAATAGAACCGCATAGCCATCATGTCTCCTCACTATCCCACTTGTATGCCCTCAGGGAGGCTGAAAACGACACTGCATGTAAGCTGGCTTATTTCCCGCTCACGTTACTCGCTACCGTTTACAATACAACCACCCGGCTTGTATACAGCCGTGCTGGGAAAACATTGTCGTAATCGATTGAATTGCAATTTTGCTGTTTCAGAATCGATTAGGAAATGATTTTATAATTCGAGTATGCTTATGTTAGAATCGTGCTGAAGTGCCGATTTGAAATACTGATTTGTAACGTTTTTGTATAATGAAATGTATAAAGCAATGTTGATCATCGTAAATGTTTGCTAGCCTTTGTTAGGCACAAGGCAAAACATGCCTTATTTCTTAACTTAATGCAAATTTCAATTTAATGATAATCCGGTTGTTGCTCATGGCTTCTGGCACTTCATCTAAATAGTAAATAAGCAAAATATTACCTCTCGGCTCTTGTACACGATGCGGATAAAATGCATAAGTAACGAATACGATTAACTGTTGCATGTAGCTTGCGAAAGTAGCTTGCTCATAAATCAGATACAATACCCTAAATATATACCTACCTAAATAGATTCTGCACTATTATATTCAAATTTATGTATATTACATCGTTAGGATATAATTAAAAAGTATATCTACATAAATATCATTATACACACATACCCTTTCAAAGAATTCCTTGAAAAGTTAACCCGAGGTGTATCGAACCCACATTTTATCACGTATTATGATATGGCCCATATACATATAAGAGTTCAAACTGACGTCTACCAGACACTTCCATACACGGTGCTACGACTGATAATTGGACCGTGTTGTGCAGAAATGATCCAGTCCACAAAAACATAAATAAAAGTTATACTGATTTAATAATAATAATAAGCATTTATTTCAATTAAGGATACACAATAGTCATATTTACTATGATAGCCACACTAGGCGTAGCCTGTATCGTGGCTATCAAAGAATACGATTGATTGAAACATAAGTTAATTTTTCTTGTGACTGTTATCCTACTACTTCATGTTATGCATATAGTTTTATAAAGAAATGAATATCGATTTTTGCATTACTTGATGTTTATTCGAAAGATCTTCATACTTTTAGACAAATTAAAAAAGAACCCCTGTATCATTTCTGCACAACACGGTCCAATTTATTAATAGAAAACTTAATAACACAATTTAATCGAATACCTCATACACAACAATTACATTCACTATCGCTACGGTCGACAGCATCTTAACTATCCTAATTAATACTACCAGTGAGCGCCTAGTAATCGAAATTCGACCATAATTGATTTTTCTTTATTTTACATATAAATACGTAAATAATATATTATAATATATATAATTTCAATCGGCCCAAAGGTTGCCTGTAAGATATTGCTGATATATGTCATTAATAATGACATATATCATTATATATTGATATATGTAACAATAGTTGCGAAAAAAGTACATCAGCCGAACAATGCCGAAATACTACGAACGCGATTCGACTGCTTGTGTCAAATGCATGGTTGTGTGCGTGTAGTGTTTTTTCATCAATTTAATGTATTTCTAATGCATATTTTATATAAATATTAGAATTCCTCCTTCTCCATATAAACTTTAACTGTGCCAAATTTCATACTCCTTCGTCCGCGCAATTATCGTAAAAAGGGGTACAAAGTTTTTGCTTCACGTATTAATATATAGGTAGATAAATGCGAACGTGAGTTTGTTTATTACACTTTTACGCCTTAACTACTCAACCGATCATCATGAAATTTAGCATACACGTCCAAGAAAAGACAGAGTAACTTTATATAGAAAAAGTACTACTACTACGAGGAATATACATAACATACATTTACTTAACCGCAGTTGCGGGCAAAATCTGGTATCATCATATTTTTTTACTATTATAAAAATGTTTATTAATTTCAGCTATAAATCAATAAATGGCAACTGTCCTCAACTATGCAGCAGAAGTCATTAGAACTTTCCAAAGAGCTCTGATTCTAATAGACATTGTAACTTAATATAACAAAGCATCAAAACGAGGACCATTAACATATTTTATTGGTGGACGAAGTATAAATAAAGTATGACAACAATAATAGGTACTAACACTGTAAGATACAGGGCGGTTACAATGTAGATCAGCTTTATAACACGGATATATAACGTTTGAACTAGACCAGGTCACCAGAAAATGTACGAATCAATCAGAATATTTTGGTTCATGAAGGTCGCAAAGTAACACTTATTAATGTCACGGTTACAATAATAATAATACCAGCCCTGTATTAAATTATCCCACTGCTGGGCACGATGGCCTCTTCTCAGTGTGAGAATGGTTAGGCCATAGTCCACCACGCTGGCCCTGTGCCGATTGGCAGTCTTTATATATCTTCGAGCTTAACTTAACTCTCAGACATACAGGTTTCCTTACTATGCCTCTACCATATACCATCCTATATCATCAAAGCAAGCGATAATTAGCTATTTAATACGCAAATAACTGCGAAAAGTCAGAGATGCACGCCTTGGGACCGAATTCGAGACTCCTCCGTTGCAATATAACGTTCTCCCGCTATTGAAATTAAACTACTATATATTTAAACTTACTGTTTATTTAACACTGTATTACATAATTTTGAAACTATTACACTACTACTACTACTACTATGGCACACATGCATGAAAAGCAACCGAAACGTCGGGGAAAGTGTAAACCTAAATATAAATAATTTTAATAAGTTTATTAGATTAAAATTAGTAAAATTCAATAGTAATAGTAGTGTAACAGTTTCAAAATAATATAATACAGTGTTAAATAAAAAATGCGACAAAATCCGTACAAATAAGTTTAATTTCAATTAATAACATTCGCGTAAACAGAAGACAATATTATGTTCTCCCACTAGGCTATTGCTGTACGTGGGATTAAACCATCTAAACTATAATATGGATTTTCATTTACCTATTATCACATTCAGCAAATCAAGAAACTATGAGAAGAACTGGCAAAAAACTCACAACCATTGTTTTTAATCGCCAATTTTGACCCCGGAATTATAAGTAAGAATACAAGCTATGGTCAATGCTTGCCATCAGACGGGTCGTCCACAAACGTCGGTTAATTGCAACTTCATTTTCTTTACTTGTGTTCTAGGGTGTTAAAAATTGACTGAAACTGCCTTCTAAACATACCACTTAACAAGTTTACATAACCCCACTTAACAAGTTTCGACATCTTATGGGGAAAAGTGACAGTCCGAAATCATATTATTTTTGCCTGGATGAAATACCTTTCATCAGTACTGTTGCTGAGGTATAGAAAATGATCGAAATAACCACTTAGCTATTGCGCCATCCTTTAAGTTCACATCCTAACTAATATTATAAATGTAAATGTGAGTTTTCTGGTTTATTTTTTATACTAAATTCATCATCATGAAATATCGCATACATGTCAGGTGTACAGAAAATGACATAGGGGAAACCCATAGACGAAATGACATAGTAATGTCAGTAGAACATTACTATGTCATTTCATCTAGGCCTCAGGAACAGTACTGGATGAAAAGTATTTCATTCAGACAAAAAGAACTCAATTTAATGTCAAAATCTATATTCATGTGAGCATAGCCCCGAGAAAATCTAGTTTCTGATAGCTAATAATAGATAGTTAGACATGAACAAAAGCAATTAAAACACAATAAGTTAAAATTATTTATAATTAAATGTTGATAAATTTTTTGAGTGAAATTACTGAACTCATGCACAATAACTATGAACTTCAACTATACAAACTACTGTTCATCAAATTTATTTCACAAACGAATCCTAAACAGTATAAAAATTGTAAAAGTTTTTATTGAAAATAGCTTATCTACAATGTTAATTTGTAAAGCTGAGAACTTCCGAACATGAATAGGATTCTCATTTGATAGAGTTTTCTAAAACATTACCGAGTAACTCTGTACAGACAATTTACATACATGGACTCACGCCGGCACATTTGAAGAAGTGGCACCAGCTAACTATGTTTTTATATACAAACCTCATTGCAGTCATATGTATGTCAGACTACTGTTCTGTTTCGTAAATAAATCCAACCTGGGACCTGAATAATCGCATAAGCCACAAGACCAACAAGGCAATATTGTTTATGTGCATACACAACCTCATGCCTATATCAGAATGTTGGCGAAATTAAAGTATTATATACGTTTTAATATAAGACTCACACTTTGCTAATTACATAAGTAGCTTTCATACTCCGGGCTACTACGAAGAATTTCCTACCTTGAAACTGCTCTAAATATTGACGGGCACAAAACACTGTGCTTCACCTCACATATTATACAAGAATAATTTTATGTTGCTCTATAGATGTCTTTTATCTCGAATAATAGTAGATATTTTTATCTAGCCACGTGTAGATGACACGTGGAGAAATAAAAATATATATTTTATTGTTATGTCTAATGTCTTCCTTTTCTGAATAACGTCCTCCTTTGAACTGTAATAAGAAGATTTAAGGAGGTTTATACAATAATAGCGAATCTTTTATCGTGTAGTCTTCAAAATAAATACATATTAAGTAAATTAACGTATTACAAATCTATGAAGACAAGTAGGAAGCAGGTATAAAATTTAGATTCTTTTTATTACTAAGTACACCTATAAAAAAATAACTGATCGTTGAATCTAATACTACTTTGAGAATGTAAACTTCTCATAATATTTGTGTAGTTACCTCTCTGCATATGATATGCAAGAAAGAGGTCGTGGATTCGAATGCCAGGCATAATGTCACTACCATACCGTCATGAACCCGCACAAGCAATCTAGCTTAGCTGAATAATAAGAATATTTATTAGTGATATGTATTCCAAATTGCGTGTATATTTTTCAAAGAAGTTTTATATATAATATATAATACATTTATAATATACTATATATAATATAATTTATTTGCTAGAAACATCGTACAAAGGTGTTACATATATTTTAGATCGACATGTTTCGCCGGCACAGCGGCATGCAAATCTTATTATTTTAATCATTACTACATTACATTAATAACAAATCTAATGAAATTAAACAGTCACAAGAAAACTATATATGTATATTAGTAAACGGCTAAGAAAACACATAATTGACAACATCAATTGATAATTCTTACTTATGCTTATACTTCAGGGCAAAGTCGAGACTAAAATATTTGCACGGATACTTTACAAAATACTCATTAATAGAATAAAAACTTTCCTGCAACAACCATTTTCTTAATTCAATACAGAATTTTCTAAAAGGCAGTTGAGTAATTATCTTTGGCAAGGCATTGTATATCAAAGGAGCCATATAGACGCAGCTGTGCCGAAAAAGTTCTAACTTAGGAGCAGGTATATCAAATTCTAAATGGGTGACTTTTCTCTTATTCGTGTTATTTTTTGCTTCGAATAAAGTACGATAGCATCTTAAAAATTTAGCCACTTCATAGATATATATGCAGGGTACAGTTAAGAGGTTTTGTGATTTAAAAATAGGTCTACATGAGTCAGACCACTCCAAATTATAAATCGCACGAATGCACTTTTTTTGAGCAATGAAAATTTTGTCTATCTCGGATGAATTGCCCCAAACAACTATACCATAACGAATTACCGAGCAGATGTAAGCGTGATACACCATTAAGGAAGTTTGCCTAGATGTAACATCTTTAATTTTTCTTAAAGCAAACACAAATTGGTTGATCTTCTTACAAATATTATCGATATGATTGCTCCAAGTGAAATGAGCGTCAAGTGTTACACCCAAAAATTTCGCAGTAGATACTTGATCAATATTTATATCATTATATCCAATATTAAGATATACAGGTTGACTTTTCCATGTTTTAAAATGTAATAATTTTGTTTTCGTGATATTTAATTTAAGTCTATTGATATCTAGCCATTTAATTATATCTGTGAGGGCTTGATTTACTTCATTTTCATAGTTTTCTAGCTCTTTACATTTTACAATAATTGTAGTGTCATCAGCAAATAGAATACATTGATGATTAACAGCTTGCGGTAAGTCGTTGATATAAAGAAGGAACAGTAATGGCCCTAAAATACTACCTTGCGGTACTCCACAGTTGTTAATTCTCGGTTCAGAGTTAAAATGTTCTAAACTATTTGTTGATTCGTTATATTTTAATATTCTTGTTATCTGACTTCTGTTGTGCAGATATGAGTGTAACCACTCTTTAGCTGGACCTCTAATACCGTATCTTTCAAACTTTTTTATAAGTCTCACATGTTCTACTAGATCGAATGCCTTACTCAGGTCTAGAAAAAGTGCACAGGAAGGAATTTTTTGGTTAATATTGACCATGACCGCCTTTACTAATGTATAAATTGCTAGTGTAGTTGATTTATTTTGCCTGAAGCCATATTGCTGACTGGCAAAAATATTGTTTTTATCTAGAAATTTAAGCAGCCGTCTGTACATAACCTTCTCAAATATTTTTGAAATAATAGGCGTGATTGCTATTGGTCTGTAGTTATCAACATCTGATTTTGACCCCTTTTTATAAATAGGTTTTATCAAAGAATATTTCAACCTATGAGGGAAACACCCCTGTTCCAATGATAGATTTATGATATATGCTAAAGGTACTGCAATATACGCTGATATACGTTTAAGTAGATCAGTATTGATATTATCATAACCAGCTGATTTTGAATTTTTTAGCGACATGATGATATGATAGATTTCTGTCTCATCAGTGGGTTCTATAAATATACTCTTATCGTACGCTTCTATATTATGGATGTCAATATTGTTATTAATACATGGCGGAAAAGAAATATTATTAGGAATGTCAATATAATGATTATTAAATTTATTTGCTATGTCAAGTCCAGCGGTTAGTGTAATATTATTGTCTATGATTTTATTGATAAGTTCCCTACCTGGTTCACTACCTAGATTACGTCTTACGATATCCCACGTGGCCTTAACCTTATTTTTCGAGGAGTCTATATACTTTTGGTTACACAAGGCCTGTAATTTATTCATACATTTTCTCAACAATTTAGAATACATTTTATATTTGTCCTTATTTTTGTTATTTTTGTTTAGGTAATATTTATGCCGTAGTGTTCTTTTAGTTTTACAGCTATTTTTTATTCCTTTTGTTATCCATTTTGATGTATCAGTTCTATTTTTCTTATTAATTCTAATTCTTGGAAAACATAAACTATATAGTAATATCAAAATCTCGTGAAATTTGTCAAAAGCTTCATTGGTATCATTCGAATCATAGATTTCATTAAAACTTAAACATTTTACGTATTTTACATACTTATTAACGTTATCCTTGTTTAAATCATTAATCACCATAAACTGGTGCGTTATTTTATTTTTAATTTGGTGTTCAAAAGTAACAATTTGAGCTGTATTATGATCAAACAGATGACAGTCATATGTTTCCCCAGATGCATTGGCAACATTCCCGATAATGTTGTCAATGCATTTGTCAAGTCTTGTTGGCGTACGTATATAATACTGCATTCCATTATTAACAATCAACTCTTTAAAGGTTGTACTATTTTTCTTGGTTGCTAATAGATCGATATTAAAGTCCCCACAAATTAGGATATTACGTTTTTTGTGCTGAAGCCGCACCAACATGTTAGAAAAATGTTTAAAGAAAATGTTGACATCTGAATCTGGGGTTCTGTATACACAAATTATAATCAAATTTATTTGCTTAATTTCTATGCCACATACTTCGAAATGTTTTTCTACAGCAAATTCCTTTAGTAAGTCTAATTCGGAACTTTCATAACCATCTTTGCATAATATGCATGTACCTCCACGCCGTTGTTCTTGTCGTGTATAAATTGCCGCAAGATAAAATTTATTTAAGTTAAGATAAATTTCTTCGCCTTTTTTAATAAAATGTTCACTCAGACAGACCACACCTACATTCTTGTTTAAATCATGCAACTCTAGTAAGATTACTTCCATTTCCTGAATTTTGTTTAAAATACCAGCGATATTCTGATGTAGTATAGCGAAAGATTTAGTTGCGAAAAAATGTTTGGTGAGGCGTTTCCAATTTATTAGAGGCTACCTTAATCGATTTCTTTTTAGCCAATATATCAAAATAGTAAGGGATTGTACCTTTAGCAGGCTTAACATCATTAAAATTAGTCTTTTTTTCGAATCTAACAGATTGATGATTATTTTTCGGTTTAAAGTAAAAAGGTATTGTGCCTTTTTTTGGCTCAGCGCTATTTTTAATAGTCCAAAGATTTAGAAAATTATGCGACGTATTGTATAGAGTGTCTGAACCATTATGATGATTGTGGTTGTTGTAGGAAAGAAATTTATGTCTATATTCATTAACATTAATGTGATAAATTATATGTCTAGAGATATCCTTTATGGTATCCGTCTCAATAAATGTACAATTAGTAAAATTACTAGCTAGCAGCTTTAATTCATTATTTAATTTCCATTCATTAAGTGCTCTATTATGAAAAACGTTGACTATAAACACATTGCATCTCTTTAAGTAGTGTAAAGCTACAGATATTTCTGACAAAATCTCTAATGGATTGGAGTCATTACTGCCGGTCATTATTACTACATTATCATTTTCTGATATAGTTTTAGACATGTTACAACAATCTACAAGTACATCTTTAGTTTTAGCATATGGTTTCGTTATGGATTGTATACAACCGACTCGCGTTATAAGTGTATTTCTATTTTTTATTAGAGACTGAACAACGCCCTTGCCTTGATTATCGGATAGTAAAAAGATTTTCCCATATTCTTTGTCCCTTGCCATTGTAGGCTCTTTCAGAACAGTTGAATGGCATAGATAGTCTTTTGAGTTGTCTTCCAAACTACTGCTATTTGCAATGATAACTTTCTTATTAATATCGACAACCTTAGGAGCAATAGTATTATTCCCTGATTTTACTGGAGACATATTCAGAGGATAGAATTTTGGAGTGTGACATTCTAAGTCAAGGTTTAATTTCCGTGCCGAGAAATTAGACTTTGAGACGTTCAATCTTCTATTAGATCTATTTAAATTACTAGAGGATGTTTCTAGTTTTCGTGTGCTGAAATTAGTGCTTAAGCCAGTACACATTTTCTTAAGCCGTTCGTTTTTCTGTTCTTCCACATCTAATTTTTGCTTTAGCGTCGAATTTTCTAAGGTTAATGTTTCAATTTCTGCGTGTGCGCTTAATAATTGTACTCTTAATCCTTCGATGGAATGTTGGAGTTCCAATACTTCGTCACTCTTGACACGTGTAGATAAATCCATCATGCTCTTAACACTTCAGTTCAAGGAAGATGCATCCAGCGATTCAAGAGATTCATTGGAGAGTGATTTCATTACACGGCGGTTTCTCAAAGTAATATTGTTAGACTCCATTTTCAATAATATAAATCACCCGAGTGTCTAGTCTTATAGTTTTATGTCAAGTGAATATCAAGCTTTATTATAGTAGGCAGCGTGAATGTACAGCTTTATTATAGTAAGCGGCGTGAATGCGCAGCTTTATAAAGTGACACTTATGCCACACACCTTATATCAGTGTCGAGCTGGAACGCGCCCGGTGCAAATAATGTTGGCAGCACTGAGTATAGCGCGAAAAATATTTGTTTGAGTAATGTCAACGGATTTATGTGCAATAACTTATATTTGACACAAATATTAGTTCACTATATGCCTAAATGATATCACTTCTTAAGACCATTCGCTACTATTCGCCGTAATCAAGTTTAGTACTCACAATTAATAGTTATTGTCACAAACACTATGCACTTTGATTATGCAGTTTTAGCCGTTGTGAAGTGGTATTGGCTCTCGTAAATAGTTACGGTGCAGAATCCACATATGATTAACTCACTGAAGCTACTTTAGATAAGATTAAAGATCATAAAAACACAAATATATATTTTTAATTACGGAGCTGATGTTTACATTAATATAGACAGCTGTCAAAAAAAGAATTTATCCTGTCAAGTTATGAAATACAATACATAGTCAAAAACCTATTGTGTCTGGCCGCGGGTATGCCGTTGCGACTCAATAAATTTGTTTTGTTTTTTTTTTTGCCCGTCAATATGACCACACACCGCCCGATGGTAAGCAGTCGTGTGGTCTAAGAGCAGTGGCCTCCACACCGTCCTCATAGCAGCTGAGGTGATGTTGAGGTCTCTACTTTGACGGCCTGGGAAGGTGCTTTTTCACGCCCTTCTTAAAGGACCCAGGATTGAAGGAAGAAGGAAACACGTGCCATGGCAGAGAATTCCATGCCTTGATCGTTCGGCAGAAGTATGAGGACCCAACCTTGTCGGTTCGAAAGTGAATACTGGACAGCATTTTTGTAGTCAGTGGGATACGCAACTTCTACAGCGGATTAAATCACAGTATTTTCTTCAATCACTAGGCTGCAACTGCACGACAACATAGCTATTCCAGTAACCTTTCCATACGGTAGGCAATGGTTAAAAATACCATAAGTTTTGCACTTCATAGTGGTACCTTAGTCAAGAGTATTCCAGTCGTAACTTTAGATCTGTTTAGTATTCAAGAGCAAAGCAAGACAATGTTGTTTACTTTGTTAATTTCAGCTTTATCACCTGGGGCCACAAAAAGACAGTTCCAATTCGATTAAAGTCCCACGTTTATAATTATATTTACTTTAGTTAATACTATCGCTATATTTGCTTTGACGTCAGAGAAAATAGAGATACAAAAGGGATTCTGTATTTAAATAATTCTTCTTGTAATCACTACATATTGTAAAACAAAGTCCCCTGCTGTGTCTGTCTGTCTGTTCGCGATAAACTCAAAAACTACTGAACCGATTTTCATGCGGTTTGCACCTATAGACAGAGTGATTCATGAGTAAGGTTTAAGTGTATAATTTGTTAACCTGTTTGTACTACCCATGCGAAGCCGGGGTGGGTCGCTAGTGTTATATGAAAATCGATGTCAAGGTGATCTAACTTTACTAATATTATTACATAATAGATTTTGCCTGCGGATTCTGCTTCGAAAGATACCCAAAGTCCTTTTCTGTAACGAAACGACGTGTAGGCGAAATTTCATGATAATCGGTTGAGTAATTAAGGCGTGAAAGCGTATCAAATAAACACACATTCACATTTATAATATTTGTTAGGATATACATAGTCTGTCTCTGTCTCTGTCCTCGATAGAGTAGCCAAAGATGTATTATATCCACATTTCGCCAAACAACATTTAAGGTCCCACATAATAGGAGCGAGCCTTTTATATACCATCTATTGGCCTTTTCATCTATTTAAGATGTTTTAAGCAGTGCGTGATTGTTTAAAACACTTCTTGAAGTTACTATTTAGTCCAATTCTAGAGCGGCAAGATCAACAGCAAACAGAGCATATGTATATCGCGACTGATGGACTTGATGTAAGGTTGTCGCTTTCGTGCCTTTTGGTCCTCTTTTCGGTAAGCTTGTCGAACCACGCTCTATCGTGGAGCTTCATGCCTTGCGTAACCAATTTTTTCCACCGGTTCCTATCTTCTGCAAGCTTTTTTTTATGTACTAATATCAATAAAAGGCAAGAGTCGATGACACGTATATTGAAACTGACAAAGACGTTTTAAAAAGACGGCCTATATAATCTTTCAGGTCCAGTAGGACCTGAAAGCATAATTTAATACATTACAGTTGTAGTCACTATCACTACAAATGCGTGTAATTTTTTTACGGCCCAGTGACCTCATTTTGATGAAATTTAGGTACGAAGATAACTGAAACCCTATACTAGTAGTTTCTATCGTATCGTATAGCAATGAACGACAGTCTTATTCGTAATCAAATTATCAATTAATATATGAAACTTTAATGTTTGGATTAGCTTAAACATTCAAATAGTTAATTTTCTATCGATTATATTTTATCCCACCTGTATAATCGTATTAACACATTGTTCAGGTTTATACTTTGTTCAAGTATTACTTACATAAAAGCTAATCGCATCGTTGAGTTAATCTAGTGTTGTAATCGATTTGAGAGATTAATTGATTAAGTGATTTTCATTTTTATGATGGCATTATTCTTACTTGATTTATTGCCATAAAATTTATATTAAGATTGGAAATTTAAGTATGAAATTACTGTTTTGTTACAAGCTTCTTTGCATTAGAAATTAATCTACACTAGTTTCAAACGTAGGTAAATCTTTTAACAACCTGAATTTTATGTCTTAACAAGGTTTTTGATGCACGTTAACTTACAAGGAATGCATGAAATCGTATAAAAGTACTAATAACGAGATTGAATCCAATACAACATTAATAGGAAGCGCTGTGAAATATTTATGACTTATTTATAGAATTAATGTGGCATTATGCGATGTATAAAATATAAGAACTTAATGTAAAAGTCTCATATACTTTATTACTGCAGTGAGTAATGTGCGTTGCACTGCGACTATGATACCAAATGTGAGCGTAGTCGTCTTAGTGGGACTATGCATACCATTTGTATGCATGGAAGTCCTACCAGTTCTGCATAAAGGAGTTGAAGACCCTAAATACCCGTACGTTGTGGCATTAATGTATCAAAGTTATGAAAATGGAATACACTACTTTCATCAAAGTTGCACCGGTACTGCAATAAAAAAACAGTGGATCTTAACTGCCGCTCACTGTCTTAAAGATAAATTAGTTTTTGTACAATATGGCAGCATAAGATTAACGCCGAAGAATTCTAAATGGAAAGCAAACGTCATTAAAAAGATAAAACACCCTGATTACGTGAAGTTGAGTGGAGGAGCGAGAAATGATATTGGAATGTTACATATCGAACCAATGAATATGAAGAAATTTGGGCAGTTGTCGTCAGAAGATTTAACGTCGGGTTTCGGTGTCAATGTCACGTACGCCGGATTTGGGAGCTATAAAATAACAGATAGTTTGTCTACCTTATTAGACAGACCACTGCTCATAAGTGAAGGTGTTATCACTCATTGTTCTGATGAAAAGGTTTTCGACCAATCAGCTAGTAATTATATATGTGTGTCAAATGCAAATTCAACGGAACACCAGCATTCTTTATCCAGTGACTCTGGCGGCCCTCTGTTTTACGATAATAAGATAATCGGTGTTTTGAGTAACAATGTGCATAAACGACATTCACCACAAACAGTATTTGTCCCGGTTAGTCAATACTCAATATGGATTCATAGTGTGATATCGTCACCTAATATTGCTCACTCCATAAAGAAGCACTTGAAAAGACGCTTATTTTAAATAAAGATAAACCAAAAATATTTTTTTGAAATTTATTATTTTTTTATTTAAACGAAATCAAGTTAGCTGCAGGGGAAAAATTGAGAAGCGTTCTAGTGTCATCAGTGATGATTCTTATTATAATAGATAATAAATATACACTTTATTATCAAACACATTTATTATGTATTTACAAAAAGAAAGTATATATGTATGGTTATCCATTGTCTAGTACCCATAGTACAAGCTCTGCTTAGTTTGGGCTAGATGGTGTTGTGTGTATGTGATAGAATATTATTATTATCAATTAAGATAATATTACCTTATTATAATATTTTGTTCTATATTTCGTTGTTATAACTTTATTATCTAGCTTTTCGTACAAACATCCGAAATGCTATATAATAAAGTTATTAAAATAATTAAATATTTTAATTTGTGGATTAAAAGAAAACGTATTAGAATAAAGAATGTTGATCCTTGAATACTGGCTATTCTATTCTATATTCTATATCATAATGTCTAACATATTAAAGTGAACACTAATACGTACATAGATACAGAAAATTAAGTAGGTACCTGATAAATGTCTTATAAATTTGGTATGGCAATTAGGACATACAATTGGCTGAAGTTTTAGTTTACCGTATATGTGGGTTGGATTGCTGTTTAAGTCAAGGCAAGTTTAGCACAAAAACGATATTTTACCTCCATATGATTGGGATAATCGATGAACTCAGTACCACCAACAAGGTTATTAGATGTTTTAATTCTCTAAAAATTGATTGCTCAATGTCAATATTATATTCTACTAAATTACATTACTAAAAATTTTTATATGAGCAACCCGAAAATGCATGAGGGATTGCTCATCGAGATCGTGATTAATATATATAATATTCTATATATTCTACCACATACACACAACACCATCTAGCCTTTTTTTTTTTTTTTTTTTGATACCCAGGAAAAAATGCTTGATGCACTACCCGCCGGCTAGGGGACGGCACCGGCGGGGCGTGTGGGACTCACCAGCCTATTGCTGGTATACCCACTAAAAAAAACCTGGGGTGTTCCCTCTCTCACCCAGTGGGGGGGGCCTGTTGGGAGTCTAAAAAGATTCATCCATAGCAGGCCCCCCCGTGTGGGTGCCGGCCGGGTCAATGGGACCCGACCTCCTCTCGTCCCCGGGGGAGAGCATTTCACCGCTCTCCCCTTTCGACGTTAGAAGGCGCGCGGGAACACCGCGCGCGCCCTCTATGGGTTCTTATTCGCGGGTGGCAGTGTCCCCTGAGGCCTTGCCACCCAGAACCCTTAGGTGGGGGGCAGGAGAGCGATATAAGCGCGTCTCCTGCGCCCCCTCCTCCGGCGGCGGATGTCCGGGGCGTAAGGATCTTCCTCACGCCCCCGCTCCGCCGCCTCCTTCTGCGAGATGACAGCCTCGCAGAAGGACCTCATAACACCATCTAGCCTAAACTAAGCAGAGCTTGTACTATGGGTACTAGACAATGGATAAACATACATATATACTTTTTTTTTGTAAATATATACATATTATACATAGAAACACCCAGACCAAGACAAACATCCATGTTCATGCACACAAATGTTTGACTTGTGCGGGAATCGAACCCGCTTTTATTTATACAATATATAATATTGTACTTATGAAAAAAAATGCGTTTTACGGTCCATGAAATAAACACGTCTGGTACTCCCAGACTCGATGCAACTGGATATCAAGTGAAAAATAATCAAAATAATATTTGCTATATTTCAGCACTGTTTCTTGTACTGCAATCAAATCACAATGGGTTATTACTGCCGCACATTGTGTTAAAGACAACTTAATTTATATACAGTACGGCAATATGAGCGTGACACCTCAATTAACTACCAAGAGGAAACGAATCTTTAAGAAGATAATACATCCAGGGTACAAGAAGGTGGGGAAGGGATTTTGGTCGATAAACGATATCGCATTGTTGCGCATTGAACCAGTGAAAATGGAAAGCTTTGCGTACTTATCTTGTTTAAACTACTCAGAAAGCTATGGCCTTGAAGTGATGTACGCAGGGTTTGGGTTAAATGAACATAATGATAGTGAGCCTGTGATTAGTACGAAATCACTGTTTTGTGGTGAAGGTGTTCTGTGCAAGTGTCCTGTCAATTTTTTCGAGTGGTAAACATGTGGCACTCACCTATGTGTGGCTTCGAAGCAGAACTGTACGGCTTGCTAGCATTCAATGCCTGGGGATTCTGGTGGTCCCCTGTTCCACAATAAAAAGTTGATAGGAGTATTGGTGGGCCATTGCAGAGCAACAGTGGCAAAGACTGGTTTTACTCTGATTCGTGGATACAGGTCATGGATTTATGATGTATTGGCTTCACCATTTACCAATATAGAAACAAAATAAGTACTAACTTAGACACTCATACTAAGAAAACGAATTGATTATTAAGTAAATCCATGTTTTTAAATCTATGTCGTTTATATTTATATGCGAAAAGCTATCATGATAAAGGCGGTGTTATCGACATTACGCAGGTGAAGTCGCGATGATGAAAATGAAATGTTAGCTTTACTTTCTATAATTGGCTGCACGGCACGTTAAAATTCTGATTGGTTGAAACGGTACTGTGAAAACACAACGTAAAAAATTACCTAGAAATAACAACATATGGAATAGTCAAATATTCATACATACTTTGCTATTTGCAAATATGGATATACATGGTTATGATACCATAGTATTATACCTATATTCATCCTTGGAAATGGATCCTTGCAAAGAGGCATGTCGCTAATACATAATTTTATTAGCTTCACACGCCTTCATCCTCGGCAAGTTAGGTAGTGATAAATTACGTTTGGGTTGAGCCAGCACTAATTGTAAGTCCCAGTTAATAGAAATGAGTCTATTGCCATCTAGCAGGCACCGTGCTATACTACACGGAGTAGTTGCACAGTCTAGAAATTCTCAATGGCATCATGAAGTGATTGAAAATTTCTAGACAGAACAACATTAGCACTTAATCTGGCCCTGGAAAGGAACCCGAGACCTCATACAAGGCAGTAATTTACACCACCGCTGCGTCATCAAAGTACCCTAACCAGCTCCTATTGTAATATTCTGTAGATCATATTACCAAATCACTCAAATATTTCCTTCTCCGACACATTATGTAAATCAATATCATATGTCTGCGGAATTAATATGATATTGACAAAAAGATAGACTGACTGACAAGCAGATTGATTGCATTTAAGCCACCTAACCCTTTCATTTCGCGTCACATCCATGGCTTTGGGCCGCGTATTTATGAAATACTGTTTGCCTTTTTTGGCTGAGAGATTTTGGAAAAATCACGTTCATTTTCTACAACGATGCGTAGATATGCATGAGGTTTAAGTGTATACTCTGTAGTTTTTAGTACATACGATTCTAAGATATAAGAATATGTTATATTTCAAGCGATACAATACAACATGTACTTATGTTATTTTTGGAACTGGGTGCTGATAGCTGCACCACAGTTTTAATAATTCTTAGAGTTATCAACGTTTCTATTGTAACATTGATGTAAGTTTAAGTTGTTCTAAATGAATGTTATTATTTATTTTTATCAAAAAATATGTACTTTTATTGAGTTTGTGGGTAGACGAGCCAGCAGTACACCTGGTAGTAAGAGGTCATCGTCGCTCATAGACTTGTCCAATGGCAGGGGTATACATTACCAAGCCGCCGCCTACCGTGATGATAGTACTAGACAAGTCATAGCGCTTCTTAAACTATAGATAGCGAATTGTACGTTTGACACACCTAGGTCTATCCCTACAAGAATATAGGCATCGAACTAGGTGTGGTTGTTTCTAGGCAACATTTTATACATTACAAACTAAATTATAAACCAGAAAAAGACAATCCATGATACACGATCTAGACCAAGTCAGGGGCAAGATAGAAACCATTGCGCATACCGCACATCTCCTAGCATCTGTATTGCATCTACTATGGGCTATTTGTCAGTAGTTTTCAAAACATTTACAAATCTTATTAATAATATTTACTGAACCCGACGTTAGAAACTACGCGTCCGGGAAGCGCTCACGTCATCAATCACGGCAGTGTCTGTAAGCGTCTTGGCCGGGGTAAATCTCTCTTTTTTACCCCAACATACATCACATAGAAGGATGCCCGCATTATCCTGTGTTTGTGTTTTGAACATTTTACCCTGTTTTTACCCCCGTCAGCCTGGCTTAGGTCTCTATGAGATAGATTTTGGATTTGGATATGGCGGTATTGTATTTTCGGCAAGAACCCGAAAGCGTGTGTCATTGTGAATTGTGATCTATTCGAACTTGCTTTATAGATGTATAGCTATATTACTTGTTGTTTACAAGCTGATTATGTCTGCAGTGAGTAGGCATATTGTGACCTTATCTGGTCTAGTCATCGATATGTTAAAAACAAGGGGTAAAATACAATTGCATTAATTTTCGTTACTAATTATATGTACAAATGTCATGCAATGCGAAAGTTTAGAAGTATTGTTACCTACGGAATCTTTCGCGTTAAGTAGCCTGTATCCGACTACAGGGATAGACTTAGGAGCGAGTTTAGTTTAGACTTTGACGTGAAAGAAGAAGAAACAGACAGAGTGTTCGCGTTTAAAATAGGTATTATATATGTAAAAGCGTGTTTATTCATTGGTCTTTCTTTCACACAGCAATTAAGAATCGGTTCAACGTGATTTTTGCAAAGTTTCCTTTGGGCTGGCAAATGAAGTAGCCTTGATGTAGAAAAATGCTCAGTTCTTGTGGAAAAGTTATATATTCCTAAAACCAAGAACGTATAGACGTAGTTAATAATTAAGGCTGTAAGTCAAATTTTACATCACATGTTCATAAGAAAACATTCGTATTTTTGTAAAACATAGTTCAACGTAAATTAATGCGTATTATTATAAAACAATGGCTGCTAAAAAGCAACCGAAATGTTGACACTATATTTATCAAAATTTCTATTGATTTATTAATACTAAAACATCACGATTATTGATACCATGATACAAGCTATTATATTACGTAAAGATAAAATATATATTTAAATAATTAGTGTAATGGTTTTTAAGTTACGTATCTAATGACAATGACAAAAGTAAACTTTCAACTTATTACCGAATCCACCAAGTCTACACTCTCTTTCATTGGGGTTGCATTTGAAAGGCACCCCAAAGCCAGAGACAGCAATCAAAGTCCCACTGATTTCGACACGTTATTCGGTAATAAAAAACATAAAAGAAAAAAATTTCACATTTAGCCTTACAAGAAGAAAAAAGGAGGATTAATATTCTTCGAGCTGTAGATTAAAACTGTGTGGCACCCTATATAATAGGTACCTATGATGACTGTCTTTGTATTACTATGAAGTAGGCGTGAGCGCATGAATAACTTATATTGTTGTTGTCTATGGTATATATGTATTTGCGTAGGGTAAATTGTTGCAAGGTATTTCTTTGGTTGAATAGAAATGAACTCTCAGAAGCGTTTTAACTAGATCTCGCTACTTGAAATTTTCATATCTTTAGAAAAATATAAAAGAATTATAATTATAATAAAGAATGACCAGAGGGTAAATATTTAGATTCATATTCATGATTCATGCTTTTTTTTTTGTAATAGCATAGGTATCTATTACAAAAAAAGCATGAATCACAAGTAATTATGACAGGTCTGGGTTTCCTTTAGTCCGTTGAATGTTTGTCAATACCGACGCAGGAATTAAACCTAGAACCTTGCCCGGAGGCTTCTTTAAAGAAACCGAATCTACTTCTAGATTTTAGAACGGCCAATAACTGTAGCCCAATGGATAAGGCAATAGACTTGCAGACTGGAGGTCGTATGTTCAATTCCCACTCATTGCAATATCAACGTCAAACCACTCCTAATACTAGCACTTAGCTTAACTAGAGACGTTAACAAAAACACTAGTAATTTGTAACTCAAATTGAGTGTACCTAACACAAAAAAGAAAAGAAAATTATATAAAAGAAGAAAATTCTACCATAACAACAGTGAGCCCAAACCATTAAGACGGTTAACTCACTTGAAAACGTTTAATAGTTACTTAATACGTCATATATTATTCCAATAAAAGCAATTTCATTTGAATAAAAGCTAGCATTAAAACCATTTTCGTAGTAAATGAAACAATACAATAATATCCGAATACTATACCCGAAAACGCTAATGAAATTAACAAAATAAAATATTGGAACAGTGCGTATCGCAATCAAGAGATTTCTCACACACGACACAACGCAATATGGCTACCAATAAAGATGGCGGTAATTAAATAATTTCATATGTATCTAATGAACTTTATTTATCCCTCGGCCTAGCCTGATGTTTATTATGGAAATCGTGCCCGCCCCGTACCACGCTATACCTGAAACATATTTATGTTAAATTCTTTGTAACTATGTTATTTTAAACGTTTTAGGCTTTTGCGATTTGTTCACATAAATCTAACTAATATTATTAATGAGAATGTGAGTTTGTTTGTTATGCTTTCCCGCCTTACCTACTCGACCGATGACGATGAAATTTCGCATACACGTTGTCGGGAGGAACAAATATGGATATAGAGTACTTTTATCTATAAAAACTGTTTCTAAGCGAAGACACGGGCAAAGTCTAGTACAATATAAGGTGGTCTTAATTGCGTTAGTAAGTATTATATATAGGTAATAAATACATATTTATATCCAGACGTTTTGTACAACTTGCATCGGTCACAATTTGACATAAGTATTTATACCTTTAAACTCTTACCAACGCGATTAAGACCGCTTGTCTAATGTTGTATAACGGTATTGCTAAATGGACTATTTTGGAGCTAGTTTCTGCTCGAGAGATGCTTTAGAATTCTAAATATAATATTAGAAAACGAAAAATAATATATTTATAGCTAATAAAGACCTATTTTCTGGCCTTTGACTAACTTTGGAGTAGTATAGCCTCGCTGATTTCAGCATGAAAGGGTCGGCTCGACCGAGGAAGGACTACTCTGTCACAGAATATCGACGTGAAATAGCAGTATTCCTCCTGTTGTGTTTCGTTCGGTGAGTGAGAGTGCCGGAGGCCCACCACCCTCTTTCCCTCTTTCCGCTCCTTCTCTTTCCCACCTCCTTTTTCTCTTCTTCCTTCCCTTAAGGGTCGGCAACCCGCAAGTGATACCTTTGGTGTTGCAGGCATCTATAGGCTACGGTGACCACTTTCTATCAGGTTGGCCGTACGCTAGATTGCCGACTTAGTAGTATTAAAAAAAATGACCTTAGTTCTATCTAATACTACATTCTGAATAGAAAATATTTGTATTTTGTTTGTAATTAATAACCTCAAAAACTATTCAACCAATTTTAATAATACATTTACTATTAGAAAACTTATCATTATAAAACAAGCCACAGGAGCGTAGCAGTTACCCATGGAAGAAACTATGAGAGACTAAATATGTGTACAATTCGCAGAAGTCTAAAATTATAGTAATAATATTATAGTTTATTACTATATAACACTTCATTTTGTATTATATAGTATCTAAGCTATATTTGAATGCATTAACAATACAATACATAAGTACATGCGTTACCTCCTTAGCCATGCAAGTAGTATCGTATTTTATTATTGAAATATGTATCATTCGAATAAAATGATGTGTATAAATACTGCGTCAAGATCTTACGCAAAGTTAATTAGTATATTTTGTTTCCAAAGTAACTTATAATAACATATAATATCTTCTTCTTCTTTTCGTGTGATTAGTGGCCAACCTGTTGTCAAGAGTTGTTCAAGCCGCCCGTAGGCCTCTAACATGGCTTAACGACTGCTGTCAATTTGACAAAAACCGGGACCGATTTTTACGTGACCTCCGAAGCACGGAGACGCTTAGATGAAATATCACCAAGCGGTCACCCATCTATAGACTGACCGCACCCAACGTTGCTTAACCTCACAAATTGTTAACCGATCAGTGAGTGCAAAGTGCCCTGTATTAAATTGACACACTGCTGGACATGGACCTCTTCTCAATGTGAGAAGAGTCAGGCCATAGTCCACCACGCTGGCCTAGTGCGGGTTGAACTTGTTTATATCTTCTATAAATCTAGCTTTTGCCCGCGGCTTCACTCGCGTTAACATAAATTTTATCAATAAATTTCGATCCCTCGTGGACAGTACTTCTTTTTACTGAATTAAAGGTATGTCCTTTTCTGTGCCCCTAATAGTGTGCCAAATTTCATGATCACTGGTCGAGTAGTTGAGACGTGAAAGTATAACAAACAAACCCACATTCACATTTATAATATTAGTTAGCATTTGCTCCTTTTTCACAATAAAAATAGATTCCTTCTTACTTTAACAAAACTATGTTATTTTATAACAAGATAAACAAACCTAATATTTTATTTATAGTTCATGTGGGAGGTATCTATTTAGGTTATTTTTATTGAAACCGGCCCACCTGACAGAAAGTGGCAAGTATATTTAATAGACAAGGCTTCTTTTTTGTCCAGTTAACAAAACAAAACGGCACACATCGTAATGAAAATGATTGATATAAGGAAATAAAAGAAATGTCAAATTAAGAAAGGACATAGAATAGGAACACCAATAGCTTAGGTCAAGGAGTGCTGTATCTATCTATATATTTTTTTTTGTGTCTACCCAGAAACAGGATCCCTGACAATTGAACAAGTCGCCAATTTCCCTTTGGCATATTTTAAAACAGCGAGCGTTTTTAAACGGACGACGCCGTTTGTAAAACGCGGCATCATACAAATTGCCTGCGACATATCGATGGCTCAATAAACTGGAGTCGCTTTTTCGAGTCACCTTCATAGCGATCAAATAAGTTGTTATCAACATAACGGTTTGTCGTTTACAAATAAATAAAAAAATACTATTTTTCCTCTCAAAAACCTAACTACTTATAACTAACTATTATAAATGCGATTGTTTCTTTGTTTTTTTTTTACACTTTCACGCCCTAACTTCTCGATGAATCATCATGATATTTCGCTTACACGCTGTTCGGGTTACAGAAAAATACATAGAGTACCTTTCATCTAGGAAAAGTATTGTTTCCAAAGGGATTGAAAATTAACATAACCTTACCTTAACATAACATTTACGCGAGCGATGTCGCGGGCTAAATCTAGTTAAAAATAAGAAAGTTATGGTGACAGTAAAAGGTATAATGGCTGGCAATGACAGCCATATTATAGAATACCTACACCTTTATTTTTGTATATAGTTATCCAAGGAATTATGTTTGGAATGACCGATGCCCTCAAATGTTTTTAACATATTGCAATGAAACATTGCCTGCTTAGAAGACTCTTAAGGTAAATAATATATTAATATGTTTAGAGCATAAAACAAATTAAACGCATAGAACCTTAAGTTATTTATTTAACGTCATTCACTCTATTTTTTCACAAAACTAAAACATTACAATAATTTAATTTTGAGTTTTCTCACTCAAACTACTTGCAAACGGAATCCAATGATTTCTCTAAAAATATCTTAACAATATGTGCAATAAAAATGGTGTATCCGATATTGCTTGTCGTTACACGCAGCATGGTAGTGAGGCCTGAACCTAATTATGGCGACGCTCATTTTGGCGCGAAAATGTGACAGTTCGTTAGATGCCGGCCGCATCTTGGCGGGAAAATGGAATTGTTAGGTTATGATGAGAAATAAGTTTATACCCGCAGACGTTTTTGCTGATTCTTGGTACTTCTTATGTTTGTTTCGTAAGGATAGCGTAATGTGAAAATTTAGTAATGTGTTTACTGTTCCTTTTGTGTTTCTCTTCGTTATGTGAGACGCGTAGTTAAATTATAAGCAGTCATAAAATTGTATACTAATGTTATGTGAGCAATGTGATATAATACATAGACGTACTCTTTATCACAAAAGAGCTAAAAAGGAAACTTAGATTAGCATAAACGTTATCATAATAAAAAACTCGTATAAGCTTCTACCGGTGACTTCACTCGCGTGATGTGTAATTAAAACAACACCTTACTCAGGCAGATGTGAAAAATAAAATAAAATTTGAATTGGTTCAATCATCTCAGAGATTACCTACTCCAATAACGTCAGACAATTTAACGTTTACCGTAACCTAAGGGTGTTGCAAATGTCTGTAACATCGCCTGCTTACATGCATCACAAGGCACTTCCCAAACTTATACCCCAGAACTACAGAGACTGTCCATGCTTTCAATAACAAATACATTTAATACGTTTAGCAACGTTTAGTGACTCATTTCTTGTAACATTGTTTCGTTAGACCGGTGATCTAGATAATGATGTCTCTTACATAACTATCAATCATGAGGTCCAAAATTACATACTCAGATCGAGCAAAGCAAAAAATTCCCTACACTAATACATGTGTGCCCGAAAAGCTTAAGCAGCCCATAGACCATAAAATCCTGACGTATTCGGCATTGTAACCAAAAAGCAGATGGTTTAACCATTAACACTTTGCATTTTGTATAATCAGAAAGGATAAGCTAGAAAACCACACAAAACGATAAATATACACAAATCTACAACGTGGCGTCATAATTCAAGAAAATTTAAGTCTATGAAACAGAATCAAATAAACGATGAATCGTCCAGGTAACGACACGACGATATTTTTAAATTAAAACAAGATTAAAACAGGGAGAAAAAGTATTTGGCTGTGAAATAAGTAATCTCGGAACAGACAAAGACATTTTGATGAAAAACTGAAGAAGATGAAAAAAAAACATTGAAAATTAATTTCGTCGCCTTTGAAGTTTAGTTCGTCATAATAATGAAAGATTTTGTCAAAATATCGGACTACTAAGTAAAGCTCGATGGTGCCAGCAGGCTGTTGTTTAGGCGATCTATAATGGACTTTATTCTTATGAATATAGGTGTCAATTTAAAATGGCTCAGGCTTTACTATTCCAGCTGGAAATCAGAGGACTTTAATGCGAACAAAGCGAAATGTGTGACTTTTAAAGTTATCCGAAGGCTTTTAAACATACGCTCAAAGTGTATGTTACATTTTGTATTGGACGTTCGATGCTCACCTATATCCGGTGATGTGTTTAGGATTTTAAAACAAAGCAATCCCGATATATTGTTTTACAGTAAGTTATGTTAAATCCGTCTTGGACCATCTAATTTTTCGATTTCACTTGCGTGTCACAGATATTATCTTTTCTCATTTTAATGCATTAATATCAACCCGTTAAATTTTCCCATTGCTAGATACTGACCTCTTATGAACTTGAAAAGATTAAAGTCATAGCTTACCAGGCTGTTTAGTAGCAATCTCTTTACGTTTTACTATTATAAAGACCAGCGATAAACTAATAGGAAAATAGAGTGATCTGTTCTAGACGTAGAGCTTTTTTTATGTACATATTAAACAGTTAGTAATATAACCGCTCCCTTCCACAGCGAAGAAAACCTTCGTAAGAAAACCTAGATGTCTAACAATTCAGCATATTATTAACGATATGTAAAGCCTGTCTAGATGGGGTCAGCGTGGTCGTATTTTACCTAATTCTTCTCAGCCAGTATCCAGTACCCATCGTGTAACATACTGGTGTATCTAGTTGTGTTTAGGTGCTGCTGCACATAGCACAAATAGTTTATAACATAAAAATCCAATAAAATTATTCTTATTAAGCAGTAAAGAAAAGACAACGCTCCAAAATCGATTCTGACCCTGGCGACCTGGTGCCTAAACCAGGGCATCAACAAGAGATTATTTGTACTATTTATTTATATAATTCAATTTTAATTTAGGTCAGATTTCAACAACAACAAATTCAAACCAATATCTTGGAAAGCTCTCTCGATCCAACTCTATGTATGTCTCCAAAACGTCTACACACATTCCTCTTGTAAAATCCTTACCCGAAACCAAAATAGGCGGAAAATAATGACGCTGACAATAATTTGACGCAACCGGGATGCTGCTAGACCCTTTTCACACCTTTTTTCTAAAAGCCCCATGTCAGTTGAACGCGCTTGGCTTATCCTACCTGTAAATACAACCGTTCGCATGTTCGCACACAATGTGATTGTAGTTTTATATTTATTTTGCTTGGCCTTTGTAACGTTTTATGGTAATTTTATTGTTGGATCAACGTAGTGGTGGGTTTTAAATGGTGGTTGGTCTTTTGGCTAACATGTTGATGTAACGACAGATAAGCGCTAAAACTGTCGGTTGTATACAGTATGATCTGATTCGAATATGAGCAATGTGTCAGCCATAATTTCTTTATAAAAGATAAGACCTGTATTGTCATTAACCAGGCATGAGAAGGTTAATAACTTTCGTGGTTCCGCTTTTACTTTTGCTACTGGGCCATTTTACTTGGCGCCACTACAGAACAATTAACATAATAAAATTGATATTACTTACTTATTTAAAAACATACTATAGAATCGACTTTATTATTGGCATCCATGCCATCATTTTGCTCTTAAGTTTGCGTCATAAAGTACCCAGTTTAAAATTCCGGGTTGGGCAAAAAGTTATTGTGTTTTCTGTTAGGCAATTCTCATTAGCAGCACAGAGCTTGATAACGTGACCAGTAGACAGCGATTATAACTGGCAAAATTAGAGTGTAATACACCTGATCTTATCTCTTCGGAATATACAAAAATAAATCTATATGTATGCAAATCAAATCGAAAGCAAAACAATATTGTAAACATTCAGTTATCTTTATTTTCTTAAGACGCAGACAGTATCACAAATTCTTAAACTATAAAACATGATCAACAAAACTACAGACTGTCTGTAAACCTTTTATTTCAGTTTCAAAAGAAATAAATCGTAAATTTTATTTGTCGAATATAAAATACGTATTTTATTCACGTCTAAGGTTGTCATATAAGTTTGAAAGGCACCTGCGAGCCACAACATTGGAAATTTTCAACCTCCAAATAGAATTTTGCAAGTGACATCGAAAACACATTCCTTTATTTCTTTATAGTAACAATTTTCGATAGGTGGACTGAATCTTCATCAATGTTGCGGTTTTCGGAGCAATTAAGCTTAGAGTTGTTTATTGTTGAAGTCGAATATATTTTAGTCAAACCTGCGGTTCTGGGAAATACATGCGTAAACAATGTACATATCCAAGTCTGTAATCGCCGATGGCAGCGATGTGTTCCACTCAAATTTCATTCCAGCTATGTATAAGATCCTACTTAAAAGGCGAGTCTATCGTCAAAGTAGCATACATGCATACGCCGGATAGAAAATAGAAAAATGAAACTGTAGCGTTTGTATACGCAACAGCAAACAACATTCTGTGAAAACCTTTTTGGGAAAATAAAGTGAAGAATAATAAGTATTATAAATTTCGCTTCGGCTTGATAACTATAGGCTCAGACATCTCCACTAACATTGTAAGTTTTGTTCTCATTTTCATTATCATTTAACAATTACCGAATCTATCAGACTTCAAGTGAAACTTTAAGATTAAAATAAATCTTTGATATTTTAGACAACCCAACTTTTTGAGTAGAATAACTAAAAAAACGTTAAAAAAACCTATTGCCAACGGTAAGCTTTTTCGCTCTCATTTTCCATTCCTGCCGAATCAACTACACTCAGACCAATGCTATCACAAGTGACCATAGATTACAGCAATTGCTTATAAAGGTGTCAGTCTGTATGTTTCACTTAAGAATCTCAGTACATTGTGCCTTATCTGGTCTGGAAATAAATTATTATTATAATTATTAAAATAGACGTCGTATATCTGTTTGCTAGTCTAATAGTGCCAATATACGTCAGGTTACTAAGATTAAATCTTAGCAACCACATATAAATCGAAAATCTCATGTGTTTAATACCTTTACTAACTCTCTTTAAGATATAGATTTAATATTCAATCACTACGTCTCGTGAGTTAAATAAAGACGTATGAATGTCGATCTTTGGTAAATTAATCTTATATATAAAATTCTCGTGTCACAATGTTCGTTCCCGTACTCCTGCGAAACGGCTTGACCGATTCTCATGAAATTTTGTGAGCATATTGGGTAGGTCTGAGAATCGACCAACATCTATTTTTCATACCCCTTAGTGATAAGGGTTGTCCAACCCTAACATTTTTTTTAAATCTTTTGGCAAAAAAATTTATATGGCAGAACAACGTTTGCCGGGTCAGCTAGTATTTTATATAATTCATCTACGTCTAATATTTCTAAAATTTCATTATCTAGTATAGTTATAAAGAACCAAACTGAATAGACCCGTAATGTATTTATTTTTTCATACACTAGAGTTGGCGCAGTCATTTTTCTTCATCCAGACTAGAACCATTTAGCAAAAGTACTATCACATGACTTTCACTAATATAATTCATAGCCTAAACCGACCGCAACGTTTAATAAAACCTACATTAGTTAGAAAAATATAAATAAGATGTTTCATAAATATAAAAATAAAGCAAGGTCTACACTAGAGATTTTGTCGAGCAACAAATTGCTGGATATTGCAATTAACCTATCAAGTCTTGGAATGCCAGACATATTTAAACACCTATTGGGTCTAGCCGCAGGTGTACTGCTGCGGCTTAATGGCTAAACATTATCAAAAGGAGTAATTAAATTTCAGATTTGTTCTCTTTAACATGTGTGTGAGTTGCTGGCATTTGTTGACCGAAGGTTAATCACAATCCTTTAAATCTTCACTCACGTTAAGATAACATGCGTGTAGTATATTGTCGTCAAGTTGAAATGGTAATTTACAGCAAAATTGCATCAGATTTTGTTTCATTTCGTCTCGAAAACAATGACAGCAGAAAATAATATTCATATAATTAACTCTGTTTGAAAATAGTTGAATACCACTTAAAGCCGTATAATAATTGTAAAAGTTTTAATAATCGATATAAAATTAAGCAGATAATACAAATGAGAAATGTGCCTATTGTTGTAGAGTGTTTTAATTCACTATAGCCTAAACATACACATTTTTTCGCTAGCTTCATCTATAGACAAATCTACAAGTAGATTTGCAGTCGAACTGTATAATATGACTTAAGAACAGCATAATATTGTCTTCTGTTTACGCGAATGTTATTAATTGAAATTAAACTACTATATACGGATTTTATCGCGTTGTTTATTTAACACTGTTTTACATAATTTTGGAACTATTACACTACTACTACTATTGAATTTTATTAATTTATAAGCTAATAAAATTATTTAAACTATTAAAACTATTTATATTTAAGTTTACACTTTCCCCGACGTTTCGGTTGCTTTTCAGCATGGCTGCTGAAACTGGTCACGGGGAGACTAAGATGGAAGTTTTTTTTTTTTGACAATTTATGTAAAACATTGTTAAATAAACAAAGCGATAAAATCCGTATATAGTAGTTTAATTTCAATAAGAACAGCATATAAAATAGATCAACCGACTTGTTGTTGTATCAGTGAAACCACCGTATAAATTTCTCATAAACCCGTATATTGCCACGCAATAAATAGCGTATTGCTCGGTCAGTGAGTACCGAGCTTTACGATAAAATACGTAGACAATTTCTGTGCACAGCAAATATTAATATTGTGTATATCTATCTAAATCATGGCGACGGTATTATTGTATGAAACTGTTATTTGCTTTCTTTGCTTTAATTCGTCATAACATGCCAGGGCTGTCACTGTTTATTTTTAAAGTTATGTACAATTAATTGCTTTTAGAATATAATTAATGAAAAGACGTCAAGTAATATTTGAATTCATATTTATTACTTCAAAAATAATATTAAGTGCATTTTATACTGGGAAAAGGCCTGGCTAGCAGTAGGATAGTTTATTAAGAAGGTTGTTAATAATATATAGGAATATTAAATTTAATAATGCACAGTAAGTACTGCTATTATTTTTTGCCCCTTGAGATTTTATTATAAAATTCCAAACGCGTTGCTTCTCACATTACATTTTGAAATTGAATGTCAACCAGTTATTGGAAAATGTATAGGTAAAATAGATCATTGAGCCTTGAAAAATCTATCCGTGGATACGAAATTGTTACGCACATACGTCTATTACTACATTTGCTGACAACCCTTAACGCCGGCAACCAATCAATTGAGAGAGTCACATCGGTAGCTGTTGTGTAGAGTCGCTAACTACACATGAGAAGCGCGGTCACTATTTCGGATACGTATACATATCCACCCCCGCACTGCTGTATATTATTATAGGCTTTACTGAAAATATTTATAAGTTGTTTTAGTTATATCAGCTGTATAATAAAAAGCTATTTATTAGAACCGTATTATATGTTATGGCGTATATTATATTTAAGTGGTCGCCTCGCCTCTGCTTCTGCGCCGAGTTTTGTGGATTCGAATCCCACACGGAACGAAACTTTATGTGATCCACAAATGGTTATTCCGAGTCTGTGTGTTCTTTGTGTCCGTTGTTTGAATGTTTGTAAAGTATCCTGCGATACAGGAATTGCTCCTTAAAGAGAATGTCCGAAGATCCTTTTTCAGAGAATTCATGTTTTGACTTAATCAAATTAAGTCAAATTACTGATTTATTTTTAGCTTACGACACTGTCTATACTCACAATTCTCTATTTTTATAAGACCGCGTAATTCCTCTGTCTCTATCTTTAGGATAAACACCTGCAGTAGTGTACGCACTCTTGATAATAGAGAGTCTTAACTCGATAATTATAATTTAAGCAATTTGAATTCTAATAGTGTGTTAGTTAGAGTTAAAATTGCCTCATTGCCAAATTTCGAATTAAGTCCCTGTTTCATTGAGAACGACACTAACACATAGTTTTACGTGTAAATCCGTTATGGGGTAGCAAAGGTATAATACCCACACTTCACCAATTATGATTTTAGGTTCTCCGTCAAAATCCACTGTCTCCATTTTTAGAATAAACGCTCACAGCTATTTATACATACATAGTCTTATACCTAAAGCCCCGAAGGTGTAGATACAAGTGTATTACACTCACATTTCGACAACTATGAATTAAGGTCACGTAAAAGGCTGGGAGCCTATTGTTTCCTACCAAGCACAGATCTCGACTCCATGCTTTTATGAATACTATTACTACAATATTTATTCTTCCTTTTTTATACTTATTTTACCATTGCTTACCTAAGCTCACTAAAATTTAAATTATGCATGATGTGTATAGTTTTAATTCGACTTCAGATTGGAAACTATTTGTTCAATTGAATTATGTGTAACACTTAATGTGTTGTCTGTTACGGTACCTATTAAATCGATATATATTAATACGTGAAGCAAAAACTTTGTACCCCTTTCCCAGTCGAATCGCGTTTGTAGTATTTCGACATTGTTCGTCCGGCGTCGTACAATCAAATTCTTTGTAACTATGGTTACCTATACTTTATTTATATGTAATAGAGAAAAACATAAAACAAAGTATCAAGCTTAGGAATTTTGGTCGAATTTTGACCATTAGCCGACCGCTAGTAATAATAAATACGGTATAAATAATCAGTATTGAGAATATATTGATAGAAACACCCAATTACACTTTATCCTACCGGTGAATCGCATCCGAGACCTATAGACCTATAGACCGGTTGTGTAGCTATAGGGAAATTGCCGTGCATGAGCACGGCAATTTCCCTATAGCTACACAACCGAAGCCAATTTATGTCTTGAAAAATGTTGGAAACATAACTAAGTTACGTAAAAATTCAATTTACTTTGCTTCAAGGTAATTTAGACAGGACAAGGATTAAAAAGATAAACGAAACCATTCTAAAAATAACGCAGTAAAAGGTTTCCTATTTTCTTAAACAGAAAGCTATAAATAAACCTGTTTGCAGTAATTAACAGAAAAATACGTCTGCCTTAGGATGTTTGTTTCTGTTTGCAAGCATTTAATGCTGGTTTAAAAAAACAAATGTAGAGAAAGTAAAAGAAAACGTTTTGCTATCCAATCTAAATTAACTAAATGGTAATTACAATCTGAATGTATATTAATTCTAAGCTATATCTTTTTATATAATTATAATTCTTCTATACGTGTGTATATCAATCACTAAATCCTTCGTAAACGACTCGACGGGTTTTGATAAAAATATTGTGGGTGTTCCAGACCCTAAAATATCCAGGCCCCGGGATATTTTAGAGTCACAATTAGATCCGGTAGGTGGCGCTGCAATTGGTTTGTTTGAGCAGTGCTACATCTGTCGCATCCACTAGTACCTACTTGTACAAATGTCTGATTTTGTCTGTTTATCTATGGGATTATGCACGCTAAACTACGCAACTTTTCACGAGATCTTTGTCTCAACAGGGTTTTTCAGTGACGTAAATAAACGACGCATCAACCAGCTGTTATATAAATATAACCTTTTTTATGACTATCTCTTCTTTACTACATGTGTCTTAAAAGCCCAATATTAGTGTATTTAAAAATTCATAATATTTATATAGAGTTATTAAATTAAATAACTAATAGTTCCAGAAACAGAGTGTGTCAATAAAAAAAATATTGAATGGTCCTTTCCAGTATACAAACATACACTTAAGGATATGATACTACGCTGTTATGAAGTTACCGAACGAAACTATAGGTTTCAATTTAAATTTGTATAAAAAGCATGCGGGGCAGTCTTTGTGGACTGCAGATAGAAGTCAAAACTATGTAACTAGCGTGCGGTGACGATGACACGAGTTTCACACTTTTTGTTCACCCAAAAATTACACATATATACACAGTATACATATAGCTCATGGAAAGCGTTCGGTGACGATTACGCGAGTTCCATGATTTTTGTTCATCCAAAAAGTGCTCAACGCGCCTAAAGAAGATTTCACTTAAAAAATCTGGCAATTGTTATAATTTAATAAAATATTTTCTTCTGTAAAAATCATTACAATGTTTATAACATTAATTACATTGCTGCATACAGATGCATCGAAATGTCCTTAATACATAACAACTGCCGTAACCGAACACATTTTCAAACTAATTTGATCTACAAATTGTTCCGATGGGTCTTTTTTGTGTCCATTGTTTAAATGTTTGTTAAGCGACACAGAAATAATTCCTAGTTGTGGAGTTGTCTGTCTAAAGAAACAATAATAATAATCCATCAGATCTTAAATTCCATTTAGGATCTGGGATTTGCGAGTAGTTTACCAAGTATTGCAAGCAATCATAAATAATTTACGGTATGATGTATATCGTAATTTATGGTTGGTTAACCATCAACTAACCATCAGAGAGGCATTATACTTGTTTATCTCAATCCGAACTACGATTATAATTTTATAAATGCGAATATAAATTTGTTTGTTACGGTTTCGTGCCTTACTACACAACCATGAAATTTCGCATACACTTTGTCGCTGTGTTGTGTTGTGTGTAATACAGAAGATGACAAACGTACTTTTCATACAGAAAAAATACTGTCCCCGAAAGAAGCCATGGGCAAACGCTTAAGTTAGTGCATGAAAAGAAACATCGTTCATTACTTATCATTTTTAAACAAACATCATAGTACATATCTACCTAACCTAATGTCTAAGAACAGCCATGACGGTACGTTATGTATCTTCAATTCCATTCGATCTTGAAAACCAAATCAGAACTTCGACGAACATAGTTTATTCTTCAACAAGCTAGTATTTATGTAGGGCATAACTAATATTTAGTTAGTTTCATAGTTGGAACGTGTAGAGCTGTTCGGCTACCCTAGGATGTAACTTTCCAGCGCTTAGTGCCCAAGTTAAAAGCCTAAGTTTGGTCTAACTCCGTATAGGCACTAATCACTAACGAAGCAAATGTATTTTAGTGCCAACTTTTATAAATTTATTTTTCAGTTCATTGCTACTTTGAAGCAACGCAATATATTAAAGTGCCTGAATTATAAATTGATTGTAAGTATAGAACTTAAAATGTTTTCTAGACTTATTTTGATTTGCGCTTATATCTCAAGATAGGTACGGTACAGTCGGCCAAAAATCTGGTCTAGCACCCTACGGTTGAGGTTCATTTGAACGTCATGAAACAACAAGGTCGATTTCACTTTGCAATAATACTAAGTCAGTGACCATAGCTCTCTTTATCATGTATTATATTTATGTTATGTCATGTGTCAAGTTAGAAAAGTCAACCTTAGCGATAATTAGATCTCACAGAAACTTTCACGAAAGACCACTTTCTTTGCCGACCGTACGCAGATTTGTCTGACGTCCATATTTCCATAGCTATATTCTAACATCATGAAATAGTGAGCAAGATATTTCAAGTTACTGCTATAGAAAAGAGCTCTATAGCAGTACTGGAAATATATATAAAAATAAATTATTTGAAAAGTATTTTGTTCAACCCGAGTAACGAACCAAGGAATTTACGCAAGCATGCAAATTTGTCTCACGTGATCAACGAATTATTGATACGGGATCCCTCCTTTTCGCATAATGTTTTTTGTCCTAATATACTTCGGCATAACGATTTTGGCACAATTTGTTTTGGCATAATAATACTTTGGCATACTTTTTTTAGGCATACATTTTATGTTGGCATAATCATGTTAAAGACTAATTTGTTTTGGCATAAATTTGATTCCCATAACGTTAGTAGGCCTAATGACTATTAGCATAACGTTAGTAGGCCTAAAGACTTTTAGCATAATAGAAGTTAACAAAAGTTAGTCACAGAACCGAATTGCTGCAAAACCGACTTCACGTAGTCTTGTTTGTCCTACCCCTAGAGTGTTATTTAAAATCGCGTAGGCGTGTAGGGGCGAGGCGGCCCGCGGGCTGAGGAGCAGGCGGCTGCGAGCGAGCCGCCGCGGCTGAGGCTGGCCGGCGAAGCCGGCCAACAAGCCGAAGCTGCGGTGGTGAGCGAAAGCCGTCTGCGACGATTAGCACGCGTGGGGCCGCCGGAGGCCCGCAGCGCCGGAGCCGTGACAGAAACTCATTCAACACATCATCAATTTATGCTTTAGGATATTATGCTTAAAAAAGTTATGGTTTAGAACTTTATGCTTAATAAATTTATGCTTTACAATATTATGCTTAATCATTATTATGGTTAGAGAAATTATGCTTAAAAAATTATGCGTAAGCTGTTATGCGTAATTATATTATGCGAAAATATAATTATGCCAAACAACATTATGCTAAGTTATATTAGGTCTTAAAATTTTATGCTAATGGATAGGGAACCTATTGATACAATATCTATTTAATGGTTTGGTTTTATTGAAATGTACCTGTAATTTTTACGTTTAAGACGACTCCCGAAGTAGTAATATTTTTTGTGTCGCGGGGGACTTTAATACCACGGATACAAAGAACAGCCAGAATCGGAACAACTATTTGTGTATCACACAAATTTTCGTTCGGTGTGGGGATCGAACCCACAACACTCGGCGCGGCGGCAGTGGCCACGTAACCCACTACGCCATCTGTGCTGTCAAATGAAACATTGCCAAAGAGGCGAAACGTAAATACATACATTCAAATATAGTCTACTATATCTAAAAGTAATAGAATATAAAAATAAGTTGTGACTGCGGACTCTCATACATTGGTCAAACCAAGAGAAGCATAGAAACCCGCATAAAAGAACACATAGCTGATGTAAAACACCAACGCTCGTTGAAGTCTGCTGTGTGTGAATAAGGACCAACCACTACCTGAGATTTGACAAAACACAGATTCTTGCTAAAGAACACGATTCCTACCAAGGATGCTTCGCGAGGCTATCGAAATCAAAAAACATCCTAATTTCAATAGAGAAGATGGTTGGAATGTACCACCAGCTTGAGATCCAGTAATTCAAATAAACCCAAGAAGAAGCAAACCACAGCTAGGCTTCATGATACTTTGAGCTCATTCTGCGTAAATAGAAACACTAATGAATAAATTATGTTCGGGTACTTTGAAATAACTACACTGGAACATTAAGACAACTACCATCTTAGTCTGTCCGTGACTATGGCTGCTGAAAAGCAACCGAAACGTCGAAAGTGTAAAATTAAATCTAAATAGTTTTAATAATTTAATTAGCTTAACAATTAGTAAAGATTAATAGTAGTAGTATGTAGTGTAACATTTTCTTAATTATATAATAAAGTGTCAAATAAACAACGCGATAAAATCCGTATATACTAGTTTTATTTCAATTCCTCTCTCATATCATAGGTATGTCCAGTATTAATATTTTTGGAACAAATCTTGCATTAGGGAACAAATTCTATATTGTGTGGGTTACACAAATAATTGACCTGTGTGAGAATCGAACCGACAACACGAAGCAACGGCAGCGGAGCAGCAAGGTAAATGCTTGCCAGCTACGTCATTAGTGCAGACAAAATTAATGATTACCTACTTAAAATGAGCTGGTTAGGTATCATCATTCTCTTACTTCAGTCGCGAAGTAAATTTGCGTGTGGTCTAATTGATTAAGTTCCAAAAATAATTGAGCTGTTACCACCATAAGCGGCGCTTACCATTCACCACCATGTGGACCGCTTGTCTTCCACCAAAAGTAATAAATAATAATAATATTCTCCTCGACCGATTTCGGTTACGGCAACAACTTCAACTCCTTTCTAATTGTCGTTGGTGTGCTGTGTTGTTTGCGCACAATGCGGGCAGGCGAACACACCATTGCAGTAATTATAACTGATAGCACAAGGTGGGCATGTTTTCAGTTCATCGCCTCGAGCTTCTAGTTCAGAACAGCGACTCTTTCGGTCTTTGACTCTGGTTTTCATAAAAAACCTCCTTTCCGGTCACCGAGCGGCTGTTTGTTCCTACTCTGAAGGGTCAATTTCACTTACTTAAGGAGTAATATTGCATAGAATTCCGATCACCATTCACACACTTTTTTGTCACAACATTGTCACATTTTAATTAAAGCCCGTAGACACGTAAATGTGTCACTCTACCGCTATATTTTTTATTTAAATACGAAAAGAAATATGAGTCTTACAAAACTTTGGTTATCCCAGAATGAAGGTAGAAGAGATTTTAAAAAATGCATGGCGCTTTCGCTCCATATTACCAAGGACGAATAAAATAAATAAATATAAATAAAATAAAAATAAAAATATTTATTTTCGTAATCATTTGGTGTTTCCTTAACCTAGTGTTTGGAGTATCCATTTAAGCATATAACAATACTTGTACTAGGACACCCAGCTCTTTCACATCTATACGTATGTTTACAATAAGGTAAGTATTAACAAAGTATGAAAAATTCCTTAATTAATAGGTGTGAGTGTAAGCGTATGTTTATGTGTATTTAAGTGTGTGTGTGTGTGCGTGTGTGTGTGTGTGTGTGTGTATGGATGTGTGTGTGTGTGAGTGCATGTGTTTGTATAATATGACCACACGTAAGTATGTTGATTTGATTTATATTCTGTTAAACATTTACTTTATTGCATTTCCATAAATAAATATAAATTATGAATGTTGATGTTTTATTCTAAACTAGTTAATATTTTCTCCGTGTTGTCGTAAGACAATTTACTAATCCACTCAGAAATAGTCGTTTTGCAATCATGATAAGTTGTAGGATATATTGTAAGAATTTTGTTTAATTTATTATAAATGATTGCCGCACGTTTTCTATACTGTATACTAGCAAATGTTGTATTTACTTTTGGGACCATAGCTACTATGACTTTTCTTCTTTTTGTTTCTACGTTTATTGCATCACGTGGTAAAGTTTTATGCATTTTTAAAATTGTATGCATAATGTATAACTTCCGAATTGATAACAGGTTACTAAATTTATATAGGATTTCTGTAGGAAAAATCCGTTTTTTAAAATACATAACCTTAATTAAAGCGTTTTGGGATCACTCAATTTCTAGAAATCGCGTTTTAAATGATCCTCCCCAAACTGGTAGACAGTATACTATAATTGATTGAACTAGTGCTTTGTAAATGTTGTTAATTAGTATATTAGGAGCAGATGACACCTCTGTAGTTTTACTCTGAGTTATATGTCTTAGGTTTTTAAACATCCACATAAACTTTCTAATTCTTTTACTAACTTGTTCAATTTGGGGATACCAGGTCACTCTTTGATCAACTTGTACACCAAGATATTTAGTATTATTTACCTTTCGTATTACTGGACAGTCGCATGTTGTATTGGTTGTGCCATTACCACAAACGTGTATATATATCTTTAGATCTTCTATTGGCTGTGTATCATTCTTTATGGCAAAACAGATATAATTTGTTTTATCTGTATTTAGTGTAAGCAAGTTGTTTTTTAGCCAGTTAGCTACCTGAGTAAGGCCATGCTCTGTTGCTATTTTTGTGCTATCCCAGTTTCTACCAATGAAGACAATGGCAGTATCATCGGCGTAAGTGAAAAATTTAGCGTTGCATATAGTCATGTTGCAGCAAAGCTAAGCAAAGCGGCAATACTCAGTTGGTCAACAATCAATTATTGTTTTAACTGCCACGTTATAAGTGATGTTAGTAGGTTCGTGAGCCTGCAGGTTTGATTCCTGAGTTGTGTAAAGTGCAATTGGATATTTCCACAGTGGATATTTCTGATACTGAAACTATTTACTTACTTATTATTATATATATTTCTGTTTTAGATTCCATATGTTAGTTGATTAATTATTTATTTCCAAATAGATGAATAAATCATAAATATATGAATAGATAATACGCCTATATAAATGCCATAAATTTACACTTTTCCTAAAACCTATCCTCATATTTAAAATTAAATCATTTTCTTTTACTTTAAATCTAATCTAATCTTGTATTCAAATACACTACATAAAATATGCAAATATTAGATGGCGAATCCAATTACATATACATATAGTTTATAATAATATTAAACAACCACATATAACCTGAAACCCCATTTTAAATCGACAATATCACAATAAGGCATTATAAATAATGCCTTTGCTCATGTTCGATAAACGAAAAACACTAAAACAGGCTGGCTAGTCACTAAATCAGTCATAATTACCGACATAAATGTCCCGCGCTTTGTATAGCTAAAACTGGGTTGCCAATATAAAAATATGTTTACCCAGAAAATTGTGTAGCATGAGGGGAAACAGAATTTCATTAAAAAATAACTACGCGAATATTTATGAAATAATTTACTTGGCTTTTGCCTTTAGCGTTTATAAAACTTTATGCTGCTTTTATATAATTTTAAGCTGAAAGTAATATTTGATGGACTAAAATCACTTTATACTGCTAAAATAATTAAAAAAGTATAGTTAGCATTTATAATATAAAATATAAAAATAATGAGTAAACTATTTAAATTATAATTTTCGGAAACATGTCATTGTTGTTTATTTATTAACATCTGACTGCAAGGATTAATGTGTTCAAATGTACACTTCGCCAAAGCTGAGCATTGGCATAGAGTACACAGCCTCTCTAAACTCTTTGTTTCAATTTGTGCCTTGTGCATAACATTCGGTTCTTACCTACTGGACTTGCCATTTAGAATTAAAACAAATTCGATACATTATTTTACCAAAAGCAGTAAATCACATAAAAAGTTATTCATTTTCTCTATACCATATTTTTACAGTAGCAACACTTGTCTAACTCGTGGAATATCTCCGACAAATAAAATACACGATATTGGTGCGATAAAACAAATTTTATTGTTAGCTGTTAGCAATAATACACGATGTAACGTTGTTTCGTTTTAAGGCCTTTTTGCGATCTCAACTTTGATCCCTCTGTTTGGACATTTTTCGTGAAAGTAAATTTAGATACATGCTTAGTTGAGATTGGGATGCCGAGTCGAAAATAGAAATGAAAAAAGAGACAAGAAATAAATAATTCAGATACAGCTAAAACTATCAGACTGCAGCGCGATGATATTTTGATCAAGATATGTCAATTTCATAGTAACAATGTACGTCGAAAACTTGGTGCCTAGAAAATTTTGTTATTAAATATTGCATCTATTGACAATTTGGATTAATATGTAGCGCAATAGATATTATGGAAACAGCTTATGTGAAAGAGATAGCTATCATATGTTTTGAGACGAATATAAAAATGTCCTCATTGAGACATTTTTGAATCTTCAGTTTTTATGCGCCAGTACTCGTAATATATCTGCTTTTTCTCTGTATATAATATCATTTCTCCAGCAGTTTTATTGTAAAAATATTTTAATGAAGCTTTATCTTGTAAAGATTTTCTGCAGTGAGAGAGATTTTTAAAACTCATTAAAGATATATTGTGCTGTCAATAGTTCAACCAATAGTATCTTGCCTTATGCTGGAAATACAGTGGGTTCTTTTCTACAGGACCGTCGTTACAAGAGAGATCTGGTGAACAGGTCTATGGGTTACAAAAGCTGATAAACATTAAGCAGGCTGTATTATATTGCTGGTATAAAAAATACATTGACAGTCCTTGTCCAAATAAATTAACCGTAATTTCAGCCAGTGCGACGTTTGTATAAAAAATATAAATTGACAGTTCCTTTTTTAAAACCTTTTTAGGAGTCATATATAAAGAGATACAAGGCTTCCCCGCCTTCACGTCTTCCTAAATTGTCATAGCAATTCCAACTATTTTTATCAGCGATTTGAACCCAAACATAAATGTCCCATAAATATATTTAATAGTAAATAAATCCATAGAAATCGGTGGCCTATCTAATAACATTATAGTACCTCATACCGAAAGCAATTTTCCTACATCCGTTGGTCCCAAACATGTTTTCGTTCTGAGTAATAATTTCGGAGACATGATTTGTTGCCGCTGCTTGTTGTGAAGCTGAGTTTGATGGACGTGCGTTTAAATTAATATTTGTGTGCCAAGGTGGCATTATGTAGATCTGTCTAATCATTTTAACAGATGTGTGTCCTAGAAGGTTAAAAGAAAAGTAATTATTAAATACTCCGTTGAGAGATAAACGCTTTGTTCTGCGTAACTATAAAATAAAAGAAAGACACAAAAGCGCCTGTCTTTAAATACACGATTTACGTCTACACACAATGTCATGACATTAGTGGTATAGCGGTGGTGAATGTGACTGAGGATTTAGGTTTGATTGAAGATTAGGTTTCTCAATTAAGAAACTCTGAGTAGTGGCATGGAGTTTGGAACCTGGTGTGAAAGTGCCTGGTAACAACAATATATGTACTTGCCTCCTATTACGTAAGATCTAAAACCATAACTGACGAAATATTGGTGTACACCTTTGGCTACCCAACAATGGGGTGATATATATATAATTATACATAGATTGATCTTAAATATCATAATAATTATAATTTTTAATAAACATTACTATTAATCTGGGTAAACAAAATAAACCAACAGACTGCAATGCAGAGGGTCTCGGGTTCAAACCCACGTCACGCACCTCTGACTTTCGGAAGTTGCATGATTTATCGAAATTATGTGCTTATTGATTCACAATTATTGTCTTCTCCATGCCTCGGCGAGCACGTTAAGGCGTCGGTCCCGGCTGCCATGAACGTCTATGGCAGTCGTTATTGGGAAGTCAGTGCCCTATAATATCCTAACACAATGGTCTAGCCTTAGGGTATCGTTAGCCTTCGGGTTGCGGCGGTCAGGTGGCAGCCGCTCCGTGTAAAAACTGACATTCAGTCAAATCCGGTTAGACCAGAAAAGACGACCCTAAATGACTTGGGAATAATAAAGGCTAGGGAGAAGGACTATTAATCTGGGTTCCTGTTACCCTCCTGCTAAGCTAGAACGCTGGTGTTAGGAGTGTGTGCACGTCGACTATGCAATAGGCGGGGCTTGAACCCGCGACCACTCGTTTACTAATCTAATGCCTTATCCATTGAGCTTTACGTTATAACCATAATTCATACATTATGATTTATATATACAAAGATATGGATTCCCAAGTTGTAAGATATCAATTTAAAAGAAAAAGCAATTATATTAAAACACTTTCAAGCATATTTATAATGACATACACGCATTTACGTTGCACGTTTATACTGAAATTCAGCAATTAACATTAACAGCACCCAAGGGTAATATGCTATGTGAAGCTATTGTTAGCCCTATCACAAGGGGAGCTAAACTGCAACCCTAAAAAATTCAACATTAAGCATAAAAATTATCTCGATGACAAACAAAAGTCTGATGTCCCACAAAAGTATAAAAACCCATTGTACTGTTTAACTAATCTCCCAAGATATGGTTTCAAAGAGCCAATTAGGTCACATTTTAGTTCTGAAATACCAAAAAGAGAAACAAAGTATGCCATAATAGAATGAGAAAGGTCCCCAAAGCAATAACAGTCTTAATTATGTTAAAAATTACACCGAGCCAACTTTTCCGGTTGGTATCTTTGCCAGTTCGTTTGCTTTTACGGTAATGATAATTTCTCCGTACGAAACGACGCCCGCAATTTTTGCTCTAATATTGAAAATGAAGTTTAAAAAAGTATATTTTTATATTTAGTGCGTCCGTTCAACGGAAGATTAGTTTTAAATTTCTATTCCGTTATTTATGTTACTTGCCAGTAATATTATTATGAAAACGAGAAATAATTTGGTAGAATAATCTGGTTGGCGGTGTTAATTACATAAATGGTGCAGAAATTTAAGTAGGTAACTCGACATAGGCGGTGCGCTGAGTCTTGTAGGTTTAAACCCCACGCAAAACAAAAATTTCAGTAATTCATAAACAGTGTTTCTAAGTCCGTTATTTCAAAGATAAGTGACACAGGAATCTAGCCTAACACAGGCATTGGCTTTCTAAAGAATGAGACATACTTTTTTGAATATGAAAGGAAAGAGAAAATGCGAAATTTGCCTCTTTAAAAAACATGTGTTATATTGCTATGTAATACAATTTTCTTAAAATTTTGTAAATTTGTGTCATCATACATTTTAAAATATTAGTAAAACAAAAAACACTAAGACTTAAATAAGTCGCTCACAGCGTAAACTTGTGCGAAGATAAACATAAAACCGCCGTTATATTCCGAAGCCCAAAGGAAATCAGTGTGGTGATATCTGAAAACGTTAACAAAGTTCTTAAAGACGAAACTTTTCGAAGAAAGTAGACTAAAGATGTTAATATTAAAATCGATAAAAGGGATGGCTTCAGAGAGACTGATTTTGAAGTTGTGTTAATTTCCATCAGACGATTATCAAGTTTAAGTAACTTTTCTTTGGCAATGTCTGTTAATGCCGATAACTTGGACGGATTTAATGGCGTTGATCGCTTCGTGACGGTGAATGTTGAATTTGTAACTAGCACGTTCGTTCAATTATGGAATTGTTGACTCTGGGACATTTGTTGCGAGTGTAGACTTATTTAAGCTTTTTGTTTTGATGAGTGTTATTAACAAAATGTGTGTGCACTCTCATTGGCTAGGTGGTGTGTAGCGCGTGTTTGTTTTGTTTTAATTGAACTGTTTGTTTTGATGTATATGAAACATCGATAGCCTAATGGGACACTGCTGAACTGCCACAAAAAGATCTCTAGTTCGATCCCAACACTCGCTCTGATTTTTTTTATCACTCGCTTTAACGGTAAATGAAAATCCTGCATCTTTGAGAGTTTTTCATAATTTTCTCGAAGATATGTGAAGTCTGCCAACCCGCACTGAAACAGTATAGTGGACTAAAGCCTACCCTTATCATCTTTTGACTTACTACTGTGGGACAGTTTACATATAGGACTGATATATTATAATTATCCTACTAATATTATAAATGCAAAAGTTTGTGAGGATGAATGTATGTATGTATGTTTGTTACTCTTTCACGCAAAAACTACTGAACCGATTGCGATGAAACTTGGTATGTAGATAGCTGGAGACCTGGATTCACACATACATACTACTTTTTATCCCGATATGCCCGCGGGAACGGGAATAAAGCGGGTGAAACCGCGGGAAAAAACTAGTTATATATATGCTATCAAATATGTCACACGTAAAGTATTCTTTATATGCGATATGTGATTCTTAAAGCATACGCACATACATAGCAGCAGCTATTCTCAAAGGGGTAGGCAGAGGTGAATAGACGTGCCCAGAAGACTGGCAGCACCGCCACGTTGAATAACAAAACTTATATTTTGCTCAATAAAATATCAGCTCTCTGGTTACGCGAAGCATCGATTAACCTCTTAACCTTACAACTAACCCGCCTAGCATTTAGACCGCCTAGCCCCAGCGTTTCGACACAAAAGAAATAAATCTTTCTTAGTGGGAGAATCGAACCCAAGACCTTATGCATAGCAGTCGCATTGACTCTCCTTTCCCTTCAACATATATCTTTATGCTATTGTTCAGTTGAAGGCAATATATTTCTGAATTTGTTTTTAAACTCCTCTCCCTCACTAGCAAATAATTCCTGCATCGGAGGTGACGTAAGAAAAATTCAAACAATGGAGTCACAAAGACTATCCAGATTTGGAACAACCATTTGTGGATGAGACAAATTTTTGACCCACATGTGAGATTCGAAAACACAACATCCGACATAATGCCAGTGGCTACGCCATACATGTGTTCAATAAATATCGGGATATTTATATATGACTAGATTTTGCCAACGGCTTTGCTTGCGTGTGGATAGATTTTGACAATAAATTTCTATCGCCCGGGTCGGTACTTTTTCCTGGATGAAAGGTACCCTTTGCCCTTTTCTGTTCTCCTGACATCATGTATGCAAAATTTTATGATGCTCGATCACGTCGTTAAGGCGTGATAGCGTTACAAACAAACAAAACATTCGCATTTATAATATTAGTTAGGACTACAGCTTTTCTTAAAACATTTTATTTTGACTAGTTTCTATTATAAAACGAATCGTTTATTAAAGACTTAAAAATGGAGAAGCGATAAAACTTACAACAATATACAAGGAACGTTTGGCAGTTCAATTTGTTCGCTTAGTGTAAGATGTTCAACAATGGCCACAAGTCGAGAACAGGTATAGCCAACTTGTATAAATTAAGTTGCCAACTTAAATTGACTCCGCTATCAGTACTCCGGTAAAGGTAGCGGCACATGATCGGAGACATGATAATATTTATAATGTTTAGTGGCAACACTTTAGTGAGAGAAGAACAGAATCCTTCAAAAACTAATATTATAAATGCGAATGTGAGTTTGGTTGTTTTTTAAGTTTGCACTCTTTAAGAACTTGGCCGATTATTATGAAATTTCGCATACACGTGTCATAGTTCAAAATACGACATAGGGTACTTTTCATCAAGAAAATAGTTACAGTACTCGAAGGAGTGAAGCCGCGGGCAAAAGCTATTATTTATTAGATACGTAGTCTCGGATGTCAAGCACCGGTAGTCGATCCTCAGGTCTGAGTTTGCCTGTCAAGGACTTCAAGGAGTTCTGCAAGGAGTCTAAAGCTGTTCACAGTAGACGATAATAGCCTTGGCCGTAATTGCATGGGGTCTAAACAAACTGTAAAATGGAGGGTAATACAAGTCTACCCTTTCGGGGATAGAGGCGTGAGACTCTCGGAGAGGCAGGCGAAGACTACAGATTTCCAATTGCTACAGTCCTAGCAAACTTTTCTTGCTTTAGTTCATCTCATCATATTATTTTGTAAATACGCTAGTCTATTAGAGTACTCTTGACTTTGCCATTCTGCAGAATGTTTCTATGGTGGTTAGAGTACGAGTGTTGCCTTTAAAACGGTTAGACTCACATGTGGCCCACAAAAGGATAGCAACGATGACCACTCATATAACGAAGCCCCGACATACACTAATCAGGTTTATTCTAGCCATCGCTAAGGTACAAACCCAAACAGACTTCCAAGTTTATGGCGATGATACATAAAACACCTCCACCTGAATAATAATAATAATAATAATGTGTTTTTTATAATTATATATTTAAAATATAATTATTATTGAAATATGTGTCAATAAATAGAATAATAATAATAAAACTGCCCACCAGGCTATACAATAGTGTACTTCCTGCAATTAAAATTTTTAAACTTTTTTTTTCCTTTATTTCTATTACTTTTTGTTAATTACTTATGCTATGATATGCGATGTTATATTTTTATTTTAATTATATTTAATGTGATACGAAATATTAGCATCCGTACACTTACGAAAGGAATCTAGTTGAAGACCAGTGCCAGATGACCTATTCTTATATGCTGAACTAGGTACCATTTGGCAAACATTATTTATTTTATATTGTATTTAATCTGTTCATGTTGTTTTTGGCCAAATTTATTTATTTTCTTCTTTCTATCTAGCGCTATGCTAACACGAACCCCTAGTCACTACAGAATCACAACTCAAGATACCTAAGAAAGTACTAAAGTAAAATATTTACTTAATATACATATTTGTCAGCGTTCCCCTCAGTTTGCAGCCAGTCTACACCCGCCTTACTCATAGTCAAAGTTCGATATTGTGCGGAACAAACATTGTTCTAACGTTGACTTGAATAATTGTTAGTTTGCCGTCCTTTGTGGGACATAGTTGAGGTAGACAAATCTAATCGATTGACGCCCAAAATGTAAAACTACTTGAATACCGCTTCTCGTCAAACACTTATGCAGGCGTTTTCTTTCTGCAATGTTTCTTTTTGGCTTGTCTTGACCAGTTGTCCATAAAAAGTGACTGAAGACATAGTTACATTAAAACGACCTACAGAGAAAATTAATCTGTCGTTATCAACATGTAATCAACAACTTACCAATAATAGAAGCACATTTGCCACCTTCTATAAGAGTCTACCTCTAATACGCACAGCGAAATTTTCACTTACATCTGTGATTTCGCTTAAAAGTTACACATGAGATACCTATACCTCTACCCTATCGAAGATCGCAGCCAAGCCACCTAATTTGGCGTACCTGGGATGAGTAGACTTTCCAGGCTGATTAACACGATGTGCTGTGATTGAAGTGCAATGTAATTATGCGGTAGCCAAACACTACTCAAAGGGTCGGCAACTTACAAGTAGCACTCTTGTAGCAAGTATCCATAAGCTACGTCATCCGCAACCCATCAGGAGTTATATACTAGTTTGTAGCCTTATTAATCTGTCAATTGTTGGAATGACAGACATATTTACTAAAAGCTATTTTGTCTTGATGTCTTGGCAAGAGAGCGTCAAGCATTATATTTTTATCCAATTAAAGATACCCACATATAAGTGTCTTAATTGGCAGGGGTAATTCCATGCAATTTCTTTCTTTTCTGCCCTGAATAGTGACGTCAGAGCTAAACAAAATTAATAATAATAATATTGATTTGCAAAAAACAGATATACAATGTGACACACTATTATATGTACAGTTGAAGAAATAATATAGTTGTTACAAATTACGTGTTGACTCCAACACCTTTGCTAAGTTGTTACAGCCACTTGTATTAAAGGTGTTGGGCCCGACCCTTGGGAGAACTCTCTCTTCTCGCTCTTCTTATTACATTTCTTTTTTTGTTTGTACATAAATGATAAAACAAAAAAGAAACAAAGAAGCGTACGTGTTAATCAATAAATATTTAGATAAGTGTGTGTTTGTAATTTGGCAAACAAAAATTTATTTTTATTTTATATGTCTTATTTTGTACAACAACAAATATGTAAAATACACATATGTTTCTTCCTCCAAAACTCAATCAATTTTAAAAGATTTTCATAAAATATATTTAAAGATATTTTAGCTTAAGTCTGTTTATCTTTATTTATCGTAGATATTATATTTATTGAATTATTTACTGGTTGTCTGAAAAGAACAGCACATTTTTTTGCATAATTTGAATTATCAAAAGAGGCAAAAATTATTGACATGGCAGTACTGGATCTAGATTAAACCCCAATTTTTTGGTGTTTTAGTGTCGTTATTCACAGAGAAAATAGGTCATAATGATTGTATGGAGTATACACTGCTCGCATTATCTCTTAAGCAACGATGCAACCATACTGCTGCAAATTGTCACACAACAAAACTAACCCATTATTGCAAATAAGTAAACAAAACAAGATATTTAAAGCAAAACTTATCTATTAACGGGCAATCGAAGCACGATCATTAGTGACCATCTGTGACAAGCCGGCGACCACAAAAACGTCGTTACACCACCGATCGTATCTAAAGGGCCACGTGCCAAATTCGCACAGTTTTAAACTTAATTTCCTGGCCGCAATGATCTTGGCACAGTATAACATACTTAACATGGTATCTAAAACTGATACTGCGATAGTCGGCACAGATACAATGAAATCGGTACTTACTTAATTATGCTAAAACTGGAAATCGGTAATTAGATTGCTCTTGTAATGAGGTTGGACCAAGCGGCGATCACACAAGTCGATTCGTGAAATTTCTGTAATGTTAATTTTGTAACATTTATACACACGGTTCTGTATGTCCCAGAGGTAGGCAGAGATGGATCATGCTTACATTTCGCCAGTATCTTGTAAAATCTTACATGAATATTAGCTTCCATAAGTCACTATGACAGACTCCAATGGAAGACCAGAGCCTGATCCTTGGGATCAGGCAAATATTGAACTATAGTCCTAGTTGCTGTAGTTGTGGGATGCATGTATCTCAAGATGTTAATTGGTTATGTTGTTTTTAATTTTTTACCTTTTTATTTCATTTTTCCTTATACACAATGTGTCTATCTGATAACTGTATAGCAATAAAGATTTCTTTCTTCCTTTCATTCTGATAGGGATGCCCCCTATCAGTTCCCCTATTTCTGTTCACGGGCATGATTCCAGACGCCATGTTGCTACTGAGACTAAACCTGGAATATAGCCTGGGATATTACGATAACTAACAAAGGTAAGTCCAATCTCATGGGGACCAACGAGGTTATTTATAAACTTTAAATAATTTACTATGACGCAACTAACGAATTAAATATTACAATGCGAAACATTTCACACTTGAAAAAGATTTATGCCTCGTCCATATGCCTTATTAGAAGAAACTAACAAAGCGCCCCTCATGATTCTGCGTTAAAAGTAAATATTCCCACAAATTTTTAGAGGCTAATTGTTATTCTCTATGTAATACACACTAAATTAAGATAACAAGATACATAACATAAGTGTTCGTCAATACATTTGTCATATTTGTTTCATTGATATAGGATCAATGAAACAAATATGACAAATGTATTGTCGAACTGATGATCATGCGCTCGAGTCTGTCACTCAACATGAATATTACTTTCGTCTCCAGAGGAAACGCGCGCTCGGTATTACGTATTCTGTAGATCTTTGTGTTAGTTTATCTGCTGTCGTTGCCTTAAGCGAACCTTTACTTTATATGTTACTACATTTCACCCGTGGCTTTGTTCACGTAAATGTAGGTTAGGTTAATAGCAGTATTTTGTTCTGGGTGAAAGTTACACTATGTACTTTTATGTTCCCCTGACAACGTGTATGCGGCATTTTATGACGATGGGAGAAATAGTAAAGACCTGAAAGCGTAACAAACAAACAAACTCACATTCGCATTTAGAATATTAGTTACGAGTTAGGGTGTGTTTCCACTGACGCGGAGCTGGGCGGAGTGGAAAGGAGCGGTCCATGAACTGGCCAATCACAGTGCTTGATATCTCCACTCCGCATCAGTGGAAACAGTGCAAGGGGAGCGGAGCGGCGCTAAGCGGACTTTCAAATAAAATATATGAACATGCGGCCCCGAGCCGGATAGAACGGAGTCAAGCAGGCTGTGGTGCCGAGCGGAGCGCACGAAACGGACGATAGCGAGACGGTGCGGCGCCGGATAGTATAGACTGGTCAGGAAAGGACTCGTGCGCTGCATTTTAGTTTAATTAGCGACATACATTCTGCAATTGGTGTCTTTCTTCTGTAACTATAGTCTGAGTAGACAGTGTAATTCAAGAATTGTTTTTCGTGATACTCTATAAAAAATTTCAAATATTTCATCATCACATGGTTGAAAGAAAGTGAAAAATTCCCTGTGTTCAGAATGTTATTTTATATGGTCTCGTATCCAGAATCTATGTTTTATTTTTCTATCTAAATAATATGCAGCAATCAGTTCTACTTTATCTGCTTCCGAATCTTCATCTTCTAGTAGAGAAAGATATGAAAGCGCTGCTTTTTCTTTACCGACAACATGACGTATGATCGCTCCAAGAGATTGAATTTGACTGATGACTTTTAAACACGGCTCATTGCAGCTCTGATCTGCTCAGCTCCACTTTACCCTACTCCGCCCCGCTCCGTTTTGCTCCGCCACGCTCTGCCACGCTCCGCTATGCTCCGCTTAACGGAAGCACTTGCCACTTTTCACTGCTCTTCTCCGCTCCACTCCGTCCAGCTCCGCGTCAGTGGAAACGCACCCTTAGGATTAGGATGTTGTAGTATATAAGGCTTGAGATTTCAAACGCAACACTATCGAGTTTTAAAAGTTTATTATAAGCCACAGAGCACAGATGTACAGCTATAGTAATACAGAAATACAGAAGAGAGAACGAAGACTTAGGATGAAGATATGTGAAGTTAATAGAATTGAACAGATAGTCTAGATTATAGAAGATATACATAAGAACTAGCGATTATATCGGAAGACAATTGAACGTGCTTTCGCCGTCGGATTAGGTGAGGCACTGGCGAGCGCGACCGAGCGTTAGCGGGGCGGCTGGCTCGCGCCGCGACCGGTAGGTGCGTGGGCGCAGGCGGCGAAGTACACAACCGACGCGCTTGTTTATAGTGCAGCCCTTCATGCGACCAATATGTGTGGACGTTTTGCTAGAGCTGCCACAATGTGCTATAACTAGCTTTGTCAAAAGCATTTTTAAGAATAATACACGTCATATGTCCGTTCATGTTGACAGTACATTCGCAGCTCTGACTAAGATATGAAGCTAAATGTAAAGAAAAAATAAAGTTTAAAAAAGCTTTCCCATAAAATTTATATAGTTTATGTCACCCGGACCATTAGGTACGCGGTTACAAATCTATTGACACCTCATTCATTAAAATCGGTTCAGTAGTGTAGGCGCTACGGTGGAACATACAAACATACATACCCGGACTGCCAAAATCATTACCCTTCGTCATTACCCTTTGGCTTCACCGTAGTCGGGTAAACACTATACCCACGTCATTCATTCGTGCGAAATAGCTTCTAAATACTGCAGTAATATTAAACCGCACATAGAATCGGATTGTTCGAAGCCGTCAAATCTATTTTTGGCAAAATATTTTGATACCTCCCGGCAAACGAGACCGTGAGGTTTTTCCTACAAAACGAGGATTGTTTTCACACCGTAGTGTAAGAATTTAGGATAAATATAAAGTAAAACATTAATCATAATACATAAATAAATCCCAACCTTATTATAACCTACTATGCATATTCATTGAAATTATAGTATCCCAGGAAGTGATTCCATAACTGCATATTCTAAGGTTGGACTTGATAACTGAATTTTCGAGAAAACTAACTTACCATATCGAAAATCATGAAATGTCACAACAACAAGTCTTGGCTCTCTCGGCTATCATAGCCGGGAGAATTTTGGAATGAGCACGATTTTTATTAAGTTAAAGACCACGTGGCCATCTTATATTATTATCTTATGTTATGTATGGGGGCCAGTCAGTACAGACCGGCGACACTTCAACCCATTGGGATCTTTTGTGTCGGTCCCAAGATTTATCCCTTAGCTATCTCCCTATGAATGTACTGCATCAGTCGTAGCGTACACTTCAGAGGGAGAAGCCTGAAGTCCTCAGGGTTTGGATATGCCAATCCCATCAGACCCATCCTCAATCCAGCCAACGCGTCGCATTCACATAGTAGGTGCAATATGGACTCATCCTGTTAACCACAGGCTCTGCAGATCGAATTGTGTGCCAATCTCAATCTGCACAGGAAGTCGTTGGTGCCAAAATGGCCAGTGAACGCTCCTGTGAGCAGGCGTATTTGGCTCTTGTTATACCCGCAGAACTTCCGGGTGAAGCCTGTGGCTCTATTTGCAATGAATTTTTTGGAGTGTTCCAGACCCCTCAGGGCCTTCCACTCTAGCCTGTGTTTGTCATTGCCATATGCATTCAAAGCTGCCTTGACGGTGCTCTCAGAGAGTCCCACGAATGGCTCGGGGCCCAGAAACAGTTGCTTCGAGCCCTTTCTGACTAATTCATCAGCATCCTCATTGTCCTGCACCCCTGCATGCCCCGGAACCCACACCAGTCTGACTGTGTTCTTCCTGCCAAGTGGCCATCTTACTCCTGTAACAAGGTGGTAGTACCCCGGCCAGCCCTACGAAGCGCAGTAACGGTGCAAGATTAGTAACCCTGTTACAGTGTTTCATATATGTGCATATTTATATGTGAGTATACGTTCTTACACCACCTCCTCTGAACTTAATCTTGTATTAAAAACTCGCTTACGTATGGTATATAAACCTAAAGGGTAAGATGGGTTTGAAAAAACAAAGCTCTTGATTTCATCTTTTTCCCTAGATTTGCAACGAGCGAGGAATACCTTAAGTAATATTTCAAGAGAGCCTATGCTTGATTTTCCATGTGTTAACACTTACTGCAAATTATTGTAATGTTAATTAAGCTACTGATTCTACTGTGTAACTAATGTGTTACTAGGAAGCTGCGCTATCTCTAAATACTTAGTTAAGTTTAATGCCAGAATTTATATCCCTCTAGCACAGTACTTTTCTTCTGGATGAAAGGTACTCTATGTCCTTTTCTGTACCCCTGACAACACGTGTGCGAAATTTCACGATTATTGATCGCTTAGTTAAGACATGAAAGCGTAACAAACAAACAAACTCACATTACTATTAATAACTAGCGACCCGCCCCGGCTTCGCACGGGTAGTACTACCTTAACAAATTATGCACCTAAACCTTCCCCATGAATCACTCTGTCTATTGGTGTACACCGCATGAAAATCCGTTCAGTAGTTTTTGAGTTTATCGCGAACAGACAGACAGACAGACAGATGCGACGGGGGACTTTGTTATATATGTAGTGATATTAGTTGGGATTAGGACTTTTGCGCGCGGCATCACATCTTTTACATCAATAAAAAGTAGCCTATATCCTTATCCAGATTTTAAAATATCTCTGTACCAAATTTCATCCTTATCGGTTGAGTGGTTTAGCCGTGAAGAACAAAGAGACAGAGAAACAGACAGACCAGTTACTTTCGAATTTATAATATTATTTTTATATTAGTAAAGTAAGGATTAGGACGTAAAACAAAACCTTTAAAAATCACAGAAATAAAAATTTTTGCTTAAAATCACAATAAGGCTGCAGGTTTATATTATTCAGTGTTAAAATGTCATGTACTGCATTTATGATTTCATTTATGCGTCACATGGAAACATTTAAGGTACCACGTAAGGAAAGACAACATCTAGATTAATGATAAAGTCTTAATTTAGAAGTCCGACTGGCGGCTACAATCTCCAACAATGTATGCAATGCAATTTATACATACATACATTGTACGTACTGTGCACCAGTTGATTTAATATTATGCTGAACCGCGGTCCGTCCATCCATTTTTGAGGGAATAGTAATAGTAAGTTAGTAAGTCAAATCAGTGTTTATACTAGCCGCTCTCGGAGCGTTCACGCTGTTAGTCTTATAAGACACTTCGGAATTAACGGCAGTGAATCTTTTACATATTTTGACTTAATTTTAATAACGAACACGAATAGTAAATAGCAATACCTTATGACTGATTGACACAGTAGAAAAAGCGGTTGCCTCACATCTGAGACACTAGTTGTTGTAGATTTGATTGTGATCACACAATATTTATTCGGTATAGGTCACAAAAGAAAATGTGCGTGGCACAATTTCTCGCCCGCTTAGGCAGAATTTCTTCCTTTATTTTGGAGGGACATCACACCTGCTTTTTCTTACAACCTAAGAATAGAATTCAACTCAAAAACCTAAGTTTGTGTGTAGGTCGTCACCGTTTAGAGCCCAGCTCTGTCTTAGAAGATATTCTAAGTTCTATAGAACTTTAAATCTAAGTACAAATGCACGATTGGCATAGTGCTTAATAAATGATCGCCACGCCACTGCCATTGCGCCAAGTGTTATGCGTTCGTCGTAACAAAACTTTATGTGATCCACAAATGGTTGTTCCGAGTCTGAGTGGTATTTGTGTCCGTTGTTTGAATGTTTGTAAAGTGCACCGCGACACAGGAAATACCTATAACGCGGGCGATTAATACACTATCCATAGAACTCTGTTCAGTAGAACTAAAGATCGACAGCTTTACTTATAAAAAATTGCTAACTAACACTTAGCTACATCTCAACTTGATAGCTTTTAATCAATGATTTACCTTTGATCACCCACCCGCTGCTATTACTTAACCAATATTCAACTAAAAACGAACCTGATGTAGTTAAGCGACTTTTTTCTGATTGGTCGCTAATTAATAACTACCTCTTAAATATTTGAGAGAGGATTAGTTAGAGCTAATTATTATATAATGCGATTCATAACTGATAAAACAGACAAATTGTAAACGCAGACAAAGTTACAAGCAAATGCTAGTAGTTATAATATTAATGTAAACTACAATTTATATAATCCACTATAAATTGTTATTTACGTTATTCCTAATGTAATATCCATAATCTGATTTGATGGAAAACGTTTTATTATGATATTAAAACTAAACTAATATTAAGCGATAACACTTATTTGAATTTTAACTAATAATTTTTTATTATTTCTGAACTGACGAATGGCGTTCTGGTATATGTGTTCGCCTCGCCATACTGCCCACGCCGAGTGTTGTATGTTCGAATCCGCATGCGACAAAATTTGCCCAAATCTGGGATATTTGATGTCCGTTATTTGAATGCTTATAAAATACTCCGGGTTATAGGAATACTGGTTATTGTACCTGTTTCCTGTATCTGCGGGAGTAGCTCTAGTAGTAAAAAAATATAGAAATAGATATAATTAGTATAGTGTATTAAACTGTCCCACTGTTGGGCACGGGTTTGTTTTCAGAATGAGAAAGAAAAGGGTTAGGCCATAGTACACCACGCGCATTTTATACACGTTCGAAAACTCTATGGATGACTCAAACATGCAGGTTTCCTCACGATGATTTTCCTTCACCGTTAAAGCAAGCGATAATTAACTATTTAATATGCACATAACTTCGAAAATTCAGAAATGCCCACCTTGGGATCGAACTCGAGACCTCTGCGTGGCAGTCCAACGGTTTCCCACTAGGCTATCGCTAGGGGTTAAAGTATGAAATTGCCAATTTGTACTGAAAAATAAAACTCGTTTTTTTCTAAGATGTACCATATTTCTTTAATCGAAATATCTACCCTCATTATCTATAGATTGCTGCCATCTAAACGGAAGTTAATTTATGCCTTTACGATAGAACACTGGGGATCTAGATTCGACAAACTGTGTGAAAGAATTTGTACTGCAGGACGCAGTACAAAATGCTTTCACACAATTTGTCAAGAATGGAAGAATGGAAGCGGAAGATTTTTTTTTATCAATTCGTATATTGCCCAAGTCACGAAAAAATTGTAGTCCGTTGGAGCAATGTCTGGCGAGTATGGAGGATGACGTATGGTTACTAACTGCAGCTCCTGTAGAGTTACAACGGTTTCTCGTGCAGTGTGAGGTCTTGCGTTATCATGAAGCAATTATGGTGATAATCAATACACGAGTCGGGGCTATTTCATTGCCAGTTTCACCATCATTGTTCGAAGTTCGGCACAGTAAACATCTGTTTTTTTTTGCCTAAACAGCGTTGAGAAGGCTATAGTAAATAACACCATGAAGAGACCACCAAACAGTTACCATTATCATTTTATTGGTAAGCTTTGCTTTAGGGCACTGTTGCGGCATTTGACCTGAGGTCAACCATTGCATTTTTCACTTACAGTTATCGTAAATAATCCACTTTTCATCATTTCATGTCACAATTCGATCCAATATTCCATCATTTCTGTACCCATTCAACAAGGCAACACAAGTTTCAAAACGCATTTCTTTCTGCAGATTAGTTAAATCATGACGCACCCATTTTTCATATTAATTTGATTTGATGATTATTGATTTGATACAAATGAGCCAATATTATAGGTAGGGTAACGTTAAACCATGCCGCTAATTCCTGGGTAGTTTGACTCGGATCGGCTTCCACCATCTCCTTCAATTCAACGTTATTCACCTGTGTGGTCTTCCACATGGTTCATTCTTCAAGTGGAAGTTTCCATTAGCAGTCTCCTTTCCAAACGCAGCGTTGATAATTGCAAGCCGTTTTTGCCGCGTTAGTTCCGCGTCGGAACTCGTATTCAAAAATGACTCGGCTTTTCGAATTATCCATCTTTCCCGTCTAAGCTGCATAAAAAAAACAATTATAAGTCGAAAATCGAATGTTGCATATTTTTTTAAATAAAAATCTTTTAGATATCATGTGAAAAAAGTTTCACTCGAAAATCTCACACCATGATGGTTTTATATTAATTCAAAGTATCTTTTACTATACCACGGCAACTTCATACTTTAACCTCTATTATTTGTATAGATTAGTAGTTATAGCTTAGTCTTTTATCTCTAGTAGTATAAAAAGAAAAATCAATATAACTATAAATCGAGATGTTCGGACGGACAAAATGCTTGCTTACCACAATAGATGTCTTCACGTTGAGATTTGTGATACTAAAAAAAAATTGTTATATCCGTGGCATGCATCACCATTTTTGTTAAATACAGATTATAAGTATGTATATTTTACTTATCTATACAGATATTATAAAGCTGAAGAGTTTGTTTGTTTGTTTTGTTGATTGAACGCGCTAATCTCTGGAACCATTGATTCAAATTGCAAAATTATTTTAGTGTTGGATAGCCCATTTATCGAGGAAGGCTGTAGGCTATATAACATCACGCTATGACCAATAAGAGCGGAGAATCAATGAAAAATGTTGCAAAAACGAGGAAAATTCTCTTATGTTATGCAGACGAAGTTGTGCGGGTCAGCTAGTATATTATATGATTCCCGCTGGTATATCCTCGAAGGAGTAGCTAATGTATGTTCAATACGCCTGTTATATACACTGTTTCGGTCGCCCATAATAGTAAGAAAACCTAGTGTCGTCTACCAAGCACATTGCCACTTTCTGTGCTAGTGTTACATATCTACATACATACATAGATTCATCCCTGTTTCCTAGAGGGGTAGGCAGAGACTAAGGATTTCCATTTGCTACGATCCTAACACACTTCCCTAGCTTCATTCACTGTCATCACATTCCTCATACACGCTCGTCAGTTTAAGGTGCTTTTAACCTGGCGTTTGTCTAGAACGTCTTCGATCTGGTCAAAAAACGTTCGCCTAGGTCTGCCTCTTACCGGGGGGGCCTGCTATGGATGAATCTTTTTAGACTCCCAACAGGCCCCCCCCATTGGGTGAGAGAGGGAACACCCCAGGTTTTTTTAGTGGGTATCCCAGCACTAGGTCTGCCTCTTACGACACACTAGCTTTATAAAATTTCTTAGTCAGTGTTTTCTCGTCCATTCTAGTGTTAAGAAACAGAAAAACCAATAAATTTTGCCCGACCAAAATATCGGATCTGCAACCTCATGATTGCATACAAACATAAAGATAAACTAATGCCACGGCATTCAGACATGAAATACGTATTAAATTTTAGCTGTTATTTTATGGATTTAAATCCTATGTCGCGGGAATATTACAAATATTAAAACGATGGACACAATAAACACCCAGACACAACAACTATATGTGGAATACACAAATTTTTGGCCCGTTTCGGGATCAAACCCATAACACTAGGCGCGTTGGCAGTGAGGTGAAGCAGTCCTTTTGTTATACGTATTCTAAATTAGAATTAATGGATTAGGACATGCGCGTGCGCTTGCTTCTAGCATATATTCAATTCCATATCTTAATCGCTAATTCGTAACTATTACATATTTATCAATATAGAACTCATTTTCGCCAAACAACCATAACTAATAGTAATGTAATGGAAAAATTAACGGTCATTAACTAAATGCCTTTGTTATCCTTCTTACATTAACATACATTATATTATTCGTACTCAATAATATGTTAAAGGTTCTTTATATAATTTTTTATTTTTGACAATTCAGTCTAATATTCATAATACCTAAAACTTTTACCTAAAACCCTTAGACGGGCCCTGTATCAAAATGTGTTGGGAGGCCCAAAAGAAGGGTAAAGTTTCTATGAAAGAAACAAAAAATTCTCAAATTGAATTAAAACGACGGAATTAATATTCTGAATTTCAGATTTTAAGCATATTTTCAAAGCAATTAATTGTTCATACAGATCAACTGATGTCTTAACTGTATTTAGCAAACAGTTTACCGCCTTCCTTCTTTATTATTTCGTTTAAAAAAGTTAAGAGTTTCTCTGGTTGTAACACTTCGAAGGTATATTACTCAGGTCACAGAGGCTCTGAAATCTTTGTTATGGCCCAGTAATTATTCTCAAAAATATTATTATTCTATAAAAGATTATGGATACAATTTTACAAGTTTTGCGTACACACTTTTGGGGCCCCATTGATACGGCAGATATGGCGGTAGCTACGCCCCTGCTAATACTAGCCAGACATGACATGACAGATATTCCGCCCGAACGGAGGCTTAAAATAAAAAACAAACTAGCCTCATCTCAGGCTTCAATTGAGAGTCTAAACAATCCAAGAATAGGATAAAAGCGGTTCAGCCCTTCAGTTGTTTTCCGCTACAATTTAGTGAAGTGTTCTACACTACACAATATAGTGCACTTGTATTTTAAAACAAGAAATAAGACCAATAAAACCAGGGACGTTTTAATACAAAATAATATATCCCCAAAAATTACTTTAACAAAATTATTAAATAAGTACATACTTACCTAAAAAATTATATGACTAAATTATTCATAATAAATTTTACGAAAAGTAAGTTTATCCTTTTAATATTGTACATATAAGTAAAAGATTGTTAGGTTGTTTGGATATAGGCATAAAATTACAAAGACACCAGATCATTATAATTAACTTATAAATTTATATAACGATCAACATCCAAAACAATATTTCCCACTTTAAGAGAAATACTTTCCGTACTATTGATGAATCCTTCTGTCGCAGGAGACTTAACAAACAAATTCTTCTCCCTAGCCTTTACTTTTCCCAAGTCACTTGGGGTCGGCTTTTCTTGTCTAACCGAATTTGACTGGATATCAGTTTTTACACGGAACTGCTGCCACCTGACCTCCGCAACCCGAAGGCTAACGATACCCTAAGGCTAGACCACTGTCAGGATATTATAGGGCACTGACTTCCCAATAACGACTGCCATAGATGTTCATGGCAGCCGGGACCGACGGCTTAACGTGCTCTCCAAGGCACGGAACAGGCGATAATTGTCAATCAATACGCACATAATTTCGAAAGTCATATAACTTCCGAAAGTCAGAGGTGCGCGACGTGGGTTCGAACCCGAGACCCTCTGCATTGCAGTCTATTGGTCTCTCCACTGAGCTACCGCTGCTTAACAAACAAATTATCAACAGATATAATATATACCCAGATTTAAAACAATAATTTGTGTATCACATAAATTATTGTAATGCACGGGATTCGAATTCTTAATACTCGATGTAGCAGCAGCGGCGAAGCGAGTGCTTGCTTGCTGTGCTATTCAAACATAATATAAAAAAATAATCGTAAAGCACGGAACGCTAATTATGATTCACAATTAGTACAATGATAACAAGTAGGCAATATAAGTTCGCACTTTTGCATCGACCAGTCATCAGGATAGCCGCTGTTTCAACTAACTGATCTACTTTAAACATCTCTTTGACTGAAAATACTTTGCTGAACTCCGCTAGGATGAAATTTTACACTATTACTTTCTTACTGGCAGCTGTGATTCTTGGAGAGTGTGGTCATACTTTCCTCGGCACAAATGTGATGCGGCTCCCTGTGTTGCATAAGTTCGCGAAGTATCCGGCTCATTCGTTTAAGAAGACGATTGAGTACATAAACTTTACGCTTCCACCTTATGACATCTATGGAAGATCACATGGACGGACTATTCAGGTAAATTATTTGATAATAATTAATGTTACAATAGTAGTTGACTGCACGGTTGTCATTGGTCAAGGTGGTCGCCTCGCCATTACCATTGTGCCGAATGATGTGGGTCTGAATCCCACACGGGACAAAACTTTGTGTGATCCACAAATGGTTGTTCGGAGTCTGGATGTCCTTTGTGTCCGTTGTTTGAATGTTTGTAAAGTGGAGTATAGTTATTTTTTTTTTAATAGATATATAAAATTAAAATAATTTTGATAAACGACGGTAGCTTCATCACTCGGGGGATTTGTGATTCCAATCTCACCCATTGCTCTATTAACGTATAAGCACTCTATTTTAGCATAAGAATTTAGATTGAAAAGAAAACAAGTATTCTAGACTTTCAGGTGAAATATTTGTACTGTTACTGAATATTGACAATTACTGCGTCTTTACTGTCCTGTAATTTAATTTTATTAGGATTATAATTTTGAAATATCAAAATCATTGCATCTTTGAATAAGTTATCGTTATCGAAATAACGTGACTTATATTTAAAATGACTGGCGATATTATTATAAAAAGGTTTCTGTCCTTCGTCAATATTTAAATCATATATTAGCAAAATTAAAACCATACCATTAAAACGTAACAATCAAGCAGATGCACTTTTGCAAATAGTTTATTTTTTATATAAAAATTTAGCCTGAATTGACTTGAAACTTTTATACAACGTTGCATTTACATTCGAGACTGTTTTTATATATTTTAGCCCAAAGTTCTCATGGGAATGGGGAATTCAAAATATTAGACTTAGCCACTGTAAAACGTGACTGAGTTGCGTTTTACATACATATATCTTTTGAGGCATAAGTCTACTTTACTTGATTGTTGATATTTAATATTTTCAGGGCATTCTGGCATATGACATGAAGCACTCCGGTGCATCGCTCAACGTAACTCAAGGAGGTCTTGGCCAAACCTATGCCACACTTCGGCTGAAGAGCGATCGGGCCGCTGAGATGGAGTTCGACCTTTATATCTATGCGTAAAATTCTTCCGTAATCATCATATCAGCCAAAATACGTCATCTGCTAAACGGCCCACCCGCAAAGATCTCTATAGCAATCGATCCTTTTGCAGCCAAAGCTTCCTTGCCGTCTTGGTCAGCACGTAGGTCCACCTAACAAAGAAGCATCCTAGACTGTTTCCAAATCTATGTTCATCCACAATAATTAACATTTAATATAAAATTTAAATTTAGCAAAAAATAATAAATAATTGATGTTTTATAACTGCGTGTTATAATTTGCAGCCTATATTGAGTACGGAACTATATCGTTTTCTTTTTCTACGTCACCACCTTTAAATATAAATAACGATCTTGTTGGTACCTATGTTAATACTAGTTGCATTTACTATATCGTTATAAAGTAGGTCAGTACTTATTTAGGGTACTGCAGGCTTTTGCAAAGGTAAGACTCTCTGAACGTTCCAATGACAAGTAGAGAATACTAATACTTTTGGTTTTATATGCGACTTTTTAGAAAACATTCCGACGCCTACCTCACTTTCGCAACGGTAGTGAATGCCTACTGTGCATGCGATCTTGGTTTCTATTCTGGAGTTGGGAAAGTGATATTGCATTTTCGTTAGTAATGTTTAGTAGCCGCATGGTGTGTAGCACTGTGCCTTTTAGAAGACAATAGACTCGAATCCCATGGACCTCCAACCTTATATCTTTGTTCTGTGCTAAAACCTTAGCAGAATAAATGTAGTCATAATCCACCTCTGCCCATAGATACTTTATAGAAGTAAGACTGTGCGTATGTATTCTGCAAACATAGCATGTTTTTTACTAGAATATGAGTACTGTTACAATTCGGTGTAAATAATACCTGCGAGCGTCGCGTCTATCGGCCTGTCACACGGTATCAGGTAGAAGTAGTTTTTTTACCTTTTGTTTATTTCCTAGCCAATCCGGGCCGTAGAGATTCCGTACGGAACTGTATGCGGTTTTACTAAACTGACAGGACAGCTCGGTTTTATTTGAAACTTAAAATATTTCAACTTTTTAGAAAGGTATTTAAAAGTGAATCATACTTATTTATCGTAACTGTTTTATGAACAGTGACTACTGAGTGGATAGATTGTTAGACTGTCATGCAGAGGTTTCAAAATCCATGCACGCACCTCTGAATTTTCGAAGTTATGTGCGTACTATATCTTATCTTATCTTGTGTGGGGGCCATCCCCCTTCTCTACGACTATCCCAGTTTATGATATAGCGTTCCCCTACACCAACCGTTATATTATATTAGGGGAGCCGCTGTACCTTCCAGTGCCCGAGAGCACCTTCCGGGACCAGGTATAGACAGGTCTTGTCCCCAAATCTCGACTCTCCAACCTAACCTCAGAGATCCGGTTCTCGTAAGCGAGCTACCTCGTGCCCAAGTGACACTACCTTTTCTCCAGATAGGTACCGGAGCAATAAAGCCGCTCACAATCCGCAACTCAGGGAGTTGCTAACGAAAACCTCGCTGAAGCCGACGAAGAAGCCGCCTCCCATATCTCCAGTATGGTACCGGAGCTGTGTAAGGCACGCTCACTTCCCGACGTACATCCGTACGCCTACCCAAATAGGCCTACAAATCGGATTTGGCCCGAGTCACTCCAGATGACTCTTACTTGCTGAGCAGGCAAGCGCCCGAGATGCGTTGCGGCAGTAAAACCACACTGCCACTTCGCTAAAGGCAACTCCGTGCCTCATGCGACCAACTGGTTTGCCCTGGCCGCGCCTGAGTCCGACGCTCGAACGCAACGTGCTTGCCGAGCAAACGAACATGTCGTCCTCAGCGGCCAATCACATACCCCTGCGAGTCCAACACCAATGTCAGGCACCGCGCACTCTAGTCAGCGGTCGATAGAACACGCCTTTCGAGGCGCAGTGGAATTCCTGACCCCGCAGTACCCTGGTCCAAAGGGGAAGACCCGTAGTTCTCCCCCGAAACCCTATCTACTTGGGTCCTGACCCAGTGGGATCTTTTGTGTCGACTTCCCAAGTAACGACTGCCATAGATGTTCATGGCAGCCGGGATCGACGTCTAAACGTGCTCTCCTAGACACGGAGCAGGCGATAATTGTCAATCAATACGCACATAATTTCGAAAAGTCATATAACTTCCGAATGTCATAGGTGCGCAACGTGGGTTTGAACCCGAGACCCTCTGTATTGCAGTCTGTTGGTCTCCCACTGAGCTATCGCTGCTCATATATATATATATATATATATATATATATATATATGTGCGTACTAAATAATTCATTATCGCTCGCTTTAACGGCAAAAAAAACATCATGAGGAATGCATGTCTCAGAGTTCTCCATAATCTTCTCAAAGATATGAATATGTTCCCTTCTCACACTGAGAAGAGGCTGGATACACCAGCAATGACATAGTTTATATGTTCTGTATACAGGACCGATGCCATATAGGTAAGAGCGGTGACTGCCGAGTGGAGAGATCACTAGACTACCACGCATGGGTCTCGAGATCGATCCTATGGAATGCACCTCTGATTTTTCAAGGTTATGTGTGTATTAACCACATAGTCTGACAAGTCTAAGAATACCAGACATAATTAAAATCTATTGTATCTGGTCACTGGTGTGCCACTGCGACTCAATAGATTAATTATAGCTTGCTTTACCGGCGAAGAAAACATCGTAAGAAAACCTGTATATATTATATCTTAGAGTTCTACATAATGTTCGATGATATGTGTAGTCCGCCAATCTGCACTCAACCAGTATCGTGGACTTGCCTAACTCTGTTCCCACTGAGAAGAAATATGTGCTTACCAGTGACACAGTTTGTAAATAAGGCTGATAAACATTATTCTATATTTTTGTTTTGTCTATAATAATATATTTGTTTTGTATGCGGGAATTACATGTGTAAAGTACCATTTTCCTTATGTGATTAGAGACTGATATATTATTTAAGTAGCCAGGCAAAGTGAGATAACGTCCCGTAATAGTTGATAAACAATTAATCATATAAACATATACATAGTTATATAATACACGCCAGTACATTTCCGAAGAGTAAGAGAGAAGGTAGGCAGAGTTGTATTAAACTCACATAATATTAATGTCCTCCAGATCGAATTTCACTCAAGGCGGCCAATCTTAACAGCGATTGGCCATCTGCGCAGGAGATATTATAGTGCACAAGTGTGCACACACACTTGTGCACTATCTGTTCTCTAAACCTCATGATTCGACGGAGCGGTAATTCAATACGATCGAAGAGAGATCAGACGCAAAACCAACGGATTTACGTGCTTGCCGAGGCACGGTGGTTTCTAACACCGCCATCTTCCTAATTCTAGACTGCTATTGGGGTTTTTTAACAGGCTAACCGATTAACTTTTTGTTGACCCGACCCGGGATTCGAACCCAATATATGACAGCTTATTACGTGATATCTAAAACCATAGAACCCTTGTAATTAAAAGAAAACCTGTTGTCGTCCCCCGGGTTGATTTCCAGATATCGAACTGAGAATTTTTGGACATTAACAATAATAATATTGTATCACATACACACAACACCATCTAGCCCAAACTAAGCAGAGCTTGTACTATGGGTACTAGACAATGGATAAACATACATAATTATATACTTTTTTGTAAATACATACATATTATACATAGAAACACCCAGACCATAGAAACAACAAACATTTGTGTGCATGAACATGGATGTTTGTCTTATATCCATGTTCATGCACACAAATGTTTGACTAGTGCGGGAATCGAACTCGCGACCTCAGGTGTGGCAGTCGGTTACACTAACCACTACGCCATCGAGGCCGACATTAAAACCAATATACTACATATTATAAAACAAAGTCCTTCGCCGCGTCTGTCTGTCTGTTCACGATAAACTCAAAAACTACTGAACGGATTTACATGCGGTTTTCCCCAATAGACAGAGAGATTAAGAGAGAGATTAAGGAAGGTTTAAGTGTATAATTTTTTAAGGTTTTGTACTACCCGTGTGAAGCCGGGGCGGGTTGCTAGTATAATTATATATTAATTTAATAATAACAATTTAAATTTATCATGAAGTCTAGCTGTGTTTTGCTTCTTCTTGGGTTTGACTATTTGAATTACTGGATCCCAAGCTGGTGGAACAAAGTGTAACGTCGGGGCAAAGTGTAAACTTATATATTAATAGTTTTAATTAAATTAACTAGCTTAAATAGTAGTAAAGTTCAATAATAGTAGTGTTAGAGTTTTCAAAATTATGTAATAAAAGTGTTTTAAAGTAAAATAAATAACGCGACAAAATCCGTATAAAGCGTTTAATTTCAATGACGACAATACATAAAAAATACATTGATAATAACAAATGCATTGAAAATACTGTTGGGTACATAGTTTTCTTTTAAATAACGTCCGTCCTATTAATACTACCAGTATCGCGGGAGCTTTAAAACATTTAAAAATGCACTCAAAAATCACGCAGTCTTGAAACAGTTATTTGTGAATCATACAAGTGTTTATCCTATATAGACATCGAACCCTTGGCGTAGTTTGATGACGGGGTTCGAAGAATTCAGATGGCCTGGGGCAGTACATTCGTACTGCCCCGTCTCCATCTGGATTCTTAAGCTACCTATGCCAGTCATCTGAAGGAAGTTACAGACGACTGGCATAGGTAAAATTAGTAGCACTGCTACTGTCTTTCGCTTGATAAGAAGAGTGCCAAAAGACCTATCTTTCTATTCCTTTCCTTTCTTTTCATCCTATCTTTATACTATTATTATATTATTCCTTTTCTATAGGCACAAGTGATCGGTTGTAATACCTCTGGTATTATAATTTATCATAGGTTACTAATGACTTACCATAAACAGTAGGCCTACCATGAAACGTTAATGCCGAACTCTCCGGCCGACTGTTCAAATCAAATCAAAACAAAAATACGTGGGACACTCAGAAAGTTTAGCGAAAATAGAAAATATGTTCTATAGGTAATTTTTTTTTTAAATCTTTTGAAAGTGCTCAGCCTTACAAAGTTTCATGCGTCTGAACCAGTTTTCGAAACAATTTGCCAGTCCGCCGCAGACACCTCGTTTACAGCCTGCTCGAACGCTGACAGCGCATCTTCCGGCGACGAAAATTGTATTCCTTTAAGCTGATTTTTTATTTTCAGGAGTAAAACGATGTCACACGGTGGCCTTAGGGTCAGGAATGTAAGGAGGATGACCCAGGAGTTTGACCGGCGTGCTGTCCAGGAAGTCCCTTGTTTGGAGCGCGGTGTGCGTGGGCGCGTTGTCGTAGTGGAGCAGTAGCCCGCGGCGCCCTGTATTTGGTCGCTTGTTGCGCAGAACAGAGAAAACTTCTACCAAGTATTTGGTAGTATACCATTCGGTGTTAATGCTTCTTTGGTGCCATAAAGGAATTGTCAAATTAAAAAGCTCGCGATCAACATCTTTCCTCCGCTTCTAGATCACTTAACTTTCGTAGGCGTTGATTCGTTTTGAAACATCCATACCGTCGACTGACGCTTCGTTTCTGGCTCGTAATGATAAATAAAGGACTCATCACCTGTAATGATGTCGTAAACACGCCGAGACGAGCCTGCTTCAATTTTTTTTATCATATAACGTCACCATTCCACCCGGGCCTGCTTCTAAGTATCGGTGAGGTTGTGCGGCACCGAAACTTTCCTCCTCACGCGAAGATGCACGTGTAGAATCTCGTGAAGGCTATCCGATCCAATCTGCAGTATGTGCTGAATCACCTAACACGTAACTCGCCTATTGTCTTGGATTCATTTTTTTCACTGCTAGCACGTTTTCTTTCATAACAGCCGTCAAAGAGCGACCACATCTTTCTTCATCCCACAAAGTTAGTCGATCGCGCTTGAATTCGTTATACCAAAGATACACGGAAGGGCTTTCATCCATTAATGCATTTAAAGACTCTAAGAAGAAGCAAACCACAGCTAGACTTCATGATACTTTGAGCTCATTCTGCGTAAATAGAAACACCAATGATTAAATTATGTTCGGGTACTTCGAAATAACTACACTGGAACATTGAGACAACTACCGTCTTAGTCTCCCCGTGACCATGGCTGCTGAAAAGCAACCGAAACGTCGGGGAAAGTGTAAACCTAAATATAAATAGTTTTAATAGTTTTAATAATATTATTAGTGTAACAGTTTTAAAATTATGTAATATAGTGTTAAATAAACAACGCGATAAAATCCGTATATAGTAGTAAAATTTCAATGAATAACAATCGCGTAAACAGAAAACAATATTATACTATAGTTTTCCCTACTAAACTACCTCTTCCTAATCTCTCACTATCTATAACCATATGTATATTTGATCCCTAAACACTCCTCGCCAAAATAAAAATATTCAAAATTTGATTCTGATCCGCCATATTGGTTGGCAATAAATACGAAGAGGTTCGTTAGTAAAAATAGTTCAAGCTAAAGCACAAAAAAGTAAAAATAATAAGTTTGCTTTTTAATTTTCATATGAAAATGGCGGGCTTTCCTGATTGTTGAACGGATGATCCGTTTAACACGAAAGTTTAATTTATCGTACTTATAATCCTTGCGAATTATTTCACTGAATAATTAAATGCTGTTGATTAAATTCAGTTACGAAGCGCACTATACTACTGATATTTTAATATAGCAACATATTTTGTTTTTATTCAATATGTATTCTGTGACATGTTAAACTCAGTCAGTCGCAGCGGCACACCGGTGTACAAATACAATAGATTTTTAATTATGTCTGGTATTTTAAGACTTGACAATATTTTACTGCAAGGTGTGTCTGCAATGGCTGCAGCTATAGCCCCGGTAACGGATTACCATCAGACCGACATCGACCCTTCGAGGATGCAATGCTATTAGAATATTTTCAAAGCCAAAGCGAAAATTAATTATTGATGTAACCTTATTCAGTTTTCCGAGTTTTTTGTTAACCTGTGAATTTAAACTGTTGATATTCGCAAAAACATGGTATTTTATTGTAAAACATACATATAATAACATAATTATACGTATGTTTTACGTAAGTGTGTGCACAAATGTATACTAATATTATAAAGCTGAAGAGTGGTTTGCTTGTGTCCTTCCATGGTTTCTGCAACACAAATAAAACATAGTCATGTCAATTACCGTACCGTCGGCTACCGTTCGAACAGGTAGTTCACGAGCCTATCGACAACAGCAACAAAAATACTTTGATAAATACATATTTTAACTGCTAAATTTCTGGATGCCATTAGTAATTAATTATCACTTATCGATAAATCTATTTATCGATAAATAAATCAATTAGTGTCCATCATTATTTTATTATACATATAGATATAATAATGATGGGCATTCATTGATTTATTTACTGTTAGTTTCAAATAGACATACCGTTATTTTTTTGTAAAAAAGCTAGCACTTGGAATTATTCCTATGCCGAGAACATAGAAATTATTAATAAGCACATATAAAAAATCCCTGACGCCTGAGCTCCAAGAGAGAAAACAACCTTTTGTGGATTTCACTATTTTTGTCCCGTGTGGAATTCGAGCACACAACAATAGGGTAGTGGGTAGGTGGATAGCAGATAAGATAAAGTTTCTGGAAGACATACCAAGACATAATTTTAATCGACTTAAAAATCCGTGGTTTTGTCTATTTGTAGCTGATAACTGTATATCTTTTACTCCTAAGCAACTAGACAGCGAGCGATATTCTCAGGATAATTGGTAGCATTTAGGAGATTACAGAGAGCGGACAATAATTTAATATATCTGGAAAAATTTCCAAGTAGCGATAGTTTCGTACAACTTGCACCGGTTTTGTTATTTTATGGATTTGGTTTAATTTACACTGTAATTATGTACTCTAAGCTTTATAGAATTGCGTTTTTCATAATGGAATGATAATGAAAACTATGGCTTTATAAAACCTTTCCAATTTCTTTTTATGATTTTGGATATAATTCGCTGTTTTGTTAACATTTTACTTACGCCATGTATGAACCTTCTAAGATTCACAAGACACGGGCATTTATAGGTAATATAAACAGCATCCTGTAGACTCTCTTGAAGTAAAAAAATAGAATATTAACATAATAATATCAGGCCTGTATTAAACTGTCCCACTGCTGGGCACGTCTATCACGCTGGCCTAATGAGGGTTGGTAGGTTCTTTATCTTCGAGAGCCTTATGGAGAACTCTCAGACATGCAGGTTTCCCACGATATTTTCCTTCACCGTTAGAGCGAGCGGTAATTAAGTATTTAATACGCAAATAACTTTGAAAAGTCAGTTATGTGCGCCTCAGGATCAAACTCGAAACCCCTGCGTGGCAGTCCAACCGTCTCCTACTAGGCTATTGCTGCTATAGTAACATAACTACGTGAGTAAACAATAACAGTACTAGATGGCGCTGTTACATGTTAGTTATAGCACAGTCTGCACATTTTAATGTCACCGCGCCGCGGTCATTAACTGTTTACATTTTAATGATAAAACAAAATTCTTGTCTCAAACCTGTTCATAAACAATAAGCATGTAGTAAAATACCTAATTAGGGTATTGATAAATAACTCTCAACAATTAGGAATACAGATAACGGTATATAACGAGTTCGCCGCACAGATTATAAATAACTTTGAAGAAACTGTTTGTTGTAACAGGTTTTACCTGTGGCGATAAAAGGCAGAACGCTGAGTTATCTCCTATAAGTCTACCATTCGCGTTCGAGCTCACGCGTTGTGCTGTGTGTGTCATTAAAGTATCAAAAAGTACAATTTCAGTAAATATGAGGGTATATACATTAGTATTTTTGTTCGCCGCTGTGGTGTTGGTAGAATGCGGTAATACCTTCCTTGGTACCAGTGTTATGCGGCCTCTGGTGTACCATCACGATGTGAAGTACAGCTCCAGGATATTTAGCAAGCGAGTGGAAAACCTGTACTTCGCGCTGCCGCACGTTCCATCAAATGCTGGCAGAACCATCCAGGTAAAGTTTTGTTTATAGTTATTAATTCATGTTAAGGATAAATACTCATCTATACTAATACCAGCTGACCGTAGCGTCATGAAATATCCTTTACGACCTATTCTCACACCTACCAAATATACATAAACAATTTCATAAAATCGGTCGAGCCGTTTCGGAGGAGTGCGATCACAAACACCATGACACGAGATTTTTATATACAACATGTAACATAATAAACGCACGTCCTGAAAGTAGTTTGTTCAAAATCGGCTACTGAATCAATTCCAGCAATTTTTAATATATGTTATTTTTATCCCTAATATTATTAAAACGAATTAAATTATAGTCATCCATTTATTAAACAGCTGAAATAAACGAATGTAATGTATCATAATTCAAGGCAAAAAGGTTTTTGATGCGATAAAGGCAATAATGTTAGATTTATTATAATATACCCATACATTGAAATTAAACTACTATATACGGATTTTATCGCGTTGTTTATTTAGCACTGTACTACAAAATTTTGAAAATATTACACTACTACTGATTTTATTTTACTAATTTATAAGCTAATAAAATTATTTAAACTATCAAATCTATTTATTTTTGGTTTACACCCCGTGAACATGGCTGCTGAAAACCAACCGAAACGTCGGGGAAAGTGTTCACAACTTTAAGTCATCCATATACATCAAGTGGGATATCACTCCACCACCTCTATGTAACCTGTAACCTAGCCCTGAACCCTCTTGTAATGTACTAAGAGGATTTAATGCTAAGCAGAACCAAAGAGAACTGAGGCTGTCGCCCTGAAATATACCCCGCTCAATTTTTATCAGTTCGCCATTCCCAGGGATCTGTCGACATCCTGGATAGCTAAGAACCGTTTTCCATTGCATGACTTCATAAAGGTGCGTAGAGTTGCATTTACTTTATACAACTCTAACACCCTCAAAAGCCATGTATGAGGTACCGAATCATACGCTTTCTTATAATCTATCCAACATGCCGCCAGATCCCTTTGTTTATGGCGAACCTGTTGGCTAATGGCCATATCAATGAGGAGGAGCTCCTTAGTGCCACGAGCCCCTCTCTTACATCCATTCTGAGAAGCTGACATTATTGAATTTGTATCAATATGTTTAGATACCTTGGCTGTCAAAATAGATGTAAGAAGCTCTATAATTGCCGGGCTTGTTGGTACTATCTGTTTTATGGAGTAGGTGGGTTATTCCCGTGGTCATAAAATTTGGTAACGATCCAGATTCTAGGACAGATTGAAATTGAGCAGCCAAACAAGCATGTGAGCTACGCAGCCATTTCAGCCAGAAATTGTGCAGTCCGTCCGGTCCTGGCGATTTCCAATTTGATAAGGATCGGACCGCACTAATTACATCCTGGCTATCAATGACCACGTTTTCCATTTCTGGAATTTGCTCACTTGCTCGCTTGACCTACCGCATCCATTCTCCCTCAGTGTGGCCGACGGGTACCGACCAGATGTTCCTCCAAAACGTATTTGTAGCATCAGCATCTGGTAGCCCCACATTGGCCACACATTGATCTGGTCGTTCCCAGATTCTATAAATCCACCTTTGGTCACTTTGAAACGTGCGGTTGATGACATACCGGTCCACGCGTTTTTTGTATCTGCGCAGTCGACTTGCCCATGCATAGACTTTCTGCTTCAGGAAGTCAATGCGCTCTGTGGCCCGAGACACGTAGTCATGAGGACAGACACCAGTCCCCGGAAAAGCTCGGCACGCATTACCCTGGGCCGTGTGTTCCCTTTCTTGAAGCAGATCAGCTTACCGATGAGTGTCCTTGCCTCAGCAATACGCCGTTCAATCCTGCACTGCCAGGCCGGGACGACAGATGTTTGTCATATAGCAGGGAAATGTGTGGGTAACTTGATGCCCGCTATACGACTTGCCGCCACAGCAGCACAGTATAGAATCGAATGAGTATCGACGAGATTCTCGCTATTATCTAAATAACTAGATAATAGCGAGTCCAGGAAACTCACCAATGCTATATTTTTTCTATGCATAGGTAACCGAGGCAGACCGGGCCGAATCTTAAATTGCATGTACCGGTATTCCTGAATCGCACTTTCCAAAGCATCCTTTACCTCCTCATTGTACTGAATACTTACATCATTTGTCATGTCATCCACCTCCATGCTGGCACTATTGCCCGTCCGCGTCGCACCAGGTGATAGTTGCGTAACTGCGGGTTGGATGCGAATGGCATAACTCGTAGGCAAGTATTCTGAGCGTAGCCTATCAATTACGGTATCATGCAACTGTCGACTGCGTTGGATAACCCGCACTTGATCCGATAATCGCTGTGCTGAAACGTTGACGCTTGGTTCAAAGGCCTGAAACAGAACAAGCATGCGGCTGCGATACGCAGTGAGGTTAGTTCCTCCCTCTGTAGCCCCAAAATATGCCCGCATGACGTTTTCATTAATGGATTGAGTCCATCGCATGCGGCGCACATCACCACCGGCAACGGGGGCCCGATTCGAGGTCGGTGGGCCTCGGGGTATCAAGCGGATCGGTGACCGGCCTCTTCCCCGCCGACGTGCAGGTGACGGTGACGAAGGCGGAGAGAAATATTCGTCGCTCGAGCTCGACGCAACTGCAGCGGCCGGCGATTCTGATCGATGTACCGACGGCTGCGAGGCGGAGCTAAGCGACGAACCCGGAGGTGGTAGCGGTGCGGCTCTAGATCTGGCTCTTATTAACATCTTGTATATTTAATAAAGTTAAATTGTGTCTGTGAAAATATTCATTTTTTGACGTTGTTATTTTATTTGTGATACTTAATTCTGATGATATTTGCTTTTATGCCTGTAATTTTTATATTAATTGTGCAAAACGTCCTATTGTTTTTAAATGGTTTGAAAATAAATGGATTTATATCAAAAATAAACTTAAAACTGAAAATAAAATATTTGTCTCTAAAAATACACAGACGTCACTTAGTGTTGCCAGATTATTATTATTATTACTATTAACCTTCATGCCTTTTTTACAACAAAGTTTTGATTAAGAAAATAAAACCATGAAACATTGTATTTAGGCACTTGATAAAAAGTAAATAAACATTTGTTACAGCGTTTTTGAAATGTAGACTAACATGGGAATGAAATAGGAGATGAAAGGCTGAACAAATCTGTTTATGTTTACTATATGTACGTATATTTACCGGAAACATGAATATGATTAGTAAAAATTCCGTCTTCTATACTAATATTATAAAGAGGAAAGATTCGTTGAAATTAAACTACTATATACGGATTTTATCGCGTTGTTTATTTAACACTCTATTACATAATTTAGAAACTGTTACACTACTATACTATACTATTAAACTTTACTAATTTTATGCTAATTAAATTATTAAAACTATCAAATCTATTTGTTTTTAAGTTTACACTTTCCACGACGTTTCGGTTGCTTTTCAGCAGCCATGGTCACGGGGAGACTAAGATGGTAGTTGTCTCAATGTTCCAGTGTAGTTATTTCAAAGTACCCGAACATAATTTAGTTATTGGTGTTTCTATTTACGCAGAATGAGCTCAAAGTATCATGAAGTCTAGCTATGGTTTGTTTCTTCTTGGGTTTGACTATTTGAAGTACTGGATCCCAAGCTGGTGGTACATTCCAACCATCTTCTCTATTGAAATTTGGATGTTTTTTGATCTCAATAGCCTCGCGAAGCATCCTTGGTAGGAATCGGTGTTCTTTAGCGAGAATCTGTGGTTTGTCAAATCTCAGGTAGTGGTTGGTCTCCTGTTGTACATGTTCACACACAGCAGACTTCAACGAGCGTTTGTGTTTAACGTCAGCTATGTGTTCTTTTATGCGGGTGCCTATGCTTCTCTTGGTTTGACCAATGTATGAGAGTCCGCAGTCACAATCTATTTTATAGACCCCTGCATCTTGTAAAGGTAATTGGCACTTGACGGATGGTAAAAATTGACTTATCTTCGTTGGCGACTTGAAGTATGTGTTGATTGAAGCTCGCTTCAAGATGTAGCCAATCTTGTAAGGGGTGTCACTGAATAACATTCGCGTAAACAGAAGACAATATTATGAGGAAAGATTCGATTTTTTGTTTGTTTGTAAGGATTTAACTCAAAAAATTCTCAACCAATTTTAAAATTATTTCGCCATTTGAAAGCTGTAGCTATATCTTTATTTTATTTATATTTTATTTGGTTAGGGAAAACAAACAGTAACACCATTTTCTCAATCTAAAGTATTCACATTATATGTACCTATATGTGTAATTGCGTAGTTCACAACATTTAATATCAGGCTATATTTTAATTAAAAAGTTATCTTACTAACTTTTTTTTGTCTTGGGATCATGCGTTGACGCATACCTCTCCGCGGGGCGACGGAGAGCTTATATCGGACTTACTGGGGGAAAGGTATACCGGTAATGCAAACTAAACCTACCACGGTGTTCCTCGACATAACCAGAGCCGGCGGGGTCGCGCGAGTCACTTTCACATGCAATCGCGACCCCGCCAAGGTTTCGGTCCGCCGTATGAAACGGCAGGCCTACCCTTTGGTCACTCCTAATTTAAACCCTACTGTCCTCTTGAGGGGTGACGGACACAAGATATAGAAGCGCGCGTGGAAACACGCACGCCACCTCTCGTACCTGGTGCTGAACGGGTGCCGGGCGGGCCCACGAAACCCATTATCCCCAGGTTTTACACCTCAGGGTGCCTAGAGGTCGTCTCGCGCCCTCCGGCGCCCGGATCTGCGGTTGGGGAGAGGATTCAAGCGCTCGCTCACCCGCTCCACCGCTTCCTTGGTGGAAATAACTTCCTCACAAAAGAGGGCGATGGCGTTTCACGACCTCTCACTCTGGACCATGGACTGAAGCAAGGCCCGGAGCGAGAGGGCAACAATTCCGACTGTCGCGACCAACGCACAAAGCTGCGAAACCCAGGCAGGGCAATCCGCCAATGTGTGCAGCGCCGTGTCTGCAACAACACCACGGCAGTCACCGCAGTGGTGACAACCGGGCGTCTCTGGCTGGCCTATGCTACACAGGAACTGGCTGAAGCAACCGTGGCCAATCATTACCTGTGTCAGCCGGAAGGTGACGGCGCTATACAGCCTCTCCTCTCCAGCCACTTCTTAAAAAACGGGACTTATCGCCACGACCGTGGCGTGCCCTACTAACATGACCTAACCTACTTTTACGCGAGCAAAGCCGCGGGCAAAAGCTAGTAAAATTATAAAAAAGCAATATATGGAACCGGTTATACTATATTATATCTTTATTTTTTGCTGTATTATTCACGGTGAAAATCAGAGAAATATGTTTGTTTACGTAACGTTGCTCGTATTTTATCTAATTTTGAATAATTACTTTCAGGGTATTCTGGCGTACGATTTGACGCATTCCGGCGCATCAGCGAACATAACGCAGGGCGGACTCTATTATAACTTCGTGAACCTTCGGATGAAGAGCGACCGCGGCAAGGCACTGCACTACGACGTTTACATCTATGCTTAAATCCATTTTAACGACCGAGAATATATTTTTATTAAATCGTTTTGAGAAACAGATTCGATTTTTATTATTCGTATACACCCGCGTGAGTTGCGGTTCACTCGCCATTTAATTTACGTGAATCAAACTATGTACCATGTCCATTATATGAAAACTAGCGTCTTTTAAGTTGAATTAATTAGTACTTAGGTAGTTGGACGTGTGTAATGCGCACTTAGCCCCACAATTGGGTCATTGTGCGTATTTTATTCAATATGTATTCTGTGACATGTTAAACTCAGTCAGTCGCAGCGGCACACCGCTGTACAAATACAATAGATTTTAATTATGTCTGGTATTTTAAGACTTGACAGATTAAATAGCTTCTAAACGGGCAATATTTTACTGCAAGATGAGTCTGCAATGGCTGCAGCTATAGCCCATTTAATATTAAATTATCGCTCGCTATTTTTGTTTTTCTTTTGTGTGTGTTTTTTGTTGTGTTTTTTTTTTGTTGTAACAGGAATTACATGTGTAAAGGCCCATTTTCCTTATGTGATCAGAGACAAATGAATCATTTATTATTTATGTCGCCAGTTAGAGCAAGATAGTCTACCTTAATAGGTAGATAAACAATTACTCATACATACATAGACATAATCCCGTACATCCCCGAAGAGTAAGAGAGAGGGTAGACTGAGTTGTATTACACTCACATATGACTGCTAATTATGTGATAATATCTAAATGATTACTGCCTCCGTGGCACAACGGTAGTGAATGCGACTGCTATGCATGAGATCTCGGGTTCGAATCCCGGGTCGGGCCAACAAAACATAGTTGGGTTTTTCTTTTAAGAAATCTCAATACCAGTACGGAGTTAGAAAGGGGCGCTGTTAGACCCGTGCCTCGGAAAGCATGTAAAGCCGTTAGTCCTGCGCCTGCCTCTCCGGTCATGTCGGATTGCTGTCGAATCGGATCATGACAGCTAGGGAACAGAGAGTGCACTTGTGTTTGCGCACACACTTGAAACTATAAAATCTCCTACGTAGATGACCAGTCACCGTGACCGACATTCGGATTCTGGATGACATAACTAAAAGCAAACCTGTTGTGGTGTACGAGGGCTAATTTTCAGATGTAGTGCTGCTACTGAATATTTCTGGACACTAAAACCAAGAACATTTTCCCCGACCTTTATGCACAGCAGTCGTACTAGTGAGTACGAGTATCGCTACCGAGGCGGTCAATGAGTCAATAATACTTAACATACTCGTAAATATTGAGTATAATTATATATTCATTTAGCATCTTCCAATAAGTAACTTCATTAAATTGTGGTTAGACTCGTTGACGCATGATTCACGCTATAAGACAACGGTAGGTAGCAGTCATGTCATTATTTGAAGATTCATGATATTATTAACAAGATAACACCGAAGATCCGATCAACAGCGGGCTTCCTTTTTTGCCTTGTTGACTTGCTTATTATCATGGGTAATAACCCACTTCTAGCACCTATGTCAATGGGGTAATTCCATTACCCTTTACCTTCATTGGGTACTTCTCTCAAACAATTCTCAATAGCAGCATGAAGTTAGGAAGTTGGCAGTATAACACATACCCGTGCTTTAGAAAGCACGTAAAGTCCGGTGCTGTAGAAAGTAGTCCGATGCCTGATCTCTCTCCTGTCGTTGTCGTCCGGTCGTTGCTGTACTGTCGGTCTATGAGAGTAAGGGAATGGAGAGATTTCTTTACGCACACACGTGCGTGCTATAATATCTTCTGCACAGATGGCCAGCCCGTCAATATTATCTGGCATGATCGACATTTGGTCTACAGCACCTTAGAACTGCTTAGATACTATACACTTCGGTAACGGATTACCATCAGACCGACATCGACCCTTCGAGGATGCAATGCTATTAGAACATTTTCAAAGCCAAATCGAAAATTAATTATTGATGTAACCTTATTCAGTTTTCCGAGTTTTTTGTTAACCTGTGAATTTAAACTGTTGATATTCGCAAAACATGGTATTTTATTGTCCAGAAAATACCGCAGCAAATGCTGTAAAACATACCTATAATAACATAATTATACGTATGTTTACGTAAGTGTGTGCATATATGTATACTAATATTATAAAGCTGAAGAGTGGTTAGCTTGTGTCCTTCCATTGTTTCTGCAACACAAATAAAACATAGTCATGTCAATTACCGTACTGTCGGCTACCGTTTGAACAGGTAATTCACGAGCCTGTCGACAACAGCAACAAAAATACTTTGACAAATACATATTTTAACGGCTAATTTTTCGGATGCCATTAGTAACTAATTATCACTTATCGATAAATCTATTTATCGATAAATAAATCAATTAGTGTCCATCATTATTTTATTATACATACGTATATAATAATGATGGGCATTCATTGATTTATTTACCGTTAGTTCCAAATAGACAAACCGTTATTTTTTTGTAAAAAGCCAGCACTTGGAATTATTCCTATGCTGAGGACATAGAAACTATTAATAAGCACATATAAAAAATCCCTGGAACCTGGGCTCCAAGAGAGAGAACAACCTTTTGTGGTTTTCACTATTTTTGTCCCGTGTGGGATTCGAGCACACAACAATAGGGTAGTGGGTAGGTGAATAGCAGATAAGGTAAAGTCTCTGAAAGACATATCCAAGACATAATTTTAATCGACTTTAAAAAACCGTGGTTTTGTCTATTTGTAGCTGATAACTGTATATCTTTTACTTCTAAGCAAGTAGACAGCGAGCGATATTCTCAGGATAATTGGTAGCATTTAGGAGATTACAGAGACAATAATTTAATATATCTGAAAAAATTGCCAAGTAGCGATAGTTTCGTACAACTTGCACCGGTTTTGTTATTTTATGGATTTGGTTTAATTTCATTATATATATTTTATATATTTTTAATTTATACTGTTATTACTCTAAGCTTTATAGAATTGCGGTTTTCATAATGGAATGACAAAGAAAACTATGGCTATACAATACCTTTCCAATTTCTTTTTATGATTTTGGATATAATTCGCTGTTTTGTTAACATTTTACTTACTCCATGTACCTACTAAAATTTACAAGACACGGGCATTTATAGGTAATATAGACAGCATCCTGTGGACTCTCTTGAGGTAAAAAAAATATAATAGTAACATAATAATATCAGGCCTGTATTAAGCTGTCCCACTACTGGGCACGTCTATCACGCTGGCCTAATGAGGGTTGGTAGACTACACAAGTCTTCGAGAACATAATGGAGAACTCTCAGACATGCAGGTTTCTCACGATATTTTCCTTCACCGTTAGAGAGAGCGGTAATTAAGTATTTAATACGCAAATAACTTTGAAAAGTCAGATATGTGCGCCTCAGGATCAAACTCGAGACCCCTGCGTGGCAGTCCAACCGTCTCCTACTAGGCTATTGCTGCTATAGTAACATAACTACGTGAGTAAACAATAACAGTACTAGATGGCGCTGTTACATGTTAGTTATAGCACAGTCTGCACATTTTAATGTCACCGCGCCCCGGTCATTAACTAATTGTTTACATTTTAATGATAAAACAAAAATCTTGTCTCAAATCTGTTCATATACAATAAGCATGTAAACAAATACATAATTAGGGTATTGATAAATAACTCTCAACAATTAAGAATACAGATACGCCTTTACGACCTATTCTCACACCTACCAAAGATACATAATCAATTTCATAAAAATCGGTCGAGCCGTTTCGGAGGAGTGCGATCATAAACACCATGCCACGAGATTTTTATATACAACATGTAACATAATAAACGCACGTCCTGAAAGTAGTTTGTTCAAAATCGGCTACTGAATCAATTCCAGCAATTTTTAATATATGTAATTTTTTATCCCTAAAATTATTAAAACGAATTAAATTATAGTCATCCATTTATTAAACAGCTGAAATAAACGAAAATGTATCATAATTCAAGGCAAAAAGGTTTTTGATGCGATAAAGGTAATAATGTTAGATTTATTATAAGATACCCATACATAATATTTAATTACATAAAAGTAACATTTTAATTATTATTTATTTATTTACTTAATTAGAACGGCCGCAGACCACTTATACTAATTAAAGACGCAACTATCATACTACCTTTTTCACAATATTCCTTACACACTGACAGGATCTTCTTCCATTCATCCGCAAACATATCACTCTGAGTGTTGTCCACAAGGAGAGCGTTGAGTGTGGTGAGAGACCGAGCTACCTATAGGTGAATTAGCACGAGCTACTGTGTGACAAGCTCGTAAGGCAAACAGTTTGTGCTTTCTACCGCGGCGGTAATTATTAGGAACAAATATCCTCAATAGCACGTTATGAACTTCTGGTGCCTCAATTATGCCACGAAGGATTTTGCACACAGTTCCGATCTGATCTAACTGCCTTCTAACCTCCAGAGAATTATATCCTAGGTTACCCAACAGGAACTTTGTCGGATACAGAAATGGATAATAGCCGTATAAGCGCTTACAAAGCCTTTTGAACCTTTTCTAATAGCAACGTATATGTTTTTTCATGAGGATTCCATACACAAGCACTTGTCTTGATTTTGCTGAGTACAAGTGAAGTCCTTCATATTTTTCAAAATGAATCCAAGCCGACTGAAAGTGTCCTTCGCCGTTGCAATGATATGGTCGTGAAAATTATATTATTATTACGATTTAATAATCTAATTGGGGTGTTTGAGGTTGTGCATTATATCTGTGACATATTGTATATATAGATTATAAAGAGGAATTTATTTTTGTTTGTTTGTTTGTAAGGATTTAAATCAAAAACTATTAAACCGATTTTTAGGGTCCAGTTAAAAAAGCTATATACAAATCGATGCATCCATGAAAGAGATACGATGCTATAGGCCATACACAGACGAAAGAGCTACTAATATTAAACCAGTTTAAAAAAAAGTTGTGTTAGAAAGAGATTATATTAAATAAACCGCGGTAAAATCCGTATTCTTTAATCACTTAATTTGTTATCATATAATAAAAGTTACAAACACTTTGGAACCAGTTCGTTAAATGCAGTTCTTTTTAGTATAAATGCTTTTTAAATAATCTTACAAAATTACATGTACCGATGAATAATAATCTATCTGAGAGAGGATTGCAATTAGTTAGGTAAAACTAGTTTAGACTGAAAGCTATTATGAGTTCGTAGCGAGCAATTCAGGTAAAAATAAAAAGGTTATTGCGATCTTTTTGGACTTAGCAAAAGCATTCGACACAGTCTCCATCCCACTACTATTGAGGAAGCTTTCTTATCTAGGCAGGCAAGGGCACCTAACTTGAGCTTTTCTCTAGCTATCTGTCAAATCGTCATCAAAGGGTCCAGGTGAATGACTGGGTCAATCAGAATCTTCCTATAGCACATGGTGTTCCACAAGGTAGTATTCTTGATCCGACATTATTCTTGACTTATATTAAAGAAACTCTGCGAACTTAAAATGTCGAGTGGAAAGATTATTATCTTTGCTGATGACACAGTTCTTTTATTTGAAGCCGTGGCAACAGGTGTTCAGTCATGCACAGTCGGGCTTTAACTTAGTCCTGTCATGGCTAAATAATAATAGACTAGCACTTTAACATGACTAAATATATGACATACACATGACAACATACTAAATAAGCTGGGATGCTAACTGTGCGTCAGCTATTTATATCTAATATTATTTTGCGACAACATTCACTCCTTCACTATAATCCTTTAAATGTCAATGATAAAAGACGAATACACGCAGTTTGTACTAAAGCCAGAGTCAACAAAATCTTCTCTCAACGTCAATTTGGTTACCTTGGAGGCTCTTTATATAATAAAGCTAATAAACTACTGTCTATATATTCTAAGCCTAGGGGTGAATTTAAAATAAATTTATTTAACTGGCTTAAAGAACTTGATTATGATACTACCGAACAATTGCTAAACGTATCTAGATAATGTCTTGCCAGCACTATTCAAACACACACACACACACACACACACACACACACACACACACACACAACCACACACACTCACATACACCCACACACAACCACACACACTCACATACACAGACATACATACATCACACGCACAACACACATTCCTCTTAAAATCGCACATACATATTACATTGCTTAATTTTAAATATTTTTATTTTTGTTAATTTTAGTTTTGTATTTCTTCATATTTTATCTAGTTTTGCTTTATTTTGTTTTAATTAATTCATTCAATAGTCTCGTAAATGTCATGTACAAGTCTATACCCAATATGTTATTTAATAAGTAAATATATCTACGAGTCCCGGGTGGGGTCCTGGTGATCCGTTACACAGGGTCTCCCTAGTACGGACTCCAGTCTCTCACAAAGGAACTTTATTACCACCTATTTATTTTTTATCTACTGTAAGATGCACTTGTACGTGAACCTTTGTGATAAGAGAAATAAAGTTTATTATTATTATTCCATTTATTTCAATATATTCTCATAATTATATTTTACATTATATACAGGGTGATTTTGAAATCGTGTAATTCCTTTTAACCACGCATTCTACTGGTGATATAGAATAACCCTGACCATATTTTTTCTTAATTAGAATAATGGTTTCGGCAAAATTAGAGAACAGATTTTTTTCATGAAATGATTTCAAATAGTCATATTTTAACCACCTGACACAATCTTAATATTTTACTAATTTAAAAATAATAACATAACAATAACTGATGTCGTAAATAATAAGGGGCAATAAAAAGGACCGCCCGTTATTATTTACGACATTAATTATTAATATGTTTTTTTTATTTTAATTAGTAAAAAATTAAAATTGCCTCGGTTGGTTAACATATGACTATCTGACACCATTTCACGAAAAAAACGGAATAATAATTTTTCATAAAAAATAAATCTAATTAAATAAAAATATGGTCAGGGTTATTCTATATCACCAGTAGAATGCGTGGTTAAAAGGAATTACACGATTTCAAAATCACCCTGTATAAAAAATATAAAATAAAATAGGTCCACGGAAACCCACCGATATCAGGTGCAGGGACCAAGCTATCGGTGGTTAGGGCTCTAGAGAAAGGAACCTCCGCACTATGCGCGCCGTGTCGAGCAATACTGCCTTTTGAATCGAGGACTTGACCCATTCAACGCGAGCCTCTTAAGATTGTGGTCGAGGCTCTTGGCAATTAACCCGTTTACCGAAACGACTATCGGTACAATGATCGCCGAGCCCACATCCCACATTATTGTTATTATTAATATTAACCTTCATGCCTTTTTTACAACAAAGTTTTGATTAAGAAAATAAAACCATGAAGCATTGTATTTAGGCACTTGATAAGAAGTAAATAAACATTTGTTACAGCGTTTTTGAAATGTAGACTAACATGGGAATGAAATAGGAGATGAAAGGCCGAACAAATCTGTTTATGTTTACTATATGTACGTATATTTATCGGAAACATGAGTATGATTAGTAAAAATTCCGTCTTCTATACTAATATTATAAAGAGGAAAGATTCGATTTTTTGTTTGTTTGTAAGGATTTAACTCAAAAAATTCTCAACCAATTTTAAAATTATTTCGCCATTTGAAAGCTGTAGCTATATCTTTATTTTATTTATATTTTATTTGATTAGGGAAAACAAACAGTAACACCATTTTCTCAATCTAAAGTATTCACATTATATGTACCTATATGTGTAATTGCGTAGTTCACAACATTTAATATCAGGCTATATTTTAATTAAAAAGTTATCTTACTAACTTTTTTTTGTCTTGGGATCATGCGTTGACGCATACCTCTCCGCGGGGCGACGGAGAGCTTATATCGGACTTACTGGGGGAAAGGTATACCGGTAATGCAAACTAAACCTACCACGGTGTTCCTCGACATAACCAGAGCGAGTCACTTTCACATGCAATCGCGACCCCGCCAAGGTTTCGGTCCGCCGTATGAAACGGCAGGCCTACCCTTTTGTCACTCCTAATTTTAACCCTACTGTCCTCTTGAGGGGTGACGGACACAAGATATAGAGGCGCGCATGGAAACACGCACGCCGCCTCTCGTACCTGGTGCTGAACGGGTGCCGGGCGGGCCCACGAAACCCACTATCCCCAGGTTTTACACCTCAGGGTGGCTAGAGGTAGTCTCGCGCCCTCCGACGCCCGGTTCTGCGGTTGGGGAGAGGATTCAAGCGCTCGCTCACCCACTCCACCGCTTCCTTGGTGGAAATAACTTCCTCACAGAAGAGGGCGACGGCGTTTCATGACCTCTCACTCTGGACAATGGACTGAAGCAAGGCCCGGAGCGAGAGGGCAACAATTCCGACTGTCGCGACCAACGCACAAAGCTACGAAGCCCAGGCAGGGCAATCCGCCAATGTGTGCAGCGCCGTGTCTGCAACAACATCACGGCAGTCACCGCAGTGGTGACAACCGGGCGTCTCTGGCTGGCCTATGCTACACAGGAACTGGCTGAAGCAACCGCCGTGGCCAATCACTACCTTTTATTTTTTTTTTTTGTTTTTCGGGGGGAAATGCGCCTGATGCATACCCTCTCGCCACAAGGGGAGGCGAGAGGGTTATGTCTGGCTCTCCCGTACTTCGGGCCTACGGACCAAAACCCCACGGTGTGCACGCTCGCTGCCTTGTATAGTGGATGGGCCGCTGGCAAAATTACTACCTCAGCGACCCACCCAGCAGTCTACAACTCCTCGGCGACGCCCCGGCACTACATAGGGCGTCGGACCGACTCAATGGCTAGCGGACGGGAGATCCCCGTTCTCCCGCCCGCGGCCTTCATTATGGCGGCATTACGCGCGCCTACGCCGCCCGGTTCGCCGGCGACGGCTCGGATCCGCAAGGATACTTTCTTCACGGATCCGCTCCGCTGCCTCCTTCTGCAAGATGACGTCCTCGCAGAAGGACGCGACCGCTGCCCACTTCCTGTCGCTGTCGACCATGGCTTTGGCCAATCATTACCTGTGATAGCCGGAAGGTGACGGCGCTATAAAGCATCTCCTCTCCAGCCACTCCTTAAAAAAAAACGGAACTTACCGCCACGACCGTGGCGTGCCCTACTAACATGACCTGACGTACTTTTACGCGAGCAAAGCCGCGGGCAAAAGCTAGTAAAATTATAAAAAAGCAAAATATGGAACCGGTTATACTATATTATATCTTTATTTCTTACTGTATTATTCACGGTGAAAATCAGAGAAATATGTTTGTTTACGTAACGTTGCTCGTGTTTTATCAAACGTTCTAATTTTGAATAATTACTTTAGGGTATTCTGGCGTACGATTTGACGCATTCCGGTGCATCAGCGAACATAACGCAGGGCGGACTCTATTATAACTTCGTGAAACTTCGGATGAAGAGCGACCGCGGCAAGGCACTGCACTACGACGTTTACATCTATGCTTAAATCCATTTTAACGACCGAGAATATATTTTTATTAAATCGTTTTGAGAAACAGATTCGATTTTTATTATTCGTATACACCCGCGTGAGTTGCGGTTCACTCGCCATTTAATTTACGTGAATCAAACTATGTACCATGTCCATTATATGAAAACTAGCTTCTTTTAAGTTGAATTAATTAGTACTTAGGTAGTTGGACGTGTGTTATGCGCACTTAGCGCCACAATTGGATCTTTGTGCGTATTTTATTCAATATGTATTCTGTGACATGTTAAATTCAGTCAGTCGCAGTGGCACACCGGTGTACAAATACAATAGATTTTAATTATGTCTGGTATTTTAAGACTTGACAGATTAAATAGCTTCTAAACGGGCAATATTTTACTGCAAGATGTGTCTGCAATGGCTGCAGCTATAGCCCATTTAATATAAAATTATCTCAGTGTTTATAATTAAATATTAAATTATCGCTCGCTATTTTTGTTTTCTTTTGTGTGTTTTTTGTTGTTTTTTGTTGTGGTTTTTTTTGTTGTAGCGGGAATTACTTGTGTAAAGGCCCATTTTCCTTATGTGATCAGAGACAAATGAATCATTTATTATTTATGTCACCAGTTAGAGCAAGATAGTGCACCCTAATAGGTGGATAAATAATTACTCATACATACATAGACATAATCCCGTACATCCCCGAAGAGTAAGAGAGGGTAGACTGAGTTGTATTACACTCACATATGACTGCTAATTATGTGATAATATCTAAATGATTACTGCCTCCGTGGCACAGCGGTAGTGAATGCGACTGCTATGCATGAGATCTCGGGTTTGAATCCCGGGTCGGGCCAACAAAACATAGTTGGGTTTTTCTTTTAAGAAATCACCAGTACGGAGTTAGAAAGGGGTGCTGTTAGACCCGTGCCTCGGAAAGCGTGTAAAGCCGTTAGTCCTGCGCCTGCCTCTCCAGTCGTGTCGGATTGCTGTCGAATCGGATCATGACAGTTAGTGAACAGAGAGTGCACTTGTGTTTGCGCACACACTTGAAACTATAAAATCTCCTACGTAGATGACCAGTCACCGTGACCGACATTCGGATTCTGGATGACATAACTAAAAGCAAACCTGTTGTCGTGTACGAGGGCTAATTTTCAGATGTAGTGCTGCTGCTGAATATTTCTGGACACTAAAACCAAGAACATTTTCCCCGACCTTTATGCACAGCAGTCGTACTCACTATCGCTACCGAGGCGGTCAATGAGTCAATAATACCTAACATACTCGTAAATATTGAGTATAATTATATATTCATTTAGCATCTTCCAATAAGTAACTTCATTAAATTGTGGTTAGACTCGTTGACGCATGATTCACGCTATAAGTCAACGGTAGGTAGCAGTCATGTCATTATTTGAAGATTCATGATATTATTAACAAGATAACACCGAAGATCCGATCAACAGCGGGCTTCCTTTTTTTCCCTTGTTGACTTGCTTATTATCATGGGTGATAACCCACTTCTAGCACCTATGTCAATGGGGTAATTCCATTACCCTTTACCTTCATTGGGTACTTTTCTCAAACAATTCTCAATAGCAGCATGAAGTTAGGAAGTTGGCAGTATAACACATATCCATGCTTTAGAAAGCACGTAAAGTCCGGTGCTGTAGAAAGTAGTCCGATGCCTGATCTCTCTCCTGTCGTTGTCGTCCGGTCGTTGCTGTACTATCGGTCTATGAGAGTAAGGGAATGGAGAGATTTCTTTACGCACACACGTGCGTGCTATAATATCTTCTGCACAGATGGCCAGCCCGTCAATATTATCTGGCATGATCGACATTTGGTCTGCAGCACCTTAGAACTGCTTAGATACTATACACTTCGGTAACGGATTACCATCAGACCGACATCGACCCTTCGAGGATGCAATGCTATTAGAACATTTTCAAAGCCAAATCGAAAATTAATTATTGATGTAACCTTATTCAGTTTTCCGAGTTTTTTGTTAACCTGTGAATTTAAACTGTTGATATTCGCAAAACATGGTATTTTATTGTCCAGAAAATACCGCAGCAAATGCTGTAAAACATATGTACCTATAATAACATAATTATACGTATGTTTACGTAAGTGTGTGCATATATGTATACTAATATTATAAAGCTGAAGAGTGGTTAGCTTGTGTCCTTCCATTGTTTCTGCAACACAAATAAAACATAGTCATGTCAATTACCGTACTGTCGGCTACCGTTTGAACAGGTAATTCACGAGCCTGTCGACAACAGCAACAAAAATACTTTGACAAATACATATTTTAACGGCTAATTTTCAGGATGCCATTAGTAACTAATTACCACTTATCGATAAATCTATTTATCGATAAATAAATCAATTAGTGTCCATCATTATTTTATTATACATACGTATATAATAATGATGGGCATTCATTGATTTATTTACCGTTAGTTCCAAATAGACAAACCGTTATTTTTTTGTAAAAAAGCCAGCACTTGGCATTATTCCTATGCCGAGGACATAGAAACTATTAATAAGCACATATAAAAAATCCCTGGAACCTGGTCTCCAAGAGAGAGAACAACCTTTTGTGGTTTTCACTATTTTTGTCCCGTGTGGGATTCGAGCACACAACAATAGGGTAGTGGGTAGGTGGATAGCAGACAAGGTAAAGTCTGTGCAAGACATATCCAAGACATAATTTTAATCGACTTTAAAAAACCGTGGTTTTGTCTATTTGTAGCTGATAACTGTATATCTTTTACTTCTAAGCAAGTAGACAGCGAGCGATATTCTCAGGATAATTGGTAGCATTTAGGAGATTACAGAGACAATAATTTAATATATCTGAAAAAATTGCCAAGTAGCGATAGTTTCGTACAACTTGCACCGGTTTTGTTATTTTATGGATTTGGTTTAATTTCATTATATATATTTTATATATTTTTAATTTATACTGTTATTACTCTAAGCTTTATAGAATTGCGGTTTTCATAATGGAATGACAAAGAAAACTATGGCTATACAATACCTTTCCAATTTCTTTTTATGATTTTGGATATAATTCGCTGTTTTGTTAACATTTTACTTACTCCATGTATGTACCTACTAAATTCACAAGACACGGGCATTTATATAGACAGCATCCTGTGGACTCTCTTGAGGTAAAAAAAATATAATAGTAACATAATAATATCAGGCCTGTATTAAACTGTCCCACTACTGGGCACGTCTATCACGCTGGCCAAATGAGGGTTGGTAGACTACACAAGCCTTCGAGAACATAATGGAGAACTCTCAGACATGCAGGTTTCCCACGATATTTTCCTTCACCGTTAGAGCGAGCGGTAATTAAGTATTTAATACGCAAATAACTTTGAAAAGTCAGTTATGTGCGCCTCAGGATCAAACTCGAAACCCCTGCGTGGCAGTCCAACCGTCTCCTACTAGGCTATTGCTGCTATAGTAACATAACTACGTGAGTAAACAATAACAGTACTAGATGGCGCTGTTACATGTTAGTTATAGCACAGTATGCACATTTCAATGTCGCGCCCCGGTCATTAACTAATTGTTTACATTTTAATGATAAAACAAAAATCTTGTCTCAAATCTGTTCATATACAATAAGCATGTTAACAAATACATAATTAGGGTATTGATAAATAACTCTCAATTATTAAGAATACAGAGAGTTTGCCGCCCAGGTTATAAATAACTTTGAACAAACTGTTTGTTGTAACAGGTTTTATCTGTGGCGATAAAAGGCAGAACGCTGAGTTATCTCCTATATGTCTACCATTCGCGTTCGAGCTCACGCGTTGTGCTGTAGTGTCATTAAAGTGTCAAAAAGTACAATTCCGATAAATATGAGGGTATATACATTAGTATTTTTGTTCGCCGCTGTGGTGTTGGTAGAATGCGGTAATATCTTCCTCGGTACCAGTGTTATGCGGCCTCTGGTACACCATCACGATGTGAAGTACAGCTCCTGGATATTGAGGCAGCGGGTGGAAAACCTGTACTTCGCGCTGCCGCATGTTCCATCAAATGCTGGCAGAACCATCCAGGTAAAGTTTTGTTTATAGTTATTAATTCATGTTAAGGATAAATACTCATCTATACTAATACCAGCTAACCGTAGTGGCATGAAATAGCCTTTACGACCTATTCTCACACCTACCAAAGATACATAATCAATTTCATAAAAATCGGTCGAGCCGTTGCAGAGGAGTGCGATCATAAACACCATGACACGAGATTTTTATATACAACATGTAAAATAATAAACGCTCGTCCTGAAAGTAGTTTGTTCAAAATCGGCTACTGAATCAATTCCAGCAATTTTTAATATATGTAATTTTTTATCCCTAAAATTATTAAAACGAATTAAATTATAGTCATCCATTTATTAAACAGCTGAAATAAACGAAAATGTATCATAATTCAAGGCAAAAAGGTTTTTGATGCGATAAAGGCAATAATGTTAGATTTATTATAAGATACCCATACATAATATTTAATTACATTAAAGTAACATTTTAATTATTATTTATTTATTTACTTAATTAGAACGGCCGCAGACCACTTATACTAATTAAAGACGCAACTATCATACTACCTTTTTCACAATATTCCTTACACACTGACAGGATCTTCTTCCATTCATCCGCAAACATATCACTCTGAGTGTTGTCCACAAGGAGAGCGTTGAGTGTGGTGAGAGACCGAGCTACCTATAGGTGAATTAGCACGAGCTACTGTGTGACAAGCTCGTAAGGCAAACAGTTTGTGCTTTCTACCGCGGCGGTAATTATTAGCAACAAATATCCTCAATAGCACGTCATGAACTTCTGGTGCCTCAATTATGCCACGAAGGATTTTGCACACAGTTCCGATCTGATCTAACTGCCTTCTAACCTCCAGAGAATTATATCCTAGGTTACCCAACAGGAACTTTGTCGGATACAGAAATGGATAATAGCCGTATAAGCGCTTGTAAAGGAATATCAACAAAGCCTTTTGAACCTTTTCTAATAGCAACGTATATGTTTTTTCATGAGGATTCCATACACAAGCACTTGTCTTGATTTTGCTGAGTACAAGTGAAGTCCTTTATATTTTTCAAAATGAATCCAAGCCGACTGAAAGTGTCCTTCGCCGTTGCAATGATATGGTCGTGAAAATTATATTTTTATTACGATTTAATAATCTAATTGGGGTGTTTGAGGTTGTGCATTATATCTGTGACATATTGTATATATAGATTATAAAGAGGAATTTATTTTTGTTTGTTTGTTTGTAAGGATTTAAATCAAAAACTATTAAACCGATTTTTAGGGTACAGTTAGAAAAGCTATATACAAATCGATGCATCCATGAAAGAGATACGATGCTATAGGCCATACACAGACGAAAGAGCTACTAATATTAAACCTGTTTAAAAAAAAGTTGTGTTAGAAAGAGATTATATTAAATAAACCGCGGTAAAATCCGTATTCTTTAATCACTTAATTTGTTATCATATAATAAAAGTTACAAACACTTTGGAACCAGTTCGTTAAATGCAGTTCTTTTTAGTATAAATGCTTTTTAAATAATCTTACAAAATTACATGTACCGATGAATAATAATCTATCTGAGAGAGGATTGCAATTACTTAGGTAAAACTAGTTTAGACTGAAAGCTATTATGAGTTCGTAGCGAGCAATTCAGGTAAAAATAAAAAGGTTATTGCGATCTTTTTGGACTTAGCAAAAGCATTCGACACAGTCTCCATCCCACTACTATTGAGGAAGCTTTCTTATCTAGGCAGGCAAGGGCACCTAACTTGAGCTTTTCTCTAGCTATCTGTCAAATCGTCATCAAAGGGTCCAGGTGAATGACTGGGTCAATCAGAATCTTCCTATAGCACATGGTGTTCCACAAGGTAGTATTCTTGATCCGACATTATTCTTGACTTATATTAAAGAAACTCTGCGAACTTAAAATGTCGAGTGGAGAGATTATTATCTTTGCTGATGACACAGTTCTTTTATTTGAAGCCGTGGCAACAGGTGTTCAGTCATGCACAGTCGGGCTTTAACTTAGTCCTGTCATGGCTAAATAATAATAGACTAGCACTTCAACATGACTAAATATATGACATACACATGACAACATACTAAATAAGCTGGGATGCTAACTGTGCGTCAGCTATTTATATCTAATATTATTTTGCGACAACATTCACTCCTTCACTATAATCCTTTAAATGTCAATGATAAAAGACGAATACACGCAGTTTGTACTAAAGCCAGAGTCAACACAATCTTCTCTCAACGTCAATTTGGTTACCTTAGAGGCTCTTTATATAATAAAGCTAATAAACTACTGTCCATATATTCTAAGCCTAGGAGTAAATTTAAAATAAATTTATTTAACTGGCTTAAAGAACTTGATTATGATACTACCGAACAATTGCTCAACGTATCTAGATAATGTCTTGCCAGCACTATTCAAACACACACACACACACACACACACACACACAACCACACACACTCACATACACAGACATACATACATCACACGCACAACACACATTCCTCTTAAAATCGCACATACATATTACATTGCTTAATTTTAAATATTTTTGTTTTTGTTAATTTTAGTTTTGTATTTCTTCATATTTTATCTAGTTTTGCTTTATTTTGTTTTAATTCATTCATTCAATAGCCTATACCCAATATGTTATTTAATAAGTAAATATATCTACGAGTCCCGGGTGGGGTCCTGGTGATCCGTTACACAGGGTCTCCCTAGTACGGACTCCAGTCTCTCACAAAGGAACTTTATTACCACCTATTTATTTTTTATCTACTGTAAGATGCACAGGTAAGTGAACCTTTGTGATGAGAGATATAAAGTTTATTATTATTATTCCATTTATATCAATATATTCTCATAATTATATTTTATATTATATATAAAAAATATAAAATAAAATAGGTCCACGGAAACCCACCGATATCAGGTGCAGGGACCAAGCTATCGGTGGTTAGGGCTCTAGAGAAAGGAACCTCCGCACTATGCGCGCCGTGTCGAGCAATACTGCCTTTTGAATCGAGGACTTGACCCATTCAACGCGAGCCTCTTAAGATTGTGGTCGAGGCTCTTGGCAATTAACCCGTTTACCGAAACGACTATCGGTACAATGATCGCCGAGCCCACATCCCACATTATTATTATTATTATTATTAACCTTCATGCCTTTTTTACAACAAAGTTTTGATTAAGAAAATAAAACCATGAAACATTGTATTTAGGCACTTGATAAGAAGTAAATAAACATTTGTTACAGCGTTTTTGAAATGTAGACTAACATGGGAATGAAATAGGAGATGAAAGGCTGAACAAATCTGTTTATGTTTACTATATGTACGTATATTTATCGGAAACATGAGTATGATTAGTAAAAATTCCGTCTTCTATACTAATATTATAAAGAGGAAAGATTCGATTTTTTGTTTGTTTGTAAGGATTTAACTCAAAAAATTCTCAACCAATTTTAAAATTATTTCGCCATTTGAAAGCTGTAGCTATATCTTTATTTTATTTATATTTTATTTGGTTAGGGAAAACAAACAGTAACACCATTTTCTCAATCTAAAGTATTCACATTATATGTACCTATATGTGTAATTGCGTAGTTCACAACATTTAATATCAGGCTATATTTTAATTGAAAAGTTATCTTACAAACTTTTTTTTATATGATATCTGGTTTATGGTAGACAGTGGTTTGTGTCTTTCTATCGTTTCTGCAACACAAATAAAATATAACCATGTCCATTGCCGTACCGTACTACGGTACGGAAAATAAAATTTGCAGTTTATTTATATGTATTTATAATGGTGTTTCTGTCGCTGTTGTCCGCAGACTGCTCCGTTAACTATAATCAAACGGCAGCCGTACGCCGTACGATCAGATCAGCGACAGAAACACCATTATAAATACATACCTATTTAAACTGCTAATTTTCTGGATGCCATTAGTAACTAATTATCACTTATCGACAAATCTATTTATCGGCAACTATCGGTAAATAAATCAATTAGTGTCCATCACATCAATGTAATACAGTGATTAATAAAGAACGCGATAAAATCCGTATATAGTAGTTTAATTTCAAAGCATTTAGGACATTAGAGAGAGCAAAAAATATTTCAATATCTCTGGAAAAATAGTCATGTGAGAGTAGACATCGTACGTCGACGGTTCCATACCACAACTGGTTTTGTTATTTTATGGATTTGATTTGACTTTACGTACACTATAAAGCTTATAGTAATTATACTCTTAACGTTATAGAATTGCGGTTTTCACAATGGAGTAGCAAATGAAAACTATGGCCTAACATGTTTCTTATATGGGAGCTTTGCCAATTTGATGATGTGATTGATTTGCAAATCTGTAAAAAATATATGTACGCCATGTGCCCACTAACAAGACACAACCATTAAAAGGTAAAATAGACAGTTGTCGTAATTCTAGTAAAATAGAATAGTAAATCATAATATTAGCCCTGTACTAAACTAACCCACTTTTGGGCATGGGTCTGTATTTACTGTAAAAAGGGTTGCCCAAAAGTGGGTTTGTTTAATACAGGGCTATTCCCTAAGCAATAGTCTAGCGCGCTGGTCCAGTGCGGGTTGGTAGACTTCACATATCTTCGAGAAAATTATGGAGAACTCTCAGACATGCAGGTTTCCTCACGATGTTTTAGTGCACCGTTAAAGCAAGCGATAATTAACTATTTAATACGCAAATAACTTTAAAAAGTCAGAGATGTCGTAGGATCAAACTCGAGACCTCTGCGTGGCAGTCCAACCGTCTCTCACTAGGCTATTGGTGCTATAGTAACATAACTACGTGAGTAGACAATAACAATACTAGATGGCGCTGTTACATGTTTATAGCACAGTCTGCTAATTTTAATGTCACCGCGCCGCGGTCATTAACTAATTGTTTACATTTTAATCATAAAACAAAAATCTTGTCTTAAAACCTATTCATATACAATAAGTATGTAATAAAATACCTAATTAAGGTATTGATAAATAACTCTCAACAATTAAGAATACAGATAACGGTATATAACGAGTTCGCCGCACAGATTATAAATAACTTTGAACAAACTATTTGTTGTAACAGGTTTTATCTGTGGCGATAAAAGGCAGAACGCTCAGTTATCTCCTATAAGTCTGCTATTCGCATTCGAGCCGTAAAGTCCGGTGCTGTAGAAAGTAGTCCGATGCCTGATCTCTCTCCTGTCGTTGTCGTCCGGTCGTTGCTGTACTATCGGTCTATGAGAGTAAGGGAATGGAGAGATTTCTTTACGCACACACGTGCGTGCTATAATATCTTCTGCACAGATGGCCAGCCCGTCAATATTGTCTGGCATGACCGACATTTGGTCTGCAGCACCTTAGAACTGCTTAGATACTATACACTTCGGTAACGGATTACCTTCAGACCGACATCGACCCTTCGAGGATGCAATGCTATTAGAACATTTTCAAAGCCAAAGCGAAAATTAATTATTGATGTAACCTTATTCAGTATTCCGAGTTTTTTGTTAACCTGTTAATTTAAACTGTTGATATTCGCAAAAACATGGTATTTTATTGTTCATAAAATACCGCAGCAAATGCTGTATAATATAATTATATCATTTATAGGTAATATAGACAGCATCCTGTGGACTCTCTTGAGGTAAAAAAAATATAATAGTAACATAATAATATCAGGCCTGTATTAAACTGTCCCACTACTGGGCACGTCTATCACGCTGGCCTAATGAGGGTTGGTAGACTACACAAGTCTTCGAGAACATAATGGAGAACTCTCAGACATGCAGGTTTCTCACGATATTTTCCTTCACCGTTAGAGAGAGCGGTAATTAAGTATTTAATACGCAAATAACTTTGAAAAGTCAGATATGTGCGCCTCAGGATCAAACTCGAGACCCCTGCGTGGCAGTCCAACCGTCTCCTACTAGGCTATTGCTGCTATAGTAACATAACTACGTGAGTAAACAATAACAGTACTAGATGGCGCTGTTACATGTTAGTTATAGCACAGTCTGCACATTTTAATGTCACCGCGCCCCGGTCATTAACTAATTGTTTACATTTTAATGATAAACCAAAAATCTTGTCTCAAATCTGTTCATATACAATAAGCATGTAAACAAATACATAATTAGGGTATTGATAAATAACTCTCAACAATTAAGAATACAGATAACAGTATATAACGAGTTTGCCGCACAGATTATAAATAACTTTGAACAAACTGTTTGTTGTAACAAGTTTTATCTGTGGCGATAAAAGGCAGAACGCTGAGTTATCTCCTATATGTCTACCATTCGCGTTCAAGCTCACGCGTTGTGCTGTAGTGTCATTAAAGTGTCAAAAAGTACAATTCCGATAAATATGAGGGTATATACATTAGTATTTTTGTTCGCCGCTGTGGTGTTGGTAGAATGCGGCAATACCTTCCTCGGTACTAGTGTTATGCGGCCTCTGGTATACCATCACGATGTGCAGTACAGCTCCTGGATATTTAGGAAGCGGGTGGAAAACCTGTACTTCGCGCTGCCGCACGTTCCATCAAATGCTGGCAGAACCATCCAGGTAAAGTTTTGTTTATAGTTATTAATTCATGTTAAGGATAAATACTCATCTATACTAATACCAGCTAACCGTAGCGGCATGAAATAGCCTTTACGACCTATTCTCACACCTACCAAAGATACATAATCAATTTCATAAAAATCGGTCGAGCCGTTTCGGAAGAGTGCAATCATAAACACCATGACACGAGATTTTTATATACAACATGTAACATAATAAACGCACGTCCTGAAAGTAGTTTGTTCAAAATCGGCTACTGAATCAATTCCAGCAATTTTTAATATATGTAATTTTTATCCCTAAAATTATTAAAACGAATTAAATTATAGTCATCCATTTATTAAACAGCTGAAATAAACGAAAATGTATCATAATTCAAGGAAAAAGGATTTTGATGCGATAAAGGCAATAATGTTAGATTTATTATAATATACCCATACATAATATTTAATTACATAAAAGTAACATTTTAATTATTATTTATTTATTTACTTAATTAGAACGGCCGCAGACCACTTATACTAATTAAAGACGCAACTATCATACTACCTTTTTCACAATATTCCTTACACACTGACAGGATCTTCTTTCATTCATCCGCAAACATATCACTCTGAGTGTTGTCCACAAGGAGAGCGTTGAGTGTGGTGAGAGACCGAGCTACCTATAGGTGAATTAGCACGAGCTACTGTGTGACAAGCTCGTAAGGCAAACAGTTTGTGCTTTCTACCGCGGCGGTAATTATTAGGAACAAATATCCTCAATAGCACGTCATGAACTTCTGGTGCCTCAATTATGCCACGAAGGATTTTGCACACAGTTCCGATCTGATCTAACTGCCTTCTAACCTCCAGAGAATTATATCCTAGGTTACCCAACAGGAACTTTGTCGGATACAGAAATGGATAATAGCCGTATAAGCGCTTGGTAAAGGAATCTCAACAAAGCCTTTTGAACCTTTTCTAATAGCAACGTATATGTTTTTTCATGAGGATTCCATACACAAGCACTTGTCTTGATTTTGCTGCGTACAAGTGAAGTCCTTCATATTTTTCAAAATGAATCCAAGCCGACTAAAAGTGTCCTTCGCCGTTGCAATGATATGGTCGTGAAAATTATATTATTATTACGATTTAATAATCTAATTGGGGTATTTGAGGTTGTGCATTATATCTGTGACATATTGTATATATAGATTATAAAGAGGAATTTGTTTTTGTTTGTTTGTTTGTAAGGATTTAAATCAAAAACTATTAAACCGATTTTTAGGGTCCAGTTAAAAAAGCTATATACAAATCGATGCATCCATGAAAGAGATACGATGCTATAGGCCATACACAGACGAAAGAGCTACTAATATTAAACCTGTTTAAAAAAAGTTGTGTTAGAAAGAGATTATATTAAATAAACCGCGGTAAAATCCGTATTCTTTAATCACTTAATTTGTTATCATATAATAAAAGTTACAAACACTTTGGAACCAGTTCGTTAAATGCAGTTCTTTTTAGTATAAATGCTTTTTAAATAATCTTACAAAATTACATGTACCGATGAATAATAATCTATCTGAGAGAGGATTGCAATTAGTTAGGTAAAACTAGTTTAGACTGAAAGCTATTATGAGTTCGTAGCGAGCAATTCAGGTAAATAAAAAAGTTATTGCGATCTTTTTGGACTTAGCAAAAGCATTCACTTCATTCAGTCTCCATCCCACTACTATTGAGGAAGCTTTCTTATCTAGGCAGGCAGGGGCACCTAACTTGAGCTTTTCTCTAGCTATCTGTCAAATCATCATCAAAGGGTCCAGGTGAATGACTGGGTCAATCAAAATCTTCCTATAGCACATGGTGTTCCACAAGGTAGTATTCTTGACCCGACATTATTCTTGACTTATATTAAAGAAACTCTGCGAACTTAAAATGTCGAGTGGAAAGATTATTATCTTTGCTGATGACACAGTTCTTTTATTTGAAGCCGTGGCAACAGGTGTTCAGTCATGCACAGTCGGGCTTTAACTTAGTCCTGTCATGGCTAAATAATAATAGACTAGCACTTCAACAAGACTAAATATATGACATACACATGACAACAGACTAAATAAGCTGGAATGCTAACTGTGCGTCAGCTATTTATATCTAATATTATTTTGCGACAACATTCACTCCTTCACTATAATCCTTTAAATGTCAATGATAAAAGACGAATACACGCAGTTTGTACTAAAGCCAGAGTCAACAAAATCTTCTCTCAACGTCAATTTGGTTACCTTGGAGGCTCTTTATATAATAAAGCTAATAAACTACTGTCCATATATTCTAAGCCTAGGGGTGAATTTAAAATAAATTTATTTAACTGGCTTCAAGAACTTGATTATGATACTACCGAACAATTGCAAAACGTATCTAGATAATGTCTTGCCAGCACTATTCAAACACACACACACACACACACACGCACACACACACACACACACACACACACACACACACACACACACACACACACACAACCACACACACTCACATACACAGACATACATACATCACACGCACAACACACATTCCTCTTAAAATCGCACATACATATTACATTGCTTAATTTTAAATATTTTTGTTTTTGTTAATTTTAGTTTTGTATTTCTTCATATTTTATCTAGTTTTGCTTTATTTTGTTTTAATTCATTCATTCAATAGTCTCGTAAATGTCATGTACAAGTCTATACCCAATATGTTATTTATTAAGTAAATATATCTACGAGTCCCGGGTGGGGTCCTGGTGATCCGTTACACAGGACACCGTCCGTACTAGGGAGACCTCCCTAGTACGGACCCCAGTCTCTCACAAAGGAACTTTATTACCACCTATTTATTTTTTATCTACTGTAAGATGCACTTGTACGTGAACCTTTGTGATGAGAGAAATAAAGTTTATTATTATTATTCCATTTATTTCAATATATTCTCGTAATTATATATTACATTATATCTAAAAAATATAAAATAAAATAGGACCACGGAAACCCACCGATATCGGGTGCAGGGACCATGCTATCGGTGGTTAGGGCTCTAGAGAAAGGAACCTCCGCACTATGCGCGCCGTGTCGAGCAATACTGCCTTCTGAATCGAGGACTTGACCCATTCAACGCGAGCCTCTTAAGATGGTGGTCGAGGCTCTTGGCAATTAACCCGTTTACCGAAACGACTATCGGTACAATGATCGCCGAGCCCACATCCCACATTATTATTATTATTAATATTAACCTTCATGCCTTTTTTACAACAAAGTTTTGATTAAGAAAATAAAACCATGAAACATTGTATTTAGGCACTTGATAAGAAGTAAATAAACATTTGTTACAGCGTTTTTGAAATGTAGACTAACATGGGAATGAAATAGGAGATGAAAGGCCAAACAAATCTGTTTATGTTTACTATATATTTATCAGAAACATGAGTATGATTCGTAAAAATTCCGTCTTCTAAACTAATATTATAAAGAGGAAAGATTCGATTTTTTGTTTGTTTGTAAGGATTTAACTCAAAAACTTCTCAACCAATTTTAAAATTATTTCGCCTTTGAAAGCTGTAGCTATATCTTTATTTTATTTATATTTTATTTGATTAGGGAAAACAAATTCAAATTTCAAATTCAAATTCAAAGTATTTTATTGTGAATCACAGGTACAGAGGATGTTACACAAATATGTTATAAATCAGCTGTGTTCCGCCACTTAGGCATACAATATAATCATAATATACAAATTAAAAAATAAGATAGAGACATGTTTTACCCTAATACAGATAATTATTCATTACATTAAATTGCATTACCATTTATAAAATTCAAATTAAAACAATATTACATATTAATAACAAATAAAATTATTAAATTAAATTTATTAAAATTATATACCATTTTAAAAGAATTCATATCCAAATTATACATTTTTATAGATAATTTTTAATTATTAACAAATTGTTTGAATAGTTTGTCTGCATTTTTTTGCTATCCCTTATCTTCTAAATATTCTTTTAGTGAATAGTGGCATTTGGTTACTAACCATTTATGGAGTTTCTTTTTAAAGATAGGTATTTCATTTATATTTCTTATCTGTAATGGTATATTATTATATATACGTGGACCTAAACAAAACACACTTTCATGCATTAACTGTGTGTTACTGGCAACTATGGCCAGCTTGTCCTTATGACGCTCTCTATGATGATGCTCAAATAGGCCCTTATTTGTTTTTATAAATATTGAAGTCTCATAAATAAACAAACTGGGTAAGGGTAAAATATTTAATTCATTAAAATACGGCTTGCAGGAATCTGTTTGTTGTAAATTACACATACTTCTGATACAACGCTTTTGTGCAATAAATACCCGTTCTCTTTCTGTTGAGTTACCCCAGAAGATTATCCCGTAACGTAGCGTAGATGCGACGTAGCCATGGTAAGCTGTAAGTAACGCAGGTCGATTTACTACTTTACTTAATTTATGGAGGGCATATGAAAATTGGCTTATCTTTTTGCAAATATATTCAGTATGATATTTCCAATTTATTTTATTATCAATGTACATACCTAAAAATTTTGTGTTGTTAATTTCTTCTATATTTGTATTTAAGTAAGTAATATTCAAATTATTTTCTATATTATTACGTTGTTTAAAGAACAAGAAGTAGAAGAGAAGTAACACAATTTTCTCAATCTAAAGTATTCACATTATATGTACCTATATGTGTAATTGCGTAGTTCACAACATTTAATATCAGGCTATATTTTAATTAAAAAGTTATCTTACTAACTTTTTTTGTCTTGGGATCATGCGTTGACGTATACCTCTCCGCAGGGTGACGGAGAGCTTATATCGGACTTACTGGGGGAAAGGTATACCGGTAATGCCAACTAAACCTACCACGGTGTTCCTCGACATAACCAGAGCCGGCGGGGTCACGTGAGTCACTTTCACATGCAATCGCGACCCCGCCAAGGTTTCGGTCCGCCGTATGAAACGGCAGGCCTACCCTTTTGTCACTCCTAATTTTAACCCTACTCTCCTCTTGAGGGGTGACGGACACAAGATATTGAGGCGCGCATGGAAACACGCACGCCGCCTCTCGTACCTGGTGCTGAACGGGTGCCGGGCGGGCCCACGAAACCCACTATCCCCAGGTTTTACACCTCAGGGTGGCTAGAGGTCGTCTCGCGCCATCCGGCGCCCGGTTCTGCGGTTGGGGAGAGGATTCAAGCGCTCGCTCACCCGCTCCACCGCTTCCTTGGTGGAAATAACTTCCACACAGAAGAGGGCGACGGCGTTTCACGACCTCTCACTCTGGACAATGGACTGAAGCAAGGCCCGGAGCGAGAGGGCAACAATTCCGACTGTCGCGACCAACGCACAAAGCTGCGAAGCCCAGGCAGGGCAATCCGCCAATGTGTGCAGCGCCGTGTCTGCAACAACATCACGGCAGTCACCGCAGTGGTGACAACCGGGCGTCTCTGGCTGGCCTATGCTACACAGGAACTGGCTGAAGCAACCGTGGCCAATCATTACCTGTGTCAGCCGGAAGGTGACGGCGCTATAAAGCCTCTCCTCTCCAGCCACTCATTAAAAAACGGGACTTACCGCCACGACCGTGGCGTGCCCTACTAACATGACCTAAAGTACTTTTACGCGAGCAAAACCACCGGTTATAATACTATATTATATATTTATTTCTTGCTGTATTATTCACGGTGAAAATCAGAGAAATATGTTTGTTTACGTAACGTTGCTCGTATTTTATCGAACGTTCTAATTTTGAATATTTACTTTCAGGGTATTCTGGCGTACGATTTGACGTATTCCGGCGCATCAGCGAACATAACGCAGGGCGGACTCTATTATAACTTCGTAAACCTTCGGATGAAGAGCGACCGCGGCAAGGCACTGCACTACGACGTTTACATCTATGCTTAAATCCATTTTAACGACCGAGAATATATTTTTATTAAATCGTTTTGAGAAACGGATTCGATTTTTATTATTAGTATATACCCGCGTGAGTTGCGGTTCACTTGCCATTTAATCTACGTGAATCAAACTATGTACCATGTCCATTATATGAAAACTAGCTTCTTTTAAGTTGAATTAATTAGTACTTAGGTAGTTGGACGTGTGTTATGCGCACTTAGCCCCACAATTGGGTCTTTGTGCGTATTTTATTCAATATGTATTCTGTGACATGTTAAACTCAGTTAGTCGCAGCGCCACACCGCTGCGCGCTGTACAAATACAATAGATTTTAATTATGTCTGGTATTTTAAGACTTGACAGATTAAATAGCTTCTAAACGTGCAATATTTTCCTGCAAGATGTGTCTGCAATGGCTGCAGCTATAGCCCATTTAATATTAAATTATCGCAGTGTTTATAATTAAATATTAAATTATCGCTCGCTATTTTTGTTTTCTTTTGTGTGTTTTTTTGTTGTTTCTTGTTGTGGTTTTTTTTGTTATAGCGGGAATTACATGTGTAAAGGCCCATTTTCCTTATGTGATCAGAGACAAATGAATCATTTATTATTTATGTCGCCAGTTAGAGCAAGATAGTCTACCCTAATAGGTGGATAAACAATTACTCATACATACATAGACATATTCCGTACATTCCCGACGAGTAAGAGAGAGGGTAGACTGAGTTGTATTACACTCACATATGACTGCTGATTATGTGATAATATCTAAATGATTACTGCCTCCGTGGCACAGCGGTAGTGAATGCGACTGCTATGCATGAGATCTCGGGTTCGAATCCCGGGTCGGGCCAACTAAACATAGTTGGGTTTTTCTTTTAAGAAATCACCAGTACGGAGTTAGAAAGGGGTGCTGTTAGACCCGTGCCTCGGAAAGCATGTAAAGCCGTTAGTCCTGCGCCTGCCTATCCGGTCGTGTCGGATTGCTGTCGAATCGGATCATGACAGTTAGGGAACAGAGAGTGCACTTGTGATTGCGCACACACTTGAAACTATCAAATCTTCTACGTAGATAGATAGACCAGTCACCGTGACCGACATTCGGATTCTGGATGACATAACTAAAAGCAAACCTGTTGTCGTGTACGAGGGCTAATTTTCAGATGTAGTGCTGCTACTGAATATTTCTGGACACTAAAACCAAGAACATTTTCCCCGACCTTTATGCACAGTCGTACTAGTGAGTACGAGTATCGCTACCGAGGCGGTCAATGAGTCAATAATACTTAACATACTCGTTAATATTGAGTATAATTATATATTCATTTAGCATCTTCCAATAAGTAACTTCATTAAATTGTGGTTAGACCCGTTGACGCATGATTCACGCTATAAGTCAACGATAGATAGTAGTGTCTTTATTTCGGCGTAAATGATATTAGTCACAAGATAACACCGAAAGTCCAATCACTAAACACCTGGTTCCCTATTCTTTTACTTTTCTTACTTACCTATTTATCATAGGGGGTGATGCGCGAGTGGTACCTATAGCAAAAGCATAATTCCTTAAACTTGGGTGTTCTTAGCAAAATAATTACAAATGCAGCCTGCTGTTGCGAAGTTTACAGTGTTGCCTCACCAAGCACGTAAGGCTGTTGGTCATGCGCCTGATTCTGCAGTCACGTCAGCTTACCGTCCTATGTACTATAAGATTGAGAGAATAGAGAGTGCTCTTGTGTTGACACACACATATTATTGTGCGTAAACACAAGAGTTGTGCGCTATAATATTTTCTGCGCAGATGGCCACCCCATTAAAATTGTCTGCCTTGACTGTAATTCGTTTTGCAGGACCTTAGAACTGCTAAGGTATACGTTTTGATAATGGCTTACCAGAAATATCAATCGTTCGAGGATGAAATATTCTAATATCCATTTTGACAAAAATGGGTTATTGATGTCACTTTATTCAGAATTTCGAGCTGCATCGATCTGTGTATTTAAAATGTTGATATTCACAAGAAAATATATTTTACTACCCAGAAAATACTGCAGCATAAATAATGTTGCAAATAATACTTTAACTCACCAGAAATGCTGTGAAAGTTATAATTTTATATTTAAAAAACATAAACAGCAAACATTTTTTTACTGTAGCACTAATAACAAAAAATAAATAAATAAAATAGTATAATAGACTTTTTTTTTGCATCCTTAAATGTAGTATTTTGGCTTTTGCTACATTTCATCCTCGAAGTGTCGATATCTGGTTTATGGTAGACAGTGGTTTGTGTCTTTCTATCGTTTCTGCAACACAAATAAAATATAACCATGTCCATTGCCGTACCGTACTACGGTACGGAAAATAAAATTTGCAGTTTATTTAAGTATATGTATTTATAATGGTGTTTCTGTCGCTGTTGTCCGCAGACTGCTCCGTTAACTATAATCAAACGGCAGCCGTACGCCGTACGATCAGATCAGCGACAGAAACACCATTATAAATACATACCTATTTAAACTGCTAATTTTCTGGATGCCATTAGTAACTAATTATCACTTATCGACAAATCTATTTATCGGCAACTATCGGTAAATAAATCAATTAGTGTCCATCACATCAATGTAATACAGTGATTAATAAATAACGCGATAAAATCCGTATATAGTAGTTTAATTTCAAAGCATTTAGGACATTAGAGAGAGCAAAAAATATTTCAATATCTCTGGAAAAATAGTCATGTGAGAGTAGACATCGTACGTCGACGGTTCCATACCACAACTGGTTTTGTTATTTTATGGATTTGATTTGACTTTACGTACACTATAAAGCTTAAAGTAATTATACTCTTAACGTTATAGAATTGCGGTTTTCACAATGGAGTAGCAAATGAAAAGTATGGCTTAACATGTTTCTTATATGGGGGCTTTGCCAATTTGATGATGTGATTGATTTGCAAATCTGTAAAAAATATATGTACGCCATGTGCCCACTAACAAGACACAACCATTAAAAGGTAAAATAGACAGTTGTCGTAATTCTAGTAAAATAGAATAGTAAATCATAATATTAGCCCTGCACTAAACTAACCCACTTTTGGCCATGGGTCTGTATTTACTGTAAAAAGGGTTGCCCAAAAGTGGGTTAGTTTAATACAGGGCTATTCCCTAAGCAATAGTCTAGCGCGCTGGTCCAGTGCGGGTTGGTAGACTTCACATATCTTCGAGAAAATTATGGAGAACTCTCAGACATGCAGGTTTCCTCACGATGTTTTCGTGCACCGTTAAAGCAAGCGATAATTTACTATTTAATACGCAAATAACTTTAAAAAGTCAGAGATGTCGTAGGATCAAACTCGAGACCTCTGCGTGGCAGTCCAACCGTCTCCCACTAGGCTATTGCTGCTATAGTAATATAACTACGTGAGTAAACAATAACAATACTAGATGGCGCTGTTACATGTTTATAGCACAGTCTGCAAATTTTAATGTCACCGCGCCGCGGTCATTAACTAATTGTTTACATTTTAATTATAAAACAAAAATCTTGTCTCAAAACCTGTTCATATACAATAAGTATGTAATAAAATACCTAATTAAGGTATTGATAAATAACTCTCAACAATTAAGAATACAGATAACGGTATATAACGAGTTCGCCGCACAGATTATAAATAACTTTGAACAAACTATTTTTTGTAACAGGTTTTATCTGTGGCGATAAAAGGCAGAACGCTCAGTTATCTCTTATAAGTCTGCTATTCGCATTCGAGCTCACGCGTTGTGCTGTAGTGTCAGAAAGTACCATTTCGGTAAAAATGAGGGTTTATACGTTAGTATTTTTGTTTGCCGCTGTGGTGTTGGTAGAATGCGGCAATACCTTCCTCGGTACTAGTGTTATGCGGCCTCTGGTATACCATCACGATGTGCAGTACAGCTCCAGGGTGTTTAGGAAGCGGGTGGAAAACTTGTACTTCGCGATGCCACAAGTTCCATCTAATGCTGGCAGAACTATCCAGGTAAACTTTTGTTTATAGTTTATAGTTAATAATAATTAATTTTGAGGATAAATACTCATCTATAATAATACCAGTTGACCATAGCGGCAAGAAATATCATTTACGACCTATTCCCATACCTACCAAATATACATAAACAAATTCATAACAATTGGTCGAGCCGTTTCGGAGGAATGCGACCACAAACACTGTGACACGAAAATTTTATATATATTTTATATATGACTTATCAATATCAGTACGGTCGTAAAGTCTATTTCATACCGCTAAGAAATACACAACAACAACTTTGCCGGGTCAGCTAGTAATTTATACGGATTTGTTTGTCTTAGTTTTCCATTGCACAGGGCATTATGTGACACTTAACCTTTTGAGTGCCAACCTATGCCGAATGCGATGCGTCCTCCAGCGCTAAGCTATAAACCTATAACAGTTGAAAAAATTCGGTTATGTCAATTTTGCTGTTTTTAAAATAAACAAAGGAAATGTTGAAATATGAATGTAAAAGTAGAGTTTTAGGCAATAGTAAAATTACGCACAAAATAAAACAAACTATTTATTTTATGTCTTTTTTTTAATAAATGTTGCGATTAGACATTGTCTTTTAATAAGGACGTGACGTGGAGGTCGTGAAACGTTTGTCTTCTATATAAGTAATAATAATAATGTCCTCCAGACCGAATTTCGGTCACGGCGGCCAGTCTAAACGGAGACTAGCTATCTGTGCAGGAGATATTATAGTGCACGAGTGTGTGCGCAAACAGAAGTGCACTCTCTGTTCCCTAACTCTCATGATCTGATGGGACGATAATCCGACACGACCGGAGAGAGATCAGGCGCAGGACCAACGGCTTGACGTCCTTTCCGAGGCAAAGATATATCTCCCAACTTCCAAACTCCGGGCTGCTATTGAACTGTCTTAACAAAAAAACCCAATGATTTTTTGTTGATCCGGCCCGCGATTCGAACCCGAGACCTTATTTACAGCGGTCGCATTCACTACCGCTGCGCCACGGAGGCAGCTGACACATGACTACGACTTTCTGTTACGCGCTGTATAGACTCCTATATCTCCGAAGACGTAAACAGAAGTAGTACTACATCTACATTTAGCCGGTTATGTTTTTGGATTCTGTATAACCACGGCTTATCTATTACTAGCAAGCACAATATTAGTATTCGTGCTTACATTGCCCGATTCGGTAATCGAACCCGAGACCTTATATCCTAATCTTAACTAATATTATAAACGCGAAAAACGTGAGTTTGTGTGTTTGTTACGCTTCCACGCCTAAAATACTCAACCGATCCTCATGAAATTTTGCATACACTTTGCCATTTGCCATGTCCTTTTTTGTACCCATTTACAGTACCATTCAGGTTAATTCAACGAGTTACACAGGCTAATTTTTTTATAAAATACATAACTTTGAAAAGTTAGTATAGTTTCCAAATATTGTTACTAATATTCCGACTATAATATGATCCAGTTAAAAAACCTGTATACAAAACGGCTTATCCGTTAAATAGATATGAAACCACAGACAAATATACACAACCACGTAATCGGGTTATATAAAACATGTTTAAAAAACTTGTATTTAAAAAAGTTTATATTAAATAAACCGCGGTTTAATCTAGAATTTGTTTGTTTATTGTTACGCTTTTACGTCTTAATCACTCGACCGATCATCACGAAATTTTGCAAACATGTCGTTAGGGTACAGAAAAGGACTTAGGATACCTCTCATCCAGAAAAAAGAACCACAGCCTAACCTAACCTTGCCTACACTAACGGGAGTGAAACTAACAGGCTTAGCGTTTTCTTTAATCACTTAATCGTAATCATATAATAAAACATACATACACTTTGAAATCAATTCTTTAAATGCTATTTTTAGAATTCGAAATAACTCTTATACAACAGCTTTGTCCATCCGTCTGTCTGTTATACAACTTTCAACTCAAGAACCGTAAGAGCTAGAGACTCGCGGTCAACGTCATTCGACTCAGCATAGTCGATATACCCCCGAAATGACTATGACCTTTGACCTCTGACCGGCCGATCAGATACCACCGGTCACGTGATACCACCGGTCACGTGGTATCACGTGACCTTGGGGTTTGCATATTACATGAACCATTTTTTCGAACTCTAAGATTTACGGCAATTCATTGCCGTTTCTCACTTGTCTTAGTTCAAATTTATTCTACGTCAATCTTCCAAAATTACATGTAACAATTAAAAATAATCTAAGTCGTTAAACTGATTGAGGATTGAAATTAGTTAGGCAAAGCTAGTTTAGACTGAAACCGATTATGACGACAATAGGTAAAAAATACATCCCAACTAATATTATAAATGCGAATGCGAGTTTGTTTATCTGTTTTTTACGCTTTCACGCCTTAACTATTTGACCGATCATCATGAATTTTTGCATAAACGTTGTCAGACGTACAGAAAAATACATAGGATACCCTTCATCCAGAAAAAGGATTGTTCATCCTGATATTTGGTTCCCCTAGATAGTCCTAAACCATTTAACCCCTCTTGGGTTACCGCACTAACAATGGTGTAATGCCATTTTGATAAAAAAAAATCTGTATTGTTTTCGTTGTTGTCTGAAGTTTCGGATATACATATTCATTGTAGACCTACTGATTGCTTCTTTTCATTTTATTTTTACACTAGGCCCTAGCCCCGGGGCACTCGCCCCGGCTTCGCTTGGGTAGTACAAGACCTTAACAAATTAAAGACCTAAACCTTCCTCATGAATCACTCTGTCTATTGGTGAAGACCGCATGAAAATCCGTTCAATAGTTTTTGATCTTATCGCGAATAGAAACAGACGCGAACTTTGTTTTATAATATGCATTGATTCATAAGGAATCTATTAACTAATTAATTACGTAAATAATAATCAAAAAGGGCAAAGTTAGCCATTAAAAAGTCTTCTCAATTAGCAACAAAATAGGTACAAATGAAATATCTTTGTAACTGATACGTTATTACAATAACAATATAAAATAAATTACATCCTGCTAAATATGTACTTAATTGAAATACTGTAGTCATGCAATCAACAATTGGAAAGATGAATACAAAAAATCCATTTATCATGTTTAATTTATCATGTCAAAATCTAGTACCTAATAATTAAAGACAATCAAAATTATGATACGACCAATTGTTTCTTTTACACCACAGGTTTAATTGCTGCGTATAAATAAATACCTAGGTACGTCAAATCCACCTAGATATATTTGATTATATCTCCTTGGCATTGATAATAAAACAACTCTTTTTAGCTTATATAAAATAAAACAAAATGCCGTATTATCTGTTCGAGATTTTACAGACAATTATTGATTTAAAAGAATTAAATGATAGCCATTTTCCGCTTTATCTAAAATTATATAAATTCGCTACACTAACAATTATTAATAAAATAAAACAATAGTCTAACCAATTTTCCAGAAAAATATCTAAATATTTAAACATTTTATACGCTGGTTTTAAGATAGAATCAACTCCCACTCTACAAATAATACCAGTATAGCGGGGGACTTTACATACATTCAAACAACGGACACAAAGAACATCCAGACTCCCAGCAACCATTTGTAGATCACACAAATTTTTGTCCCGTGTGGGATTCGAACCCACAACACTCGACTCAGTAGCAGTAGCGTGGCGATCACTTATACCACTACGTCCGGATGGCGTCAATTTAATGTAGTACGGTTTTAATAGAAATATAGCTGTCGCGCTGGGCTCGAACGAAATATCAACGTGCAAGAGAGATAACTACATGTGGAACTGTTACCTCTGAAATCATGATCGCGTATTCACCTGCTTCTTCCTGCAAAACTAAACTGAGACTGTACAAGACTTTGACTGCGGCTTCGCTCGCGTTTATGTAAGTTAGGTTAGGCCTATGTCCTGTTCTGAACCTTAACAACGTGTATGCGATATTTCATGACGATAGGTCGAGTAGTTAAGGCGTGAAAGCGTAAGAAACAAATTAAAATTTGCATTAATAATATTACTTAGGATAGAGTGTATAATTTTATTTTTAGTTTCACTAAATTTATTTTTCTGAAAGACTGAAAGCAACAGTTAAACTTAGAGAATTTCATTTTTCAAAGATCCCAGTCCTTATAATAATTAAATTATTAAAAAGTAAACATGGCACTGGTACACACAGCGACACATCAACTGTCATCACTGTTTGGACTTTGAACTATTAGAAGTTGAACGCTGCGAATCGTGCGAGAAAGTGCATTATATTTTTGTAACGCTCTATCCTTACCATTACATCGACACTACTATGCACTGTCCCTTTCCGACAATTCTCTATTTTGTATGTAGCGTAGTTATGCGTATATAGGGTGTCCAACTTGATGTGTAGCTACACATCAAGTTAGACACCCTACACACACGTACATAATTTTACATTATATCTTATTTTTAACACGCTTTTATTAGCTTGACCTGTAATTATATATCTATGTCACGGAATCTTTGAAATAATTTTCACCCATTTAAAAGCATCGGTTAAACTTGAAACATTGTATACTTATCAAGGATGAAAATACAATAATTTCATAAGTAAGTCCTAGTATCCTGGCAAGGATATCTAATAATAAAGACTGGCGTAATCGTTGCGTACGTATCGTCTTTTTAGTGACGGAAAATAGTTTAGCCAGTTTCCCGGAAACAAAAAGCGTGGAGTGCTTAACATCTAATGGCTATAAATAATTTATTAACAGATACCTATTGGTAAAATAAATTCATTATAAAAAACACCCACACTTTATACAGACAAATTAATTATTTTGTTATTTACTCTTTTTATATTATAAAGTTATTAAAGATATATTAGTTTTTTTTTTGGTTTTATTATGGCGTATCTTTTAGTTTTAAACTATTATTTATTTTTGCTGCATCATTCACGGCGAAAACAGAGAAATAGGTTTGTTTGGAAGTAACGCTGCTCGTATTTTACCTGAGGTTCTAATTTTGAATATTTACTTCCAGGGTATTCTGGCGTACGATTTGACACACTCCGGCGCATCAGTTAACATAACACAGGGCGGACTCAACTATAACTTCGTGAACCTTCGGATGAAAAGCGACCGCGGCAAGGAACTACACTACGACGTTTACATCTATGCTTAAATCGATTTTAACAAACGACAATTTTTATTAAATCGATTTGAAAAACGAATTCGATTTTTATTATTCGAATAGAATTTTACGAGATGTCTTTAATTCGTACGCGTGAACCATATATTCGATCCTACAGAACTCAATTATATGCATACTGCCTTTTTAAAGTTTAATTAATACTAACTACTTACGCAAGCAACGATTTGTAAAATTCATAGTCAATCAATTCCTATTAAATTATCCCTACCCATCGTCCCTACCTAATCTCTCACTATCTATATAACGAAATCTTTGATCCCTAAACACTACTCGCTAAAATGCAAACGTTTAAAATTTGATTCCAATCCACCATATTGCTTGGCAATAAATAAAAAAGAGGTTTGTTACTAAAAATAGTTCAAACTAAAAGAAATAAAAACTAACTAACTTCTTTTTAATGCACAATAAAGTAAAAAAAATAAGTTTGCTTTTTTAATTTTAAATGATAATGGCAGCTGTCCTGATTGGTGAACGGATGATCCGTTTGACACGAAAGTTTAATTTGTATTACTCATAATCCTCGTGAATTATTTCACTGAATAATTAAATGCTGTTGATTAAATTCAGTTACGAAGTGCACTCTAATACTGATGTAATATAGCAACATTTTTCTTTCAATGTGTATTCTGAAAATATATAAAGAATAAAATAAGAAAGAAATAAATTTAATAACGACATAATCATACAAATCTATACTAATATTATAAAGGTGAAGAGTTTGTTTGTTTGGTTGAACGCGCTAATCTCAGAAACTACTGGTTCGAATTGAAATATTATTTTTTGTCGGATAGCTTATTTATCGAGGAAGATTATAGGCTATATAACATCACGCTACACCCAAGAGGACGGCGCAGTAATCATAAACGCGGAGGAAACCGCGGGCACATCTAGTACAAAATAAAACAAAACAAATAGAAGGATAAAATTTATAAGGGTGTCGTTAAAAAGGTATTATCTTAGCATTAGTCGTAACACCGCAAAGGTGTGACGACGCTGGTTTTCCGATAATACCTATCTGTTGACAGAGGGTGCAACTATATAAATTTAATCTAATCAGTCGCAGCGGCACACCGGTGCGCGGTGTACAAAAATAATAGATTTTTAATTATGACTGGTATTCTAAGACTTGACAAATATGTCGGCCTCGATGGCTTAGTGGTAAGTGTAACCGGCTGCTACGCCTGAGGTCGCGGGTTCGATTCCCGAACAAGTCAAACATTTGTGTGCATGAACATGGATGTTTGTCTTGATCTGGGTGTTTCTATGTATAATATGTATGAATTTACAAAAAAAAGGAAATATATATATGTTTATCCATTGTCTAGTACCCATAGTACAAGCTCTGCTTAGTTTGGGCTAGATGGTGTTGTGTGTATGTGGTAGAATATTATATTATTATTATTATTATATATAAACTTTAACTGTGCCAAATTTCATACTCCTCTGTCCGCGCAATATTCCTAAAAAGGGGTACCTACAAAGTTTTTGCTTGACGTATTAATGTATAGATTATAAAGAAGAAAGATTAGTATTTTCGTTTGTAATGAATAAACTCAAAAACAACTGGAACGGTATTAAAAATTCTCTCACCATTAGATAACTACTTTATTCAGAAATAACATAGAGTATATAACTTCACGCTATGAGTCGCGGGACCGGCACAGTAATCATAAACTTGGGTGAAACTACAGAAGAAAGCAAGACCCTTTATAAATAAAAATAATACACCTATTTGAACAATATGACGAAAATGAATAAAGTCAAAGAGATAATTGACAACGTACGTACGTAATTATATTATAACTATGCCTTACTGATCACATTCAATGTAAGTACTCATAATAATAATATGTAATAGCAAGATTGATACTGCCTGACCTTTAGCCAATTCTAGAGAAATTCTAGACTGTTATCTCAGTGTATTATTCAATATTTAAAAACAAACCAGCGATTTTAAATCAGACACATGTGTTTAGTGATAATGACTATTTTAAATACCTATATATCTTTTAATACAATCCGGTGGTTCGGGCAATTTGATTGTCATTATACAACACTGCTGTCCCCCGCTGTTTCACCCGCATTTATGCGCTCCTGTGGCTGGTACCGTGATATAATATAACCTAACCTTACCCAATAAAAGGGCAAAAAGGACAAAGGCAATAACCAAAAATAAAATCGCTTAAACAAAAAATGAAAAATTCCCGGGACTACACAAGTGTCAAAACTTGTCATTTTCCATGGTCACCACTGTTGAAACTCGCAACACAGGAGTTACAGTGAGGGTGAAATTAATTATATTCTATTCTAAATAGTTAATAATCACTCGCTTTAACGGTGAAGGAAAGACATCGTGAGGAAACCTGTATGTCCATAATGTCCTCGAAGATATGTGAAGTCTACCAACCCCCATTGGGCCAGCGTGGTGGATTGTGTCACAATCCTTCTCACACTGAGAAGAGGACCGAGCCCAGCATTGGGACAGTTTATATACAGGGCTGGTATTACTACATGACTGTATATTTTTTCGGTTTCTATAAAGAAAGTGTTTGGACTTGCAATTACTAAGGTGTTCTTCGAGCCTGTTTCTTCTCAATCAGTTTAATCAATACGTCATTCGAACAGTAAATATTTTATTTCGACCATAACTGTAATCGTTTACACAGCTGCCAATTGTGAGGTCTCGAGGTAAATTCCGGTGTCGGACAGAGTATTAGGTATTGGATTGAATCTTACTCATATTATTTGTTAGTTTGGATGATTGTTACTCAATCACGCCTAAATCTTTGAACGGGCAACGGGATATTGGTATTTTATCCATTTTCTGTAGCAGGACGGAGTCTAGAAGTGTGCCCAGTAAATGGCAATAGATTCGCCCTTTGTTACATGCGTCCAAAGACCACAGCTGGTGAAATATTTCGCAAATATTTTAAATAATTAGAGTGCTAAACAAAGAGCGTAGTTAGCAGTCTGAAAAAGTCTAACCCTATATCCTAACTAATATTATAAATGCGAATGTAAGGTTATTTGTTTGTTACGCTTTAAAGCCTAAACTACTCGACCGATCAACTTAAAATTTGTCATACACGTTGTCAGGGCTATAGTTAAGGACACAGAGTACCTTTCATCTAGAAAAAGTACTGTTCCTAATAGCAATTTATTGAAAATATAAATTAACGCGAGCGAAGCCGCGGGCAAAATCTAGTTAGCTATAATAGTAAAAGATGAATCAAATGCCAGACTTTTCACGAGACACCATTATATCAAACTAGCGACCATAGCCGGAGATAGCCACGTATCGAAGATATTTTCAAATTGGCGAACCATCGGAGCTAATACGAAATTCTCGGTAGCGCACATAGCAATATTTCATTCCATTGAAATATGCAGCGAATGTGCCATTTCACTAGTGAACTATTCGCGCGTCGAAAATTCACAGTTTGCTTTAACTTTTACCCGCGACTTAGCTTGTATGATTGAATAATCTAATAATAGACTTCACGGATAACGTAGTTAGTGGCTTAAGACTGCGCCGAGCGAAATGTGCCAAAACAGGCGGTCACAGTTATGTTGATAAAATCTACACTTTTTGTTTAATACAAATATAAAATATACATTTACCATAACATTGAATGTGTTTACAACTACTCCGTGTAAAAACTTCAAACAATTAATATTTTCGCCTACAAAATTACGTAAATTTGCACGAAATATGCAAAAACGTAAATTCGTGTTACGTGATTTTTAGATTTTAACAGTAGAAATCCATCCTATTTTACAGCCTAAACGAAACATAAATAGTTATATTACAATTTGTCCGTCCCAAATATTTAAGACAATTTTGACAATAAAGATACATATTTATCAAAAAAGCACTTCAAAACCTCCATACAATTTCACTATGGCGGCCGCGCGCCGATTTGAATATCGAGCTCTGTCATTCAGTCCAACCGCGTCTTACGCTCGGCGCAGTTTTAAGTGGTCGTCTCGCCATTGCTACTGCACCTAATGTTATTCGTTCGATCTCCACACAAGACAAAAATGGTGTAATCCACAAATAGTTGTTCCGAGTCCAGACTCAGCACACAACACACAATTTCTTTTCCTTTCAGACAACGGACACAAAGAACACTCAGGTGTTGTTTGAATGTTTATAAAGTCCCCTGCGACTTAGAATTTAAACTTAGTGCGGCACCAGCCATTTTTTTAAAGAAACGGATTGGATAACTACACACAGCAGCTCATATAAGAAAATACATACTTACATAATCTCATGCCAGCTATGGTTTAAGGTCCCACAAAGTGCTGTTAGTGGGAAATTCTAGACAAAATAAACCCAATAAAACTTTGCTCGACCCGGAAATTGAACCCGAGACCTCATGCACAGCAGTGGCATACACGACCGTTACGCCACAAAGGAAGTAATATAAAATAAGAAGTAAATAAATCGATTTGTATTGTTAGAAATATAATGTAAAAAATGCTGATTGAAAAGAGTGGGTATGAGTTTCTCGTCTGCTTCTTTTCCTGAAAGTTCTACTCCCCGTACAAGCTTTATCCAAATATATTTTTTTAATTGTATTTTAATTTTATTATAGTAAAGTCAAGTAAAGTATTTTGAAATTTCGAAAGTCAAAATACTTTACTTCCAAGTTCAGTTCCGACTTACCACCGAGAAGCGTGCTGGTTCGTATATCATATAAGTTTATTGAAAAAAACTGTGAAGTTAACGTATTATATTATTATATATGTAATTATTTATATCGTAGAAAAACATTACCAGTCTTCATGAAGCAAAATTTCCTTACAAAAATCCCATTAACATTTTAAGTCACCCAAAAATCGAAACAGACCCTCATAGTTACATGCATACTCTATAATTAAAAACGTATATCACACCATGAAATCTATACAGCCCATTAAAACTGTAACGTTCAGCCTAAGGTCCTGACCCACAAATATTTGTCCACAATGCCTAAACTAACAGGCAAGCCTAGTCAACACTTATTTAACTTATGTTTGCATTATTTACTTAAATAAACAAAACTGAAATTTATGTTTCGTAATTTAAACTGACTTGTAACTTAAACTTGGCTAATTTGAAGGAAAAGCGCATTGGTAGAACCATACCGGCGTGCAGAGCCAGGGGCTCAGGCATAATAGTAGGTATTTTCTATTAGATATAATCATATCTATTCTATTATTGAATCCGTTGTATAATTCTCATACTTTTATTTAAATCGATAGGTATCACTAATTTCTTTTTCGTAGTTTATCTGTCAAGTTGATATAGTATACTTAAGCTGTATCAGTTTGAAGCAAGTATAAGCGAACGAGCGAGATAACACCGGGCGACCAAGGCGTCCCTCTAGCTTATTAATTATTATTAATATAATCATTTATTTCTTGTTCCTTGTCGCCGTGTCGCCACAAGCGTCTGGCACCTAAAGCAGTTGTTCAGTACATCCCATGGTAGGCTCTGAGTATAAGACTCGTCTTCAGCAAAAATTTACCATAATGTGCGTTTATAAATCGAGTAATTTTAGGAAACCAGTAAGTACTTTTAATTATCTATTCGTCGCGGTCATCGAGGATCGTGGTTTAGTTCAAATGTTTTTGTCGTTTTAATGTTTTTTGAAGAATTATTGTTAAGAGGAGGGAGGTTTCTAGAATGTACACATAAAGGAAATAACGTACAGAAGAAACCTTGTTTAGACCAGGAGAAGCCCGACTGGACCCAACCCAACCATACAGAAAATCGCAGCGTAATAATTGGTTGTGGGGTGGCTAGAGTTTCAAACGCTCTTTTGTGACGTCATAAGTGAGACTTCGCAGGTTTTAGTCTTTTATGGTAGCAGGGCAACAATCCGTTTTACAGGATTTGCAAGTTGTATGTGATATCGTTGGTATGGTAAGGGTCCGTATGCTACGGTTATCGTTCAGCATCAGACACAGTTTATCTTTGTAACAAGTAAATAGTTTGTAAATAAATTACAGCCAGCAACATAAGTCAAAACACAAATGTAAAATTTCGGTTACTTATAAATATAAAATTATGACAAATGTTAGTTTTAAAAGCAGTATTCATTCAAAGATAGGTAGTTGATGTAGCCACGCATCGTTCAAAATTCAGAATAATAATTAGGATATTTCATTTAGTTATAAAAATTTTATAAATTTGTGCAATGTTGAGCTACTTCTATTGCTAAGTGTATATCTCTGGACGGTAAATTAGCGATATATATAAAATACAGATATATGTATCGAAATCGTTCAGATAGATATACAACCCAATCGACAAGATAACTCCTGAGCTAAATCTTATACTTCAGTATGCAATACGTCGACTTGCTATTAGAAAAGTAGCAGGAGCTTTATAACCTCTTAAAGGAAAAGCCATAGTCTGTCGTCCGTTAACTAAAAAGACGTTATGCCATAATATGCGATACATATCACTACACGTCCTTTTAGTTAGTGAAGGAGAGTATTCTTTGTCATAAAGACGCAGTGGTAACGAACGCCTTCGATCTTGAATTCGATTCTCGGGTCAGCCACAAGAATACTGGATTTTTCTGGTAAGACGTTCACAGTAGCAGCACGGAGTTTGTAACTGCATCCGGTAGACAGCGATAGTCTCACCCTGTATTACGTTGTACCTAAAACCATTTCCTCAGAAATGAGGTGTGACACACCTCTGCTTACCCTTTCGGGGATTACATTATGTATGTGTGAACTGCATATTTTGACCAATTCATTAAACTCATTTAGGCTTACAGCCAATAATAATTTTGGTCGATTTATCAATAGTGCAATGTTATTTGGTTTTTCTATTAGTCAATCATGTAGCAACCCGAAGTCGGATTCATGGCCGGTAGACAGTAATATACTCAGACCTCTATTTTACAATACTCTTCTCTCTACCATACCGGGAATACACAAACGTGAGCCAATATGGAAATATTATGACGCCAAATTTCTTTTTTTGTGTTTTTATTTCTTGACATTAATCATGCTGAACATATTATTAAACTATGTAATTATGTAATTGTTTATTAGCAATAAAAACTAGTCCTCAAACTAAAAAAATCACAACTACGCACCTAATTACGGACTTACAATTTAACACACAAAAAAGTTAACAGCATTTTCTCAGAGAAAAATACGTCAAAGATCGTACAGAGGCGACACTTCGGCAGGAAGAAAGTCCTCAACGAAGTGGATATCAGGAGGCTGTAAGTGTGCTTCCGGCGAGAGCCCGCGTCAAAGCGCCCGACGGATGTGTCAATTTGAAGCGGAGCCATCTTGGCATCTCGTTCACTCGATGTGTGGGATTTGGAACTTTTGTGGAAACTTGACCTATATACCTTAGATAAGATCGCCTTTCTACCATCATTTTGTGTTTAATCTTTCCTCCTTTTTTTACTTGATGGTTGATATTCGCATGAACAGTGTTTGGCGATGCCAAAATACAGCTTGTATAATAATAGGCTTGTGAAAGCAGTATTTTGATCAAGATAACAAAAAAATTACAAAGAGTATGCTTTAAGTTAGAATAAAATTATTTTCGTGTTTTTAGTTCTTAATTAGTTATTTTCAAGCATTCGTTTCATTTTTATTTCTTTACGTTTTAATCGAAGACTTATAAAGAAATGTCTTTGACTTACTTAGTACTGAATATTTTGTATGTGAAGTTTCTTGTAAATTGATCAGTGGGAAATAGACCAAATTTAACCTACAGGTTTTGTTTACACCAGCAACAAAACAGATACTGTAAATAAAACCTTTTGTAATACAATGTAAGCTCGCAATCGATACGTGAACGTATCTTATAGTTAAAGATCAATACAACCTTATAATCTAGAATAGGTTAAAAAATTCAGAATTAAGATAAGCGAGTTGAAATGTACGATGTCAGTTTCAGTAGTAAATTCACAGGTATTTTATTTTATTCGAAGTGTAATTGTTTTAAACTTTCTACTTCACATATTCCACTTTAACATATTTTTCACTTTACATTTAACACTTGATACATAAACTATAAACTTTAACATATTTTTCTAACGTGTTATGATTTCCAAAGCGAACATTTTAAGTGCATTTACAGCAACTGAATGCTTTGGTGACAATAATAGTATGTGTGACTGTTCTGCATAAGATCTAGGATTAAATGCCTAGATCAGGAATGTAAATTTTTTTTTTCTGTTAATAAAGTGTCAGTAGCATCACGGAGTTTGGATCTTTGCCCGGTAGACGGCAATGACCTCGCTCCCTATTACATAGGATCCAAAAACATACCTAGTGAAATATGCGTGTAATACCTTTCTACCTATCGGGGATATCCCCGAAGAGGCAGGCAGTACACTAGCTTTGGGCCGCAGCTTCCCTCACGTAAAAGTACGCTAGGTTAGGTTAGACTGTGTTAGTATGGTCCTTGAGGCGAAGTGGGAGGAAAGGCTGGCCTAGCCCCGCTACGGGGTGAGGACCGTCGAGGCTATCCGTCCGGTGCTGAGGCAGTGGACGGACAGATGGCGCGGATCGCTCACCTACCCCCTTACTCAGGTGCTCTCCGAACACGCCTTCTATCGTCGAAAGGGGAGAGCGGTGAGGCTCTCCCCTGGGGACGAGAGGTGGTCGGGTCCGTTTGACCTGGCCCGCACCCACACGGGGGTGGCCTGCTATGGATGAATCTTTTAAGAGCTCCCAACTGGTCCCCTCCATTGGGTGACCATTATCACCATTACCATCTTTCTTTGCAACAGTGAGTCCGACATAACCGAATATTAAACCCCTCTGGGACAGTCGTTATCTCATCATGAGACTAACGCGATATCGGAGGGCACAGTACATTAGCTTTAAAACTATCACCTTCGCCTTGTGATATAAACAAAAAATGTATCACCAGGTTAAATTAAAGCGCACAAACCGCAGGGCAGCTTGTGGCGGGCTGAATGTGAGTGGCGACACTGCGGTCCTGAATGCCTCAGAGAGTTGGTTAGCGCCTCGTGCCCGGCTTGCCGTTACTGGTTGGCTGGGGTGGTACTTCAAGAACGACCGTAGGACTCTCAACTCTGGCTTGCCTTGGTCGGCCGGTGAGAGGGAGGCCGCTAGAGCTATATGCTTGGGGTGGAAGTGTCATTTTCAAGGGCGTAACTACGGGGAAACCCGCTCCGGGTCTCCGTTGTCACGAGACCCGTGATGGTGAAACCGGCGCCGCACCGCTCGACACCCCTAGCCACTCGCACCGGTGTTGCCCTCTGCTGCTGGCTTGTATGCCTATAGTGGCTTATCAGGGGGCCCATCTAGTGAGTTGGCGAGTCACCGTCTGCCCATTGCATTGATGCTATTAGAGTATTCAGGGCAGACGCCGTTTTTCATCCATAGTTAGCAATATACCGGTCCACCAAATACCCATACCCATAGCTCATATATTAGAATCCATACGTAGCAATAGTCCTACGCCTGCTGCGGCTAGTGCCGCTGTAGATGTTCCATCACACCTTTAATTAAAACTCTCGAAGGGCCTCTTCACGTTGGACCCATGTCTCCGTGTAAGCCTCCCAAAAGGCCAGGTATTTTCTAATATAATATGTTAGAAAGTACCTGTGATAAGAGAAACATAATAATAATAATAATTTATTTCACAAAAAGTACACAGTATGAACACAGAGAAAACTTACAATCTAAAAACAAGTTACAGCATATATTTGTTGATACACTGGTACCCAAGGTAAGAGTTAACTTGAGTTTTGGGTACCAGGGCTCTCACTAGATATTAAAAACTTATTTATATACATTTATGTTGAGATGTTCGTGTGATAAGTTACTTATTTAGCCTATGTCTTTTATTAAATGTGAAATGATTTTAGTGTTTGTGTTTTTGTGTGAGTGTGTGTGTGTGTGTGTGCGTGCGTGTGCATGTGTGTGTGTATGTATTTATGTAGAGTGTGTATGGTGTGTGTGTTTAAGTTAAAGTATCGATAGGCTCATTAAATCCTCAGTTTCTGCATAACTTCTATTCATAAGCCATTTTGACACTTCCTTTTTGCATTGTGATCTATGGAGTCGATAGATATTGCAATTTTTATTGAGGATATTATATAGGTGGCCACCGATCACTCTAAAATGTTGTGCAGCAAGAGTGGTCCAGAATTTCTTGGTTTGACAAACTTTAAAGGAACGACGCTTTTGAATATAATTAGTATTGTACTCTAGGGAAATATGTTGACGAGTTACAGTTTCGAGCACAAAGATCATCATATATTGCGCTATTTCAAAATAATTTTCGGTGTTATTTAACTGCCAAAAATAAATGATTTCGTGGAACCCTGGTGACTTTCCAAAGGAACCCCTAGGTTCCGCGGAACCCACTTTAGGAATCGCTGGATTAGCTAATGAAGCGTAAAACCATTTATCAGAACACGCACCAGGCGACTGAATTTGTTAAGTGCCTTAACAGTTCTCGACGAAATGTACCACGAGTGTGACGACAGAATAATAATAAAATATCAAGGTTCGATTCCTGCGTGGTGAACAATTATTTAGAAGCGGCCACGGATATCAATGAGGTCGCTTCACTACATTAGACGTTTCTGAGTATACTTATATAATATCGACTGCACGGATGGTATAGAGTTTGAAGTGGTCGCTTCACAACTGCCGCCGCTCCAAATGTTCACGGTCAAAAAATGGTGTGATCTACAAGCAGTTGTTCCGAGACTGAGTGTTTTTGCTTCCGTTGTTTGAATATTTTTAAAGTCTCTCACGACACAAGAACCTAATGCGAGAGTTAACAAAGTGCAAAAGGACAAAAAAGAACATAGGATACTTTTTATTCCCGTATACGTTTATATAGCAGTCATGCGTGCGAAGCTGAATAATATACATATTATGTATACAAAGTATTAAAAATAACTTAGTTATAATTAAAAACACAAACCGGACACAAGTTTAAACTGAAATAAAGAAAGTAACGCACATAAAAACTCTGAAATGAAGTCCGAAATAGGTAATCTTTTTCAGCACGTACTAATATTCAGTAGAGCGAAGTTTTATTTAATTTTTTACGTGACTTCCTTGCACCTCGATTCCCGACCCTCGGATAAAGTAAGGAATTAAGGTGACGGCGTGTTGCCTGCGAAACTTACGTGTATTTACTAGTAGTTGCTCCCGCGGTTTCATCCGCATTTTTGATCACTGCTCTCTCCTGTTGCTCGTAGCGTCTTGTTACGTAGTCTAACATAGACTACTTCTGGACAAAGCAGCTTTCTAATGATGGAAGATTTTCCAATTGAACCTATAGTTGTGTATTCATTACAAACATAAATACAATCAAACAAAAATGTAGGCTTCTAAATCTTTACTTTTATAATAATGTCCTCCAGACCGATTTTCGGTCACGGCGGCCAATTTTAACGGAGACTGGCCATCTGCGCAGGAGATATTATAGTGCACAAGTATGTGCGCAAACACAAGTGCACTCTCTGTTCCCTTACCCTCATGATCCGATGGGACGGATAATCCGACACGACCGTTTGTCTGTCTGTTCGTTGATAAACTCAAAAACAACTGAACGGATTTTCATGCGGTTTTTACCAATTGACATATTATGTAGTTATTCGTGAGAAATGTTGAGGTGTAAAATTTATTTAGTTTTTCTACTACCCAAGCAAAGCCGGGGCGGATCGCTAGTACAATATACAACTAGAGTATAGGTCTAACTTGACACGAAATAAGAAGGAATGGCGTCCTTTAATGTCGGAGGCTAAGATCCACTTTGGGTCTCTGAGCCAGCGAAGTGAGTATAGATATAGATTGTATACGTAACGGCAAATAAATTCAAAAGAAACCTTTTCGTGAAAACAACAACTAAATTGGTTGCAAATTGAAGAAGTAATTAATATTTTAAATTTCGGCTTGAGGAAAAGTGTGGGCGGAATAGGGCATCGTTATTTTCCTCATTTAAATAGCGGTTACATCACGCAGTAGTATCGTACGTCTTTTTACAATATAATAACCCCTTCTGCCAGATCTGAAAGGCTTTTATTTTATTTATTTTTGTTTGGATTTCAAAATGCGTTTTATTCCAGATTTTGGTTAACATACCTTTACCAAAATTCGTCCAGTGGATTTTAGGTGATGACAACATAAAGAGGCAGACGAATTTATATAATCATTAGATTAAGCCTACGGCTTCGCCCATTCGGCAACAGTACTTTTTTCTAGATAAAAAGTATCCTATGTCCTTTATTACACCCCAGACAATATACATTGGGTGGGGCATAAAATGAAATTTCATCATGATCGGTCAAGTAATTCAAGCATAAGAAACAAAGAAACTTACACTTGCATTTATAATATTAAGTTAGCATTGCTATAGGTCCAGACCTCTTTAAATAATCGATAATTCAATCCCAAATTTTTTTTAGAAGTACCCCATATAATTATGTTATAATTAAAGTACCTACATAGTGACTTCGTCCATGTCAGTTCAATACAGCCTCATAACAGTTTTATAAGTTTTACCGTATACGCATTGGCAAACATTCGCAAACATGTAGTTCGTTTTTCACACATGTGTTTCTAGCATCTAATTCAGAATAGCATGGCACAAGTTTTTACCATCAGAATGTTGTGGTAAGCTATAAATAAAGTATATTGATGTGAATGTTGTAGTCCTTCCACACCATGTAACGTGCGTGGAAGCGCGGACGTCGACTGCAATCGTATATCACGCCGGCTCGGTTCACGCATGAAATGTTTTACAATTTACTTCACGCGATAATGTATGGTATCTACATACGTATCCTGTCTATAGTGCACTTTAGCTGATGGTACTCGAATATCAGAATCGCTTAGCTAAATGGTTGTTGTAAATCAAAAATAAAGCGGTTGGAAAAGGAAGATTCAAAATTTTGGGGTAGGTTGTTTTGGCTTTCGTATAAGGATAATTCTTATAACATCGTGGACATTACAGACAAAACAATGCAGACAAAAATCTGTCTGCAGATGTCACAGCGATTATTTTACATCACAGCTCACACTCGGTAGTTATTTGGCGTTTTACGTTTTGATAGTGCCAAACTGCTCAACCAACCAAATACAGTCTTTATATATGAATATTGGTTGTCTACAGTCAACAATACTTAAATTATCATGTGAGTATTTTACATCACAGCTCACACTCGGTATTTATTTGGAGTTGTACGCTTTGATAGTGCCAAAATGCTCAACCAACCAAACACATTCTTTATATATGAATATTGGTTGTCTACAGTCAACAATACTTAAATTATCATGTGAGTATTTTACATCATAGATCACATTCGGTAGTTATTTGGCGTTGTACGCTTTGATAGTGCCAAACTGCTCCACCGACCAAATGCAGTCTTTATATATGAATATTGGTTGTCTACTGTCAACAATACTTAATCATGTGAGTATTTTACATTACAGCTCAAACTCGGTAATTATTTCACGTTGTACGCTTTGATAGCGCCAAACTGCTCAACCAACCAAATACAGTCTTTATGTAAGAATATTGGTTGTCTACAGTCAACAATACTTAAATTATCATGTAAATATACTATTAGGTACAAACTAAAATGTTTTACACTTAGGAAGGTACTTATTGTCGCCAAAATTTTAACACCTTATAAGTCCTTTAAGTACTAAACAATAATGGTAGTCTATTTATATATATTTACACAAAATAAATATAGTATTGTAATGGTATCTCTGTGTAACATGATGTAGTTCTTTCACGTTATACTGTTAAGTTGTTATTTTTGACTTACGTGGTATAAACACATAAGCGACGATATGCCGAAGAACTACAAATTAAGCTGATAAAAACTTTTAACTAGACGTCATAAAAACTTTGATTTAATTTAAATTTATGTGAATAATCGATGTAGTTTAACATTTTAATTTTATTAAATATTATATTGATCCACATTTAATTATATTTGATATTCGAAAAAAACAATCAACCATTGCATTTAAATTTTAAAACAGTTTAAACCGCTTAGTGTATACGACGAGCTCGTCAGCTCCGCGTTTTGATTTTAACACACTTCTTTGCGTTGAAGGGACTGAAACAAATGAAAAATATTTTAATATTAATTCATACTGGGCATTACATGCGGGAAAACCCACAAAATTTTGTCCTACTTGAGAACCGAGGGACGTCATTATCGGCCCAACACATAAAAAAAAACATTTGTCACGAGACAATGAAACAGGCAATGTGATATAAACCTATAACCAATATTGAATATTACTTTATTAACAGATGATTGATGGGCCCTTTTTAGTTTTCTCAGTATGGGAAGAGTCAGGCCATAGGCAAACAGAGTTTCTTGAGTTCATAGTGGCAGAGTCTGCCGTCACTAATTATTTGCCGATGGTACGATTGATCCGACAAGTCGAAGACATACCACCCTCTTACTTAAAACCGGTATAAGAGTTTTCAGAATTCAATACCGGCGGCCCTCATACCTGCCTCTCCTGCCTACACAAAATTAAAGATATGACGAAAGAAAAGTTGTTTAAACGCCATCTTTATTTCCTTTTCCACATGATTGCAAACGTGCAAACGATAACGCTGGTGTTGCAATCATTCAAGCATAGTGAACGCTACTGTAACCACCTACCATCAGGTAAATGCTTGTTAGCCACGACAATTTATAAAAAATATATCAATTTTATTCTTACCTGTAGTTTGCCCAAGCGGCAAGTAATTTTTCCCCTTTTCTCTACGCAATTTTCTTTTATTCTTCCTGTAGAATTTTGCTAGGCTTGCAGATCCTAGTTTAATGGCCAGTTCAAATTTGTTGAGTCGGTTCCTTAGCTTCCTGTTGGCTATAATGATCCGCTTCCACGTATTGTGCGTACGAGCTACAGTCCGGAGTGACGTATCGTCTAAATAACTGTGAAAAAAACAACAACATTGTTTTGTTTACAAAAATTCTATGTCGTCAAATGATATGGAATGCATATTATTTTATTATACAATATTATTTCAATATTTTGGACTTGATCTTGTGAGTGATATATTTTCAAACCCACGACACACGACGCGCTTGCAATGGTGAAGTGACCACTTAAACTGTTATTTATTTAATAACACAACCACGTCATTTTATTACAATATAAAATTTCGTTCCATAGTATTTTTACCCGACTATGGCGAAGCCAAAAGGAAGAGTAATGATTTTGGCAGTCTGGGTATGTATGTTTGTATGTTCCACCGTAGCGCCTAAACTACTGATTTTAAAGAATGAGGTGTCAATAGATTCGTAATAATGGCCCGGGTGACATAGGCTAAATAAATTTTAAATGCCTCCCTTTTTAGACCCCTTTTTTACATAGTCGTGTTATACTTAGTTTTAAACTTTTTGTCTGATATGTATGACACTTACGCTGTACATAACATTGGCTGGTTATAGATATGATTATAGAGAAGTTGGGTGTTAACATTTTTATATAACTATTATAACTTAGTCTAATTTTAATTTATCTTAAAAAGGTTATAAGCTAAACGGTAGCCTATCAATTGTTGGAATGCCTGACATAATTTAAAACCAATTGTGTCTAACCGCCGGTGTCTCGCTGCGACTCAATAGGTTAATTCACATTTACCTACGGATGGCATTCCAAAATATACGATAGGTATTTTAAAAAGCACAACGTAAAGTATTCATATATTAATTTACGTAAAAGATATTTTTTTAAATGTACATATGTACCTTAAAACCAATTTTAAATTATATAAGTATACCACAAGCACTTAATAATTATTTCCTCGATTTTTCGTATAGTGTGCTAGTGTGCTCCTCACTTCTCTTTGTGATTTAATTAAACTTATTATAATTGTCATGCCAGCCTAATCTCTAAATAAATTGCATATCTAAAATAATTATAAACAATATTTGCTATAATATTTTAGGCAGGCGCTTGGATAGAGAATATTACTTAAAAAAATTACATTGTTGTAATTAAATACAATATATTACTGTAATTGAACTTGTACACTATATTACTGTGTTGAACACCTTAAAAACTTATTAAATCTAATTTAAAACAAAGTATAATGAAAATAATCAAAAGATTATTTTGTTATTTCATGTTCTGCTTAAAATAATTACACTAAAGTACTAAAATTTATCTACTGTACTCGAATTTAAAAAAATATGTTTGTACCTAACACTGCAAAACGCACAATTTGCTAATAAAAATAAAATATCAATCCACAACATTAAATCAAGTATATCTAACGAAAGCATGATTGAATTGATCACTTATAGTAGGTATATCTTCACGTACTCACGAAAATATTTTCCAAGTTATCTCCAAAGGCAATGAAAATATGGCATTTGTCTTTGTATCGTTGTTGTATGCTTTAGCGCCAAACACAAAAATTCCACTGCGATACATTGTCAAGAAAACGCTTCGAATAATTTTAAATTGTGTGGGTACTTTTGATTTATTTTCAGTAGGTAGCTACTGATAAAAATATCATTGTGATCTGTTTGCGGGCGAATGGTCAAAGATTTTAACCGATTGGTTTGGTGCAGGTACGAATCGTGAGAAAGGAGCATCAAAGAAATAAAAATGTTGTAATTATGTTGTTTTTTTATATGGTTCATTCCATTCCATCTTAGGTACTTAAAATTCTCCGTCTACAATTAACATTATTGTAAAAAAGCTAAAACAAAGAAAGAGACGTGCTATACAAAAAAATCGCACGTACTTTAATAATGACAAAAATTGTGTACCTTCAGTGAAAAGTGATACATCTTGACTTATATCAGGTTTAATATTTTTACTACTAAGGTTTTTTTTACATTTATCAATGTGTATCATTATTATACATTATGATTAAAATCAAAGTGAACTGAACAAATATTTTAATGGTTTTAATGTATATTAATATAAATGTAAGTAACTCCTATTACACGATCTAAATATTTAAACGTAATTTACGTTTACAGTACAAACTGATATAATTACACTATTATTAATAAACATTTATTGGTATTTTTTCTTTGTGAAAACCGATATAATTATACTTAAGTCATAAAAAAGATAGACTTTTCGTAATGTTATTAACCATGTTCACGAGTTAGTAATGCATCTTGGATACGTAAAGATGCCCGAAAAAGTCTGTGAAAACTATTGGTTTGATCACATAATAAAATAGGTATTTCCTTTTGTTTGCCTTTCAGGACTATTAAGGCGTTCAGGCATATGGGACTAGTAAAGCGAACGTTTCTTTTAGGAACTCAGTTGCGTATAGTCGATGACTAAGGTTTTGTCAGCAAACATTTTAGAATTTTGTGAGTCCAAACTGTATTAACTTTCATTTGATTGCTACTGGTTAAAATGGTAAACCACAGGTTAGTTTAAAGGTAATACTATCTTCTGTAAAACCGGTGTGATCTAACGTAGAAGGATGCGTTCAGAGCTAAAGCGGTTGAAGTTTGGAGCTAGCATAAGCTGGACGTGTACCGCGTGACAAGTGATAGTCACCTTGAACTTAATAAGACGTGCAGCATTATCTCTGAACCTTTCACTAATTAACGATACTAAAGTAGAAGTATTTAGAAAATGAGAGAAGAAGCGGCGGGAAACTTGGTTTGACAATAATATAGCTTAACTAATAAAATTCGAGATAGGTGATCTAGTTCTGATTCATCAATCAATCAGTCTGAGTAAAACTCAGTTAAATCCTGAGTATGAAATGCCATTTAACCTTATGAAATTGCTTGATGGGTACCGTTATCTTTAGAAGTCCCTTACTGAAAACTGAACTTACAAGTATGCTTGCAATCGTCTAAGAAATAGATATGCCTTGAATTAAAGTTCCTTTCGAATTCAACTTGTGTTCAGGACATTGGCGAAGGTACCTCTGCGAGTACGTAAACACTTACCGTGGCCATACCATGCAAATTTGGTCACAGTGTATGCACTTGTCTGTATTCATAACTGAAACTCAGATGTGAGTTGTTCAGGGGGCGATGGGCAGCTGGTAGTTCAGCGGGGACCTGGGTCTCCTTGGGATACACAAGAAGACGTTCCAGATCAAGGCGCGATTTAACAGGATCAAGGAACTATTACTTCGGCTGTCTATCGGTAGACACGAGTAAGTTGCAGATCAATATGCGATTTGATGGCATCAATGCCCAATTAGATCGGCTTTCTTACGGTAACTATGTTTTATTTTAATACGAAGATTATGAGTTAGGTATAACTAAACAACATTAGACTCCAAGTACAAGGGCTCCTTTTGGGCGACCGCTATGATCTGCAGAATTTGAATTCGAATAGGACTTATAAGTACCTACGCTTATAACAGACTAAGCAATATACGTACCTTTTGTTTTTTTTTTTATTTCGCAGCGGATTGCATTTACGCACACCCACTCCTGTCGATGCGGTCGGAAAACCGCACCGGCAACAGTGGGTAGTGTCGGATTCGCCGGATGCCACGGAATACCGACTAAACCTAACTGCGGCGCTCTTCTCGACTATCATGGAGCACCGGAGGATCTCCGTTCCGAACTCTCTCTGGCGCTCAGACGTTAGCCTAGCAGGGCTACGACCCAAGACACAACCATCTAAGGCGGGGGGAAGAGGCGAGCGTAGCGGCGTCGCCTCCTCTCTGACCTTGCTCGGCGGAGCGGGTCCGCACTGACGTCGGCCTCCCGTTCCCGCTCCACAGCCTCCTTCAGGAGCATTACTGCCTCGCTGAATTCGGCAACAGCTTGCCAGCACCTGTCGCTGGCCAACATGGTGCTCACTGTTCGTCCCAGCGACAGATCCCCGCCAATGACGGCGGTCAGGTCGCTCCGTTGTGTCTGCCAGGCAGCGCAACTCTTTACTGTATGGCGCGCCGTATCAATGGGCGCGCCGCACGACTTACAGGAGGGTGAGGTCTCCCTCCTGGCGATCAGATGCAGGTACTTACCGAAGCAGCCATGTCCGGTAAGCAGCTGCGTCAGTCCGAACGTCAGCACTCCGTGCCAGCCACTCCTCAAGCTGCGGCCGGATAGCCTCCACTATTTCAACTCCGGCGGTGGGAGTCCTCAGTTCACTCTTCCGCCGCCGGATGAGGGCACTTTGAGCCTCAGCCCGTATTTCTCCCACGACCGGTTCCTCGCCCCGAGACCGCGCCACCGTGCGGTGACGGTAGACTTCTGCAAGAACTTCCGCCTCCAGTTCCCAAGGCGGGTCGCTCGCCAGGACGGTAGCAGCCGTCCACGACACTGTACGATACACCCTGATGGCTCTCACCGCGATGACCCGCTGAGCTCTCCTCAGCAGGTCCTTATTACGCGCGGTGAGAGTGTCAAACCAGACTGGGGCACCGTACAGCGCCACAGACCTCACGATCCCACTGTACAGCCTCCGGCAAAACGACCCGGACCACCAGTGTTGTTGTGCAGAAGTCTACCCAGCACTGCAGCTACATTTACTAGCTTCGGGGCGAGTTGGGCGAAGTGAGGACCAAAGCACCATTTTCCATCTAGTTGCAGGCCCAAGTATTTCATTTGGGCCCGCACTGGCACGTCCTAATCAAAATTTCTGTTCGTCGACAGCCGGTCCAAGGCCCGGTCCAATTCCCACTCGGTGACAGGGGGGATATCCACGATATCCTCCGTATCAACTCGAGGAGCCATAGTTGGGGGAGCGTACCCCCTAGACTGGAGGAGCAGGCTCTCCACAACCCTCAACACGACATCCTCTCGGAGAGTCTCGATGATGGGGGCGCTGCGGGCGCGGAGTTTATTCCGCGCCGCGAGGTAAGGGCGCCTCCATGGATCCCTGTTGAGGCCTTCCAACATCTCTTCTCGGGCCTCGGCCTTCGCCCGGCTGATTCGCCCGCTGCAGGCTCTTCTTGGCCGCTCGGTAATCATCCCGCAGCTGGCCTTCGACGAACTCGGCGCCATAGTGACGCCGACCCCTCATAAGGGTCCACCGCGCTCTCATGCAGGCCGCCCGAAGTTCCGCAATTTCGAGTGACCACCAGTATACTAATTGGCGACGCGGCGGGCCCCTCCGGACCCTCGGCATCGCTGCATCGCACACTTCCTTGAAGGCACTGCGTAACCGTTCTGCGGCCACGTCCACATCCTTCTATAATAAAGGTGTTAGACCTTAAGGGTGGAGATTAACGATGCAAATATAGTATGCAAGTGACTCAGATTGCAGAAATTCCGATGCTGTTGGTGGCTGCACGCCTAAGTGTTTATTTGAGGTTAGAGGCCTACGTCCAGCATGGCGATGCAGGTGATCGTCAAAGGTGCTAAATAAAAGCAAGGTTGCAAGAGGTTGGGTACCGGATGGAGGTTCCATAGTTGCCGGATGGAGGCAATGCGATGTGTTGAGGTTGGGTTCCGGATGGAGGTCCCGGTAGTTTGCAGGATGGAGGCAATGTGTTGTATGTGACGAAGCCGGGTACCGAGTAGAGCATTGCATACTAGATTTGGCCGAAAGGTTTTACGATATGGGTCGATAAATGATGATTCTTAAGACTGGTGATTTGTGACAATGTTGAGATTTTATTTATAAGATTGAGAAGAATGTGAATCAGCATAAAATTATGTTGTTTGAATTGTCTGGCTTTATTTCCGAAAATAAAGCCAGACAATTCAAACAACATAATTACAACAAAATATTTCCCAACGTATTCACCAATATTTGGTCAGGAAGGCCGAGAAAGGGACGTTTTACTTTTCATACATTCTTTTTTTAGATGTCTCACACGAGGACGTGTGCTTTGTTTTTACAATTATTAGAATTGCTATTGATTATAGTTCATTTAGAACAACGCCATCTATCATCGTTTGTCGGAAACGTCAAGCAGTATGCTTAAGTAAGGTCGATACAGAGCGTGGCAGGTCTTGTTTGACAGCAATCAGTTGTCATTGTTGGACATTAGGCGCATTTGACTGGAGTGACTTCAGTAGACTTGGGTTATAACAGGTCAACTGTGGTATCTGTTATTTATGTTACTGTCACGCAAAAATAACATATCTAAATATCTGTTATTGAATAACAGTCTGTTATTTTTATCAAACGTTACCAATGAAAACAAAAAACGTTCGGATACGCACTTCATTATTTTTATGGTTTCGTATAGTTTTATATTAATAGACGTAATACTTCAACATTCTAATATAATATAAGATTATAAATAGTAAAAATAAGATAAGAAGAAATGTTAGCATTATTTTTGCAGTGTCTTCGAATAGAAATTCAGGAACAGGAACAGATAACATAACCAGAAACAAATGCAACTTTTCTAGGATGATTTCTTCTTGTAAAACTATTAATTGTATATTTTGGATAGTAATACTAGGTGCTTTTCGTTTTAGCAATGGTCAATTCAATTGATATGAGCGTGACAGAGTAATAAATGCTAAATAATACAGATAACACGATCTAATTTAGAGGACACTTCACAGAGATGATTTGGACGTAGTTCCTGAAAAACGTTCCAACCCACAAATTTGACATTTCGAGATAATAGCGATTAAAGTTCAATTTCGAATTTCTTATGATTTTTTTCTTTTTTTACTGCTGATACTTTTGTATACTACAGATGACATGATTTAGTTTTAATTTGACCTTATTTTAAACTTCTAATGTTAATACATTTTTGAATATTCATAAAAATATTGTTGTGGAACGTTTTCGTTTTATTGCAATATTCATGTTACATTTAAAATTTTAATTTATACAAAACGTTCCAAACGACATGTATAACCAAGAAAGTAATAATAAAACAAGACTAAATAGAAAAAATAAGTATATTTGTAGCAAAAATAGAAAAAAAGGAATATTTGTATATAAGAAGAATAATATCTAGGATATTATTCTTCTTCATTGGCTTCAAAATCAAAGTCTTGTTCACCAGCAAATCCTTCAATATAATCGGGTCCTTCCATGCCCTGCAGGTTTTTATAAAAGGATAGACAATCCTCTGGGATAAGATTAAACATTGACTTTATATCATTTAATTTAGCCTGGGTAATAGGTTTTCCGTTTGGCCACAGTGGAACAAGGAGGTCTGAGCTTAAAGGAAGCACGGTTCCTTTAAATTTACGCCCTATGTACAACTCTTGATAGTTCTCATTATCATCTGACCTCATGAAGACAGAGTGTGCATTATCCTTTCTTATTTGGATATGTTTAGTCTTTAGCCAATTAACTTTAACTTTATTATTGAATAGCTTTCGATTAGTTATATGTTTTTCTAATTTCTCAGTGCTCACGAAGTCTTCTTTTTCCATCTTTATAGGCACTAGAGGGGTCTTTTTTGCGCAAGTCTTTATCACATTAACATAATCGTCTGCGGTGTATAATCTTTGAAAATTTTTTAAATGACTTTCTATTTTGCCAAAGTCAGTGTCATTTGGCAAAAACGTATGACCACTTTCTAGAAAATTTAAATCAATCTCTTTTAAGGTAGGATGGCTAGCTAAAATCATTTTAAGTAAGAGCACCATTTTTATGTTACGATTTTGGCCCCCGCAACTGTCGCTCCACAATGATAAATATTCAACATTAGGACGCATTACTTCGTTTATAAATTTTTTTAAACAGGAACCAACTTCTTGGGCACCCCTACCAGCTTGACCCTCAACCCAAACGAAACAATACCCTTTATTTGTAGATGCTACGTGAATGCCGCAGTTATAGAACCATAGTTGTCTTTTGTAAAACACTACGTTTGTTGGAATACGTGGTAAAGGTAAAGTCTTTTCCATGTCAAATGTTAAACACTCAAATGTTTTATCTACTTTTGCCCTTTCAATCTGGCTATTCATTTGGCAGCGCAAAGACTCGGCTAATTTTAAATGCTTTTCTTTTTCTGTAATCAACTGATTTCTGTTTTCTATTGACAAATCGTTCGGGACTTTTAGTTTTGCTGCAAATGTGTCACATCTATTACATGTGTCTTTTTTAAGACTTTTGAATCTCAAGTTAAACTTTTCCAGAAAATTTTTTCTAAAAATGGATATTGATACATAGTTTTTGCTGTCGTTGCCATGAATTAGTTTAAATTCGTCAACATATAAATCATAAATCTTTTGCAAAGTTAATCCTGGTTGTAGATATAGCGCATCACCATTTTGAGATCTTCTATAATGGGACTCGTATTTCGGTAATTTATTTATAATATTACAAGCAAAATCTATTTGTTCGTCTGTAGTTTTATTCCATCCACCAGATGAAAGTCCTCTGCAATCACGTAATTTATCACCATCGCGTTGTTTTTTTAAACTAATTGTGACCTTTTGTGTGGTTACCTGATATGTGTTTAAAAACATGTCACGGCATACAGGAATATTTGAAATTTTATATATTCTAGAGAAGTTTCGTGACTTTTTAATCTGAGATGAATTATTATCCGATATATACGATCGCTTTTTACGTGTTTCCGTAACGTTAGAGCAAATGTACAGTAATTGAGCTTCATACGACCCAAGTGTTACAAATTTATTAAATTCTTTTCTTCTTTCTTCTTCTGTCACTTTCAAATGACACTGTTTCTTGCAAACGCATGCGTAACTTTTAAACGTTTTTGCGCTTACTTCTTTATTTTTTCCTTTATATGGCAAATTAGCATATTTGCGACATTTTCTTTGAGCTAGCGTGTAGTCATTAAACTTCCTTTTTCGCCCCCTCTTCGGCCGGCCTTGTCTTTTTTCAGTAGTTTCTTCTTCACCACTGACAATATTTGGTACAGAATTTACTTCTTCATACGTGCTATAGGTTATTGCTTCTTCTAAGTCTTCATACAAATAATTACTACATACTTCCTCCATGTTCTGTTCTTGTGTTCTTCTAGGTAATAAAATTGATTCACTCTCAGTATCTGAGTTGTCCGTACTCTCGGAAACTACGAAGTTTGGATCTTTGACACTGTCATCGTCACTCGCACTTAAAAGTGTATTTAATAGTCCTTGCGTTGCTGGTGACATTTGTCTTACCGGAGAACTTAAAGGTGAATCTTCAATTCCTTAAAAAATATAATAATTATGATGTAGCGATATGTATATTTATTGAAATGGAACATGCACAGTATATGACAAATGCATTCTCGAATAGATATATATAAACTAATAAATAATTAATTAAATAGAAATACAGGACTAACTTTGACAACCATTTTCAGAATAATCTTGTACAATTTCTTCAGGTTCTTTATGTAAATCTGGATTTGATGATGCCACAATATGGTCAAAACAATCACTCTGTATTATCAAGACATCTTCATTGTTGGTATTTCGAGGTGTGATTGGCGAATAACATGGAGGATCCAGGGAAATGTAACCTACAAAAATACAAACATTTCATAAAACTTACCATATATTAACCTTACCTGCTTCTAAGAGAGGTAGGCTTGAACTATGAATTTCCACCTTAGTACTAGTCATTACGATTGTGACAAGTTTTAATATAAAGTTTTAACAACAATTATTTAACAGCCTTCAAAATTCGATTTATTTCTTTAATAAAAACTAGCTCATGCGCGCGTAGATGTTGGTTATGGCGCAAAATTCTAAACCACTTCTATTAAAGTCTGTCAAAAAGTAGCCTATACATATAAAGCGAGTGGTTTAGCCGTGATGAAACAGACAGAGTTGCTTTCACTAATGTGAAAGCAACTCTGTCTGTTTCATCACAATCCTAACATAATGTTTATAAACTTTCACGATTATTTGACGTAATAAACTATAATAATAACCAGGGTCTTAATCGTGTACTTATTTAGGTACTTAATTAATCAATACCTTTATTTTCCCGTCGTTTCGACTGAATTGAACCAGGCAGTCGTTCCGTGACCACCGGTACCTAAATAAATAAGTACACGATTAAGACCCGGATCATTATAATAGTTTAATCCTAACATAATCTTAATCCATAAATCCTCACAAAACGTGTCTTTCATTTTTTTAAGAATGGGAGTAGTTCTTACTTTCTACACTGGCTATATTGTCTATATTGGATAGATTTCTATCTTGACATATTATTGAAGTACTACTTGAAGGTAGGACTGTATTTTGTAGGACCGGTATAGTCTTGAAATTGATCACACCTGTAAAAAATAGCACGTAAAATATACTCACTAGGTACATACCTAATTAGTTTCATTGATCGTTATTAATTGTTAACATCGTTTGATGACCTCTATTATTAAAACATATAGTTTGTTCTATACTGAAATTAAAATATTTATTTACCCCCACCATCATTGCATGCACAACCTTTTAATAAGAATAATATTATATAGTAACGTGCAGTTCCAATAAAACAAATGAAAATCAATTACAGTATGTTAATAAAGCTGTATTTCGAATCACGCCACATTGATAAAACAAACGAAAATCCCAATTAATTAAAAATGTAATAAACAATCATGATTAGTAAACTAGATACTATACCTTCAGAAGTATTTTTTTCATCCTGTTCTATTGTATGGTTAGGATTCATTTTCTTCAAAGTTTCCATCAGACCAGTGGTTTCTACTTCAATTTGACCTTGAGAGGTTAGTTTATTTCGGAGAACCAATAATTCACGTCTTTTAGACAATAATTCTTCTAGTGACAGAGTCTGTGGCAAATCAATGAAATGATTATATAGGAAGTTAAAACTTATATTAATAAACTAGTCAACAAATATATTTCACAATAAACAGGTATTAATTATATAGAACATTCTAAAACTTACGTTTTCCTGGGCTTCCATTGTAAATACTATAATATGAACACCGGACACTACTCAATACTAAACTTATCACTTAGTACTTACAGAAAACACTACGATAATAATTTAAAACAACGACACGGCCACAATAAATACATACTCTTTCGACGATGCTTGCGTCCCCACTGGCCACTGCTACTACCTAAAAAGTCACAATGACAGGAAAGAAATGCTCTATCTCGCTCGCACTAGTGTATAAGTGTGTATATAGTGTATGTGTGTACATTTCAAACTACTTGGAACTTTTTAGTGGATATTATATTTTGCCGAGATAGTCATCATTTATTTAAATTAAAACGTTTCAAATGGTTTGAACCATTATAAGGAAATATCTATTCTATGAAGAGTGCAAATATTATTTTTAAGCAAAAACGTTTCAGGTGGCTTGGAACGTTTTAACGCAATACATATTCTCCGGAGAGTGCACATATTATTTAAGCAAAAACGTTTCAGGTGGTTTGGAACGTTTTAACGAAATATGTATTCTTCGGAGAGTGCACATATTATTTAAGCAAAAACGTTTCAGGTGGTTTGGAACGTTTAAACGAAATATATATTCTTCGGAGAGTGCAAATATTATTAAAGCAAAAACGTTTTAGGTGGCTTAGATCACATTTAAGAAAATGGTAAAAGACTCAATCTTTTATTTGGGTTGTTCCACACAGCTTGGGCTCTTTTAGTGTAATACTTATTTGGGTCCACCATACATGTGGGTTGGGCTACTAAGTCAAACTTTCATTATTAGAATATAGTAGAACCGCCAAATTTTTACAGTTAGTAAAAAGCAATCACGTGACTCATTTGGTATCAATAACTCAATTTTGGTGTGATTGTGGTTTGGAACGTTTTTCTGAAACTACGTCCATTTCTTCTTGTGATACAACAAATTGTATTTTTGGGATAGTAACTACAAGATGCTTCTCGTTTTAGCAAGCGCCAGTAGAAGAAGAAGCTCAGCGACTGTTACTTGTTTAAACATCGCGTCGATCGACGTATATTTTGAGGAATACCAATCACTGAAAGGTAGAGAATTTAAAAAAAGATTTTATTACGTATTAATTTTAACCCAATATAACTTTTTGGTCTGAATATACTGATTTTATTTAGCGGATTAAATTTCTAGCTGCTCCAATAGCTCTGCACTGCACACTAGGGTCCACCGGAACCAGCAAAATTTTGAAAGTGGTCTATGACAAAAAAAGTCTGGGTACCTCTGGTCTAAACGTACGACAATTTTGAAGAAAACCAATGCAAACGGCCAATGTAGACGAGCTTTGTGGAGCTGTCCACACGTTGGGCGCTGTCAGTCTTTATTGAGCACGGAAACAATATGGACGTTGTAAAAGTTACTGCAGCTGCTGGTATTTATTTAATTATTGCACTCCAACGACTTATTCACGATTAATAAACGAATACATATAATTATTATATCAGTGTAAACTGCAGTAGACTTGTAAAAATAATACATTTTGTACGTATAACGTCGATGTTCGCCAAGCGCGAAATGGCAGCCGAAGCAACATGTGGACGCTATTGGCCGAGCGCAGACGCCTTTGTGTAGAAAAACCGACAACGCTCCAAAGTGAGACAAGTGGTCGCGAGCGACTGCGAGTTGTTACAAGCTACGCAAATTAAGGTCTATACACGTTGACGCTTGCCTTACCAAATTGTGATACCAAGCATTGGCAAGGTAAAGCAAATACACCGTATATACGATAATGGCTGTCACTCGCCAACGTTGGGCCAACATGTATTGTCGGCTTAACAAAGGCAGGTAATAAGAACTAAAGAACAGTTGTTTTGTATTGGCTGTTACGTTATGCGATTGTTATTGAGTATTAACTATTTGACTGTGATTGTAACAGTTGCCAGTAAGCATGAGATTTTTAACAACAGATAAATCTCAATTGCGAGAACAACTGTTATTTGTTATTTTTTAATACCTGTTATATTTATCTGTTACGTTATCGAATCGAATGAGGCATTTTTTTATATGCCCCACTCCTAGACTTCACTTTTTGGTGAGACACGAGCGTGAGAGGTCGTTCTGCCAACTTGTATCGAACTTACCGCGTCTCCGTACTTTAATCAAAGTTTAATCCATTGCTACCGGCTCGATCACTTGTGATTTTGTTATTTTGTTAACGAGAGTGAATAAATAAACGGTTGCAATGCGTGTGGAGGCTATTATTTCGTACTTGCACCATGTTGAACTCGGACTCTGATAACGAGGTAACCCAAATGGGTGAACTACCTCCGACATATAAAGTAAAACACCAAATCAATATACGACGTGTAAAATGGTTCATGTCATTTTAAATTAATTGACACATAAACCGACGTTAATATTCGTTGTGTTAACTGATACGTGATTTATTTTTAAATAATAAAAAAGCTATATAAATTAATGCATTTTTCTTACATTGAAACATGATCAAAGATAATTTTTATCACTGAATTTAATCAGTTTCTATTTTAGTGAAGTAGAATAAGAGGAAGAATTTTTAAAACTTCGTGCATAAATATCTCAAAATCATAATTTTCAAGCTACACCTATCATTTTCACTGAACGTACAGAATTGATAGAATACATCATCCACATCAATCAAAAATTTAAAACCTCAATATATGTTTATTATTAATCTTAGTAATAATATCCGTATAACAGGTGGGCGCCGCATTTTTAGTCTAAATTAATCAATACGTAGATTTCGAAAGAATCCACATAGACAATTAGTCGTTTATAACTAAGTATAATAGGTACATACTAATTAGCTAAAAATGTACACTCTCTAAAGCTTTACCTAGTCTAATAACTGCCCGCAACACTCCGGGCCGCAATAAAATAATGATTAGATAGAACGCTACAATAGAAAATAAAAATTTAAAAGATTAGATAACATAAAATCATCGTTCGTGTTTATATAAAGATCATTTTCCTAAGTAAAAATATCTCAAAATGGAGCGAACGATAACTCTTCGTACTTTCATGCAAGAAGACAGCATTTTTATAAATATATACAGGGTGATTTTAAAAATCGTGTAATTCCTTTTAACCACGCATTCTACTGGTGATATAGAATAACCCTGACCATATAATTTTTTTATTAGAACTATTTTTTTGTGAAAATTAATGTGTGGTTTTTTTCCGTGAAATGGTTTCAGTTAGTCATATGTTAACCACCCGAGGCAATTTTATATTTTTACTAATTAAAAAAAAAATATTTCAATAATTAATGTCGTAAGTAATAACGGGCGGTAATTTCCGCGACCTACATTCTCCTTCTCGATGCTCACGCCGCGATCGCTCGCCGGCACTGCGCAACCATCGGCGCGGCAGGACATTTTTCGCGACAATCTTATCCATTCTCAAATACCAAGTATGCAAAGCAAACTAAATGGTATTAAGATAACCAAGAGATCTAACAATAACGTGAGTTACTTACTTTCCTCACTTAGTTAACAAAACTACCTACGATTGGATTTAAACCTTATGATTAATAAATCATTGCCTGATACTGACTACCTCTGTTGTACCCAAGATATTTACTACACAAATATCAACCCAATAAAAACAACAGCTGTTCTGTAAAGAAATAAATTCTGTGAATCAACATTTAAAAATATTGGAGGTCAAAGAAGTTGCTAACCAGGTCTACCGTACCTACCTACCTAATTATCACAGATTACCAGTTTCTATGACCTACACATTCATAATACACACCAAGTTATTTTTATCTACATACCTAAATGTTAATACCTACGTATAACAAATGAAAACAAACTTTCCTTAACCCGCAAACATTCACCAGAATGATGAATGGATATGGTTATTTAGATGTGTAACTGCGCGGTTGCACATGTAAACATGAATGCTTCAAACAACACCGCTACCCACTACCTACACAAATCTCCAAGGATATGACCAATAACTTACTTACGTATAACATTTACCTAAGTAGAATATTACAAAGTGACCGTAAGAGGCAGCATAATATCATATTGAAAACTTTAATACTTACCAAAATTACACAAAGAACTTAAATTCAATCCAATCATGTGAACAATATCAGTTCAGTAGGTATGAACCAAACACGTAAGTAGATCTAGTGATATGTATTAGACACAATCACTTCACGCATCAATAAAATAACGTAGCTTTAAGTACAACTTCACTCGTTAGCAAAATAATGATTATTCCATGTTAATGTCGATAACTAGATAGAAATATCCAATTCCAGCATAATAACAAACCATCAGCATCCATATAATCGCGACGCGTGCACACGACAGTATAAAAATAATGAAACTGATATTTTAATATTGGTGTAATTTTTTGTACGGCTTGGTTAAACACATAACATAAACAAGCCATTTTAATACTTGTGCCAGTGGCGCAAGGTTTCCTTTTCAATAATCATAAAGGATGACACAAAGGCGACCGCCTGGGTCGCCTTTGTGTCATCCTTTATAATCGCCGACGCGGCTGTAGTTACATAGTTTTAAACTTTATTACTTACATGTTAAGAGTGATTTCGCCATGCATTATTGTGTCGGCAAGTTACTTTACGTATCAAATAATAGGTATGAATAACAATTCAAAACAAGGAAATTGATACGTTACGTTTTGGCCGATCGCGATCATAAGGTCCCGGGCTCGATACCTGGCTCATGCCTCATGATGCTCATTCGTACCGAAACTAAATACCTATCTAACGAGCAACGGTAATATTTAAGTTAACGAAACACTTTACGTATTCTTTGTTATCGAAATACATGTTAAAAATACATAAAAATATGTTATAAATGTTATAATAATAAATCAAAGACATAATATCACACAAAAAACTATTATTTAAACATAAAGTAACTTGCAGATAAAAATTAAGTTACAAAAAGATGGGTGAGTAAACGTTGGGTTTTGAACTACGAACACAAAAATACTATCTACAGTTTTAACCACTCGCTTATGATGTTCTTATAATAGACCTATTCTAGTAAATGTTGCCTCCATCGTCCACAAAATGTTTCTTTCCATCTCTAAAAACCAGGTACAAAATGACACCCTGGGTGACAGGTCCGCTACGGTCATGTCTTGCTCACATTGGAAATGACAGGGATGCTGCCCAGACGCGTTCAGCAGCTGCCACACATAACTTTGGCTGACATTAAATCTTCGAGCCGCTTGCCGGGTGCTGGATTGTGGCTCTCGAGCAAAATATGCTATGATTTGGCGCCTTAAATGTTCGTCATAAGACGGTAAAAGGCCTCGTGCTTGTGCATGGCTGGGAACACTTAACTGTCCATAATCAAATAAATTCTGTACAAGCCCAAGTATCCGCCTTGGTGATGGTACAGGTGAGTTAGGGATGCGATGTCGGAACCATAGCCTGGTCTCTTTAAATCCTGCGATCTTGCGTAATGCATCACAATTTCACCTAATTCTCTATTTGAAAGTGACGACATCTTGAAAAAGACACGTGCGCTCAATAACAATAAAAATATGTAGGTACTGATTTTATTTTAAATTATAATATTTTATTTCTTAGGAAAACTAAAATAGCGGCATCGTTTGTCGGTTAGCTAAAAAGCGACACTACCTCAACAAGTACAAACAAGTATAGCTCTTATTTCGTCTATTTTGAGTTCAATTAACATTAGACACTATTTGCAGTCGACTTTATGAAACGATTATTTGGTATTTTATAAAGCCGCTAAACGGATGACATACTGATTTCGAACTTTATGATCTTTTAATTAGGAACGAAGTTCTGGTGCAGTTCTCGGTGTTTAATAATTTATTCGTCAATTGCCGGCTCAGACAGTGGTGTCGCAATTGTCGCAAATGTTACATGTAAATTACGAATATCGTTTTAGGTTACATTAGTAATGGTGTGTTGGTTACTGCGGTTGCGAAGTAAAAGGTAAATAAGTAAGTAATATTACTTCGTAATGGCAGGAATTGCCTAACACGGTTGTTAAAAATTTGTTAAAATTAAACAAAATAGCACTCGCTGGGAGTTGAATCTAATCGTTTCCGTGTAAATGAAACAAATAAAAAATCACGAACAGAACTTCACGATACGTAAATAACAACTGCAACTTTGCGTACCTACTTGTTGATCCAGCGCGGCGGCGTAAGAATCCAATCCAAAGAATTCATCAAACAATACTACGTAACAACGTAAATTACCTACTCAATAGTTAATACGAGCTACGGTGGCACAGAGTTAATAAATGGGACGGCTGTGCATGAGGTTTTAAGGGCGATTCGCCGGTGGGACAATGATATGTATTAGGATTACAAAAAATCGCGCTCAACAGATATAGCCGTAAGTCGGGTACTTACGGCTATATCAGAAAGACGCAATAAACATATCTCATATAATAATATTATACAAGTCAATTGAAATTATTCTACGAATTAAAACACGTTGCAATAATTCTTGAAGTGGTCGTAGGTTCAAATCCAACTTTTACTCATTTTGTACCTTAATTTTCATCTACAAGTTACTTTATGTTTCGGGCACGCCACGATCGTGGCGGTAAGTCCCGTGTTTGAGAAGTGGCTGGAGAGGCGGCATGGCGCCCTCACCTTCCGGCTGACACAGGTTTTGACTGGCCACGGTTGTTTTGGCCGGTTCCTGTGTCGTATACGCCGGCAAGAGACGCCCGGTTGTCACCACTGCGGCGACTGCCGCGACGTTGTAGAGGACACGGCGCTGCACACTTTGGCGGTTTGCCCCGCCTGGGCATCGCAGCGCCGTGATTTGACCGCGGCAGTCGGATCGGTTGCTCTCTCGCTCCCGGCCGTAGTTCAGTCTATGGTCCGGAGTGAGAGGTCGTGGAACGCCGTCGCCTCCTTCTGCGAGGAAGTGATTTCCATCAAGGAGGCGGCGGAGCGGGAGAGGGAGCGTTTAAACCCTCTCCCCAACCGCAGAGCCGGGCGCCGGAGAGCGCGCGATGACCTCCAGCCACCCTGAGGTTTGACCTGGGGGTGGCGGGCTTTGTGGGCCTGCCCGCCATCCGTTCAGCACCAGGTCCGAGAGGCGGCGTGCGTGTTCCCACGCGCGCCTCTGTGTCGAGTCCGTCTCCCCTCTAGGGGGGAGACAGTAGGGAATTTTTTCGAGTGAGTCCTTTGGGTAGGTCTCTTGTGTAGTGGCCTGCCGTTTCAGACGGCAGGCCGTAACCTCGGCGGGGTCGCGACCGCATGCGAAAGCGATTCGCGCGGCCCCGTCGATAGTGGTTTTGTCGAGGAACACCGTGGTAGGTTTAGTCGGTATTCCGGGAGGTACTTTCCTATTATTCCATCTTTCTTTTACCCCGGCGAGTCCAACATAATCCCTCCGCCCGCCCCCGCGGAGGGATATGCATCATTGCATTCCCCCAGGTAAAAAAAAAAAAAAAAAAAAAAAAGTTTAAATAATAGTTTTTTGCGTAATATGTCTTTGTTTTATTACCAAAATATTATGTTTTAACGTATTTTTAACATGTACTAAGATAACAAAGAGGTGGATAAGTCTAAAAATGAGATAGAAAGTGTACGAATCGTATTTTGTTAACTTAAATTTTATGTAAGTATTTACGTCTAAAAATAGGTTAATAAGCGTAAATTCGTGTCACAGCATTCATTAAATATTTTTTAATTTTATCAATTTGCCACATCATTATAGTCCTTATTAGAATGCTTATTTAAACGGCTATGATAAGAATGTCATAGCCGAGTGGTTAAAAGTGTAGATAGTATTTTTGTGGTCGTAGTTCAAAACCCAACGTTTACTCACCTATCTTTTTGTAACTTAATTTTTATCTGCAAGTTACTTTATGTTTAGATAATAGTTTTTTGTGTGATATTATGTCTTTGTTTTATTATTATAACATTTATAACATATTTTTATGTATTTTTAACATGTATTTCGATAACAAATAATACGTAAAGTGTTTCGTTAACTTAAATATTACCGTTGCTCGTTATTTAGGTATTTAATTTCGGTACGAATGAGCATCATGAGGCATGAGCCAGGTATCGAGCCCGGGACCTTATGATCGCGATCGGCCAAAACGTAACGTATCAATTTCCTTGTTTTGAATTGTTATTCATACCTATTATTTGATACGTAAAGTAACTTGCCGACACAATAATGCATGGCGAAATCACTCTTAACATGTAAGTAATAACATTTAAAACTATGTAACTACGGCCGCGTCGGCGATTATAAAGGATGACACAAAGGTGACCGCCTGTATTGAAAAGGAAACCTTGCGTCACTGGCACAAGTATTAAAATGGCTTGTTTATGTTATGTGTTTGACCAAGCCGAACAAAAAATTACACAAATATTAAAATATCAGTTTCATTATTTTTATACTGTCGTGTGCACGCGTCGTGATTATATCGATGCTGATGGTTTGTTTGTTATCAATGTTATTATGCTGGAATTGCATATTTCTATCTAGTTATCGACATTAACATGGAATAATCATTATTTTGCTAAACGAGTGAGGTTGTACTTAAAGCTACGTTATTTTATTGATGCGTGAAGTGATTGTGTATCTACTTACGTGTTTGGTTCACACCTACTGAACTGATATTGTTCACATGATTGGATTGATTTTAAGTTCTTTGTGTTGTTTTGGTAAGTATTAAAGTTTTCAATATGATATTATGCTGCGTCTTACGGTCACTTTGTAATATTCTACTTAGGTAAATGTTATACGTAAGTAAGTTATTGGTCATATCCTTGGAGTTTTGTGTAGGTAGTGGGTAGCGGTGTTGTTTGAAGCATTCATGTTTCCGTGTGTAACCGCGCAGATACAAATCATTTTTTTATTTTTTTATTCTAATTTTTTTTTGGAGCTTTTTCATTTGAAATGTATGTCAGCCCCATCATACCCTTATTTACAATATTGACACCCTATTAATAAGTTATGCATTAGGTTGACGAAAATTAACAGCTACTAACACCATATTATATATATATCTAGCTAACTTCGAGTCAGGCTTAGTTAATATGCTAGAAAAACTACCAATGTCATGTATGTTTACATTATAATTATGGATCAACCACTCTCTCTCCCTTTGTATCTTTTTACATTCATCAATAAGTGATGCACATCATCAATCACGTCACAAAGATTACAGTTTGGTGAGTCAACTTTCTTCATGAGATATGCAAACTTATTTGAGGGAAAGTGACCTGAACGCAACCTGTGTGCTGTGACCACTAATGATCTATTCATCTCAACATGGACGAACCAAGGAATACGAGGAGGCTCACACTGGATGGTCTTATAGCATATGCCTTTTTCTTGGCTCCTCTCATCAAAATATTCTTTAAACTTATTATTACATATATCCTTAACTTTAGACAATACTTCTGAATAATATGGAGCTATCCTAAATTCCAATCCCTCTGAAATCGCTAACTTTGCCAGTTTGTCAGCCTCCTCGTTTCCCTTCAAACCAATATGTGATGGAACCCATTGCAACCTAAGTGTAATGTTACCTAACCGATGAATTTGTTGAAGTATTGCATAAGCTATCGATACTCCTCTGACTCCAGAGGTGCATCGAGCCAGGTGCATTAAGGCACTTCGGCTATCAGTACATATGACAACTTTTTGATTGACTATGGAATCCGTACCTATGATCTCGCCAATTCGTTCAAGCGCTTTATAGATTGCAATGAGTTCCATTGTCATAATGGACACATTGATGTTGCTTTTAACTAATTCTGTATTTCCTGAACTTACATTATAATAGGACCCACCACAACCAATCTCGTTTTTAGATCCATCCGTAAAATACATATCCCAACCAGTGTATGTCTTAATTAATTCCCTACTAACATCAAATTTAAGTGATGTCATTTCATAATTTCTTTTTGAATCACTGACACAATCCAAGTTACATTTAATTTTCTCAGATACACCTATGTAAGTCACCCAAACATCTAATGTGAACATAGGCAAAGGTTTAGCAGAATGTATTTCGTAATTTTTACACACATCATAGGTTGTTAAAATTAATGTTTTTTTCTTATTATTCCAGTAACGTACATGTATAAGGGCATTTAGATCATCTATCAACTTAACGGTAAAACTATCTGACCAGGACATGTATTTTAAACAATATTTGTACGCCAGATATGACCTTCTAATTTCTAATGGAGGAATACATAATTCACATTCCATTACATGAATGGGTGAACTTTTTATGAATCCACCTATTATTCTCATTGATTGATTTTGTATCTTATCCAAGCCATATAAATGACTTTTAGCAGAATTATAGTATAAAAAACATCCGTAATCTAACCTACTTCTTATCAATTATATGTATAATGACCTTAAATGTTTTGGATGTACTCCCCAACCCGAACCCGCAAAAACTCTTAATAAATTCAAAAACTTCACTACTTTTTCTGAAATTTGATTTATATGTTTTTTCCACAAAAGTGACCTGTCTAACCACATACCTAAGTGTTTGACACAATCTACTGACTCTATTAATTCATCATAAATTTTTAGATTAATTTGGTTTTTTCTTTTACCTCTACTAAAAAGACAAACTTTTGATTTATTGGCAGAGAGTTCCAAACCAACCTCTTCTAGTAGCGTTATCATGACGTTTAAAGTTACAAATCTAAATAACACATGTAAGAGTAACTATCCATTTATCATTCCGGTGAATGTTTGCGAGATAAGGAAAGTTTGTTTTCATTTGTCGTACGTAGGTACAACATTTAGGTATGTAGATAAACATAGGTTGGTGTGTATTATGAATGTGTTGGTCGTAGAAACTGGTAATCTGTGGTAATTAGGTAGGTAGGTACGGTAGACCTGGTTAGGAACTTCTTTGACCTCCAATATTTTTAAATGTTGATTCATAGGATTTATTTCTTTACAGAACAGCTGTTGTTTTATTGGGTTGATATTTGTGTAAGTAAATATCTTGGGTACAACAGAGGTAGTCAGTATCAGGCAATGATTTATTAATCATAAGGTTAAATCCAATCATAGGTAGTTTTGTTAACTAAGTGAGGAAAGTAAGTAACTCAGGTTATTGTTAGATCTCTTGGTTATCTTAATTAGTTATGAGAATGGATAAGGTTTAATGGTTAGGTAATGGTTGCGCAGTGCCGGCTAGCGATCGCCGCGAGCGGCGAGAAGGGGTATGTAGGTCGCGGTAAGTACCGCCCGTTATTACTTACGACATTAATTATTGACATATTATTTTTTATTAATTAGTAAAAATGTAAAATTGCCTCGGGTGGTTAACATATGACTAACTGAAACCATTTCACGAAAAAAAAAACAATACATTAATTTTTCCAAAAAAATAATTCTAATAAAAAAATAATATGGTCTGGTTATTCTATATCACCAGTAGAATGCGTGGTTAAAAGGAATTACACGATTTCAAAATCACCCTGTATACATACATAAAGAATCTTCGCATTTGCAATAAGTATTCAGCCCAGTCGTAGGATAGCGATTGTTTTGTGTTTTTGATATTATAATCCATCTCCGTAAACAACTTGTTTGTAAATAGTATTAATCATACAATATTATTATATTATGGGCTGTATAAAGTATTGACCTCTCAAACCCCGAGGTCACGTGGATGTCACCAATGAGTCCAGTGACGGCAGATTTATACCCGTCAAACCACGGTGACACTATGGGTGCGTTCCACTTAGCGCTCACGTCTTTCACGCTCACGACCATGGTTTTTCCCGTTCCACTTATTTCCGAGCGTTGCAATTGTAAACTCAAGTGGAATGGATTATGTGGTGTTTTGAGCGTTGTTGTAAATAATACGAATGACGAATTATTAAAAAAAAACCGAAACCTTAAAGAGATCAGGTTACAATTTAAAAGTTTGATCAATAAACTCTTATAGTTACTAGTTAAATGATTTATATAAAAAAATATATAATATCCTACTAATATCATAAATGTGAAAATTTGTGAGGATGGATGGATGTTTGTTACTCTTTCACGCAAGAACTACTGAACGGATTATTTTAACATAAATCTACATTAACGCGAGTGAAGCCGCGGACAAAATCTACTATCATAATTTTGTGGAGTACCTATATTATTAATTTACATTTAAATATATTCAAATTATATTTTACGGCAACAGTAGAATATTCGGTAGTGCGTCGGAATGATGCTCCAGAAATTACCTACTAGTTCATCTAGTTCAGATGAACAGTGGAATACCTACCATTCTACAAAATCATGATCATGAACGTGAAACGTGAAACGTAAACTTAGACCACGTATTTACGATTTACATAATGTAATCAATCGTTACTCTGATGAAGAATTCAAAATACTGACAACTCAAACACTGTAGATTATAAAAATTTTACATACCTATTTAAAGTATCTATTCATCGTTTCAATCAAAATCGCATAAAGTTATATTTTCGTAGGCGCCATCTTGGTTTGGTTACATTATATTTTTTAAAATGGCGCTGAGTTTCTCAACGCTGACTTCGACCCACCCACCTCTTAGGATGGGTCGTCGTGAGCTTTCGTGAGTGATGACGTCATGAGTGACGTTTTCGCCGCGACCACAACAATCGTAGTCGTCATGTGGAACGGCTAAAGAAGCATCTTTGGCGTTGTGAACGCTAAGTGGAACGCACCCAATATGGTGACAGCAAAAAAAAAAGGTCGCAACTCGCACTCGATATTTTTCCGTTTTTGAAATGAAAGTATGTCTATAGAAGCTTGTATTGTATATCAGTTGTACGCGGAACGCACCAGTTACCAACTGAATAAAATTCAAATAATTTTGTTACCTTAAGTGACTTCGCGCCAAACGTTCGTTCGTCGATGTTTTGTTCCGCTGTTTTTTGTAATTTTTTGTAGGGCAATTATGTAAGTGTAATACATTATTGCCAAGCTTATTCTTTCTATTTTTAGACACAATAAAAACAATACTGACTAATGTTATTTTTGTATTACAAACTGAAGCCCATATTCGATTCGATTCGATTCAAGCGATGGTTCATTATAGAATAATACCTACTTATCGTAGCTTACAATGTATATATTTTCTAAGAAACACAAGCGAAGTTATTATAACTTAGACCACAAAAACATAACAGCGATAAGGCGTCTCCAGTTGTGCTCAAGAGGCGCGCGCCGCGACGCGACCGGCGACGGTGTCAAATTACCTGGCGAATGTTTATTACCTACGCGCGCACGGGGTCTGAAAAGTTAATAGCAATGTTGAATACATAAATAACTAAAAAAAGCAGATTATTTTTTCTATTTCGGCCCATTATCTTACTTGATATGGCCCGACCTGTTACTTTGGCCCAAATACGTTATTGTAGAGTAGGAGGCGCCTTTATAATATGAACATACAATTCTTGTTTGTTGCAGGGCTTACCACTGACCTGTACTCCTGTACACTCAGTAGGTACAAAGATATTGTAGAATTAGTTCTACATTATTGTTGACTCAATAGACTAATATTTTTTGTGCCGAGCCGAAGCGCCGCTATTTAGTGTACATAGTACAATTTTGTCATTTTTACAAACAAACTATTTTGACACGTTTTTAGTGTTGTTTGTAAATATTTTGTAATATACCTACGTCTTCCCGGAATAAAATATTTAGTGTGATTTATATTATTTTAAGACATTATAATATATTATATTATTATAGGTAAGAATATACCACATAATTATACAGTGTGACCCGCGTTAAAGTGCAACCCCGAAAATGGGTGAAATTAGATCGAAAACTATCGACGAAAATGGGTCTAAAAAACTTCTAAAAAAAAAACTAATTTTTTTATACGCCACTGAACATTTGTTTCCCGAATTTTGACCTCTATGTACAAATAAATTTATTCCTCCCAAACTAGCTGGCCGATTTTGATGAAATAAACGACAAATCAATGCCAAGTATTTAGCGATGAGAATAAAACAAAAAAAACCAACAAAAAATGGCTTTAAATACTTCATTTTTTTAAATACTTGTGAAAAAAGTCACTATTTTTCACTGTTTTTTTCAATCAACTCAAATTTCTATGAAATAAACCCCTACATCTTGATTTGTTTTATAATTTATTATTATTCTTGACTATATTAGCTTTCAAAAAAAAAAAATCAAACATTGTATCTCTAAAAATAAAACGGAATAAGCTCATTGGAAGCTTATTTCGTTTTGTTATACACCCCAAGCATTAAATACAATAGCAGCCGACCACCGGTATAACAAAGGAATAAAAAAAGGGTCTCTACCTGGATTTGCCCATTCTGAGTAGTGAACTTTAAAAATTCGTAACTCCTGTATTTTTAGAGATACAATGTTTGATTATTTTTTTTTTGAAAGCTAATACAGTCAAGAATAATAATAAATTATAAAACAAATCAAGATGTAGGGGTTTATTTCATAGAAATTTGAGTTGATTGAAAAAAACAGTGAAAAATAGTGACTTTTTTCACAAGTATTTAAAAAAATGAAGTATTTAAAGCCATTTTTGTTGTTTTTTTTTGTTTTATTCTCATCGCTAAATACTTGGCATTGATTTGTCGTTTATTTCATCAAAATCGGCCAGCTAGTTTGGGAGGAATAAATTTATTTGTACATAGAGGTCAAAATTCGGGAAACAAATGTTCAATGGCGTATAAAAAAATTAGTTTTTTTTTTAGAAGTTTTTTAGACCCATTTTCGTCGATAGTTTTCGATCTAATTTCACCCATTTTCGGGGTTGCACTTTAACGCGGGTCACACTGTTTAATATGTAGTAAATCATGTAAAAATCTATTATAATCTTAAACAAAATTATATGTACCTTTACTTGAATAACTCAATGTTGTTCGTCGCTAGAATTCGTTAAAAGTACACTCACTCCTGCTCTAAGCGCCAATGCGGTGGATATCAGACAGACGGTCGATTTTAGATTATTCTATAATTCGTAGTAATAACTATTCCTAATTTCTCAAAGCAATAATAGTTAAAAGATGTTTAATTGAATGACAATTGATAAATGCCAAACAATATTTATAATATTATAATTCAAAAAATTGTTTTGGAAATCGGTTCACTGTTGAGCTACATAAGTCGCTAATTACACTATAGAGGTCAGTTACCAACTAACTGACTTCAGTATGTAGTAGGTATATTGATATGTCAATAGACCTAACCTTTCTGCCAACGGCTTGTGTACAAACAGCGACGCATCAACCTAGACTGTTTGGACTTTGAACTATTAGAAGTTGAACGCTGCGAATTGTGTGAGAGAGTGCGTTATATTTTTGTTACGCTCTATCCTTACCATTACATCGACACCACTATGCACTGTCCCTTTCCGACAATTCTCTATTTTGTATGTAGCGTAGTTATGCGTATATAGGGAGTGAACCTCTTCGAACTTGATGTGTAGCCGTGTGTACAAGGACATCATACATGGAAATCATTGTTTCTGACAATATTCAACCTATGAATTATTACGTCATAGTCTTTGGAAATTTACCGATGGATAAGCATTTTTTAAAGCATCACTGGTTGAATAAATGCAAAAGGAACGGTTTTATATAAAATTCATATATTACTGTTCAAGTGTTCACCTTCCATTTTCTAGAGATTTACAACACGGAAATGTTGAAACTTGTAGCGCTGGTGTCGCGCGCAGTCGCATTGACAACTATGACGTAGCAGCCTCCTAATTTCCCTACACGATTTTGTTTGAGTGTGTAATAAAATAGTTAAAGAATATTTTATTAAAACAAATATTGTATAAATCTATGTTTTAATATTATACAATTGATCTATGATCCTGTGAAAAGTGATAATATTTGTACACATTAGAGGTGTTCTAATAAACATCAGCATATAATATATCAACATAAAATGATACCACGCAAATACAACTTCAAATTTTATCGAGCTGATTATTTTACTGTCTACCAAATTAGCCTGCAATTTCATTTTGTTTTGGTATAGCGTATGGTAGAATTTGGTAGCTTTAGGGGATTTTATGTTTTTATGGCAGCTCTGACCGGATCAACAAGCGAGCGGTCTGCTTATGTCGGTTTGTTCGCAAAATATACAAAATTATATTTTTTAACGTGGTTTTTATTGTTCTGGTCTACTATTTACGCGTATCAGCTTCAGTTATTCAATTGTGTTTTCTTGGTATTTATTTGTCTACTTAGAAATGTTCGGGGATTCAACGTAATCCGAGTGACAGATGTTACTGTGCTAAATCGCGCCACTTTTGATCAACTACTTATCTTTCAATTTACTAATTATGGAGGAAAGCAAGGAGAATATTGTTGAAATGGAGCCTAACCATCAAGAGCCCGATAACGGTAGTATTCCTTTGGTTATTATATATTATTTTCACGCTCGTTTTTGACGTTCATCCGTATAAACCGGCCAAATGAAAAATACCATCATGTAATTTAGATTCTAGTAAGATTTATAGCGTGTCCACGCATTTTGCTTAATTATTGACGAAGTAATGATAGACGTAACGATTATGGGTAATTAGATTAACAGTTACGATCCAAATAATTCATCATTCATTAAATATATTCATAACAGACTGTACGGCTTGTTCCCACAGCGACATATTTTCTTGGTCGGCTTATAATCCAAACATCAATAAGGTTTTGTATCTATTTTTGAGATACAAATATATTTTCATATATCATCGTTTTATAGTTTCTTCTCAGAAACCATTCATGATATCGTTTCTTTGAAGAACAGCTACTGAACAAGCTTATTTATTAAATGGAATCTGTAGCCATTTAAAATTGTGGTTTTAAGGTTAGGATGAAAGTTGCTCTGTCAATGTATCAATGTACTAAAATCTATTAAATGTACAAGCTTTCTAATAAGACATAAGTATATAAACCATGGCATTCATGCCTAATAATGTTGGCCATCCAGTTGGTTCCTGAGTGAACATATGCTGTGTATGTTGATTACTAAGAATGTTTAATATTAGACTTTGAGTGAATTCATATTGCCAACATAGTCAGGATGAGTCAATAGATACTAACTTGTATAATACAAACAAAAGTATCAGTCAGATAAGAGCAGCGAAAGCTCAGTGGGGAGACCAACAGACTGCAATGCAGAGGGTCTCAGATTTGAACCTACGTCACGCACCTCTGACTTTCGGAAGTTATATGACTTTTCGAAATTATGTGCATATTGATTGAAAATTATTGACTGCTGCATGCCTCGGAGAGCACGTTAAGCTGTCGGTCCCGGCTGCCATGAACATCTATGGCAGTCGTTATTGGGGAAGTCGACACAAAAGACCCCACTGGGTTGAAGTGTTGCCGGTCTGTACTGACTGACCCGAGTAGATAGGGTTTCGGGGGGAGAACTACGGGTCTCCCCCTTTGGACCAGGGTACTGCGGGGTCAGGAAGCCCACTGCGCCTCGAAAGGCGTGTTCTATCGACCGCTGATTAGAGTGCGCGGTGCCTGACATTGGAGTTGGACTCGCAGGGGTATGTGGTTGGCCGCTGAGTACGACATGTTCGTTTGCTCGGCAAGCACGTTGCGTTCGAGCGTTGGACTCAGACGCGGCCAGTGCGAACCAGTCGGTCGCATGAGGCACGGAGTTGCCTTTAGCGAAGTGGCAGTGTGGTTTCACTGCCGCAACGCATCTCGGGAGCTTGCCTGCTCAGCAAGTAAGAGTCATAGCTGGAGTGACTCGGGCCACACCCGGCTTGTAGGCCTATTTGGGTAGGCATACGGATGTATGTCGGGAAGTGAGCGTGCCTTACACAGCTCCGGTACCATACTGGAGATATGGGAGGCGGCTTCTCCGTCGGCTTCAGCGAGGTAATCGTTAGCAACTCCTTTGAGTTGCGAGTAGTGAGCGGCTTTATTGCTCCGGTACCTATCTGGTGAATAGGTAGTGTCACTTGGGCACGAGGTAGCTCGCTTACGAGAACCGGATCTCTGAGGTTAGGATGGAGAGTCGGGATTTGGGGACAAGACCTGTCTATAACTGGTCCCGGAAGGTGCTCTCGGGCACTGGAAGGTACAGCGGCTCCTCTAATATAACCTAACGGTTGGTGTAGGGGAACGCTATATCATAAACTGGGATAGTCGTAGAGGAAGGGGATGACCCACACAAGATAAGATCAGTCAGATGACTGATAACAGTCAATTGCATACATTCATGGGTATTGATCTGGATGACCAAAATAACTACACAATAATATATTTTAATGTGGCAGATCTTGTATGGTTGATATGAATGATACTTGAGTTTTCATAATATTGAGAATATTACCCAGAAACCAGACAATGCAAAACACATTATGTCTGGATCTAGGTGCCCATGATTTGGCTAAGAGAATCATTGAGTCATATCTCAATACCATAATTATCATTTTGTTTGCTTTGATTAACAAGAGTAAATTAATTGGCTGCATGTATGGCGCAGTGGTCTATGTAGCCCTCTAATTACTGTCACAAAAAGTTGTGTTTTGAGCTCACACGGGTCAATAGTTGTTCCGAGTCTGGATTTTCTGTGTTAATGTTTGTAAGGTATATTTGTAGTCCTAGAGCTGTTTTAAAAATGAAACATAAAATTAATGGCTAGCTAGTTACACCCTATGTGGTCACATTTTAAAGTTCTTTTTTGATTTAATCCCACATAAAAAAGCTATGTTTCATTTCATGTATATATATAATATACATTCTGTTACTCTGGTGTCCATTACTTCATTATTTGACAGATAAAACCCTCTTTGCTAATACTGTCCCTGCCAAGCTATTCTTTATATAGAATACAGTGTTTCTGGGAGTTCTTTGTGCCTAATATTCTATATTAGTACTAGATTTTGGCCGCGGTTTCACTTACGCGGGTGAAACCGCGGGCAAAATCTCCCAAAAACGTCCCATTGCCGTGGGAATATCGGGATAAAATGTAGCCTATGTGTGAATCCAGGTCTCCAGCTATCTACATACCAAGGTTCATTGCAATCTGTCCAGTAGATTTTACATGAAAGAGTAATAAACATCCATACATCCACACAATATATTGAATAGGGTGTGAGCACAGAAATCATTAAAAAATATTTGAGCGGTTGTTGTATAAATTTACTTGGACTTTTGCAAATTATAATTATAAATTCTGAATTGGTGTTTATGTATCATCATTTACCTGCTACAAAAAATATGCATTTTAAAAGTAAACATTTAAAATAGGAACAGCCATAGTAAGATTAAAATCAATCAATTCCATATTGTAAACTTGTGAAACAGGCAAGTTGCAACATGTTCGTACCAAGAACTTGTTTAGTCTAGACATGTACAACTAAATCATGGTGGCCTCAAAATAACAGTGGGCCTCTCAACATCCTTGACAATAAATAACTAAGTATTATTACATTGCCAATTTTTTTTCTTGATTGGAACTTTTATTCTTTGTATTTTTGAAATTATATAATACTTGATACACTTTATGTATCCTGACTTGTTAAGTTGCTCATTTGCTTTTTAGGCCATTTAAGTCATCTTAGATAAATTTTCTAATACTTAGTAACTCTAAGTGTTGAGGAAAGGTAAAATAAACAAATCTACATTTTATACATCACTCCTAATTTCAGTTTAAGCTTAATTTTCTACCATGGTATTTTAAACATAATCAATGTTACTAGTTTTCTTCTTTAAAATTATAAAATATAAATAATTAAAATATTAATTAAAATTGTAGCATTCCTCACATTTTTCATACAGACTATTAATACAAGTAAAGTAAATATTTGAAATGGTTGCATGAAATAACATTTTTATATATTTTTGCTGAAAGCTTCTTTCCACAATTCGAAAACAACAGCAAATACAAAAAAAAGTAATTAGAATACAAACTCAGTACAATTATTTGTAAATTACATTATATTCTTAGACTTTGTGTGCAACATGTTACCATTGTAAAAGGTGGCCATCAAAAAGTAAAACTTTTACTTTTTAGTTATTTTCCTTGAATGGTTTTCAGTGCCAACATTGCAAGTTGATGGCTCTGGGGATAGTGCAGCCGTAGAGCCAGACAAGGATGGTTCACAAAATCTGTTCCCGGATAGCCCAGTGTATGAACCTGAAGACGACATAGAGGTTTGTATATCATTGCTGGGTGGTTTCTGAGTTCCTAATAGTAATTAATGTTGTCACTAGTATCCAAGGTTTCTTGGTTGAGTATATAGGTATATTTTGGTACCATTAGCAGGTTTCTGCCAATGGTACCAAAATATACCTATATACTCAACTATATGACTTAAGATGTTAATGCAATTTGAGAATGTCAATATGAGGTCCTGGTTCAAGCAAAGTGTTATTGAGATTTTTTGTTGGGACAGGTGCAGGTTCACTCCTCAAAATTTAGGACTTATACAAATGTGTGGGTAATACATTTCTGTCCCATCTCTATAGCTAAATACTGGGTCGAATCTATGTATGGATGTATTATGTCAAAATTATACATATTCAATTCAAATATATGTATCAAATAAGATAAGGAACAGAAACAAATTGCAGTTTTGCAATTATGCAAAATCTCTACACAATTACGAGTTGCAGATTCTTTACTTGATACTATGATATGAAAAATAGATAAAATTGAATTCGCTAATAATGGAAAATACTTAGACCTTATGAAATATCTAAATTGATTTTATATTACTATTTGTAGAATGTATTTGTTTTCATTCAAAGTGTGATTTCCTTATGAAATTGATTATGACATTTAAATATAATGTCAATCAGAAATTAACCTTATTCTTAAGGTGTTTAAATACATTTTCGTGTGGCATGCAATAATATGTTTTTCTAGTTTCTTATAGCGACAAGTATGGTTAAAATTAGGTTTTAATTTTATACATGTAGTAACAGCAGTCTCATTACTACTGTTTAGTGTTAAGAGAAATAAGTTTTCTTTTTTATATAATGCGTAAGGCATATTCTCTTTTTCTCAAAGAACCTTACGAAAATTTTACGAATTGACTGCCGCTCAATAGACACTATAGAAATTCTATTGTTCGCGGTCACCGGTGACCGTGATGGCGTTTAAAGGGTTCAACAATAGGTTCAAAGAATACCCAAATTGATCTGTAAGAAAAAAATTAAAAGTATAGTGTGGGTTGTAATGGCCTACCCTATGCCGTCGGCCTGACTTATTTCCTGCCTCCATGCTGCTATTGAAATATAAAAATATCATAACTGATAATCCCAATAACACTTTGATACATTGTAAACCGAAATTGCGATCACAAACATAAGCAAAGGGATTCTTTTTATCTCTGCATCACACTACGGCTGACTGGTAGAGAAGTCCGCCAATGAATTGTATATATTGTAATAAATAAAAATAAATATGTTTATTCAATTATTCTTAACTACTCATTGCATTATCTGTTTCATTTTCATATAAAATAATAATTATTGCAATATAGTGTTGTGTATTTAGACGTGTCTGAATATTTGCAGCCTGTCACCACCAGTGCAACTGATGAAATCAACTCAGTATCGTCCGATTTAAAAGGTATGTACAATTTTATATATTCTACCTTCAGAATTAAATGTATAGTTCGTTTTACCTAAATAAATATAATTTACAGAAGAAACATCAACAACTCAGCCTAAAAGAAAACTATCAGAAGACCCTTCAGACAGCAACGCAAAGATCCAAAAACTCGAACTTACAGACGATGAGTTCGCCGTGTCCACCCAATCATTGGACGATGAAGTGTCTGAAATCACAACTACTGCCGACAAAGAGGTCTCAGAGATCACCAGCGTGGCCAAACGAAAACTTGAAGACCTGGAACTACCATCTACCTCGCGTGTCCGCACTCCACTTAGGTCAAGCCCTAGGAGACTCAAAAGAAGCAACAGTGCTGACATATCCAAACCCAAAACGCCAAAGACTCCTAGATCACGACCAGCTAGCGTCGACATCACTAAGACTCGTAAAACACCTCGCAAAATACAAAAAGAAACGGCCAAAGATGAGCCAAAGGAAGTTATAGCTGATAGCTCTTCTATTTCACGCCCAAGCATAGAGTTTGTTGCCGAAATACCACCGCCTAAAGTTCCTGAAACTATTTCTGAAGAAGCCCCTTCGGAGTTGGACGATTCTCAAGGATTCCATCTAGAACTTTCGCCGACTCCTGAAGATGACATTGACAGGAAAAAAGCGCCAAGCAATAGCGAGCCAGTGCTTGTTCGAAATAGAGACGAAGACATCAATCCGGGTAAAGTAAGCGCGAGTCGGAGCGAAGGCTATGTCTATTCTGACCAGGGTAGTTTCTCTCAACCAAGGTCAAAAGAATACCTTGGTAAAGGCACAGACCAAGAAAGCACGGACAGTGTTTCTTCAATTAACTTAGAGAGCCCGGAACATGGACCCAGTGTTGCTTCGAAATTGATATCTAAACTGTCCAATGGGAATTCTTCTACACCGACTGAGATACCGAAAGGCAAACTTGGTAGCGCAGAAGATAGTGACAGTACGCCTGACATGGCTAAACTTACCATGAATAAGGGCAAAAGAGGCAAGAATGAATCTTTCAGATCAAGCAATAATGCTACCCCATCCACAATATCGCCTTTAGCAAACGGCCACTCATTGCCTATAACAACGCCTCAAATACCAGTCTTCGATGTCCATGTCAGCCACAACGAAGACAATGAATTTTTGTCTCTGTATGTTGGTCGAACTGACAATGACTTGGGAATGGATATGTGTCGGGAATACCAAAGGATTTCGAAGAGATTCACGATAGATCCGTACTTAGCTGATCTTTCTGTCAGCAATTCTCCATCCAGCGTCACCAGTGGCGGTATGATTAACCTGCCAAATAGAACTTCTTTTGCGTCTACTGTAAGCTCAACATCTTCTACTTCGAGCAACCGGACAAGTGACGGAGCGTTCGTTGTACCGCAACCGCCACGAAAATCTATCGCGAACCCAACCACTTCAGTCAAGGGATATGATGCTCTAATGAAGAAGCTTCAAGACATATTCTCGCATATTAGGGACGCGTCTGTTGACGAAGGACATGACGACAAAGTTTCTGTCGGTATTCAGACGTCCGTTTTCAACGACAGTTCGCTAAGCAATGGTAATGCGAGCCCTGAAGAAGTGCATAAATGTGACAAAGCAACGCCTAAAAGCTCTTTGAAGAAGACACGGGTCCGCGGTCGACGGCACATAGCCGGGAAAACTAAACGAGCACTACTGCCAACTCAGCCTGAAGAGCCAGAATACATGCATGGAATGAATTCCCCAGAAATGGTACCAACGAACGGTGAAAATGGCAAAGATTCGCCAGTCAAATCGCCTAAGGACGAAAAGCCTTTGTCTACTTTAGTTGCTACGCCAAAATCTGTGAGTAAACTTAAGACTAAGCGTCGGCCAACATCGCCAAGACCCGCTACGCCTGTGGAAAAGGCTGTGGTCAAGCCTGAATACCCCGGCTTTCCACCAGATACGGTAGTGTTGGCCAAATGGGTGGACAAAAGTTACTACTCCGGGAAAGTACTGGAGATAACTGAGCCAAACAAGTATTTGATCAAATTTGATGATGGCCAAGTCAAAGTGTTGCTGGATGACTTTATAATATTTGGTGATATGAAGACATTGCCATTAGAGGGACAGTCGGTGTATGCGATGGTTGATGAGGAACAGAATTATGAGCCTGGTCTAGTGCTTGGAGTTGAGGAGAATGATAGTGGGACTGTCACATATAAATGTACTACTGACGGGTAAGTATTTCTGTAAATGTTGGTTGTTGGAAAGTTGGTTGGGAGTACTAATTATAACAAACTTTGTAACAGGGATACGTTGGTGATGGTGACAGCTAGTGAGCTGTATTTGACGGAAGATCAAGCTCGGTCGCTGAAGGAGTCTTCTCGTACTAGGTCACCGGCCGCACCAGCCACGCCGCGGCGCAGACACAACCGGGAACTCGATCTCGATAATATCATACAGGTAAAATATCATCACTATTACTACATATTATAAAACAAAGTCTCAAAAACTACTGAACGGATTTTCATGCGGTTTTCACCAATAGACAGAGAGATTCATGAGGATGGTTTACGTGTATAATTTGTTAAGGTTTTGTATTACCTCTGCGAAGCCGGGGCGGGTCGCTAGTGTAAGTCCAAAGATTTACCAAGAATCTGCCATAGTTGTCATTATTGCCTTTAAAAATTTACCAACTTTCTAGTTAACACTAGCCGAACCACAAAAAGAGGCGGCGGAGGATTTCTGTATTGTTCGAATTAGTATCATACCAATACAAACATTACAAGAAAAAAGGGCTTTATGATTAGTGCTTCTGTGGCTCGTAACGTGATGTTTTGGCTTGAAACCTGACGCAAAAGTTGTCTTTTAAATGCAAAAAGTATTTTTTAAATCCAGCTGGCAGTTCCAATAATTAGCTCGTTCAACAAACTTTAGCTTTATTATATACTAGCTTTTTATGTAAGTAACATAACTTAAAAAATATATATACAGCCTATGTTACTCGGTGATCAAATCAAATCAGTCAAATGCTTGAGTATGTCAAGTAGCAATTCATGGAGAAATGGTTTCAGCACCTTACAGTTGATTTGTAAACGAAATATTATTGTACACTTGGCGATTAAAAAGAGTGGCCATGACTTTCTTGCCCGTTCTTCTCATGAGCGATATACCCCTGCTTTGCTGAACGTGGCAGTAAATGTAAATTCACAGCAAAAATTTATTGTAACTTTAACATTCATAAGTGTTACCTTGTAACCTAACTTGAATAAATTTATTTTGATTTTGATTTTGATCATAAAGTTTTCTAATGGTAAAAGATAAGTTTAAATCAGTTTAGTAATTTTTGAAAATTAAATCCTTACATACAAACAATAAACATAAAATGAAAGCTTCCCTCTTTTTAATATTAGTATAGAAGTATATATTACTTGAAGAAATGATAAGTAGTAAATATGTCGTTATTTGATGTCAGGGTCCGCGCAGCGCCCGCAGCCGAGACAAGGGCAGTTCGAGCGCGAGGAAGCGCGTCGCGTCGCCCAAGAGCCCCAAGGCGTCAACATCAGGTACAGCACTCGCTCATGTTCAGTGAGTATTGTAAAGTGCCTCGCGCCTCGCTGAACTGTTGGACAGAATACCCAATATGTATTAGCCAGCAGCCGTGACTGAGTTATCAACAATCTGTGATAGACTACTGAGTTAATATGCTCGCAACGATTAATTATTTGAACTACGTATGTGAGTCTGTTATGTGTTTTTTAGTAGATTAAATTACACTTGGTGTTACTTGTTTTTTTACGTTATTTTATTTTGACATATATTGCAAAATATTTTTTATTTTAATAATAAAATTATATTTTTTAAATTATTATTTAGTAAACCTTACTCGTTTTATGTGAATGTTGCATTCCTGTAGGCACATTTTTAAGTCAATATTTTTTACGTTTCATTTTGCTTATTTATGGCTGTCTGAGTAAGTGTGCACTCTAGGCCTCTCTGTGCCTTCATACTCCTTATGTTGGTACTTTCTTGATGTGGAAATGATGACTGCACATATTATTAATTCAAACCCATTTGTGTTAGGTGTAAAGACAAGCAAGAGCACGCCAGCCCCAGTGGCACGCAAGCGCCTGGCGAGCGAGAGCAGCGAGCTGAGCGAGAGTAGCAACTCGGCGCCGCCCGTCCGCCTCGAGGAGGTGGCGGGCGTCGAGCCCGAGGTGCAGCGCACGCCGCGCAAGATCGACGGCGTCAAAGGTACCGCGCTTCTACTCACCGACCCTGACTCCCTTATACAAGAGCACCCCGGCGCCGGTGGCGAGCGAGAGTAGCAACTCGGCGCCGCCCGTCCGCCTCGAGGAGGTGGCGGGCGTCGAGCCCGAGGTGCAGCGCACGCCGCGCAAGATCGACGGCGTCAAAGGTACCGCGCTTCTACTCACCGACCCTGACTCCCTTATACAAGAGCACCCCGGCGCCGGTGGCGAGCGAGAGTAGCAACTCGGCGCCGCCCGTCCGCCTCGAGGAGGTGGCGGGCGTCGAGCCCGAGGTGCAGCGCACGCCGCGCAAGATCGACGGCGTCAAAGGTACCGCGCTTCTACTCACCGACCCTGACTCCCTTATACAAGAGCACCCCGGCGCCGGTGGCGAGCGAGAGTAGCAACTCGGCGCCGCCCGTCCGCCTCGAGGAGGTGGCGGGCGTCGAGCCCGAGGTGCAGCGCACGCCGCGCAAGATCGACGGCGTCAAAGGTACCGCGCTTCTACTCACCGACCCTGACTCCCTTATACAAGAGCACCCCGGCGCCGGTGGCGAGCGAGAGTAGCAACTCGGCGCCGCCCGTCCGCCTCGAGGAGGTGGCGGGCGTCGAGCCCGAGGTGCAGCGCACGCCGCGCAAGATCGACGGCGTCAAAGGTACCGCGCTTCTACTCACCGACCCTGACTCCCTTATACAAGAGCACCCCGGCGCCGGTGGCGAGCGAGAGTAGCAACTCGGCGCCGCCCGTCCGCCTCGAGGAGGTGGCGGGCGTCGAGCCCGAGGTGCAGCGCACGCCGCGCAAGATCGACGGCGTCAAAGGTACCGCGCTTCTACTCACCGACCCTGACTCCCTTATACAAGAGCACCCCGGCGCCGGTGGCGAGCGAGAGTAGCAACTCGGCGCCGCCCGTCCGCCTCGAGGAGGTGGCGGGCGTCGAGCCCGAGGTGCAGCGCACGCCGCGCAAGATCGACGGCGTCAAAGGTACCGCGCTTCTACTCACCGACCCTGACTCCCTTATACAAGAGCACCCCGGCGCCGGTGGCGAGCGAGAGTAGCAACTCGGCGCCGCCCGTCCGCCTCGAGGAGGTGGCGGGCGTCGAGCCCGAGGTGCAGCGCACGCCGCGCAAGATCGACGGCGTCAAAGGTACCGCGCTTCTACTCACCGACCCTGACTCCCTTATACAAGAGCACCCCGGCGCCGGTGGCGAGCGAGAGTAGCAACTCGGCGCCGCCCGTCCGCCTCGAGGAGGTGGCGGGCGTCGAGCCCGAGGTGCAGCGCACGCCGCGCAAGATCGACGGCGTCAAAGGTACCGCGCTTCTACTCACCGACCCTGACTCCCTTATACAAGAGCACCCCGGCGCCGGTGGCGAGCGAGAGTAGCAACTCGGCGCCGCCCGTCCGCCTCGAGGAGGTGGCGGGCGTCGAGCCCGAGGTGCAGCGCACGCCGCGCAAGATCGACGGCGTCAAAGGTACCGCGCTTCTACTCACCGACCCTGACTCCCTTATACAAGAGCACCCCGGCGCCGGTGGCGAGCGAGAGTAGCAACTCGGCGCCGCCCGTCCGCCTCGAGGAGGTGGCGGGCGTCGAGCCCGAGGTGCAGCGCACGCCGCGCAAGATCGACGGCGTCAAAGGTACCGCGCTTCTACTCACCGACCCTGACTCCCTTATACAAGAGCACCCCGGCGCCGGTGGCGAGCGAGAGTAGCAACTCGGCGCCGCCCGTCCGCCTCGAGGAGGTGGCGGGCGTCGAGCCCGAGGTGCAGCGCACGCCGCGCAAGATCGACGGCGTCAAAGGTACCGCGCTTCTACTCACCGACCCTGACTCCCTTATACAAGAGCACCCCGGCGCCGGTGGCGAGCGAGAGTAGCAACTCGGCGCCGCCCGTCCGCCTCGAGGAGGTGGCGGGCGTCGAGCCCGAGGTGCAGCGCACGCCGCGCAAGATCGACGGCGTCAAAGGTACCGCGCTTCTACTCACCGACCCTGACTCCCTTATACAAGAGCACCCCGGCGCCGGTGGCGAGCGAGAGTAGCAACTCGGCGCCGCCCGTCCGCCTCGAGGAGGTGGCGGGCGTCGAGCCCGAGGTGCAGCGCACGCCGCGCAAGATCGACGGCGTCAAAGGTACCGCGCTTCTACTCACCGACCCTGACTCCCTTATACAAGAGCACCCCGGCGCCGGTGGCGAGCGAGAGTAGCAACTCGGCGCCGCCCGTCCGCCTGCTGATCTTATTAAAAATAATAAGGTCAAACAAGATTAATATGGTAAATAAGGTAAATAGGGCATTCTGCCTAACTATATAATACTTTTAAAGATATCTTCTGTTTGGAGGTAAGATCTGATAATAATATTCAGAAAAAGTGGTTATAAGTTATGAAAAGATCAGATTCTCTCACAACCTGTAGTCACGTGAATCGTGAAGATCATATTAACGTAAGTTTTTTGTTCATTATATAATGAACAAAAAACTTACGTTAATATCCATCGAAAAACTTGACCTTTTTTTACCTGCGGTACGTTTAAGGGTGAGCTAATGTTACACTCTGTTGATGTCAAATGTTTAAAATGTTACAATGAATGATTTCATACAAAATTGCAATACTTTTAAAGCTTAACTAAAAAAATGGTGTTAAACTTATTCAGCTCCTTTTTGTTTTAAATGCCAATAACTTTCTTGTTTTTACTTCCACCACTTAGTATTGTACTATTTTAGAATCTGCATTTAGTGATCTATTTTTTAAAATAATGGGCACTGACGGTGTAGTACAATTTTTTTACACCACACGCACCTAAAGTCGCATGATTTGCTAGAGTGAGTAATGAAAATTGGAAATAAACTAATTTTTTTTATTACTTGTGAAATTGATAATAAAAATAACATTTGGATAAGTTGGTTTATGTAATTAGCAGTAATAATCACATAATACAGTCGACAGTCACTAGGACAACACGTACTTTTTAGCTAGAGCTTTTGCATATATCGTCAACCTTTTCTCAGAGTGAGCTCAGTTATTTTTACCCGTTAAATATGAAATGCGACATATGTAAAAACGAGTTTGCAAGTGGAGTTCAATGTTCTGGCTGCGGGAAGCACCTTGATTTCGTGTGTGCAAACATTACTGAACCAGGATGGAAGAAACTCGGAGCAGACCGCAGATCAGCGTGGAAGTGCTTAAGGTGCAAAGAGCCATCGCCTGCCAAAGAAGTCGTCACTCTTGAAAGCCTCATGAAAGAGATTCAGGAAATGAAGCTACAACTATCTAGTATACCGAAGCTATCGGAAGATATCAAGTGTATTAGGAAGGAAATTCAAGACCTAAAATCCTCTTGCCAATTCGTAAGTGAAAAGATGGATGAATTCAATGATAGAATTGTTAGTGCGGAAAAAACAGTTAGCGTAATGGAGAGCAAGTTGGTAACCTTGGAATCTGAAGTCAAACAACTTCGTACATATACCTCCAACGCAGAGCAAAGGTCACGGCTTAACAACATTGAGATCAAAGGAATACCTCAAGAGAAGAACGAGAACCTGTTCAAAATATTAGACAAAATCAGTACCAAGATAGGTTTCGAAACAACAAGATCTCAAATTAACTACATTTCAAGGATTCCCTCACACAACCCTAAAGAAAAGCCAATAATACTTAGTTTCTTAAATAGATATATAAAGGAGGATTTTGTGGCGGCTGCGCGCGCGCAAAAAATTCTTAAGGCTGAAGATCTAGGCTACCAAAATTCATCGCAGAGGATCTATGTGAATGACCATTTGAGTGCGGATACAAAACTTCTGTTGAACAAGACAAAAGAAGCTGCCAAACAAAAAAACTTCAGTTATGTTTGGGTGAAGTATGGCAAGATCCACGTGCGTAAAAACGATTCTTCTCGTACATTCATAATTAATCAGAGCGAGGATTTAAACCGAATTGCTTAGTTATTTGCATATTAAGTTTAATCGTATGTTACTATTACAATCTAAGAGTGTTCATAAGATTTATGTTTATTCTACATACTGCCAGACTTGACTATTTACAGTCTTATATTACTGAGTGTAAAAGGTTGAGCATGCCTGCTTCATCAAATGGTACATTGCCCTACATTAACTTTTGCAAGAATAAGTCTGTTCAATGCGTAGTAAAAAATCAGAACCGTATAGCTATCTCGCTCGCACCTAAGCGCGTACTATTACATTTAATCAAGTGGAGCGGGCAGCCTAATAGAATATCCTTTCTATTGAGTTACTCGTTCGCTATGATATTATTGGATAGTGTTAATATTACAAGACATTTTGTTGACCTGCGTATTTACATATTTGTGGATGCTACCGTGCACAATTTTTATTTAATTAAATCGTTACTTAAACTGTTGATACAATTGGAATTTAATAATGTCTACAACTCATTTAGTTAACGGAAATTTGACAATTTTTTATCAAAACGTACGTGGTTTGCGCTCGAAAACATCAATATTCTATAGAAATATATGTTTAAATTCCTACGATATTGTAGTGTTAACGGAGACGTGGTTAACGGACAGTGTTAGTGACTCGGAATTATTTGATAACAGGTACATAGTGTGGAGACGCGACAGAGATTATAAGCTTACTAACCAAAGCCGTGGAGGTGGTGTTCTCATAGCGATAAGAAAAGATATACCGGCCAGTTTAATACGAACTTTTAATTCGACAGCCGAGGACCTATGGTTAGCGTTACCTATCAACGTATCTACCGGTAGGCAAAAAATTAATCTATATCTAGGCGTTGTGTACCTTTGTAAGCAAAACTTAGGATTATCCTTTTCTAGTCAACTAAATAATTATTTATCAAAGTTAGATGATATTATTACTACCCACAATAATGATATATTTTTAATATTAGGCGATTTCAATATGAGTGGAATTATATGGAACTTAAATATGGATGACTTTACTACGATACCGGGTAAAGTGAATAGTTCCGATGAACAACGCTTGATTGACATGTTACATCTTCATAACCTACATCAATTTAACCACGTAAAAAATGCACACGGTAGAATATTGGTCCTTGTTCTCTCAAATGAGTATTTGCACGTCTCCGAATGCACTAATTCGTTAGTACCAATAGATCCATTCCACAAAGCTCTTTCGGTACGCTTTGTATCAACAAAACTAAATTATTTGAAACCTGCGCCCCGAACAAAATACTTATTTTTAAAAGGCGATTATGATAGAATAAATAATGACATTAGTAGCATAGACTGGCCTAATAAACTATCAGGTGTGTCGGTAGATCATGCAGTTGATATGTTTTATTCACATACAAGGCAATTAATTGAAAAATATATTCCAAAACGTATTATACGAAATAATAATTCCTTTCCTTGTTGGTATACGGCGGCATTGAAAAGAAGCATCAAGGAAAAGCATAAATATAATAAAAAGTTTAAGATATACGGCAATAGAGCGGATTATGAAACATTTAAAATGTTACGGGAACGGGTTAAGCGGTTGGAGAGAGAATGCTATGACAAATATATTAAATCAGTAGAAGCGTCTATCGAAAGAAATCCCAAATATTTTTGGACATATGTCAAAACGCATCATAAATCGGCAAGTATTCCCGCGTCCATGACGTATGGTAACTTAATCGCTAACACAGGGGAGAGTATTTGTGATGTTTTCTCGGATTACTTTCTTTCTAATTTTCTACAGCCTTCATCAACATCTCTTTCGACTTATAAAAACACTGACCCGGCATCTGGAACAGTATCCGACATTAATAAGGTACACATTAACATTTCTACAGTGATAAAACTTTTGAAATCGCTCGACCTCGATAAATCAGCCGGACCGGATTTAATACCCCCATGTTTTCTTTATAAATGTGCCGATACCATTGCTATTCCACTTTATATACTGTTTGATAAATCACTCTCCGAATGTACTGTACCAAAATTATGGAAGAGGGCATTCATTACGCCGATTCATAAGAAAGGATCCAAATCTGACGTAACTAATTACAGGCCTGTCTCTAAATTATGTATAGTCGCAAAAATATTTGAAAAGTTAATTTATAGCCAGATATATGCTGCCGTAAAAAATAGTTTGAATAGCTATCAGCACGGGTTTCTCAAGGGCCGTTCCACAACCTCAAATTTAATATTTTTAAATGACTATATAACAGAAGCCATGAGTAAAGGCAGTCAGGTAGATGTCATTTACACAGATTATACAAAATGTTTTGACCGAATTGATCATAGCATCCTACTGGCCAAGCTAGAGTTGATAGGAATAAGAGGAGACCTGTTGAGATGGTTTTCCTCTTATATACGTAATCGTTCACAAGCAGTAGTGGTCAACAATTATATGTCTGGTTGGGTTTTGGTGCCTAGCGGTATCCCCCAAGGCTCCCTTATTGGTCCTCTTTTGTTCCTAATCTTCGTAAATGACATCTACCAATGCTTCCATCATTCTCGCCTTCTATGCTTTGCGGACGATATGAAGGTTTTCGCATCAGTCTCAACACCTAACGATTGCCTAGCTCTCCAAGCAGACTTATCGCGCTTAACAAATTACTGCATCCTGAATAAATTAGATCTAAATCCTACCAAATGCGTAGTAGTCACTTATAGCAGGAAACCTGTCACATTAGCATCTGAATATTTTCTTAATGGTCACAAACTAATTAAACACCATAATGTTCGCGATCTCGGCATTATACATGACCCTAAGTTGCTTTTTGATGACCATATCGACAGCATAGTTAGTAAGGCTTTGCGAGCGTTAGGGTTTGTGATGCGAGCTTCTAACGGTTTTAAGGAGGCCAAGACTTTCAAAGTCTTGTACTGTACTTTTGTGCGTAGTATATTGGAATACGGAAGTCAAGTCTGGAATCCGCGATATGAAATATATGCAGGCAGAATTGAAAATATACAACGCAAATTTATGAGATTTCTATGTTATAAGCTAAATATAAAATACAAGTCCGATCATTACCATAATCTATGTGCTAGGTTTCATATTTTGCCTTTAAAGAACCGACGGATGATAGCAGATGTTGTATATTTAATAAATTTAATATCCGGCATTATTGATTGCCCAGACCTTCTTTCCAAAATAGATTTTAACGTACCTAGGATAGGCACGAGACGTCAAAAGCCCATCCACCTGCCTTTAGTATCCACAAATTATAGACAAAACGCGTTCCTCTGGCGAGCGAGTGATTGCTTAAACGAACAAGTAACAAAGTTCGACATTGACGTATTTAATACTAAACCGAACACATTGAGGCGCATGCTGAGTCTTGAATTTTTTGCAGGGTTTAATAGTCATTAGGTAATGCTGTTTTATGCTGAAACTTATATTAACTGTCTACAGATTGTTAATCTAGAGTTAGTCGTGGAGACCTGTCATTGGCTCTCTGATGTTTATTATTGTTACCATTGTGTTTTTTTGAGCTGTTGGTCTTCCGAATAATTAAATAAATAAATAAAAAAACAGAATGAAAAAATAATAATATTTGTCGAAAATACAGCCAAATTTGTAATGCAAGGTAACGATTTTCTAAAAAAATAAAAAAAATGTTTTTTTTTGAGACCTTTTATTTAAAATGATTAATATCCCGGTATATGTTAGCTAGGAACACGGTGTATCGACTCCTTTACGTTGGACCACTATTTACGCCACACCCTGTATATACATCCATAAGTGTTTCTTTTAAGCAATAGACACCTAACCTATAACTGTAGTTGAATGTGCAGGGTAATGACCTCGACGCGCTCCCTTGGTTAAGTTGGCGTCGACGATGACTTTTTGTTTTAAAAAACAAACCCATGTATATTAAATCTCATCACAAATGCCTTGAAATTTTAGTTATAAGTACCTATTACGTTCCTAGCCACACAAGACTACAGTAGTAGATACTTCATAAAAGTAGGTCATGTATGTCGATAGTCAGGGGTAAAGAACAAGTTATTACTAGGTTTTTGTAATAGGTAGTCATTTTAAAAGTATGTTTACCAAGATCACAACTACCTATAACACGTGCAACAAACTTAATTTTATTGATAAATAAAAAAGGAACAAAATAGAAGTAAATATGATTTATTATTACTAGCAAATGAGTTTAAACTCTCTTTTTCCAAGTCTGGATATTTATTATGTATGACCATGGCATGTCTGCACATATCCTATAGCTTCATCGCCATTACTTTCTCTTCCTCATCTGTAATAAGTTTGCCTATTATTCATTTTACATAGAAGATACGTAATACTTTACCTTACTTTACTTTACCCAAACTGACTAACATCACTCAGTTTATTTGCTATCAAGGATGAAATTAACTTTTTGTCTGTACCTAATAAAAAAGGGGTTTATTTAAAAATGAAATTAAGAATATGTGTGTCGCTCGTGTTAAACACGATAAATTAAAACTGACTTATAAAATATTTTTGGCAGTTATATGTTGTACTTTGTCAACTTTTTATAATTTATTTTTATTCATCTGCTTTAAAATGTTTAAACATAATTTGCAATGTTAATATATAAATAACAATTCCTCAGTTTCATAATTGTAAAAACTAAGGGAACTTGCGAGGTAGCCCCAACCCCAACACAAGTAGATATCTATATCACTTACTCGGGCAACCTTAAATTCTGTAAACAAAATCTATTTATGAGAATGAATAAATTATTATTATTATTAAAAAAATGTTATTATTATAACAACTTGCAAAATGTTTGCAATCCATCCCATTTGAAACTCGACAATAAACAAACAGTTGCCCTTTAATAAAACTAACATACATGAGTAGTTAGAGTACTTATTATATATAATATTACTTGTTCAGTTTTATTCCTCGCATTTCAGCGGTTACATAATCACCAATCTCAGAAAAATATCGATACCAAAAAATCCTATCGTACTGCCCCCTTTTACAAAACCCTCTTCCACCACTATGTTAATTTAATAAAACTAATATTGAAAGTAACCGCTCACACAATCACTTAAAATAATAAGTGCAAACCAAAAACATTCCACACCACCCGCAATCGGACATGACACTCGCAGTGTGACGTCATCGCAATAGCGGGCGAAGGAACGCAAATTTAATAAAGCTGTGAAACTTTATAACGCTGTAACTTTGGAAGTCCTGGCCTGATTTCGATGAAACAAAATCTTATTATATGCACGAGTATGCGCATTAAATTCACTTGTATAGTAATACTAGATGTTACCGCGGTTTCACCCGCGTTTATCGTTACTGCACCACCCCCGTGGGTCGTTGCGTGATGTTATATAGCCTATAGCCTTCCACGATAAACAGGCTATCTAACACTAAAATAATTTTTCAATTCGAACCAGTAGTTCCTGAGATTAGCGCGTTCAACCAAACAAACAAACTTACACCCACTGGGTGTAACACTAATATTATAAAGCAGATAGCACTCTTTGTCTCGGCATTGTGGGAAGACTCGGCAATTCCGTCTAATAATTTATTACAGCGCCATCTATTGAATACTTACGGAACTACGATCGCCGGTACGAGTAGAGTAGAGAGAACGCTGGTACATTCTCGAACCTTCGTATTGTTTACATACCGGGTATGACGTTTCTAGAAAACTCCGGAAACGCTTTAACCTAGTATTAAGGGGAAGGCCAGCGCTCGCCGAGTCAGTTTACAATCGTAAGCGGTCAAGTATTCATCGAAACGAACGGAAGCAAAAATACTACGGAGTTTGAAGCAGTTACAGTGGAAAAGTGTAGTATAGTGTTTGTTGTGTTTTTAGATTAATTGTGTGCCAGAATAAAACGGGCACGTAATATTAATATAGATTTTGATGTGTTGGTGTGACTCATTACAAGCATTCCCAGGCATTTTTTTATTGTCCTAAACCAAATTATATTATTGAAAATAAATGTTGCCTATTTATTCACAAACTATTTAAAAATGTATAATTTTGTAAGTTAGACGAAAGATTCCGCAGCTAACTTCAAGAAGCGAGCAAGTTGTTGTTGTTTAGATTAAGAGTTAAAAACTCAAAGCTTTCTTTTTAATAGTGCCATCAGATATAAATTGTACCATTATATTCCTTGAAAGTTGTTTATACTTTAGACAACCACATTCAACGGGAGTGCCCAAAAGATTTTTTATTCCTAATTGATATTTAATTTGTGCAATATCTTCTGGTGGTCCTGATGGGCTTATGGCAACAAAGAAGCTTCGCTAGAATAGATAGTCTGTTTAGGCGTAGATCGTTGACTGCCAAAGCAATTCTCATTTTTAATATAATATATATTTATGTAACGGTATTTATGTAACAAAATTTTTAGTTACATGTTTCTTCTTATAGACTCTTTTCACATTGTTTGTCGATAAAGAAAATTATTATACAAAACTCTATCGTTATATAAAACCAATAGCATAATTTTAAATAAGGATGGACTCTTACGTTTTAGCTGGCCCTCTACAACTGAAAGGCGCTGCTAAACAGAACATAGGCAAGAAAAACTCCAAGCTGACCAAATTTGAGAATGATGAAGACACTGTATCCACACTGGGACCGATACCGGGGCCTGATAGCAAACTGTTTGCTGGGCTGCACTTCTTATTGACATGTACCTTACCACCAAAACGATCGCGCGCTGAGAAGGTAAGAAGGTTTTAGTTTTGTTAAACGACTAGCTATTCACCGCGGTTTCACCCCACGTTTATCATTATTGCTCTGCTTCTGTGACTTGTAGCGTGATGTCATATTAGCTATAAACTTCCTCGAGAAACGTGCCGTCTATCACAAAAGGAATTTTCAAATTCGGCTGGTAGTTCCAGAGTTTAGTGTGTTCAAACGAAATAACAAATTCTTCAGCTTTATTATATTTAGGTTACTTCTCTTGTTATATTTCTTTTTTACATTTTGTATTTTATTTTACCATTATAAATTTTATTTAATTATATATTATTTAACGTATAAATGAAAAAATGCAAGTTTGCGAGAAAATTATGCTGGATATAACATAATTTTCACTGAAACATGCAATTCCACAATATTTAATAGATAGAGATATATTGTAGATAGTTATAATTTTGAATACTGTTTGATTTTCTTTTATTATATTTATTTTATTCCTCTTGTGTTTCTTCCATCGCAGGATGACGTAGAGGAGTGAACGACACGAATGTGACGTCATCGCCTCGCCGATGTTTTTATAAATAAGTAATGTCGATTGTAAAGTTGCAACTTTAACTTCAGGCTCAAAGTCAACAAGAAACTCGCCACTACTCGTCTGAGGAGGATGGTGAGACCACTTCGGTGGCTGGCACTGACACCGAAGACTTGGAGTTCTGCGACAGGCCATTTAACAAGGAACGATTGAAGGAACAGATTGAGGCTGGCGGTGGTATTGTTTACAGGTAAGTTGCTACTTATCAATCCTTTAAACCCAGCAGGCACGCAATTATTTTTAATTGTGTCTCTGCTTCTGTTAATCTGTCAAGTGTCAACGGCGTGCCAAAATTAAACTCATGGCAAATGATTTGATTGACTGTTGGTATCTCAATCAGTCAATCGCAGCAGTTGCCATGTGTTAATATTTTTTGTGTTGATCCAGGTTTATGAAACTTGGAGGTTAATGAAGAGAAGTTGCCTTTTCATATTTTGACTTCACTTGCATATGGTGGATGTGGTCACTAAACGTGTACTAAAGTGTGAAAGAATCCTAGGGATAGATTGTACCTATATAATAAATTATTTTAGTACGTCAAGCTGAGCTTTCGGGCTCATATGAAAACCATCGACAGGGTTTTAAATGGGGTCACTGGTGAAACCTTTGAAACATTAACAATAGTTAAAAGTTTACTATATTATAATAATTTTCAGTAATCTGTCATGTTTGCTGATAATTTAAAATGGTTCAAAGTGTTAAATCTGATGGGTTATTTTATAATCCACCTACTGCCGCAGAGGCAAATACAGTTACAAATCGAACTTTGGAATTATTAACTCCAAAGTACGATTTGATCCTCAGCTAGTTTGTAGAAACAAGCTAGTGGTCTATCTGATTGCAAGGAGAATCACCTCAAAAATGCCTCCATACGAGTGCAGTACTTCTTCTATGCGCGACTAAACGTATGTTTAAAGAACAAGTCATTAACGAGTTAGTAAGTATCTTTTAGTTTTGTTTATAAACTGTCCTACTGCTCGGCATGGGCCTCATCTCAGTATAAAGTCACACTCTCACAGAATATCGACGTGTAATAGCAGTATTCCTACTGTTGTGTTTCGTTTGGTGAGTGAGAGTGCCGGAGGCCCAATCATCCTATTTCCCCCTTTTCTGCTCCTTCTTCCCGCTTCTTTTCCTAAAGGGTCGGCAACGCGCAAGTGATGCCTTTGGTGTTGCAGGCGTCCATAAGCTACGGTGACCATTTACCATCAGGTGGGCCGTATGCGTGATTGCCACCGAAGTTGAATTTAAAAAAAAATGCCGTTTTCCTAACGATGTATTCCTTAACCGTTAAAGCGAGCGATAATTAACCAATAAATACGCACATAACTTTGAAAAGTCAGAGGTTTGTGCCTTGAAATCGAGCTCGAGACCTTTGCATGGCAGTCTAACAGTTTCCCACTAGGCTGTCGTAGCTTCATTGCTAGCTTGTTATTTTTTACTTTGTTTATAAAGTCTCTTCTAAATTACATTACATTCTAAAGGGACATTTTTCAGAATATAATTTACTATCAATAATAATTTCGTAGCAGAAGGAATACTGTTCAGCGTCTACTGTAATTTAAGAAATTATAGTAAATAAAAGTTAGTGGACTGTATAAAATTATCTATCGCGGGTGATGTTGCTGTGCAGAGCGAGCCGCCGTCGAAGCCCTCGTTTTGCGTTACGCTTGTCCATCGCCCGCATACTTGTCTGTGCTCATGCGCCGACAGACACCTAGGTTCCAGCTGGTAAAGCAACATAAGAATGGTGAGTTATTCTGTACAATTGCAGCCACTTCGACGACGTGCCCAAGAACAAGTACTCGGTGTGCAAGCTGGTGGCGCCCCGGCCGTGCCTGACGGCGAAGTACATCCAGTGCGTGGCGGCCGACATCCGCGCCGTGTCGCACGGCTGGGTCGTGCTGAGCTGCATCGACCGCGCGCTGCACGACGTCGACTCCTTCGCGCTGCCGGCCGGCTGGTCCATACTCAAGCAACGGTTCATTAACTGGGTCAGTCGTCTCTCACGTCTACTCATACAGACCTCTACGATAACTATCAATTTGTAGCTGCAGACATCCACGCCGTGTCGCACGAAACAAAATAAACTAGTTACCTACCTATCTCCCTCCCGACCGATTTCGGTCACGGCGACTGCTTTATCTCCGTGAAGTAAGTTGAACTTAGTTACACCAGTAGTAGTAGCGCCTCTATTAGTAGTGGTTCAGATCATAGTAACAGAGATGGTAAACCATGCGGTCTGTTCGTAACAACTATGGTTGTCAATGACAACCCCTTCAAAAGCTTACCGACACCTACCTATAAGACAAGAATTCTGAATACTGCTGTTAACTGGTCCATTTTAGTGAAGTCCAATACGTAAGCGAAGAAACCACTGTGCCTCACATCATTTTTCCATACTTTTATGGTAACGTTTTCAGATAACTGTTTTCTTTCTTAAATTAATAAAACTAATTTTTCCACTAGGTCCCGCCTCACGGCAAACGCACCGCCTTCTTCAAAGACAAAATCATACTCCTGTGCAGCGACCAGGACACATTCGTGAAGTTCTGGGAGCGCGTGTGCACTCTCGCCGGGGCTACCACCCGGGTGGTCAACGAGGAAGACCTCAACATGTCAGGGGCACTCGCCCTCGTCACGGAGTGGGAGTGCTGCCCCCACGAGGTCCAGAACAAGGCGAACCAAGACAACATTCCCCTGGTGTCCACCACCTGGGTGGTACAGTGTCTCATAGAGGCCCGTGTCATCGCCCCCACCAGTCACGACAAGTTCTCATTTATGTACACGGAGCCGGAATGATCCTGGGACTTCAAAAAGATCCTCATTATACGTGAAATTTGACACTTGAGGTGACGCGATAGGACGCATTAGTGTATAGTGCAGTGTATTGGAACAATTCGCCAGTGGTATGAAACGCAGTCGGTTCATAAAGTACAAAAATGGTGATAGGTCGCTCGGTTATGTTAGGATACGCGGTTGCAGTGTTATTGTTGAGAGGTGGAATACGAGTAGTTGATTTTATCCTTAGCATTATTATTAAGATATTCTAAAGGACGTTTTAGGAATTCACGATGCACATATAAATACTAATTGACTCTAAATTTGTTAAACAGAATGCTGAGAATATGCTGTATACAACATGACTTTGTGGAATTTATAGCAAGTAATGTGGAACTCATTGACCACCGTTCAGACGCTGGCGTCCAGACACAATGCTTTTATCATAATGTCTCGATATGATTAAGCTGGTAGTTTAGTAAGCAAGTTGCAGTGAAACGGCGCTTAAACCAAAATGATAAACGTGATCAGCAAAGATGATTTAATTATCAATATTGCTGATCACGTCGGCCATTGATGGACTCTATAGAAATGTAACATCGTTCGTCGTTACGGTTTTCACACCGATTTCTGGCACAAGCCTATAAAAGTGTATATTAGATTTGGAAGCGCTGTGTACTAGTAAACTAGATTTATATAGTTACTAGACTCTATCCGCAGCTTCGCTCGTCTCAATGCCATGGAAATACTGGGATTAATATATCCCATATGCTAATCCAAGACTTGGACTATATCTGTGCCAATTTTCATCCAAATCCGTTCATGTTACACATTGTAACAAAAGTTCAAATATCACATTTATAATATTAGTAGAAAACCATGTCAAGATTAAGTAGGTGTCTAAAAGATCTTAGCATTAATATAACTGTCTATACGACAGTTATATTTATGATAAATATAATATATATACTTTAGATATATGTGTATATAATATTCAACTGCTCCATCCCCTCTCAAGCTTGGCCATTGCTTATATAATCAAAATATAATGAGATTCAAATGCTTATAAACATGACGAAAAGCAAAATCAGTTGCTATTTTTATAAAGAGAAGCTTGTTGAAAACATTCGCTGCTCATACCATAACGAGCAAGCTAAGTAATACCGACTTTTTGGACGAATACTGCGAACGCAGCATATAAATGGTGGACTTGAGAAATTTTCTAAAAATGAAAAGTCTTGGTGTTAATAGTTTATAAGTGATAATTCTGTGAAAATATGAACTTGAATTTATGATAAAATTTGTGACTCGTAACTTTGTGATCTCGACTAATGGCCACCCTAAAGACTCATGGAAGCCTCTTAAGGGATTTATAGGTAGCACACGAGAACAACACCTGGTTACCTTTATACTAAAATGTAAGTCAAGAAAACAAACTTGTTTTGAATTGTCGGATTGTCAACTTGGAAACAGAAAGGCATTTCAATACGACGATCGTATACAAACGCACAAACTCATAGACATGTGTGTTTGTCGATTTTGTATCAATAGATTCTTGTATCAATTCCGAATAGAATAAACTATTCTATTCGGAACCTGGCGGCCGAAATACTATTACTGCATTTGGTCGACTAGATCTGACATCTTCGTATCACCTATAGGAGTGGGTGATTTTTCTTTTTGATACCTACAAAAATTCAAAGTAGGAAAAAATTCTTGAAATATAAAATAGGGTAATAAATGATATTATCCTGTACTACCTGTCTCAGTGTGCATACCTAATTAATTCTATCTTACTCCAAGAGTATGGCTGTTAATGAATATGATTATGATACTGCATTTAATCTTCCGACTGTTATTTTTAATAGACTTACTATCGCCTGTTGAGGTTTCTGTAATCATGACGTTTTAACAGCCAGATTATATCTAAAATACTATATAGTCCCTTATTTGGCTTCTAAAAGCGGTTTCAGAACTGTTCATATATAGGATGCTATCTTAATAGATCCAAATTCAAACGCTAGGGATGACACTAGCATGATGATGATAGCCGAACGAGATATTTTTAAGTTTTGAATATAGAATAGTTTAGTCTTGGCTGTTAGTGCTTTTTTATTGGAGATGTGTGTTTAGTATGTTTATATACAATCAGATTGACTGATTTACATAACTTATCTATTCACTGAAGGGATGCTTCTACATTCTACCTAAACCTAGATACCTTGAGATCTTGAGATCGGTCAGCGGCAGCTATGGTGAAAATAGACATAGTTTCGTATCGTTCATCCCAGATGCAAAAGCACCCTAAAGTCATCTTTAGCTCAGTGTATGATGTTATTCTATGTATGTATGCATGTATTTTGGGTAGTTTGTGTGCTCAATTCTAAAACCGCTTTAAAGTTATAATATAAACTCAAGGGTGGACGTTTCTTTGTCAGAAATCAGAGATTTAAATATTGTACCATAGACGCTATGTGTATCTTCAACAACTAAAGATATTAGTGGATGTAGGTGATATGCCAGTAATATGTTAGCAATTAAAATGAGCTAGAAAATAGTGGTATATTTCAATTAATCGAACCATTTTATTAAGGACAACATTTCAAATTATTTTAGCTAAATTGTCTCGATAGCCTTGTGGATTAAGTCGATGCTCTCTCTCGCTGCTAATCAAGGCATTCACGAGACGTTGCAATTAAATACCGGGTCGTGCAGTATCGTTGGATTTTTCGGATACAAAATTTATACACTCGGTACGGCGCGAACTGTCAAAAAGCTTCGCCTCTTGTTACTGATATTGAATGGTATACAGCTCTGACTATACCTATAACTAAGGTATATTTAGTATGCATATATGTATACCACCTTCATTCACTAATATTTTACTTACCGTATTAAATGTATTAGGATGAAATGACTTCAGAATAAATGTACTCGACTGATTTGTTAAATGATCTGGAATATTCTAAAAAAACGAAACTTTAATTTCCACTCAGGGCCTTACTAGAAAATTACCGGGTTATTATACATTCATTTGTGTTACAGAAATACTTACAAGTTCAAAGACTTTCTACTTCTAAAGAATTATAGGTAGCTAAGTAAATGTAATAGAAATTAAATTGGTATTCAAATGTATATGGTCTCATTAATGAATAAGTGTTTATATGTAATAACTGTTCGTCATTTTTGTGAATATATCGGATGTACGTTTGTATCGAGTCACCCATTAAATTGTATCGATTTAAAATCGACTAGCCAAAGCGAGCTAAATATAATTTTTGACTTTCTGATCAATATGCTATAAGAGTATCGTGGTTTTTGTTATTTATTTTTTAATTTTCTTGTAACTCTGTTTATTCATTTTAAGACATAATTTTACATATATGTATATTCTGTTGTTGTCGCGTGTGGTTTTGTTTTATATATGTAATCTGTATTTGTAAGATGTAAGGAACTGACTTTTGAAATGTTTACTGTGTATATTACTTCCAATTTGGTTCTAAAATGGTACAAAAAATCTCAATGCCCTATCAAGGGGCATATATTTAATCATGGCAATTTTTGTAACTATGCCGTATTTTATAAGTGGTATCATAGGAAAGGTGAGCGTTTACAAGTTTTCTTCATTTGAAAGATCGTTAATAATATCAAGATCCCACATATAGAAAGCTTCGCTTAAAATTATGCTTATACTAGTGGCAAGCAAAGACGGCTACATACATAATTATACAGCAGATTTCATGACAAAACCACACGTGGTAAAACGAGAGTATTTTGAGTTTTGACTGAGTTTGGGCTTGTGCAAACGGATGTGTTGCGATGTCACATTATGTAGCGATTAAGCGGCAAACTCAATAATTGACGCCACACACAATAGAAAATAATAGACTTTCTAGTGTGTATGGCGTATAGAAAATCTATTGCTTTGGTCACCGATGATATAAACAGCGTACAACGGTGTCAATCATGTGATCGCAAAGTTGTTTTTATATGTAATAACGTTAACAAAAGATCGTTCACGGTGAAGGCTAGAAAAATCGTAAAGGTTTTGTTTGCCATAAAATAGCAGCTAACTTGCAGCAGATCGCAATCAAACAGCATTGTGATGTGTTCTTGCAGTTTTCAAGACTTGAGAAAACGCTGTGCGTTTAGCAAGAACTAGTGAACTTTGCGCCTTTTGCTAATTGTTGAATGGTGTTGCAAGCATGCACAGACTACGGTAAATAATTAACCATTAGGTTATGTAGGTATATGCTTATTTACCATCTTATTCTGTGGTAAGTAGATCATTTACGACTTTTGAGAAGTTTGATACCAAAATGTATTAGTTAATGAGTCCTTGCCAGCTTACCGCCTTTCAAACTAATATTGACATATTAAATCGATTCAGCAACATTTCGGTTTGCCCTAAACCTTACATCAATAATATAATCTTAATTATGATAATAGAATTATTGACATTCACATCTAATTTTCTGTACAATACAAATCATGGCATTTCAGTGGTTACTGTCTACATTTATGGTGGCAATTCGTATGGTATATTTGTAAAAATTTTTGGGTGAGTTGACAAATAAAATCACCAACATTACAATAATAGAATTTGATACAACGGTATACTGAAGAAGAACAAGGGATTCGCCTGTCGCCGTTTAAACAAAACGCAAGTTTATTATGACCAAAATAACCACAATATTTGACCAAATAATGTCGGCATTCTACGTCGCGAACTTTAGGTCATATAAATAGTACCAAGATTTGGCCAAACATTGCTATAAACTTTGGTCACACAATACCAACATTCCACAACATAGTGCTAACATTTGGCCTCATCACGCCAACATCTGTACAAATACGCCACGCCAGTGCTGCTACTACATCTCTGTATATAAATGTCACAAACGTAATATAAGATGACTTGATGTTATAACTGTTTTATATTCACAATGACATTTTGTATCGAATCATTATTATATTGTCTGATCATTATTATGTATTGTTCCAATCATTTGTAATTAAGAATGAGATTATGTAAAATGGATGGTAGGCATCAGAAAAGGTAGACAATGCTAGAATAAGCTGATGTGCTGTTTTAGTCGCTTTACCATAACATAAGGTGTGACGTAGAAATCGTTTTCGAAGCAACAATATATGGTCAAAATAGAACATAAAGATATAATATTCTATAATACAAGATTCGTAAAAAATGCACGTTAGTTATACCGCGTTCCACCTACCAGGCATTGTATATTGTCACCCTATGAGGTTTCGAATAAACCTTTTCCCATAATATATGTAAGCAAAATATCAGTGAATCTCGGTAAGCTAATAATGCAATGAATAAATGCTTTTGAATACCGACTTTATACCCATTTTATATTAGATAGATATGTGTTAGTCGGTAAAACACAGGTCAAATAATTTCACCGACTAAGCGTGGATTTTCAATGATCAGATAAACCTTAGAAGTGCAATAAATTTGGAAACTATCAGATATTCTTTAAGTAAGCTATCTGAAGATTGAAAAATTGGCTTTCAAAAAGGTACCTATCTATTGTCATCTAGTAAGTAAATACGTTGTCTACGTCACACCTTACAATTAATAATTTCATGAAAAGAAAATCTTTTCAATTTGTTCACTATATTCAAGGGACCCTCGACATTTCACAGCTATAAAAGTATTATTAGTTGTTCATTCATTCGGTGGCTACAAATTAAGGGATATTGAAATATGTACAAGTCATAGTTAATGTTGAAAATTAAACATGATAAATTTGATCTGATATTGTACATAGTAATAAAATCTATTATATAATTAATAACATAATTTCTATACAAAATCTTAACACACACTAGCCTTTATACTATAAAAAGTCTTTATTGTCTATGTTGGCGCCGTAAGGTACTGTGCCCTAGTATAAGTTTTTATAGTTCTCAGTTATTACAAGCGACGGCGCGGCGTATCGTTTTATATATTTTATTTAGTTCATTAATGTTTCCGCGAGAGGCGCTGTTAGCTTAGAGGATAATGTTCTTCGAAATTGAGACCTGTAAAACTACTAAGGGCACTATGCAATTTAAGTTTATATGTGTGCAGTCACGCATTATGGAGTCTCAAAAGTATTGTTAATGGTTAAAATAATTAAATAATATGCGTGCAGATCTGAAATGGACAGTTGATACTGCAAATTAGTCAAATTATATGAAAAATAATCATACAAAAAATCATCTTTCACAAAATTAATATAATATGCAACAATCTGTTAAAAAAAATTAACATTGTAAGGCCTCTAATTATCGTTTAAGCCACACCATAGTTCAAACTTCTCATGGAGCCAATTGAGAAAAGATGAAGACTTAAGAATTCATATAATTTTATTAACTTGTGATATCTACTTATAATACCAGCCACATCTACATAATTAATTGCTGAAAAGCAGAGACTAAAATAATAATGATTATGACCAGTGAAATAATGTCAACTTTATTAGTATTATTTAATTTTCCAAGTACATATTCCGGGCTAGTGTGTAAAATCAAAATTGATGTTTTCTTCAGATTAGCCTGTAAGTGCATTTCCTTTATAATGCGATTTTTTTTAATGTATATTGTGACGTAATTGTGTTGCATTTTCTTTTTGATGTTTGTTTTTTTTGTTATTCTATCATTGTATCTTCGTTGTTAAGAAGTCAGATAGGCATGTAATGTGTAAACTATGAATAAAATGATAGAAGTATATTTTGGTTTTTATTAATTTGTATTTAGAATTGTAGGTACGTATTATTATCGTAGTTCGCCGAGTCTTATATTTTCATAGCTAGTGTGATCGTCGGCATCTTCCCACGCATTTGTAAAAGCATCTCTAGACTAAACGTAATACATTGATTGTCATAAAATGTCCATACCTACATTTTTCAATGTTCAAATTTGATGCAAACAGGATTAAACTTATTGAGTTGGCATATAACTAGAACAATGAAACAAGATTTAGTTTTCAAAAGTTTTAATAGATTGGTTTCCTTTTCCCTGTGATAGTTATATAAAGTCGTACCTAATAAATGGTTCGTTTCTAAAATTTTGGTATGGTAGCCTACAATTTGTAGAAGTATATAAATATGTATCTATGTAGAAATTTCAGAATATTTTGTACTCCTCATAACACATTAAATGCCACTGTCATGCCTAGAATGTCCTGACTTAGGCCGGGACTCCACCAAAGCGGAGACGAGACGAGCGGAGAGGAGATGTTTTTTAAACAACCAATAGAATTGCTTTATTGACACATCTCTCCGCTCAGCTTCAGTGGAGATCGCTGTGCGGAGATGTGTAATATTTGTTTGATGCGCGATGGAAGCGGAGATGTGAGCTGTGCGCCGACGACGCGCAGTCGAGACGAGAGACGTGAGCGGCGTGCAGTGAGCGATGTCACCCTCCCCCCTCTCGCCTGCCAGGTTCCCGGTTTTCATCAATATCTCAAAGATTTTACTATATTTTCCATCGAAACGCTCAGAGCATAAACCTCATGCCGTAAGCTTAAGAATTTCGAACGAAGTGGCCGGCATGAATTAGCATATTTTAATGTAAAAAAAAGTTATTTGATGTCGTGGACACACCATGCGTGATGAACACGCATGGTGTATCCACGACATCAAATAACTTTACTTTACAGGAGTTCTCAACCTTTTATATTGACAGATAAATTTATAATGCTAATCTATACATATAATAAAATTATAACTTATTGAATGTCTGTGCATAGAAGATATTTAAGAAATTTTTATATGTATGAGGGGTCTTTATAATATCAATTAAGCCGAATTGGATGCGGTTTTCATAGTTGGATTGTAGCTGGACTAACTTAAAATCTAGTGTATGTTTCATCTTTATACGATGCCTAGAAGCGAAGTTAGAGACGTTTGAGTGGTTTTTTAACTGGTGTGGTGCGTGAAAATCTGCACCCATTGTAGGTAGGTATACAAAAATAATATAGAATCTCTCTTAGGACATTCTAGAAATGTATTTGTGAGCTTTAGCGTTAAACTCAATAAACATTTTTGGTCAAGCGTGAGTCGCCCATAAAACTTATGTTTTTTTGCTTTTTCTAAAAAAACAACATGAAATTAGTACCTTAAAAATGTTGAGATTCTCTGATCAAGTTACGATAATTCCTTACTGTGAGATCTATTTCCTGCCATAATTAAAGTTTCACAGACAAGCACTTTTATAAATGTGATTATATCTTCAGTAGTGAAAGAAATATTAATCAATCAGCACAATGGCAGTGACCACGCCTAGCGTGTTTACATGTAATTTCATCTTCAATACCGAGGGCACGCCTAGCGGATTCGCGGTTTATACAGGTGGCGCAAAAGTAATCCTAATCACCCTATAGAAATTCCTAATTTTTTTTTTACGACGTCTGTCGTTTTGGTATTGAACATTTTGTAGTAATCAAATGTAAAATTCACTAAAAATAATCATGGACCGCTTTACTCATTAATAATAATAATAATAATAATAATAATAATAATAATTTATTTTTCAGAATAAGTACACAGTTTATAAAAGACATCAAAGTTAACACAATATAAGGTGAAGACAATAATAATGTTCGAACACTGGTACCCAAAGTAAGATTTAACTTGTGTCATGGGTACCAGGCCCCCTCAATTTATTTTAATAACATTTAATCGTTATAAAAAAAACACAATGATCTTTAGAATATAATTAATGCAATAGAAATAGTAGATGATTAAGGTGTGTGTGTGTGTGTGTTTGTGTGTTTGATGGTGGGTGTATGTGTGTGCGTGTGTATATGTGTGTGTGTATGCTTTGTAATTGTGCGTATCTGACAGTATGACTACAGAGTGGTTATTATAATTAGAATTTCGGTCTCTTCATAGTTTTTGCCCAAAAGCCATTCAGATGTGATCTTTCGACATTTGGGTCTGAGCAGACTGTGGATATTGCAGTATTTATTTATACTATTATAGAGATGTCCCGCAAGCACACTATGATGTCGTGCAGCCAATGAACTTCTAAAGCGCTGAGACTGACAGACCTTATACGAACGCCGTGTACTCGTAGCGTTACGTGTATATTTCATTGTTGTGTGCTTTCTGCACACTGTTTCAAGCACAAAGAGCCGTCTTACGGAAAGTAGCTTACAATCTTTGTACAGCTGCGCTGTAGGATACCTGAAGGGCTTAAAAGTCATGACTTTCAGGACGGCCCTCTGTGCCCGATCCAATGGCAGCATATATGTCTTTGCTGCTCCACCCCACACAGTGATGCAGTAACTCAGTATGGATTGACAAAGTGCTTGATATACTGTCTTAAGAGTATTTATACCAGCCGAACAGCGTAGTCTTTTGAAAATTGGAATAATTTTGCGCACGCGTGAGGTAAGATTATTGAGATGACATTTCCAATTTATGAGATATTTTATCCCAGTGGCCCTAGATAATGTAATACATTGACATTGGCAAGATTCTGAGGAGCCAGCGCAAGCATGTGCTTTTATAGTGTACTCTGGAGGAGGCTGTGACAGAGTTGATAGCGAGAATGTTAGATAGGATGTTTTGTCGAGGTTTAGGGTAAGAAGATTTTCAGTTAGCCATTGCATTACTCGACTAAGCGCCTGTTCAGCTCGTTCAAAGGCATCAGACCAGTTAGTGGCTCGAATAAGCATGGCAGTGTCGTCTGCATAGGTGACTATAGTGCAGTTAGGTAAGGAGAGCTTACAGAGTGAATTAATGTAAAGTAGGAAGAGTGTAGGGCCCAGTACTGATCCTTGAGGAACACCAAAGTTTAAAGAGCAGCTGCTGACAGAAGAGTCAATCTTGACACATTGTGTCCTGTCAAAAAGGTAGTCTTTAAAAATCCGCAAGGCATAGCCCCGGATACCCATCCGTTCCATCTTCAATAGGAGAAGGGGGACAGAGACAGTATCAAAAGCTTTCCGTATATCAAGGAAGATGCCAATACATTTCTGTTTATTGTCCAAACTGTCCACAATTTGATCAACAAGAGAAGCTACTGCACCTTCTGTCGATTTCCCACTTCTGAAACCAAACTGGTTTGGAGCAAGTACATTGTTTCCACTCAGGAAGCGAATGAGACGTGTATTCAGCAGTTTCTCAAGGATTTTAGACATTGCAGGCAAGATAGATATCGGTCTATAGTTGCTTACACTGTTCCTATCTCCACCCTTATGAATAGGGTGTACAATGGCCCTTTTAAAAACTTTGGGAAATATGCCGTTTTCCATAGAGATGTTACATATATGAGTGATGACTGGTACTAATGTGTTTGAGCAGGATTGTAATATCTTTGTTGGGATTTCATCCCAACCAGTAGCACTATCTCCACGTAGCCCCTGTATAATTCGTTGGACCTCACTTTCATCGGTTGGAAGGAGAGCAAGCGAGTTCAGTGTGGTATTGTCATCGAGCGTGTGTGTGTCATTTTGAGATGTGGACCCAAATTTCTCTGCTAATTCGCTACCTATGCTAGAAAAATACTCATTTACTCTATTCACAGACGCCATTGGATTAGCCTCAATTTTCAACAGTTCTTTTGGAGTGCTCTTTGCTCTGTTCGTTTGAGTAATATTTTTAATTACTTGCCAAGTGGCTTTTGGATTATTTTTTGCTTTTAGCAGTTCAAACTTTTCATGAGCGATTTTTAAATTTTTCAGCAATTTGTTGCAAAAGTTACGGTACCTGACATAGGTAACTTTAAGAATGTAATTACCCGAATCAGTTCTCAATTTTTGACACATAGAATCACGATTTCGAATACATCTCAATAACCCCTTTGATATCCATGGTTTAAGGATTTTATGCTTAGATGATATATGCTTTGTTATGGAGTGTGTTTTTATTACTGACCTCATAATTGTAACCAACCTATCCGCTGCTAAATTTGGATCTAATGTACCTAAGACCACACTAAAGTCAGTGTCCGATATAGCTTTAATAACTGAGGGATAGTCCACTTTGATGATACTGGTTTGATTTCTGGGATGTTTTAAGGTCTTTTCAATATTAATAAAGATAGGCGCATGATCGGTAACATAAGTATCAAATATTAATGTAGTAGATTTTAAGTTTGATTTTAATAAGATATGGTCTAAACAGCTTTTGTCTCGTGTTGGCAGATTATGAGTAGGTAGTAGGCCATGCGAGGCGGTTAGGTTTAGATACTCAGAGGCTTGTTGGTTCACATGGGTTGGGATGATATTTATATTGACATCACCAATATAATATTAATTCATCAGTGATAAAAACACAACGTGAATTTCGTCGACGATTTCACCACCGTCCGGCACCGGTTGGTCGCACTATTCGACGCTTTGCCACACGCCTCGAAGCAACTGGGTCAACATTTGATAGACGTAAGTCTGGCAGACCAAGAACAGGCCGTTCAGCCGAAAATATTGAGGCTGTGCGCGAAAATATGGCAGAGTGTCCAGAAACATCAACAAGGCGACATGCCACGCAATTGGGGATCTCCAGGCGGACTCTGCAGCGTATTTTGGTCAAAGAATTGAAGATGTTTCCGTATAAAACTCAGATGACTCATTAGCTGCTTCCTACTGATCACCGAGATCGTCTAGTGTACAGCCAGCGCGTCATAAACCTCAACCTTGAAGAGGATAATTTTTCTTCAAAATTGATTATGAGTGACGAAGCGCATTTCCATCTCTCGGGGCATGTCAATAAGCAGAATACTCGCTTCTGGGGCACTGGAAATGCGCGCATTATTCAACAAACACCTTTACATCCACTAAAAGTTACTGTATGGTGTGGCGTCTGTGCAGAAAGAGTGATCGGACCCTATTTTTTTGAAGACGCTGCAGGCAATGCGGTTACTCTCACTGGTGAGCGCTACAGAACCATGTTACGTGAGTTCTTGATACCCAATTTGAATGAAATGGGGCTGGAGCACACCTGGTTCCAATAAGACGGCGCCACGGCACACACAGCGCGCGATACTATGGGCTTAATTAGGGATGCTTTTGCAGGCCGTGTTATCTCTCGTTTTGGCAATTTGCCTTAGCCTGCTAGATCACCCGATCTCACCTGTCCAGACTTTTTTCTTTGGGGTTATTTGAAATCTCGGGAGTATGTGAACAAACCACAGACTCTCGCAGCTTTAAAAGAAAACATGGGTACACCAGGCAATAAGAAACATATCGCAGGAAGTGTTACAGCTAGTTATGGAAAATGTCATAAATAGGGCTCAAATGTGCTTCAACTCTGGAGGTCAACATTTAATAGACATCATATTTAAATCATAATGCAACTAAATTTCATGGCACAAATATATATATTTGAAAAACTAATTCTAGTGTTTCTAATTTAGAAACGAAGTTGTAGCTTGGCATTGGCATGTTTCTACTGAATATACTACGGGGAGTGCTCTGAAGAGTTATTCCAGCTTATCCCGCCCTCCCCTTTCTTATCCAGAACAACGCGTGCTGGGCTCAGATGCCATCCTTACACGGTAGAGTCGACTAGAGTGCGTACCAACAAGTTTGGGTCCTCATACCTCTGCCGAACGATCAAGGCATGGAATTCTCTGCCAGGGCACGTGTTTCCTTCTTCCTTCAATCCTGGGTCCTTTAAGCGGGGCGTGAAAATGCACCTGAGGCCGTCAAAGTAGAGACCTCAACATCGCCTCGGCTGCTATGAGGACGATGTGGAGGCCACTGCTCTTAGACCACACGACTGCTTACCATCAGGCGAAGTGTGGTCATTATGACGAGCAAACTTCATAAAAAAAAGAAGCTGAACCGAATAGGGATTTTGCGCCACCCAGTATAAGGCGGCATCGCTAGGAATTACTAGAAAATAATGGTGGCATTGTATGCGTTAAATTAAGCACACTGCCATCTAGTATTTTACGTTTATAACTTTATAGATAGTTTAAACTCTTCATAGTACCTATATATTCCGCAGTACGTCAGATGAGTGCGTTGCGTTTAAACGCTAATAGATGGCGTTACTGGAATAAATGAACCTAGACTAGAAGATACAAAAACATGCCATAATATAGAGTTCTATTTTACAGAAATATTATCAGAATTTCTAAGTATCATTTAAAACTTTTCTGTTTGTTTAATGTCGTATCATTCCGAATCCAAAAAACCTAACTAGCGTAGTCTTATGCTGATTCTCTTGACGACGATATTTCGCCTATCGCGATAGGCTATCGTTGTTGTATACATACCTACATAGGTGTATATTACACAGTATAATAAATGCGGACCATTAACGAAATCCACGCTTATTCATCGGTTTAATTACTACAAAACGCCTTAAATCTCAAATCTCGTCGTCTATTGACTTTTTTCGGCGGTTACGACCGCCCAGGTTTTAAAATTGTCCTGCTCCTACTTCATGCATAGACCTCTATGTGTACCTCATACTATTATTTAATGTACTTAAGTGCTAATGCTGCCAACACAATGGACAAAGATAGCTGATTACCTACCCATAGCACGGCATCTTATGAAATTTTAAATTATACCACGTAATCTCTCTAGAATATAAAACCTTGAAGCTAAATTAGTAATGCTTACCTATAGCCCATAAAATGAAATATATATATTTTTAAAGACAGGCACTAGGATTATTTCCCTTGTCGCGGGGAATTTTACAAACATCCATACACCGGACAAAAAGAACATCCAAACTCAGTGCGACTCTTCGTGGGTCACACAATTTTTCTCCCGTGTGGGGATCGAACCCATAACGGTCGGCGCAGTAGCGACAACGTACCGACCACTTAAGCCATTTCGCCATTCGTGCAGTCTATGTATTTACTTAAATATATTTATATAGTGTGCATATTAAAATAATACTACCTATATTCTTACAACGAGAGTCGTTGACACAGCGAAGTGTAATGAACTTAAATCAATACATCATTATTTATCTAAGAATGTGTACGCATACCTAATGAGATTTATACCGGTAGGTACATATAGCTATATACATAGGCTTTCGTTTGTATGTATGTGACGGGGTAGGCAGAGGATACTTATTTATTTATTTATTTATAACAGTTGTTACAGATAGGAACATAGGTACATACACCCAAATTTCGCTAGATATGGTTTTAGGTCTTATGCTATATAGGGTGAACTTCATGCCGGACCTGACACTTTTCAAGCAGCCACGGAGCATTAAAAAAATACCTATACCACTTATTATGACTCGGGAAACAAAACCTGGACCACGATCGCTATAAGCATAAACTTAGATCATGGGTATTTCGAGGCAGCTTTAACTGTAACATACGATACTATAATAATATAAAACGATTTAGTTTGTGAAGAGAATACTATCTTATGATTAGGGCACCTTGAGAGCGATTGTAAATTGTTCTGAAGTATGTGAGACAACTTTTGTTGACTGTTTTCTACTCCTATGAGTCTATGTTGATTCTCCCTTAATGTCCACACGGCTTAAAAATGCTTCTATCTTTATACTACCAGAATAAAATCCATGTCTTCGAGATCAATTTCGCTCATGGCGGCCAATCTTATCGGAGACTAAACAACACGTAGGTACAGGATATTACAATGTTCCAGTGTGAGTGCAAATACAAGTGCACTACCTATTTCCTCTTTCTCATAATCCGATGAGATGGCAATTTGACCTGAATATGATATGATCAGAGAGGAACCGGATGCAATACCAACGGCTTTGAGTACTTTCTAAGGCACGGGACTGTCTAACTCCGGCCCACTACTCGGAATTTCTAATAAGACGAACCCAAATTTTTTTGCTGGTCCTTGTCGAGATTCGAATGCGGGTCCTTTTTGACACGTATGCGGATAAATTAGCCACTACACTAAAGAGCACATAAAAATAAACGTAAATTTATTTAAGAAAAAATAATTCTTAGATAAATAAGATTCGGTTTGGCAAGGCAAGTAGGTATGTTACGTTATCAAAATGGCGGCCTAAACACAAAAATAAATGACGACATATTTTTTAGATATAACCTTAAATTTTCCAAAAGACACAAACAAAAATATTCAAGGAACAGTTGTTCTTGTTGATAAATATAAAAAAGAGCGGAGCATTTATCGTCGAAACAATACGCCGATGAGTTTGACCTGAGTTCATAATGCGATACCAATGATCCCCGTAGCAAAAGTGTATCATTTAACCCTAGGCGAACTTAGGGCCACGCTTAAGGTTACCTATACATATAAAAGCATCAGAATAACGTTTTGTCAAACAGTTATAACTTATAACACGGTATTGGTGGTCGTTTAAGGGTTGAATACTTTCGAAATGTTTAAGAAAGTTTTAGTGAAGTGAAAACTGTGCTGTGTTAGTACATAATACTGTTGTTTAAGTTGTGTGAATATTATCAATGTTCATTTGTGGTGCATGTGATAATATTCGGATATGCAGTGATAATATTGGAATATGCAGTGATGTTATTTGGAATGCAGTGACGCAATTGGGAATACTACATACATGAACAAGAAATTATGTCAAATGATGTTATTTAAAATCTTTGTTTTAATAGTGTCAGATTGGCACTAATGATACAGTGGTTTTGTGTCTAGTGCTATACGTGAAGTAACGCCAGTTTGATGTCCTACAAAAATGACAACATAAACAAATGTTTGTTGTGATTTCATAATATCTTCTTTGCGTCTGCAGTTTCAATGTTTGTAAATCGCAGGTATTTACAAACATTGAAACTACTAGTTTAGAGATTAGATATTAGAATTTTTAATTATGCTATGCACAAAGATTTTAATTATAAAAGTGCCCTTATCAAAAAGTGTCCACACTATGAAGAGTGAGCCCACACATTACAATTACATGATAGAGAACGATAGTGTACAATTTTCATTATAAGTAAGCGTGAGCGTGATGTTTATAAGTCAGTTGGCATGTGTCAGACGACATCCTAACATCCAGAAAAGTGGCCATGACGTGAAAGCTCTGTTCAAATTCAAGTCGGATGTATTAAAATAGTTTGATATGTGATTAGTATTATGTTTAGGTTGGCTGTCTCTGTAGCGCAGCGGTAGTGAATGCAACTGCTGTGAATGAAGTCTCGGGTTCGAATCCCGGGTCGTGCCAATAAAAACGTATTGGGTATTTCTGTTAAGAAATCTCTATACGAGCCCGGAGTTAGGAAGTTGGCGGTGTTAGACGCCCACGTGCCTAGGAAAGCATTTAAAGCCGTTGATCCTGCGCCTGATCTCTCTCTGGGCGTGTCGGATTATCCGTTCCATCGGATCATGAGGGTTAGGGAACAGAGGGTGCACTTTTGTTTGCGCACATACTTGTGCGCTATAATATCTCATGCGCAGATGGCCAGTCTCCGCTAAGATTGGCCGCCGTGACCGAAATTCGGTCTGGAGGACATAATAAAAAAAATATTATGTTTAGGTTATGATGGAACTGACATATGTTGTGCGTAAAAGTTCCAAAAAAACAAGGTAAAAAAAGATGGCCATATTTAAACGTAGATATTCGTAGGTAGTTTATTTAAATATTTGGCTAAAATAAAAATAAGACATCAATGCCCATTCGGATAAGTACTTACCTACATGGCATACATTTAAACATTCACGCGTTCAGTGAAGGTGTAGGCAGAACATTATAATCTTATTTCGCTGAATATATTTTATGTCGAAGGGCAATCAACGAGCTACACTGAGAATTTCCGAGAAATTAAATTATGTTTCAAACTGTTCGAAAAGTTCTGGTTACTTTGTGATTAGACTGAAACATAAATGAAAACGAATGTGACAGGACTGAAGATGCAGCCGAGTAAGAGTCTACCAAAATGAGTATATTCGTGGCAGTCTCGTCTGCGCTAGATAATAATTATGTAATAATATTTTGGCTGCTTTTCGACCTTGGCGGCCAATCTTAACGGCGTCTAACTGTCTGTGCAGGTAATATTATAGTGTATAATTGCGTGCGCAGACACAAGTGGTCTTTCTATTTGTTGACTCTCATAGTCCGATGGGACGGCAATCCAACATCTGAAGTAATATCAGGCGCAGGAACAATGGCTTCATGTGCTTTGCTGAGGCTTTGCAAGTGCGACACCGCCAACTTTGATTCCGCACCTCTATTAAGAATTTCTAGACGGAAAATCCTTATAACTTCTTGTTGATCTTACTTGAATTCGTTCAGCAGTTAGATTTTCTACCGCTGCGCAAGCAGCTGATGTATTCGCTAATGTGGTTAACAAACCACATGAGCGAATACATTAACAATGATGCTCTGGTTAAATAGTTTCTTTCAGGTCGGCCAATAAGGTGCAGACATCGTGATACATGAACATAAGATCCAATACTTTCTTAGAAGAAATAAAAGAACGGGCAAGATAGAAGTAATTCATTTGAGCTTCGAATGGCTTCGAATTCGGAATTAGTAAAGTTAGACTTAGGAAGAACTATTCAAAGTCTCAGTCGTTTCTTAATTTAGATCATAAAGTGATACTTATAAACCTGTGAGATGCGTAGAGATTTAGAATATGGTAATCCCGGTATTGACGTGACTTGAATTGTTTTGGTAAGGACTGAAATGAAATCAATCGTGTGACCCTTGTGTAATGTGCTTTGTAAGATAGACAAATCAATTAAATAATAAATATAATAAGTTATCTTGGAAGTAGGTTGCGCTTTTGGGCTTATATAAATGGCTTCCATAGTTATGAACGTCAATGTGTTATAATTAGAGCGTTTACCGATATAACATTTACATAACTATGGTTTAAGTGAAGGGATGAGCGCATGAGAAGGTACCTGTAAAAAGCTCAATGCATATTTTAATGTATTTATTTACAATTACAGTAATTTACAACTCTGACAAGTAAGTTAAGTCTGCGGAAGAGGAAATCCTTGTAAATGTTCTCTGAACAAATCATAAGTAGGTAATAAAATAATATTCCTAAGAAAGATCAGGTTAAGAGAATAAATAAAAAAAGCGAAAAGGATATTCTAGGATCTAGTAGATGTTCTGGCGACGTATGTACTTTCTAAATGCGGCTCTAGAGAAACAAAAATAAAACTGATTAAAATATATGAACTTATATACCGATGATAAACAGTGTCGAGGTTATTTGAGAGCTGTGGAAGCTCATGGCAGACTTATAGGAGCCGTTACGCCACGGATTGCGTGATTCTTTGTGTCTGTTGTTTGAATGTTTGTAAAGTTCCCTGCGATATGAAAATTATTCCAAGTACGGAAGGCGTTTATAAACAATGAAAAAAGTTAATATTATGTTAAAATTCATCATCTGCCTACTTAAGGATTTAGCAAGTTAAAGACTTATTAGCTTAAGCTTAAACCAACTTAGCAAGTTATTGTACATGGTGCAATATAAAGTTCAGGTCATAATCAATACTAATATTATAAAGCTGAAGAGTTTGTTTGTTTGGTTGAACGCGCTAATCTCAGGAACTACTAGTTCGAATTGAATAATTATTTTAGTGTTGGATAGCCTATTTATTGAGGAAGGCTATAGGTTATATAACATCACGCTACGACCCACGGGGGCGGCGCAGAAACGAATAACGCGGGTGAAACCGCGGGCACATCTAGTTTATGTAATACGTAATGTGTGTAAGATACATATGTGTAAATACATACATATAGATATTATTATAGTCTCACGTCTATAACCCCGATAGAGTAGGCAGAGGAGGTGTATAACTCTCAAATTTTTGGCGGCCTCGATGGCGTAGTGGTTGGTGTAACCGACTGACACGTCTTAGGTCGCGGTTTTGATTGCCGCACAAGTCAAACATTTGAGTGCATGAACATGGATGTTTGTCTTGGTCTGGGTTTTCTAATAATTATGTATGTATTTACTAAAAATAATTGAGAAACCGAAATGAAATGCCATAAATCTTAGAGTTCGAAAAATGGTTCAAGTATATAAGTATATGCAAAGGTCAGCAAAAGCTTGAGGTCAGAGCTCAAAGGTCATAGTCATTTCGGGGGTATATCGGCTATGCTGAGTCGAATGACGTTGACCGCAAGTCTCTAGCTCTTACGGTTCTTGAGTTGAAAGTTGTATAACAGACAGACGGACAAAGCTGTTGTATAAGAGTTTTTTCGAACTCTAAAAATAGGTATATATATGTATGTTTATCCATTGTGTAGTACCCATAGTACAAGCTCTGCTTAGTTTGGGCTAGATGGTGTTGTGAATATGTGATAGAATATATGATAGAATATTTCACCAGATATGGTTTTCGGTGCTATATGTATAATAGATAGTGAGGCTATTGTCGCTTGGCGGACACAGATTTAGACTTTACGCTGCTATACTGAGAATTTTAGAAACGAGCTGCAGAACAGACGTGCCTCTCGCAAAATTGGAATTTTGCTTTATATAAGGTAGACCCAGAAGAGCATTAACATATCAATTAAAAAAAGGCGAAAGTCATGTCTTATAAGGAGGTCAAGATATTGGCCGAAAATCGAGAAAGATTGCGTGTACTCCACCGACAAGAGCACAGCTCTTAAGTATAAAGAAAGAAGAAGGAAGTTCATTACAAATGTGATTATTTGGACTAGTGTTTCCAGACGCCAAAAAACTGTCAGCAAAGAAACTGTAGGTACTGTACTTTACATTAGCAGCACTTTAAACACTTTTAAGGGTTGGCATGACCCCAACGATGCCTCTGGTGTTTCACGTTCTCAATGGCAGCCCAGAATTAGGCAATTGGTGGCGTTGCATATCACAGTGCTTCGCAAATCACGTAACCGTTGGTCCTGCACCTGATCTCTCTCCGAACGTGTCAGATTGCCGTCCCATATATTTATGAGAGTGAGGGAATAAAAAGTGTACTTGTGTTTGCGTATACACTTATGCGCTACAATATGTTTTGCGCAGATGCTTTGAACTTAGTTAAGATTGTCCGTCGTGCCCAAAATTCGATCTGGAGGGCTTATCTTACTCTAACGTTTTGTTTCGTTATGTAAAAGAAATCATTGAATTTATTACTCTAATAAGTTATCTGATTTAAAATGGGCTCTTAGAACAATATGTGTGATAATTGTTTTCATTAACTAAGGCCTTAATTACCAGCCATATTACATAAACTTACAAATCTGCCTTCTTAGTATTGTGGCTAAACTTTGTATGATTCTGAGGTTTGTGAGGGTTCGATTCCCAGACCGAGTGAAATGCTATTTAATTATTCTGCTAGCACATAGCCTGCAAAATGCTACAAGGATGACGTAGGGTTTAAGCAGTTGCCTCACCAGTACCGCCGCGCCGAGTATCGTAGGTTCGATCTTTACACGAGACAAAAATTGTATGATGCAAACATTGTTTAGCGGCGTCTTCTTGTGTAGGTTGTTTGAATGTTTGTAAATTCTCTCGCAAAGAATAATAATTAAACGTACGACAATTGTCATAGCAAAAAACACGTGGGGTTGCAATATGCCTTTTACTAACCTTTCGGGGAGATATGAACTTTAACTTACTAACTGGCACTTTAGCTATATACCTAACTCCATATAATTATGTAGGTATGTCTTTCAAATAATAGTAGAATTAACAATACATTGTAAGCTTACACAAATGTATCAACAAAATTACTGTTATATTAATTATTATTACGCTTTGAAGCAATAATTTGCTCTTTTTCTCATCAAAAGTAGCTATTTAAATATATATAATGTAATATATAGATCTAAATAAACGGTTACGAACAGTAAATTGCGTTTACTTGGCCGTCACACTATCTGCTGTCAAAGTTTATCATTCCGTTTTGTTTCAACACTGGTTAGAGTGACAATGACTTTATAACTATAGTTGGGATATAACTTTTTATACACATAGACATTGCCTATATCCCGAACAGGCTATATATCGCCAGCTATGGTTTAAAGAGGCTTGTCTATTGCCATGTACCGAGTACAGTTCCAGATTTCGTCCTGTTATTTAGAATTTCTTTTAAAACTCAATAACACTGCTTAATTCAGGGTAATGTTAGCAGTTAATATGTCGTGGAAAGCGATATCGTTTAATATTAAGTTGCTCATTTGATTATTAGTACTAGGGAAGGAGTAAACCCCGTGACGTCACTTGTTATTGTAACGGCAGCACGTGGACAGAGTTGTATTGGAAAGTGGGGAGTGAAACGGCTCATTACAGTTTGGGACGCCGACCAGGTCACTTCTCTAAAACAAAACTGTCGGTTTACCTTGTTTGATTTTAAATTGTGTTTAAAGAGAATAGAGGGAGATTATACGAAGTGTACATTGATTATTATTCTTCGCCACCTACGCAATGGACCCTGTACCATCTACTCAAGATGGAGACAGTACTATCGCTCAGCCATCGCTTTCGCCGTCAAATATAATAATAATAATATCAGCCCTGTATTAAACTGTCCAGCTGCTGGGCGCGGGCCTCTTCACACTGTGAGAAGGGTTAGGCCATAGTCCACCACGTTGGCCTAGTGCGGATTGGTAGACTTCACATGTCTTCAAGAACTCTCAGACGTGCAGGTTTCCTTACGATGTTTTCCTTCAACGTTAAAGCAAGTGATAATTAACTATTTAATACGCATATAACTTCGAAAAGTCAGAGATGCGCGCCTTAGGTTTAAACTCGAGACCTCTATGTAGCAGTCCAGCGATTTCCCACTATTAAATATAGTACTTAGTTTAAAAGCTAAGCGAGACGAACAAAGATATGTGAAATGACCTTGATTATGATTATCCCTTGAAGCGGTGGCATAAGTATATTTTTTGTTTTACGTTGCCGTCTATCTCGGGTTATAAGTGTTATTTATTTTTCTTGTTACAAAATGTTAGCAGTAGTAAAATCACATAGAAAATATATCCAGTAGACGGCAATAAACGCCACCCTCATAGCGTGGAATCTAAAGTTATAGTTGGTGTAATGGTATCATATGCCACGCCTGAGGTCGCGGGTTGATTCCCGCACAAGACAAATTTTTGTGTGCATGAACATGGATGTTTGTCTTGGTCTGGGTGTTTCTATATATAATATGTATGTATTTACAAAAAAAAGTATTTATGTATGTTTATCCATTGTCTAGTATCCATAGTACATATATCTTATTACAAGCTCTGCTTAGTTTGGGCTAGATAGTGTTGTGTGTATGTGGTAGAATATTATATTTTATATTTTTTTTATATTATATACTTCTGCCTACCGTTCGTTGATATACAAGATTATACTATAGAATATATTATACCTAATATTTTGACATTTTCTTATATAATAGTTCATTTTCTTATTCTTGCTGCCCTTTAATTCTTAATTATTTTCTTCAAGTGCTGTGCTCAACCATAATCGGATTTCAAATTAACATGTACATATATTATTTCGATCACTATTATTATTCGTATTTGTAATTTGTTATCTGTAGTTGGTGTACCTATTTAATACATAAAAAAATAAACATGTCCGTTTATGTTATATAATGCATTCAAACTAATAAGTTTAAATTAATTATAAAATATCACCAACATATGTATATTTCATGGTCACCCTAGTTTTTAAATGGTGTCTCAGTGACTCTGTTAAGAAAACTTTATTAATATATAAATTAGTTTGTTATTTTGTTTGTTTATTATGATTTTGGAGTTCAAGTCCGAATGTCAGTATGTCTTCTTTCTCTCTGAATATATTATACATATATTCAGCGGTAACATAATGGTATGCTAGGTCGTCCTCCACTGCCTGGGTGTAGATAGACATCATAGCTCATTCATTGAGAAAGGCCTAAAAGAATTGAATTGAGCTCTTGTTACAACGGGTCCTTCGAACGATGGCTTTCTAAAGACCGTTCTTTTACAGACGACCCCTTTTTTTCGAAGGTACTTTACAAACATGCAATTATAGACGCAAACTTCAACTAGACTTAAAGTTCGTGTGTTCATCATATAAATAAGTAATTTTCCCATGTGGGATCCGAACACACTCACCGCGGCGTCACGCGTCAGTGGCGAAACGATCACTCGCCCACTGCGCATATTGTTTTGTGTTCCTACGGTGAGTAGGATTTTTAGATTCCGGAGTTCTTAGTTTATGTGATGGCCTTGCCACCGCTAGTGGTCGCAGTGTCGTGGGTTCCATCATGATGGGACAACATGTATGTGTGCCATAGCTACACTATTGATCCAAGACTGGGTGTTCATTGTGCTGTTGTTTTAATTTTTATAAAATTTCACGCGACACAAGGATTAAATAGTAAAATACAAGTCCTCTAGACCGAATTTTAGGTACGGCCCGTCATGACCGAAATTTGGTCTGGAGGACTTTTTATGTTTGAAATAAAAAGTTTTGAGAAGATATTATAGTGCACAAGTGTGTGTGCAAACACAAGGACACTCTTTATTCCCTAATTCTCATAAACTGATGGGACGATGATGCGAGACGACCGGAGACAACTTAGGCATAGTACGGCTTTACGAAGCACGAAGGTGTGCAACACCGCCAGCTTTCTAACATCGAGCTCGTATTGAGAATGTCATTACAGAAATAAACCAATTATTTTTGGGATAGCTAAGAGGAAATGTACCGCCGTGATTGTTATGTGAAATTTTCTCCCGCGGACGCTCAGGTTGTGGAATGAACTCCCTGCCCAGGTTTTCCCACAAGACTACAGTATGGGATTCTTCAAAAAGGGCGTTAAAAGGTTTTTACAAGGTCGGCAACGCGCAAGTGATGCCTCTGGTATTGCAGGCGTCGATAGGCTACGGTAACCATTTACCATCAGGTGGGCCGTAAGCTTGTTTGCCACTTTAGTAGAATATAAAAATAAAAATAAAAGAAATAATGTACGTATCACAGTACTAAAGCAAGTAAGTACATGCAAAGGGTTTTTAAGTAGAAAGAGGTGAGAGGTGAGGAGGTTACGATTTTAGACCCCAAGTTCTATAACGTGCAAGCCTATTGAAGTTGCCTAGGCAAAATCCTAAACTCCGGGCTGCTACTGGGCATTTCTAGACAGAAAAAGCTAATAACACTATGCCTTACTCAGACATCACATCCGAGAATTAATGCGTCGAAATCGCATGAACGCCGCTGGCCTACCAGGGCAGTCTTCTCGTTTCATTCGTATATGAATAAGAGGCAAAGCCAGGAGCAAGCACTAGTGCCCGATAACATGTGAAGTTAAGATACATGAGCGAAGTAGATAACAGTTAATGTTCGTACACACGGAGCCTGTTTACTTGTACTTATCGTTTCAGATAACGATGTTGAGATCATAAGCTTATTATAGAGTGTACCATTATTTTATAAAAATATAATTGTCTGAGCATATGGTCGGATTAAAAGGCCTGGTCTCTAAAGCTGGATTACCCGTAGCAGGAACTACTACCGGTACCTCTATAAAAATGTATGATAGATTTTGATATTAGCGGACCCGGCAGACGTTGTTCTGTCCGAACGTTGATTTGCAATGCCACCTACCGGGTCTAATTTTGCTTCTAAACCATCTAGAGATCCATTTAAACATACACAAAATATTTCTAAAATCCGATACAGCCGTTTAGGAGTTCAGTGACATAAATACAGACGAATTATAATTTAAATAACATGGCAAATTTTCCTTTCTTTTCAAATTTTTTTGGCTTATTTTGTTTTTGCCGTTTATAAGCGGTAATCGCTGCTCACAAGTCTGTGTGCAACTTTAAGAAAGCTCGCTCGATCCGATGATCGTTTTATTATAAGTTATAGTTAGTAAAGAGACATACAGTCTGCCTGATGGTAAGCAGCTTCCCTAGTCTATGTGAAGGATATAAGAAATAAAGACGAAACGCAACAACACGTCGGTATTCTGTAAGGCAATAGTACTTCGCAGGTCGTACCGCCGCCCGGCCCATTCATGATAAAACTAAGACAAATGTGACTTCGCTGCGCTAGTCTGCTTGTGACCGCGGCCACTGCAACCTGGCCAAAACGTCAAACCATAGATAAAATAATACTATACTGTTACGCCAAATTGAGCATGATCGCGTTAATACCTGTTTTCCGTGATATTAATCATGCAACGCGAAAGTATAAAAGTTATTAAGGCTACTACTACTTAAAACAGGCATAGGCATTGTGTTAAAAACACGGACACCATGCTTCGATTCCAACATGAATGCCTTTTAATAGCATTTTTCATCTATTATTCTTTCACGGAAAGCAGTCAATAACCAATATGAACATAAAATATAAAGATAAGGATAATATTGTTTGTGGTCGAGGAAAAAACTCGTAAGCCAAAGAGATAGTCCCTAGAGTGCAGTGTTGCTATCTCCAAATAATAGAGTGATGAAATGAAATATATGGCCACAGATAATACACGGCTTTTTTGTTAATATTTCCGATGTTTAGTTTTTTGGTACAGACCGGAGGGTTGATAAGAATCGATTGTTTTTAGGGCGCTTTCTTTTTATACGATAGATATTAGATTATTTACTGAACTTGAAGTAGTTCCTTTTTACGGACGAGATGCTATTGATAATATTGCGTTTTGTCTTACTTTTACACGACTATAACCGTTGACTCGTAAATGGCAATGGTCATCAAATCTTATTATAACACAAGGTTGCCTTAAGGAGTCTGGCAAGCGTAGCTACTCAGGTACCCCACATTTTGTCAGTATAGATAGTCGGTATAAGCAAAAAAACAGGTTGATTCATTGCTCTATTAATATGTAAGAGAACAAAACAAACTAACATCACACTTCCCATTGATATAGAATAGAAGTATAGTTTATTTGTCTGTGATATTCCTTACACTAGTCAGAGAATAGCCTAATTAAGATATCTTCGCATAAAATTGAAGTAGCAGATTGACACAGGGAAACCAAATGGTTCTTTCTTGAAATGCAATTTATCATCTATCTTTTTATCAGGTATCTTCTCATAGGCTCAATTTCTTGATCCACGTTTATATTCCCCGCAGGTTATAGTTCACCCACATTTCGTCAGATATTTTATAGTTCCCACGTTATAAGGGGCAAGACTATTAAGTTGTATTTACCGAGAAAATTTCTAGACTCTGTTTTACTAATGAAAATTATATAGACAGACTCAACATTCGAATTCGGGGCCTCAAAAATAAGCGAGTAAATAATATGACCAAAACGGATAAACGATTATGACTTACAAAGCTTACCGATTTGTAATTTAGACAAATATTTTTTAAATTGATCCTTCGTTGTTCACTAAATATTTTCGTACTTATCTCTCACTTTAAACAAAGTGTTTCCTAAATTAGTCTTGTACACTTCAAAAGCGGTACATTTACGTCAAGTGCATCTATTAAATACAATTTTATGAGTTTTGTTTTGCAAGACGCATAATGCACTTAGAGAGAATTAAGGGCTCACTTACTAAATAAATCGTTCATAAACTATCTTTAATTTTTTTAGGAACACTTCATGATGTCATTCTGAATATTTTGTACCTGGTTGAGTGTGGTATTCTAAACTGCTTTGTTTAGTCTATGTGTTCTTTTTAAATCGGTTGATAAAAAAACTGCATCGTTGTTTCCATGTTGCGATTATATTTGCGCGCGATCTTGAGGTTCCGGATTCGACTCCCGTGTGTGGTTAAGTGTTGATTTGCTGATAGGTAAATTTAGCAATACGAAGGCTCAATATGTTAGTAGATTGTAGACTGCAATAAAGTCTATTGCTCGATGGAACGGAAAAGGAAAACATCATGATGTTCTCGGAGATGAAGTCTACCAACCCACACTGGGCCGACGTGGTAGACTATGACCTAGCCCTTTAAACCATTTAAGTCATTTATTTTCGTTACACATATATACTTGTTACATATTTATAGAATTAAGATAGCATTTACAAGAATACACATACAAAATAAATATAAACTGGTATAGGTACATGCATAACAAAGGGCTCCAGCTCAGTATTTGCTGCGCACACGCACGGCACTGATTTTCAGCTGGGCCCTGACAATTGAATTAATATTAATAGCACATAAATGTACACAAAGAAGACAAAACATCAATGCATAAGTTAAAAGGACCCTTCGTATGCTGAGAGTTCCAGTGCCCAGCACAGTATACATATATACAGACTTGGTATTATTATATACAAGTTTTCCCCCGCGATTTCACCCGCGTGAGTTCCGTTTCCGTGGGAATATCGAGATTAAAAGTAGCCTATGTGTGAATCTAGGTCTTCAGCTATCTACATACCAAGTTTCATCGCAATCAGTCCAGTAGTTTTTGCGTGAAAGAGTAACAAACATCTATACATCCATACAATTTTTTGCGTTTATATTATTAGTAAGGATTACTAAATTTTCGTTGCGTTAATGTAGATTAGTCAATAAAGTTTTATCCCTCGGGAAACAGTACTTCTTACTGAATGGTACGCTATGTCCTTTTTTGTACTCGTGACAATCTGTATGTGAAATTTCATGACGATCGGTTAAGTAGTTCAGGCGTGAAAGTGTAACAAAGAACTCACATTCAGATTTATTGTATTAGTAAGGATGATATACAACACAATCTAAACCGCGTGTTGAAGTTAGCTAGCATACATTTTAAAGTCCGTAACTCATATAGTTGATATAACTGTATTGTTTTGAACAAGTGAGACTGAAAAGCGTTGAACCCGTCATTTATATAAGCGTGGTACGCGCCAATAGCGTCGCGGCGTCACCGTGACCCCGCCAATGACGGGAGGTCACGCCCTATGTAATTACTTATACGACGGCGTGACACACGTAGAAAAGTGCTTGGAAAACAGCATATTTTCTTGAGATATCTAGTCCAATAAAAGTGCTTGAAAACGGCATATTTACTTAAGACATCTGATTTAATGAAAAGTGCTTGGAAAGTGACGTATTTTCTATAAATATCTGATTAAATGAAAAGTGATTAAAAATCGGTACATTTTTAGGGATATCTAGTTAAATGAAAAGTGATTAAAACAGGCACATTTTATGTAGATATCAGATTTAATTTGTAAATTTTTGGTTAGTCTACGGAGTACCTATTGTGTATCCAGGTATCCATAGTCTTTAACACTGTTACAAAGGCATCAAAAACAATATTGATTGACAAGTGTTAACTACTAAAAATTGCCAGATTTTATTACAATAAAAAATAATTTGGTACGAAAACAAAGGACCAAGACCGGTCTGTGTCGGGTAGGCTTATGTCCAGCACCGGACCTCTTTCAGCCGAGATGTTACAAAGAGTTCCATTTTGTGATTGAGACATTTTCCATTTTATTCTATAATTATTATTTTGTTAACTTATTAGAAATTAAAAGTCTCAATGTTTAAAATATTTTAGAAATTATTAAACCAATTGTTTACCTATTGATACTAATATTTTCAGCTAATACTGTTGAATATCTTTTTCTTATTTATTTGTTGATATAATTTGGTTTTTGTATTGCTTCTAACTTGTATAGCTTTACTCATTTTTGAAAGAATAAAATTATCTTACCTAGTCAAACGCCCACTGCAATAACCAAGCCTTATTTAGACATTGAAATGAAATTATTGTACGGATATTTGCGCGGAACTTATTGAATTTAAACAACTTGGAACCTATTATGTGGTTATTAACTAGGGATCCGATCGATCCAGAAATAAAACAGGCCACGCCGTAGGGGCGTGGTGTCTTAAAGTTAAGTTGTGCAGAGATTAATTAAATATAGATCAACAATTAACACTTTTAATTGTCTAGTAATGAAAAATAATTAGATATATGTATTAGAAATTATGTGCGTATTGATTGACAATTATCGCCTGCTCCGTGCCTCGGAGAGCACGTTAAGCCGTCGGTCCCAGCTGCCATGAACATCTATGGCAGTCGTTATTGGGAAGTCAGTGCCATATAATATACTGACACTGGTCTAGCCTTAGGGTATCGTTAGCCTTTGGGTTGCGGAGGTCAGGTGGCAGCCGCTCTGTGTGAAAACTGATATCCAGTCAAATCCGGTTAGAATAGAAAAGCCGACCACAAGTGACTTGGGAATAATAAAGGCTAGGGAGAAGAAGAAGATTATTATTTACCAATATGTGTCTGATTTGTACATCTATAAAACTTAAGATATTGTGAATCTACTAGATTTTACCCGTGGCTTGCGTAAATAAGGTTAAAAAAAAAGGTTTAATTAGTATATATCTAGATGATAGGTGCCCTATATCCTTTTCCGTTTCCCTGATAATTCGTATACGAACTTTTATGATGGCCATCCAACAAACCCACGTACACATTTATAATATTAGTTAGGATATGTAACAGGAAAAACAACAATTGAATGGGAGTAAGCAGTGTCAATGCAATTAATTCTGTTACACCTTACTCCCTTGTAATAAGGGCTGTTTTAGCTTAGCACTAATGTAATATATACGGCTTCAGACGGTCTTTGACCTGGCATACACAGCTAGTAAATAAACGTTGTGTTTAATTGATAAGCACTTTTAGTTATATACCTTTTAACTTGTATACATATGTATATAGTCTTAACTGGCTCCGTGGCGCAGCGGTAGTGAATGCGACTGCTATGCATTAGGTCTCGGTTTCGAATCCTGGGTCGGGCCAACAAAAACTTAATAGGTTTTCTTTTAAGAAATCTCAATACGAGCCCGAAGTTGGCGGTGAAAGACACTCCCATGCCTCGGCAAGCACGTAAAGCTGTTGGTCCTGCGCCTGATTTCTCTCTGGTCGTGTGGGATTAACCGTCCAATCGGATCATAGGGAACAGAGAGTGCACTAGTGTTGGCGCACACACTCGTGCAATATAATATCTCCTGCGCTGATGGCCAGTCTCCATCGAGACTGGCAGCCGTGACCGAAATTCGGTCTGAAGGAATTTATTATTACTATATAGTCTCATGCCTATATTCCCTAAGGGGTAGGCAGAGGTCTATTATATCCACATTTCGTCACCTATGTCTTTATAATATCAGCCCTGTATTAGACTGTCCCACTGCTGGGCACGGGCCTTCACTGTGAGAAGGTTTAAGCCATAGTCCACCACGCTGGCCCAGTGCGGGTTGGCAGACTGTACATATCTTCGAGAACATTATGGAGAACTCTCAGACATGCAAGTTACGTCACGACGTTTTCCTTCGCCGCTAATGCGAGCGATAATTAACTATTTTAATACACGTGTAACTTCGAAAAGTCAGAGATGTGTGCCTTGGGATCGAACTCGAGACCTCTCCATGGCTGTCCAATTATCTCCCACTAGGCTATCGCTGTTATGTCTTAGGTCCAACGTAATAGAAAGACTATTGTCGTCTACTGAGCACAGGTTCAGATTCCAAGCACTTACTAAGAAATTGTCTTCTGTTTACGCGAATGTTATTCATTTAAATTAAACTACTATATACGGATTTTATCACGTTGTTTATTTAACACTGTATGATATAATTTTGAAACTGTTACACTACTACTACTATTGAATTTTACTAATTTATAAAATTATTAAAACTATTTATATTTAGGTTTACACTTTCCCCGACATTTCGGACATCTCATGTTCGATTCCTGAGTTGAGTAAATTTAACAATTTTCTGTTAAAAACAATCTAAGCAACACGAAGATCGCGGGTGTGCCCAGTAGATGATAAATTACGTAGCATTTAAAACAGATGTCGAAATGTGGATAGAATACATCGATTCATAGATGGTTGAAATGTTATAAAAGCCATTTTAGCGAAAATTTGTTATTCATGTAACCTTATTCAGTTTTTTTAGCTGCATCAACCTCTTCATTTAAAATGACGATATTCGCCAACAAAATGGTATATTATACAGAAAAAAAACCGCAGCATAAAACTTTTATTTTAGAAATACTAATATAAACAATACTTTAACTCGTAAAATAAAACTTATTTAATTACTTTTTAATTTAATTTTGAGCAGTATATATACCTACGGCCATCTCTAACGAATTTACCCTATGGCCATACGGGAGAGATGGCCAGTCGAATTATTTCTGCCATGCATTCGCTAGATGACGCTACAGTGCAGCTAGTCCATTGCGATCAACGTTCAGGACCACATTGCAACAAAAATACTACTTAAAATTAAATTTTAAAGTAAGTAAATCAGCTTTATTTTTACAGGGTATGGTTAAAATTTTATACTGGTATCATAAATTACCGTAAAATACTATGTTATATTGTAAATACTTAGATTCGTTAAGTTTATTGTGTTTTGCAATAGTTTACATTTATTCTAACTTCAAAATGGTATTCAAAATGTTTAAAAAATGATGTGGCCATCTCACCCATACAAAAAGGAGAGATGGCCACATCAAGTCAGGTTAAGATGGCCATGCTCAGCACTGTTATTTTTTATATTAATAACGTGTTTTTTTATTGCAGATGCCAAACAAGTATCAGAGTAAGGCTATGGTCACTCGTGGCAATTGGAGTGAAAATAAATGGACTCCTTCTCTAATTTTAAAAGACTTCACCTATTATATATATAGCAAACAGGTTGGTAAGCTCTTGACTTCTAAGGAGCATATAACATTAAGAAGATAAAAAAGAAATAACTTTACTTCGTTAAGGTTAGATGGTTACTTTGAAAGAACACAGACGCAGGGTTAAACAAAGAAAAATATTAAAACCAAAGATAATAAGACTGTTAGAAATAAGATAAGAAAACGAAAAACTATCAGGCGTATTTGTGAAAGCAGTTCTGATCTCACCAACAATATGTGATACATAATACGATCACGATGTAGAATACGAAGCAGATAATGCGCTAGATGCGTAGAAAACTATTATAAGTCTTTTAATAGTTTTCGTCTTGTTGAAGATTAGTGCCTTATTTGTGATAGATGGGTACATAAAAATTGTAAGGGTTTTGAAGATATTTGCTCCAAATGTGAAAAAAAGAAGACTAAAACGCAATTCAAATAGAAAAAAAGGGAAAAGAGAAAGCAAGTACTGACCATCTATCCCGTACAACTACGGCTAACTTACCTTGATATGCCGGGTGCGATGGCCAATTCCATTTTCTTTTTAAATCGATTTATCTCATGTTTCTTAAGTATAAAAATGTTATATTTTGTTGATTTTTATAAGACAAATAACAAGTAATTATGATAAGAATAAAGAGCTAATTGTAACAATCCTATATCTAATATAATTTCACTTTAAAAATACTATGGCCAACTCTAACGATTTTACCCTATATGCGTTCGTATAAGTATGTACATATACACACATATATTGCATAATTTACCTTCGATATCCATGCAAAAAAACAAAAGAATGGCTCCTTTATTTTAATACCTAGACTTACTAATAAAAAATATATAAAATACAGGTCTATGTTCAATCACCTTCGGCCTACAATGCCTGGAGCCCTGAACAGTGTCAAGGCCTCAAGGTGTTCCCAGAGTGACCGTGCAGGGAGTGCCGCGGGTGCAGGGAGGGAGGGAACCCGCCTCTGTCCCTCTCAGTCCCTCTCGCTATTGATTTTCAGCGCACAACTCGCAAGACGACGTTTCTTGCGAGTTGTGAGCTGAAAGCTCTAAAATTCGTTTGAAAGATAAACGGGTTATGTATTTACTGTATACTTAACCGGGAAATGAACTTATATACTTGTAATAGTATCGAAATATAACCCAAAAGCTCGGCTTACTTAAATAACTTATTATATTTAATGTAGCACTATTTACACTACTGATTGGAGAAGAAAGAAAGCAAAATAATTTTATGTGTATCTCGATAGCACAATACAATAAAATATAAACATATATACAGAACAGTATATAGTATAGATACCAAATTATGTACCTTCGTCAGCTATTGTTGCAGTTGAAATTGCAGCGCTGGTATTCTCGCAGGATCTATGCAGTATGTGAGCATCATGACATCTCAAGTAAATCTTTTATAGCTCGAGTTTGAGTGCATTTTCTATAAGGTCCGGTTCTTATATTAAGCAACAAGTCTTTTTTGCCACGGACAGTTAATTATTATATATATTTTATAGAATTAATTAATCTCATATACCTACCTATATTTACAAACGTATTACAGAAGATAACATAATCATAAAAATACTAATAATTATAATATTAAATATTATATTAAATATTTACGAAAATGTAAAACAAAAAGATGTGTAGAAAGATATGTGCCAAGTATATGAATCTGGTGGGCAAATAGGTTATGAAGCCTGCAAAGTCTGGGAATTGGAGAATTAGAGACAAAAACTGTTTTACGGTGTTACAAAAAAATCTTGCGATGTCTCTTCTAGTACTTAATAACTTAATGATTTATAGTCTATTTTTACTTACTTACCCTTGTAAGCAAACAAACTATTGCAAAATCATTCAGTTATTGCCTTCAGACTATATTCTCTAATAAAACGAGGTGGCAAAAGGAAGTAGTAAGATTTGGAGTTGGGTGTATATGTATTGTCTTTAGCTACCAGTACGCCATATTTGTTTACGAAATAAGACAAGTAACAAAAAGTTACTGTATTTATGTAGGTATTAATTTATTTGTGTTCATTTTGTTGTTACGAGTACTGACTCGTAAATATACTTGTAAATATAAATCTTAAAAACACGCTCAAATAAAAAGTCAAACTAAAATAAAAATTAATCTTCAATAAGTTTAGAATTATGGTATTTTCATAATGTCTCTATTTTAACCAATAAATTATTTATAATAATTGACGTTAAACACTCCACGCCCTTTTTGCAATAAAATTAATTATTTTGTTAATCACTATACTATTTCTATTCTAAACTTATTAAATATATATTTTTTACTTTTTGATTTGGTTTTAAAGCGTGTTTCTCAGGTTTTGAAATGATTATTTATTTATGTCATTTTGGTTATGAAGGGTCTCTCCTTTCCTCTTCGATTATGTAGAAGATTATAATAGGATTAGCCTGAAATTTTAACGAAACTGCCACATTATTCACAAATGCACAAAAAGATCAACAATTTCAGTGTCTTTTCTGGTGTTTAATGCGTTACAACTGATTATATCCTGATGATCCCGGCTAGGATAATAGAAAAACCTATGAAATTATTGTATTGTCATCGGTCCTTGATACGTAAGTTTTAAAGAAAGCCGATGTTTTTAAGTGGCTGAAAATCGTGTTTAAAGATTCCATCATAGATATAGATAGATACAGGTGAAGCTAATAGAACCAAAATACAAATTTAAATTATTTAACTTTTTATTTAAAATTTAATTTATTGCTATCTAAATAAAGATGAATACAGCCTTTTTCATTAAAATTTATTTAATTTAACTCTTAATATTACGAATCAAATTACTAAATATTTATGCCAATTGTTGAAATGTCAGACATATTTGAAAATCTATTGTGTCTAACCGGCCACTAGATAAGTTTTAGTCCTCAGAAAAGAGAAAAAAAGCATTATTCCGTAGCGTGTCTGTGAAACAGGCATTCCGATATAAGGTAGTTAACAGAAAATGAAGTGAAATCCATTTTTCGCTCTCTAGTCTTCAATTTTACTAGCATTTCGTAGATGAGTTTATCAAGGCCTTCTAAAGCCATGCAGTGTTTTTTATTATATTAAACACTAGCGCGACTTCAATCGCCTGGATAGAATTTTTCGCGATTCGCTGATTTTTCTTGAATAAAGATAGCCTTAGTTTACTCCTTATAATATCTATATGCCAGTAAAAGTCCCGTCAAAATCGGTCGAGCCGTATAAGAGAGTAGCTGGAACAAACAAACAGACAGACAAATTTTTTTAATTTTTTTATTTAATTGCCCCTTATACTTTCATATGCATTTATTAAAAAGCTGTTATTTTGACATTACAAACATACACTTCAATTTTATTTATTAATTATTAAAGTATAGGTTAGAAATTACACATACAGTCTTAAGCTAGCATATACTCAGAATCAAGGCTTTTAGTAAGGCAAGGCTGTTGGCTTACTAAAATACTGAAGTGTTAGATCCACATACATAATGAGGAGTTAGAATTAGATTTATTTTTTAAAGAACATGACATCCAAATATGTTGCTTAACAGAACATTGGTTAAGAAGTAGTCAACTAATATTTAATAATGAACATTATACCGTTGTAAGTGCGTTTGTAAGAAGGAATTCTATACATGGTGGCTCTCTAATATATGTATGTAATAATCTTAAATTTAAGGAAAGAAATGATATAGTAAATCTTTCTATCGAGCGCACTGTTGAATTATCTTGTGTGGAGCTGGAGCAACATGTCATACTTTGCGTGTACCGACCACCGCAGAGTGACTTTAGTGTATTCGAAACAGTAATGGAGGATATTTTAAAACGCTTAAGTTATGGTAATAGGCATATAGTAGTATGTGGTGATTTTAATATTAATTTACTTCAGCGATCAGTTCTTTCTGTAGGACTTATTAGTTTATTTAGATCATTTAATTTAAATAATTTATTTTTCGAACCAACCAGAATTACATCACACTCTGCTACGTGCTTAGACAATATATTTTGCGAATGCCAATTTCTAAATAGGGCCATATTGAGTGATTTGACATCCGACCACTGTGGGCAAAAGGTTGTATTTCCTATAAATACAATTAAAAAAGAAACTATCATCACATGTAGACCAATGACATCTAATCGCATAAAGGAATTTAAGAATAACATTAATGCCAAGGTTGTCAATATGGACCTAGATTGCAATAGTCCAGACGAACTATACGAGTCTTTGCTTAACGTCATTACACTGGAATATAACAAAATTTTTAAAATGAAGACATTTTACAAAAAATTAAAAGTTAAGTTTTGTGATTGGGCAACACCTGGGATATATACAAGTAGAGCTAAGTTATATGAAATATATGGAATAAAAAAATATAATTTTGATCCAAATTTTATTAAATATGTTAGAAATTATTCAAAATTATTTAAAAAGGCTTGTGCTACAGCCAAGTCCCTTTATTTAAAAAACAAAATTCGAAATGCCGACGATAAAATTAAAGCTACTTGGAATATTATTAATAATGAAACTGGACGCACCAAGCAGCGTGATAACACTATTAAACTTAATGTAAATAATAAGATAATTTCAAATAACTTGCAAGTAGCTGAAACATTTAATAACTACTTTGCAAAGATACCTGTTAATACAACTAGTTCCTTAAGGTCTTGCCCAGTAAAAGCAGAATCCTTGGTTAGGGATAGCGTGGTGGAGTGTAAAGTCCTGTTCAGTTTTAAATATGTACATCCGCATGACATAATAAAAGTATTTAAGTCACTTAATTCAAAAAAATCAGCTGACTTGTGGGGTATTTCTATGAAATTAATTACAGGTATTATTGATAACGTAGCGCCACACCTAGCTGCAATATTCAACGGATGCATTGATGTGGGCATTTTTCCAAATTTAATGAAATGTAGCAAAATAATACCATTATTTAAACATGGATGTAAAAGCGATCCATGTAATTTCAGACCGATTTCTATATTACCTGCTATAAGTAAAATATTTGAGAAAATTATATTACAGCAATTAGAGAGCCACTTTAACGTAAACAACTTATTTCATACTCAACAATATGGTTTTAGAAAGGGTCGATCTACAATAGATGCGGGTGTTACACTTTTAAAACATATTTTTGCTGCTTGGGAAAATTCGCAAGATGCCATTGGCGTATTCTGTGATCTCTCAAAAGCCTTTGACTGCGTTGAACATCAAACCTTATTGCGAAAGCTCAGGCATTATGGAATTCGAAATGCTGCACTCGACCTCGTTGGTTCTTACCTAAGCGATAGATTACAACACGTTGAAATCAACGGAAGTAGATCTTCTGGATTACCAGTCGCAATGGGCGTGCCACAGGGCTCAATTTTAGGACCCTTTCTGTTTCTAGCGTACGTGAATGATTTGCCGTTCTTCGTACAGAATTTGTGCGACATTGTATTATTTGCTGATGACACATCACTTATTTTTAAAGTAGACCGTAAGACACCAAATTTACAGGGTGTTAATTCTTCACTCGCGCAAGTCCTGGACTGGTTCACGGCGAATAATTTACTACTCAATTCAAAAAAAACAAAATGTATTAAGTTTACATTGCCTAATATAAAGAGTCCTAGCATAAACGTTAATTTAAATAATGAAACAGTAACATTTGTACAATCCACAGTTTTCTTAGGCATTACTTTAGATGATAAAGTTCAGTGGGGCGCTCAAATATCGTGTCTTGCAGGGAGACTTAGTTCAGCAGCATTCGCGGTTAGGAAAGTAAGACAGCTTACTGATATAGATACTGCGAGACTAGTATATTTTAGTTATTTTCACAGCGTTATGTCCTATGGCATACTATTGTGGGGTAAGGCAGCTGATATTGAAACAATTTTCATTCTTCAAAAGCGTGCAGTACGTAGCATTTATAATTTAGGCCCACGAGTTTCCCTGAAAGAGCGTTTTAAAGAAATTGGTATACTTACTGTTGCGTCGCAATATATATTTACGAATATTATGTTTATAAAACATAATATTCACTTATATAATAAGAATAGTGATATTCACAACTTAAACACTAGAAATAAGCATAAGTTGGTAGGTCCGTATCATCGTTTACATAAAGTTCACAATTCATTTGCGGGACTCAGTATACGCTTTTTTAATAAACTACCGATTGATTTTATAAATTTACCTTTACTCAAATTTAAAAGTGCTGTTAAAAGTCAGCTTATCCGGAAGGGCTATTATTCAATCAATGATTACTTAAATGATAAAAACTCATGGAACTAGTTGCTTGTTTCATACAGGATTCAAACAATGAATGTATTATATAAGTCAATTTAGTTATGTGAAGGTACTTCGTGTTTATTTGGTGGTGTTAAAGTATCTTTCTTTTCTTTTAAACAAACTTTATAAGTATTAACGTAAATTTTGTTTTAACTACATTTAGTCACGAACTACCTTTTCATGTCACAAGGTGTAAGTGTATGCGTCCTCATGCCATACTACTGTCTATTACAAATGGCTACGTACTGATAAATATGATTTCAAATCTCAAATGCTTTTTACATAATATTACCAACTTTTCTTTATTTTAGAATTTAGTTTTATATGGACAGTGACATATGGCATAATGACTGCAATACCAGGTACATAAATGAGTTGTAAAATACTGAAATTATAAGTTGATGGCGATTTAAAAGAGTGGCCTTGAGTTTCTTGCAGGTATCTTCTCATAGGCTCAACCTTTTGCCTGAACCTTGCAACTAACATAAATGTAAATTCAGTAAATATAATAAACTCACTAACCCATTTGACGTTCATAAGTGTTACTTTGTGACCTAAGTGAATAAATTATTTTTGACTTTGACTTTGATACTGGAGGCGAGACCTATTGTTGTCTATCGGGTGCATTTCTAAACTCAGTGCTACTAAGAAACCAATAATACCGTCCGAGACATCATGCACAACAATCATGTTAACTACTGCTCGCTACGTCACTGAAGCAGTTATACCTACATAAAAACCTTTAAACTAACAAAAATAAATACTCCCGCATCATACAGCTGTCTATATAAAAGTGTGTGTGTCTGTTTGGCTGCTATTCAGAAGGTCTACATCAAAGGCAGGGTGTAATGAGGGTGAAGAATCGTTTGATGTTCACGATAGGTGGCGCACTCATCAACTAAACGCCAAACAGTTATTACAAGCTCTACTTCACGTATATTAGGAGTAATGACTGTTTTTGTGACGACATCTTTCTATGTTTATAGACAATATTTCAATTGATATTATGGCGTATGTTTGCGAAAGTTTCCTACTTCGATTATCGGGCAAAGTTAAGGATTTCTTTGTAAGGTTATATTCAGTAGCAGTATGTGGTATGTAAATATGTTGCATATATAAGTATTTTACTATCTTCTTTTCTTTTCGTGTGGTTAGTGGCCAACCTGTTGTCAAGAGTTGTTCAATCCGCCCGTAGGCCTCTGACATGGCTTAACGACTGCTGTCAATTTAGCAACAACCGGGACCGACTTTTTACGTGCCCTCCGAAGCATGGAAACGCTCAGATACGGCCCAACTGATGGTAAGTGGTCACCGTAGCCTATGGACGTCTGCGTTACCAGAGGCATCACTTAAGCGTTGCCGACCTTGTAAGATCCTTTTAACGTACTGTACTCCCCATACTGTAGTCTAGTGGGAAAACCTCGGCAGAGAGTTTATTCCACAATCTGAGCGTCCGCGGATGAAAGCCCAGGTACCAAGCCTACTTATACTTACTACCTACCTAAAAAAAAATTTAGTATTGGGTATTTTCTAACAGGAAAAATACAATAACATCGACCCGGGAATTAAATACGATACCGCACAGTTAATTCCAGAGACGCAGTAATATCCAGCAATACTTTTTATCTATAAGTACGCAGTAATCGATGTACTTTAAAGTAATAAATGGCTTCCAATCAGTTTTCCGAGGCGAGGTAAAGGGATAATCCTGCATCCCCTATCGTGCCGTCCTTTGATCCGATTTGATCCGATCGCGCTTGTCGCTGAACCACAGATTATGAATAAGCCGAACTAGTAATGTCGCTTTGTATAGAAATCTATGGGCCAATGTTGCATGAATAACATTATTATATAACGTCTGTGTGGCTAAGAAGGTTTAGGTAGAAGTGTATTAAACTTCTATGGAGCACATATCAGACACAATGCTGTTAAAACAATGCAATAACACTACTAAAATATTAATAATTATAATTATACGAGTATGTCTGGTGGTTCGCAAGGGAAAGTATGCTTAGCTTCTTTAAAAATCGATGTAATTGTATCTACTATGTTATGTTGATGGATGTAATAAGTTTACATAAAAAAAATTCAAGATATTTATTACTAAATTGGGTACTTGTAAACCGTTCAACGAATTTGAATGTAACTTAGCACACAAATAAAACAAGCCGTGTATTAGCACATAGGATAACTTTTTATCCCGGTATGCATTACCGTGGGCAAAATCACAGACAACGACTAGTAGAATCTAATTATCATGTTTTGTATATAAGTAGCTACATAAACTTATATCTATAGGTAGGTGTAATCCCGTAGGGACAGGCTCTATTAAGCAACACATATAATCAGAAAATTAAAACATGGGCCCATCACAGCGACTATTGAGTATTTCCTTGCGGAAAAGCCTAGTTTCATTTGACCCGAGAATTGTATCCGGGATGCCACGATTGATCATAAATGTAATCCCAGCCTTATACAAAATTATACAAACAAAAATCTTATGTAAAATTTCAACTTTGCTGCTACTGTAAATATTCAAAATCAAAATAAATTTATTCAAATTAGGTTACAAGGTAACACTTATGAATGTCAAAATTACACGTAATTTTTTTCTGTGAATTTACATTTACTGCCACGTTCAGCAAAGCAACGGTGTAGGGCTCATGAGAAGAACGGGCAAGAAACTCATAGCCACTCTTTTTAATCGCCAAGTGTACAATAATATTTCGTTTACAAATCATAACTGTAAGGTGCTGCAAACATTTCTCCATGAACTACTACTCAATTATTATTTTTATAACCCAGGCATCGAACCTAAATACACATAACCAGAAGCAAAACCAAACAACAGTCTCACGCCAATATCTTGGAACGCGTTTCCAGTGGCGTATTACGCCCACATTTCGCACGCCAATAGTTTTAGGTCTCACGAAATAGAAAGCAATTTTATTGTGGTGTAACACACATATATCTAGATTCCATACTGCTACTGAAAATGTATCGCCAAATAGCCTATAAAACCTTTACACGATCCGAGCATCAAAACTGAGCACTCCCGCATTATGGCATTACAAATTATCCACGATAACGCATTGTGTATATTGTACATATATATGAAACATATGAGGCTTGATAACTTATAAAAGTTCCCTTAATTTGATAACAAATATTAAATACTTGCCAAAGTAAATTTTGGGGTAACCTTCGAAAACCGAAATTGAAGTCTCTCGATTTTCTGTCGGATACATTTCGGAGAGTGTGCAGAGGAACTGCATAACTTGATTCCTCCTTCCCCATTCTACCATCGGACGACCAGACAATTAGACCAGCGACACAGGTACATAGAAGATATACCACATTTACGCACAAAGCGCTCTGCTTCCACTTTTATGCACAGTTTTATAATGCGTACCGCAAAGGAGAGGAATTTGCTACCTAAGTCTGTGTTTCCCGATGAGTACAATTTGGGTTTCTTCAAGTCGCGAGTCAATAGGTATCTTCTGGGTAAGCGTGCTCCATCGTCGACTGTATCGACATTTCAAACAGGTGAGATCGCGGTCAATGCAAGCCTATTAAAAACTAAAATAAAAAATGTTTTGCAAATTTTCTCAAAATCTGCTTTTCATAATTACAGTGTATTGAATTCATACGGTACTGCAGCAGTCGCATTCCCTACCAAAACTCACAGCTAAAAACAATTTCAAATACCAGGTCAATACTCGCTATACAGCTAATTAGCCCTAAAACCATCCCCACCCACTCAGTCTGCAGTCAGTCAAATATTTGGCACTGCCTCTAAATAGCGCGCAGTTAATTACCGGGATTGAACCGCGATACCCGCGCTAAATTACTAACACAACCTGTCGACAGCTGGCAAACAGGATGGGTAATCAAACTAGAGACCACTGTGCATTTGAACATTGGACAAACTAAAATAATTGTTATACGTTCTTCTGTTACATGAATGTTATTCATTGAAATTAAACTACTTTATACGAATTTTATCGCGTTGTTTATTTAACACTTTATTACATAATTGTGAAAACACTACTACTACTCTTAAACTTTACTAATTTTTAAGCTAATTAAATTATTAAATCTATTAAAACTATTAATATTTAAGTTCACACATTCCCCGACGTTTCGGTTGCTTTTCAACAGCCATGGTCACGAGGAAACTAAGATGGTAGTTGTCTCAATGTTCCAGTGTAGTTATTTCAAAGTACCCGAACATAGTTTAAACATTGGTGTTTCTATTTCACCAGAATGAGCTCAAAGTATAATGAAGTCTAGCTGTATTTTGCTTCTGTTTGTTTGAAAATAAATGTTTATATTTCTTTATATAGAGCCTACCCCTTTAGGGGTACAATGGCACTTCTAAGAGAGGGGTAAGCAGAGACGTACAGCTTGCCTTCTGCATGTAGTCATGAAGGAGGTCTTTTGGCCGTGGGGTATGATGTCCCGTCGCTTCCGTGGACATATGCCACATGTCCGTACGAAAACCTTACTAATAATATAAATGCGAATGTGAGTTTGTTTTTACCCTTTCACGCCTTAACTACTCGACCGATCAACATGAAATTGCGCATACACGTTGCCAGGGATACAAAAAAGGACATAGGGCTTTTCATCCAGAAAATAGTACTATTACTAATCTAACCTAACCTTTAGGCGAGCAAACCCGCGGCCAAAATCTAGTCAAATGATAAATCAATATTAAAATTTAAAGCCGACCGAATACCTACATATTTCGTTTTGTTTGTTCATTCCATCGCTGTAGTGTATTTCACCTACATTAAGATGTTGTAACTATGTGCCACTACTGAAAATAGCCTCACAGAAAGCACAGTAGCATTTCACCTTAACCGGTAGTTAAACTTTAAAGATCAACCGCAAACTTATCTCAGGCATCAACAATTTGTCGAAAATCTAAAATAATGCGTCCAAAGTTTAGTTAGTCACAAACATTAGCACAAACAGGGAGACTAATTAATTGATTGCGATGTGTAGAATTCATCTAGCGTTGATATGTGATATTATTCAATCAACATTTTACATCCAAATACAGGTTGTACCAGAATATGTCAATCAAATTGTAACGGGCGATTCCTTAGGTAAGGACCTTTCAAATGAGCTAAATAAAAAAATTATCTTGTGTTGTTGGTCAAACTTACAAGATTTTCTTTGGTGCACAAAAAATACACCAAAATAATGCTACGATTTATTAGAGGTGCGTGAATTAGGTTCGAACCTGAGACCTCCATTGCAGTCTGTTGGGCTCCCCACTGAGCTATCGCTGCTTATAACACACTATTAATTTATAATTATTCAACATATTCCAACGTGTTGATCTGAATTGAAAACATATTCACATTTATATGTGCAACTTACGTTTATAAGTGTTACTTTGTGACCTTTATGAATAAATTTATTTTATTAATTAACATTTTTTATATTTAATTGTGCATATTGCTACGCCGGGCAATGCGTGCAGTGATCTTTGTTGCGCTTGTTCTGAATTTAATTTCTGTTGCAACGCCAACTGCGCAGATGGCGTAGCGCACAAATGGTTGCCATGCCGCTGCGCAAGCGTCGAGTGTTGTGGCTTCGAATCCCACACGGGGCTATTACTGTTACGGTATTATTGTTATACAAAAAAATATTGTGTCTGGCTGCACTTTGTGGCGTTAATTATATGTTTGCAAGGCAAAGCGCCACAGAGCTTGAACTATCTCTTAAAAAATAAAATATATTTGGCTATGTGTCCGGTAGACTTAGGGACCTGGCTGTCTAATACGTAAAACTTTGAACAATGTTACTATAACACCTCTCTGCATTTTCGGAACTATATTTACAGAGGTAAATTTATATTTTAAAATAGTTTTCTACCCTTATCTCACCCTGCCCGATGAAACAGATTATTTCGATAAACATTTTTACCCGAATTAGAAATAAAGTTACTTTTTTAAACAAGTCGCGAAGGAGATTATCAATTTACAATTATCGGACACAAAGTACACCTAGACTGGGACCAATTATTTGTGGAGCTCACAATTCATAAGGATTCAAGAGTAGTAGAGCCTCGCTGATTTCAGCATGACCTACCCTCTCTCAAAATATCGACGTGAAGTAGCAGTATTCCTACTGTTGTGTTTCGTTCGGTGAGTGTGAGTGCCGGAGGCTCAATCTCCCGCATTCCCCCTTCACGCTCCTTCTCCTTCCCACTTCCTTTCCTAAAGGGCCGGCAACGCGCTAGTGATGCCTCTGGTGTTACGGGCGTCCATTGGCTACGGTGACCACTTACAATCAGGTATGCTTGTTTGCCACCTTAGTTGTATAAAAAAAATATATATTTAAACCCTTAGCTTGGCTCAGCGACAAGGCAACAACGACTTAAACCTCTGCGACATCCGTGAAATCTTACCCCATCTAAAAAAGAGTTGTTTTTTTACCCCAGTTCCTTATCCTATCTTTTTAAGACTACTTGATCATTTAAAGTGTTAGTCGAAAGCGTGATGAAGGGTTAAGATAAGAACGGCTTACGTCCCCACGTTTGTTAAACACCCGATAATCGCCAGATTACCGACGGATTTGTAACATCACGCCTCTTACGAAACGGGGTAACATAGAGAAGAGGGTCTTTGAGACAATCTTTACTAAGAGATCTATGTTTGTAAATTTATTATGTTATCTTGGTGACTGACACGGTGCCGAAAAATAGTGAATCCGGCTGAGGACTTGGAGGGTTCGATTCCCGGGTCGGGGTGTTATTGGTTTTTTTTGTATCTGAAATTCTCGGTAGCAGTACGTAGTTTGGAACTGTGTCCGTTAGACGGCAGTAGTATTTCTCCTTCTATTATTTAGGTTCTAAAAACAGGCGAAAAATGTGGATGTAATACGTTTAAGCCATTGTCCATGTAATTTTTATGACAAGGAAACCAAAAAATAAGTTTTTGGGTATTTCTATTAAGAAATCTCAATCTCAGCCCGGAGTTAGCAAGTTGGCGGTGTTAGACACCCCCGTGCGTCGCAAAGCACGTAAAGCCGTTGGTGCTGCGCCTGATCTCTCTCCGGTCGTATCGGTTTACCGTCTTATCGGATCGTGAGAGTTAGGGAACAGAGAGTGCACTTGTGTTTGCGCACACGCTTGTGCACTATAGTATCTCCTGCGCAGATGGCCAGTCTCCGTTAAGAGCCGCCGTGACCGAAATTAGGTCTGGAGGATATTATTATCATTACATTTATAGTCAAGTAGGCAGAGTTGTGTTAAACCCAAATCTTACCAACAATGATTCGAGATCTCACGCATAGAAGTCACATTTACTATCGACCGACCACAAATCCATCCACCATCCTATATTTAAAAAAATGGGTTGATTTCTTTATAAGGTCTCTAGAAGCCAACATAATTAATTTAGAATTTTTGTCCATCTGTCCGTCTGTAAATTCGTACGCTCATGAGGTAAAACTACTGCACGATATTGAATGCGGTTTTAACAGTTGTTTTGCTGCAGGTCTAACTTAAAATCTGGTGATATGCTACCTAGAAGTCAAATAATAACGAGATGGCTGTAAAATCCCAGGATTCAACCTCTTCGTCTTAAATGTAAAAGTAATGAAAAGAATTGACCCCTATATCTCGAGGGTCTTTTGACCAACAGGGCCTATACTCAAACTCGACCGAGGTATGACCCCAAGGTGTCTGCACACCAAGTTACAGGTCAATATTATTTCATTTAAAATACATGTGACCTTATGACCCCTATATCTCGGGGGTCTTTTGACCCACAGGGCTTATATTCATACTCGATCGAAGTATAACCCCATGGTGTCTGCACACCAAGTTACAAGTCAATCGGTCCAGTGGTTCCGGAGTTATGTCTGTCACTAACAGACAGACACACAGACCCATATAGTGTTTTCATTAACCGCTTCGAAGAAGACTAAGAGGTTTATAAGAAATTTACGTCGCCTAGAAGCTTTACCAACGAGAAATAGTTATACCTACTGAAAAAAAAATTATATATAAAAAAATATCTACTGCTAAATTACACGCGTACTAAGTCGCGGGCAAAAGTAAGTCCTAAATAATTCAAAAACATACTTCCCTAACATTGGTAATCACACATCACTCCTTCAAAATGCAAACATTTTAACACAACCAAAGATCGGATAACAAATCGGGACTCGCTATCGATAAGTGCTGTAATACCCGTATTATAAACCCACCATCATATCCTGACCTCTCAAGCCAACCGATTACGTCACAACGTTCTAAAAATTAAGTACAAGGTGTGGCAGGGGAGGTCAAATTATACTGGAGCTCGTTACGATTCGAATTGTCGAGTCCTCAAGTGGTAGAAAATCGCATCAATGATCGAATAGGGATGGGATCCGAACGATTTTTTTCTGTGCTTACTCGTTTGCATTTCGATAGTGAGAGGATTACTGTAATGCGATCATGTGGGAAGATTGTTTGTGTGTCTGTGTGTGTGTGTATGTTAATCTTATGGGTTTATGTTTGTGTGAAACCAATCTTATTTGGAAGGCTTTTGAGAGTCTTGCTGGTGCCGTGGTTGTTAGTTTGTAAATTGAGAAGTCTCGAGTTCAATCCCCTGCTTAGGTAATGTACGATTTTCTGTAAAACAATTTGAAATAGCAATGTAGTGAAGAATTTCACTTGTCCTTTAGAAATATGAAAATTTTCTAATAAAAACCCTCTATAAAACTTTGCCCGACTCGGTAATCAAATTGGATACCCTGACGATCGTAAAACATAACCGGCTTCTATGCTACGGTTCCAATTAGATTTAAGTAAGTACATATATGTATTTTCTCTCTCTAATTTGCTTAAAAACTTTATTTTTATAAATTACTTACAGGTATTCTCATTAGCATTTTCAATTAAAGTTTGCTTTAAATCTGCTGATATAATACGTACACAAATATTAGATAAAATAGAAAATCCTAAACCTGACCTAAACAAACAGAACACCTTAATACACCAATTGACTAGGCACGGACATTGTTCTAATACGTACTACGTAAAAAGGAGCCATCTTTCTTTTATTTACATATGCTGATGTCTTACTTAATTTTATAATTTTCCGTCTCTACTAGATTATTTATAACGCGCGTTAGAGTGAATGCTCACTCACTTAGACGATAATTGCATTTGAGTGCAAAATGAATTAATAATAATATTATAAATAATAATATTAATAAAAAACCGCAGGGCAGTTTGTGGCGGGCTGAATGTGAGTGGCGACACTGCGGTCCTGAATGCCTCAGAGAGTTGGTTAGGGCCTCGTTCCCGGCTTGCCGTTACTGGTTGGCCGGGGTGGAACTTCAAGAGCGCCCGCAAGACTCTCAACTCTGGCTTGCCTTGGTCGGCCGGCCAGAGGGAGGCCGCTAGAGCTATATGCTTGGGGGTGGAAGTGTCATTTTCAAGGGCATAACTACGGGGAAACCCGCTCCGGGTCTCCGTTGTCACGAGACCAGTGATGGTGAAACCGGCGCCGCACCGCTCGACACCCCTAGCCACTCGCACCGGTGTTGCCCTCTGCTGCTGGCTTGTATGCCTATAGTGGCTTATCAGGGGGCCCATCTAATGAGTTGGCGAGTCACCGTCTGCCCATTGCATTGATGCTATTAGAGTATTCAGGTCAGACGCCGTTTTTCATCCATAGTTAGCAATATACCGGTCCACCAAACACCCATACCTATAGCCCATATATTAGAATCCATACGTAGCAATAGTCCTACGCCTGCTGCGGCTAGTGCCGCTGTAGGTGTTCCATAACACCTTTGATTAAAACTCTCGAAGGGCCTCTTCACGTTGGACCCATGTCTCCGTGTAAGCCTCCCAAAGGGCCAGGTATTTTCTAATATAATATGTTAGAAAGTACCTGTGATAAGAGAAACATAAGAGAAACATAATATTAATAATAATATTATAAATGCGAATGTGAGTTTGTTTGTCTGCTTGTTACGGCTTCACACGTTATCATGCAATTTTGTATACACGTTGTCACGAGTACAGAAAAGTCAGTAATAGTACTTTTTCCAGAAAAAAGTATCAACTTTTACTAACCGAGCAAAGCCGCGGTCAAAATGAAATTCTAATTAAATTAATTTGGTCTGTAGAATAAAAATAAAGCAAAAATATAAACATGACGATCCAATAAGAACACATTCTAAATTCATTTTTCATTCAAGTATTTAATACATATTTTATATTATCGACTGACTCAGACTACGTGATATAAAGAGCATGCATTCTAACGCGTGTTACAAACAATATCTTTGAGATGTCTCCTCCAGTACCTAGTACTTAATTACCTATTTGGCACGGATTTCAATTTTAAACAGTATTACGTTGTTAATAGGAATGATATTGCCATGCAGTAAGACATTAAAGCAAACTGCAATTAGCATCCAGCGGGTACTAGACGCAAATGTTCAAATTAAAGAAAGTTATTTTCGATTCGGATATCCTTACACGTTGGAAGAGTTTGCGGTATCCGAACAAAAAGTACGGAATTCCGAGGGGCGGAACCACCTGTGTGTAATCCGCATACTTTCTAACAACATAATACAGGCTGGAGAAATATACGTTTGAATTTAGAATGTTTCTTATTGGATTGTCATGTTGGTATTATTGCTTTATTTTTATTCTAGAGACAATTTTATATATTTAGAAAGTGTTCCTATTGGATTTTTATGTTGGTATTATTCCTAGGTTAGCTATTTTTATTTCGCAGCATAATTAAATTTAGAATGTGTTCTAACTAGATCGTTATGTTGGTAGTACTTATGATTAGTATTCTGTGTGCAATATTATGATTTATTTAATTCTTTATTTGAATTACAATGGTGCCAATTCTGTTGTCATAAAATTCTCTTATCTTAGCTAAAAATCTCTAAAATTTAATTTAGTCCTGTCACTTTTAGCGATTTCAGAATACGAAATGTCGTTTGACAGGAGTAAACTAAATTTTAGAGATTTTTAGCTAAGATAAGAGAATTTTGTGACAACAGAATTGGCACCAATGTATAGTTTCAGTGTTGCTATGAGAATACATCAAAACTTTATTAATATTCCCTGTTTATTTTAAGATAAAGTAATGTTAAAATGTGTATCGTTATTGTATATTTCTTGTTATCTCATTTAATTTTGTAGATACGAGCGCTAAATTTGTGAACGTAGGTATCCAGTGCCTTTAAATATAGTAACCTTGAATATTATTATGTTGTTGTTAGATAATTAAAAGATCAGAGTTTTATAATATTTTTACCTTTGACAACACATAGTTAGATCATTTTTTTTTTTTTTTTTTTTTTTTTTTTTACGTGGGGGAATGCTATGACGCATATCCCTCCGCGGGGGCGGGCGGAGGGATCATGTCGGACTCGCCGGGGTAAAAGAAAGATGGAATAATAGTAAAGTACCTCCCGGAATACCGACTAAACCTACCACGGTGTTCCTCGACAAAACCACTATCGACGGGGCCGCGCGAATCACTTTCGCATGCGGTCGCGACCCCGCCGAGGTTACGGCCCGCCGTGTGAAACGGCAGGCCACTACCCGAAGAGACCTACCCAAAGGACTCACGCTCAAAAATTCCCTACTGCCTCCCCCCTAGGGGGGAGACGGACTCGACACAGAGGCGCGCGTGGGAACACGCAGGCCGCCTCTCGGACCTGGTGCTGAACGGATGGCGGGCAGGCCCACAAAGCCCGCCACCCCCAGGTCAAACCTCAGGGTGGCTGGAGGTCATCGCGCGCCCTCCGGCGCCCGGCTCTGCGGTTGGGGAGAGGGTTTAAACGCTCCCTCTCCCGCTCCGCCGCCTCCTTGATGGAAATCACTTCCTCGCAGAAGGAGGCGACGGCGTTCCACGACCTCTCACTCCAGACCATAGACTGAACTACGGCCGGGAGCGAGAGAGCAACCGATCCGACTGCCGCGATCAAATCACGGCGCTGCGATGCCCAGGCGGGGCAAACCGCCAAAGTGTGCAGCGCCGTGTCCTCTACAACGTCGCGGCAGTCGCCGCAGTGGTGACAACCGGGCGTCTCTTGCCGGCGTATACGACACAGGAACCGGCCAAAACAACCGTGGCCAGTCAAAACCTGTGTCAGCCGGAAGGTGAGGGCGCCATGCCGCCTCTCCAGCCACTCCTCAAACACGGGACTTACCGCCACGATCGTGGCGTGCCCGACATAGTTAGATCATATCCCAAGGATTATAACTTAGATTTAATTTCAAGACTTATTATCAAAATTACTTTTATATTATACGTATCTTTGAGTATTTTTTGCTACTAGTAATTAACCGTGTTTATAAACCTGTACGCTTATTCAGAATCATCGAAATCGGTTTGGCAGTTTTGGCGCAAAAACGTAACAAATAGCCGCTCACATACCTATTCCTAATATTTTAATGAATATTATTATTAGTATGGTTTTATTTTATAATCAGTGCAAGGTAAACTACAACCGTATTGACTACGGCCAACCATGCCATGGAAGCAATGGCGACTAAGATCTCATGTTTTTATGGTTTAATTAGTGAAGATGTTTATACCGAATTTACCGCCAAATTATTTGCTTAAAATATTACTGCTGTATAGGAATATTATGTATTCAGTCGAAAATATTACAGATTTAAAATATAAGCAGCGGCGGCGCATTCACCCTGTACGTCGCAATACGATCCCGTGGGAGAGCGCGACGGATCATTTCTACCAATATTCTCGTAACCAGGAAATAACTGTTTTTGTACTCGGTCTGGGAGTATACCTACTCTAACGTGAAACTGTAGATATACGCCTTTATCTTACTGCTGATGCGGTTACTTGTCTATACTTCTTGTAATAAAGTGGGTAAGTGTTTGTTTGTATGTGAAGAGTAATCTTTGAAACTACTGAATAGATTTGAAATTGCTTTTATTGAAAAAAATATCGGTAAGTAAACGATTAGCGAGGTTAAGCAACGTTAGGTGCGGTCAGTCTATAGATGGGTGACCGCTTAGTGGTATTTAATCTGAGCGTCTCCGTGCTTCGAAGGGGACGTAGAAAGTCGATTCCCGGTTGTTACCAAATTGACAGCAGTCGTTAAGCCATGTCAGAGGCCTACGGGCGGCTTGAACAACTCTTGACGACAGGTTGGCCACTAACCACACGAAAAGAAGAAAGAAGCATAATCTCTGAGTTATATATAAGCATATTTTATGATATACCCACGCAAGCTTAACTGCAGGCGGTAGCTAATTATTATTAATTTGATAACAGACGTACAGGTAAAATTTAAAATCAATGAGTACATATTAACTGTTTTTAATTGGTAACTATTGGTACTTAATATTTTTTTGGCATAAATAATTTCTTATATGAATATTTAATTGCTTTTACCGCATTTCATATAAGAAACGATTGTAACTATCTTTGCTACATTTACACATTCATTTCACGCACCTTATTAGCCAAACCGCCAATCTATGGGAATAACATTTTTTGCTCATTTCCTGACGCGTGATTTGTACGTTGTCAACGAAAACATTTGGTTTTCGATCGAACACCTGTTTTCTTGTTCCCACGAAATGGGTCGCACAGAAGTTTGGAACGCACGTGTTCCAATTACAAAATCTGCATTCAAATCGATAATTCGAACGGAGGTCCTTTGTTTGAATCGCGACAGGTTTAGAATTCGGTCATTGGAATATTTTAATGAGCATATTAGTACAATGGTAACGACTTGAAATAAATAATATATTAATTATTATTTAAAGACTTATTTGGCCTATGTTTATTAATATAATAAAGAAAGCAGTATAACTGGTTAATAAACTATAACTTTATTAATAACTAACACTACAAATTTTACATTACTGAAATTCTAAGTCGGTGCTCCTAAAATTTTATGGTTTACCCTAATTTAACTAAATATTTTTAATGTGGTTTCTAAAAGCTCATAAAATAAAACAGATTGAATGATGAGAATGCTAACTATTTAATGGGTGCCGATAACCAGTGTCAACCTTATAATTTATTGGAAGCATTCAGAAAATACTCAAAAGTCTTTTATTATTTATTAGAAAAGACTTAATGTCTCTCAACGCAAAACAGCTATGCTTGTATCTGCGTGATAAATAACTGATAAGAGAAAATTCGTAAGATGTACTCATGATGCAGATTCACATCGTAAAAACCATCTCCAGAACGGCACGAAATCCATCACTAAGCGTGAGAGACAACAATAAGGTGCCTATAAGGTTAAACTAAAAAAATTTAGCTTCCAAAATATACATATATGTATTTGCTACCTTTGTACTACTTCAGGGAAGCGTAGATAAGTCTGTGTATGGGTGTTTGTAAAACCCTTTACCTATACAGGGTGATTTTGAAATCGTGTAATTCCTTTTAACCACGCATTCTACTGGTGATATAGAATAACCCTGACCATATTTTTATTTAATTAGATTTATTTTTTTTGAAAAATTATTGTTCCGTTTTTTTTGTGAAATGGTGTCAGATAGTCATATGTTAACCAACCGAGGCAATTTTAATTTTTTACTAATTAAAATAAAGAAACATATTAATAATTAATGTCGTAAATAATAACGGGCGGTCCTTTTTATTGCCCCTTATTATTTACGACATCAGTTATTGTTATGTTATTATTTTTAAATTAGTAAAATATTAAGATTGTGTCAGGTGGCTAAAATATGACTATTTGAAATCATTTCATGAAAAAAATCTGTACTCTAATTTTGCCGAAACCATTATTCTAATTAAGAAAAAATATGGTCAGGGTTATTCTATATCACCAGTAGAATGCGTGGTTAAAAGGAATTACACGATTTCAAAATCACCCTGTATATATTTATAATTTTATAGTTTGTTCGAGAATGTTGTTTTCATACCTTACATGTCATATCTTCATACATGATCATGTTGCCTACACAGTACCTATTTATTTCGAAAGAATATTTTAAAATGAAGAACTTCCTTCACTAGTTAATTGCGCCAACATTATAAAGAAAATATCTTACTAGCAACTTTGTTGCTCCATGGAATTTAAAAAATCAACTTCCTCATAATACTTTTTGAGTTATATCGTCTTGTAACAGGCCGGAACATCCACCCACATGTCCAGTTTTTCCACGACAATTACATACAAATATCCATAAAATTAATTGTTACAACTGGAACTACTTTCACACGAATCTTCTTTGACGACCGTGACACAAGGCATAATGACCAATGTCTCTTTTACAACCGACCAACTTAGCTTTAGTAGTTTACAAACAAAAATACAATGCAAAATAAGCCTTTTCTTATACTGCATAAGGATAAAGACTGGTAAAGTAGGCAATAAAATAATGTCTGTAACCCAATTTGACATTTCAATTCTCATTGACAGCTGCGGTCAGCCATGTTGTTTTTATGACAGATTTACGATGTCCACCCACATTTGGCATGCGACCAATTTTTTATGACCATATTACATGGTCATTAATGTGGTTTATTGTTGATTGTATTGAAATATCATTAATACGGTGTACCTATAATGTACAAAGAGCCTTTGATGTTATTATAACGGTATGCTTTGATTTTTTTCAGTCGTAAATTAGGAGTCCCGTCGTCACTATGATGTAAGTACCTAAATGTCAGTGTAAATGTTATTTCTGATTGTAAATTTCGGTTTCGATAGCTGATCGGGCAATGACATTATCTACTATTATTTATTTATCAACGAGGCAAACGAGCAAACGGACTGCTTGATGATAAGCAGTCACTCTTGGCTATGGGTGCTTGGAACTCTATAGGTATTCCTTGTATGTTGCCTTCTTCTTCATCAACATAAGAGTCGGTGTGCTACGAGCGCAAGGTACAAATGTCCCTCTGACTGACAGTCTATAGTTTTATCAATTAATTCGGCAACTATTTTACGTTGAAACACAACATAATCTTTTGTAAGGTTTGTTGTTCCAGTTTAAGCGAAATTCGAAATATAAGCGAGATGTTTAAGCAGAAATCCCATCATGCCATACCTCTCTATTGTATAAGTACCCGTCTCTTTGGTGCAAAATTGATATATTCGACTGCTTCTCGAATTCTATTCCCGGGGCGAGCAAAGTATTATTAGATTTTCTTTCTTGTGTCTGTCATTGCTCTTAAAAGTAGAAAACAGCCTTGCCTTGCCTCTTGCCTTAATAGCGGATTAGTAAGATTAAGGTCTTGAAACATGGTTATATAATTTATACTCCTGCCTTTACCTACAGGGGACTTAGACTAGGTATGTAATTATATAAGAATCCATCTAAATTTGCATCTTCTTATTCGATCTATAAAATACTTCTACATATAAGTATTATAGGTGAGTAATAATTCGAATCTAATTATATTGAAGCCGTAGTAACGATCACTAGGGCACGCCGGGCACTCGAACAACTATCACATAATAGAAAAAGTTACAATTTCGTTTTCCGTCTTTGTGACTTGACTTCCGTTTGCTCGCTGGCTTCTTACTAAGGTGACCATAAATCTATTACTGTAATAAACTTTCTGATTTATAATAGTGAAAGCAGCGATAGCCCAGTGGGAGACCGTTGGGCTGCTACGCTCATCTCTCAAACCCAAGGCACGCACTTCTGACTGTTCGAAGTCGAAGAAGGAAATAATCGTGAGGAAACCTGCATATCTAAGAATTGTCCATATTATTTTTGATGATACTTGAAGTCTGCGAACCTGCACTAGGCCAGTGTGATGGACTATGGCCTAACCCTTCTCATACTGAGAAGAGGCCCGTATCCAACAGTGGGACAGTTTAATATAGGGCTGATATTATATTATAAATAGAGCCAGGCCTGGATTAACGCATACTTTTGATCCTAGTATGTATTCTTGAGGAATTTACGTGAGTCAGGAATTTATAAAAACAAGTATAATAAATAAGAAAGTGTTGTAAATCGTCTGAACTCTTGTTACTTAATTGTGCGTGAACCATTGACGGATTTGGTTAAAATTTGGCATATAATGTCCATCTTCTGGATTAGGATGTATAATTGCTTTAAACGGGATTTTTATGCCAGCTGGCGACTTTTTAACAGCCTGGTGAGCTGTAACTTGTGGTACCACGTATAGACTTGACATTCCTATAGCAATTCAGAGGCAATACTTATGAAACGTACAACGTAAACAGGTGAGATGCACTGCTATGATTTACAGTTTATAAATTTATAAACTTCACCATAAAATACCTATATATAGGTACTTGACTTCTTGCTTTACAATTACGGAAAAATATTTGATTGAAACTTTATTTATTGTGTGATTAACGAAAATTGCATACTATTATAGACTCATTACGACGACGCACAGCAGTTAAGTGCCTGACGGCTCTTCAGACATGCTGATGTCTGATCTAATCGTTATCTTATAAGAATGCGTAAAACCCCACAAAAGTTTAGCGCAAAAGGAATCCTTGAGATATTTTAAGACCAATTTCGATAGGCATAAAGTAATGGTCACCAGACTATCAGTACAGTAGGCACCGCAATAGTATTACATGTCAAACGGAATCCTCTTACCCCTCCCCTTGCTCACCGCTGTCTTCAACCGCCAGGAGTATGGCTTCACGCGAAACTTAACGTGGGTGCCCCAAATTTATATTTGTCTCTACATCAATTATAGAACAGAAAAATATTATATTTTATAATGTCCTCCAAATTTTGGTGACCATGGCTATTCTTAAAGGAGACTAATTATCTTTGCAGGTGATATTATTGGGTTTGCGCAAACATGAGTGCACTCTCTATGTCGTCACTCTAATAGTTCGATGGGATGGTAATCTGACGCGACCGGAGAGAGATCAGGCGCAGGTTACTTCGAGTTACTATTGGGAATTTATTGACAGAATAACTAAGTTAGTTTTTGCTGGCCTGGTTCGTAACAGAGACCTCATTCAAAGAAGTCTTATTCAGTACCGCAAGGCTATCGAGGCAGTTATTAAAAACGAATAAATATACTTCGTTGTTTCCTTGGCATACGTATGTGTATTGCTTATTAGCAACGTTAATGAATGCCCTAAAACACGAAATAATTGGTAGTGTACGTGTTTTGTGACGGACGAGGTTAGTAAGGCGTGTGTTTGCTAAACCCAGTCTCGCAATTGGACAATTGTCCATAAGTAACCAACGTAAGGATAATTGATTATACATACCAATTCAGCTCGTCCAAAAAGACAATAGGCAATTGATATTCTTCAGTGTATTTTCTGGAACATTGCTCGACGATCGTTTAAGCTTCTATGATATTACATAATTATTACATAACCACAATTATCATCATTACAAGCTTACACGTAATACGATAATGGAGAATAACGAACACAAATAATTTAATGTTAATCTCTAGAACGTGTAGTAGGTGAACTACATAAAATTAAAAATACAATTTTGGATGCTACTTCGATGAGTTTGCAAGTTCTTTCACACTAAAGCTATTGATGAGTCTTCTGATAGGGACAGGGATTCTGTGGAATGCGTAATAAATGGTCTGGTTGGGAAAAAATAGGAATAGATCGAAATGCAATTGCAGCATGCTCTATATCCCATTGTGAAACGTTCACACCTCTTACCTGAAAATAAAATATCACCTGCTATTATTAAACATAATAATACTAAATTCAATCGTATATTTTCTTAATCTTATCATAGCCGTCTTTAAAACAGATGCGCTCATTTTAACACACACCACACAATATTCCACACACTTATAAGCTCTCTACCTCAATAATAAAGTTCAATTTCTCTTTAGCAAAACTGCCTCGGTATATTTTATAACGATATGAACGATTATACATCTTATTAGAAAGATTTTAAGTTCAATTTTTGTTTTGAAAGAACCTGCTCTAATTTTCAATGGATTTTAAACTATGTGTTGTAAAGTTTAAAGTTGATTTTCAAATGTGTTTGTTTTTGAAGTGATTTATATCGAAAATGAACTAAAAGTTTATTAATAAACTAGAAGTATGTGAGGGTGGCAGTGAGGTTAGGGGTGAGTTCCGCCATTAGTGTGTTTGAACATGTCTAATGGTTCCTGAAAAATTTGTACCGGGCTAAAGGTGACGTCACATTAGAAAAGTGCCATATGCTAATGTTATGCAAGTTTGTGCGAGTGTAATGTGAGAATTTGTATTTTTTGGATTATACTGTTTTCAATATATACAGGCAACAAAATCTCGCGGCCATTACTGTAATTTCTAAAAGATGCTTATCCCAGATGTGTTGGTAGTAGTACTGTTCTGTTCATATCGGTCACCAAGTAGATTTGTATTATGACTGAAGCACCGTGGCGGTTCCTGATGTCATAATTTACTTCTGTAATATAAATGGCAATGACATGGCACTTTCTGTTAAATACCTACTTCTCTCGTGCTAGGAGTAATTCTTGTACCGTGGAAGGACTAAACAACGGGTATAGAGAACACCCAGACAAGGTACAACCATTTGAGAAACATTTTTATGTTTTTGTTGCACTGACTCTGTCGAAATGATGACTTAAACACTGCGCCATTCTTGCAATCAACTGGTTCTACAATGCATACGAATGTAAGGTAAGTAGGTACGATCTTTACATTTAAACTTAACAGGGGCAAACTTATTTGAGAACATAACATAACTTGAACGACCATGGAATCCTAGTGTGGAGGTTAGTGTTCTAAATATGACTGTAAAAATTTGTTAATATTACAATACAATAAAGCATTATTATTATTATTATTAGGCCAGAAGTTATAACAATATCGGCAAATGATCACTTTACTATATGGATGCTATTATTGAATGATGCAACTAAATCAAGGTAATTATTCCAGATCTAGCTATTATATCTATTAATTTCTAGAATTTGTATTAGCTTAGCAATAATAAATTTTAAATTATCGACAGAATAATGAAATGAATAAATCTGCGAAAAAAAAAACTTTGGCGGGCTTTATGACAGAAAAATATCTGTCAAAAAGCCCGCCAATTTAATGTCAAACGATCCACAAATAGCACAACAGTCATAGACACTACTTGTCCGGAACTTGAGCGGTAACTTGATCTTGGAGGGTGAAGGAGGGTGTCGAGCACGTGCAACTTCCTACCAGGACACTTGAGACCACTTCCACTGGACACACAGGGTCCGGCCATATTTGACTTGGTAATTGTGTCACAAGTAATTTGTCATTACATCGCGCTATGGCATAAACTTATGGTTATTGTGGCCTATACTAGTTTTCATTCTAGTCGCGCGGGGTGTGGGGGCTTTATCTATCATTAGGCAAAAAGTATTTAAGATGGAATACAAGGCAAAGGCCATCCCAAACTGGGACAGCGTGATGAACTATGGTCTAACCCTTCTCACACTAAGAAGAGACCCGTGCTCAGCAGTATATAGGGCTAATAATATTATTATTTTGATCGGCTTAATATGTTTTTCTCGAAATAAAATTAGGTATTTAATGAAAACCATGGATCTAGACCAAGTGGGGTTCATTTGGGGCATTATTTATTAAAAGGGGCTCGTCCTACAAAAACTTACGAACTAAACGGCAAGTATTGAGTATAGCGGCCTTCTGCATAGTGATGTAAAGGTTAGTCGGTAGCTCGTATCTGTCGTAAATAGTGAAGAAGGTGTTTGGGTATGACGCCTGTGGTGGAGAGCACCAGGTTCATTTTCCATATTCTATTTATTTATTCTTTTAATTCTGTATATTTATGTATTTTTCTGTTATGGTTTTCTGTAAATTGTGTGTATTGGGTACCGCTATGTCTATTAAATATGTATGTTTATTTAATTTATCTGTCATAGTTATGTCAGGCTTATTGTTATGTGTAGTTTTATCTGTAAGTATTGCTCTATCAAAGTATATTTTGTGGCTGCTACTCTCCAACACTGGTTTTGGGTATATTGGTAGTAGGGAAGTTTTTGGTATTAGGTTATATTTTACGGCTAGTTTTTGTTGAACAATATTAGCAATTTGGTTGGGTCTGTGGGTGTAATCTGTTTGAGCTACAGATGGGCAGGCTCCTGTAGCATGTTGGATGGTTTCAGATGCATGATGACACTTACCACATTTGTCATATTGTGGTCTTTAAGAATAAATTTACTATAATTTTTTGTATTTATCACCTGATCTTATATTGCTAGCATAAATCCTTTCGTTTCAGGGAAGAGTGAGCCCAATTTTAGCCACTTGTTTAAGCTGTCCAAATCTACATGCGGTTGTTCTAAATCGTGTATATGTCTGCCGTGTAATTGCTTACCTCGTTATTATTATTATTAATAAAAAAAAATATATTATTAATATTACATTTTTATACTTGCTTACTTAATTAGAGTTGCTAAATAAAAAAACACAGTTATCTACTTATACATTTTAATAATACTATCTATTATTAATTGTTATATAATATTGTCTTCTGTTTACGCGAATGTTATTCATTGAAATTAAACTACTATATACGGATTTTATCGCGTTGTTTATTTAACACTCTATTACATAATTTTGAAACTGTTACACTACTATACTATACTATTAAACTTTACTAATTTTAAGCTAATTAAATTATTAAAACTATCAAATCTACTTGTTTTTAAGTTTACACTTTCCCCGACGTTTCGGTTGCTTTTCAGCAGCCATGGTCACGGGGAGACTAAGATGGTAGTTGTCTCAATGTTCCAGTGTAGTTATTTCAAAGTACCCGAACATAATTTAGTTATTGGTGTTTCTATTTACGCAGAATGAGCTCAAAGTATCATGAAGTCTGGCTGTGGTTTGTTTCTTCTTGGGTTTGACTATTTGAAGTACTGGATCCCAAGCTGGTGGTACATTCCAACCATCTTCTCTATTGAAATTTGGATGTTTTTTGATCTCAATAGCCTCGCGAAGCATCCTTGGTAGGAATCGGTGTTCTTTAGCGAGAATCTGTGGTTTGTCAAATCTCAGGTAGTGGTTGGTCCCCTGTTGTATATGTTCACACACAGCAGACTTCAACGAGCGTTTGTGTTTAACGTCAGCTATGTGTTCTTTTATGCGGGTGCCTATGCTTCTCTTGGTTTGACCAATGTATGAGAGTCCGCAGTCACAATCTATTTTATAGACCCCTGCATCTTGTAAAGGTAATTGGCACTTGACGGATGGTAAAAATTGACTTATCTTCGTTGGCGGCTTGAAGTATGTGTTGATTGAAGCTCGCTTCAAGATGTAGCCAATCTTGTCAGTGACACCCCTTACATACGGCAGTATAGCAGGCTGGCGCTCGACTGTGGCTGGCTTTTCTCGGGATCTGTGACAGCGGCGAGGCTGTTGGAGCTTGTTGTCTTGCAGTACTTGCTTGACATGTTGAAGCTCGGCGTCCAGGTGTTTCTTGTCACAGATCCCGTGGGCTCTCTGAAACAAAGACATTCCCACGGTAGCTAACTGTTTAGGATGGTGGTGAGATTCACCGTTCAAGTACCTATTTGTATGGGTCTTTTTCCTATACACAGTGTGGCTCAAAGTATGATCAGGATTCCTGATGACAAGTACATCTAAGAATGCTAATGAATTATTTGCCTCTAATTCCATAGTAAATTGGATGTTGTTATTAATGGAATTAAGATGTTCTAGGAATACACTAACACTATCTGTTGGTAATATTGTAAAAGTATCATCTACAAACCTCTTATAAATCCTGGGTGTGATGGGGGCAGTCTGTAAAGCTCGAGTCTGTAAAGTCTAGTCAAGAATAACATAAGAAAGGAAGATGTGAAGGCTATACGTCAGGACATTTCATCAGTCTTGCGTCGAAATAAAGTGCCCAGACCGAATCTTCCCAAAGATGAATTCGTCGCATTGAAGAACTTGCGGGCTAGACCAGATATTACAGTACTCCGTGCAGATAAAGGAAACGCTACGGTCATAATGGATACGTCAGATTATAAAAATAAAATTGAAAATTTACTTTCGGATGAAACAACATATAAACAGGTTAAAACAGACCCTACAAACAAAATATTGAACAAAACCAAAGACATCATACATAAATACTCCGAAAGACTAGATCTAGACGTTAAACAATTAATACCAGCTTGCGTAAAACCTCCAAAGCTGTATGGGTTACCAAAAATACACAAAGAAAACGCTCCCCTACGTCCTATTGTGAGTCAGATCGACACACCAACTTACAGACTGGCTCAGCACGTAGCGAAGATACTCTCACCACTCAGAGGCAACTCGAGAGCATATGTAAAGGATTCATACCATTTTGTGAGTGAGATTAAACACCTATGTCTCACTAACAATGAAACAATGGTTAGTTTTGATGTACAGTCATTATTTACATGCATACCTGTACATGACTGTATTGAAATAACTAAAAGGAAGCTAATAGAGTACAATATGCCTGAGGAATATGCAGAACTACTTAAGCATTGCTTAACAACTGGCTATCTGTTGTGGGACAATAAATTCTACATACAAGTAGATGGTGTGGCAATGGGCTCCCCTGTATCACCTGTTGTTGCCGACATATATATGGAGGACTTTGAGGCTCGAGCTTTACAGACTGCCCCCATCACACCCAGGATTTATAAGAGGTTTGTAGATGATACTTTTACAATATTACCAACAGATAGTGTTAGTGTATTCCTAGAACATCTTAATTCCATTAATAACAACATCCAATTTACTATGGAATTAGAGGCAAATAATTCATTAGCATTCTTAGATGTACTTGTCATCAGGAATCCTGATCATACTTTGAGCCACACTGTGTATAGGAAAAAGACCCATACAAATAGGTACTTGAACGGTGAATCTCACCACCATCCTAAACAGTTAGCTACCGTGGGAATGTCTTTGTTTCAGAGAGCCCACGGGATCTGTGACAAGAAACACCTGGACGCCGAGCTTCAACATGTCAAGCAAGTACTGCAAGACAACAAGCTCCAACAGCCTCGCCGCTGTCACAGATCCCGAGAAAAGCCAGCCACAGTCGAGCGCCAGCCTGCTATACTGCCTTATGTAAGGGGTGTCACTGACAAGATTGGCTACATCTTGAAGCGAGCTTCAATCAACACATACTTCAAGCCGCCAACGAAGATAAGTCAATTTTTACCATCCGTCAAGTGCCAATTACCTTTACAAGATGCAGGGGTCTATAAAATAGATTGTGACTGCGGACTCTCATACATTGGTCAAACCAAGAGAAGCATAGGCACCCGCATAAAAGAACACATAGCTGACGTTAAACACAAACGCTCGTTGAAGTCTGCTGTGTGTGAACATGTACAACAGGGGACCAACCACTACCTGAGATTTGACAAACCACAGATTCTCGCTAAAGAACACCGATTCCTACCAAGGATGCTTCGCGAGGCTATTGAGATCAAAAAACATCCAAATTTCAATAGAGAAGATGGTTGGAATGTACCACCAGCTTGGGATCCAGTACTTCAAATAGTCAAACCCAAGAAGAAACAAACCACAGCTAGACTTCATGATACTTTGAGCTCATTCTGCGTAAATAGAAACACCAATAACTAAATTATGTTCGGGTACTTTGAAATAACTACACTGGAACATTGAGACAACTACCATCTTAGTCTCCCCGTGACCATGGCTGCTGAAAAGCAACCGAAACGTCGGGGAAAGTGTAAACTTAAAAACAAGTAGATTTGATAGTTTTAATAATTTAATTAGCTTAAAATTAGTAAAGTTTAATAGTATAGTATAGTAGTGTAACAGTTTCAAAATTATGTAATAGAGTGTTAAATAAACAACGCGATAAAATCCGTATATAGTAGTTTAATTTCAATGAATTATTAATTGTTGTGTTATCAAATTATTGCTATTGAAATTGTTAATCATAAAATTGAGATCGTTAATTAATATTTGATGAGAAGATAATTATTATGAATATATATATTATATATTGTATAAATAATAGGGGTAGTTGAATATGATACAACATTTTCGATAATCAGCTCTACCTTGATTCAATTCGTATCTACTCATATGGACACCGTAATGGGCACCATGGACAAGTCCGATATTTTTTTATATACTTATATTACATGCGTAAATTGACAATCTCATATCTATATATCCTTCAAGGAGCTAGAAGAAAAGGGTAATGTGATACAATAAGATTTTTCCAAATGTTTTAGGTCTATGTAATTTCCTATTACAAATCACGAGGTACTCGTACATTTTCTAAAAATGACATTTAAATTAAAATTCAAATTGTTTTATTTGTGAAACATAGATGGTTACAAGTTATAAGATATTAAAAAAATATCACTATGTTTCGCCCTGTGGGGTACAAATTAATTATATATAAATGATTAATTATACATAAATATTTATTGAATTTTAAATTACCATATCATACCTAATAAAATTGTTGACATGTTGCTACTAAGTAGGTATATTTTGACAAAATAATAATTACGGAAAACATTTATTACAAATATACAATAAATTCAATTATATACACAGTATGGCGTAGTTGCAATGGTTTACGTGGTTGCAGCTGTAACTACACCAAGTTTAGCAGGTTCCATAACCACAGGATAAAAAAATCCACCTTTTAAATAGTTGTTCTGAATTGTTGTTATTTGTGCACATTGATTAAAAGAGTGTAAAGTCACCGTAATACAAGCATTATTGCTTATATTATGCGTTATACATAAGATGTCAATAAAAATAAAAATAAATATCTACTAATAAAATCATAACCGAATATGACAAATCTATGATGGTCCGTAATTTAACTATGGAATTCTAAAACAGAAACTAGGAACACCATATTAATTCTCTTTACATTTAACTTCTTCATGAATATATTATTGATAGTGAAAGGAACTGCTTATAATATATTTTAAACAACTTAAAGGTCGTTAAATAAATAACGTTATAACATAAATAGCAATCACAGTAATAGATTCATGTCTTACCTAATTAATTTACTGAATTCCAAACTAACTATTAACTAATTCATATGAATAATTTGACAATTCCTATAATTTTTATGGCTCTACATTGTCAATAAAAATGTCATATTACTTACATAAATAGTAAAAGAAATTCTGCATACACATTTAAATTTGCATTCTTTTTAATATAATGGCTTTTTATTTTCTATTATAAAGTTTATTAGATTCTATTATTAAATTTATTTAATTAACAAATTAAAACTAATGTTTATATTCTTAACTGGTATTAATGACGCATTCAAAGTTCTAATTTTAAAATACAGTTGTCATAAAACCGATCAAAGAAAATAACAAATAAAATCTTTTGAAAAAGAACTACCGTTTATATCAATGTCTTAAAATTTATAAACCACACATAAGTACAGTTATAAAACGCACATAAAATCGGTTGAGAATAAAAAAGAAATTTAACAAAAAATAGCATAACGCACTCGTACTTAATAAATGTTGTCTTAAAAGCAGCCGTTAAAATTCATTGCCTCTATACATATTTTCCTTTTTACAGGGTTGCCAGTTGTAATATGTATTTGGAATTACCCAGATAATACAGCTAGGTGTCACTTCTTTTTTATTAAGTTGGTATGTATATTGTTATTCGTGTTTTTATGCCAACTGAAATGGAGACCATCAATGACATATCAAGGCATGTAATTATAACAAACAGTTATTTATTATTTATTTGATGATTATTCCCTAGTTCGTAAATATTTTTTATGCAATAAGTAGTACTAAGTTAAATGTAATTCCTATAACTTTATGCATGGCCCAAATACTTTAATTCGATAAGATTGTACCAATTTTAATCTTGTGTCGTACAATTTTTTATGAAATGTTAGTTTCTGTAGGTAACTTGTCTCTATTCTGTGTGTCTGTGTTCTTCAAATTAAGAACAGTTTCCCAAAAAAAGTATAATAGACTCCCAAACTTAAGAAAACTATATTCAAATTGGCAACACCCGTTTTTATAACAAGACGATTCGTAGTCTTCTAGCCGTATTATTTCCATACTTACAGACACAACGACTACATTACGAATATTATTCGTAAAAGCGATTGCCATTTAAAATAGCTCTAATGTCCATAAAAATAAGGTGTATTATAGCTTATTTTAGGGTTTCGTGTTTGTTACAGAAGTTTGTTGTAGTATAGCGATATCAAATCGCAAAGACGAGGGCGTAGACGAAATGTGTCACTTTTATAACCATCTTACGAGAACTCGGTAGAAGGGTTGAACTACTTTTTTATTCGAAATGCTAAATATGTGGCGCTTTGAAATTCTAATTCGATTTTTAAATTGGCTGGTAGGTCGTCTAAGGTTTTTAGTAAATTTGAAGACAGAAAAGGTTTTTGAACAGCCAGCAGTTGTTTTTATTATTTTCAATTTATGGGCTTTCATTAATATTAGTACTATTATAAGTTATAATATAACACATGGTGCAATGGTTTAGCAAATTAAACTTGAGTATGATGATAGAAGGAGCTCAAGCTGGAACTCTCGTGAACTTCTCTTTTGAAACATTATTTGTAGATTTAGCTCAAAAAAGCAAAATCAATTATATTTTTTACAAAATCTAATTTTATTAAATCTGCTAAAAAAGAAAGATGTCAACTGAATATTTACTTAAGTATATGTACAGTTTAACAAAACTTCAAAAGTATAGAAACAATTAAGAATGATCAAGTAATACTTGGGTATAGTTTAAGTCGTTCTCAATATGTTCTTCTCAATTCTACTGATATAATTCTACAATTCTAATACTAAAAAACTAATAAAATATTTTTCTGAGTATATGTCATTTAAACCGATGCACCATAATGGCTCTCAAGAAAATCTAAATGATAAGAACATTAGCATGAAAGCATTATCACGGTCAAATGTGTTGATAAATTGAAGCTTTAAATGTAAGATAAACTTATTCCATTTTTAAAATGAGACTCTGCCTAACGTCTGCATTAAATTGTGTTACATGCGCAATATATCCCGCACTCGGCGATCAATGTAGCGGAACGCATCAAATCTATACTTGTAAGACCCACAACACACTGCTACTTTTTACAAGCGATTTTGACCGGCCTCCTCATGTATAGTTGCCATAATCAAAGCGCAAAACGCAGTGTGCATCAGCCCTTATAGAACGATCGCGTTCCATTTTTAAACTTATTACAATTTATGGTTCCATATTTGCACGGTTCGTGAATGAATATTTTTGTCTCCCCCCACCGTGACGAATGAAGTTTTACCAGATTTATTTGGAAAAAGAACGACTATAATTTATAAATTTTTGCTTTGTCCAATGTCCGGTGACCGGTGGCATTAATTCTAACAATAAAACATAAAAATAACTACCTATATATTTTTTATACATAGGTACGTATTATTTTCCAAAATCCTAATTTCTTATTTTTATAAATCACTAGATTTTGTCGCCTTTACAACGTGTATGCAGAATTGCATGATGATCGGCTGAGAAATTAAGGCATAAAATCGTAACAAACAAACAAACTCACATTCGCATTTATAATATTAGTTAGGATTATATGTACCTACCTATAAACTTTTTGAGTTGATTCAAGCTCGGAGGACATAAACAGAACGTCATTTTGTAAAACTTTAATTTATTTTCAATACAGCAACAAAATATACTAACCTCTATCCAATATGACCTAAGAATGATCATCGCCATTTGTATTCTATATCAATACACTAAATAAAAAAAACAAACAACTATACAACAAATATACACTACATAAAATATCTAAAAATATTTCCAAAGACACTCGCGCGGCAGTAGCCAGCCGCTTTAAGATAAGATAAGATATCTGAAACAGCTCTCTGAGGAAAAAGCACTAACATTTGAGATAGCACGAACGGATCAAATCGAGGTCATTCAGTATACATTAGTTAGGTTCAAGTGTCATGGACGAAAGGCGCCATGTTTTATATTTCAATTTCAGCTCCGTGTGGGATATCGCAGAATATTTTTTGTGTAATGCGTGTGTTAGTGGAAGTTCTCAGTTGATAATAAGACTTCAGTTTTTTACATAGGCTTGGGTTAGTTGCCCGCGTTATCAATGTGTTAACTAGTGAGTTTTTTATGTAGATAAGTAATAATATTCATAATATTCTACACAAACACACAACACCATCTAGCCCAAACTAAGCAGAGCTTGTACTATGGGTACTAGACAAGGGATATATATATACTATTTTTTTTGTAAATACATACATAATATTATACATAGAAACACCCAGACCAAGACAAACATCCATGTTCATGCTAAATGTTTGACTTGTGCGGGAATCGAACCCGCGACTTCAGGCGTGGCAGTCGGTTACACTAACTACTACGCCATCTGACACGGAGTTTGCAAATGTTGCGTATCTATACTAATATTATAAAGCTGAAGAGTTTGTTTGTTTGGTTGAACGCGCTAATCTCAGGAACTACTGGTTCGAATTGAAAAATTCTTTTAGCTTTGGATAACCTATTTATCGAGGAAGGCTATAGTCTATATAACATCAGGCTACGAGCCACAGGGGCGGCGCAGTAACCATAAACGCGAGTGAAACCGCGGGCACATCTAGTAAGTAATAAGACCTTTACGAGGCACCTAAGACTTAGAAAGCAAAATGTAGGTGTAATACCTCTGCCTTTAAGGACATTAAACTCAATCGAATCAATCAAAACGCTTTGGAATTGCGATTAAAAGATCGGAGTCCCATACTACGCTTTTATGACGCGAACCCACGCCTCTAGTAATACGCAGCTCTATGAAGATGTATTCTTAAAAAAATACCTTTGAACTACATATAATGTTATAGTATGTAGACGACTTTAATTCATATTTCGAATGTATCTATCGTTGAGTTAACGTCATGTTGTGCACATGAACATTTTAACGCTCAATATGATATTTTTAATTTAAAAATAATATGGAAGACATTAATAATTACTTTCTCCAACCTTACACACTCAATAAAATACTTTATTAAGTTTATTTTAATCCTTGGCAATTTCCGTTATATAAAATTAGTTTTCGGAACGTCTGTTGTGACTACCGATGCACATTTAGACATACATGATCACCATATACAAACCGAGTCAATAAAATCTTTTACATATATATCTCCTAATCTAAACAAATAATCTTATAGACATAACAGTAATAAAAACAGATCTATATAGCGAACAAAGTCACGAACCAAACATTATGTTGTTCCAAAGAAATAGTTTATTTTTCCCTGAAAGATAAGAAGGTCTATTGATGGCTGTTTGGCTGAAGATCTTGGTCTGTTTAATGGGTGATATTTTTTCGATGGGTGGGGTTAAAGGTGAGGACCAATGGCGGGCTGTGACGTCACACGGCTGCAGATTTAGAGTGAGATGAGAGATGCTATTCTTGGAGCGTCTGAGGCGTACAGGCGGGGAGAAAGTGTGTAGATTTCTTTGAAGAGAATTTTCATTAATATATTGCTAATATTATATATTTTACGATCAAGCGTAGATCGATGGATGGATTTGAATATAACTTGGTTTACAGATCCTGTTCTAGTTAATTCATAGGATGCTTCTTATCTTAATATGCGTTCAAATCACGCAGGTATGAGTTAGAACTGAAATAAAAGTTTGTTTGTGTAGTTGATTGCTCGTTTTAGCAATGAATCAACAGCGTGATAAAACCTTTATTCTGAGAATTCTCTGCAATGTTCTCGCAGATGCATTTTGTCTGCTAGCCTGCATTGGACTAAAAACCTTTGCAGAGCGAGGAAAGGCCCAGCAATGAGATAGTTTATAAAAATGATTAAATCATTAATTTATTCATTTGGATCACAAAGTAACTCGTTATATTTTATTAATAAGTAAGTTTACCGATCTTAGGAATAAATAAAATTAATTTAATATTATAAATATGATGTTTGTTTATTATTGAATGGATTTATATGAAACTAGACATAGTGAATGACCATTACATCCCGGTATGCGTTTGTGTGGGATTTAAAACTAGATACTGCATTAGACTGCCTTCTTAACAACATAAGGACGACTTATATGTGCGCCTATATTTGTTACAGAGATCCCGGCTTCGATTGCCGGATCGGGCAAAAATATCTCATTAGCAGCATGGAGTCTGGAAACGTGCCATGTAAATAGCAATAGGCTCCTCCTAGAACTAAAATATAGGGCGTAAAGTAGGTACTTATGATACCTATCACAATATTATGCACATTCTTTATTTAACATAATATATTGTGTATGTAATTGTACTTCTGCCTACGACTTTACACAGCGCTGAGTGTAAAAGTAAAGTATTAAAAAAGTAAAAGTACAATGACAGACAGCTATTTTAAAAATGTAATTATCTATCAAAAGAAGTACAGTTGTGAACAAAACGTCGTTAGCAAAGCGCGTATTTGTCGGAAACGTCGCGCGCGCACGATTTATGTCCGCGCACGCTGAGCCGAGGATCTCTTACACAAATAAATACGATCTATGTAAAGATGTCATTTGAAGCGATTTCGATAGCGATCACTTGAAGTTTCGATAGCGAACACGTTTTGATAGTCGTTAATATGTGAAGTGTTTTGTTTAATAGGAGTGTTAGGCGACAAGATGCTTACAAATTGTCAGGTCTATAAAGAGAAAAAACATATGAAGTTTGCATGCTGTGATTTCTGATGTCTTGCGGCGCAGTGGTTTAACCGCTCGCTTCACCATTGCCAATGCAGTTTTGTTGTGGTTTCTATTCCTACCTAGTACAAAATTACTGTGTTACGTGTGTATTACGGGTGGGTGTTTTTACTTGTTGCTTTAATATTTGTAAAGACCCTAATCAAAGGTTAAAAGTGGAAAGGCCAAAGCAACTACAGTTATATTTCCATTAGTCGAAATCAAAAGTGCCTTATTTAATAAGGCACTTTTGATTTCGACTTAATATAATCTTGTGAACTTCAAAGTATAGTACTAGTGAATTAACTTCAGTTACTGAAGTTACATTTAGTTTAATTTCTAGGTTTAATCAAATGAGAGACTACGAGAATATCCACCTGGATAAAATCACGGCCACACTGTTTAGTCACCATTGACTTTGGTATTTTAAGACTTATATACGTCGCAATTCTTAAAAGAAACGGCCACCTCATCTCGATAGTCGTAATTTCCTGAATCAGTAATAAAACGAAATAAACCCGTCAAATTCGATAAGCAACTCCGCGAAGTCAGCGCTATCGACTCGACAGCACCCGTCTGGCGTCTAAAAAAAGTTATTCAGGAAGATATATCTCAAAAACGTTAGTGGAGCGTAGAGTATTTATGGAAATCTAAATAACACGAGCTTTTTTTAATTGTACGGAATGTGTTTTTTCATTATATGTTTTATTTATTTTCGTGTGCCTCAGTGATTTGTTCGACACTAAATATTATAGGGAGTCTCAGTTTGTGTGCGGTGTTAATGATGTGTCGCCTTTAAGCGTTTGAATGACTAAATATGGCCGCTAGGGACAGATTTTTTGGTAAAATACGAAGTTTGAATGTCGCCAGATATAGAAAGAAAACAATAATAGTAAATTGGTTTGTCTCGAAGACAGGGTAATTTCGGTGTTCGAGATTGAGTTAAAAGAAAAATGGTATTAATTCCGGTGTAAGAGGAAGAGAAAATATGGGATTTGGTAAATTTGTTTTACTTTTTATGGTATAGCTTTTCTAGAGTCTTTGGTGGAGTAGGTACATTTTTGATTAAGGTATGAATTACGAATAAAGCATAATATTAGTATTTTTATATAGTCTCATGCCATTATTCTGAAAGATAGAGTTTCTTGACTGTAAAACCCTATAAAATTTCGCCCAACACCAGGAATCGAACCCTCATAGCAGTCGCATTTACTAGCGCTGCGATACCAAAGCAGTCACAAGCCTATATACCTCTAAAGAAAAGCACTTCTTATGACATTCACTTTGCTAGCTATGCTTTTAGACGTTTTGATCAGGGATAAGTCTATTGAAGTCCAGTGGATACCTTAATCCATTTTTTAATAAATGCTAATATTAAAATTTATTAAAATATCTATTACATAATAACACTTTTACCAACTCAGGAATCGAGGAAAAGAAGGTTAGCTTTAAATGTAAGCGGTCTAGCTAATGTCAAGAGATCAACGAGGCAATCTACTAAGAATAATAAGATCATATACGGGCATTTTAATGAACTTCAAAAAACGATTAGCGAATCCTATTCAAATATATAACGGTCTAACTCATTTATCATTGCCAGTGAAAAAAATTAACAAACCGGAAGGTCAAGTCCACGTAAGTGGTCATTTCTCAAGGGCTGATCAATATTCAAGAAATACAACTTTTCTATTCACTTGCACATAAATCCAAACCATTATCCGCGGATTCGGACAATAACCGAACATTAATTATAAATTCTACGCAACGCGAAGAGGTCACGGTTTGACCCGTGAGAACTGTTCTAAGGGTCGAAAGGGACCCTATTTGAATATGCCCTTGGCTGAAAGAAAACATTCCTTTGTATTCTATCGGTCAGTCTTTGTTGCACTATGCAGTGTCATCGTATTATTATTTAAATTTGTGACAGGTGATGTGGACAAACAGAACTGACCTTAGCTATTTTTTTTGTTGGCAATAAATTTCTAGTTGACAATACACAATTATTGGGACGAGTGGATTTTATTTAAATTTAGAATGTAGTGTAAATGTATGCATGATTTTGTGCATGTGAACTAATATTTTTAGAACAGCCATTTTTTTTATAGGTGTCGTAATTTTGGTACAGTTTCTGGAATAGAGGATTATTCTTGTCCCCTAAATTTATACGAAATTCGTGAAAATATATTTTATGAAGGGGCTCTGATCTCTTACTTGATATATTTTTGAATTATTTTAGCATTTGATAATATTTTTATTTTATAAGTTTAGTTACTGGTAGTGCAATGTGTGGAATTAGATCTATGATTTCTCGATCGCAAGTCCGATGCCTTACCAATCCTTACTTACTGTCGCTAAAACTTATCGATCTTTTCTTGTAGCACAACCAACACCTTCATTTTGCGAGCCATTGTTAAAATGCTTGTAAAATGCAAGGTTGAAATAAATAAAATAAATATACAGAGTAATGAACGCCAAGTCGCCAAAATTCGAGCGTTATTTATTATATTAAAATATATTTTTATTTATAACTTTAATCTTTCCACACTTCTTAAACTATGCCAAATCTCACACTCGTCTGTGCGCGTAATAAAGGTACTAATCCTGCTTATTTTGTAGTATATTAAAATAGGAAAGAATAATATTATAACAAAAAGAAATATATGTAGGTACATAAAGTAGAATCTCATATAATTAATATATTCAATACCAAAATCGTTTTATACGTAAGTCAACACAATTCATCAAATGCGACGATACATTCCGCCCCCCTGTTTAGCTGAGATTTCCCCAAAAAATGGGAAATATTCCGTTTTATCGTGCGCGGAATGGCCATCAATCAATACGGATTACCGGACCGGCCGATCTCTATTTTAATCATTATACCCTTGAGGATCGGTAGCCGTAACCGCGGTATAAAGATATCCGATATTTCCTATTGAGAGATATAATTTAACGTTAAGTTTTGGGAGGAAAATGTAGAGATAGACGCGAGATATTAAAACGTAGCTTTAGAGAATGATTAAAATATTATTCTTAATTATAAAAGTGTCGTATATTATGGTGGGGTTATATTTAAAGGTCACATAAAGGTTTGCATTAAGTAATTCCCGGCAATCATAAGAAAATTCGGTGCTTTCAAAACCATTTTCTATTTCGTTGTATAAGTTTGCGCTAGTGTTTGCAGCAAATTCTGAGGAGCAAAAGATATTGAATTTTTCTATTAGACAATTCCCAAGAGCAGTACTGCGTCTTAAAATTTGCCCGGAGGACAACACCAGGGTCGTGTCCTATACCGTAGTAACTTAAACATAGCTGGCGGAATTAGTATGTAATGAAGTATTACATACTAATTCCGCCTGATGGCAATATGGTAATAAATGGGGATAATTAATTTAATGCTGATTTAAAAGAGCGGTCATGAGTTTCTTGCAAGTATCTTCTTATAAGGCGGTGACCTAAAATTACTATTTTATTTTGAAACCTACAAAAACAAAAAATAGATGTGATTTAATGATCTTTTAGTAACCATTAGTTATTATCTTGACTGACGAGGAGATTATTGAGTTTGACATGAGTTTAATAGCAGAATAACATGGCTAGGCTTAGATACAGAATTATCTAACTGTAAATTGGCTTTCGCAGAATACCAGTGTTGCGATATAACAATCGCAACGTACGCTGAGCGAAGTCCAAATTTTGGCACTGATGGGACACACACTTTCTCATTACTTTTTAAACTTAAGTTAAACTTAAATGATTGAATGTTAGTAATTGTATAGCTAACTACTCACTGACAAATGACAATACTAGCCTTGACTTGGATGGAGGCAGTTCTCGACTTCCGTTAAGTCAAACGGAAGGTGTGGTGTTGCCAGTGAGCAGAAATTAATTTATAGTGTTAGTATTTGTTTTATTTTCTAGTTTTATTATTGTTCTTTGGATCTGTTTTATTTTGTATCTTTTTAATTTTAATTTATTTCTCCATATTTTGGATGTGCCCTTTTGTGAGCCAAAATAAATACTTTTCTTTCTTTCTTTATAAGTCCAAAGCGTATTCGTCTCCAAACAGATAAAGCCTAAACTATCGTTACACTTTTTATAAGTGACGTTACCATATTTAAGGGGTGTGTTTAGAGGCTGAGCGATATGGTAGTGATAAAATTTTACGAGCCGCTGGGAAGGAATCAGTCAACCGGTGTATTGTTTCCATTATAGAGGTTGTATGGACGTTATTTTCGGATTGAATTATGAGTTTTGGGTTATTTAAGTGGTACTGGTCCGAAACTTACCCGCCAAAATATTTTTATTCTTTTGATTGATTCATATTTTCAAGGCGTTTATTAAATTAGGTACCTTTTATAAAGTATTTATAGTGGTGTGTGAATGTTCGATTCCTAGTTCAAGTAAAGTTTCATTGGATTTTCTATGACACGTTTTTTAGTTTTGTATCCAGAAAACACTGTAGGTACCTAAAATCTACGGTTTCCCTGGATACTAGTTCAAAAAGTCTTTATAGATAAATAATAGCGAACGAGGTCTCGGTTAACGATAAATAGCTATTTTAATGGGTGTTTTAATTCATTTGTATTATTATAGGTTTTTAAAATAAATATAACTTAATAAAACATTTCTAAAGCAAAACCATTTAGACCCTAATTTACGTTACTCTTTAATAGTAATAAATTACCCAAGCATCAACTCTGCTACCTTCTAAGCACCGGTCACTACAAAATACCCGTGAGTTACGAGACAATGGGTACGCGTCCCCAAATCGCCAAACTCAAGAAAGGGTTGCCCGTTGATCCTTTGAGCCGGCCTCCTATAGTGGTGGCGTGATGATAAAACATACCTTATTATGCCATATTTATGCCACTTACCCTTATGGCATATTTTGCCAGTACTTTTGCCAGTCGTAAGATTTTATGTACCGGATCAGTTTTGCCATGCGGAATAAAGTATTTAAATATGTTTCTACCTCACGCAGTGGTAGGGTTAAAATATGGAGTTATTTTGAATTGAATTTGGAACATAGGTATGATAGTTTATGGTCGCCATATTTTTTAAACGTCAGTTTGTAACGGTCAATGCAGATATATCAATTGTCAATAATCCTATTATTTATTATGCTAACTAATATTATAAATGCGAATGTGAGTACCTATATATATAAATAAGTACCTATATATACCTATGTTTGTTTGGTAAGCGTTCACGAACTAACTACTCGACCAATCATCATTAAATTTTGTATACACTTTATCAGGGGTACAGAAAAAGACATAGGCTACCGTTTATCCAGCAAAAGTCCTGTTCCCGAGGTATAACTAGCGTATCATATACTTTAGCCTTGACTGGGTAGGCAGAGGTTTATTATACATTTCTACTATTTAGGTCCTATAAAATGAGGGACGAGCTTATAGCAGCCTACCCTGTCCAGAGTGCTACCGAGAATTTTTTATTTTTGTGTTTAAAAGAAACAACTTCCACACTAGGAATAATGCCTGTGTCGCGGGAGACTTTACAAATATTCAAACAACGGACACAAAGAACATCCAGACTCGGAACAACAATTTGTGGACTACACAAATTATTGTCTCTTGTGAGGATCGAACCCACAACACTCGGCGTAGTGGTATTGGTGTAGCGACCACTTAAAACGTGGTATATATGTAAACATAAAATGTCGTCTTCTTCTCAACAGCACTGAAATGTCGCACAATGTAATGTAACGATGTATCTAAAAGCCCTCCTTCTCAATATTTCACGTTTTTACCTCCGAGACATCTAAAGACAACTTAGAAATTGAAGCTGTGTGCAGCTTCAATTTCTAGGTTGGTTTGAGCGCGTAAGAAGAAACATATTATATTTTTAAAAAAAACATTGTTTATTGCCACAAAGACTATATAGGTTACTAATAACTACATAGCTTATTATTATAAAATAGTAAAATAAAATATAATTAAACACAATTATATGTAGGTATAAGTATGTTGTACAGTCATTATTTACATGCATACCTGTACATGACTGTTTTGAAATAACTAAAAGGAAGCTAATAGAGTACAATATGCCTGAGGAATATGCAGAACTACTTAAGCATTGCTTAAAAACTGGCTATCTGTTGTAGGTATAAGTAGTTTATTGCGGCAACAAATGCTCTCTATTCAGCTTTTATGTTGCGATAATACTGACATATTATCGCAACGCTGGTTTTCGATGGAGACCACCGTCACGTATGGACGTCAAGCCAGTTGCATACAACAATTACACATATAATATATACACATACACATAATACATACAAACAATAAAGAATACGAAGAACATGTCTCATCTTATGTGGAGATCAATCCCACAACACTCGACCGTAACGTCGAGGCGACGCACACCCAACTGCGTTATCCGTGCCGTCAAGACAAGAATGATATTTCATTTTCAGATCGAACCCACAACACTCGGCGCAGCGGCAGTTCTGAAGCGACCAATTAAACCACTACACCATCCATTGATTTTCCGAAGGAGAAGACGGACGACTAAGATCTTTATAAAAACGCGTATGAAAGTATACAATGTAAAGTAAACATAGTTAAAGCTAACTAGTATTTATTGGTGCGGAAAGGAGCGGCTGCCGTATAAATAAACGTACATGGAGTATTAGCGGTATACGACGCGTGTATCTTGTGCGATTTATATTTCGATACCGAGTCCCAGCAGAGGGCCTGCTACCGCGAGATTGCTATCCGAATACCGCTAGCGTGGAGACTGCTCTGTTCTATTTACCTTTTCGTACATCGCTTGTTTTTAAGGTGAAGGAAAATACTTTCCACTCTAAGAGTTCACTATAATGTTATCCATCTCCTGAGAGCCTCTTGGGGTCTACAAACCTTCATGACAAGTAGACAAGAGACTCTCAGGAGATGGATAACATTATAGAGAACCCTTAGACTGGCAAGTTTCCTCACGATATTTTTTTTTACTTTTAAAACAAGCGATGTACGAACCATGCCAACCGAAAACTAAAACATAATAGAAAGTATAAGAATAAATAGTTCTTATACTTTAATTTTATTTAAATATAATATTGTCTTCTGTTTACGCGAATTTTATTCATTGAAATTAAACTACTATCTACGGATAAATATGTGATAAATAAACAACGCGATAAAATCCGTACATAGTCGTTTAATTTTAATTTATATAAATAACTAAGTGACATGCGCGAGCATCCACACTAAAATTCGAAAGGATCTCAAGAAATTAACTACCATTAAATCCATATTAAGTACTTTAATTTCAATAAATTAATAACTTTCATAAATATTGCTTTCCGTAGCTTTTGTTATACCTAGTTAAATAATAAGATATACCTAAACTAAAATATTTTGTTATTATTTTGATTATTATCAGACAACATGGTAATAACACAAGCCAAGCAAAATGTAACATGGCAATAAAAAAATCAATACGTCAAAAAGAGTCCGTCGCCATCTTTTCCGTACGCCACAATCCTGTCTAAGAAATTTTACAGTGCAATTTTATTTATAGCAGAATTATACGGTGGTCGGTGTGTCCGTGAGAAAGCCCGGACAAGAGACCGGACAGTGTCCGGGCTTTTTGAGATTTTAGGAAGCATTTGAATAATGCACCGAGACTTTTTGATTATATTATTCTGAAGGGCGATATGGTTGAGTTGAGTTAGCCAGCCATTTTGGTTGCAAAATTTACTTCGAGTTGGATGGTATTAGATGATATTTTTGAGGTTACATTTATGCAATACTGTACTAGCTTTTGTGGTTTCGTTCGGGAACAGTACTTTCGCATTTATAATATTAGTTAGGAAGTTAGAATACTCACATTAAAGTCAAAGAAACCTTGTGATCAAATCGTTAACTTCGACACATACCCATTTCACTACCAAATTTAATTCATAACCCAAATATTTTGCTTAGTTTGATAGTTAAATAAATAATAATCATTAGAAATCTTAATTAATATAATTCAGTTTGCTTCGCATTTAAAGATATTCGCGGGGTACCTACGATCGATTGTAAATACAGGGTACCTACATATAATAAAATATACAAAACACTTTGATAAGCTACATAAACAACACATTATCAATTGATAACATTTAAACTTGCATATAATTACACACATGGATTAAATTATTCACTTATATCAAGGTAATATTATACGTATATTAATTAAAAGGACATAATAAACTATTTACATCGGAACGACATAATTTTATTTACTCATCTTTTAAAATAAAATCGTCATCAGTCATTCCTGTTTCACAAGGCTCTGTACAAATTTTGAAACGGATACAAAGAACATCCAAACTTGAAACAACTAAGTATATATATATCACAAATTTGTTCCCGTATGGGGATTGAACCAGCAATAGCTCAGTGGGGAGACCTACAGACTGCAATGCAGAGGGTCTCGGGTTCGAACACAAGTCGCGCACCTCTGACTTTCAGAAGTTATATGACTTTCCGAAATTATGTGCGTATTGATTGACAATTATCGCCTGCTCCGTGCCTCGGAGAGCACGTTAAGCCATCGGTCCCGGCTGCCATAAACATCTATGGCAGTCGTTATTGGGAAGTCAGTGCCCTATAATGTCCTGACACTGGTCTAGCCTTAGGGTATCGTTAGCCTTCGGGTTGCGGTGGTCAGGTGGCAGCCGCTCTGTGTAAAAACTGATATCCAGTCAAATCCGGTTAGACTAGAAAAGCCGGCACTAAGTGACTTGGGACTAATAAAGGCTTGGGAGAAGAAGTGGGAATCGAATCCACAGCACATAGGCAGTGACGAGGCGACCACGTAAACAACTACGATTTACTACCAATATTATTTATAATAACGGCTTCTGCTATAGCTTAAAATTTGAAAGAAAACTGCCATACTATAAGTATACGGAGTACACCATTATACAGAGAGGGTCGTCTTTGTAAATATTAATCTCGTAAATTTTATGTCAATAGTATCCCTCAACCCCTGTTTGATGGATAGGGGTACGATATTGATGTAATATATAATAATATTTGAGTTAAAATGCCTCATTTTGGGGTTAATATATTCATAGTCGTATTTTAGATGGTAGCAAAAATGGCAGGCAGTTTTTTGGAAAAACATATCCATATTACGATAAAGTGATATTCTAATAATTATACAGCGATTTAACTCGAAAATTGAAATTAAGACAATTTGAACTCTAGTTATGTGATTAGAATATTATATTTGTGTTAAGCAATTGCAACAGAGTTTAAATTTGTTTAATCCAAAATACACAGATAGATATCTGTTTTATTCAGAGTGCGATATATTTAGTGATTGGTTTAGGTAATGCAATTTAAATGGTATATTAACGACTGTCAATGATCGTTGACAGATGACAGAAAATACCGGGTGCTATCAGCGTTAGATGGTACTGCTTGCACCCATCTTTCTCGCAACGCGATCGTAGTTTCGTAATTTATTGAAGTGATAGTATAGATCGATAATTTTATGACACAGTGATAGTATGTGAAAATAAAAATGTACGAAACAAACGTTACTTATTATTTTTAAAATAGTATGTTGTCTTCAAGGAAAACGCGCGTACGCTTAGTAACAAAAATAATATTTTGTACCAAAATTATTACGTTTTGCCAGATGCGTACCTAAAGTGTAACGTGCGTATGCCAGAGTTTCGCATAACTACCTCTTCTATTAAATAAATAAATAAACAGACTCCTGTAATACAGTATTTAACTAGCTCAAGGATTTAAATAATTGAATAATTATGTCCATAAAGATATTTTTATTAATTTATTTATTAAATTCATCACGACCCACATTTAAAGCGTTTCTCCTACGGTCTAGGCTACTGTTACCGCATGTCAGCCCAAAAGGTCGTTTGCCACCGTACCTGTATATAAAAAACTACTGTTTGCTGCGAACATATTGTTCAGAAGTATAAGTTACCAACACTACCCCAATTTCAAAATGTTCGTTTTGAAAACATAGCTACGAACAACAACTACCCTAATTTTAAACTGTCCGCTTCCAAGACACGGTATAAAACATTTTTTTTAAATCGCCATAAATACATAATCCTTGGACACACATTCACAAAAAGTCAAGAAAAAATGTTTTCACAGCCACTAGAGCGGCGAGTGTGTACAAATTTGCGTTTCCTTTGTAACTTTTTTTAAGAGTAGTGACCACTAACAAGCTCTTTTTGAAATTGGAACATCTCACGCCCATAGAGTTATGGTACACTTTCTTTTACAATTACTTTTTTATTATAATTTGTTTTTTTATAGTTACTTTGTCCGTTGCCTACTTTTTGACCAGTGCATAATTTATAAGTTTCAGATAATATGTAATCTTATGTTATAATAGTAAATAATATATAAAGTACCGTAGGTACCTATGTGCTATTTTTAACAACAATCAATAAAAAGTAGAAATGGCCAGGATTAAGCAAGTGACTTTTATAAAAATGTATGATATGGCTTGTAAATATACCGATGAACACATTTTGTTGTAAAGTAGTTGGAAAAACGCTTATGAAATAGTGTAGTCTATATTATATAATAATAATAATAATTAGGTAGGCAGTTCAAAACGTATGAAGTCGCGGGCAAAAGATAGTGCTAAATAAAAGTTGTATTTATAGAAGCTTCTCGATACTCAATAATTGTCGACAATCTTATGCAGTACTGATATCTTATTTTGATAAAAGTCACGATAAGTGTTTAATCTACGGTACGCACCGCAAAAAATATTATAAAAAACCTTTTCTCATGTCTCCGTTGGGTGTGGAATACAAAATTTGCTTAACTATTGTTATTAAAAAAAATGTAGTGACCACTAACAAGCTCTATTTAAATCGGACCATCTCACGCCTCGGAAGTTTCCGAATGGTACCAACTTTACTTTTTTCTTAGAAATATATATTTAAAAAGATGTGTTGGCAGATATTGCTATTGACCAGAATTTTATAATAAAATGTTTGTAATAACGATTAGTTTATCTAATATTAACTTGTGGACGAGAGATTAGGCTAAATACATACATTGTGATATTTTGTCTTTTAGGTACTAGATTGTACTGATATGACAGTGTTAGTTTTGTAACGGTTAAACGGAATCCCGAGCATGTCCGATATTAGAATCATTATTATTTTTAAAATTGATATACCTTATTTCTATCTTATAACGCTATGTCATAAATATGTTTCATTGTAAGCACTACACCTAATGCATCGAGCGCCTACCGTTGTAACAATATTTTATGTATTAATCCACGAAATCTATCTGTTTGCCAAGTTACACCTAAATCTATTGAATGGTTTGCGCGTAATTGGGTACCAAGCATTCACATATCTTTACATTTAGTATTATATAATGGAGCACAATAAACTCTGTATGTGTACACTATATTATTTTGAAAGAAGTAAAGCATTTTACGTCACAAAATAAAAATGTCAAATTATTCAGCGTCTTATGATATAATTTACAGATATCCAAAATTAAATATTTTAAGTATCGTCATATAAAATACAAGCTGCCAAAATTCCAATTTTAAAAGATAACTATCATATGTTCTATTTTCGAAAGCAAAACACGTCGGCATAATAAAGACGGTCCACACGACCGCACAAAGGTGCAGCATGCATTGTCCGAGCTCCTTGCGTAAACTTGGCACAAAATATAATTGCCTTTGCCCCCTCGTCTATTCACGCATTACAGGATTAGAAAAAAAATCACGATAGAAAAAGTAAAATGGCAGATGACATTCCGTATTCAAAACATATGTCATTTTCTGTATCGATGTGTCCATTGTGGGTCCTACGACGGACCTTATTAGTATTTTTCAATGTCCGTGAATTTGACGACGTTTCCCATGACGATTGAATTTTATTTTTGAATTATTTTTACGATTTACTAGACGACATATCTTTATTGTTGTGAATTCGGAAGTGAAATAGATTAGTTCCGTCAACGCTTGGATAACTGTTTATGGTACATAAAAATATTTTTGCATTGAAATTTAAATCGTTGCATTTGCGTATATTTGCCCTATTTTGGGTGACTGCAATATGTCGCGTCCAACAGCTGTAATTTTATTAAGTTCATAAATTTAGTTAGATGTAAATTAATATACTTCGTTACACATTTAAAGAAAATATTCAAAATATGTTTAAAAGTTAACTGCAGACTCCGCTTTGATTCTCTGGAAAGTGTTATTGGATTTTCTGATAGAGATATTTTTAATATCAGTACAGAATCTAATGCTATATCGTGTAAACATAGATTTGACCTTTTTTACGAGGGACTCAAATATAATATGTATACAAAATAAGGTAACGGTACACCTCTACTTAATCGATTGGGAATATGACGTGTGAGCCTTAGGTACCTAATGATTAGTGTATTCTCTCGTCATTAATTAAAATACAGTATTTCTTAAGCCATTTATTTATTCTTAATCTAATCCTTACACATTAGTAAAAAGGCAATAGTCACATGATTATAATTAATTATATCCATCTCTGTAATTCCTGTGTCAAATAGGTATAATTATGTGCTTCAGTAACGAGACACTGCTATTTATTGCGTGCATATAAATAAATTCATCAAAAACCGCACAATATGCGTATGAAATAAAAAGAGCCCCATAAACTAATAATCCTCTTCGATATGGCTCTGATTACGTCGACAAGAGTCTAGATGTTACAGATAACCCAACGCGCGGGTATATTATACCCCTCGGCTGTATAGGGTTGTGCCGTAGCTTCATGAATCATTTTATGATGGTTTAAGCTTTGCTCAAATGCCTGCGTTTTTTTACCTTGAACTAAACTATTATAAAAACGCATTTGAAATTGAAATCGGTATATTCGAATTTTAAAATTGTTTTCTTTATTATCGGTCTACAAACAGTAAGTTAGAAGTGCCAAAGAGTGGCATTGCCCAGCAGAGGGACCCACCAGAAGGCTAATAGAAAAAAAAGAAATAGTAGCATTGCGTTAGTATTTATAGCTCTAATGTATCTTGTATCCCAAATACACTATTTGTATAATATTCAATAAGTCACGAGTAAGTATGTCTGAACATAATATCATTTATAAATGGCGAAATTCCTGCCGAAGTGAACACGACTACGCCAACCCTAATCCTGTAAAGGTGACCACATTGAAAGCCCACGCAATGAGTGACATAATAACCAAACTACAGATCATAGATAAGCTATTAATTTGGCTCCCATATCGAAATCATGCCTCAAGCAGTGAAACACACACTCACTTACTTTGTAAATTATGCGACTTTATTCTTACCACCATAAGGACGAAAATAAAACATATTCCATTTTCAAAAATGAAAAAGTATTTTGGTTTTTTAATAAGCAAGAAATTGATACGAAGCTCTTTTATGTGGTAACACAATGCTCATATTGTTTTCCCAACGTTTGAACCGCGAATATGTTACCCTTGATTGGAGCGAGATTATTTTTATCTGGCAACTCGAGGGTGATTGATTAGAAGGGAGATTTATAAGGACTTTTGATGAAGTATTTGTTTTTTTGGTTTTAATAACTATGAATTGTGAAAAGAATTCACTATTCATAGCTAATGAGTACGATAAGCGAGCTTAAGTACCTATATCTAACACAATTAAATATTTTTACATTTAATGAAAATAATTATTGATTTTTATCTCTTCGAAGCTAGCCGCTGCCAAATCTAAATAATTGTATAAAATTTCGAGAACCAATTATTTATGTACTGAGATGTAAATGGATGCTCCTATTTACCATACTGCTGCTTTAGAGGCTACCATCAAATTTTATCAAATGCTTGAGTATGTTGAGTAGTAGTTCATAGAGAAATGGTTGCAGCACCTTACAGTTATGATTTGTAAACGAAATATTATTGTACACTTGGCGATTAAAAAGAGTGGCTATGAGTTTCTTGCCCGTTCTTCTCTTGAACCCTACACCCTTGCTTTGCTGAACGTGGCAGTAAATGTAAATTAACAGAAAAAGAAAAATTTACGTGTAACTTTGACATTCATAAGTGTTACCTTGTAACCTAATTTGAATAAATTTATTTTGATTTGATTTGACATGGAATACCTATCATACCGAAAAAGTACTGTTTTTGAAGGATTGAATATTGACAAGATCTACATTAACGCGAGCAAAGTCGTTGGCAAAATCTAGTTCTTTTTTCTTAGCTTCTTGATATGTTCCACTGCTGGGCAAAAGCCTCTCCCTTGGAATTCCAAATCTCTCTGTTGGAGCTTGTACTATGGGTACTTGACAAAGATTATCCATCGTCTAGTACCTTAAGACCTGAACGCCTTTAAAATGGACTGGCATAGTATATAAAGAAGAAGTATATATGTATGTGGTCTTAATCTATTTATTATTATAATTTGAAAAGACATTGAAGATAATAATAGTATTTCCATATTACCTAATCAGTGTAACAGCGGCCTCATTCTGCTATCATAATGCGAGGACCTTTGCACACAATTAGACATAATAAACCGATGTTTATTGTAATCAAGTGTTCGCCATACTGGCAATCAGGTGACCTCGCGCTAACATTGTCTTGTCGTAATGTTGCCAGTTATAATCGCGCAATAATTTCTTAATTTTTTTTTACTGGTATGTCGACTAGGATCACATTGCTATTGCCGTCGCTGAGTGTTGGAATGTCACATGAGACAATTAGTTATGTGATCGAATTTTTCTAATAATTAGTACTGTTTGTGTCCCGCGCGACAAGGCTTGACTTCTAGAGCGAGAAAATATTGTTATAAATTTTTTTTTTAAAGAAATTATTACGCTCTATGAATAATTCCTGTGTCTGGGCCTTCACAAACACTCAAATAACGGAAACAAAGTACACCCAGACCCGGCACAACTATTTGTGGGTTTTTTTTTGTGGGTCTATTTGGGGAATTTAAAATCATAATTTGTTATTCTAGCTTTAAAAATAAATTAAAATCTTTGTTATTGCAAAAATGTTGTTACAGTTTTGATGATTGTAATACATTATTTTTATATTATTTCATTTCATTATTGTTTTTTTTTAATTCAATTTTTATTTTTATTTTCATATTAATAATTTAAGTTGACATTTTTCTATTTACTTATATAAATTATTGGATTTTATTTGACATAAATTTAGTATTAAAAATGACATGATTTTTTAAATAATATATAATTCTTAATAGATTTAATAGATTGAGAATCCACAAATTTATATTAATTTAGTACTTAATTGCAATTGATGTTAAAAATTACCAATTTAAACAAATATGTTCAACACAATATTTTTTGTCATGAATAAATTAATGAAATTAAAAATTAAAATTAATAATAATTAAAATACACAATTTTTTGTCACGCATGGGGATCGAACCCACGACACGGCGCGGCGGCAGTGGCGAGGTGACCACTTAAACTAATACACCATTCATGCAGTCGCCTTGAAAAATAAACTTAATTTTGGATTTGGAACACGCCGTAACAATTTTTTATACTAAGTCAGGTCAAACAGGTCTAAGCTTGCGTTGGGCCTTGATGTGAGAACTTAGAGCATCGACTACCGTCCGGTATACCTATTTTAGGAACCGGTTTTTCGATTCCTAACGCAAGCTAGAACCGGGTACCCGGTTTTTTTGATTCCTTGGAATTAATTATAGTAGGTAGTTTATTATAAAGGTTTTCTAAAGGAAGGATAATAATTGAACTGCATTACAGAAAAATGCAACAAAGAGTAGCCCGATCTATGCAACGGCACTAATATTAAACTACGACGAAACAAACCAAGCAACTTCAAAGTAAAGTATGAATAAAAAGCATACACTCTTTTACTTACGTCGCTGCGTCGTAAGAATCTACATAAAAAAATAGCGGCTGGCTAGTTGTGCAATTATACCTCTACCAGTTCTTTCGGATATATAGCCAGCAAAGTATACTTAAATTACAACTATTACTAGCGATTTATACTTGTAAATAGTCTATGGATAACATTGACTCTATCGTAAAAGTTCCAAGTTATTGCCATGCCATGTTTAGTCAAAATCGAGTCTGTAGTATACACGAGAAAACGTGACAAACAGACATCACTTATTTTGGCATATGAAATAATAATATGGATGGTAAATAAATATCATCAATGTGCAAAAAGAGCATTAAAATAATATTGTTGTTTCCGACCCGAGCTGCAACCGACAATTTATAATCCAATGTTTTTGACATTAATCTTCCAAATGTTCGAATTTCAAATTCAAACTTAAAACAAAAACTGACGCTGAGTTAAGGCGGGGCGGGACCACTTGACAAATTTACGATAGTTTTTGCCAAACTTTTTATTTTTATAGTTCCTGTAAGTGGGAAACGGTTTTGCGGTTTTTGTTTGTCAAGATTATCAACCTGACGCGTGAGGTGTTAACTCAATCTTATCTCGAGTTTCGAGCTAAAGTTTGACAGGTTTTTGTAATTAATCTGTACATTTTGGCAACTTGAAGTGATTTTGGTTTATTTTTAAATAGTCTTGGTGGTAGATATAACGGCGTATGTGATAAAAGTTTGACTTTTAGGTTCGGCTTGTCGGTGGTATCTTTTCAATTCAGATAGTAAGGCGTAAAATAAATTATCTCTTTACTTGAATTCAAACTTAAAATTGTTGCCGTTTGTATTAGTTGGCCTTATAATTAATACATACATATTATACATAGAAACACCCAGACCAAGACAAACATTCATTGTTCATGCACACAAATATTTGTCTTGTGTGGGAATCGAACCCGCGACCTCAGGCGTGCCGCGGCCTCGATGGCATAGTGGTTAGTGTAACCGACTGGTTACACTAACCACTACGCCATCGAGGCCGACGAAATTTTTTCGACGAAAATTTCATAGACAACACGTAATAAATCTATATATTAATACGTGAATCAAAAACTTTGTACCCCTTTTTACGAAAATTGCGCAGATGGAGGAGTATGAAATTTGGCACAGTTAAAGTTTATATGGAGAAGGAGGGGCGAATCCTAATATTTTTATAAAATATGCATAAGAAAAACATTAAAATTAATTAAAAAACACTACATGCACACAACCATGCATTTGACACCCGCAGTCGAATCGCGTTCGTAGTATTTCGCCGTTGTTCGTCTGACGGCGTACAATTCTTTGTAACTATGGTCACCTACCTTATTTATATGTAATAAAGAAATAAAGAAAACATAGTAAAAAGGTTATGAATATCGTCATCATAGGTCAATTTAACCTGTATAGCCTTGGCGAAATCTATATGAAATGTGATCATATCGGTAAAGTTATAGACAATAAAACCTTAATATCGATCAAACTTAAATTTAAATCAATTATGGTCGAATTTTGATCACTAGGCGGCCGCTAGTATTTATTATTTAATATCTGTAAAACTCACTAGGTAAATAGTAAAATCAATCCAATGCAAGTAGCGCAAATAAGAGAACCAGTGTCACCAAAAATACACAATGAAATAGCATAATCTTAATATTTTTCATGTTTTACAAACTTTGTAAGAAAAGATCGGTATAACATATGTTTTAATCCAAACGCATAATTGTTTATGCTGATATTAAAATTATACTCTGTTTGATTTTTGATAGATACATTGATCTTAGAATGTAATTCGAATATCACTAAGCTCTAATGACCAGTAGAAAATCAATAAAGCATTTTTAGTGACAAGGCCGCCTTCTGTTTTACATTTTAAATCATAACCTGCTCCTTCTTATAAAGTCCTTTAATAAACAAGGAATAATGTTCTCTTCTATCCATTCCCGAAGGATACAGTCCTAGTAATACCTATATTATGTAGAGTAGAATTCTTTTTTTTACTACAAAAGGCCTATATTCTTACACTATGAAAAGTAATAAGGCCCAATATTTCTACAACCAAACTTTTTTTTTCGTGACGTGATATATTATAACTTAGATAATTGCGAAAGGTGTCTGCGAGAGGGCGTGAACGAACTTTTGACATATTTAATCTATTTGTGACCCAACACACACAGTTTTAGTTTCCCGCGTAAATTAACATAACCTCAAAATGACTCACATGTTACACATTAAGGTCACGTGAAAAAGATAACTGTCTGTCAATAATATTTATCTTTACGCGAATATGTAAAAATCATATTATTCGTTATTAGAACGTATTTAAAAATGCAGTTTGTTACTATTTACTATATTTCTTTTATATATATATCTGTATAGATTTGGACCGCGGTTTTGCTTGCGTTCGTTGCGTTTCTAGATTTTGTAACAGTAGGTATATACAGTACATTGTACAACAGTGCTTTTTTCTGGATGAATGGTACGTTATGTCTTTTTTCTGTACGACGTATCCCTAACAAGTATACCTATGCAATATTTCATGATGATCAGTCGAGTAGTTAAGGCGTGAAAGCGTAACAAACAAACTCACATTCGCATTTATAATATTAGTGAGATATCTAAATTGCATTTCAAAACGTAAAATATGTATAAATTAAGTTTATCGTATATTAGTTTATAATTAGGTATATCCTCAAAGAGGTAAAGGTATATTAGGTACCTACTGTTATTAAGTGTTTAAGTTCCCACATAATAGAGGTGTGGTCTATTGCCGATAACCGAGCACAATTTTATTACAGACTCCAAGCTGCTAATCAAAAAAATGCGACGGAAATTCCAGTATATGAATAAAAGAAATAAAATAAAAATAGAATGTGACATTCAGTCGCAAATTTAAACTACGGGATTAACGAAACGGTAAAAATTTATTAAGTAATTACAAAATATCTTAGTTAATCTTTTTTATTTATCCAATTTTATCCTTTGTTATGATAATACTGCCTCATCATAATCTAATAACTACCCCAAATAGCATTCAAAATATCCATAAAAGGGGTAAACTCACAAAATACAAAATAAATCTTTTTAACACACGAAACGAGTCGATCGCGTGCCCATGCGCAGCATCCAACCCTACCGCTGCCGACGCGTTAACCCGACAACGCGTGCCGGGATCAATACGACCCACCTTCAAGATACCTCAGCCCCTTTGTACCCGTTTATCTCGGGCACAATCCCTTTTTATCCCTTTTAGGGCTAAAGGGTACATGAATCGTGCGCAAGGATTCTGTGTTCGCGTGCCCTATTGTTAAGATGGAAACGAGATGTAACCCTTACTTTACAGATACAGGCAGACCCTTTATGTATCTGTTAGTTTTATCTTTTGTTGGTTAAAGCAGTATCTTTATGTGTTTTAGATATCATTACCTTACGCATACCGTGGATTTGAATTTAGAAATGCGAACTCTTGATAAATTACTGAAAAATATAGTTATAAAGTTTGAATTTCTATTCCACGTTTAAATAACAACGTTTTTAAATGTCGTTTGAATTTGGAAGCTCAATATTCAAACATAGACAAGTTCAATAAAATTCCAGTTCTGAAAGAAGTATCATCAAACAAGTTCCTACAATCCGCGATTCCCAGAACATATTTCTAACACGTGGACGCACCCCGTGAGACCACACATGCGCTGAATAAAACTCTGACGACATAGACAATTTCAAAAACCAGATTTCTTTCTTCATCAATATTCACAATATTATAAGAAGCCCCTTTTTTTAGTTATATCTTTTTTCTTTTAACGACTTTTTTCTTTGGACGTGAAATACGATGGTGACCTCTGACCCCAGAGCCCTTTGAACGGGATCTAGTTTGTATGAAAAAAGCGTGTCTGAAGTGTTTTGTTGCTTGTTCACAATGAACTGAATACATGTCCGAGATTGTATGTGGCCGGGGCAGTTTACTTTGTCCCATTAGTTCTATGTACAACTGACGGTTGGCTGTGTGAAGTCTATGTATCTGTTCAGAAACAGGCGATGTAACGGACGCCGAGGTTTTTCTAGAACGAAGGAGTGGAATAGACAATTTTTTTTTTATATTACTCTTTCGGTATGAGCCATAGGAATCATATTTATTTGGTTAATGAAAGGTAGTTGGAACGGAAATGATCGTTTCTAAATATTATAAATATGTTGTAAGTATATTAAATAAGCGTTGGTCTGATAACCTCTATCTAAACTTTCGGGATGTACTGTCGTGCATTCGTGATGTTGTAGTAAATATGTTTGTTTTATAATAAAATATTGTTCTTAATCTATACAAACAATTAATACTACACCAAATGATGTTGGTAATTTGCTTATTTTACGAACACTTTATAAATAGGTCATTTATAATTTTATCATGTAATTTTATGAAAAATATAAAGACCAAAAATGCCAATCGCGATATCCAACACGCGTACTCAATTTAAACAGAGTATGACCAACATTTTATTTGGCATAGTCTGAATGAAATTAAAGTAATTAACATTTGACTAAGTATGTTTGTCCTTTCTTCGTGTCGAGAAGTAATTCATGTCACTTTGATACGATAGAAGTCGAACGCACAAAAAGTAAAAGAATCTATAGTATCTACTATTAATTATTAAGTCCATATCTTGACACATGTACCTAATAAGCGAAGCTGTCGCCGGCAACTAGTTAAGTTAGAATAAATTGATATCTAAACATTTTAAACAAACTTAAATTCTCACAATAAAAAACGGAAGGTGTGAACGATCATTAATTACAGAAGATGATATAATCATCAATAACGCCCAATTACCTAAAAACTATTAATAATTTAAAAATCGAACATGCTCGTGCCTCATAGAAAAACTTAAAAAGTAAAAACTGCCAAATTTTTTTTTGCAAGCACTCCCGTATCTGCACAATAGAGTTGCGCTCCCGTTAAGTAACCCAATTTTTACACCATAAATAAAAAGAAAAAAAAAACATAAAAGGTAACGGTCTTCCGTGTTTTTTTTTTCACATAAAAAGACCCAAATGTGTATGAATTAATATATGTAACGCCTCGATGCTTACACACAAAGTGAGTATTGAAAGCGAAAATTAGTCCACATTCATGGTATTTTTTCTTTTACGTTTTTTACTATTTTCTTAATGTTTTGTGACAATATTGACAGATCAGGCCCGCCTTAACTTTGACGTTAAGCTCGAGGATTTGTAAATAATCTTATTGAAAATTAATACTGTTGTTGAGAAGATCTTCTGCTTTGATTGGCCTTATTGTTGAAACTTTTTTGTTGGCGTCTCGAGTTTTCAGTAGCCATGAATTTTGATGAGTTCGTTTTTGACAGTTTTTTGAATAAAGAATAATATGTAGGTCACTAAAAAAATATGTTTTAAATTATGAATTTTTATTTTGGGAGACGTTTGAGGGTGGTTTTGAGTAATAGTAATAAATGTAGCAGATGTTAAAAACTAAATGATTGAAATGAAATGAGATCTTATTGTCAAGAAAATAATATTTTGTTTTTTGAAAATCGCTCTTACTAATATTTTAACGTTACATTTGCACGGAAACTTATCGACTTAACTATACAGCTTGAATATAGGGTTAGGTATTAAGCAACTTTAAAAAGGCGAACAAAGTCACGGGTAACGACTAGTTATTTTATGTCTTCCCTTATAACAAATATATACAATATACCTTATTATCTTATATACACAAGTAATTTTTTTGTGTAGCAACATTTAACTCCTCCTTTGTCATTTAAAGAAAAAAACGAGTTATCCCAATAAAAAGAGCTGGCAGCATCCGAAACCGTTTAAGGGTTAATAATGGTAATGACAACCGTAACCCTTACCCACGTGCCGAGATGAGGGTTAATTTTAAAAATATGAAGAAAGATGAAAAGGGTGGCTTTATGTAATTGGTACTTAGTTATCTTTATGAAGAACTTAACTCAACCCCACTGTGACTTGTAACTCAAAATTATTTTATTTGAATTAAAATGGTCGCCATGCCACTGCACTGCTACTACGCCGAGTGTAAATAGTTATGAGCATTGCCTCATTGGCATGTTTCTCCAGAATATACCATATACCATGCTTTGAAGAGTTATTCCACCTTATCCCACCCTTTCCTATCCAGAACAACGCGTACTGGGCTCAGATGCCCTCCTTACACGGTAGAGTCGGTTAGAGCGTGCACCTACAAGTTTGGGTGCCGAACTATCAAGGCGTGGAATTTTCTGCCAAGGCACGTGATTCCTTCTTCCTGGAAGAAATCCTGGATCCTTTAAGCGGGGCGTGAAAAAGCACCTTCTCAGGCCGTCAAATTAGAGACCTCAAAATCGCCAGCTGCTATGAGGACGGTGCGGAGGCCACTGCTCTTAGATTAGACCACATGACTGCTTATCATCAGGCGGAGTAAGGTCATTTTGACGAGCAAAATAAAAAAAATATTTTTTTTAATTCCACACGTGACAAAAATTTGTGTTAGCCTCAAATGGTTGTTTCGGGTATGGGTGCTTTTTGAATCCATCGTTTAAATATTTGTAAAGTTCTTCGCAATACAGGTATTAATCACAGCACGGGAGATATCTTTCTAAATAAAATGAATAGATATCTTATCTGTTTAAGCGATGTGCAAAATTGTTTCCGAACTTCGTCGTCATTTGAATGCTCATCACTAATCTGTTATTTTATCTTGAATATATAGATAAGTAACTATTTCATCATTTTTACAAGCTTTTATTTACAAGCTTTTATTTAGTTTCACTTGTCCCGATGTTTGTCATATTATCTTGCAAATTAAATTTGATCCACTTCCCGGTTACCGATTGAGTTGGACTCGTTTGAATCGTCTTGACAAGTAGTTTGTCTTTCAATGGTAACAAGAGTCTGATGATGGAGCTGGAAGGTGGTCATAGGAACTCTGTAATGAAACGACGCAACTCCATCGAGTTTCGGCTCGTTTGATTCGTCTTGACGAGTACTTTGGTGCTAGATGGTAACCAGGGTCTAATGTCATTACGTGCTCCAAGTTGACTTTGAAGAAACCTTGTAATATTGACGCACTAAATGAAATGGATATAAATGTTACAAACAACTAACCAGTAATTACATAACTAATTGATATGTAAAGTTATTAAAATAAAAATAATACTAAAAAAAGTTAAAATAAAATTAAAAGAATATTTTTTATTAAAACTAGCTTTTATGTTCTTGTTAAAAAAAGAACTAATATTTAAAAATAATAATTTAAACCTGATAAGAAAAATATCATTATATAGGTTGTAACCTTTAACGATAATTAAACCATATTCGTCTACATCACAATAATCCTATATCGTAAGTAAGTACATAGGTACCTATTAGACATTTTTATTAAACCCTAAAACTTTACACCTTATATAAATCTTTTCGTTTTTATCACATACCCATTTTTTATAAATAAAAGCGTGTTACACTAAAAAAAGTAAAAATACATGCATACATACATAGATTCACGCCTGTTTCCCAGAGGGGTAGGCAGAGACTACGGATTTCCATTTGCTACGATCCTGATACACTTCTCTGGCTTTATCCACTTTCATCATATTCCTCATACTCACTCGTTTTAAGGTGCTCTTAACCTGGCCTTTGTCTAGAACGTCTCTGATCTGATCAAGAAACGTTCGCCTAGGTCTGCGACTGTTCCATTCACATCAGCCTTATAAACTTTCTTAGTCAGTCTTTTCTCGTCCATTCTTTCTACATGCCCAAACCAGCTTAACATACCCTTTTCTATTCTTGTCACTGTATCCACTTTCATGCCACATCTCTCTCTAATCACACTATTCCTTATTCTATCTTTCAGCGTCAGACCACATAATATGTCTCTCAGCGCTCACAAGACAAAGTAAAAAACTAGGACTATATAGGAATACCTATATTTCAATATAATCCTATATAGGAATATAGGTATCCTTAAAGGAATAGATTGAAATGTACTACACATTGTTTCAGATCCACATCGCTATTAAGCAGTATATTAAAACAGTTGGTTTTACATCCCACGCCATAGGAGGTAAGCTTATTTTCACCGAGAATTGTAACAGAAAATTTAATACCACGTTATTTAAACTGGCAATCGAACCCAAGACACATGTGTATCAGGAAAAGCCAACCAAAAACATAGACCGGTCAAGTTCAATCACTATCGTATGATTAATCCGCGTCCCCGGGGAAATATGACGTTGTCAAGGGTAATTTGAACAATAGGGATAATATCTGACCTCTTCGATTTGATCAAAATAATAATTTTAGGTACCTACTTATATTATAATAGTGATAATCAGAAAATACATAGTCTTACGTCTTTATCCCATATTTTAGGAAGTGTAATATACTCACATTTACAGCTCATCACATATTATGTAGCTTACAAGGTATGAATAAGGACCCACATAGTAGATATCAGAATCATCGTATCATCACGTCGGGGCCACCAATGTAGTGAAAAATACGATTGCGTGTTCAGAATGCTTCTTTATTTAATCATGATGAGAGTATTTATAATACAACTAGCTGAAAACTAAACTTCGTCTGCTTGACATAAGAGAGTATTCCCCGTTTTTGCAACATTTTCCATTGCTGCTCGGCTCCTATTTGCCGTAGCTGATGTTATATAGCCTATAACCTTCCTCGATAAATGGGCTATCCAACACTAAAATAATTTTTCAATTCGGACCGGTAGTTCCTGAGATTAGCGCGTTCAACCAAACAAACATACAGACTCTTCAGCTTTATAATATTAGTATAGATATTAAGTATGTGTGAGCATACACGTATACACACATGTAAACAGAAATATATGACTAAGTAAAATATTTAATAATTATTCGGCAGAATTGAGTTATACAATTGAGGTCGTAAGTACGTCTTACATTGAAGTGACATAGTTGCAAGGGCAAACCTATTGCTGTGTACCGAGTTCAGTTCCAGACTCCATGTTACTACTGAGAATTAATTTTCTTAGAAACCTAATGGAAATCGAATCCAAGAACTCAGACATAAGTCTCATTGCCCACTGCGCCAGCAAGGCAATCTTATCAGCAAGGTCTTCCTAGAGAATTATAAATCAAGGATTCGATTCATCTTCGATTATACAATTTGCCTAATAGTTCTTAGAATTTTCATACTTGTGTTTTACATAAATTGACTCACGACTATACGCAAACTTCTACCATAGAAACAACGGCGTAATCTATTATTTTTTCGTATATGATTGCTATATGTACAATATATGTCGGCCTCGATGGTGTAGTGGTTAGTGTAACCGACTGCCACGCCTGACGTCGCGGGTTCGATTCCCGCACAAGTCAAACATTTGTGTGCATGAACATGGATGTTTGTCTTGGTCTGGGTGTTTATATGTATAATATGTATGTACAAAAAAAGTATAGAAATGTAAGTATGTTTATCCATAAATCCAGCAAATGATTACATTTTAAAAAACTTCCTTACAAATTACTAGTAGGTCCCACAGGCACACAACAAAATAAAAGTGTCCTATGTGTTAATCCAGCATATGGTTTGTATGTCTGCCAAATTCTATCAAAATCCGTTCAGCAGTTTTTGCGTGAAAGAGTAACAAACATCCATCTATCCTCACAAACTTTCGCGTCTATAATACTAGTAGGATGTTCAGTCATAACAAGGAGGTTCCTCTAAATCCAATAACGGGCACCTCACGCTTTGCCTCTTTGTGTTCAGCAGTGTTCACCGTTCTGTTATAAGGAAAGGGCCGAAGGCCTTTTTAAAAAAAAAGAAATTATAATATTAAAACGTTTATTTGGACTCGATTAAAAATGGCAAGTGTCACGCGTGAATGATGGATACGAACTGGCGTATTGTCAAAGTTCAAAATGCTGCTTGCAGTCAGAAATGCTGAGTAGGCATTAGGGTTAGGGATGCTATGCACTATTATGTACATAAGTTATATATAACAGCCCTCGGGGTTAAGAGTAAACTTACCCCAGAAGGGTTAAGTTTATGTAAAGGATGTGCGGATTTTGGGTGTTGATGTGGTAGGAGAGTCGACAGCGATTTCTGAAAGCTCTTCAGTCTTTTTAATGTCAAACTCGCGTTTACTTTTAATTATATAGCGGTGACATGTGCCCGATTTTACAAATTTATAACATAAGATTAAAATCAAAATTAAAATTATAATTACGATAACAATAGTTGTGTAGGAGTAATATTTGCCATATAGAACAATATGTGGCTGTTCAATAATTTTATCTAGGTTATGTATAATCTCGGTATATTGTTGCGATGCAATAGAGTCAAGGTTAATTTTGGTCATGTTTAGAGTAGAGATATAGGGTTTAGTTTTAAGTAGTATTTCAGTATTGCAACAAGAGTCATTTATCAAATTAAAATTAATTTGTATAGGTTGTAATTTAATTATCTTTGAATATTTTGGGATTAACCTTGTATCTTTATGAAAAGCTATACAATATATAGGTAAGCTTAATATACCTGTATTGGAGACTATAATTTCGGTGCTAATTGACTCTTTACATTCTATAGATAGTTTAGACGGCTCTGTAATAACATAAATCCATCTATTATTTGATACTGGCTGCCATATGTCCAAATTACCTTTAAGAAATTTGGTTTTACAAATATTAGGCACAGAATTCACTGCTTTGGAGATTATTTCCGACTCGCAGATCGGAGTTGTAGAAGTGGAATAGACATCTATGTTATCGCAAATAAAATTTAAATTATATATTAATTTACATTTGCTTAAACTATTTAGCTGACAATAAAAGGACCTATCTCTAGTTATAGCTATGTACTTGCTCGACGGTATTATAGTAGTATATGTGTTATTAAGTACAGCAACAGGGTAAGGAATATTATGATATAAATAGTACATTTCTGAGTTGACAAGGGGTATTTTTAAAACAAATATAATCTTGTTGTCATTGTAATATGTAGCGATTTCGGATACATTCATCAATGTGTAAATATTTTCTAAAGATAAACTTAAAGGAAGTTGATGATAATTTGCTAAAAATCTATAATTTTCAACAAGTTCTGTAAACAGCTGTTTAGGAGTTATTATTGAAGGGTATAAAATATTTGCTTTGCTGAACATAATACTGTTTATAATATCCTCTAACTTAAATGATAAAGTTAACAAGCTGCTCTCTAATATGTTTATAATTTCGTTGATTTTTGACCTTAAAAGTAAGTTATCAGTTAATATTGTTAGGTTTTGTTGAGAAAGAGTCAGAGTATCAATAGCGCTATTTAACTGTTGTTCATTGACACTGATTTTATTTAAAGTGTTTCTTAAGGACGAAAGAGTTGAAGTTGTGACAAGTATATTTTGTTTAACTAATTTAGACAATGTAGTTTGGTCTTTTTCTATTAGCTGAATAGCGTTACTGTACTGAACAGCATCATCCTCATCCATAGTACCGAAAACATGTTTGAATATAGTACCGACACCACTAATCCAGGCCGACCTTTTTGGTCTAGATTCAATTAAATGCGATATTGAATCAAAGTCGCGTAGTATGTCGTTGTACCTTATTGATAACGGCTGGTGTAAGTTAAGACATTCGACATCGGAGTACAGAGCAGTTTGCTTACATAGGAACTTAGAGCTGCCTATTACACCGTTCAAGTTTTTAATGTGCGGTTCTATATAAGAAATGTCTATAGGAATTACAACACTAAGGTGTCCGTCGATTATTTTAAGTGATCCAATGGGGTCAAAATATATACCGGAAGTATTCACTGAGGTTTCGATGAAGGTCTCTTGTGCAGAAGACAAGGAACTGTAAGGAATAATTGATTCTATGATATTACCTATAGCTACTAGAATTTATCATACTTAAACTAAAGGACTTAAGCTAACTTAAAATTATATTTTTCTTTTTTTTTGTAAATATATATGTAAATGTATGTATAAATATGTGTATATGTATATAATATATATATTGTATAACATGGATTTGATTTATGTAGTATTCAAGCTATGTATAAAATAGAAGATTCTTATTTATTTTAAAGTAATTCAATTAAAATGTGATTTATTAATTATCTTTATCTATTTACTACATTACACATTTTATATGTTTATATATATATGTTTATTTATATATATATATATATATATATATATATATTTTGTTTTTTTTTATTATATTAATTAGAATGTATTAGATATTCTAGGTGTACTGTATTTTATATATAATTATTATAATCGATACTCTAATTTGTATGAACTTATGCTTTAACTTAACTAAGAGACTCGCGGCGACGAGCCAGTTTTACTTCATCGACATGATGGATAACATGTCGCCTGTTTATTAACAAGGTTAAACTATTTCTTCCATTTATTTTAATAACCTTGTAGGGGCCTTTCCAAATCGGGGATAAGGCTTTACGCATACGAAGATGGTTTTTTAAATAAACATAGTCGCCAGCACTATAGCTTACAGGGCGAGTATGTGTATCGTAGTAGGCTTTGGAAGATTCTTTAGATTTCTTTATATGTTCAACGGCCTTATCTCGTGTGGTCTTAAGACGATGTTGCAACATTCTAATATAGTCAGAGTAAGTAGCATTTGAGGCAGATTCGTAAATAGAATTTGGAAGAACGGGTTTATGTCCGAAAACTAACTCATACGGGGTATAGTTTGTCGTAGAGTGAATTGCTGTATTGTATGCCAACATGGCTGTATAAACATATTGTGGCCAATTATCTTGATTTTCAGAAATGTATGATTTAAGATATTCCTTTAGCGTAGAGTGACTACGCTCTAAGGCTCCTTGTGTTTGCGGGTGGTAAGGGGATGACCATAGTTGTTTTATTTTTAGAAATTTGCACGTTTCTTTAAACATTTCTGCTGTAAAGTTCGTGCCTTGGTCGGTAAGTATGGTCTTTGGGATGCCGAATAAGGAGATAAAATGAATTAAGCAGTCGCTGGTCTCTTCAGCGGTCGTACTGCGAATTGGATATGCTACAGAGTACTTAGTTAAGTCATCCTGAAGTGTGAGTATGTATTTAAGTTTGGCTGTGCCGGACTCAGGGAGAGGACCAACTATGTCAAGGGATAACCTTTCAAAAGGAGCAGTGGAGGTAGTTGTTATTTGCATTGGAGCTCGGTTAACTTTTCTAAGGGCTTTGTTAGTTTGACAGGAGGTACAATTTCTTACATAATTTTCGATGTCACTACGCATATTTTTCCAATAATACTGCTCACGGATTTTATTAAACATTCTATTGGAACCAAGATGTCCGGCAATGGGAATGTCATGGTTTTCGCGTAAAATTCTTTGGACTTCAGAAGGACTGGGGTAGTAAATCTTATTACGGTATATGTTAATTTGAATATTAGTATTGTGAAATAAATGTGTTAGTATATTGTAAATTTTTATGTATGTGTGCTTATCAAATGGGTTTTTAAAGTCAGTAATGCTTATTTTATTAACAGATTCTGGTTCACTTATCAGGTGATTTCGGAGAGATTTTAGTGATTCGAAAATGTCGCTGTATGAGCAACTGTCGAAGTGGTGAACTTTAGTGAATAAGAAGTAGTACTTCTTATCATTGAGTGAAAGGGATTTGTATGAAAGTAATGCTCTCTCTGAATTAATAAATGATTCGGAGTCTGACGAATTAGACAAGATTTCTTGAACATAGGGGATAGATTCGTCGAGGTCAAGGGATGTAGGTATTACTAAAATATTGCTTTGGCTTTTGAGTAAATTATCATTATATTCATTAATTATTGTATTATATGTTACAGTAGAAGAAGTCTTTAAAAATTTTGTGTAATTATCGGCCAGATCAGGTAAGTTTTGGATAACAGGATTAATTTCAGGATTTGGATATTGTATAATAGGTGTTTGGTTGCTGGTAGAAGCTTGAGGTTCATTAATTCTTTCAGAGTTTGGAGCAACCGTTTCAGGTATAGGTTGTGCAAGCGGCGCTGGGTTTTGATTGTTAGATAAAGGGTCTTGAGAGAAAACGTTATCAGGTATGTTTTCAGGACTTGGTAAGTTCAAAGGGCTGAAGTCATTAACTTCTGCATTAAAAGGGCTAAAATCTAATGGGCCAAGATCGATCAAGTCAGTATCAGGTAAGTCAACAGGATTTTCAGGGTACACTGGATTAACTGGGTAACGGGAAAGAGCATCAGCCGCTGAATTTAATTTACCCTTTCGGTATATGATTTCATATTCAAATTCTTGAAGTTGAAGACGCCATCGTTGCAATTTGCTACTCGGGTCAGTGTGGTTAAAAAGCCATTTTAAAGGCCGATGATCTGTTATAATAAGAAATTTACGGCCAAACAAATACGGTCTAAAGTTTTTGCAACCCCACACTATAGCTAACAGTTCTTTTTCGGTAGTGCTATAGTTAGTTTCACATTTGTTAAGGGTTCTGGATGAATATGCTACAGGATGGTCTTTCCCAACAGGGCCTTGAGAAAGAATAGCGGATATGGCGTAGTTAGACGCGTCGCAAGTAAGGTTAAAAGGTTTTGTAAAATCTGGATAGACGAGCACTGGCGCAGTGACAAGCTTCTCCTTAAGCATTTCGAAAGCTAGTTGTTGTTCGTTAGTCCAGTCATAAGATACATCCTTTTTCAGAAGAGAAGTGAGTGGTTTGGCTAACTTAGAGAAATCTGAAATAAAGCGTCTATAATAAGATATCAGTCCTAAAAAGGATTTGATGTCTTTGGGGCATTTAGGAGTTGGAAATTCTTTAACAGATTTGATTTTTTCAGGGTCAGGCTTTAAGCCATGTTCGGTGATGACATGCCCGAGATAACCTACTTCTTTTCGCAAGAATTCACACTTATCAGGTTGTAATTTAAGGTTAAATGAACGGAGTTTTTGAAATACTGCAGTAAGGTTTTGGATGTGATTTACAAGATCAAATGAGTACGTGACAATGTCATCTAAATAAACGAAGCATCGCTCTCCTTGGAGACCGGTAAGGACATTATTCATTAGGCGTTGGAATGTTGAAGGAGCATTTTTTAAGCCGAAAGGCATTCGAGTAAATTCGAAATGCCCTTGGGGAACACTAAATGCAGTTTTACATGCGTCTTCTGGCGCCATTTTAATTTGATGAAACCCTGATGCAAGGTCAAGGGTTGAGAAGTATTTGGAATTGCCTAGCTGGTCGAGAATTTCAACAATATTAGGTATAGGATAAGTCTCTCCGATAGTATTGTCATTGAGTTTTCTGTAGTCTATGACTACACGCCATTTCCTTTGCCCCGAAGCATCAATCTTCTTTGGGACAATCCATATTGGTGAAGACCAGGGGGATAAGGAGGGCTGGATGATATTTTGATCAAGCATTTTTTGGATTTGGGAATTCACTTCTTGTTTATGTATTTCAGGAAATCGATAAGACTTGACATTGATTGGCTGATCGGAGGATGTTCGTATTTTATGTTGAATAGCATCAGTTGCGGTGAGTGAATCAGTAGGCAAATGGAATATATCAGAATATTTCGAGCATAATTCATAAAGGGCTTCTCTTTCTTCTGAGTTTAGATGTGATACGCGTAGGAGTTTTAGGACTTCATTAGTTCTATCCAAACAATTTTCATTACTTTCATATAATTGACAAGATTCGTAATCGACAGGATGTAAGGTGAGTTGGAGATTAGAGTTCAAGGAGACAGGCTTATTAGAAGTATTTAAAATTGTAAGATTTACCCGATGGTTATTTTTTACGTTAACTAAGCAATTGGCTATAAATAGAGTTTCGTTTATGTGCTGATCAAGAATTAAGCCTTCTTTTAGTTCAGGGTTATTAACTGAACATTCTACAGTTATTTCTGAACGAGGTGGAATTTGATAAATTGGGTCAATAAAATTGAGTTTCATTTTATTTTTGTCTAGGTTAAGGATTTGTCTGTTATAGTCAATGGAGCACTGGAAGCGAGTAAGTAAATCATTTCCTATTATGCCATCATAGGGTAGATTTACTTGTTCTATTATATGAAACGTGAAAGAGATTGATTCTTTACCAAATATGAGATTCATATCAAAGTTACCGAGGGTAGGCATAGTATTTTCATGGCTATTAATACCTTTTAATTTAATTATGTCGCCCTTGAGTTCTATGTGTGAGTATGATTGAATTGATGAGTTTTGTATAAGGCAAACGGAGGAACCAGTGTCAACGAGTAATTTAAGTGGTTTATTAGATACGGATGTCTGAACAAGGACATGGGGTAAGGATATTTTATTAGGAATACAAGATACTTCGTAAACTTGGTCATTGTTTAATATTGGCTTAACGTTTTCGAGGGAATAGGTTTTGTATTTGAAAACTTTACTTTCGGCTTTATTGGGTTTTGTACAAATTTGGACACTTGTTTGGGGCTGGTTACCCGTGTGATAATTGGATATAGAAGAATGGACGCTTGTTTGGGGCTGGTTACCCTTGTGGTCCTTGGATATAGAGGAATGGACACTTGCTTGGGGCTGGTTACCCTTGTGGTCCTTGGGTATAGAGGAATGGACACTTGCTTGGGGCTGATTACCCTTGTGGTCCTTGGATATAGAATAATGGACACTTGCTTGGGGCTGATTACCCTTGTGGTCCTTGGGTATAGAGGAATGGACACTTGCTTGGGGCTGGTTACCCTTGTGGTCCTTGGATATAGAAAGGGTGTCTTTATTGTTTAAGGATATGGTTAAAGGTAGTTCGGGTCCCACGAGACACCTGCGTGAGCCCACTATTCGTTTAAATGATCCTCATCATTGTAATATTGGGTGTTGTCATCGCTAGAAGACGGTTGTGGCTCTAGTTCATAATAATTGTTGTCGTTAATTGCACAATTAACAGTAGCGGGTTTGGGTTTTGAATATGACGGATTTGGGCGTTGTTGAAATTGGAGTGGTTGAGGAACCTTGAATCGATTATTGTTAAATTCACGCTTTCTACACGTTTCAATAGTATGACCTTGAGTTTTACAGTAACGACAAAATAGACTTTGATTATTACGGTCAAACGGTTTTGGCACCTGGGGCCTAGGATTTACATTGGAAACAGGAGGTCTAAAAGAGTAATTAGGTTTTGGGCCTTGACGCTGTGGCGTTGAGCTGTGAGAATTACGTTTAGCCAGTATATTTAAGATTTTTTCCTCAGATACTGCTAGGTTAATGGCTTCATTAAGGGTAGAAGGGCTTTTACCCCGGACTAAATTAGAAATGTCGGGCTTAAGGCCAAGTACAAACGAGTTAAGGGCCAAATCTTCCATAGCTGCAGTACGGCCAACTAATTCGGACTTCTTCTTATTTGACAGAGTTACTTCTGTTAGTAATTTTGATAGGCATGTTTCTATACGTAAAGCGTATTGATTAACTGGTTCATTATTAATTTGACGGCATTCTTGTAGGTCAGTCAATAAATGAGCATAGTGCTTTCTTTCCCCAAATTGGGTTTGTAGAAAGCTTTTCAACTGGTCCCAGGAATCAAATTCTTTAATGGAGCAGGCTATTTCAGCTTTACCTCCTAATTGTGATAATGTATATTTAAATAGAATAGATTTCTGGGCATCGGAGGCTAAACTAGTTGCGTTGTCGCAATTAGTAATAAATGAGTTTAATTTCTCGCGAGTTCCATCGAATGGCTTTATGAATTTAAATAAGGTCCCAATTTCGACATCTACCTTTTCATGTTTTATTTGCGATTCTTTTATAGACATATTGTATTATTAAAAAAAAAAATACGCGAACAAAATAAAAGATATTACGATTCGGTGTAATAGACGGCCCACTTGTTATTGTTTCTCAACAGTGAAGTGCTGGCTATTATGAATGCGATAAGGCGCTCAGCTTATTCTAATAATTATCTGATGGTGCACAATAATACTTATGAGAGTAACAATATGAAATATTAAAATCTTATAACGCTACTTAATTTATACGTACAGGCAGGATTGTTCACTAAATCACACACTTGGTTTACGAAAAGTAACGCAGGATTTGCACTTTTACACGAAACGAGTTATTTTTAAGGAAAGAAAACTTACAGGAACACGCAGAGTATATACAGGAACATGATCACCTTTCAGGAACACGACGTTGTCGGAGTTCGACGATGTAACTTTCAGGATACTCAGGAGCAATGCAGGATACAGGACGAGAACAACACCGCGGGCTATCGGCACGGTATGTATTCAGCCAGGCTTTCTTCTTGGCTCTATCAGGATATTGGCTAGGTTCTTGTGTTCATCCACTTTTCAAACGAAGGATTTGAGTTCGGATATACACTTTTGACACTCGCGGTAAGGTCACAAGATTTGAGTTCGGATATGCACTTTTGACACTTACGAAAAGGTCACTTTTCGTTAACGAGTCCGGACGGAGACGTACCAGGGATACCTTCACCGTCGGTATCCCACCGCTGCCACCAAATTGTTATAAGGAAAGGGCCGAAGGCCTTTTTAAAAAAAAGAAATTATAATATTAAAACGTTTATTTGGACTCGATTAAAAATGGCAAGTGTCACGCGTGAATGATGGATACGAACTGGCGTATTGTCAAAGTTCAAAATGCTGCTTGCAGTCAGAAATGCTGAGTAGGCATTAGGGTTAGGGATGCTATGCACTATTATGTACATAAGTTATATATAACAGTTCGCTTCAGCCAACACAACCGATCCCTTGCTTAATCGCTCAGATTAAGTGGCATTAAACGCTCCCACGCAATCCTATCACTTGCCAACAAATCTCATTTTCACTGCACTTTAATCCTATACCAAACCCTTTACCATGATACATTCATAATTCATCTATACTATCCATTACGTGCTGAGAACCAAATATAATAAAAATAGGAGATGGCATGCAGCAATGGATGCGTTGTCATTCGATACGATTGTTGTTGGCTACCGTTTCCCCCAAAAGCTCTCGCTCCGTAGTCAATTAAGTGATCAGCCAGGGGTTCTGCACAATTGGTCGCCTTCGCACAATGCGACAGTGGCGCCACCGCTATATTGTGTACAACTCGCAATGAGGTTTTATTAGATGGATTTTGAGGGATGACGCTTTTTAAGGATTACAAACTCGAACATATTTGAAGTATTAATATTGAGGGAGGTAATAATGCACGCGTTGAATGGATGCAAATATGCGGATACACAATAAGTTTGTCTTTGTGTTTGTAACTTTTAATAATGTTTTGTGTTGGGCGCACAAGTCTTGTGTAATCGGATTCGGATTCCGTCGTAAATTAAAACAACTCACACAGAGAAGTGGATTCGTTATTAATATGTACGTTTAGAAGAATTTATTGGTAATGTAGTGGTTGAGTCGTTTCTTCACTGACATAGCTCTATGTATAAATGTGTGCCATTTGTATTTTACTAGAAACAATTACTTATATATATGAGATATATAAGTTGTTGTTTCTAGTAAAATACTCAATTGAAGAAACGTATATATACCCGATTCATTTGGTGTTTGCTGCGTACGTGATTTTACTATGTGTTACCTACTACTAGAAAATGGTATTATGTCTTTTTAAAAGTAAACTATGTTCGAACACTACGTTCAAACTAGATCTAATGTAACAAATTCCATTAAAAGCAAAGATTCGGCAAGTCTTATCGTAAAAATTCAATAAGAGATAACGTATGGGTAAAGACAGTTAAGGTCAAACCATCAGTAACCCAAGCTTTATTAGGTTTTTATAAAACTACTATTTTTTGGTTGCGGAATCGCTTGCGTGTAGATGATGTAGGTTATCCCTCGGAAACAGTACTTTTTTTGGATCAAAAATATGTCCTTTTCTGTACCCTGGACAACGCATATGCGAAATTCCATGATGATCGGTCGAGGAGTTAAGTCGTGACAGTGTAATAAATAAACTCACATGCGTATTTATAATATTAGTTAGGCTGAAATAGGTATATCTTACTTTGTCCAAGTTATAATTATGCCGAAAAGAATTTAACTAGAAACCAAGTCTTCACTTAGATAAGTATTTTGTTATGTTCACGAAGATAATAATAGCTACTTTATGAATATCATACCTATAAGAATACATTTATTTTTAAATAATTTTATTTGGATCCGTTCGGTGGACATTCGTTTTAAAAACCTCTATTAAAAAAAACTCATTGTATAATAACATTTTCACCCTAATGAAACTGACTATCGCTTATCGCATTTAATTTTATAATATAAGGACTTTATGCAAATGAACTTTAACCAAACGAACGAATAACTAAAACTTCAAGCTCAAACCAACTTACAACTCAATCTCCAAGTTATTTACGGCACGCCCATCTTTCTTTAAAAACTAAAAAACTAGCTTAACAATTTATTTTCTTCGTGAAATTTTTTCGCAGTGCGGACAGCCAGCGTTTTAGGCGTTCGTGCGTGAAATCGCATCATGAGCGAGCTAGTCGACCGCGACCAACGGTTGCGCTCCTCTGACCGGGCTATGGATTCCGACCTGATTTGTACGAAACTTTACACGCTTTGACGGATCAAAATTGATATATTTTACCACCGAGATTGTTAATTAATCACATAATAAAATACATACTTATTCATTTTTTTTATTCAACACTGTTATGAATTTATGATAGTCAATGTAACAAATGTCTCGGCGGTTTGCATAGCAATTTTAGAACTAATTACTGGTAAAAACTTTTAGGCAAAGATAAAACTAATCGACTACCTTTTTTTTCAATCTGCAAATATCGATTAAAGAACATACTATATATACACATACTTTACATGTTAAATTAAGTTTTCCTTGTTCTTCCCACACATCCCAGTGCGAGACAGACTCGTATCTATCTGGATTTTCCTGAAAATTTTCAAGGTGGTATTTGACTACCTTTCTGTAAAATAGGCGTGATATTGATTAAGAATAGAGTACCCGTTGGTTTATCCATAACCAAATAGTTTAGGTATACTTCTATGAGTCTGCATTCCACAGACTGGCAAACTTGAATGGATTGGGCTTCTAACTAACCTACATCCGTGGTGCAGTGGAGTCTGCATTAGAACAAGATAAGATGGTAGGACGGACATGTAAGGAGAATACCACTAGGTAAATTGGCAACCAGGTACTGGAACTATCCCTACCCGGAATAAGAGCAAGAAGACCCAAGTCCACTTGGACAGATGTGTTGCACAGTTGAGACATGAAAGCATGCAATGCTTTTAAGGAAGAAATTAGGGACAGGGCGAAATGGAAGAAGAAAATAAAGAAGGCTGGCCACCATGACTCCAACATTATGTGGGATAAAAAGCCAGGCAGAGAGAGATGGCGCAGCGGTAGTAAATGGGACTGCAGTGCATGAATTCACGGGCTCCATTCCGGGTAGACCATATAGTCATTAAGTTTCACTGTAGCAGCATGTTGTTTAGAAATGTGTGCGGTAGACGGCTATATGCCAGGCAATAACATGTAACCTAAATATTTATCTTGCAAAATGTGAGTGCAATGCACCTCTGCTTTCCTCTTCAGAGATTTTAGCGTGAAACATATTAAATTAACATACAACGTAACACCCTAGTGACGCATTTCCCAATAGCGATTTCAAAACCATTTTCGATATACATATCCATATCTATAGAGCAGTAGGTTGGTAGTTTATTTTTCTTAAATGATAAGTCGGTCTTAGGTTATCTGTATGTGTCACGTGGTGCCAACATGCCAACGTTATCATAGCATATGTATGTACTTCCCTATGTCTTATTTATATATGATTTGTGGCATAATTATTGAAATTATAGCAAATCTACTAAATTTTGCCCTCAACTCCGCTCGCATAAATGTAGGTTATGTCAATTTTCTACCCAACAGGAACAGTACTTTTTTCTAGATGAAAGGCACCCGATATCCTTTTTTGTACCTCTAAATTTAATGATGATCGGTCGAGTAGTTAAGGCGTGAAAGCGTAACAAACAAGCAAAAAATAAACTCACATTTGCATTTACAGTATTACTTAGCATAGTGGTCGCCCATCAACGAGTGTGCCTTGGGTTTAAAGCCTGATAATGGCTAATTATTATTATTTAAACTTGAAAATAATATTTAATTAATGCATACATACTTAGCCTCACGCCTTTAACCTCGAAAAGGCAGGCAGAGGTGAATTAGACCTTAATTTCGCTTACCATGGCTTTTGGTCCTATTTTTAGAGAATTTTAGAATTTGTTGATTGATACCCTTAACACTTACACACGCTAAGGAATTTACAAAGAGACCTTATACACAGCAGAAACATTGTTTACCAGCTAAGACCTTTCGCTCAAGATTCACTATAAGTCACTAAGAGTCAGGAGAGCAGACTGAAATACTTCGACACCAGAGTATAAGAACTGAGTCGTCACAAATAAAATATTTGTTCGGGCGAGTGCATATTACTTTATTGAACCACATAAACAAGAACAAATAACATAATTATAAGAAAGTGTACCTGTAGCAAATTATCTTACTGATTTGTGATGTTAACTTACAAAATTAAGAATAAGTCATCTTAATATTGTCTTCTGTTTACGCGAATGTTATTCATTGAAATTAAACTCATTTATACGGATTTTATCGCGTTGTTTATTTAACACTGTATTATTACATAATTTTGAACTGACTCTGTGGCGCAGTGGTAGTGAATGCGACTGCTGTGCATGAGGTCTCGGGTTCGAATCCCGGGTCGGGCCAACATAAAGGTATTGGGTTTTTCTGTTAAGAAATCTCAATACGAGCCCGGAGTTAGGAAGTTGGCGGTGTTAGACACCCCGTGCCTCGGAAAGCACGTAAAACCGTTGGTCCTGCGCCTGATCTCTCTCCGGTCGTGTCGGATTATCCGTCCCATCGGATCATGAGGGTAAGGGAACGGAGAGTGCACTTGTGTTTGCGCACATACTTGTGCACTACAATATCTCCTGCGCAGATGGCCAGTCTCCGTTAAGATTGGCCGCTGTGACCGAAAATCGGTCTGGAGCACATTATTACATAATTTTGAAACTGTTATACTACTACTACTACTATTGAACTTTACTAATTTTTAAGCTAATAAAATTATAAAATAAAATTTTAATTGACTAAGATGGTAGTTGTAATACAGTGTTAAATAAACAACGCGATAAAATCCATATAAATGAGTCTAATTTCAAAGTCATCTTAAATTCACTATAAAGAAAAAAGTGTCGCTCATGGTACATTTTTAAGAACATCCGGGGCACGATACATTGTCAGACGTTCCTAATTTAGCCGACAAACAAAGAAACACGCTCACAAACAGACAAACAAGAGAACAAACGCGTGATTTAACGCTGACACGCTCGCTACTTGTTGCTTTCATTGCTGAATCGATCTTAGTGTAAATTGTAATGGAGCTGATTGATTTATTCAATGCAACGGGGAGAATATTCTGAATTACTAAAGCTAAATAAAGATGTTTGAATTTGAAAGTGTTTTTGCGTTTTCTGTGAAGAAATTCTCATTAGCAGTATTTAATTTTTGACTGCACGGTCGCCTCGTTATTGCCTCTTGCAGATATGTTCATGATAAGTTTCATAAGCCCAATCCTATGTCTGAATCTAGCAACTAATCTAAATGTAGTTTTAGTAGTAAACTCACTAACCTATAAATTTGGACTTTCATAACTGTTACTTGGTAATTTTAATGAATAAATGATTTTCGACTTTGACTTTGAACGTTATGCCTGAAACTAGCAACTAATCTAGATGTAAATTTAGTAAACTGACAACTCATAAATTTTAACGCTAATAAACGTTATTTTATTTGTAAATAAATAAATGGTTTTTGACTTTGAACACTGCGCCGAGTGTTGTAAGTTCGATGACATGCGGCAAAAAATTTTGTGTTCACCAATACATTGCTCCGAGTATCACCAATACGTTTCTTGAGTCCGTTGTTTGAATGTTTGTAAAATCACCGCGATACATAATTTATTCTTAATGCGGGCGTGTCTTCTAAGAAAAATGGGCTCCAAAGCTTACTTCGTGTGACGGTAAGTTATTACTAATACCAGATCTATCAGTCAAGTGTTACTGACCTTAAGGAAAAGGAATCAAAGGATACCCTTTCGGAAATATATAGGTGCAAAGATATGTCTATACTAAAAAATTAAATTTAAAGAGTTTGTTTGTTTGTTTGAACGTGCTTAACTCTGACACTACTAATCGGATTCAAAACAATATTTATAAGAGATAGGAGAGTGGTGAAACGTGCTATGTAGTATAGTAGTGACCATGTTGTCAGTTCCAGCTTTGATTAAGACAATCAAAATAGGCTAAATGCCTATTTTGATTATATATAAATATTGACTAAATAAGCTGGTCATTCTATAGAATTTACGCTCAAAGTCGGTTAACTTCTGGATAAACAAGCTTTCTAATGGTGAAATAATGTTTGAACTCGATTTAGTAGTTATTGAGTTTATTTATAACAAACAGATATACCAATCTATTATATTTATTTTATTTTCACATTATATTTAATTTGTTTACGATCTCTGACGAAGAATATACACAAAATTGCATAAACATATAAACATAAGTTTTGTATAGTGTTCTCCTTCAGTTATATGAGACCGCAGCATGCACTATACCTACAACAAAGCATATAATAATTTAAAATTAATTATTAAAATGAGCTTAACATTGAGAATACAATTAACAACAGAAATAAACAATACAAAACTCAACGGAATACTTAAATCAATTCTTCACTACATATCTTTTATAAAACAAACTCTCCAGTCTGTCTCTCCGCGATAAACTCAAAAACTACTGAACGAATTTTCATGCGGTTTTCACCAATAGACAGATTAATTCATAAGGAAGGTTTAGGTGGTTTTGTACTACCCATGCGAAGCCGCGGCGGGTCGTTAATAGTGTATAAATGGTTTATAATATTAGTATAGATATGTGCGTACCTATATACACATGTGTGTGTGCGTGTATGTGTGTATATGTCAGTTAATATCTCCATATTCACGTAAAACACAGTCTTATTCGCTTTCAAGACGAATCATCGGCTGCGTTCAGTACTTTCGGAATGAGCTGCGCTGAATTGCGAAAGAGGGCGACCGCTGACGACTGATAGATGTGACATTACACGAATGCTGTAGTACTTTTATTGTATAATTTATGTGCCCACAAAGACATAAAGTACTTCCAATCGTGCCGTTTTGTTCATCGGTTAGACTAATACCTAAATCACTTGGAAATAAATCTCCTGATTGCCGTATTGAGATGTGAGGATACAGTCGTTGATTTTGATTTATATGGCTTGTTGGTGTATGATTTAGGTGTGTGTAAATGCCTTGAAGTGTCGAGATGGATTTCTAGCACAGACAAAATAAATATTGTTTCAACAGAATGGCGAGAATGGTACCTCTGTTATTTCAATCACACTGCTATATGAACTGTTGACCACCAAGCGGGTTATGTTTGTTTGCTTCTTTGATGGTAGAAAAAAGCCTTCTTTATGATTGTTATTTACATGCTTTTGGTTAATTGTAAGTACAATACACAGTTATGCAATACATAATTTATTTTAATTTCGTACGTCGGCGTTTGGATCTCAGTGTTTTTGTTTTTTCATTGTAATAATAATACAATAATAATAATATTTATTGCTTAAAAAGTACAACAAATAATATGTAAACAAAATATGAGAAAGCATACATTATGATGGTTGTACAATAACATATTATGGGACACAGCGATTCCTAAACTGAGACTTGGTCGTATTTGAGAAATCGATGACACTCCATTTTGTATCATAATTTACCATCGCACTTCATCTCGCTTCTTTATTGGATAAAAACAACATACAATTTACAATTTCTTTTTCTTTTTTGTAGTAGGTAAGTAAATAAGTAAAAGTCTTCACAATTTATGCTATTTATGCTACAGTATATAACTAAAACAAAACAAAATCAATGTTTATGTATTTATTAAATATGCCATTAGTGTTTCTGTTTCTTCATACGTCAAGGACTGTAACCAGTTTTGCAATTTATATTTCAAATTATGTTTGTTCAATTTCCATAGTGACCATTTTTTGTTAATTGTATTGTATAGGTGGGAACTCAGTGCGTTATATTGTCTCTGTGCAAAAGCAGTTCTGCATCTAACAGTGCAACAGACAGATGCGCCATGATGTCTTTGTCGGATTTTATCGTAGACGAGTAATTGTATATGAAGAAAAAGCAAAGCACGGAGACATAAATAACTGTCTAACAGTTAATTGTGACTACATAAGGTCATTAATTTAAACATTTTTTAAGAAACTTCAGACTTATAAATAACAGAAATTACATGTGCTAAAGTAAGTATATTACTCGTATTATATTTTTTCGAGAGTGATCAGCCTTGGCTACTTTTTACGAAAAGAAAAATAATATTTCTGGTTATTTTGCTTCTGAAAATCATTGATTTATAGCATGTTTGGACTATTGCTTCTTAAACAAAAATTCAAATAGTTTATGTTTTTAGGCTATGAACATATATATTCGTTTATACTTTAATAGGCACACTCTATAGTTTACTAGCCGGACAGGAACATTTAAAGACTACTAAAATTACTTCTTAGTAAAGATTTACTATTAAAAATCTTTAAAATCGTCACGTAGTTAGGTAAGAAGTCACATAAAATACCTTAAAACACGGCAGCTATAATCTAAAACTTAATCCACGACTTTCCAAACTCCATTCAAATTAAAAACGACCCTAAATATAGAGCAAAAAGCTGGAACATGTGACATCTCGGATCGGTACCTGCACCCAATTACTCAGTCGACCCAGATGGGGAGGTGGGGTGTTCAGACACCGTCGTCACGATCGATGATAAACTCAGATGCGGACGCTGAATCTCGTGCACACTCAACTTATGCCGTAAATGATATTTCAGACTTACTTTTGAATTCTGATATCTATTTTGGCTTATTGGTCGTTACGCTCGAATCTGTTAGCAGGAATTGTGCGAAATCACACTTATAAAAATAATATTATTTTTAGTGTCGATTCGCACACCTTCATTTTCAGCTTTGTCCGCATTTAAATATATATATAATTAAATATAGATATGTAATTTGTGCGAAACGATCAATAATCCTTTATATTAAGGTTCACCATTTTTTTAAATGTTGTCTTATGTTTGAGTGAATGTGCTGTGTCAATGCTGCAAAGCAACTGCAATGTCGGGCAAAGCGAAAACTTAAATCTAAATAGTAACAGTAGTAGTTTAATCGTTTCAAAATCTATAGTAATATTGTAAAGCTAAAGAGTTTGTTAATTTATTTGTTTGTTTGGTTGAACGTGCTAATCTTAGGAATTACTGGTTCGAATTGAAAAATTTTAGTGTTGGATAACCCATAGAAGCAGAGCATTAATGGAAAATGTTGTAAAAACGGGGAAAATTATCTTATGTGAAGCAGACGAAGTTGCACGGTTCAGCTAGTTATGTATTAAAAGTATCATAAAAATAAATAAGGCAATAAAATTTGATTGGCTCTTTCAGTAAAAAAATTTTTGGTAGCAGCTCAATATCTCTAATTATCCGGTAGAGGGCAATAAGCTCGTTCCTTACCAAAATTGTAACCAAGTTTTTGTATATCATGGCGTTTCAGCCGTTTAGTCTAGCTGATAGATGCTAACGCGATAGCTAAGTGTCATTTGGGTGATTTTCCAACCGTGTTTGATATTTATTCCCTGCTAATTTTAACTCCTCCTTAACAGTTCTTATGGTTAGGGCTCTATGGATCTCTATGTTGGTGATGAACCAGGGTGGATTTGAAATGGTTCTTAGGATACCATTTTGCAGCCTTTGTAGTATGTTTTTTTTTATGCAACTAAGGTGGCCAACAAGCATACCTGATGGTAAGTGGTCACTGTAGCCTATAGACGCCTGAAATACCAAAGGCATCACTTGCGCGTTGCCGACCTTTTAGGGAAAAAAGGAAGTGGGAAGAAGAAGGAGCGGGAAGGGGGCAAGAGGGTGATTGGGCCTCTGACACTACTATTTCACGTCGATATTCTGTGAGAGGGTAGTACTTCCCCGGTCGAGCCGGCCCATTCATGCTGATATCAGCGAGGCTCTATTATATATAAATTTATATTTATTATTATTTATGTTTATATTGGAGTCGCTAACACTTCCCCATAAACATAGCTAGCTAAATATTAGTGTTATAAATATAAATATATGTATAGCTAGCAGTCCCTAACGGTTTCATACACTTCATTTTATTACTCCTACCCTCCCATGGCTGGTAACGTAACGTTATATAGCCTTCTAGTTCTTGCCTGCATTAATCCCATGGGATCACATTCAGAATAAAAGGTAGACTATATCCCTCCCCAGAATACAATCCACGTCCTTGCATAAAAATGGGTTCTGCTGTTTAGCCGTAAAAGTGTAACAGACAGGCCGACAGACAGCGCAACTTTCGCATTTATAATATTGAAATAATTAATCTAAGTATGGATGTAACTTCCGAATGAAGTAGCTTCCTAATAGTGATAGAATTATTTAAATTGGGTCAGCAGTTTTAGATTTTACTGATTACAAACAAACAAATCATTTCTCCTTATAATATTAATGTAGATACACCCTTTCCCTTCATTACCTATAGTTTAGATAAGATTATAAATATTTTAGTCCCTATAATGTGGGACTTACATAAGTTACCTGTAAGTATATATTATGACATAAATACATAATCTCACGCCTATATACCCAAAAGGGTAAACAGAGATGTATAACAAATACGTATTTCGCCAGATATTTTCGCTCGACGCGGCCATCAAACCCAAGACCTTTGCAGTCACAGTCACATTAACAACTCAACCAAGACAGTCACTATGCCGACCCAGGAATTGAATCTAGCACCATACAAAGACCGCTAACATATACCGCTAAAGGAACAACAGTCAAAACAATAAAATATATGTTTTTCAAAGACTTCGAGCCCGAGACCTCAAGCACAACAGTCATAGTCTCTACCCCTGCGCAACCAACACAGTCACTATGACCGATCCAGTAATCGAACTTGGAACCTTACAATGAACGCAAGCAACCATCGCAGTCACTGTTACCAACCCAGGTATCAAACCGGGCTTCTCACAATAAACACATTCCCACACAGCCGAACGAAGTAGTCAAAACAAAAAACCACCAAGACTTCGGTGATAAAACATACTTCCATCCACCTCAACATCAAAACATCCCAGACATCTAAGAGGACGCACGCACACACGCACACATAACATCTGAACCCACACAGTGGCGTAGGATAGGGCGGGGTCGACCCCTGACCCGCCCTCACACCCCTACGCCACTCTTCACCCCCGCACTTTCACCTCAATCCTAAGGGGTGAGCGCCCAGTTTCTTCACATTTATTTTTAAAAGGTAACCAGCTTGCTATATACATCTTAACTAATAAACGAGATTTTGCCCGCGGCTTCGCTCGCGTAAATATAGGTTAGTTAAACTAAGTAACAGTACTTTTTCTCGATGAACCGTATCCTATGTCCTTTTCTGTTCCCCTGACAACGTGTATACGAAATTTCATGATGATCGGTCGAGTAGTTAAGGCGTGAAAGCGTACCAAACAAATAATCACTCACATTCGCATTTATAATATTAAGTTAGAATTAGGATTAGGATAGTTAGGACACGAATGTGAGTTTGTTTGTAACAGTTTCACGCCTTAACTGCTCGACCGATCATCATGAAATGTCACATACACGTTGTGAGGGGAACAAGAAAGGACATAGGGTAAGGTGAAGCCATTACCATCTCCTAAGTACATTCCAGGCTAGTGCTGACGCTAAGAATAACATAACAGAACCGATACCTTACTCTTTACTGGCTTCGATTCCTGGCTTATGCACATGGGTATCGAACCTGGCACTTTGTGGTCGATCGCGAAATTAAGCACATTTATGACAAATAAGGCTAATCCGAAGAACTAGGAATACACATCTGATGGTAAACAGTTGTGGTATCAGATGAAAGCTTTGAATAGTTCATAATTATGTTGCCAGATCTGTAGAAAGAAATCGCTACACTACCAATGTATGAAGTTACTGCCTCCGTGGCGAAATGGTAGAGAATGCGATGGCTGTGCAAGAGGTCTTGGGTTCGAATCCCGGGTCGGGCCAACAAAAAGATATTGGGTTTTTCTGTTAAGAAATCTCAATAGCAGCCCGGAGTTAGGAAGTTGGTGGTGTTAGACACCCCCGTGCCTCGGAATGCACGTAAAACCGTTGGTCCTGCGCCTGATCTCTCTCCGGTCGTGCCGGATTACCGTCCCATCGGATCATGAGAGTGCACTTGTGTTTGCGCACACACTTGTGCTCTATAATATCTCCTGCGCAGATGACCAGTAATTTTTTTTTATACCACTTATGTGGCAAACAAGCATACGGCCCACCTGATGGTAAGTGGTCACCGTAGTCTATGGACGCCTGCAACACCAGAGGCATCACTTGCGCGTTGCCGACCCTTTAGGAAAGGAAGTGGGAAGGAGAAGGAGCGGGAAGGGGGAAAGAGGATGATTGGGCCTCCGGCACTCTCACTCACCGAACGAAACACAACAGAAGGAATACTGCTATTTCACCTCGATATTCTGTGAGAGAGTAGTCCTTCCCCGGTCGAGCCGGCCCATTCATGCTCAAATCAGCGTGGCTCTACTACTCCGTTAAGACTACCCGCCCGCCGTGACCGAAATTCGGTCGGCGGACATTATTATTATGAATATTTATTTATTATCTTGGACATCCAGTAGTTACTACATTAATTCTTATTCCCACAATAAAAATACTAATACTAACACTTAATGTATAATTTTTGAAGGTGTTGTGTAGCATTAAAGTATTAGGATAGTAGCTCTTCTTTAATTAATGCTATACATTATTTAAACCAAAGTGACCCCGCGCAACTTCGTCTGCATCACATAAGAGAATTTACCCCGTTTATGCAATATTTTTAATTGATGCGCCGCTCCTATTGGTCGTAGCGTGATGTTATATAGCCTATAGCCTTCTTTGATAAATAGGCTATGCAACACTATAATAATTTTTCCAATTCGAACCAGTAGTTCCTGAGATTAGCGTGTTAAACCAAACAAATAAACAAACTCTTCAGCTTTATAATATTAGTATAGATGTGTTAAGACATTGATTATTTTCTTTTTCTTATTTTCCAAACAGGACATTGTTTTCTTAAGGAAGTCGAGAAGCACTCGAGGAGCACTCACGTATTAATTTGGTCGGACGCGATCTTACCGAGCGACGAATGACCTGATTTGGTAATCGAAACCTCACTATCGATCCCGTGAATTGTACAAGTTTACGACACTATAACTACAAGCCAATTTCTCTATATTCGTCTGTGTATCAGAATCGGATACGAATAGGTCTTTTACACTTAATTTTCGTGAACTATATTTAGGCTCACATAAAGTATCTAGCACATATCTAGACTCTATGCTTCTACTAAAATTTTCCTTAAAATAGAATAATAATAACATTACACACACAACAACATCTAGCCCAAACTAAGTAGAGCTTTTACTATGGCTACTAGACAACGGATAAACATAATACACATATATTTCTTTTTATAAGTACATACCTACATATTATACATAGAAACACTCAGACCAAGACAAACATCCATGTTCCTGCACACAAATTTTGACTTATGCGGGAATCGAAGCCGCGACCTCAGGCGTGGCAGTCAGAATAAAATAAGTCTGCATTTTTACGGAGGTCGAACCCGAGATCTCGTGTCCGGTAGCAAGTACAATATTATATTACTAAACGAACCGGGCGGTTCATTTTTGATTTGGTTTTCTACTGCAGAATTCCTAATAAGAATGTTGGAGGCAACCCTATGTTATGTCTGGGGCACTCTGGGCAAAGTTCCAGTGGTCCAAACAGCTGGATTTAAGACAGATATTTATCAAGTATCTAGTACTTGATAAATATGCTGGAATTGACTCGCAATCTGAACGGTTCCATTGTGAATAGAAAATATATTGAAGTACCTATTTAAAGATTGTGTTTTAAAACCCTTATTTGTAAATAAATATCTTAATAAGTACATATTGATTTATTCTATTTAATTACTTGCATGGCTAAGTTGAAGTGGTCACATACCCACGATCAGCCCGTCGATTGTTGTGAGTTCTATTAGCACACGGAACAAAAATGTATGAGATGTTATACCTAGATTTGCGTTGCGTTCTTGGTTTCCGTTGTTTGAATAGTTGTAAAGTCAAATGCGATAGTAATTGTCCTTGCGACAATCAATAACGCAAAGGGTGTGTTTATTAAAAACAAACCCATTACATAGGTATAAAAAGCTAGGTAGGTACGTAGAGAGACAAAGAAACTTCCTTTAAGAAAAGAACACAGCTCACTTGAATATGACGTAGGTAGGCATATGTTCAATCATTAGTTAAAACTTAGTTTCTTTATAAATAGAAAAACAAGATTGATATACTTAATGAGTAGCATATGAAAATAACAAAATAGTTACCGTATATGGCTCCATTTATGTGATTCTTAGATAGTGTAGCTTTATATAATTACCGAAATAAATTTTAAAATCGGTTCAGGTGTTTAAGGTATTCGTCTTTATGGGTTCACACACACACACACAAAATCCAAATGCACTAAGTATAGGTTTTACACAGGACAGGTATACCTAATATAAAAGGAATGTGCAGAAAATTGGTACCTATACAAATGTATCACACAATGTTTTGTCACGTGCGCCAATCAAAGCCATTAGGTACCTATACAATGGTGGGGTGATGTCATACAACCACTGAGCTATCAATGCATTATTAATTCTTATAAGATAATGTGAAATCTATTTAGAAAGAGATCAAATCTAATATTGTTTATTTAAACAATAATAATTAGGTAAGTAGACAATGGAAAAGGTAAGTACTGATTAAATGGAAGATTATTATATAACGACTTAAATAGAAATCGTTTCAAAGATAACTATTAATATGATATACATATACACGTTTCTTAGAAACGTAGGTACCTATACATAATAATAAAATCATAAACATACTATTAATGTAGGTATTTGTCTGTATGTGTGTGTAAACGATAATCCACAATTGATTGAATAATTTGTACCTACCTATGTGTATCTCTAACATGTGCTGAGATAAGTTTAGGCAAAATATTGTGTTTTTAGAACTGTTATAGATACGTAGATGATACATGCTTGCTTTGCTATACAAGTACAGCTAGTACTTATTAAATAAGTTACTTCGACTTCACTGCAAATAAAAGTAATTTTATACGTAAGTTCTAAGACATAGGTATCAAAAATCAAAACGGCGCATCACAGCAAAAGAAGCATTACTAAAAATTAATAAAAATCCGTCGAATCATAGGTGGCGCGTCGCGATGCGTCAAACTGTGCCGACGTCACGTTGACAAGTGCGCGGGAGTGGCGCCCCGCTCCCCCCCGCGCGCGGCCACGCCCCCTGCGCACGCGCCGCCCACCACACCATCTAGATCGATCTAGATCTAACACAACGGCCCACTGTAAATTTCTATATGAATGAATTTAACTTATAGCACATGACACGAGCTAATAAAAATTATCGATGTTTTTTTTTAATGTCATTGCCCGGTGGCACGGTCAAATATATTTGTTATTCAAATTTGTTACAATAAGATTGATGAGTACACAGTTTCTGTGTAATATTGACAATAGTCGTGTGATATAACAATAATATAAATACGGTACGGTGTGTTTGTCAGTTATAAAGGACGCGGTACCTACTTGATCACCTGTATGTGGATAGTTAAGTACGCGTGCCTATCAGCCCGCAGAAATACGGTGGCAACGGGAAAGTTGATACAAAGTAGGATTTTCTTGTACCGTCCGAATAACAAGCGCTGAACAAATCAACTACATTTTATTCTATATAAATATTTTTTTATCACTTATCCTATTTTTTTCATAAAATATCATATTAAATAGGTATAGTAATCATATGTCAAATCATATTCCTAAAAAAGTTAAATATGTTCGTATTAAAATAACAATAGGTACCTATGTAATTTATATAAATACTAAAGGACTAAAGATTTTATTGAAAAACAGATATCAGTGAAAAAAATCTTGTTTATAAAATACCTGTTACAATATTTAAGTAAACAAGTCCGTTACATTCACACAAACGGCGTTAGAAAGAGACAAGGCGCTATCGCACAGAAATATTATTATTAAATAAAACGGCAACACAAATAAATGCGAAGCGGAACAATAAATCCCCGTTGAGTAACAAAGCCGCCTAACGAATTTTCTTACCGTCGGTACTTGGCCACTGAAAGATTTCCACCCCGCGGGAGGGAGGGGGGGCCGGTGTCGAGGTGGCGGGGCCTTCGCTCCCTGCCCCTGCAGGCCACCGGGCCAATGGCGGAGCGGCGCGCCCTGGCCCGACCCGGCTCAGTCGCGGCTGAACCGCGACCCTTGACACACAAGCGCGTCGCGCGTTCTCTTGCCCTGTGACGGCAACCGGCATCATCACGCACGGAGCGCTAGTTTACGGCGGGGTCGGAGGCCCGGGGCTTTGCCCTCCGAGAGCCCCTGACCTCCCGCCTCTCGAGCTCGGCTTTCGCGGTAGCTGGCGGGAAGACGAACTCCTGCCGTCTACGCCTGCGAGCCAGGCCGCGTCGACGCAGAGTGGCTCTTCCGCGACGGATAAGGGCCAGAATGTGGAGTGCGTGGTCTGCGGAGATAAGTCGTCGGGGAAACACTACGGCCAGTTCACTTGTGAGGGTACGTAATCTTGTGCAGTGAAAGTGATAGTGCGATATTACGACGGCGACCTGCCCCGTGTTCAGTGTTGACCGATCTGGTGACCGAGGTAACTTTGCCCGTAGGTTCGAAGTGCGTGTTCGTTAATCAAAAATTCACTCCGAGATAACAGCTCTAACTAGGTCACTGATAAAATTATATTCGCGGGGAATATCTGATTTAAGAGTTAAACCAAATCTAAATGCAGTGCAAAAACTTAAACTTTAGTAAAGAAATACATTTTTAATAAATTGCCGTCGATATACTAAATTGGCATTTATAGACAAAGGCTTCCTTTGTACGAGTGATACTAAGCTATTAGCTAAATGATCGATGGCTATACGAAACGGCAATTATCGTATCAAACAGAATATTTCAACGATTCTGGGTATTTTCATCGCGCCGATAAATGGTACGCTAGGCAATATACCCAATTTGTACGTTTTCGAATTATAATTAACTAAGTCATGAAGCTACGGCAATAAACAATTATTTTCTAATATATAATTGCTTGGTTATATTTTAAAACGGTTTTTATTGCCGCAAAAAATCACGATATCTATTTGTAATTGACGAAAATTGCTAAAATTAAACAAATAAAATCAAAAAGGGCAATTTCTCGTCCCCTTCGACCTTAAAAATCTCAATTACCAACTCAGAGTGGCGTCTTCTAATCAGAATGCAATAAGACAAAGTTTTCACAAACTGTCTGCCTTTAAAGATAAGGGGTTCCTCACTTTTATGCAAATTAGTCAAAACTGCTGTATTTGACTTGTGCTGTTTTGTTTCTGTGGTGAAAAGATGCGGTTTGCGGTTATTTTATGCAAAGATTACTTAAATGCATTAAATTTTATTGTCAATGCCTTTTTTAATAGATGCTACTGTACTAGATATATAGATGGATTCTTATTTATATATCATTAATATAATTTCATTGTTAAAATCTGTATCAAAAACTTTATTAAAATCTAAAATCTCCATTGAAATTAATTCCATTGATATTTAAAAATAAATTCGTAAAATAAAACAAGTATTCAATTTACGCGCTAAAACAAACTACTAAATTAACTGTCACTTTTAAAAAGTAAAAACAGACTAAACAGTACAGACAATACAATAAAAAAGAAAACATAATATCATGACATGAAGTGAAACAGCCAACCCGTCGACTGCCGAGTGCAATTATGGGTAGCATGTCACCAAATAATTACGTACAAGTGTAGATGACCGCGAGCGATGGGTCTTGGGAACGGCGACGTACAGATATATTGTGTTTGTACAAATGAACCGTCTCGATATCTCAATGATCTGTTTCTCTTTGTCTTATTATTAAGATAGATTATGATAAGAGCAGGTGAAAATATAATGTGGATTGTTGACGTAAAATATTTGTGATGTGAGAAAGTAGTTGTAATTTTGTTTCTTTGTAATGAATTGCAGTTATAGTAACTAAGAGTTTTATAGTTTGGATTGTACAGAAATATTATCATGCCTTTGAGTTTTTAGAGCAGTTGATATACCTATTTAATGTAGTACACTAAATCTTTCAATAGATGGCAAAAGAAAATAAATAGATATTTTGATTATATTAATTCGTTTACAAATAAAATATATTATTTCAAATCTAAATAGATAATACTGAAAATTTTAAATATCTAAAGAAATTTATTATTTAGTTAACGAGAGAATAAACGGCAATTTTATTAAATTAATAATACAAATACTTAAAAGCGTGTTTCAAAACTCAAATGCTTTTTCTTTCTATAACAAAAAGCTGGACGCGTTTAGAAAAAGTGAACCCGATAGTAAGCTAACCCGTTGATGACATAATAGTTGGCATCAAGTGCACCAGTCATTAAGTGTTCTCAACCTTGACCCATGGGTTAGGCGCCAACCTGCATGAACTCTGATATCAGCTTGTAAATAAACGTTTTCAAAAGGGAACCACATTCTAAATTTAAAACTTTCTTTGTTAGCTTTTATGTTTTTTTTCTATTGTTGCCGCTTTCTTCTTTTTTGAGTGTGTTTTGTTGGAATTTGATATTTTAAACATTAATGCTGCCGTTTTTTAGTTAAATTTAAAAGTGATTCTATATAGTAGGTATTAGACTATATTTAATAACTGAGATTACGTGCTTCAGCAGATGCAAAAGATTATCCGCATTTAAAATAAGTATATCAAAATTCGTGAGTTTTATATTAAATTACAGCCCGCTCTTTAAAGCAAAAGCTTAGGTAGAAATACATATTTTACCCGTTAAAGTTTTACTTCTAAAAGCTCACATTAAGAAGCACGCCCAATTTTACTATAATTTTAGAGGACGTTAATATTATAACATCTTCATTTTAAAGTAAGAACATTTTAAGTTTTTATTTTTATGGCTCACTATAGAGCGTATTGTTTTGTTTTATACATCACTTAATTTTTGATAATTTAATGACAATAATTAACGTTATAATTTTCGTTCTGAAACTTACACAACATGGTAGGTAGGTAATAAATTCATATTATTTATACTAGACGGTCATGTATGTATTGTGCCTATTGTCTTTCAAAGGTGTCAGAATTAAAATTGTTAATTCACACAATAGTGACCGGTGGTTGGTATTTATGCTTTTGTTGGTTGCGCAACTACTTGATACCGACTGCACACAGGTTGTCAGTCACCTTTCAAACGATATTTTGTAATGTATAAAGGGATTTAAACATAGTTGAATATAAAGAATAAGAGAAGCATTGTTACTAAAAGTTAGAATTATGTAAAAGAAATTTATCTTCTCGATAGAATTTAATTTGTTCGCTGGGTTTCGGTTGATTTCTTATATAATGTGTATTTCAGTTTACCTCTCGTTTTATATTTACATATAAGGTAAATGTGGTGGCAATAAAAAAAAATGAATCTGTAATTCATTAACTATGTCATAGACACATAATAGGAGGCAGGCTTATTGCCGCCTACGGCACAGTTTTCCAGTTTCCTTGCAGAATTGAAATGTTCGGACATATGACAAATAAGTATTTATGCATATAGATACGTTTCGAATATCTGACCGAATCATAGTGTCAGTTATGGCCAGTTACATTTGAGCAAAATTATAAGATGGCGACCAGCTAGACAATGGCTAATAGTTATAATTGTTGTCTGTGTTACATTAGGAAATATTATTTTTTAGATAGACGTGTTTAAAAAGTGCGCGTATGTAAGTAATTTCAACCTTAGGCTTAGGACACCTTAGCAGCCTTTACCTTTGTAGCGGCTATATTCACACTAAAATAACAACAACGCCAAAATACTTAAATTAGATTGAGTCACATGCAAGTTTATTCTTCTTATTTGGTCAAATTTAAGACGATTTATTACTTGTTAGACAATAATCTAAAAAGAAAATATTAAAGCGCAGGCTTAGTACCCTTATTCTTTCTTCTACAGTCTTTCTAACATATTATAAATTTATATTTGATGTTTTGACAGATATCTTGTGCATTGTACCTACATAATTATTCTGTGATCAAAACAACTACCGAACGGACATGAATAGAACGCACTCGTCTGAAAAATAAAACGCTCGAGTCAATGTCCCCAACATTCCATTTTTAAACATAATTCTTAGAACATGGCACCTTATTCGCATAAATTAAAGAAAAAATATTAAGGCGGTATCCGGTAGATTTTTACATATTAATTGGTGGCAATACTATTTTCGTTCTGCATTTTATCAATATAGGCAGTGTTGGCGCCAGTGAGGTCCTGACCTCAGTATCAAATGGACTCCGATAATATAACTTTAACTAGAAAATGTTACCGTGTCTGTCACGACGTCGGCTTATGATTACGTAAGTGTAATTAAAAATATAGTATATCATGTTTGTGTAGTGGATAGAGTTGTGACACTCACTTCCGTTCATATCGATTACAATCGTTATCATTCGATTCAAATGTGTTAAAATGTCAAATTAAACATTACAATTAGAAATGTTAGGGTTCTATCACCTGTATGTTTCACTCAACATAAAGATGATGAAGTGGCGGCAGGCCATTTGATAATTGTACTTGTGATAAAGAAGTCGTGGCTTCGAACTCCACCCATTGCTGTACCGACCTAAACCTACGTATCTCTAAAGACTTCCTTTATTCCTTTACTTGTTATATAATAAAGATGTCACGCATTTTCGAACTTGCTTAAAAGAAGTTACTGTTGCTGTAAGCTAGAGGCAAGGATTATAATCCTCTGCTAAAGCAGACACCAAACATTAAAGTCCTAGCAAAGCTTTGCTAAAACACACATAGTGTTCTAGCAAATCTTACAGTGACAATTAGGGAATGAAAACGTATTAGAAAATTCGGCCGCTTTCATTATATTTCATAACCTAACTGTCTCCGTGGCGCCGCGGTAGTGAATGCGACTGCTGTGCATGAGGTCTCGGGTTCGAATCCCGGGTCGGACCAACAAACATTTATTGGGTTTTTCAGTTAAGAAATCTCAATCTCGGCCCGGAGTTAGGAAGTTGGCGGTGTTAGACACCTCTGTGCCTTGGAAAGCACGTAAAGCCGTTGGTCCTGCGCCTGATCTTTCTCCGGTCGTGCCGGATTACCGTCCTATCGGATCATGAGAGTTAGGGAACAGAGGGTGCACTTGTGTTTGCCCACACACTTGTGCACTATATATCTCCTGCGTAGTTGGCTAGTCTCCGTTAAGACTGGCCGCTATAGCCGAAATTCGGTCTGGAGGAGAATATATTTAAAACCTATATATTTTTTTAAAGCCAGCCCTCGTTCTCATTATAAAGCCGCGTGTCGCGTAGGTCTTAAAGCACAATAAATTTTCAATGAAATCTATCTGGCATTCTAACAATAGACAGGGTAATAAAAATGTACCTAACATTTTACGGATACAAAGTACATCCAGACTCAGAAAAATCACCAGTGGATCATATAAATAAATTATCTCGTCTGGCATTTGAACCCATAACACTCGAATCGACTACAAGCCCGCTAGGCCATTCGTGAATCTAAGCTTATAGATATTAATCTATTGAGTGGCTGCGGCACACCGGCGCCCGAACACAAAAGGTTTTTAATATTTAGCCTTCCAACAATTGCCAGGGTAATTTAGAATAGTCAAAAATCTACCTATAATAATTTCATTCTACCTACATTTCATTCTTCCTTTTTTTTAGATTAGGGTTTCTTTTATTTCCATTCGTAGAAAGGCATACGCGCCAGCTTTTTCTGTTTTCTTTCGCAACGACAATAATACAGTCAAGAAATATTAAGACTATTATAATAATGTAATAATTTACTTTGGTCCCGTTCGGTCGCCGGGTCGGGTAGTGTCATTGGGTTTTTTGTTAGGGGACCCTCAGTAAAGCGCCACTGGGTCTGGTACTTTAGTGGCAGACGTTTAAAGGCATGCCGTCTTACGAAGGACATTACATCACCTTTGAAAATATAGCGGTGAGATGATAATTTATTATGTTATTAATTAATTATACAGAACCCTTTTAGAAAATATAATAAGCTTAGATTAGGGCACGAGCCTCTTTTCGGTGTAAGAAGGAAAAGTTTAACATAATATTCTTGCGTCGGGGGCGCATTGATAGCGACAGCTGTGCATGAGTTTTGATACCCTGGTTATGATAGAGTTATTGGATTTTACTGTCAAAAATTTCTTAATAGCAGTACGGAGTCTAGAGCTGTACTTGATAGAATGTAATAAGCTCGCGTCCTTCTACATAGGACCTATAGCTGATATTATATACCTTTGCCCTGGTCTTTAAGAATATAGGCGCGTGACTATCTATTAATAAAATTTTATTAAAACTTGGGACTGATGTGGCTACCTTTAAATATTTCGGTTAATAGTAGGATGTCTAGTTTGCTTCCCGTGATTAGTAAATTCTTAATAGCAGCTCGGCGTCTGGTAAACAACAATAGGATACTAAAGCGGCGCGGCAGTACCCCAATGGGTAAGAAGTAGGACTTGGTAGATCGCGGGTTCGAATCTCATCTATTACACTACTGACGTGAATCCACTTCTAACACAAGCATTCTAGTTAAGCTGGATGGGTTAACAAGAATACTAGTAATTTGAAACATAAATTGCTATTGATAAATAGCATCTCTTTGTTTTATTTTTAGGAGGTTTCTGAAAAAAGAAACAAAGGTATACGTGGCATTGAAACAGCATGCGACATATAGGTGGAACTCTACCAACCCCTTTGGGGATAAATGAGTTTAATACTACGTTATGACATCTACTTGCAAATCTGAATGCCCTATTTCAGTAAAGTGATCTAACGATTACCGTAGACGGTTAATGCTACACGCCAAAAAGGGAAAAGGACAAGATACTTATTTTACACATTTGGATCCAAGACTTTTAAGTTTAAGACTTGTACTCTTTTTAATATAATAGCGTAATACAATAAAAAAAATGTTTTATTTAATTAAAACAGGTAAAAAAGAATTACGCTGGAAAATTTTAAAAACTTTCGTTATAGTTTCCCACGTTATCTTTAAAAACAAAGGCATTTTTAGCACAAATACATTCAAATGTCTATTCCAAACGTCATTTTGTATGATTGACAGAAAGTTAAGTGTTGCCATTATAAAAAAGGCAAACAATTTTGACAGCTAACTTTGAAAATCACTTTTGACAGTTCAGTTTAATTCCCGTCTTTATTGAAAGTAACGTAATCCAAGGTGAGTTATGAACGCGAGCCGCTGCTCCATAATCAGGTGTGTTTTACCTCTAAATACGTAAAAGTGCCATTAAACGTCCGATTTAATAAACAACAAATCTTGTACAATATTTTAGCTCCGTATCACGTGATAAGTCCCTAAGAGTGTATCGATAAACCGCATTAGTGTTGCGCTCATAAAGTGTTATTTTGATGTCGACGAATCCACTTTATTAGAGGTTGGACCCCCCGTTGTCGGAGTTGGGACCTTGTCGGAGTAAACCGTGCGGTGCTTGGGGTCAGCGTGTACTAAAACCGTTTATAGGTGTTATAACGACAAAGTCCCTGGCCGAAGCGCTTCTTTTGACTTAAATGCTCGCGTCCGTGAGCGACAATAGTGATCGCAGTTGACACCTGTATTTAGGGATGTGACGCGCCATTGAAATTGTATATCGATTATTTATTTGGATTTCTATTATTATAGTAATTATAATACCTGATTTAAAGAATAAAATTACTTTGAAATTCAACATTTTTAAATTGTGGTTACTGGCGTAAGTGTCCTTTAGTATAATCATTTGGATATTTCTATAGCTATACTACTGAAAAGCCTGTGGTTAAACGTTTATAATAAATGACCGAAAGGGTAGATAGAGACTTATAGCTTCATTGAAACATTTTCTTTATTTTATAAAGTATCAGGCCGGTGCATACTGTATAATTATACACATATGGAGTTACAGTTAGCTTGTCTCAACTATTTTAATTAGAAACTAAATTACCTTTGTAATTCTAAGCTTTTGGTCGAACTGCAGTGATAGTACATTGGATGACTCACAAAAGATGAATTTATGAATACGTGCCTTCTATTTCAAGACATAAGGCCCTGGTCTTTAATATTAGAACAATATTATTCTAAGCATTCATCATTCTAAGAAATAGTATTTAATAGTTTGAACAAAACAGACACTCGCCTGAGAATCTACAGAGATAACAGCCGCCATACATCTTATACCGAACAACACCGCTTTTGTAGTGACGTAAAACATCCTATAAATTATTATTTAAATTTCATTATACAGAATAAATACTGGCAATGAATTAGCCGGGCGTCGCGTTATCGACATGCGGTGGCATCACTATCGACCACTATAACCGGTCAGTTTATGGTATGTTTTGTCCGACGATACTGTGGCAGTTAACCCTATCTTTACGAGCGACTCTAAACATAAGTGTCTTTCCGAACTTATTTATTTTTATCTCATTCCACTTTTTAAATTGAATCCAAGATCGGCGCGTGTGTGGCTCTCCTCTCTCCACTAAAACTGTCAATAAAACGCTCGAACGCCTTGAATCATGTCGCCTTTTAATGAAAATTTGACTCTTTTTTAATATTTTATTTATGTGAATTAAACAAGTACTAGCTACGCCTTAATAAGGTAAACATTCGACCGTATGACATTAACGACCATTTTGAAAATTTAAGACCCGCCATCTTGTTAAAGAGTACGCGTGTTTGTCACGTCGTAAATCCAAAATTTATACTTTTTCTCTCGATAAGCATGGCTTGTTTCATTGAGTATTCATTGTGAATTAATTTTATTGTTGATTTAAAGAGAAAACTTTTACGCATAATGCTGATTGATTAAGAAAATTATGTATCCGAGTTTTTCTGTAAATTGATGTCGTCGTCCGTCCGTCGCTACATTTATATGTAAATCGTCAGGCCTTTGCGCTGCATTTTAAACGTTTATTGTTAAACTATATTAATATTCATTATTTGCTTCATTAAGCCCGAGGGCAACTAAATAAATTAAAACAAAGTCACCGTCACAGTGAAGGAAACCGTCAGCCATAAAACTGTAGTTTAAAAAAATATTATTATTCGTTTCCGATTTTATGTAAATTTTGATAATATCGGGTAACAAATTTAAATACAAATTTTCGACGATTTTACATCGATTTAACCGTGCGCAGGTATTGACGCAGTCTGTAAACAAACATCGCCATTCTTATTTTACTTACAAATATATGAAAATATATTTAAATTTGCTTCATTCGATTAAACTACGTACTACGCCAAGGATAACCTCGCAACATCATATTGTTATGTATTACATATTATATTCAGTTTTTATTCTCCTAAACAGTACCTACGAAATAGTTAAATTACATTATATGAGTAGGTACTAATATAGTTAGCAGTATAAACTAAAAGACGGTGATTTATCAGATCATTTTTGCAAAGCTTCTAGCATCTTGCGATCAGGTTGCGCCTAGGTTTGCCAAAAGCTGGATATAATACTCTTACTACATTGGGACTGTACTCAGTAGACGGCTAAAGGTCACCTATTACTTGGAACTTAAACACAGAGAAAAACTTAGACAAAATGCTTGTATTAAAATTATTATACAGTATTAAATAAACAACGCGATAAAATCCGTATATAGTAGTTTAATTTCAATGAATAACATTCGCGTAAATAGAAGACAATATTATGTAAAATGTTTGTACTTACCTTAAATATTTTTAAAATATAGTAAGAGCATCATGTACTAAAAAGAGAATTTATAAATAGTGTAATGAAAGTGAATGTAGCAAAAGAGATATGCCAGGATCGTAGCAAACGGAAATTCGTAATCCCTGCCTAACCTACAAATAAACAGGCGTAATATGTAAATTTTTATTAGGTACACCAATATTAAAGATTTTGTTCCTTTTGTTAAAACAAGGTGATAACTATGACATATTAAAATTAATAACAAACAAAACAATATGCTGTAAAATATATCTAGATATATTATCTACACATCTGCGTCCATATTCTCGGGAACAGGACCTAGATCATTAAGCCGATCGGCCGAGTCATTAAAGCGAGTAATTTTTCATTAGAGTCCTTCTTTTGTAGCGAGTGTCTTAATGAAATGATTAAGGGAAGTCCAGTATCGATATGTACGTCGATACGTATTATACACGCCTCACTACGATATTTAAAAATAGAATTGTGAAATTAAGAACAGTTTTAATTTGAAGAATTGTTTTCTATATTCCTTAAAATTTAGTAGAGGAAAGCTCCAAATTTGGAAGTTCGGCGTTATTTAATATAAAAAAAATACAGATTTAGTATATTATAGACGCAACTGCCTCGCCATGCATTTAGTATATTATACCCAGTCGTAATTTTTTTGAGCGTGTTCTATCTAATCGTGATGTCTGCAGTTCGATTGCCAGGGCGAGTAGAGTGTTATAAGCCTAACGTAAGAAAATTGACAAAGAGAATCTAAAAACAAAGATATCGTAAATAAACTATGTAACACATACTTTTCCTAGCCTAGTATTAATAAATAGCCCTGATTATGTAATTATAATCCCAGCAGCATTACTTTAAGATATCAAATCTGTTTACTAAAACACCTAACACTATATAATTATAATATAACTTCGGATTATAATTAATATAAAATTCTCATTAAAGTTGTACTGAGCTAAGGCCAGAAAAGCTATAGAGACGAGCGTGGTCTTATACCCGAGGTCTATAACGACTTTGGACCTAACTGGGTGATTGATGTCTGTCATTAATGATGAACTATAATTGATTCACTTCTAATTCAATTTTAAGGATCACTGTTGTTTTAATTATTTTTTTGGCTGTCATTATTTTTGGTCGGGCAGTAGGTCTTGTGCTGTACCTACTAGGTAATTGATCCAGTCTATAAGTTTGAATCCCTGACATCCGAACACTTACGCAAAGAATCTGATAACCTTCACTTCAACACGGCCAAGAAGGTTTTGAATATCGCGAATAATAAAAAATGCATTCAAAAAATTGAAGCTTTTGAAATTTGTCTATTGTTTTACTCTTTAAGTATTGGCGCCAAAATCCATGACCAATAATCTTATCTTACTCTACATTTGAGAGGTCTAGAAAAACCCGTGTCGCAATAGTCTAGAGGTTAATATTTACAAAATCACAGCGTAATGCTCTAAACAAAATATTCGTATGTACTACTACTAAATTATAGCTGCTACAATCAACATAATATAATAACATGCCTGTTTAATTTCATAGCCTTTTACAATAACTTAAACAAATCAATTAAATGGATTTACTGGTTTTTCAACTTTAGTTTCACCGAGCTGTTTCTAAAGAAGTAGGAACATAATACATTAATTTTTACTATCTATCTATTTGGCTCAAATCACATAAATCTGTTAAAAACGGAAACTCTTGTCGTGAACAGTAACCACACCGCAGTGGTCACTAAATGAAGATTTAATGGTGTTTAGCTATCTTTATTTATTACACCATAGACAACAACAGGTGCTGTAAATACCTATTACATCAAATTAAGCGCCTTTTTCTTTTTATTAGTTTATGGTTGTAAGTATGGATAATATAATAAAATATTTGGGTTACGTAGAACGTATTCAAAAAACAAGAATAAATATTATTTGTGGTAAAATATTATAAACAGTTGTTAATTTACATAATATAAAACTATATAAAATAAAATATGACGGTGGCAGGGATAGCATGGTGTTTAAATGACCACAAATTCGCTAAAGGTTGTTATTAGATTTGATTCCTGAGTCAGATAATCAGTCAGTCTTAGTCGCCGACATTAACAGTATTAAAAACATATTTTTTAATTTATCATGGTACCGAAAAAAATACGAGCTCTAATTAAAAAAACATATAACACTATACTAATTTATGACAACACTATTAAATATTTTTAAACTAGTATATCATAATTTACAAACACTTTTTGTTAGACGTACACAAAATATGTCAAAGCAGGTTTATGTCTTATATGATTTATTCAAGTATACTGACATCATTAAAATCGCAATCTTTGCCAACAAATGTTGCCTGTTACAAAATTGTCGGTAATCCATTACGACGACACGTTTTCAATAAACGCATTGGATTATATGACCATATATTTATCATTAATTACACTGTTTGATGGCGTTTTTATGGTAGCCAACAAAATGGCTACTTTGTAAGCTTGTAAATCTAAAAATGTCAGCTAAATACCTATGAATATACTAATAAAACAGTTTTATATTATAATAAATAAAATAATCTAAAGTGTTATAAGGTTATATCGACGTGAAATAGCAGTATTCCTACTGTTGTGTTTCGTTCGGTGAGTGAGAGTGCCGGAGGCCTAATCACTCTCTTTCCTCCTTCCCGCTCCTTCTCCTTCCCACTTCCTTTTTCTCTTATTCCTTTTCTAAAGGATCGGCAACGCGGAAGTAATGCCTCTGGTGATGCAGGCGTCCATAGGCTACGGTGACCACTTACCATCAAGTGAGCCGTATTCCTGTTTGCCCCACCTTAGTTGTATAAAAAAAGAGAAGAAGAAGAAAGAACTTTCAAGAAATTCTTAGTAGCCGCTTGTAGTCTAAGACTATGCCTGGTAGACCGTATTACATGGCATCTTAGACCATAACTGGCGAAGTAGGTGTCATAAAGCACTGTATATCTCTTCAGGGATATCGTCGTGGGTCTATATCCAGAGATAGGCAGGAATAGGTTCATAAATAAGAAAAGTATTATATTATCTAGAAGAAAGTGTGAGAAAATACTTTTCATTTATCGCGACGATGATACACTTGATTTGAATGTAGGTAGGAATAGAGTTGTGTGTTTAGTAGTCATTTCGCCTCTATAAGTGGGTAGGGATAAGTGGGTCGTGCGTTCGATCTCAACACAAGGCAAATAAAATTGTGATTTATAGGTAGATGATCGGAGTCTGGGTGTACATTTCAAACTTAAGAAAAACATTTTTTGTAAGGAGAAAAGGCAGCTTTTCTCTTAACAACTGTAAAAAAAATCTTTCAACCGTGCGCATAAAAAGTCGCACGTATGCAATAACCGCGCGTTCCAGTCACAGATCGTAAGTCGTTGCGCAACAGACTGACGACTTTTATGACGGTGGTAACTCAACACAGCCATAATATTCGCTAAAAGTCGTAAAGTGACGCATGATGCATCGCCACTTAAAGTGTAGTGTCACTTACGCTTTTGATTTTTCTATACATAATATATAAACACATAGCTGAATCATAAAAGGGGTAAGCAGAAATGTACTACACCCACATATTTGACTAGATTGCACGGCCTCTTTGCACGCCTCGCCACTGCTACCGCACCGTGTGTTGTGGGTTCGATCCCCACTCGGGACAAAAAATTGTGTGATACACAAATAGTTGTTCCGAGTTTGGGTCTTCTTTGTGTCCGTTGTTTGAATGTTTGTAAAGTCTCCCACGACACAATAAATTATGCGAAGTTTGGGAGATAACATTAAAAAAATTAAAATATTAAAACGCTAATCGAATTTGGATGAAGTGTGGCTCACAGATAAACTATGTTCTGGATTAGGGTACTTCTAAAAGTGTAAATACACGATTGAACATGGTACGTGCATTGCATTTCACTCTATTGGCTGTATATCGTGCTTGCCTCATTTTGAAACCCTAACTCTTACCCGCCGCGGTTATATCTTTCTTGTTAAAAATGTCTCAACCTGGGCAAACAATCAAAATGTTCATCTGTAGCTCATTTTCTATCATAATGGTGAAGTTGCAGCGCTGTTACGTCACATGTTGTGCTCTATGTGGGTCGCGGCAACACCTGTAATGTGCTGTCATTAGCTCGCCAATAATTGTGGACAACGCTTACTGGCCAGAGTTCCGTGACTATTGAGACTTGGGCATCCTACTTCTTTCTTTTACTAGGCGTATAAAGAATTTCTATAATATGTAGCGACCACATTATCAGGCGTTAGGTTTAGTTGGTAAGCCATTTTAATAGTATATAAAACTCCAGTCGTCTAACAAATGTCTATATGTGGATCGAACAAAAAAGGATAGTAAACCTAGAATCTGATTTATATTTTGCTTACAAAATCCCAACAGTCATGTGTCTAACTATAACATATAATAAAACAGATGTTATAGGAACTAATTGCCTGAGACCGCTCTTTTAAAGCATAGCGATAATTAATGACGAATCTTCTTTATAATTATTTTTGACAAGTATCTGTACTTGTCGAAAACAATTATAAATAAAACTCGTCATTAAAATGAATCAAGCAATCATAAATTCGTAAATTAAGCCTTGATTAATCATTGATCTCTTTAAAACAAGGTACAGTAACCAAATCGAAACTATAGAGAACCCAAACCACATCAAGAGAGTACTTGACGAGTTTATTTCTTTATAATGTGCTCTACCATGGTCAGTTGACATTCAGACTGCCTCTACAACTCTACATTTACTTGTGTTTCGATCGATGATGTCATCACTTGTTTTTTACCTACTTCTAGTCCTCTGAGAGACTACAATGTACCTTGTTTTACTGTTGCTACCTTTTTGTTGTGATGACTTTAAAATTAGTCCAAGAAAATAAACGTGTTTGTTATTTATTTCAAACAGTGAAAACAATTGATGGCACGGATGATGCAGATGTTTAAGTGATCACTATAATAGTGCGCCGTGTGTTATAGGTTTAATCGCCACGGGACAGAAATATTTGTAATACATCAATATTATAGTTGTTGAGTTAAGTGATCTTTGATGATATGCTTGAAAAGTACACTGCAAAATATGGATGCGTTCGCACAAAGCTTTATATAAAAGGAAAATGATTCTTAATTTTATAAATGATACTTCCATGCCCAAGCTTCTATGAAAATCTAAAATATGTTTAATGACATCCAGAATAACCTATAACCTTATTTAACTTGTAAGGTTTCTCACTATGGTTATAGACTTTATTTTCTTCGACAATATTAAAATGTGTTAATAACATAGCTGATGTAATTGGTCTTAATAAACAATGAAACATAGCTTAAGTTGCCTTTATCCGCAGTCAATCCCATTCTGAGCTATTAAAAACTATCAATATCATATTAAATACTTAAGTACCGAAAGCTACATATGTGACAGCTCCCATATAAAATATACCTGCTACCAAAACTTACATTCAAATACCTCCTATATTTCAATGATTATAACTGCTTACGTTGAACGGTCCATATGCGAGAGGCTAAATTTATAGGTATTCCAGAGGTATAAGTTAAAAAGCAATTAAGTAAGTGTTATCGGGGACGACGATTTATTATATTTATAATATCAATATGTAAAGTATCTTAGCGATGCGGGCAAGATGGCGGTATATGGTATATTATGACATCAACTATATACATTTAATATAATCATCAAGATATTAATAATGAATAATTAAATGCGTATCTCTTTACAAATATGAATTCTACTTGTAGTGTATCATTAATCCTTGGAGTACACCATATTTGCTTTACGAAATTATATGATAAAATGAGTGACTTGTCTACAAGTTATATAATTAAATGTAAAATTAGTTTGAATACATAAGTCACTCTACCTAAATTAAAATCACAGTACGCCTATAAAGTATAAAAAACCGACGTACTGTGAATAAAAGGCCTACAAAAATTCCTTGGGTATTAGTACTGGTATTTTATGCAAAAGCCTTTGGTTAGATATAGACGTAAATCCATATATCACGAGTTAAGTATATAGAGAAAAGAAAGTACGTAAATACTTTCTTCTTTCTTTATCTTCTTCTGTCTCCTCTCCGTTTACCTTGAGAATATATGTATATGCTTTCTCAAATATCTTTATCCTAACTTTTAATGTTTCTCATCTTCAAGATACGTCTAGAGAATTTTATGATGACTAATTATTGCGATCAAATATCAGCAATCAAACAATGTTACTAACTAACTGACACATTATAGTGGACAAAAGAGCTGTTAAAAGCAAACGCTTTCCATATAATACGGCAGTAAATCTTATTTTCTATTTCACTTTCCTAACAATGGAGTGTCGAAGAATCTAAGCCGCTATTGTTTTTATTTTCACTTCAAATCTGGTGTCGATGCACTCGTTATCATTCGCGTGGAATACAATTTGCAACTGGCGATGTTCCCAACGATAACAGTAATTGGGAGGCTGTGTTCCCGGAGTACGAAGCAAGTAAATAAACGCTGCGGTTCAAACGCTCAATGTTGGTCGTACGTTACGCAGTGTGAATTGAAAACCTCTTGAATCCGGCTTCTGGTGAGCCGCTGCGATTCAGGTTAAGAGGCTAAAGTAAATGAACGAAACTGACTAATGAATGGATCAGTTGCATGACTGATCTGTAATTTTGACATTTATACATATTGTAAATGCGAATTTGCCGTTGTAAAAGAGCAATGGACCCACGTGATTTTTTGCATAGATATAGTTAATAATTTGTCTACTAGCCGAATGACATAAACTAGAGATTGAATTTTTATCTCATTAAACGCGTGCGGAATCGAGGGTATAACCTAATAAAGTAAATAGTTTTAATCGGTTCATAAAGTGTATACACTTGCAAAATTCACAATTCCTGAGATAGATACGTATGTTTGTTTGTTAGGTTATCCTTGGTACCAACATGAAGTGCTGAAAACGACAGCTTGTAATTTATTACCCAAGATCTACTCATTATTAAAGAAATATGGATGTGGTACATGTTTCATATTTTTATCGCCAATTTTTTTAGAAGTTTACTAGCAATTTGGTGTTCCAAATTTTTATTTTTTTATTACTAGTATTCTTGTAACCCCTGCAGCTAAGCTAAAATACTTGTATTAGGAGTGGGTTCACGTCAGTAGTGCAATGGGTGGGATTTGAACCCGTGACCTCTCGGTTGCAAGTCCAATACCTTATCCATTGGGCTATAAATGCATTTGAACGGAGTTTCTTCTTACCATGAATTTTAGTTAAATTCGGTCTTACGTTTTTGTATATTTCTGTATATTCATGTGATATATTTTGCATTTTAATTTGAGAATGTCTTCTTACACAAAAATGGCGAATGTAAAGTTCTTGTTACATAAACGAAAAAGGGGATTTTAACGACCACAAAAATATATATTTTATAGTAACAAGCGTCTAACCGCCCGCGCCGCACGTTCCAAGTTCTCAGTTCCGAGGTTCCCGCAGAGAGGCTTATCTGCACTCGCTACGTGAGCAAACCTGCTAACGGTACCCACCAGCGACGAGCTCGCAAAACTTGCGCTTTGTTGCCCAAACCACGGAATTTGCACTTAAGCGGTTATAATTTTGAAACGTATATAGACGAAAAAATGGGATCAAATGTATTGCATACTCGTTATTAATCAAGGCTTAAGTGAAAATTTGGTTGGCGTACTAATCAATTTATATATGTATGCTTATATAGTCTCATGCTTTATTGGTATCCTTCGCGAATATCTCCAAAAGGGTAGGCAGAGCTGTATCACCTCATGTCCCTAGCTTAGGTATTACCTCTAAAACGTCCATGATTCCTACGGTGGAGTCATGGACGTTGACGTCGTTGGGCGTCCGTGACCCCTACGGGGGAGTAAAAAAATCTTTGGTATTTTTTCGCGACCAATTACAACGAGTTTTCTTTATGAGTCATGGCACTTTCCAAAGATTAATCAAGTATTGATTAACAGACTTTGTAAAAAAAGAAATAATTCCTTGTATATTTACTGAAAGGTTTTCCGTGTCAAATGTCCAAAATGTTCATAAATAATAATTATTATACCAAGCTTCAATAATGTAACTACATATACATTTAAAACAATGCAATTAATTTTACTGCCATCTGGTATTATGGAGTGATATAGCCTAGTGCCAAACTTGAGGTCAGAAACTTATGGTCATTTTATACTTAACCGCAAAATTACTAATAGCTTACGATGCAAATTAATAGTTAGAACCCCGTTAACCTTTCCAGTGAATCCACCTGAATGTAAGTTTTGGAAGTGAAAACTTCTTTAGGCGCGTTGAGCACTTTTTGGGTGAACAAAAATCATGGAACTCGCGTCATCGTCACCGCACGCTAGTTACTTAGTTTTCACTTCTATCGGCAGTCCCCAAAGACTGTCCCGCATTTTTAATGACCACTCTCGCACTCAATAATTCCTATATCGCGGGGGACTTAACAAACTTTCATACCCGGAACAACAATTCGTGCATCACACATTTTTTTGTCCTGTGTGCCATTCCATTAAGCCATTCGCTGTCCCGTGATAGACACAATAGTAAATCTATTGTTAATAGCGGTCGTCTATGGTCAAAATTCGACCAAAACTCGTAAGCTTGCTACTTTGTTTTCTGTTTTTCTCTATTAGGTAAGTACATATAAATAAGGTACAGGTAACCATAGTTACGAAGAATTGTACGACATCAGACGAACAATGTCGAAATACTACGAACGCGATTCGACTGCGTGTGTCAAATGCATGGTTGTGTGCGTGTAGTGTTTTTTCATTAATTTAATGTATTTCCAATGCATATTATAAAAAAAATATTAGTATTCGCCCTTCCTTCTCCATATAAACTTTAACTGTGCCAAATTTCATACTCCTCCGTCCGCGCAATTTTCGTAAAAAGGAGGACAAAGTTTTTGCTTCACGTATTAATATATATATGAAAGGCCCAATCATCCTCTTTCCACATTCCCGCTTTTCCTTCCCACTTTCTTTCCTAAAGGATCGGTAACGCGCAAGTGATGCCTCTGGTGTTGCAGGCATCCATGGGCTACGGTGACCACATACCATCAGGTGGGCTGTATGCTTATTTGCGACCTTGGTTGTATAAAAAAAAACATGTGATTCATCGGACAGAGAATCTGTTAAAAACATTTAGAGCAGTCAAACAATGCCGCTCACTTTGACATAGGACTTAACCAAGTACCAAAAATTGAGAGTAATAATCTCAGTTTAAGTCTTTAGAGAGGTCAATCGTAATGTTATTTTACTATCCCGCTATAGTTAAGATTTAGTACCGACATTAGTCTTATGATTTAGGTATCCAATTAGCGATTGCAATGCCAACTGCACCCATACCGCGTTTCACGTTCTTAATCCTAGAACAAACATTTATAGCATAAACAAGAATACTCGTAACATAATCTTATCATATTAATAAAAATGGTCTGATTACACACATCTACTATACACGCTGATCAGACACGGTGATACAAATCTACTTAAACTAATACTATTAAAAGAAAGATCTGTTTGTAATTGACAAACTTTGAATCTTCTGAACCGTTTTTAATGATTCTCTTGATTTAATGAATGTTTGTCTTCGTCTGGGTGTTTCTATATATAATATGTACGTATTTACAAAAAAAAGTATATAAGTATGTTTATTCATTGTCTAGTACCCATAGTACAAGCTCTGCTTAGTTTTGGGCTAGATGGTGTTGTGTGTATGTGATAGAATATTATTATTATTCTTCCACTGTTAGAAAGCTATTTTATTCAGAAATAATATAGGCTATACGAATATAACAGGTATATATAACATCACACTACGGCCAGAGGAAAGGAGTAGTAATTTTAAACGTAGATGAAACCTCGCTGATGTCTAGTCTAATATAAATTGGTGTAGGAAAGTGCAGATCGGCAAAGTTAAGGCCGTATCACTATAATTATCTAATAGTTGTGTTATTATGATCAAGCATTGCGGGAGAACAGGACCGAGTTGTATTGTATAGAAATCTGTTTCATTCTCTCGGAAAGTGAGGTTATAATAATATTGATATAACACATGACGATATTATAAGCCTCTAATTTAATTAAGAAAGCTGCTGTCTTTATTGTCTTTGTATATTTTTTATATCTAATTAAAAAAGCAACTTATTTAAAATACTGTACAACAATATAAACAGTTTTATTATTATTTTATTAATATTTTAATGAATAAATATCTTCTCTGACACATTTGACAGCATAAAAACATAAGCATTTTTATGACAGCATAGTTTCAATTATTCGTCAGGCAGCCTATAATGAAATATGATAGCTATAATTAAATCAGATATAATTAATAAAATATGAAATCTTTTATTTCATTTTAAGTTCGAAACGAGATCTTTTATTACTCAAATTTTTATCACGGAAGTCAAAGTTTAAGATAACCAATCGTTTTGTTTTAGATTGTAATCTAAGATTGTCGTAAAATCGATGGCAGTAAACTGAAATGACGCCTGGTTAGATTTATAGACATATCACATTTAAAAACCTACTTATTTGGGACTTATTAGACTTAAATGGGACTTAACGAGTTAATGTTTATGGCGGTAGTCCCGTTTATGTACTTATTACGAGTAACGTAAACTTAGATTGCGATAAATTGGTTTGATACATCTTTACCTTAACATATGGAGATTAACTGATATAAAACAATGTAATTTAATATATAATAGATAGAAATGTGTTATCATCTTTTAATTTAGTGAAACGTTTTCCACTAGTTTTCTATTAAAAAGTGAAGTTGTTTTTTAGAAACTTAAACTACATAATTATAATACATAACAAATAATTAAATTTGATGTATACTAGTCATCGCTTCTTTGTCGAAATTCGACCATACTTCATATATATTATATGTTCTTCCATTTTGCTTTCTGCATTCCTTCTCTATATAAACTTTAACTATGCCAAATCTCACATATCCGAGCGGGCATTATACTTTGTATATAAATATTAATAATATAATTATAATAATATTCTATCACATACACACAAAACCATCTAGCCCAAACTAAGCAGAGCTTGTACTATGGGTATTAGACAGTGGATAAACATACATAAGTATATATGCTTCTTCTTCTTGTAAATACATATGTACATATTATACATAGAAACATCCAGACCAAGACAAACATCCATGTTCACGCACACAAATGTTTGACTTGTGCGGGAATCAAACCCGTGACCTCAGGAGTGGCAATTGGTTATACTAACCATCGAGTCATCAGTTGATTATTGGTTTTTGCCCGTGGCTTCTATCTCGTAAATAAATGTTACTTTAATACAGTACTTTTATCTGGATGAAAGGGTTCCCAATGTCCTTTTCTGTTCCTTTAACATCTGGTATGCGAAATTTCATAATGATCGGTCGAGTAGTTAAAGCTTAACAAATAAAGAAACTCACATTCACATTTATAATATTAGTGAGGATAATTCTATACGAATATAGCTTAGGTTCAACGTTAATAAACGTATAATTTTATATAATATTGTCTTCTATTTACGCGAATGTTATTCATTGAAATTAAACTACTATATACGGATTTTATCGCGTTGTTTATTTATCTCTGTAATACATAATTTTGAAACTATTACACTACTACTACTATTGAATTTAACTAATTTATAAGCTAATAAAATTATTCCTACGTGTGTCAAGATATCAGCCAAGAAAGACATACGAGGAGCGCTAAGATCTTAAAACAGGCAAGTAAAAAAAAGAGACAACTACCATCTTAGTCTCCCCGGGACCATGGCTGCTGAAAAGCAACCGAAACGTCAGAGAAAGTGTAAACCTAAATATAAATAGATTTAATAGTTTAAATAATTTTATTAGCTTATAAATTAGTAACATTCAATAGTAGTAGTAGTAGTAGTATAATAGTTTTAAAATTATGTAATACAGTGATAAATAAACAACTTGATAAAATCCGTATATAGTAGTTTAATTTCAATGAATATTTTTTTTATAAAAGAGTAGTTTCTGCATACTACTCAGAGACATCATTAAAAGTCACTCAGTCGAGCGCGTTTGATTTTGACGAACCTAACCTATGGTTTACCATAATTGTGAGGTTGTTCTTGTACTATTTCAAAACCTAATTTCGTAATGGTTAAATTGTATTTATTTTCTGAATTATGAATGGCGTCGTGGTTTATGTGGTCCCCTCGCCACTATTACTAGGCCGAGTGTTGTAGGTTCGAATCCCATACGGGATAAACATTTGTGTCATCCAAAAATGGTTGTTCCGAGTCTGGAAGTTCTTTGTCTCCATTGTTTGAATGTTTATAAAATCCCCTCGGAATACAGGATTTATTCCTAGTGCGGGAGTTGTATTTTTAAAAGAAATAATATTTTATATAGATAAATACATCTTGGATTTAAGATTAGTTTATAAATTCTTTCTGATTGGTCAAAATTTCTTATCCTACAGCTTCGCAGTAAAGTGATCTTTTTTAATAGTTTTGTTGTTATTATACCTATTTTTAATTAATCGCTAATCATTAAAATCATTAACGAGTTATTTTCTTCATTACATATTTAAAATACTTTTTCGCTTTTAAATGATAACGTTTATACCACATGCATAAGAAGTTTCAGATAACCAATGCATATATAACATAATTTAATATGGTCAGACATAGTCAATTTGAAATCCCATAAAATATCAACAGCATTAGAATATCAATAGTTCTAATTTAATATAATTTAGCATAAGAACGAGCGAGACTCTTACAATGTCTGCCTTAGTATCTCGTTTCCGTCGAATTACAATTCTCAGTCGATAATAGGTACCCAGCTTATGAATTTTCTCAGTACCCAAGATAAACGCATATTTAATGTACTTGATATTTAAATGTGATATACAGCGTGTCACGAAACAGTTCGATCATATCTAGGGGTCGTATAATCTGGGGAATAAGGAAAATTGCAAAGATCACCACATTAAAATGTAAACATATTTAGTCTTTTTTAATAAAAAGAGGTTTATATATTTTGCAAGAATCGCAAATATTTCTTTGGTGCGTCAGCTAAACAATATCCAGATGTAATGAAAAAAGTCTGGATGCCGAAGTCGTATGGACGTTAATAAATATGAATGTGAATATTTGCGGTACTATTTAAGAACTGATATATGATATTTACAAAAAGAACATTTAGAAATAACATCCAATAAAGATAAAAACTGTGGATAAAGTAATGTAAGACAAAGTTTGACATAAAGATGCAAATATTTAGTCTTACAAATTTTGACCCTTAAATATAAAAATAACTTTCTGTAACACGCTGTATAACAAGAAGATTGCACAACATCGACTAATCTTACACAATGCTGTCCAATCAATGTATTTTATCGACATGTTTAATAGTCAGAAAACATGCGACTACCACTCTGAATTCCCCAAAAGAACATACATTTATAATTTAATTGTATACACCTCCCACTGGTCACAAACTCGAGAACGTTATGTTCAATATGTCAGACAACAAGTTCATAGTACTTCGTATCGCTAAAACTAATAGCATCTCGACAATTTTATATAAACGATTACCCTGCTATGACATTCGAGATATTTTCCAAATAATTTACAACGATTCAGCTGCCGTATGTTTTTTTATTGAAAATTCGATTTCTTTTCCTAAACCCCAAACTATGTTTTACTATCTACCTCTCAAACATCAAGCGATTCTAGACCTTATTAGCTACAGTGTACCTTTATTTTCCATTGTGTTTCGAATAAAGGCGCCTCAGTACGCCTTCTAAAGCAAATTGTTTCTTATTCTAATATTTACGCATAATATATTCATGAGATTGGTCTTAACTGTCTTTAGGTCGTTAAGTTGGTATTTTAACTGTTTTATAAATTCGTATATATTTGACGCTTCCATACAAATCGTCGTATTTCGATATCGGGTAGCCATTGATATATGGTATTATGTTAATAGCTCTAAGCATATTAACAAAATAGGCTAACAAGTAATTACTAATGATAATAATAAAGTTTAGTAAAATATTGGGAGATCCCCATGTTTGCATACGGCTACGAATATGAAGTCACTAAAGAATCTTGTTGACAGACCAAAATATTTTACGCGCTGATTATGATTAACGAACGTACTACCGAATTTTAAATACATTTCGGTGTTTAATCCAAATTTATGGTGTAATTATACTGTGAATATCAATAAAACTATCCTACAGCTTATAAGCGAATATGAACTCAACGACGATGACGATATAAATTCAATAAATAAAGTTATAAATGTGAAATCTCTCCCGCAGGTTGCAAATCCTTTTTCAAGAGATCCGTGAGGAGGAATCTGACGTACTCGTGCAGAGGGAATAGGAACTGTCCCATCGACCAGCACCATAGGAACCAATGCCAGTACTGCAGACTCAGAAAATGTCTCAAAATGGGCATGAGGAGAGAAGGTGAGTCGAAAATATTTTGAAAGAGAATCAAAGAATTATATTGGGTGTATAAAACCGCATGGAATTTTAAAGATCAGGGTCCAAATTTCTGGGAACACATACTAACAGAATTGGCAACGTAGATAGCAAAGCAACTAACATCCATGCCTATATTGAGACATTTCATACGCGTATTTAAACTAAATCTTTTCTTTTGTTCACCGGTACTTTTTGTCAGTATGTAAGTATTAGGTGATAAGATACTTTAAATTCGCAAGTTTATTTGTTTTATAGTAACATACCAAGATGTTCCACGATCCTACCCCTTTTAGTTTTAGCTTGCCATTTTGTCCCATTTCTCCTATTTTTATTTAATATTATGACGCATATCTTTAAAATATACAGGTATTTATCATCATAGTATAAATTGAATTAGGCATGTATGACGTAACTCAACTATAAAGTAGTGATTGAAAAGAGTCAATCTCCAGCAGATTATATAAGAACGAAAAAGTAATATACTCACTATTAATCCTCTGTGTTGCTGCTCAGAAAAAATTAAAACCTTCTTTATTAGCCGAATCAATTTTTATATTGCGTTGTAAAGAATATTAACTAATAATTGTTTCTATATGATGACGACTTGCAGTAATATATTATATTTATAATCTTATGTCCTTCTCATCGTATTCGCTAACAACGACCTCTTTTCTTGATCCGTGTGATCGAACATATACACAGTTATCCATGACACAAAATGCAACGTGACCTTAAATTCTGTTACAATTACTACAAAATTATTAGCCGCTACTGATAAATTACATAATTCATCAATAATACTAGAATATGGCGCGTAACTAACACAAAAAGCTCTCTTTAAAGATACATTGATTGTCACAAGTGTAATTAGTGAAATCATTAATCTTGCCGAGTCATTAGTCGAGAGACTGCCCAAGGGCACTGCTCTAAGTAACTGTTGACGATCAATGTTAATATAAAGTTATGGGCCGTAATAGGTTATTACTACGATAGAATTAATATGGCCGGTTATTGTTTTAAAGACAGCTTAATGATTGATGGTGTCCAGGTATTTGTATGACCTCCATAATTTCAAGTGTGTGATAACAATTGTAAAACTAAAAACGAACTTAATGGTTCTCTAGAAAATATTTTTTGTTTACTTGTTACTTGTATTCGTAGTATTTTCTCGTAATAGTTTTGTGTGGTCAAGGTTTCTGTGAAGAGAGCGGACCTTGACAGGCTGTCAACTTTATGATGTGCGACAATATTGTTGATAATAGCCCATTGAATGCAACATTGTGAAAACGTTACGTTATGCTATACGACCGCGTAAAGATCTAAGAAATGTTTAAAACAAAACACGTTCTCGCTGTTTCTAGTTTGTCCAAAACTGATTGTTCTCATTCATATAGTGCTTTTTTACCGCTTAATCTAAAGTCTCTTGACTACACAGGTCAGAAGCGTGTGTTATTTTATGTTATGCCGTCGCAAAACTTTTATTAATAGCTCGTAGTTAGGTGGCAAAATAATTCCCATCTAGAATTATATATGCATCAAGAGGAAAAGTAACTCTCTTAAATATCTTCAAAATCTAAGACTTGCACATTTTAGGCGGCAACACGATCTTCGATATAAACTCTATACTATTTGACATCTAACACTTATCGGGTATTGTGTAGGTGTGATACCCACTAAACCTACTAAGGCGTTATGTTAAGAATTCCAAGCGACATAATATGTTTCAAAAGTTGAACAAATCCAGTCTATCATTAAAAATGTCCAAAGGTCCAAAATTCGCGATTAAATAAAATTATACGTCCAAGCTCAAACGATACAGGTGCACAATTTAAAAGATAACACGCGTGCGATGTAATTTCCTTGTGTCATAAAGGAAACGGTCTTGACGGAGGGCACGGAGGTTGAAGAGTTCATAACGCGGACGGAACTCCCGCTGAGGCGCTTATTACACCCGGCCACGTCCCAATGGCACCCGTTTGACGACCTCTCATATTCAAATTTTTGTCTCAATTCTTTATTTCTTGGCAAACTATTTCGACAGTTTTAACGCCACCTGCCTATTCTTTATGAACTTTATTACCGTCCCAAACATTTACAACATTCCACATATGATCGGCGACTTCATTAGCGTGGTTTGTATCTGTGAAACCCACAAAACTTTTTACGAGTCCAACCTTTGCGTCATTAGGGTGCTCCCTTTGATAATGCCAGGCCAGATCATACCGGAAAGGACACAGTAACCCGCTGCTCTCGATTCAACCCTTGAGCACGCATTACGTATCTCGACCCCGTCATATTTTGCTCAACAAACGATTTGTTTGCTGTCACAATACAATAGAAAGGTGCGAATGCAGTCTCCTTTTTACCAAGATTAACTGTTGATAGAAAAAGTAAGTGTGCCCCTTTGTCGCTTTGTAATCGTCTTAGATATCAAACTGGTAGATGCTGAGATTAGAGTCGTCATCTATTGTGTTTTTTTATAATATTGTTTCACAGATGGTGAATGTTTTGTAAAACGTTTTAGCTTTGAAAAGCTCCATTTAGGATGGTGTTGCCACCTAATACGTTTGATTGTAGGACCTCGATGTAAGAGATATGTTTTTTATGTGATGTCCGTTCTTCTTGTGTAACCATTGTAAATGAGTGGTCAATGTTACTCCTAACCTTTCTGTTGTATTACTTTTGTTTGCATTACATGTTTTTATTGTTCCTGTCATATCAAGATTTTCTTTATTTAGTTTTATTTGTTATTTTTTTATCATTTGCTTTGTTGCTCGCACATTATTAGTGTTATCAAAGACACCTCGACTAAGTGCTTTTTATAAGTAATCTCATATAGGAATTCATGTAGTTTGAACATATTATACTTACCTAAGTTAACTATTAAACTATAGTTGAAGTCTACTATTGTTCACGATGGACACCTTTTCCTATAGAATTTTTTGCATAACTTGTCTGCATAATAAGGCACAAACATTGTGATGTAACAACAGTTATCCTGCAGATGCAAATGAGAAACAATGAATATACACGTACCTATTGATTAATTAACCACATTACTATACCGGTTTATTAAAAGTGCATAATACGTGTTCAGTACGGCGGGTTCGCCCGGGTGAACAATGGGAAAGCGCCTTTTGTTCATGGTGATGGCGCATCAATCACTTCAGCATTGTTTGCAATATCTTAATAAGTTTTTGTGTTAGGTTGGTCATTTAGAAAGATGCTCGGTATCGAACACCCTTAGGGCTGAATTTAAATGTGCGATTTTTGATCGCAGCGTTTTGAAAATATTCTGGATTATCTATTTCGGTTCGATTATTGATCGATCGTTTGATTGATAGCTATAAAACTCAAATATAAGGTACTACCTATAAATTGCAGCATCGGTTGCGTAATCTACTCGTATTACTTAGGGATAGTGTATGGTAAGTAAAAATAAGTCAAAATACCTTGTACCTATATCTATATTTTATATATTTAAAATTTATATACCTATATTTTAATATATTACAATACAGAACAATCTTCCAAAGTTTTAATAAAAAGTATTTTAAATATCTCATAATCGGCATTACATCATATGTTTTCCTTTAAAGTAAATTTTTGGTGTACATGCGTTCAAATTAAAATACATCAACTAATGCATTTCGATTTACAAGACTAAAGAATGTATTGTTTGTAAGTATTCTATAGCTGACTGCACCTCAGCTATCACGTCACGAACCATCACAAATGAACTCATGCACAAAACACCGCTGACCATGCACAATGCGTATTGTGAAACTGTCAAAAACATCATCTTTGCTTTCCCATGCTGCCGTTCTAAAGGGGCAAACATCTACAATATTTGTACCTTAAGCCCCAACACGCCTACGGGTCACAAAGACTTTAAGTCTGTAAGTTCCTTAGGGTGTGACCGCACCTGGTGTTCAACTGACCATAAGGGTTTGTTTGCATTAGTCCAGTCCTAGTTTAGCAAATAGCGAACCGTGAGAATTCGTAACGTTTTTGCGAGGATTTGTTGACGGATTTGGTTTATAGGATTACGGGCTATTGGGGTTGAGGGTGTGATCTGGAGCTTGGTAATTATTCATATGGCGCAGATATAAAATATTATTTTTGTTAGCATTCTAGCATTGCGTGTACCAAGTGAGACTATCACTTGCAACTGTACGAGTACAAGGCCGCAGTTTATTGAACTAATTGACAATATAAATTTGATGATGACGATTCAAACGCTGATAAAAAATTGTCCACTAACAAGTCGATGGTCCAAAACTGACCATAATCAAGATAGAACGCAGCACTAACAAATAAAGCTCACGGTTTTACCCACAGATTGATGCAAGTAATCGTGTCAACCATCACAGGAACGCGTTACAGCGTCGAGTATATCTCCATACGTACCCACTTTGTGTGTGTCATAGCCGAAAGATATTATCGTTTCTAGTAAGCATAATAACTGTGACATGTCTTACGATGCCAGCTCCAAGTGTAATGGCCTCTTTCTCGGAAAAACAGAGTCTTACCGCCAGACATTAAGATACAATCACCACGCTCGCTTTCCCACGGCGCGCGAAAACTAGCCGTGGTCAACCCTAAATAGGTCCCCAAATAGCCCCTTGCAGGACACCGGTCAAAAGTTACGGCACAGCCAAAACATTAATTAAAAAGCAAGAATGTACCGGTTTTGGCAAGGTCTACGACCCTTCGACTAACTAATTATATTTCCGCACGTTTTATCATCAATTTGCATGTGAATCGGGGTAACTATTACAATAGAAAACGCTGCGCTAATCTCCAGAGGTTTTTGTAGAAGGGCAGGTATACGGCGGGTTGCTCAATAGTTGTTAGAAACTTGATAGGTTTTCACTATAAACATTGGCTTTACAGGCTACGGTAGTGAATATTAAATTTCACATTGCGATGAAAGGAGATTTCGTCGAGTTATTGTGCCCTTAAAGTAGATAGCCACTTAAATAAATGTGGCCTTTATATATTGCACGTGTGCATTTGTTTATGAGTCGGGCGGTCGCAGTCACGATCAGCGATGCTAAAAAGATCTAATCATTGACATATTATTATAATCTCCATTGATGTCTCTTCGTAGTAAGTATACACAAATAGTGGTCATCTTGGACGTTGCCACACAATGGACGTAACCATTCCTTTCATTCGATTTATACAATATTCATAAAATCGGCGTAGAATTGCTCATTGAATTTCTTAACAGTATTAAAATTAGATTTACAATATAAAGGCTAGCATCAGGCACGATCGCACACAACCTTTATTAATCTAAATCTCATTCAATATCATCAAAAGGCTCGTTTTAACATAATAAGGTGGCCAAGTCCCAACAAATTCAGGTGTACAGAATCCATTTCGAACAAATCGTAAACTTCGAAGCAAAATGGCGTCACAAAAAGGAATCAAAGTGTAAAATCATTTGTGTCGGATTAAAAAAGGAGCTAGCGAACGAGCGTGAGATGTATACCACTATCAATCAACCCGTGATTTATATTCCTCCGTATGATGTATCGCCCCAGCTCGCCACACGAAATGGTAAAAGTATCCGATAATTAACTTTTTAAAATTTGACGGACGCCTTCATCTCGCTCAGGGAAATAAAACCTTTTATTTTGTTTTAAAAAGACAAACAAGTAGTGTATTCGAATGTGGCAGATTGTGAAATTCCTTTGCTTGTAGTGATGTTCCAAAAAACCTGTTGCTTACGACAATCGCGTTGGTATGCGGAATGTGTCTATGGTATCATTTCTAATGGCGTCAACAATAGAATTTAATTATTCATATATTTTCATACATTATGAAAATTATGTAGTTAGCACTGTATTAATTAACCCCACATATTTGTTGGTTTGTTTTACCTTATAAGGCGTGAAAGCTAATATTAATTAATTCGACACTTAACGATGACATTCGGCGAAGAATTGATGACCGGAACCTAATTAATTGCTTTGTCTTTTTATTATATCATCTCGAGCACATACCAAAGACGTTTTCAAACAATATAAAGACCGCCTAAATCAGTTTCTGCCTGTGCTTAATGCCCGCAGATATAATTCAAATCGAAAATTTTACCATTCATCAAGCCAACAACATGACACTGTATTCCCGTCAAAATATTCAGGGGGTTTCTATAGCGTTCCACTTGCCGGCACGGGAATCGAAGGCGGACCCCTGTGGCGCGCATCCCGTTCCTAACGAACTGTGTAGGTGATTTATCTCAAGGTATTCTCACACTTTTGATACTAATTCCTTTAGCATGTAGTGTTGGTGTAAGAAATATTACTGGCGCAAATTTAATATCTAATTTTCATTTATCAACGTTTGAGTTGATTACGATTTCGTCTCATGTCATTAATATCCTACGTGTCTTATCATTATGAATTACGTTCAACATCTCGCAGTTTATTTAAATCATTTAATTCTATTTCAAAACTTATATTTGCTACTTTCTAAAAATAACATTGCTTTGTCTCAATCAAAACAAATGTGTTATTCTTTTCTATAAGTTGACTTTCTTCCGTTTTATATAAATGCAACACTCTCGCAATAGGCAATAATAGTAAGTCCGAAGCTATAAACAGCAATAATTCGCTACTTTAACCATCGAGCATGAAAGGTCGTCTAAATCAACATTGATAGGAGCCGTACAGGTGAAATTTTCTCACAGCCGCTCGCTCCGTTCCAGCGTCGTATAATCTTGAATACTCGAGAGTAATGCACGCTCTGTATGTATATTGGTTACTACGTTAGTAGTCTCAGGAAACCTGTTCCGTCTGGTCGTGCCCCCTGTACCGTACCGAGCTATACCATCTGCATCCAACATTATAGTTTCACTTTATATTTTAACATCATTGCAACCGAGAACGTCGTTTGCGAAATCGGTACGGTCGTAAGGAATGCCAATCTTCGTGTCACGCGACAGATCTTTATCAAGGTCAACGCAAATGTGGATATTTATATATCGTTGACAGCTTAATGGAACTACGATGCTTCCATCAAAACTTATAAATTAATAACAATTGTACCTACGATGCGACATCTAAAAACAAAAGCTAATTCGATATGTTAATGCCAGTGATGGCTCAATAAAATTAACGATAACAGTCCATAATAATCATGATCGTATTTAAAATTGAAACAACTTTTTCTAGCGAGCTGTCGCTTGGAATTCATCTAGCGTCCGCATCTCTATATGTCAGTCCGTCTGTACGTCCGTCATTACACGTGAATCATCCTCGGTATCGTGCGCCGAGAATTTCGTGAGGTCACAGTTTAGTATAGCGGTTTAGGCGCCCTGCGGTCGTTTGCCGGATAGAGACGGCGCCATCGGTGTCTTCACGTGCTTGAGTAGGATACAAGACGTGTTCTCTGTCTAACGCCGACCGTTTCGTGACCCCACAGCTAATCACATATCTGCAAGCGTATTATGATTATCGCAAGGCTTCGTTTCTCGTATGTTGTTGTGGTCAGTGACTCTGTGCACGGAGCCTTCGTTTATTTCTCTCTAACATCATTTTATATGCACAATTTGCTTTAAGATACCTTGAAAATTTACTGTACGTCTTAAAAGCCTGTTCTAGGTTTATTGGATAGCAATCTTTTGTTACAGAATTTAGATATGTATTGAGCGAGGCTGTGTTGTTTAGCAGTCGAGGTATCCGGTCGTTAGTTTCCGATACATTTGCACGTTCATTTATCGGTAGATGGGTGTAACGAAACAGATTTACCTGTTGCCGGCCCTGACATAAATCTCGGGCGGCATTTAATAAGTCGATAATTACAAAAAGTCAACGAGCTAATGGGGTTGTGGAGTGCGCCTCAGGAATGCGCTTCATTCTCAGCACGTGCCTCCCAATAGCTTTATTATTCAAATCTTTAGCATATTTCCCAACCGAATTATCTTTACGATAACTTTAATTATTTGGTTCGATACTGTTTTGATGTCTTCCGTGTCCGGTTTTTAGTGTCTATTTAGATATGCACCTCTCGGTGGGCGGCTTTGTTTACATTCTTCTGAGTTAACGACTTTCTATCGATTCTCGATATCGTCTATAGCATTCCTTGTGGATCTAAAGAATCTGTATCTTTATGTAACAAATCAAAACCGTGCGTTTATCGCTGCACGTCGCACTAATCGAATACAGACACATCTAGTCGCTCGCTCCATCCGTCAACGGTACTACTTACTGACTTTCTACATTAGTAACAGACAAATCTCTAATCTGTATATTAGAAACAATATTTCTCACTGTCGTAGAAGCGAGAATTTCCTAATGATATCAAAACACAACCGTTAAGGCAACAAAAGGTGGATGGTGTACCATTTGTCGGTGTTCAGTTGTCAGACGACAAGTCGCGTGCTGGCTGTTGTTGAAAAATGTGACGCATAAATAACGGATTATCAACTTGTATCGAGAAATAACGAGATACCGGCTAGTGTTGTACAACTTAAATAAATAGAGGAAACGGTAAATGAAGTTGTGTACCGAACTTTACATTTTTAAACAGGAAAACTCTATGATGTATTACGTATCTCTTGTTATAAGTAATGAGAGTTCGGACTTGGTTAATGTTACAATTTATGGTTGGTTATTTATAACGTTTTGTTGTTGGACGTTTTGTATGCTATTAGAGATGAAATGTTATCTTGATTACTGTTTATGTATTGATGGGAATGATAAAACATTTTGATTACGATGTTACTGTTTTAACGGCGATTTGTTTTAGTTGCCTTGTATATTATAATTTGTGTTAAGTTTTAGAAAGAATTATTGGCCGTAAAACCGCATCTATCTGAAAGATACCTTTTCTTAATTTGTTGGATAAAATATGGCTGGTACTAGCATAAAGAATGTTACGCACACATGCTTACAACTCTAACATTTATACGATTTTTTAGTAGAAATGAATTTTAAGTTGAATATCGCCAAGTCAGGTAAAACCGACCGACGATTATTCTTCTCATCTTTATTTCTAAGCAATGTTAAATGAGCAATAACCAAAGGAGCGCATTTAAAATGTTATGTTGTTTAATTAGTAGTCGGCCTCGATGGCGTAGTGGTTAGTGTAACCGACTGCCGCGCCTGAGTTCGTGTGTTCGATTCCCGCACAAGTCAAACATTTGTGTGCATGAACATGGATGTTTGTTTTGTTCTGGGTGTCTCTATGTATAATATGTATGTATTTACAAAATCATTGTATATATGTATGTTTATCCATTGTCTAGTACCCATAGTAAAAGCTCTGCATAGTTTGGGCTAGAAGGTGTGTATGTGATTAAAGATTAATTCTAGTATTTTTAAACAGATGTGTTATAATGTAGGTCACATTATAACAAAATAGTTTCCGCCCAGGACTTTGCCCGCGTGAATCCAATTGTAACGCATAACACAAGGCAGGCTGTGCTGAGTTTCATCCAACGATTCAACCATCGTGCAACGATTCATGACACATGTCACATGAACTTTCACGTTTATGATATTAGTATGATAACATGCACCAAATATTTGTATTAAAATTATCTATTACTTACAACACATGCCGCGAGCTACAATTATTTTAACTACTGTATTATTTGAATGTTTGAATAAATTATGTTTACTTGTAAAAGTCATGTCTTGTTTGCCCCGTGGCATAAGTATTCGCAGCCACCATGGCTCGGGTTCGATTAGCAGGTCGTGAAAGACAGGTTTTAACGTTAGGGAATTTTCGTAAGTGCTAATAATGGAGTCTTGTCATAAGCTATCTTAACTTTAAATGGCTTAGTAGTCGTTTCGCACGAATTTGTTCGCACAAATCGTGCGAAAAGACACTTTTCTAAAATAATATTTTTTTTGTTGTCGTTTCGCACACATGGAATATATTTTCGTGCGAATCGTTCCCGTCTGAAAACGCAGGTGTCGTTTCGCACGTTTTGTATTTTTAATAAGAAAATATCAAAATACAGTCGTGCACACACTACTTTCAAGTGCACATAAGTAATATTTATATGTTCTCTCAAAATGTTCTCTTAATAAAAGCTCAGTTTTATATAAGTAATATGTATATGTATTTTACGCACTGTTATGAAAGAAATTTGATTTAAAAATATTTTTTTTTGCTGGTTTACCTTGTTTTATTTAGAACTATCACCTTCGTGCGCGAATGTACAATACTACTACTTTTATTAGGATAAAAAAGAAAACGTGCGAATGGACACCTGCGTTTTCAGACGGGAACGATTCGCACGAAAATAAACTTCATGTGTGCGCAACGACAACAAAAAAAATATTATTTAAAAAAGTGTCTTTTCGCACGATTTGTGCGATCAAATTCGTGCGAAACGACTACTAAGCCCTTTAAATACAAACCTAGCTGCCTGCAGGTAGGTATGTATGGATTAGCCCAGCAATCTTAGTCTTACGTTATAGGGGACGAGTCTATTGCTTATCACACATTGACAGAATTGGTTGTGCCACTGCAAAATTCTCAACACAAAAATGTTAAACATATTTATCAAACCCGGGTATCAAAACTAAAACCTCACAGTTAGCGTAACCAACAAGGCAGTCTTACCGTTGTTCTATACTTTATTATTCTATGTCACGTATGTCTTTAAATGTATGTCTGCCATATCTTATATAAACATCCAATTGTAGGGAATTAAAATTATTACACGGAATTATAACTCTATTACTGTTTCTTGAGAAGTAATTAACGTATTTCTGCGATTACAAATGATAAATTAAATAACTAAATCATCACGTCATTTCCCTTTGTTATGTAACTATCGTCAGACAAAAGAGGATAAGCAGGGATGCTTTTTTTCTTCTTTTATCTTTAAAATAGAAAACTCCTGCACTGTAATAAATCCTGTGTCGCGGGAGACTTTACAAGCATTCAAACAACAAAAGTTTATACATGTTAGGGTAAATGATGAACTAACTTCAATCATAGTTTTCCTTGAACAATCTATAGAGATACATACATCAGACTCAAAGCTCTTTATACTACTTTTCGTTTCTACCATGGCTTCACCTTATTCCTACAGGAACGTATACCAGATAAAAGCATCCTATATGTTATTCCAGAACATGGTGTATATATCTGCTAAGTTTCATTCAAATCCGTTCAACTGTTATCGGGTTATCGACAAGCATCTAAATATCTTCACGAACGTTTGCATTCATAATATTAATAGCATAGAGACAAAGAATTATGTATATGGGTTACTTGATGGTGAGCGGTAACTGTAGCCTAAAAACGCTGGCAAGAATACTAGGTTTATCACTTCTTACCTACCCTGCAAAGGCTGTTCTGCTAGCGAACCAAGATCACAATGTTATCTTGGTAATAGAGCAGCGTCTCCTTCTCCGTCTTTTAAAGAGCCTATAAGCCCTACTCACATCAGAAACATAGCACTAAGCTGATCAGTTACAACCTTCTGTAAGGTCTTAAGCAGAATTTCACTATGTTCTATGTTTCTGGTCTGGTCACACATACAAGGACATCAACTTATCAAGTCTCCTAGAAAAAGTTTCTCATACAATTAGCGATGTAAATCGATGCACACTAGCGAGAATACGATTGTGATCTTTAAAAATTATAACAAATGTTACTTTTTATAGCAGTAACAGTTAAAAGACAGCTGGTTTAATCAATCTGAATAATAATAATTAGACTTCTTTATTATTAAAATACTTTTACTCATTTATTGTTTGATATAGATTTCTGACATTTTCCTCTCATACGTGTATAAGCAGTCAAGCATTACCGAAATAAAAAAAACTTCGTATGAAGTCTCACTGACAGCGAGCATCCATACAACTTCCATACAAATTCCATACAATATACAACCGTGGGCATTTTTGAAGTTGGCGATCACGCTCGATTACCGTGAGTCACTATGAGCTAACCTATTCTAAGGAGATGGCCGTATAACATACTGAAACTATTTTTAACATACATAAGCACAGGTCCAAAGCAGATGTAAGTAGATATTACTTTCTGTTCGTCCAGAACATCTCTGTTTTAATTACGTTCGCCTAATCTCATTGTCAACTATTCCGTTCATAGTTGCAATATAAACGCATTTAGATCATCAGAACAAATCATACAAGTTATTGTACAATACATAATAACATTAATATAAGACGGCAGATACTTGGTTATTGTATATCAATTTAAATTTTCTTGGCATCCATCAGTCGTCTGGAAATGAGCACATGGTCGTTTATTAGGGCTGCACGTGAATCTTTTATATTAAGGAGCTCAGTTACATACATAATTCCTGCACCCAGACTCCAAGCTGGTAGATGACATATTTTTTATTATGTTACTGTTAAACTCGCATAAGCTTTGGCAAACTAAATAGCTTAAAGCGCTGAATTATATATGCATAGACATGAGGTGGACGTAGACGTGTAATTCACTTATATTTTACAACCTAGACATATGTAATGTGAGGCGAGCCTTTTGTCGCCTACCAATAAATTGACAGCATCCATACAGCTCATGAAATTTTCCTTAAAGAAAAACCCAAGATTATGCCGAATTTGGATACAATCCTCTAGAATTGTATCCAAATTGGGCATAATCTTGGGTTTTTCTCCACGACACATATACAAGCTCAAGTTTATGTCAAAGTATCAATAAACCATTCGCACAATATAGCATAATCAGTCTGAATATAATAAGTGCTAGATATTATTCTCAATATCATATAAAAGCCAGCTACTAGATATTAGGAAAATGTTACTGGGTTTTCTATCAGGCAATTCTTAGTACCAGCTTAAAATTTGGCATTGCTCCACACACATCGCGATAAACTTCGACCTGGATTACATGGAACTTCAATATAATTAAATGAATGTAAGTGTGATCAATGTCTATTTCCAAGAGAAGGTATTTAGCGTTAAAAGCTTTATATATAAATATTCTTTATTTTACGTTGTATTTATACACACGAACTATAAGGTGATTAGCTTATGAGAAGTAGAACATAGTCATTCAAGTTATAACCGCCATTTTGTAAAGAAGCCAACTTACAGAAGATGAGCGAAATGAACGACTGCATTTACAATATCTTCGAATGTGTCAACAACTCAATACATAGGTACTCGTATATGCGCTGTATCGTTGACTAGGTATCGCATTACGACTGTTTTCGGATATTTTTTTAATACAGTTTTATTATAAAAGAAGATCGCCGCATTGTATTGTGTTCCTGTGATAAGTGAGGCTGGTAGAGGCGCTAAAGAATAACTATGCAGTCAGCAGAAAAGACCGCTGGGCGCTTTTTTTGCACAGCCATGTGTGTGTAACTACCTTGATATAATAAGCATCCCAGTCGTAATCATTAAAAAACCGTATTTCTGTCTGAAGGAACTTCTTGCAGGATTCATGGGACAAAATATTGTTCTGTAATCTACAGATAGTTTTACAGAGACCGTGTGTTCTGTCTTTCAATGTTTATAGGAGAGTCGTTAACCCTAGTTTGGTTGTAAGTTGTTTTACTGACAGCAAACATAATAAAATATTTATACAGTCAAAAGATAATTTGTACAGCCCTATGATAATTGTTGTCATTTAAATAGTAAACGATACAATAACTGTAGTTGTTTTATCCTCATGACAATCGTTAATTGTAGAGCACTACACTTAATTATGTCTAATAGCATTCTGACACAAAATCGATAAATATATCTAGATACCTTAGATAGACGAATAGACGAAAAATGGTATCAATATTTCTTTAAAAAAATGTTCTAATCAATCTACCCAATTTTCTTGGAATAATTATATAATATCAGCCTTGTATTAAACTGTCCAGTGTGGGTTGGCGAACTTCACATATCTTCGACATGCAGGTTCCTTCACGATATTTTTCTAGGCCGTTAAACTGAGCGATAATTAACTATTTAATACGCATATAACTTCGAAAAGTCAGAGGTCTCGAGATCAAACTCGAGACCTTTGCGTGGCAGTCCAACGGTCTCCCTCTAGGCTATCGCAGCTTACTAAATAATTTTCTTGTGATGACTCGTAAATTAGGGATTTTGGGTAGTAAAAATGAAATAAAACCCTTTACCATAGCTGTGGACGTTAGCAATCTATAGGTACCAGCCGGGTGATGCCGATTTTAATAAAAACGAGTATTTGTGCAAGAAATAAAGGCTATCTGGTCACCAAGCTGGCAGCACAGCGTAGCGCAGCAGTATTCTTAATGGATTTGAAAACCCTGGACCCCTTCTTACCTATAGAACACAATACAAGGTCATGGCAATCATCTTCTTTAGGAAGATACCACTTACACAACCAGTTCAGGTTATCTATTCAACTGAAGCAACCAGCTTCAGTTGAATAGATAACCTGAACTTGTATGAATGGATTATTGACGGCAAAACTAATGTTCCTTTTTATAAGAATGAGACACGGAGTATGAAAAGGTTTAATTTCAATCTATAACATAAAGAATACCTACTTAGAATAAACCACAATTACATAAATAGGTGGAGCAGTGCCATTAAAAGGTATCAAAGCAACACATAAATTTGTCCTCAATAAAATGAATCATTGCAATCAGTGCTCAAATACTCGCGCACAAGTAAATAAGCAATTATAGGAGTGACTGTGAATAACGAATAATATGCTAATAGTTTATGACTATCATTAGACATAGCTTTTATAGGGCTAGGGTATAATATCGAATAAACACAGTTCTTTCGTATATTCTATTCGTATTCCGCGTTCGGAATTGCGAACGTGAAAAGAAACCATTTTATAAGAGTCACTAATACTAAACGTTTGCATTACTTTAATTTTTTTTAAAGTTATCTATTAGCTGTCAATAGTTATGTAGGTTAATACATGCGTCAATTTGGTAGTTTTACGTTTTATAAAAGGCTAAGCAGCGGTGTATCACAGAGAGAGCAGAATGCAGGCATAAAGCTGTTCGACGGCAAACGGCCAAGATTCAGTGCTGGAAAATTTCTGATAAAAGGTATTTGCCTGACTCTGTAATAGTTTCTAACGACTCGCAATTTTTAGCTACATATGTACTCATGAGTAAGTTCTATCTTCGCCGTCTACACCGATGGGATAAAGATGATGATAAAGGCGCTGTGACGATATTTGAATTTTTATATGTCTTCACAATGTATATGTACCTACTCAAACCTTATTGTCCTTATAGTATAGGTAATACAGAAATAATGGGTATCAGTCTCTTATAAAATAGTTTTTCTTTACAGTTGCGGTTTACGGTTGTAATTCCGAACGCCGAATACGAATGGAAAGGAGATTCCCCATTTTTCCTACATCTTTGGGCCTACTTGTTACAGTCATCAAATTAGTGCCATGTGTTAGAGAAATACACTAATTATACTTCTGCTTTATTTCACTAAAATTGGCAATTGCAATAATGAGATTTTTTATTCGATGTGTAACTAGGTTAGATTAGTTAATGAATAAATTTACAAGTCGCGGTACAATAAAAATAAAAATAATAATTTTTCAGCTGATTTATAATGAGGAATTAAACAGCACCGATACTTAATACGAAAATGTGAATAACATAACAGAACTATATCACCGGCGCAAGCACAACCGAAAGAATATACTTTTGATATTTTGACGTTAAACGTCATTGTCCAACATGAAATTAGAATTAAAGTTTTTAAACTTTCGCGATTTGTACACATACTTAATATAATGTTAGACAACGGGTCTTACTCGCGATAAAGTATTTAAAAGGTAATAAATACCTATTGATTACCCGACGTTTCGACCGACTTGCATCGATCGTGGTCACGGGTTGACTGATGTGAGAAATTAGAAGTTTAGAAATTTGACACCGTGTCTTTTTAGCTGGATATAATTAATGCAGTGTAATTAATTAACATAAAATATTATTTAACCATCGTTAATTGAATATTGTTCTTTGTGATTTTCTGTTTTGATAAATTAACAAACATTTCAATGTAAAAGTATTGATTGTAACATGACAAATTAAGTCGTAATTAATTAACATAAAATTCTATTTTCCTATTAATTGATAATTGATTTTGTTTAGTGATGAAATGACGCTGTTTTTACGGTAAAAATTTTGACTTTAACATGTGGGCCCAGAAATGGGCGTATTCCTTTACGAACAACCTGTTTTTATGTCATCATTCGTATGTTCTTTTATGAAATTCTCAGTAGGACACGTAGACTAAAAGTTTGCTTATATATGTGGCAAAACGTGGATATAATATAATAAATTACCTCTGCTTACCCTTCGGAGGTGTAGAGGCGTGACTCTATGCATACATGGCACAAACTGGCGTTTACATTAAGATATTTGCTGTTCTTTTTTTGTGCGCTAATAGTATCAACTAAGTTTTCGCCATTGAAATGTCAAACTGTCGATCAATGAGACGACTGTATGAAAAAATTTTTGTACAATCTTAAATCTATTAAAAGAACTTAACTTTGATTTAATATTGGCAGTTTCGCTAATGTATTAATTAAATTAATTATTAAATTATAGATAAAAAAATATATTGACTTTACGCCTGACTTGTGGTTCTAATTTTGTAAGTCTTGTAAAGTGTAAACGCTTACTGATTGATCGTGATTTGATTGCCGAGATGGGTAAGGGTTAGTCTGGCCCGTAGATATTGTTTTCTTCTTCAAATTCGTATATATTCGTAAACCTATCTGCTGGAATTTGTTCGTGATAAACCTTTATCACTTTCGGAGATATACAACCTCATCAGTACGTGAGGTCACGTTTAATTTCCGAGTTGGGCAAAGGGTTGTTAGGCTTTTCTCTTAGGAAATTCTTAGCACAGAATCTGGCCATGGGTCCGGTAGACGGCAATACTGTCTCTATTATGTGAGGCCCTAAAACATAAGTGGCGAAATGTGAATGTTATACATTCATGGGCAAAGTATCATATATCATTATGTAGGTACGTATATACGTAACTTTAGAAGAAACTAAGATTTTCTCACGACACTATTTAAAACGTAGTAAAAATATATCATCGCCATGTCAATCTGTTTAGAAATAAACATAAAAAATCTTAAAGAACTTTTTATATGTTTATATTTTTTACTTAACAAAGCTATGAACGGACATCATATTAAACTTTTACAGACATACGCATCATTTACAATCTCGTATAACTTAGAGTTACGACTTATCTCACTGATTACACGTCGTCAGAACTCACAAATGACATGACATATTGTTTCCTTAACGCAATCTGTGTCAAGATCGCACTTGACCATTTTATTATACCACCTTTATAACATTTAATGCAAGTTAATAAAGTCGAAATTCGTTTGAAATAGAAGCGTGTGGTAGAATTGTTGTGTTTGTGGACGGATCTCGAATGAAAACGGTGTAAGCAGATCGTTTAGAAGCATGTTCACGTAAATAGGCTAAACGTGGATTGACTTTGGATCTTTGAGATGTTTCGCAATTTTACGGAGATGTTTCCACATTTTATTTACTATTATAAATAAAAAACATACTTAGTTCAAGACTTTCATTGGACCAGTGCTGCAAGTCTAACCTAAGTTAAGTCTTCATATTCGCGTCTGGCAGTTCCTTTCTGATAAAAAATGTCTTTAGCAGCATATTAATGTAATTGGTAAACGGCAAATCCAATGTATTCCATAATCCTCACTTAGCACCAGGGGAAATTAATTGAAAGTAAACCGTAACTTTTTAAAAATCAGCCTCCTATGAACTAAGACACCAACATGCAACTCGTTATATGTAAATTTAGTTTTAAAATACAAAAAATAAAAGGGTTTTCTTAGGTTGGCAATGCTATACTACTAGCCTTTACGTAACTTAGACGCCCGTAATCGCTTACCATAATTATGACAGGCCATGCTAATTTAGAACTTCGATTGATACTTCTGTCTACCCTGTTCGTGATATGCATATACAATAAGTAATTATTATGTATAAATAACTCATTTTAAAAACAATAACACTAATGTACCTATCTTTTTTTATTGTTCGCTCTTATTTTTAAATCTAGAACGATGTTTACATTCCACGTACCGCCAAATTCTTGTCGATGACTCAACTCTAGCAATAAACAATTATAATAAGCTCTACCTTTCACATTCATAAAAAGTAATAACTATTTTTTATTTCTCGAATTGACGCGTTATTAACTAACCCGTTATGAATTAGCCATTTAATTTATAATATAAACATTGCTAATTTTCACTTAATCCGATGAAGTATGCGCCGTGGGTGCCGAACGATTTAATCAAACTTATTTATACAAGAGAAATCCGAAATGAGACGTAGTCGTATGCAAATCACTCCTAATGGACCTAGTTGTATTAACCTTTCGGGAAGCCCACTAATATTAATGCTAATTTACATTAATTTCCATTCATATAAACTTCCATCTGTCAATAATTAGAATTGATTCTTTAAATTTAAAACAAATTAACAAAATATAATGTTCCATCTGACGTTTTGGCGCGTTCTAAATTCGAATCGTAGGTAATTAGTGTTGAACGCGATCGAACAATCGCTTTGTTGCTCGCGCCGAGTGGTCATCGATTATACGAGCAGATAGTGATGTTCCGTCGATGGCGAGACGTACCGGAGATGTATCGGCAGATAGTGTAATGACGCGCTATTAGGCTAGGTGTCGACGCAGCGTGGGAGAACTCGCGGCCTACATTTCCTTCTGAAACCGGCTAATCACGCGCGCAATTACTCTAATTCAAACGGAATTATTCCGGCGATGTAACACTTTAATTGAATTGTTGATGCGAGTCGTAATTCGTGAATGCGTGTTATTTCGATGATTGGTATCGTGATATTTGGTTGGTAAATATCGATATTGAGCGTATATATTCGTATGTAATCGTTGTAATAATAATCGGTAACTTCGAAATCAAATGTCATAACAATTTATAAGAATCAGAATTTAGTAAGTTTATTGTGGGAAGCGCTCGTTACGAAACAACTGTGAGGGGCGAATTCCACTCAACTTGTCATTCAAAGAAAAAATAATAATACAACCTGTTTACGCGTTTATTTTTTTCTTGTTGTACTGACAAGAAATAAAAAGGCGGGTACGCGCGTGCGCGGGCATTCGCGCCGGCCCGCGGTGCGGTGCGTTCCCGCCAAAAAACGTGGCGCGCTCCGAATACTTGGCGCGCTACACATTTTTATTCGCCTTTCAATGAGTATTTCCGAATGAACGATTAGAAGCGACGATTCCGCGTTTTCACGTCGATTCGTCTCGGATCGTATCGATGATTTGTGGCGTCACGATCTTTGAGATGGCTCGTTGTACTGAGAAACAACAGGTTAATTCTTTAACGTCTGTGAAGCAGTCATTTAGAATCGACTAAAACAAATGTTGTCGATTATTATAATAGATATATTATTCGATTTCGAAAAGAGATTTTAGTATTTTTTGTGATTGCAAGCAATTTATTAATGTTTGTTTAAGAATAAAAAATATGCCGTTATTTTGGTTTTTTAATAAAACGTTCAGTAGGCTTTATTTGCATGCTATTCACCTGTATCAAAAATCATGATCGTGACGTATAAAAAGACTTGTCTATTCATATTTTTTGTATAAATTGATTGATACGGGCTCTTAGCCATTCGTGGTAAGAGATGTCAATGGCTTTTCACAATAATTGTGAATTGAATTGCTATCAATAAAAACTGTATTTTTATGTATTAACTTATATAAACGTATAGCTGCTAAAGAGATTTGTACCACTACTTTAATCGAAAAAATCATTTACTTTCCTTGAGCACAAATTTCAAAAGAAATGATTAGGTAGTTGAATGACGTCTTTTGAAATGTGTGCTTGAACAAAGTATTTCATAGATCCACGGAGGTCAACAAGAGCGCGTGTATGCTAGATTAATACCAAATCAAGTAACAGTATGAAAAAGCCTAGATTTGTTCTGATAAAGAGCAAAAAGCACACCATATGTAACGTAAAACATACGACACAATATGCCAATTATAGCTGTACTATATTGATGTTTTAAAGAAGACTTAGTACGTATAGCATCTAAATCATATAGGCGTTAAGTAATATTACACAAACAAATTCAAATTTTATTCGATGAAATATTGTTTAATAATTTTATAGCACAGCACTATTCACTAATAATAATTAACCACGCCTCTTTTCGCGTAAGATTATTTATTACGATAAATAGACATATAACAAAATATATCTGTTTTATTTTCTGCATTGCGTCTTTGCTTCAGTAATTATGTAGATACCAGTTTTCCTGTCATGAGGTGCCAAATCCAATTCCTTAGCAGACTTACCTGGTAGGAGACTGCAATGGCGGCACGGGAATACTGCATAAACAACAATACATTTGTCGCTATTTAGTACATGACACCTTAACATATCTGACAAAATCTGGGTGTTATATGCCTCAGCCTAAGAAAGGAAATTTAAAATATAAAATCTTTATTTTGAATGTCAAATATAATCAATAATGCCTGTAGGTATCTTGTTACTTGGTGCGAAGCGCGCGTGTCAGTTTTAAATGTCCAACGATTTCCGTTCTTAATTAAATTAAAACAAAATAAGATTTTAAAGCTTTTTAGTTTGTTATTATTATTTGTGCCGAATTAGTCGAAAATTTATTCAAACGTTATCAGTGTCTGGCTCATTAACTTTTTATTTAACACAAACGTTCGTTAAGTATAATAATGTTTGTTAATTTTATGCGATTTTTATAAATAATTAAACAAATTGAGAACAGAAATAAATTTTATTTATGTTGATTATTTCTGTAGTCTTAACTGTTAAACATTCGTTGTATTTTTTGTCCGACCAGTTTTAAGCTAACTAGAGTATTTAGTTACCAACCTCTTACTTACATATCTTGGAAACGGATTGTTACAAATGGTATAGCAGTCGGAGGTTCCAGGACCATTTAACTTTTCCCGGGACTTCACGACTGTCAAAACTCGCTGTTTATCGTGGCTACCACCTGTGCACCTACACAAGTGTTTCAGTTATGGCAATGGAAGTAGTTGTACCACACGAAGGTCCATGACTATCCTAGCCAATAACAGAGAAAATCGGTTGAGGCATCCCTTTTCTGACGCATTTGTAACGGCTGGAAATGTACTGTTTAGCTCCTCGATAGCACACGTAGTATTTTGATAGAGTGATTGCTTGCTTATTTGCTACCTCAGTTGCATATTATATATTACTAAATAAATATAATATACTGGCAAACAAACCTAGCTTAGCTCACAATTCCAGGGATACTCGCACGAAGGAAAAAGGAATTCAAAATGATATGAACGACAAGGAATGGGTGCCATGGGGACGCGATTGTTAGAGCTTTTTCTTACTGAAGAAACGGAATGACAGTTTTACTCCTGATTCCTGAAAATATTCGATACTTCAGTCGAATTGGCTCATTCGTACCGTCACCAATAAATCTGTTTACTTGTTACATATTATGTTTTGTCTTTGTAAATAACACCATCTTATAACATAAAAAGAAAATAAGCAAATGTTTTAGCACACTTGATTCAGTAAGTAAATAAAGATCTTATTTACTCTAAGTACATATACGCCATAATACTAAAGACATTACCTACCAAAATGAATCGATTAATTAAAACACACACCGACGATCGATTTTCAAAACGTACGCACAACTAGTGTTGCAACCAACAACCAGTATTTAATACTAGGAATCGATTAATATACTCAATTACGTATCGCACATGCCGTAGTAAATACTTAGTCGTAAATACATATCTAATAATAGACTGGCAATACTTGTATCAATGATGATTGTCATGATAAATGCCACCGACATTTCTGGTGACATAAGGCTTTATTATAAAAATAGGTTCAGGGAATTACCTTAGCCTATATGTATAGGGATTTTATAAAGGAAACTGATAATTGGTGTCGTAAACAAAGTTATATAACGCGTTATAACACTTATAGCTTACTCGTGTCAACGTTGCATTACGTTGCTATAGCGCTAACTATTTTCAAGGCAACTGTTACTTGTTTTCGCGGTTATTTTGACAGGATATCTAAGAAAGTGATGCAAAATAAAATTTATGTATTTCTTGTATTAAATGCAGTTAACAACGATTAGACAAATAATAAATGTTTATTTTTGGAATTTAAATGGCTATATAGCAATCTCTACATATATTTGTCGTTTATCTTAATGGTCTCCAAATTAATTAAACTCGGATTAGAGCGAGTCAATTATTTAAATTCGCATTAATATCTACTTACACGTATCAGGGCAATAAAATAATGAAGTACCTAATTATTGCTCGGATAATTATTATTGAAAACAATAATTGCGATATTGGTTCCTTAATTTCTTAGATATGAAATGTGTCATTATATCTTCAATTATAGAAAAGCTCTGTATTTTTTTTATTAACTTCCTTTTTAGTGTCTAGTATACATTTGAATTTATTGTCAATCTCCGCGTTTTTGTGTGATGTAAGGAAATTCCTACTGGCAGCACGGATTCTAGCTCGCCCGCTGATACGTCGCCCTATTCTGCTTACTTATTCGATATGTACGCGTAATTCTACTTATGTATGTTGCTTCATTTATTAACGCAACCTTTTCTCCTTGTTACAGCTGTACAGAGAGGCCGAGTCCCCCCGACGCAACCAGCTGGCCTGGCCTTGCCAGGCCAGTACGCGCTAGCGAACGGCGATCCGTCCGCCGGCCTCAACAGCCATCCCTACCTCTCCTCATACATCTCCCTGCTACTCCGAGCGGAGCCTTACCCCACCTCACGATATGGGCAGTGCGTCCAGCCTGCCAACGTCATGGGAATAGACAATATCTGCGAATTAGCTGCCAGATTACTTTTCTCGGCAGTAGAATGGGCAAGAAATATCCCATTCTTCCCCGAACTCCAAGTAACCGACCAAGTCGCGTTGCTAAGACTCGTCTGGTCGGAACTGTTCGTTCTAAACGCGTCTCAGTGCTCTATGCCCCTCCATGTGGCCCCGCTGTTGGCCGCTGCGGGGCTCCACGCGTCCCCCATGGCGGCCGACCGAGTCGTCGCCTTCATGGACCACATCAGGATCTTCCAGGAACAAGTGGAGAAGCTAAAGGCACTCCACGTGGATTCCGCCGAGTACTCCTGTCTGAAGGCCATCGTTCTCTTCACGACAGGTAAAATTTTAGACAGTCTTTTTGGGGAGGCGCGGTTGTTGCTTTACAGGGTGGCTGGAGCCGGTGGGGCTGTTACCAACTATGGGGAATTGTTGGTGTTAGTGCGGACGCATTTAGACGCGTACGCAGAAGCGTCGAGGGTGCAGCAGCCACCGGCGGCGCCGCAATCTGCCGCTTCATCCGGGTACTATTCCACATTAGACACGTCTCTAGGCGTCAACTCCTCGCTGTCTTACGGGAGCTTCCTCTCAACCCCTTCTAGGTTACCACCTAATTACACAAGCAGTCCAAGAATACCTGAAGTGAGCACATCATCGCCTTTCAAACTATGGGACCCGAGTAGTAAGTTCCCAAAGATAGACCAGGGTGGTTGACGCCTCGTACTTCGGTTATGGGTCGGAACTGAGGTGTCGGGTTAGACGGAAGAACCGCTTGTTCGAAGTCTCTCGCGTATTTAACCGTTACGTATTGTTAGGATATGTTTGTGTACGAGGATAATAACTCCCGCTCCCCGAAGGCTGCGTTGAAGCTCGTCCGGGGAGACTGCGACTTATTGTTCTCGAAAATTTCATCGCGTATCTCGCTATGTATGTAAATATTACGTATAAATATGTAATATATTAGATATAACCACGTTTTAAACGATACGAATATCGTCGGAACGTCTTACAGTATTAAGTTTAATTTATTTTCATGTAGATATCTGACATTTATTATGAATATACGCGCGTAATTTATTATTAACTACTTTCGTTTTATTTTCATTTTTATGTCCACTTATACCCTTTTATTAATTTAATTAAACTCTTTGTGATTAATTTGGATTAGTTGTATTTTATAAATATGTTGATTTTAGCGAAAATATTTCGTAATTAACATTAATTTATTAGTTTACACATGTTATAAATCAGATTACACATGGGTATAGCTGGCTGGTAACAGATTTATAGTGGCTGTACATCGTTTAGAGGATTAACTAACTACTGCTGACTAAATTCATATGTCTATTTTGATAAATGCGTTTGTCTTTGTCCCAATTTGAAAAATAGACACGCACACTATACTCTAATCCCTGATTAAATAAAGTTTACTGGGAATCTTTAATATTACGATGTCACTATGAATAATATTGTGATATCTTCATTAGGATAATGCTAAAATATAGCTAATGCATTATGGCGAAATGAAGTTTATATAAAACAGGATAACAAAATGCGATGATAAATTGTTTACAATTTATTATCACGAAGCCATTTTATTTGGTATCCTGTACAATATAAATTTATTTGGTTTTAATTAATTATAATGGAAACTAATTAATAATGTAATTGTTCAAAATGAATAAGCACTTAATAAAAATGCGTACACATAATTATTTTATAATTTATTTATTTGAGACCCGATTTAAGTTTCATCTGATAGATTACCTGAATAATAAATTGATGTTCAGTCAAATATATGTCTTACAAAAACTGTAAACTCGCCAAATTTATTCCTCAGGATCTATCTGATAATTAACAAATACACGTATTTTTTGCATGCAGTCTTTTATACATTTGAACATATAATAATCATTTTATATTTATGACACTTTTACTCTTAGCGGCATAAAATCGACCACGGTTAATTCAGCAATTAAGTTTAATTATTATTGTAAATGTAAAATCCACGAGATTAATGTAATTTTAAACAAGTAACATTTCTCGGTAAGCTATCCGACTAGATATTAATACAGGAATAGGCATAAAGTTTCGCTCTCTCCGCCTTACGATCGCTGTGCCATACAAAACTTCCAGTTTTACAACATAGGTATTAAAAGTTGGTGACAAATTTTAATACTACAAGTAAGTACTTATAATTTTATAAGACATTAAGTTTTAAGGGCTGTACTTTACGCGTAACAGAATTATATCGCGGAAACGGCGGCCATTTTCATTTTATTTTAATTTGCATTTGAATTTAAAAGTGAAATTTACGTTTAATATACTATGATTGAACATAAACTAATAAATTTTATACTCAGTTACCGTATTAATAAATTGATTATAAAAAAAATTATGTAGAGGATGTAGAATATGCGTAGCCATATAGCCTATAGGATTTTTTTTCTTCCACTCCGCAGGATGTATGTGGGTCCTTAAATAGAATTGCCTGCAAAAACTGTCAAACTTTTCTTTTCTCGCAGTCATACATAATAGAATTAACGTAAATTGTAATTCAAAATGTATTAACATTATTTTATGCCTTATTTTCAAAACTATGAAATATTTGTCGTTGTTGTTAGACGTTACAAATAATAACGAATCACGCAAACGCATAATAATAAATCTTCTCGCGTAATTCTAATTCACGCGTTAGTAGCATTTGCGTTATAGAATATCACAGTTATTTTAATTCGTTGCTAACACGCTTAAGTCTATATACTAAACAACTGCTACTGCTTGTCAGAACATTAAGACATCATGATTAAAACTGTAAATAAGATGTAAACAAATTCGTAAAACAAGATTCCGAATAATTAATATGTTTTTAATATTTATTAATAAAACACATAATTAATTTTCACAGTTCTGCGTTAAGAGGTGCGTCTGTTAAATTATAATTATGTTGTTTTTTAAACTGTGTGTCATATTACTGCGCTATGACATGTGTTATCTGTGACCGATACGCGGGAAAAGCAGTGTTTTATTTTTGCGAATCCCAAAAATCATTCTCCATAACTGTAACTGTCATTGCCTACTGTCATTGCTTTCAAAACATAACACCTAAAATTCCATTCAGAATTCATACATACACACAAACAAACATCGATTATGAACCGAGTACCTACTCGTATCCTATATCATATTTTGTAGTATTTCTAACTAGAGTCGAACGATTGTCTCCCGTGTCTCGTTCGGAACTCGTCGGGTTGTCGGCCGATAATCTGCGACGAGTGAGTCTGACGGGACGTTTCCGACATGTCCACGACGACCACGACACTTTCGCCACATATAGGCGGGAAGCACTGTGCTTGTAGACTTTTGATAGATCGTTGATATTGGGGAGATAATACTGACTAGGTGTGTAAATTCAATATTGTTTTGATAAATATGATTTGTTAAGTACCTAATTATAATGTTTTTTATATTATACGTATTAAACTCTGTGCTCTTGGCTTCCTTGGTTTATTATGCATAGTGTAAGCACTCTATAGGATCGTTTTTTATTGGTTTAGTAGTCTTTGATATTACTGCCGACAAATATATTAAACATTCATAATATTAGTGTTCATTTAAAATTGATTTTAACGTTGCGCTTTCGTGTTCCTAAAGACCACCCACAGAAACCATGCATTTTGCTAGGATAAAAACCGGCACCCTATGTCAATCACCGGCCCATAAACTATCTCTGTGCAAAAAATAACACTTTCGTATTTAGAAGTTAGGACCCACTATAATCACGCGCCTCCCTTACCTTGAGTTTAATATATAAATATTTATAAATATTTTGCATATGGCTATCCAAAGCTATACTTTCAATTGTTTTTGGGATGGACTGGCAATAGTTGAAAATATTGCAGGCACCTATTGCGAATAAATATTCTCCACAGAGACACTCTTCTCATTAAATCATTGAATAATTGAGTCTAGCTTTTATATAAGGCGATTGAATGATTATCAAGCTTTCGTTAAGCAATAAAGAACCTTTACATAACGAATTAACTGATAATTACACTTACAAGTTCCACCACATTAAATAGTAACTATTTTACGGCGTTTGTAATGATTATAATTTTAATAGCACCGGAGTTTTAGTGGTCGTATCAATGTAGGGAATGGCTGTAAAGAGATGAATGCGTAAAGTTGGTAGACGCCGAGGCATTGGACGGGTTGAGATTGAGGGTTGAAGCAAGTTTCGATGTTAGTCTATCGTCGCATTTTAGGGTTGGTTAGGACGTGTATGTATGATTTGTTTTGGATGCGTAGTTTTGTAATGGATAAGGTAAATGTTATGTTTAAATCTCGCTGACTGTAACGGGGCTCTCGTGAGACATGAATATTTATATGTGAGAGTAATTCACCTCAGTTTACTTCTTAAATATTATACAGGCGTGAGGCTAATTGATATTTAAAGTAAACTTTCATTGCGGTGCTTTAGCTAATCAATGTTTGGTTTTACTAATAATTATTATTTGCGATATTTATTTTGGCTTGTTTATCTTATAGCGAACAAATTCAATACATTGAATCTATAGGTTATCTAATAGAAGGCACTTTAACAGACAGATTGAGAGAGAGACTCCTTCGTTTCTTATAGAATTCTGCCGGCTATCTGTACCTACGTAATTTATGACAAAATCTCACTAAACATTTTAAACTAAGTTATGGTAGTTATAAAACACCGTGTATATATGTACATATAATACTAACTTCTACGCTTCTCTAGCTATCACTACAACGCCTATATTCTCAAGAATAACGTACCTTTGCAATATTGAAAGAATTTTTCAAATCGGTTCAGTAGTTCCAAAGCTTACCCGGTAAACATAAACAAACAAATTTTACCTCATTATAATATTATACGAGTTTCATGTCAAACAAAAGTCCCACGCAACATTTTCCGTAGCGTGAGACATAATCGGAAATCAATCAAATGTCACCTTAGTTATAAATGCTTACCACTCGACGTATCTCTGATGTTTCTATAATTTATGCCCCAACTGACAGCTGTAATTCATCGCCTTACGAAAAATAAATTGTCATCTTAATTTAGTCTATGGATTCCGGATCGTTTTACGACGCCGTGTTAGCATACCTATGTAGATTTATTTATATAATGGTTGAGTTTTTAACTGATATTCAATATCGCGTAGGTGTGTTAGCGTCCATATTATGTTTAAATATACCGGCAAAATCCTTAGGATAACGTGAAGTCATCAAAGTAGGTCTAAAATAAAATAGGGATAGTAGCTAGACACATACCGAACGAAATTCTTCTAAGCTGCTATAGAATAATTCTGCGCAAAACTACTCTACACTTATGTAAATGCCATTATTGTCAGAATCTACACTTCTTTAAATGTCAAAATTGACAGAATTACTCTTCTCACAATGTCAACATATAACACAAATTAACAAGATATTCTACAGAATAGAAACTTCGCCGAACTGGATATTCTGCATCAAATCTTTATAGGGCGAATACAATATTAAGAAAGGAGTCCTTTTCCCTGTGTCTTTCATAATTATTATTTCTGCAAATACTAAAGTCAGTCGACGATTACATACAGTAGTTTCCATTATACAACTTTATACTTCAGATTTATTAGCATCCATAATTAGCGAAATTTCCGGTTACTGAACTTCCATAGTGCAGTCATGGAATGACCATCCAACTTTAGATCAAAACTCTCCAAAGGGCTCTTCGTGTTGGACCCATGTCCTCGCGAAACTCGCAAAGACCGGGAACTGTTCCTAAGATTCCTGTGTAAAGGAGATACATTATAATCACTTGTCTTTTATGTATTATTCTTTTCTAATTTTACTTTTACACGTAACTTACACGTCGTGGATAAACGACTCCTTTCAAAGCGATATTTTTTCTCACAGATGCTTATCTGAGATATAACTTACAGATATAAGTACGAACAACCACCTAACACAACACTGTCGCTACACTAAACAGAATATAGAACTAGTTACAAGTAGGTACTGAACGACCATTTTCCCTTGAGCTCTCTAACTCCATAATGTACCACCACTTTGTTCGTTGTGAGGGTTTCTATAGGTATGTTGATAGGTCTAGCGTGAGTGGTACGGTGTTACGCCCGGGGGTACGATGAATATGCAACACCAATAAATGTAGTTTTATCCGCGCCGACCAACTTTCACCGTCCACCGCAACCAACTCAACTCGGTCGGTTAATAGTTGTACGGAACTATCTTTGCGATGTAGTTGCATTATCGTAGATTGATTTTTTAATTTTAATCGTGCAGGTGAGGTTTGTTTGTGTAGTTTCGTGATGACTTCAATTGATGGCTATTAATATAATATTGGTGAGTACGAAAGAGGTATCGTCGCTATAGTTTAATGTGTACTTTTGTAGGAATTTGTTTGAGGAAAACCACATAATAATATCACTAATGTAGAATGTGCGAAATTCAACAAGGCACGACATGGATTATGACAATCACAGTACGGTCATTGTCATTATTTAAGTGTTCATCTTGATACTACCTATGAGCAAAATATTGTAGTTTTATTCCTCGCTCAGGACATAAAGTTACGTAATCTATAACAAGTATAGTTAAATCAAGTCTAGACGCTCTTTGATTACGTTATTTCGAAATTTGTAAACATCTCCGCGTTAAAGTTTAGATAATTTGATGTATGAACTCTTGTTATTTAAAAAGGTGGTTAATGTTATTGTTAATAATGTAACCATATCGTCTTAATAAGCCAGAAGTGTAACAGTTACTAGGTATTACAATATTGCGGTTAAAATCTTCAAACAATTGTAAACACAGTTTTTATATCTTCATTTCAGTTAGGTATTTATAAGTAAACATTGTGCGCCACAATTGATATTTACTTTTCAAACTGAGTAAGCCCAGTGTTTTTATTGCATGACTTGAGTTTATTATTAACAGGAAAACCAACTTAATTATTAGATACGACATTATTCCGAGAGCACAACGCCTAACAAGCTTATCAATTAAAAAAAAGAAAAATAAATTGCATGCGATTTATTTAAAATTTGCATAAACGTCAAAATCCGTCGTGAAGGTAATATTTTTACTTAAGAATTTATAATAATATGTTTTCTTTGTGTTTCGATATTAATTTGTCAGGTAATAAAACAGTTAGGATGTAATTTGAACGCCTTAAAAATGTTATGTCGTGCAGATTTTTAATGCATTTTTTTATATCTTTTTTATTGATGTATTTAGATTTAGTAATTTATTATTTAATAGATTATAAATCAACGTGTCTCGTTTTTAACACTTGGCGATATGTTAAATCTGCAATATGCTAAATAGATACGGGACTGTCTCTTTATATAGTAGTTCAGATTAATAGTTGATTGAATTTATTTAAATTATATCGCATATTGGCATCGCCATTTCACATATTATAGTTAGGAAGATTTTTATGACAATACGTTTAACGAATCATTTATAAACTAATCGATATACATTTATTATAATGAGAAGTTTATTCGGACATCTTGCCACCGTTGTTGAATGGCGAATTATTAAGTTATTTTATTCTAGCGTATATGTGTATGTATTTTGTCCACGGGTTTGCTCGCTCAGAAACAGTACTTTTTCTGGATTATTGGTACCCTATGTCCTTTTCTGTGACCCTGGTAATATGTATGCGAAATATCATGATAATCGGTAGAGTAATTAAGACGTGAAACCGTAACAAACAATATATATTAGTTAGCTATAATATTAGTTAGGATAAACAGTTATTGCAAGTTTTGAGTATCATTTACTTTAATTTATATTATTTATAATGAACTTAAAATCTTTATTTTATTCATTCGTTTATTGCACTCCATAATGTATATACAGGTCTTATAAATGTAGAGAGAACAATTATGGACCCCGTCGGGCACGGCAAAATTAGGAGAGTAGAAAGAATATTCTATTATCATATAGCATATTAAAATAAATTTTAGACCTTTGGAGATATTTATTTAATTACTCACGTATTATAATTAATATTCTATTATAGTTTATTATTAATTTGTTATAAGGTAAGTATTAAACTTATTTTCTAAATATACTTACATAATATGAATGATTAAAATGTATCGTTTAAATATTCGTTTATATCATAGTAACATTTTTGTATTAAAATGTCTTTTATTTTGTTGATAAACGTACTAAGGTTCGATATAAGTTTAACTAACGTATAAACGGCGGCCTTATCGCTATAAGCAATCTCTTAGGGGCTCCTTTTTATTCTTGCTTAGTCAAACGCGGGCAATTTCTCATTAACTTGAAATCACAAAAGGACTTGAAGAGTCAACCATGTTTCTGTACTTTTTATACAATTAAGAGTGGAAAGAAGCAAGCCATCAGCCTGGTGCTTAGCAGTTACTGTAGCCTTTAGTATCATAATACCTATATGTTTTGATAAATCCTAATTCTAACCAATATAAATGCGAATGTGAGTTTGTATATTTGTTATATTTTCAAGACTTATGTACTCTACTGATTATATACAAGTTGTCAGGGGTACATAAAAGGATATAGGGTATCTGTCTTCTTGAAAAACTGCTGTTCTTGAGGGATAGCTAGGATACAAAGAAGCAGTCAGTCAGCCTGGTGTTAAGCGGAGACCGTTGCATATGATTGCTTATTATATCAGTATCATTGTCACGTTACCATGTGTAGCAGAAAAGAAATTCAGGATGGTATGAAAATCTTTCATTTCATTTAAACGTAGGTATACTCTATGTCAGTTTCTGTTCTCCTGACAACGTGTATGCGAAATTTCATAATGATCAGTCGAGTACGGCGTTAAGCCGATAGCGTGACAAATGAAAAACTCACATTCGCTTTTATAATATTAGTTTAGATCCTTATAGGAATAATACTCAAGACCTTAGTTTAAAAGGACGCCCTTCTACTAGACTTGAAATCATACAATTTAGTTTAGAGTGAAAAGTGTTTTGCGATATTGATACCGCATCGGTGAAAACGAACCTTACACAACCGATATTCCAACTTCACATACAGAGCAATATCACGATGACGTGACAACATTTAAACAGAAATTACAAACACAATAAATTAAACTTACAATACCGTAATTTATATTCACCCACACCATAAAAGATGCCGTGTAAAATATACCAAAGTGTTGCGTAACGCGTAATTATTGTTATTTAAGTTTCGAACATAAAAGCATCGATATCTGTCTATTGAAACGCGTAATTTTAGTTGGAATTACGCGCGGTCACGTATGATGCGTGCGGCCTTTTATTTTTATTTGCGTAATATGCATTTCTTGAGTTAGATTTTACGAGTTGTCGTCATTTCATTCATATTTTATAAGGATGAATAGTCAATGGATGAGTGAATGGTGACAGTATAATGCTCGCGCGGCTGTTTAGATGAAAGTTTTCTTTGATGGGTACGGACATGGATGAACGGTACAATATTTATAGCGGGGTAAGCCCTTTACATATTATAAGCATAACAAAGCGTCCTATGTTTATCCTTTAAGGGGTAAGCAGAGATGTCTTGTACATTTTAGAAGCTGTGTTTAAATTCAAAGATTGCATGGATGGCGTATTGGTTTACGCAGTCGTCTCGCCACTACCACTGCATTGAGTGTTGTGGGTTCGATCTCCATACGGGACAAAAATTTGTCCCGCGTGTTGAACTCTGTATCCATATGAACGTTTGTAAAGTATTCCGCAACAAATATACGATTACTAGTGCGGTTTGTCTTCATAAAGAAAATACCGCAGATACTTACAAGTGTCTTAAATAAAAGATTCTGTCGTTCAAGCCGATGACATAGTGCAACAAAGGTCTAGTATAAGACTTTTCTCCCAATCTCGACTCAATTTCTGGATATGGCGCTTTACCGTCAGTAAATTCTGAGTTATAGCACGGAGCTTAGAACTATGACTAATACAGGTCGATAACCTTAATAATATGAGACCTTAGAGTAGTTTACAATATATAAACATACATATATACATACATAGCATCACGCCTATACGCCCTTGGGATAAGCAGAAGACTATATCAAACTTTCGACCTTCAAGGTCCTAAGTGATGTAGAGCTTATTGTTGCCTACTAGGTTCTATGCTCCTTCTAAGAATTTCGTCACAGAAATCCTGTGCGCCATAACGGCCATAGGGACATAGATTTTTAATTCTATACCTATTCGTATTTGTTCATTAAGAAATAGTTTTAAAATTATAATTATGTTGATTGCTTACATTACCTTTTATTTATCTTAGCAATACAATTTTAATTCAAAACTCACTTCACTCTTCGAATAACAACCATACTTAGTCCTTCGTAACTACATACATGTATAAATTCATTCTTCTTTAAAGAAAAAAGAACTAATGGCTTTCTATCGTTTCTTATGGCGTATCAGCCTCTAAATCCTTATCTACACTCATCAAATACAAGATAAAGAATACATTTCCTATATTACAATACATTAAATTCCGTTCTAGCGCCATATCAAAACAATAGACAGAATTTTAATATGTTAACACATCGAAAACAAAGAGTAGGGCCCAGGTATATCCTTCAGGCAAACGGTTCTGAGGAACCTATTTACGTCTCGCTCTAACAGGTCGTAAAGTGGATTAGTGTGAAGAGTGTGTTCGAGTGGCTAACGGTATTGAGTTCGTGACGACGAAGCCACGGGACGAGTCACGATTTTGAAAAAGTGTCGGTTTGCTGGACTGAGTCCCTGCGTTCCGAGATGTTATTGCTTGGTCTAAGACATTGACTTAAAAAAGTCAAGCAAAGCAACGCTTATTTTTTCATGTAAAGATTCTATGAAGTTAATGTTGCTTACTGACTTTGACGATTGTTATGCAGGAGATCTCGGGTTCGATTCGGATAAAGGAAATTTTTGGGTGTTTGAGAATTATGCCCGGAGCACGGAGCAATATGCCCGGTAGACCATAATTGGGTCGCTTTCTGTTACCGACTTGGTAAAATTTGAGTTTAATACGTCTCTGCTTACCCTTCAGGAATATATGTGTGACTAATGTATGTATGCATAAACTGTTTATTTTTCTGTCAATAGACAAGACTAGTAGGTGCATATACTTCTGTTTTCACATTCGTCGCCTCTTTCAATTTTGTACTAGCGACCAACCCCGGCTTCGCATGGGTAGTACAAAACCTTAACAAATTATTATCCACTTAATCCTTCCTTATGAATCACTCTGTCTATTGAAAACCGCATGAAAATCCGTTCAGTAGTTTGTGAGTTTATCGCGAACAGACAAGCAGACGCGGCGGGGTATTTTGTTTTATAATATGTAGTGATATGTCCCTGAGGTTTGTGGGGCCAGACACCGCGGGAACACAGAGTTTCAGGCCTCCTTATTATGGTTGTGTTATCTATTGATAGGATTTGCATGATTTGGAAGTATCTTCATGCTATCAGCATATTGACATGTTTTTGAAGAGTTCAAAACACCTAAGACCTGCATATAAGAGCAGCATGGAAAGCATAAGAGTATATAAGCCACAGAAACACATACCATCAGACAGGCCTTAAGCAGCATTAAAAGTAGGTTATGTTAGGAACAGTACATTTTAACCCGTTTTTATTAGCTTGGTGTTTATGTATCTATGAATCTATGTAACGGAATATTTGAATGTGATTTTACCCCTTTCAAACCGACGGATTGATTTGAAATTTTGTACACTTATCGAGGACCGATGACAATACAATAATTTATATAAATAAATAAAAATAAAATAATAAAAATAAAACAAATAATAGTAATATCTTCTCCCTAGCCTTTTTTATTCCCAAGTCACTTGGGGTCAGCTTTTCTAGTCTAACCGGATTTGACTGGATATCAGTTTTTAAACGGAGCGGCTGCCACCTGACCTGACCTGACCTACTCCACAACCCGAAGGCTAACAATACCCTAAGGCTAGACCAGTGTCAGGATATTATAGGGCACTGACTTCCCAATAACGACTGTCATAGATGTTCATGGCAGCCGCGACCGACGGCTTAACGTGCTCTCCGAGGCACGGAGCAGGCGATAATTGTCAATCAATACGCACATAATTTCGAAAAGTCATATAACTGCCGAAAGTCAGAGGTGCGCAACGTGGGTTCGAATCCGAGACCCTCTGCATTGCAGTCTATTGGTCTTCCCACTGAGCTATCGCTGCTGTACAAATAATAGTAATATAAAAACTAAAAACACGCTTTATTAAAGAAAACAAACTAAAAAGTAGAAAATAATTTAAAGCGTGGGGTGCTTTCTAAGATATTTTGATAACTGTACTTTTTTAGTAAACTAATAGCCTATGTTACTCAGTGATAATATAGATTTAGCTTTTGCCCGTGGCTTCGCTCGCGTAAGAGTAGGGTGATGTTAGTAACATTTTTTTTTTTTTCAAATGTGGTCTACTTTACTCCTTGATAATACGACGATCTAATGGTGATGAATTTTTAAAATCGGTTGAATAGTTTTTGAGTTAAATCCTTTCAAACAAACAAAATTTTCCTCTTTATAATATTTAGTATATTATATTGTGTGTATGTGGTAGAATATTATTATTATTATTAGTATAGAAAAAATAAATGAATAGTTTAGTAACGCTTAATTCTTGTCTGCGTTTCGCTTGACACTTGGACCGCGGTGTAGCACACAGCAGAAAGCGGCATTACCTACAACACGCGTCTATATCTCGTACCTATTGCCCGTGAGACACCCAACGTTTATATTTAACTTTACCACTAAATACGACTTGTATTTGGGTTCTTTGTGGATTTGAGCAGTGAGTATAGGTGCAATGGTTTAACTAGTCATTTTGCATCGAGTACTGTTACGGGTTGAAAGTTTGGTTGATATACAGATAGTCGGTTTGGAATTAATTTATCTTTCTTGAGATCTTTTGATTTTCTATCCGCACGGATGACGTAGTGGTTTAAATGGTCGCCTCGCCTATGCCATTGGACTGAGTGTTGTGGGTTCGAATCCCACACGGGACAAAAATTTGTGTGTTCCACAAATGGTTGTTCCGAGTCTAGGTGTTCTTCGTGTCCGTTGTTGGAATGTTTGTAATGTCCTCTGTGACACAGGAATTATATAATTATATATCCAAGAACGGCAGTTGTCTCTTTAAAAAAACATAGTTTACATTGAACGAGATGGGTGTTAAAACCCAAAATTCAACCTCTTCGTGCTCATGTAACATTTTTTTTTTCATCAGCCTTTTGTAATATCTCTCTGCTAGGCAAAAGCCTCTCCCTTGGACTTCCAAATCACTTTGTTAGTGGATATCCCCTGACCTTACGACCTTGTGACCCCTATATCTCGGGCATCTTTTGACCCACAGGGCCTATATTTCCCCATTTGGCCCCAAGGTGTCTGTACAACAAGTTACAAGTCAATCGGTCCAGTGGTTCCGGAGCTATGCCTGTCACTAACAAACTGTTACCAACAGACGCACATAGTGTTTTCATTAACCTCTTCGAAGAAGACTCAGAGGTTAATAATCTACAGATAGTTATTTGTGAAAAGGTTTTAGTAATCACGTCGTACTGAGTACTATCACGGGTTGAAAATTTGGTTGATATACAGATAGTCGGTTTAGGTTTGGGTGATCCCTTTTTTTGTGAAATATGGACACAGTATAGTAGACCTAGAATCAACATTGGATGATCCAACTAGTGGATATTTCGAATGAGGTTGTTATTTCTGTCCATTCTTAAAATGTTTTACAATTGAAGTCCTTATGATATAGTGAATGTCTCTAATGATATTCCTGTTATTCCAGTTCTTCTAATACTATAGTAAAAAAATAAAGCAATATTGTCAAAGTTGTTTGTAGTCTTACAGCGTTTACAGGAAAATCGTAAACAAAGTTTATTCTCCAAATTCTTTAAAAAAGGCAACTTCTGCGGTAGGAGTAAATCCTTTGTCGCGGAGAACTTTACGAACATTCATATAACGGACACAAAGAACACCCAGTCTCGGAACAACAATTTGTGGATCACACGAAGTTTTGTTCCATGTGGAGATCGAATCTACAACACTGCAGTAAGCGCAGTGGCAGAGGTGAGGCAAACATGACACCATCCATGAATATTTATGTCAAGAATAAGGAAAATTTTCAGAAAAACATCTAATGGCAGTATTCCTAATTTGGACAGGCACATCAACCTAAATGTAGTAAACTTAAACTTTTGCATTTAAACCATCAACGCAGTTTAATTATTTGAACCTTCGAGAATGGATTTTGGATCCTCGCGATAGACAATTAAAGCCAGCTGTTATCTCCGTGATATCTATGACAATTCATTAACCAACCGAGAAACCAATACTATTATACGTCTCTAACCATATTATAATCTGAATGATAAATCAAAAAGTTTTAAGCCTCAACAATAAGTTGGCGACCAAATTTGCCGTATTGTCCGACCGAGATATAACAACCAGCTTTCAGAAACGTTTCTGACCGAGCCAATCACCTCCCCATTGTGGTCGGATTACTTGCAAATTTTATTAAAATCCGTCGAACACGCGAAAATTTGTATAGTTTAACAACCATTGTGGGGTTTGTACTAGGCATTGTAATGTAGTTATGTAGTAAATACGTAATGTATATGGAAGTTGGGTATGATTGGATAGCGGGAGCCCAACGTGTGGTTTTGTGGTCAAGATGTATAGTGATGGTATGACTATCGAGATTTTGATTGAAACGTCAGTTACACCGATGCAATATATGATGGGAAATTGTTGAGAAATTGATTCTATGGTTTCTTGTCATGACTTGATATTTGATGGCATGGATGGCATAGTAGTTAGAGCGGTCACTTCGTCGATTTAAAATACAAGTTCAAAAATTTGCTTTATCAGAATATCTTGTCGAGATTTTTCTGGTGCTGAAGAAAAAATCTATATTATTAAACTATGCCGTTGTTCCCATGGTATATTTCTGACATACATGTGAGGACTCAGGTTCGTTTTCCGGATCGAGTACATTGTTATTGAATTATACTGTTAGACAATTCTCAGTAGGTGCACGGAATCTGGCAAAATGTGCCTAGTAGATGACAATAGGCTTGATCTCTATTATGTGGGATGTAAAATGGTTGACGAAATGTGAGTATTATACACCCCAGCCTAGATTATTAAGGATATCCAGGCATTGACCTATTTAATCATTATAAAGTTATATTTGTATTCAATTGAATTCTTATCTATTAATAAAATTATTGGTGTAAAATATGGGTCCTTTTAGTACAAATGGCGGCAAAATAATAATTTATTTTTCTAAATCTTAGTAGGTATTATTTGTTTGAATCTTTCTAAAGATTATTTTTATTAACGAATGTTAGTTTAAGTTAATTAACATAAAGCAGTTATAATTCTCCTTTTAAATTATAGGTACTTAACACATGTACCTACATAATTTTATTCTCAATTATATGAAATACGTACATGTTTTTTTATGTAGTTCAAAATTGATTATCGGTAGAAACGACGATTTTCCGGACAACAAAATATATAACAATATTAATTTATACAAAAGCAACAATACGCCAATAAAATGTACACAGATGCGGAACAAATCCGCACGAGGTCACGTTGCATAATATTAATATATGAAAAAACACAACAAATAGGAAAAATTGAAATACGCCATTTCCAATTGGACCCTCGTCACAGCGTGTCAAAGAAGCAAATATGAAATGATAAACAACAAACAAGGCAATACGAACTTTAATACATAAAACTAAGATTCAATTTCCCATACGCATCACTTTTAAAAGAAATCGAACAACTTCCTAGAAGAATAAAGACTTATCTTCAATCATCAAATGATTGAGTAGGAACTTTATGTTATATGTATAAGATCGTAAATCAAATGTGATTAAAATGTTTAACCCTAAACATTCGATGCATGCAAATATTAATCAGTATGATAAGTGTAGGGTGTTATGTTCTTGTTCGGGATTGCGTTTGTCTGTTTATCTGATGACATGGCGAGGGTTGAGGGTGTAACAATAACACGTAGCTGGCTTATCAATGACCAGAGATAATTCGCATCAACGATTAATATAAAAGCCGTCCTTTTTTACATTTGGAATCATTGACTTTTTGGTTTCGTTTTGACTGATGTGAATCGCGGTTTCTAACAATTGCCTTTTCACAATTCAAATAAAGTTTTTAAAATTTTTGACGTTCGAAGTATAAACTATATTTTTTTAATTTTATGGAATGGAAATTAAAACTTAGATAATGTTTGTAACAGCCTAACCTAAATACGGTAGCCTAATTTAGAAACGGATGACGTGTAGTTTCGTTTTAATATTTAAGCATTGGTAAACTGATGTATCTTACTATTCTTATACAAACAATTACATAAAAATATATTAGACTAGATATAAATTCATAATATTTTTGGCATAAAATCGTAATATTTGTTAATTACTCTGCAATATAAAAAGTATCTCATAAAACACATTTTAAATCATACTCTCAGTACCGTTCGAAGATCAACGCTTATCGTTCAGTAATAGCTAGCTCAGTACTTAAACCACACCACTACACCATTTAATTAGTACAAAGAAAAACTAAAATTACAATCTTTTTCCACCTCGACGGTCTTCTTCCTAGCCTTTATTATTCCCAAGTCACTTGGGGTCGGCTTTTCTGGTCTTACCGGATTTGACTGGATATCAGTTTTTATACGGAGCGGCTGCCACCTGACCACCGCAACCCGAAGGCTAAGGATACCCTAAGGCTAGACCAGTGTCAGCATATTATAGGGCACTGACTTCTCAATAACGACTGCCTTAGATGTTCATGGCAGTCGGGACCGACGGCTTAACGTGCTCTCCGAGGCACGGAGCAGGTGATAATTGTCAATCAATACGCACATAATTTCGAAAAGTCATATAACTTCCGAAAGTCAGAGGTGCGCAACGTGGGTTCGAAACCGAGACCCTCTGCATTGCAGTCTGTTGGTCTCCCCACTGAGCTATCGCTGCTTTTCCACCTCGACAGTATTTCCATAAAATAAACCACCTCAAAGTACTTTAGCGCCACCAAATTCATACTTATCACACGGAATCAAACCCAAATCGCCTCATATCGCGTCTACATTACAGAGATTTATCTAACAACCCACCAGCAACCACGAATGAAACCAAATAAAGGAGAACATTAGATCGTGCAACCAATATTAATTAGCTGATCGTAATCTCTTCTTATTTAAAGCCAGCCGTGGGCATGTTGGTGTGACCCTGCCTTTACCGTCATATATACCGGTAATTCTGCTATATACCGGTAACTATATACCGATATCGGTAACGTACCGGTCACTAATGTTGTCTAGGGCGAAATTAACGCGAGTTTTGACCTCTTAATGGCGAATTAACAGTGCTTGGTTGGATTTCTAAGATATTTGTGGTGTGTGGTTTAGTGTTCGTTATGGTGTGTTAATGGGACAGTTGCCTGTTCGATTTTGTACATTATTTTATATACAAGAGCGAATAGGAATCAAAAGAAACGTTTTTGTGACAACACTATCAAAATTCGTTAAAAATAAGGGAGTATTTAATATTGGATATATAAAAAAGTGAGACTATTTCGCTATCTTCCTCAGTCAGCTGGATTTAAGTAACGGTTACGTCACATTTTGTTTCGTTCATCCTTTTTCTGTCTGTTGACATTTACCCCTACTACCAGATTTAAAAACTCATTTCCAACTCAATTATCGCATCGCGAGAAACCATAGTAATAAACTATAACAGGTGACTCACATGTAAGTTTATTCTGAAATTTAACAGAATTGCATAGCAGTAAATGAAGTGAACACTATTCTTCGGTCTTTTTTTCTGGGTTGGTTTGGCTGGGTTCACTAAAGTATGTGTGTATATTAATACAGTGATATTCCCATTAAAAAGGTGTATTTTATAATAACAATAAAACCAAATCAAAATATAATTTTATTGAAAAATGCAATATAAACATCGAGTATATTGCCACTGTTTGACCAAATGTTTTGGCTCGTTCTCAAAAGTCCAAATCGTACAATATTTTTCAAATTTATTGACCCAACATTGATCCCATCGTTACGTTATTTTTATAAGAAGTCACAATAAACAAATACAATCCAATTCAGTACAGCCCGGTGCGTGTTAATAAAATATATTGAATATTTTATTGACCATTGTTTTCAAGTCAATAATAAGGACAATTTGTTTTTTAATAAAATTGAACGCAAGAATAAGATTGGAATGAAATTATATTTTGATATTATAATATATACAAAGTTTTTAAAATAAATCCTCTGTGGTATTTTAATATAAATAAATACGACTAAACTGCGGAATGAACTGTCGCCTGCGGTATTTCCGGACCAATACGACCTAAAAACCTTCAAGAAAAACGTACTCCTTTTTAAAGGGCCGGTAGCGCACTTGTAACTACTCTGGTGTTACGGATGTCCATGAGAGGCGGTAATCGCTTACCATCAGGTCATTACCGTCTGCTCTTTTGCCTCGTATCACATAAAAAAAACACTCTTTTAAGTCAAAGATATAATAGTATAAAAAAGCCCGCCAATTATTTGGTGTTGGTAAGAATGGCTCGTATAAGTAGTAAAGGTGTTACTAATTTCGCAAGGTTAAGTAAAAAAATATAAAAAATATGTACCTAGTAACATTCGGATCTTATTAAAAATCTCCTTATTTTTGGATGTCGGTGAAAAGCCTGTAATGTATGAAGTGTGACAATTATAACAACAATGGTTTAGAAATGTTTATTTACAAATATGGTTTATCGATTGTGCTTACTTATCCTTTTGATTAGTAGAAATATTGTTATCATATTCTGAAATTTAGAATCTTAAGGGTATAGAAAGTCCTGAAATAAATGTCACGAAAACTATCGAATGCGCTTAATTCGAATAAAAATTGTATATGCATATTATACTCCAACTTTCAGTATGACCAAATATTTTTTTAATATGCAAAATATAAAATTTCTATCTATTACAATAAAATGTTGGTTGAATGGTTGTACACACAGCGACACATCAACCTAGACTGTTTAGACTTTGAACTATTAGAAGTTGAAAGCTGCGTATCGTGCGAGAGAGTACGTTATATTTTTGTTATTTTGTCTCACTCACGCTGAACGGGACACGACGCTCTATCCTTACCACCACCGACACCACTATGCACTGTCCCATTCCGACAATTCTCTATTTTGTATGTAGCGTAGTTATGCGTATATAGGATGTCTAACTTGATGTGTAGCCGTGTGTACATATATCCCTGAAGGGTAGTCAGAGTTATATTTCATCCACACTTCACCAACTATAGTTGCAGTTCCCATGTAATTCGAGGACATAGGTGTCAGACTATTTGTGTATTATGAATATCTACATACTAAATAATTAATCGATTGAAATCAAATTAAAGGATAGGTTTGAGACTATTTATATACCTATATAATTACATACAAAATCAGTTGTATCCGCGAAATATGATTATGTCCCTCCCGACACAAGGACGCAAAACATGAAACGTAATTTACGATTGTCTATCTGTCTAAAATTAACGTAATCGTAAGTCAAATATGAAGCGCATGTAATTGTCCATACCATAAACCCATCAAGTGTCGATCGATGAATGAGTGTAAAAACAGAGTTAGTGTTGGGGTCGCCGGGACCGAGACAATGGCTAGGGTTGCGGTCACAGATGTTGTTTATCGGACTCTCGCCTAATCTTTAACCCTCCGAACGTCGCACGCTTGTTTCGAATAATGGATAATGAAAATTTTGACTACACAGGAATTATATACTGTTTTTTATTTGTTGTTTTCTTAATAGTATATTCTGCACAATAATGTTTTAATATATTATGTAGACTATTTGATATTAAATTCACGTTTTCAACTGTTACAGATACGATTTTATTCTGTCCGATATCGGTCACAAGTATTTTCTCAATCAATATTATCATTTCTCTCATATAATATTTTTTATAATTTGCCCAATTATTATCCAATTACTTACATCTCATTGCGTGATTGTGATTACGGCTTGTGCAATATTTGTAATAAATATGTGCATTCCGTACCTACTTCTAGCGGACAGCGATATTTATTACAAATATAACGATGAGACTAATGTTGGGTTAATCACAGTACCTGACTCCGTGTTCCCACTGAGATTGTTTCAACAGAAAAATCTGCGAATTAATTCTGAATAGAAGTAAATGCAACTGCTGTGTATGAGGTATACACATTTACTACAGCATTAACAACCGCTGCACCACCGACGTAGTTTCATCAGTTTTTGCAGGTGTAATATTTATAGCTACCCAGACGGCTCGTAGAGAGACCGATGCCATAAATAAAAAAACGTTTGCAATACTCTTTTCATTTAACAATAAACATCTAATAATTCTATAAATAATAATATTTACGATATTTTTACTGCAGTACATTTCTTCCAAAATTCTCACTTACCTCTTTGCCTAAGCAATATGCAAATAGCGCGGTACAATGATAGCGGTGTAAGTTTTTAGACGTTGTTTGCTCAAATCGGAGGGGCGACCGTTAATTGAATTACGTGTCGCTTCGCATTACGGACGAGCCCACCGCTCGGTTTGTTTTATTACTACTCATATAAATTGGTCGAGCTGTCACGCTTGACTATTTTCTTGTAAAGCATTCTATAGTAAAAAGTATAAGTAACATACACTTTAACCTTTAAGCTACCTTATGGGTTAAAGTGTATGTGTAAGTCGATCTCAGAATTCTGACTTGGAATAATGCCTGCACTAGGAATAATTCCTGCGTAGCGGGGGACTTTACATTCAAATAACGGATACAAGTTCACCCGGACTCGGAACAACTATTTGAGGATCACACAATTTTTCCCGTGTCGGATTCATGCCCACGATAGTGGTAGTGGCGAATCCGTGCAACCATTTGTACGTGAAGATCGATATCAGTACCTGCCATCGATAAACTGCTTCTTTTCATGCCAGCACTACTCCTCGAACAGGCATTTTTCAATACAATAAATTAATTTGTATTTAATATTTTATTTATACTAATCTGCTAACTGACATATAATTTAATTAACCTTTTAATGCTTGAAATATCAGACATAATTGAAATAATGACTGCGAGTGACCCGTTGCGACTCAATAGGTTAACCGCTCCAAAAACATAAGCGGCCCAACACATTTAGATTTTTTTTATTTAGACTTTTGTTTTTGATTTTGACAATACAAAAAGCACTCCAAATATTCTATGAAGTACTTGAAACGAACCCTACGAGATGATCGTATTTCGTCCTCCACCCCACTATTTCCGCCATACAATCCAAACGGAATAATTCCACCCAAAGTAAGGACAGACGTCACTTCTTGTATCTTGCCATTGTCTCCGAAGTTCGGGGTCTGATAAGACGAGCCCACAATGTATAGGTCCCAAGTTTGTTAACATGGGGATTTGAAAAGCCGTTCAAAACGTTTAGACGTTGTAACATGGACAGGTGAATGAGCTTTCTTTCCTTTATCTACAGAGATAAGTTCGTGTTATGTTTATTTCAATGGTCCGATGGAGTCGCACTTTAAGTGCCACTAACGGTGTTTATTTTAATTCGATGGTGTGAACCAATATTTAAAATTCATAGTTTAAACATTAGAGAGAGGTCTGACGAAGATTTTAACTGTCAATTTAGAGTAATATAATTCTTGCAGGTATCTGATAGGCTTCAACCAATTGCCTGAATCTAACAACTAACGTAAATTTAACTATAGTTCGATAAAGTCTATAAATTTGACCTTTATAAGTACTACTTTATGATTTTTACTCTGATTTTAGATTATATTTAAGTTTATTCTATTATATGTTTATAGTTTAAACTCTTGTCAGTGATTCAAGCTACGGAGCTTTACAAAAAATGTATAAGTAGGTTATGGTTTTCAAATACCAGTTACAACATTAAATAACTTTTAAAACTATAAAAATGTCTTTTGCTCTTGAAAGATTTGTCATTAATAACATATAATTATTTACTAAATATGAAAGTTTTATATTAAAAACCATTTTAATACAATATATTACTATACCTATATATTTTAAAGTTGTTATAAATATTATAGTTATAGGTACCATTTTAATTGAGACTTTATTTTACACGAAACATTATTTTGTCATAACCTCTTAAACATTTAAAATCGTCTGTACCATTTTATGGTCCCAAAATTTATTTCTCACGTGCTTAAAGAAACGAATCACCATCGACAACTGTCAGTTGTCACTTAAAATAAATTAAAAATATAATTGGATTCTGTGTAGACACACGGCTACATAGTGTATTACAGTCACCAGTGACCGGTAAACTCGTAAAATATCGGTATAACAAGAACCGTAAATACCGTAAATAATCGTAAATACTCGTAAAAGTTGGTATAGGTGTGAAGAGGCGCGTATTTTACGTATCTACTCGTTGATGGCACCCCGTAGTGCGCATTAACACCAATATTACTATTATCACGGTATCCTTTTAATACGAGAGATTACATTAACTGAACTACCGGCCGTTGACGGGTTAAAGCGGCGCTTGAGGTGTAAAGCTCGGGGTTGTTTTGTGCGAACATTTATCGAAAGTGTTTGCAACGTTCAAACTCAAACCAGCGTTAGGGAATGCGACTGCCTAAATGTTTTACTGTCTAAATATTCTGCGAAGCAATACTGAGTCTAGAACTGTGTTCAAAAGACTGCAATAGGCTCGTCCCCTATTACGTCCTACTTTAAACCATTAGTGGCGCAATGGGTATGTATCACACCTCTGCCTTCCCTTTCGAGGATATAGCGTGTGAGTCCATTAATGCGACCGCACACAATTTTCTACCATATCAATAATCTAATTTGTGTTTTAAATAACTATGTAAAACACAAATTAGATGGATATAATAAATGGCCGGCTTAATCCAGGCGCACTCAAGCAAACACGTGCATACAGCGTTATTGGATCAAGTCGAGCGAATACTGTAATTGACATTTGTGTGATTGCTCTTGTTTTCACGCTTTCCATTGAAGAGGCCTTCCGTATGTGTGTCGTATATTTTTAAACATATAAATCTTCTGTGCGTGTGTTTGTAATTAAACTCCTCCTAAACGGCTGGACCGAATTTGATGAAACTTTTTGTGTGTGTTTAAGTGGATTCGAGAATGGTGTAGATTTTGTTTTTTTTTTCGTTTGTACTGGACAACGTCTGTCGAATCCGCTAGTACCATATAAAAATGTATTCAAAACTAGTGAAGTAGTTCAAATGTTCTTAAATTATTGGTGGAAATGTAATAGAAACGTGATCAAATTATTATTTATGTTAAATATTTGTTTCATTTGCAGTACAGATTTTGACTGATTTATTGGCCTATGGCGCCTTTACTCATTACAACTGCCGATTATGTAATAGGACAAAGTGTCCCTGGGTTTTTCTGTCAGCCAGTAGGTTCACTTTACTTAATTAGGTACTTTAATAGGTCAAATATTTATCTCATCCAAGTAAAATACTGTTAGTTTCGTCTTAAATTAAAGCATAGTTGTATATAACGTAGGTACGCGTGGTAATTTTTCTTTTTATCATTTATTTCCTTTTCTTACATAAACAATACATTTTACACAAAAAACGCCAAACTGTGCACACAGTGAAATATATATTATATAATATGAAATGTATATTAATTTAATACGTTTCATTATAATTAAAATAAAATATTCTGTTAAATTGACGTCATATTTACAAATGGCGTTTTCATAAATATATCGTACATTGAAACAAGTGTAATTGATTGTTCCATAAATGCAACGTCTATTACATATAATAACGTTGTAATGAGAAATGATTACTGACCTTGTTCATAGAGGCAACTAATAAATGAGGCTCGACGAGGTACGTGAATATAATAATTATATCATATTACGACATCATATAACATTACGCTGTATTCTGAAAGGATAGGCAGAGATGTAGTATAGTCACATTTACCCAACTATATTTGTTGGTGCCAAGTAATGCTCGGGTAAGCCTATTGGCGTCTACCGGAAACATTTTCCAACTTAGTACTACTCTTTAAAATGCTTAATATATATTTTGTATTTACTTTTATTAACAGAAAAATCCAAAAACGAATTTCTAGTTAAATGCACATAATAAAATCCCAATACAACTGCCCAATCTAGGCACTGAAGCCGAGATATCAGGATTGGCCGCAAACTTAATCGCAATATTATGCTAGAAAACCAGCAATACATTCAGTATAAGGTTTTTAATATATTTAGGACCTAGTTTCAAAAACATATTATGATTTAAAAAGCTAATGTGACAGGTGCGATGTAATAATATTTCGTACTTCTATCCTCATGTTACGCGCAAAACAAACTGTATCCTTACCGGAACATTCGCAGGTTGCAAAACGCGCATTGTTTGTAGAGGTCGAGGTCCGATACTTAGGTGACCCTTAATTGATTTGTGCGCCTCTAAACACAGCTTAGCGTCATTACACGTGTAATGAAATGATAGTTGAGCTTATCGCGGTTATTAATGGTGCCGGCCATTTGGGGGTTAGCTTGTGAGAATGGTGGCGTGTATGGATATTGAGTGTATAGTATATTTTAGTGGAACCAATTTTAATTATTTGTTAATAGGTTTTTGATTTTGTTTATAAATTTCTATCCCTCGAGAAAAGTACACTTTTTTTATGAAATCTATCCCTGACTATGTGTATGCAAAATTTCATGATTATCGGTCGAGTAGTTAAGGCGGGAAAGCATAATAAACAAAACAAATTACTCTCATTCGCATTTATAATATTAGTTAGGATTCCGGTTACTACATTTTTGTATAATATGAAAGGTACCCACAAAAAATAACGATCCGAAATGAATTAAGTAAGGTAAAATTGTGGTCATTAACAATAAATACTCAAACTTAAAAAGTTATTATCTGTCGATAACATATACGTGTACCGGGCAAAAAACTAACTCGGTAATAAATTAGCTTCTCAATGTCCTTGTTTCAAATTCTGTTAGTATAATCAAGAGTTATTGCCTTTCTTTTAAAGTAACCTCTCAGGTATTAAGAGGAAACACAAGGGTCGTTTTTCCATACAAATGTAGTCAGGGGACTACATTTGTATGGAATTTTTGAACAGGGGTTTCCTCCCTGGATAATGCCAGTAGAACAATAATATTTTAAAAAAGCATGTATAGCCTCTATTAGCATGTCCCTATGTTTTCCTTTTTTTCATTAATTAATTATTAAAAGAGATATGAGCCTTCAAAAACCTCAAAAATTGGTCAGATTTTCAGCTGTGTTCAAACATCCAGAAAACAAATTTGAGTAGATTATATAAAAAAATAAAAACATAGAAACACGGCCAAAGCCTTTCTTCAATTTTTAATGAAATAAGTAGTTAAATCGGTCAAGTGTTGGAGAAGGAATCAGGGGACTACGAAACGTTGATTTTGTGTACTTTTATAGGTATTTTCGGTCCAAGGTGCAGTTGTCTCTACCACGCTCTGCGGGCACTGCGCGACAGCAATAGATTTTACAAATACCTATTTTTTAATTCTCTCGCCCGTGGTGTTTCCTCTTAAGACAAGCACAAGCGTTGGGTAACGGTAGACTTTTTAGACACAAAGATAATCTAGACTCGAAAAACCTATCCATGGATTATACAGTTTTCTTTTGCTGACTTGACCAGCTACCTACCTTTACCTAGTTTTACTGTAAACTTTATTTAAATTCGAAGCTAATATAACATTATACCTATATTTGACCAGCGCTTCATCGCAAGCAACATTTGTTATAATAATATACATTTAAAACAACCAATAACCTTAAAACCCTGAACTATCTACCTGTGCAGGCTGACCGCGTAAACACGGAGGGTTGGCGGCCATTACGTAGAAACAAGAATAGCCACAAATCAGTGCGATATTCAATCTCGCCACAATAACATTAGAATATCAGCTAACTGCTAAACTAAGGGGATTTCGGCGACATTATCTGTGGATAAGAGCGTTTGGGTTACTTTGACACTAGATATGGCAACATTAATGCAGGAATAAAGAAATGTTTAATTTAATATTGGTAACAATTTTGTGAAAAAGTATAATGTATTGACAAAACTAACTTTTAAATATAACAATTATTTATTTATATAAACTTTAAATAACTTCTCTTTCTTACGACTACAATTTTATACGTAGACAACACATAAAACGGGCTAAATTTAATTACTTTTCTATTTTCTTTTTCTTCTTTTTGTGTTTGGAAAAAAAGGAAAGCAATGAAAAGACATTATTTTGTAAAAGCCTTTGCAACAACAATCTTAATTATATAATCTATACTTATATTACAAAGAGGATAGGTTTGATTTTTTGTTTTTATAGATTTAAATAAAAACTACAAAAAACGATTTTAAAAAATTCTTCATAATATTACAGTGAGATTACATATTTTACATATAATAGTGACCGATGATTACGCAACTCTCGTTTTCAATTCATTTAAAACATTTCTATTCTAAATGATTGGTACTTCTAATCAGTATCCCGGCCAGAATCTTGTACATATCCAGTAGAACAGACAACTAATTCCCTGCTAACGATCTGAAAGGGCTTAAAGGGAGAGGTGAGGGAACAAATTAAGGGCTCTAATGGTTATCGGCGCATCTCCGTTAGGCCACGGTTAAACTGCCCCTTATAACACGCGATGAATTTTAATGTCCACTAGTGGCATACGAATGTGTACAAGATGGCTTTATGTTTCAAGATTATGTATGTTATTGCGTGATTAGTGGGATTAGAAGTGTAGTTAGGAATTAGAAGTGGAGATCAAGGATTAAGGATAAGTTATGTTGCCGTGGGTAGTTTCTTAGATGACCCGATGATGGATGCCCGCATAACAGTGACAGTTTTCGCCTCAGAGTTTAAAATTGTAAAAGTATTAGAGACTAGCTATTGCCCGCGGCTTTGCTCACGTAAAAGTAGGTTAAATCATTTTTCCTGGAAAACAAAAAAAAAGGTTACAATAGGTTAGGTATGTTTGTAATAATACTTTTAAAAATAAAATAGGTATAGCCTATGTTACTCGGTTATAATATAGCTGTTAAATGTAAAAAAACAGCTTCAGTAGTTTTTGAGTTAAATTCTTACAAATAAACAAAAAAACTTTCTTCTTTATTAGTACTCATAGATTAAAAGTAGCAACTGTGGCAACGTTAGTTGTTTCAAAATGCTTTGATGAGTAAACTAATATTAATTAAACTGTTGTTTTATGTACTAACGTCAACTTAAGATAAAAGCTTTAATAACTTCGAGCATTTAAATTAAATTATTTTTTTATCTGTAAATGGTTAAGGTTTAAAGAAAAGATTCGGTCTTACGCTCGAAAGGTCATCCTGCACATTACACTACCCATATGAACTCACTTCTTCTTCTTTCTTTGTCAACGCAAGCCTATTTAAAAATATATACTATCCGGGTCTTGTTTGCGTTTACGCTTATACTCATTATACTTATTCGTCAGTAATTTAGTGCTATTTCAATCAGCAGCATTCAAGCACTAAATATTCGGTCTGAGACTCGGACGATAAATAAAATTCGGTAAACTTACTATACTTCGTATATTCGGTACATAAACATAAATATCTCTTCACGTGCCTTCATCAGCAATAAATAACATCCATTATTAATTACATTGTTGTCTCCAAAATTTAAGACGCACATTCATCTTCAAAAGTCTAAGTCTCGTGTGCGGTAATTATTCAAATTAAATCCTTATCAGGTCAGAGCAGTTTTCCAACACCCCCCTATATATCACCACTGTTTTACGCTCACTAACACTTTTATTACTGAAGATATAAAGTCGAAATTTCAATAATACCGGTGTCAGTTTTTTGTTTCGCGATTTTCGCGATATCAGTCCCGCTTTGATATTTTAATTTACAGTTTTGTTTTAATTAATCTTTGTTTTGCTAGTGTTGTTGTGTTATGGGTGTAAGCCTGAAGCTATGGAAAACAAGCAGAATGCGCCATTTTAGTTAAATATTAATTGTATTTTCTCGTAAAGGTGGATTTCTGATGCCTGTAATTTATTTCCTACAAAAAAGGTGATAATCTAGCCCATTAAATATAGTTTTACATTATGTGTGTTGGTATTGAATTATTGGCAATTGTAAGTCAGACTGCAAATTTCAACAAGGTCTAAATTTAGTAGATACTTAATATTTGGGTCTATATCGCGTCTATAAGTATTTTTCTTTTCGACCGACTTGCTTTGATGGTATAAATGCTTACCAATGTTAGGTTAGGTTAAAGTCCGTTGTCTAATATTGTATTCAGTATGTGTACAAATCACGAGAGTCCAAAAACATTTATGTCGAATGAGAGCATTATTATCACAATAGTTAACAGTTCGGCTATGCATACCTTTGGGATTGCCGAAGTTCATAAACAGAAGTTAATACTTACCATCTTATAGGCTGCCAGCTCATATGCCTCTGAAATAAATAAAAAGCATATATTTGTATTATTCTTTAAAATACATTTTCGTTAATTATTATACTTATATCTTTTGCGCAAGGGACGTCACAGTTCAGAATATTTATTGATAACAATTGTTAATTACTCCAACTGTTATTGGATATATCCGTCGAACAATAAAAACTTATAATTTCAATGTGACGTCATTTAATTATGGGACAGAGTAAACGCGCGTCTACACATCAACATTTTCACGAATACGTTTGTGAATATAGTTAACAAAAGACGTATGAAAGCATTTGCCAATGTTCGCACTATGTCAAACCTATTGCAATACACCTTTGTTTTGCCGTGTATGGCTATATCAGCTAATATATTTTTGAAATTGGCACCTGTTGGGCGAGCGCCTGGCCTCTCTACTCTCTTGTCCAATGCCATGTCAGTGGACTATGAAAGTGAGAGAATAGAGAGTGCACTTGTAAACTATAACACTTCTTGCGCAGAAGGCTAGTTTCTGTTAATATTTACCACCGTGACCAAAAGTTGGCGTGGAGCTGGAGGACATTATATTAGAATGTGGACGCGATGCACGGTTGACGACGAAATATTGTAGTATTATTTTGTCATAATTTAATTTAATTTATTCGCGTGACCAGAGGGCTGTTATTTTCTTTGCTCAAAGAATAAGCATTGCCATTCAACGTAGCAATGCTGCCAGTCTTCTGGGCACGTTGCCAATTGACGACGATGCGGAGGAATATTATGACGCTTTTTGATTCTGCAGTTTAATTTTTCTCTTCAGTTTATATTTTTCTTATAAATAATTTGTATATATATTATGTTAATTATTTAATTATGTCATTGATTAAATATAATTGTCGATTTATTTTGATACTATTTAATTTATTTATTTAGGCATATTTACAGGGTAAACACAGACATTCGCATATAATTGACAATTATCAAAGTGCATGTGCTTCTCCAATTACATATATGCACGGTACTGGCAGGTAGACAGCATGCAAAAACTAAAGCTTAATTCTTAACTAAGATGAAGTGTTTCTTCAAAAGGTCGCGTACCGACTTAAACCTACATTCAGCTTACATACCACAAACATTGCTGGACTTTAAAAGAGACAATAGCGGGCAGGTGTGTCATAATTAAATGTAACAATTATAAATACACAAATGCTAGGTTTGGAAGCCATTAGTATTTAATTCGATCCAAACTAAATCTCATTTGTATGTTAAACGCAAGTAGCCTAGTATCTCGGGCCATAAGTTACTCGCGTCGAGATATCGATCTAATCTATCGGTCCACGTTTATCGACTATCGTTTGTATCGACTGAGTTATCGATGGTGCATTTGTCACGACGATCAGGGTTGTGACTAATCGAGTTAAGGGGTGGGAATTCGGTTAATTGAGTACATATGTTCTTACTTGGTATTCATGACAAGGTATTGCTAATGATAACTTGTAATGTAGTTACATACATCCTAACTTATAAAATAAATGAAAATGCGAGTTTGTTTGTAACGCTTTCAGGTTTCAACTACTTGACCGATCATCATGAAATTTCGCATACACGTTGTCAAAGAAACAGAAAAAGATATAGGGTACCTTTTAGTCAGGAAAACGTACTGTTACTAACCTAACCTATAGATATAACATATACATGAGCGAAGCCACGAGTAAAATATAGTATCCTATATTCGCGAAGGGGTAGGCAGAGGTGTTTTAGACTTACGTATATATCGAAAGCGAGTCTATTGCAACCGATGACGTCATATAGATTATGACAAAAAATTTCAACCAAATTGTTTTAACACTCCAATTTAAAAACTTTGTATTATAAAAGCAATTAACTCTATCTTTGAATTCCTATTGACAATATCTTAAAACAATAAAAAATTTAACTAATAAAAAAAACTACACAAATATTATAAAGGTATTTTTTGTATATTAGTGTATAAAGTCAAAAACTACTAAGTTTTCTCACCATTAGGCATGTTTTTATCCAGTAGTAAGATAGGCTTTGTATAGCCTAAGTTACTCAATTACTTAATTAATCAATTCTTTATTGCATTCCACAATGTAGGCTTAGGTGGTAAACATTTATTTGGTAGGTAACAATCGTGGACCCTGTCGGGCACAGCAAAAGATATAATAAATAAATGTAAATGTGGAGAGGACTTATCATTTAAGTATCTTATAACAATCCAACTTATTCTAAAAACATAGACTTAACATTAACATCAGAATTTAAATTACAAAAGACTTTATTTTTCAAGTTTTAGAGATTTATCACTTAAATATTCGTCGAGTTACATCGTAGCTCTAAGCGTGTTATCATTGCGCTATGAACCACGGGAGCGGCGAAGTAATCATAATCATGGGTGAAACCGCGAAGGGCGGCTAGTAAATGTAATATTTTCTTTATTAACCTCTGAGACTTCTTCGAAGAGGTTAACGAAAACACTATGTGGTTTTGTGTGTCTGTCTGTTAGTGACCGGCATAATTCCGGAACCACTGGACCGATTGACTTGTAACTTGGTGTGCAGACACCTTGGGGTCATACCTCGATCGAGTTTGAATGTGGGCCCTGTGGATCAAAAGACCCCCGAGATATAGGGGTCATTTCTTTTCATTACTTTTACATTTAAGACGAAGATGTTAATCCTGGGTTTTTACACCCATCTCGTTTTTATATTAAAAAACACTAGATTTTGCTTGCGGCTTCGCTCGCGTTAATGTAGATTATGTATTCCTCGGGAATAGAACATTTTTCTGGATGCAATGTGAGCAATCTTCTTTTCTATACGCTTAACAACGTGTATTCTAGGTGTATTAAAGTCTACTTCATGATGATCGGTCGTTTATTTAAGGCGTGAACGCGCAACAAACGAACAGACTCACACTCGCATGATATTAGTTAGGATTCTACTTAAAATTGACGCAAAGAAAGAATGCACCCAATATACATATATAACAGGTATTCTGTAGCCGCGCTTCGGTCCATTGTTTCAATTTATTCCAACACAACGCGAGATTATATGTATTATTATATACACAAGTATGGATGCTTAATAGGTCGTGGGAACGATGCACTTTCATTATTTCATACCGATACCACGATAATACGTAGACATGGCTACCTCAATGACGTAGCGGCTGTGAATGCTGTCTATGAGGTCTCGAGTTTGAGACACACGTCGGGCAAACAGGTAGATATTGGGGTTTTCTGTTTGAAAATTTTAAACAGCCCGGAGTTAAAGACCAGCGTCTGATCTCTCTCCGGTCGTGTTGGATTGCTGTCCCATCGGATTATGAGAGTTAGGGAATAGAGAGTGCGCTTGTGTTTGCGCACATACTTGTGCACTATATCTAATACCGGCCGCGCAGATGACTAGTCCTGTAAGTTAGGCCGGCGTGACCGAAATTTGGTCACGAACAGCTATAATAATCTATTATCTCTAAAGAAATAGACAGAGTTGTTTCTAACCGACTTCAAGGAAACTGAATATTTTTATTTTCTTCTGTTTTGACAAACACCGTATTACGTAAATTCCTGTGTCACGGAGGACTTTAAAACATTCCACAATGGAGTAGAACACGCAGACTCGGAACAACAATTTGTGGTTCGCACAAATTTTTGTCCTGTATTCAGATAGAACTCACTACACTCGCCGCAGTGCCAATGCACCACTACACTAACTGCGCAATCAAATTATTACATAAATAATTAATTTCTCTCTACCTTTAAAAAGGTATTCCACCAATCTTACAACCGCATACCTTGCCTCGCCCAGCTCGAAAATCAAACCAGTAACGAAACGGTCGTCAATCGTACTAATTTATTGTTACAACAAACTTAACACAAAAAATATATTAAATGATTTTATTAATTCACTAATAGACATCTAACATGGTGGTAATATATCGAATATCTTAAATAACTCAAAGTTAATTACTCAAAAAAACATAACATTATCTATGGATCGGAACATAGATGTTTTATAGTTTTTAATGCGGCGTGTGGTGTAAGTCAGGGCAAAATGGCGGTTGTATAACTATTCAAAAATAAATATACCAGCGTATAGTGTAGTAGTTTAGGTTATTGTCTCGCCACCGTCAGTGCTCCTAGTGTTGTAGGTTTGATGCCCAGGCAGGTAAAATATTGTAATCAAAAATCTTTAGTTTCGGGTCTGAGTGTCCTTTCTTTGTGAAGTACCTACCCTATGAGATAGGAAATATTCCTAATGCGAGAGATGTCATATAGGGAAACTACCTCGCGGAAAGCCACCTTGGTTGTATAAAACGAAACATGTTTCTGCCTGAGGCTTCACCCGCGTACTTAATTACAGTTACTACCGACCGATATTTTTTTTTCTATGTGTTATTAATATAAATTATTTTGTTATTAGTCTACCGGACACTATTCTAAGGTCCATGCTGCTACTACTCTCTCATCTTCTCTTTGCATTTTGCCTCGTCCAAGCATCGAACCAGCGATCTCAAACACAGCAGTCGCATTCGCTACCGCTGCGCCACTAGTGCAGCTGATGGTACTAAAATCGTAAAAGGAGCTATTTCTTCAACTCTTGCGCCAACCTACTCGATCCATAAGGCGCATGCGCGTCCGTTGGTCTGTCAGAACACGTTGACGGGTGTTTAATCGTCAGCGGAGCATATATTAACCCGCGTAGGTAATTAGTGCCCCGCTCGGGTATTGAGTAATACCTGTTTGTAGGTACCTTTTGTTCTGAGGGACAGGTACATTGTATTATGTGATTATGTAAAGTGCAACGGAAGGGATGCAACTGTTATGCTTGAGGTTGCAGGTTTGATTTTTTGGGACAGCATAAAATTATTGGGGTTTTCTGTTAAAAAATTCTCAAAAGCAAAATAAATTATTTACTGGCTTGCCGTGGTAAATAATTCCTTTTTATTTTAAAAAAAGTAGCTGCTGAGTGTGTTCGCAAACAGAAGTGCACTCTATGTTCCCTAACTCTCATAATCCGATACAACAGTATTCCTACACGATTGGAGAGAGATCAGGCGCAGGACCATCGGCTTCACGTGTTTTTCGAGACACTGAGCTGTGCCACAACATGAACTTCCTAACTCCGGGCTGCTATTGAGAACTTTTTAGTGGAAAATCCAATAAATCCAATCCTCACACTCCCGGGATTTGGAATTGAGCGAAACGACACTATTAAAATAAGTATTTTGTCTTAACTGTCGATTCGCGCATATAGTAACTAATTTGAGTGCATAACGACCCCGTCTAAAAAGGTGTGCGATTCGACAACAAAACAATATGATTTTAAAACGCCGTTTCGCTTAATTTGTACGAATAGAGTCGTGTAAAACGACTACTATTCCCAGGATTTGAACCCGAGACCTCATGCACGGCAATGACACTCACTACCACCACAGCGGCAGTCATAGTCGATTCTATAAAGGTGATACGAAACGTAGATCAAATGAGCATATCTAAGTTTCCTCCATACATTGGCGCGTCTAGCTATTAAATCAATCTCTCCCTATATGTACTGCGGTACAGACCGTCTGTCTGTCACAATACACACGAAGAAACATCGATTCTTACTTGTACCCTGACTCAGACAGATGTTTTAACTAGCTCGTGGATTTGAGGAGTTATCATGATTGATGAGAGTCTAGGTTCTGTTTCCGGGCTCGGTAAAATGTTGGATAATTGTAGCAGTGTGATGTCTGCTTCGTCGATTACGTGCTATAAGTTTTGTTAACCTAAAATAAGTAAAAACTTGTTAAAATCGAAACTCAAGTGTCTACTGCTCGGCGAAGGTGATACTAGGATAATTGAGGTGCACTCCCATGGTGCAGTAGACGCTTGAATTTCGCTTTATTTAGTGATAAAGCTATAAAGAATATTGTTAACGAGCGTATTCCCGCCAACAAGCTGTGTAGCTTGGCGAGGAAATTTGAATTTTGTAATTTATGCCAAAAATGTGAAAAAACAAATAAAAAAAATAATGTGGTTCATCGTGAAGTACCGCGTTCGATTCCCGGTTCAAGATTGTAGCAACACACAGTCTCGGAATTGACCTTTATTACACGGGACCTAAAGTAATATAACAAAAAAGAAATGTAAGCTATAATAATCTATATATTAATACGTGAAACAAAAACTTTGTACCCCTTTTTACGTAAATTGCGTGAACGGAGGATTATAAAATTTGGCACAGTTAAAGTGTATATGAAAAAGGAGAGACGAATCCTAATATTTTTATAAAACATGCATTCGAAATACAATAAATTAATGAAAAAACATTACACGCACACATACATGCATTTGACACACGCAGTCGAATCGAGTTCGTAGTATTTCGGCATTGTTCGACTGACGTCGTACAATTCTTTGTAACTATGGTTACCTATACCTTATTTATATGTATTAAAGAAAAAAAGAAAACAAAGTAGCAAGCTTAGGGATTTTGGTCGAATTTTGACCACTAGGCGACAGCTAGTAAATGTAGATGTGCGAAATATAAATTGATCACCACAGCTACCGCGCCGAACGTTGTGGATTCGATTTGCCACAAATAGTTGTTCCAAGTCTGGGTACTCTTTGTGTCCGTTGTTTGAATGCTTACAAAGTCCCCCGCGACACAAAAAATATTGCTACTGCGGGAGTTTTCTTTTAGTAAAAATAAAACTTAAGTCATCAAGCTAAACCTATATTAGATGCGACTTAAAACATAATTGACAATAAAATACTTAAAATCCTCTGCCTATCCTCATTTAGCAAAACTTATAATGACGTAAATTGTCTATAAATATGTATAGAAAACGAAACCCAGACGATATCACAAATTATAAAAGCATAGAACAAAAGGCGTTACCCAATATGAATAATCATAAAAGCACAGTAAGGAATTAGACGTTGCACGCCCAATAAGTATATCTTCACATCTATAACACAGCTGATTGAAATAGTCGTCAACAAACCCACATTACCGTACACCTGACGCGCCAACACAACATAGCGGGTTTATGTAAGTTCACACGCGAACTTAAGGTGAGAGCGATCCACCAGCGGCAAGGCCGAGAAAACCGATCAATTTAAAATGAAACTTACATGTCACGTAATAAGGTCAACATTCCCACGGTCGATGTTTAAAACACAATTAAGAAAGTATCCAATAAAGCTCGGTATTTGTTTTGTGAATGTAGATTCTATGTTGAGGGTGTAGGGTTGGTTTTTGTTTGGTATGTGTTTGCCAACCGGTTCGTACGGTCGCGAACTTTTACCTATAAATTTGTGTCGGCTAGTCGGCATGCGGCGGCGGGCGTACTCCGTGTCTAGAAGCTCTCGAATGCTTGGTGCCTTATGTTATAGGAGTTTAGAGAGAAATGTCTGAAAAACGACACACTGGCTTCCCTTTCTAGCTTTCTTACATTCCTATTTGCTTTCCCTTTCTTTTCTATCTTCTTATCCATCGTATTGATTGTACGTCTCATCCTAAAGCTATTAGAATAGGATGGACATTACTTTGGTAACTACTAGATACGAAACATTTGATGCTAGCTTTCGACAAATGTTTTGTATTTTCTATAAATTAATAGTTATCAGTTTTTCATTGTCGTTTTGACTGATAATGGGCACAATGGAAGAAAATATCTTAAGCCTATCTCCTATTACCAGTACGTGGGTGTAAAGCCAACTGCTACCAAAATGTGGATGTGTTAAACTTCAGCTTTATTCGTGTATCATGATTCATGAGACACCTAAACATTGAAATAAAGGTCACAAAAAAGAACCTCGTCTTGAAACTTATCTACACATCACACTTATTTTAGTCCGTACAAGAATAGAACCCAAGGCTCGTCGCTTCGTTAGATGTTCATGAACTATCGCGGTTCATTTTCAATAAAGTATTAATCTAAACTAAACATACTTTTATTCTTACAACCACACTATAAAATAAACATCGGAACCAAAAAAATTAGTTACCTTTAACATTTTACCATGATTTTACAACTAGCCGTCAACATAATACCGAGCTGGTACTGAAAATCAACCAACCCAACAGAAAAACACGCCTGACCCAGCAATCGACACTAAGACCTCACGACAGACCACAACATACCTAACCGTAGACCAATGTCACGTGACCACAACGCAAGTTCAAAAATCATTATTTTAAAACTCGCAATCATGCAAAAAGTAACCAGTGTCACCCAAAACATTTATTTTTGTATTGGCAATTCAACAAAAAGTGGCCAGTTACCCGCTTCCAGCGTCGCGCGCGCTCATCCCGCACCTCACTATAAAGGGCTTGATGCATTTCACAACGAGTCAATTAAAGGCACATCATTACAATCTGTTTTTACCGAGCGCGGCTAAATGTTAGTTCTGTTGCACTTTCATGTGTTTGCCGCGCTAACTCGGTTATATAAACCTCATTACACCGATGTGGCATAGACAATATAGAACTAAGTAAGTGGATACTGCTTTATGTGAGCTCGTTAAGTTATATAAAAAGGTAGACGTCGGTTTGCGTCAGTGATGCAGTGGTAGTGAATGCAATTGCTATACGTCAGTTATCGGGTTCGATTTCCAAAATTTTACTTTTACCTAAAACTATAGCTGGCTAATTATAAACGTAGTACAACCCTTTGTCTAAAAAGTAGTGTATAGGTATACATAAAACTGTATAAGTACTACAAGACTTATAAAAAGTTCACTGGGCTTAGGTTGGCGGATAAAATCACGTATGACTATAATGCCTTATAAAATATATCATCCAAATATTAAAAACCCGGCTTACGTATACATAGACTTATTACACTAGCTCCCAAAGGAGAGAGCACGGGTTACGCATTTCTACTTGCTGCGATCCTTGCATATATTTCTTACTAATAAAGTGTATGCGAGTGAGAGTAAATGCACTACCATCACATTCCTCAAACTTGCTCGTTGCTTAATGGTACTCTTAATTAAGTCCTTCCTCTTAATGTCTCCTATCTAGTCAAGAAATTTTCGCCTAGATAGTTCCCTTCGTAACCACGGATGCGGATGCAGTCAATGTACTAAAATTATTTATCTTAAAATCGCCTAAAATGTATTAAATACACACAATTGCATAAGGTGTATTTTAAATACTTAGTATTAGTAAAACCTTGACATTCTACCAGTGATTAAATTAATTTCACTATTAATTTACTACATTATATAGGTATTGCATTGCTTATGATATTATATTTAAATATCTTACATCACAGTTATGTTATCTATCATTACCATGATTACGTGGAACTAACCTTTTTAAATCACGAGAACTTTTAAAAATCGAACACACTTTTAAAATAAGGAACAATTCTTCTTTTTGAGAACATAGACCCGATGCCTTCATTCGAAATTCAGTGTCTCTAAAAAAGTTAATTTCTCACCTACCAGCAACGAAGTTTGCAAAACAAACAAAAGATAATAATAAATTATAATTTTAATACTTTTAATACAATTTGCGAAAGAGCCTTTTGGACGATGAAACATGCAGTGTGAACGTACTTAGGACTAAAAGCCTAATACTTTATGCACCCTTACGGCTTTTTAGTACGTGTGGCGCCACTTTACTTTTTCCAAATGTTCGTTATTTATAGTGAGGTATTAGCTAAGAGACTGTCAGGGAAAACCTGCAACGTGATTTTATAAATTGAGCCTATTGATTTATTTTTTACCGTCGAGGAAACAGGCAGTGTATGTAATAATCTGTGTAACCGTTATTGGTATTAAAAAGCTTTATCTAAGTGTTAGAAAAAACAAAATGATAATTACTTTACTATCGCTTCCATAAATATTAATTATTTATTTGTCAAACCACAGGCTAAAATAAAACTAATTTAAAAATGTTAAATGTCCGTTTCAGAACTAAAGTTTGGATTAAATTTTATCACGATACAACACTTTATTGATATTATTATTTAATAATATAAAATTACTAGATGTAAAACATATTATAAACATATCTAATGAAATTAAAATCTCAAGTTACAAATTAATGAAGTGTCAGACATTAAAACAGTGTGTATCATTATTTATACATTGCATTATGTATTTACATAAAACTGTATACATTTAATTTATTTATACATAAAATTAATAAGCGGATGTCATACAGATTATTGAGCTATCATCTGAATGAGAAATCAACGAACTTCAACGATTGAGTGCGGCTAAAACATAATGGGCTTATAAATAAAGAAAAGCCTTGAGTTTGGTGGCTTTTATAAGTTGTAGGCTATATCTTGTTGACAGCCAGTAATATGACATAATATAGGTTTCATATTTTAAAGAAATGTAAAATCGTCGATGTTTTTCATAACGAGCTAAAGAAACCATCTACCTACAAGTTTAAGTGATAGACGTAAACGTATTGTCTAAGAACCCTTTAACACTAATATTATGATTGGTGATTTCTCTGCAATTTTTCGCGATGCGATATTACAACGATTATACGGTGAGCTGCAATATCGCCGCGGTTTTTTACATTGTTACCGTTACTACATAGTCTCTAGTAGATCAACAAATGAAAAAAAGAGATTAAAAAATACTTCAACTGCTAAAAATCCTTACACGATCTTGCATCGTCAAGAAATCGCCAATCCAAGCACAAGTGTTAAAAAACCCTAAAGACCTTAATTTAAAACCTGCAAGAATACATACATTTTTAAACGGCGAATTTGTCTAGACTAACTGCTTATCCTTTCCTTTTCTTTAAACACGTGTACCTACATGTCAGAAGCAAAGCAAGACAAAGGTATTTCTCCATAAAGCCTCTTAAAAAAGCTTCCGCAGTCCTTGGTCCGTTCCGCGATGCTATTGACGGCGGCCATTGATTTATTCCCGCCAACCCCTGAATGAATAAAGAACTAACGGCCCCAAGCAGCCATTTGTCTCTATCCTTTATGGTAAATGCAAGATTTAGGAGCTTTTATTTACTGTTAAAACTTCCATAAAATATAGACACACTATTTGAGATAAGGAAAACGTTGCCAGAATGAAAATGGTTTTTGTTTCTATGTTAAAAATAATTTTAATGTAATATCTAGTCTATAGTCTGTAAAGAAAACTGCAATAAAATTGCGATAAATAAAGTTTTTATTAAAAAGTCACACATGACAACACATTCTTTTATGAAATAATATGATAAATTGTTCTGGCAAGCCACCAATATTTCATCAAAAAAACATTTTTAAAACTGCAATACCAAAAAACATTAATAACTAAGTGAAAATATAATGTCCCCTCGCTGTGTCTCGGTATCCCCCTAAACTATATTCCGAAAAACAAGAGGAAACTATTTTCGTCGAACAAAAAAATGTTTCCGGCATAAGATTTATAGGCCACCTTACTCACAGCATAGGCCCTTCGTATAAAACGCGTGAAATTAAGTGTTTCCCTCCCCTCCTCTGTTTTCCCTCATTTTTTTCTTGGCCACAGATTTTTTATTGCTCAATTAATCCAATAAATCCGCCTTGATGTGCGTTTTGACTCGTGTAAAAGGGCATTTTAAAATTTTATTTTCTTCTCGGTTCTTAAATGAGTGTTCGATGTTTAAACAAATCATTAAGAGTGCTCCTTTTGAAAATAGAATGACTTTGCGTTTATATTTATTATCAATATAGCTGCATTTAATACTTTTAGCTGATTTATTTACGTTATTGTTATCTAGATTGAGTCGTAAGTAAATAACTCGTATGATAGAACTACAATATTACCGGTTGTGAAAATTGTTTTCTCATGCGTATCGGGCTACGCATTCCCCCTCGATAATAATGCAATACTATACGAGTATTATAGGTATCAAACTTTCAAATATCATATGGTCAGTCAATAAAAAGGTCCACCAATGGACATTCGCGTCACGTACGCCCTCACTTGTCGCTATACCCATTGCTGAAATTGATATACATTACTCACCACCTTATACATGCGATATGACCCTTATATCATTCAAATAAGATCTATTGTCGCGCGAACAGAGTATAGAGATAATTTTGCCGCAATTCCAATGTCCAAAATGGGCTGACCCCTCGCGTTCGGTTTTCAATTCTGTAGCTTGGAATAGTTGTAGCGGTGAGAAAGGTCTTATTGAAATGGAGACATATATGGCTTGACCGCGCACTTTCTTCGATGCTATGAACGCCTGGTACCAATTGCTTGAAAAATATTATTACTATAGAGGTCCGAGTGACCGTCAATCTTGATTGAATAAAGATGTAGGTAGGCGAAGTGTTTTTTACTGCATTAGGTAGTCCTGCAACTCTTTGTAGGTTTTATATTAATAGTATAGATTGTATACTAGGAACAAGTTCATGTCATACATTGCACGAGACTTGGATCTGCATGCGATTGCAAGCCCGATACTAAAATATGGCTTGGTAGGCGTTTCGACCGCTGAGTTTCGTTCGTTCCGGTCGAAACAGGAATTTCATTATTATTAATATGTTTGAGTAGTGTTTCGAATCAATCTTTTTTAGAGGCAAAGTAACGTCAGAAACATAATTAAATCATGCCTATTTTACTTTGGGATTAAATATAATGACCACCAAAAATACTAATTGTGCAGCAAAATATGTTTATTAAAATATATCATAACGAGCACCTATACGCCTCAAATCATTCTCTTCATCTGCATTCCGTCTCGGAAGGGTTAGGTTATGTTAGGTTCCTTCTTAGACCCACCCAAAAATAGGAGCCTTGAGAGGTTTGCTGTGCAGTTAAATACTACCCTTAAATAATTTAACTCTATCTAAGGCTTTTCATTCTGACTGTACAAAATCTGCTTAAAAAAAGGATAGTCCGGAACACCACTCAAAAATATTGAAAATAATAAAATTGCCGTTTCGACCGGGTCGGACGAAAATCAGCAGCCGAAACGCCTACTAAGCCTAAAATATGACCACTTCTCTAGGATATTAAAGGGAACTGTTTATTGATTACTGCAAATTAGCCTACCACCAAGCTATCATTGTCTATAGTAATAAGTTTTCCATATTCAAATATAACTGTCATATTATAAAACAAATGCACTCGTAAAACAAGGTACGAATTAACCCGTTCCCTGCGAACAAAAGTCAATGTTACATTATCAGATTTCGTCTAAAGATAAACATTACGGACACGACGTAGGCGGCTCCGGGGGGCGTCTCCTAGTGATATACGAGCCGACGTTATATCGATTCAATTAATTAACATATCTATATGTAACATATTTGTATAACAAATCACATACGAATTAGCTTTTGTATTTTAAACTTTCTATAATTTATATTCTATTTCAGATATCAGAATTACCAATATTCTTATCGTATATCGCGTATACTAAATGATCAAACGGACTTTCCAATAAAAAAAATTAGAAGTAGTGAAATTACTGTCAAAACAGCTATAGAATCAAAAGAAACTACGCTTTAAATTCTCGATTAGAGATATTTACATTCAAACTGTTTTATTAAGTCTTTTTTTGTGTAAATATTCCTTGTTTATTACAATACATATTTTCCGTCTTTAACATTAATATCAATAAGTCTAATTATTAATTCATATCGATTATAAGATATTTATAAGACAATATATTATGAAACATGAATACTTCTGGTTTTAAGTCATTAAAATGCCGTTCATTTTTGTCAATGCATCGTCATTATTCCATATGTAAAATGTTTTAGTGATTTCCAAACGAAATAATAAATTCATAAGAATATCGTCCACCATAATAAATATGTTCCATATTTAAATTTAAATTCTTGCCGAGTTTATTATAAAGTTGATATACATACCTACGTATCAAGTTAGGATTCTTCAATGGTCGGATTTTACAAGTTAACATTTTATTGACAATGTTATGATAAATTTAAATGATTAAATCCCACTTCAAATTTAATATGGTGCGATCAAAATAACGGTGACGTAACTTAAACGTACAGATACATAATTTGAATATGCCGACAATTCAAATTTCTTTTGCTTGGTGTGTTTGTTATATTTATTTGAATCTGATTGATTTGTATACGTAGTAATTCAGTTCCAAGTCTAGAAATTTTGTCTTTTCTAAGATACTACAACTTAAAACCAAATAAATATAAAGTCAGTAGTTATACCGAGAAAGAGTTAAATCAATTTAATTGACAAATCGTTGCATTAATTCATAGATTATCAAATAAACGGCAGTTTTTTTATTCCGAAAACCGAACTTGTCAATCGTTTAATTCTTTGCTATAATTCGAATAATGAATGGACGTACGATTGTAGAAGTCGAGCGAGCATAATGAATCGTATTTTAGAGTAACTGTGACGAGTAAAATTATCTGTTTGGTAGTCACAGATACTCTATCGGTCACGATGGTTCCACGAACGCGGTTCACGGCTGATGCAGAATCTTAACGCGTAATAACGCAAGCCTACCAATTTGAAATAAGAATGATAAATTGATTGGGTATAGTTATAGAGTATTTGGTGATTTGAGTAATTTGAAATTGGTATGATGAAACAGTGGATGACATAAGACTATGGTTTTTTAAATACATACGCGTTCTATGTTCAATTATTGTGTTAAGTTGGTATTGCCTGCATTATAAACTTGGCTATTTTGTGCATGTATTTTGTGTACTATTTCTGCATGTATTTTGAACTTTTAGTTTCTGCATGAATGTGGTGAAGGTTACTCTCGGTGGTGGTTCATAATTAATTCTAACATGACTAACCACACTTTTCTGTTTTGAGCACATTTCACCTAAAGTAACCAGTCCACTAGCTAGTACATCACTAATACCTGGAGTACACACCTGAATGTATATCGGAGTATTTCGGGACCATGGGTACTACAGACCGCAGCCATTTTTGTAAGTATTAACTCATTCTAACATTAGAAGTAGCATGAACTAAATTGTTAATGAACTAAATTGTTAATAATAGAAGTTGTCCCAAGAGTCAAAGAGACCTAGTTAATATAAATGAATATTTATTTTTTTATTTCTACTAGGTGAATATGTAAGTTGGGGGCATCCATTTTAAATTGACATTGTAAAATTGTCCCTTATAAGTGCTGTTACTTATTTTAAAGGCAACTCTGCACTAAACATATCTCTTGATTTTGTGATGTCACAAATTAATGGTACGAACTTTTATTCATATGAGTTTGACTCTTAATTTAATACGATGGTGATGACTTAAAACGCAGTAAAATTAGATAAAGATAAATAAGGCTATAAAAACGGCTATATTTTATTATGACTTTTACGACAAGCTCTATTAAGAAATGGTCTATCACTATTGGACGAATTCCAATCACCTCACTAGTCGACCAATAGTGGCAGGCCATGCATCATCCTTAACTCTTTTCTTATTGCCTATACTAGGTCTGTGTTCAATGAAGCGAGTGGTCCTAATTTTAAAAATGAATTCGATTTCGATTTAACCTCCTTAGTTTGCATAGGTCACTGCGCGTTTGACACAAAAAATGGCGCGCATCGCTTCAATGAACGCTAGGCTTATTTTTAACTGTTATGTCATTGAATCCATGCAATCTGTAAATTATATAATTACTTTACATAATATTTTTTTGCCTTTGTAGTTATTTTTACTGTATAACATTAACATCTAGCTCACAACAGATGCAAAATGAAAATGTCTATTTAAATACTAACTAGTCAAACTAACCCTGTTTTGCGGCATGGGGTCGAAAGGGCCCGGTGGGGAGACCGCTAATAAGTGAAACAGAGATTTATGAGTGCACAGATATGCAAATAGAAATTTGCGGTCCCCTGCCGATAAAAAGACGCTGGGTCTCCGCGGGCACTGTTTGTCCAAATGTCGGGGGATGACGGCCTTCTAATTATTTCGGATCGCATATCTACGATGTGCTTATAACGGGTATAGAGGTTTTATGTTTTTGTTTCCCTTTTATATTATAATAAAAATGTATGAATAGGTCGCACTGAAGAAGTAATTAGTTGTTTTTAGTTTCTTTTTGTGAGGTAAGTAATTAATTCTCGATTATAAGCTGAGTCAAATTACGAATCCGCGTGTGTATAGGACTTATATGTATAAAGTAGGTAACCCAATTGAGTCAATACGTCGCTGAATACCGGCGTATCTTGAACTTTTCTTTAGTGTCCAATTAACTATAACTCGATTTTCCTGTTAGGCTTTTAAAAGTAACTTCATAAAATCTAGACTTCCCGGATTGCTTTTTAAATGTGAACGTTGCTGGCGAAATCTTCTTCAATAGACCTGCCGTACCTAAGTAACTACGTGGTGACGTCATCATAACTATGATCATCAAAGCACAACTATATAAAATAAACCATCACGAAAGGGACACAAATTGCAATCAGCCGCCACGCCAAAACCCTCGTATCTCGTCCAACCACAATATTATCAAGCAAAGGTGTTTCCTATCAGCGTCTAACATTTAATGGTTTTTATCAAGCACGGCGTTATCTTTCTATGGGGTTATCTTGTAATTCGTGAGGCTTGTTAAGCCTAGATTCAGTTATCTCGCTCAACTCCCTTACTCTGAAAGGGAATTGCTAATTATTCGCACCGCCAAGGTGGCGTTGTAACAAGATTATGTTATTTCATTCGTTCGTTTTAATCTTGTTCCTGTTTGAGCTATGGAGGTCTGATTAGATAGATTTAAGTGGTTAATATGGAATATTAAAAGGTATTGTAACAATATAGTGAGCTAGTATGTTGTGTACTTGGACAAAGGGTATCGTAAACCTGGTTATGTGGTTATTCAAAGCTGAAATTGAAATATTTGTATCTCAAGATAGGAGTATGTTATTCTGTATTCAGACAAAGAATATTTAAAATCTAGTACTTTAGTACATATGTAGTTATACGAATGATAAATGGAAATATTTGTGACTTTAGATTGTTCAGAAGTTTCTCTCTCTAGGAAGTTTTGCAGATTATATGAACTTTTGCTTTTGGTTTTATTCGCATGCTTTGTCTTTAAAATACAGCCAATGTAACTCATGGATAGTTTAGTAGTCTATTAATGAAATATTTAAAATCAGTTCTGTAGTTTCAGAGATTATATCTACATACAAACACATTTTACTTCTTTTTGTTCCTTATGTACCTACATGTTTCGGTGTAATAAATTTTTTAACCTTTTCTTGGTTGTAGGAAATACTTAATAGTATGACGGCGCGGCGTCTAGTAATTTAGCCCATAAACAGCAATTGATTGACTTGTCGCCTAATCCGTGTGTTCTTTATAGGTTACGATTATAAAAGGCTAAAGCTTATACCAGACCTATGGTTTACATAAGCATTTACCTTCTATAGACTAACAAGCCTGCAGACTTTCTACTCTGCCAGTAGTTCGACTAATATAAAGTCGTCAATCAAAATATTACATTTGTATGACAAAACTGCACCCACTCGGTCACGTTACGATATTAAAACAACTATATCTTTCGACACGTTTTAAAAAACTAATCAAAGTAATTTACTGACATGCCCAGCACTAATCTCATAATAATTAACAAGCCAATAAAAATCACTTTATTGACTTTTAATAAACGAATAAAAAATAACGAAACCACACGACGAAAAAGGGCATAACCCAATAGAGCATAGCAAGCAAACAGTTGATATCAAAGCGAGATCCCGGTAAAGCAAACACTAAAAGGCTGGTAGACCGAGCATGTCCTGCGTGTTTGCTCATTAGTGGTACACGAAGGGAACATCGCCTATCAACTGTCAACGAGAGATGTCGCTACCATGTATGAATAGTTGATTGATATGTGAAATTATGTGGCGGTTTAGGGTTAAAGCTGGGAAGACGGATTTATTTACGTTATTTTTCATTGGAGGTCTAGAAATGAGACTGGTAATTGCGTAGTACCAGGTATCACCGCGACTTAACACGCGTTTATGATAACAGTTTCGATCCCGTGGCCGCCATGCGTGAATTAAAATCGGTTCAATAGTTTCAGAGTTGCTTGTAGCTTATTGGTGCTTGCAACACAGGAGGTATTACTCGCGCATTATCGACTCTACAAAAACGGAATCAGCTGCTCCAGAATTTATATGACACTCGTGAAAATATATCTGCAAGAATAATCTTTGTGTTGTGGTACATTTAAGAGGGTTTTGATATTATGAAGTTATAACCTATATACTATAGTATATCCAAGCTCGAAATGACTACCAGTGATTCATTAAAGGTTTTCTTCTCATGCGAAGATTAAATACGTAACATGTGAGTGAGATAGTGGCAAGATAACCATTGAAATTCGATTCAATCATTTCTAATTCTATCATTCCTAGGTCTGGATCGTGTAAACTACAATTTGTCTCTGCGAAGGTAATAGTTTTTACAATGACTGAGCTGACCTTATATTCAACCCTTATACAATAGTATATTTTAATTCTTAAAATGAATACATAAGTAGGTAATGCATTGCAAATCCTCTTTATTACTTAGGTATTTATGTGTGAGTAAAATTACACTCATTCATTCTCTTTCTTTCAACTGTGTTATCAAGAAGCTCATTCCCAAATACCTTGATACTAATTTTCTAAATACATAGAAGCGGTGGTCACAGATATACATAACACACAAACTTGTGGTTGAGATTGGTCGGCCCCTCGCGACAGACTGTTAATACTGACCGTCGACGACCTAACGAGCTGTGACCACATGAATATGCACGCGACAAGGACGAATTAATTAAATTTGTCCACACCTAGCCACACGACCGACCAAAAAAATGTATATTTTATTTATGAATTGGATAGGATTTAACTTCTATACGGATTTTATCGCGGTTTTTAGCAATCATAACTGCTTATATTAAAAACTAGCCTCCACGGTTTCACCTATGTTTATGATTACTACGCCGCTCCCGTGCCTCGTAGTGTGATGTTATATAGGCTATGTTACTTCTAAATAAACTAGCTTTATAATGGCTAAAGTATTTTTAAAATCGGCCCATCAGACATTTTGTATTTTTCATTACAAAAAAAATACAAATCTTTGCTCTTTTTTAATATTAGTATAGATATAGATTCTTATAATTCCGGTTGCTTTTTAGCAGCATTAACAAAGTGGAAACTAGAATTGTGTAATTCTTAATAACTTGACATGTCAAAGCATTCTAGACGTAGCTGAAAACTAATTATATTTTGCCGCCGGCGAGCTGCTGTCGCTCAAGGGGTTAAATTGTCAAGTTATTTCGAGTTTGTTGCTTTAAAATGTTGTAATAAATGTGTTTAATAAACACCGTGATAAAATACCTACAAAGTAGTGTAATTTCAATGAATAACATTCGCATAAACGTAAGACAATATAACTATATCTCAACGATTCAACACTGGTACGTAATTTCTATAAGAAATTATATACACTAAACTAAACAGATAGGGTAGATCATTTTTCAAATATAGATTCAGCTATCTTCTAAGTGTATGAGTGTGTTTTGCTTCAAAACATTCCAGCTATTCGGATGCAAAATAATTTGATATGTTAAGTCGCAGAGGTGTCGTCTCCAAAGTAATCTCAGTGTTGTTAATTTTAGAAAGTCTCCGAGGTAACGATAATTTCCACCGTGCTATCGCAGTAATCATCATAAATATATATTAAAGTTTCTAAGATTTCTTAATGTGCACAAATGATGGTGTCTTATCGAGATAATATTGCCATTACTGATAGATAAAAGCCTTGTTTTTAATCTATGCTCATAAAAGTTACGAGTTTTGTATCTGCTATTACATTATCTGTAAGTAAAGAAAGAAGATTTTTTTATTACGGTAGGTCACTGTTTCGTATTTAAAAATTTATGTCACAATAATAAACCGTGGTGAATGTAGGCGGTGCTCTTTGTCGGAACAAAAACATAATAAAACATGCGCGGGCGCAATTCCAGTGGCGGCGCCGCCAGCGACATCTGTCGGTACCCGCAATTATGGCGGATTTATAAGTTAATCGCCCGTTTGACGTGTGAGATTAATACCTTGTGAAAATAATCACACGGTTTTTTGTCTCGCCCGTAATCAACAGTAAATGGGAAGCTATAATTTTATTTTTTAGCGGTCGTTTTGACACGTGCCCCGCAGTGTAGGGTTGCTTGATCACAGGTTTGAACGTTTTTGTTGTGGTTATATGTTACAAGTCCCTCGTATAATAAATTCTAAAGTTCGCAATATTTGATTTTACACTTAATAATAGTTATCAGAAATGATGCTTTGAATTTTTTTATCATTGATTAGTGGTCAGAGTGCGCAGGGGTGTCAAACCGACGTGTCGCGACGGCTCAAGTGACGTGTGTGCAGATATGATTATCCGCACCCCTAGGGGTGACGGATAAAAAACTGCATACATGCATACGTAGGCCGAGGATATATCTGATGAGATTTGACATTTGAATGTTTGAGTAATGACGACTCAACATTTTTATAAACCTGTTTGCTTCTTGTGTGTTGCGTATTTATTAATATACAACACGAAAAGGTGCGTAAAATTTTTATACAAGTGTCTGTACTTATTTCTAACTGTCTCATTATCATAACATAGGATTTATGATTATTATACAATAGTGATTGCCACTCCATTTACCTAAAAGAATATGTATCATTCTACTCACTTAAGATATCTTCTAGTACCATTATAACATTAAGTGTACTAATTATAAAACGTTAAAAATGAGATCCCAGTTCTTAAAAAAGTCTATTACCCTCCCAAAGGTTCTATCTGCTTCCAAATACAATTTTATAACAATCGGTTCAGTGGTTTCACTTTATGAAAACTTAACGAACAGACATTCATTTATATCAATTATTATTTATATCGATTTATTTCGCTATAATTATTAGTATTTATTTATTTATTGACGTTTTCATAATACAATCATAAGACATATCCCGCCGACAACATGCACGTGTCAAACGAATCTGAAGCCAAAAGTCCCGGTTGTTAGATTGCGGTCTCTTCGACCGGAGGGTCGCACCCCGCGTTTTAGGGTTACAAGTTTGCGGCTTGTCACACTTTAGGCATTCGGTGGGTTATCCTTTAGGATTGAGGCCCCAGTGGGGTTAACGGAGATGTTTGATCGAGTGTCAAATATCGAGATGGGATGAACAGGTGGCCTTAATTTATTAATGAAATGGGTTTTATTTGTGTTACATTATTAAATGGTATGTTACGGTTAATTTATTTTAAAATTAATTGTCTGCGTCATTGGGTTTGTAAGTTTTGATTCCGGCTAATCATCCAGGAGGCAAAAGACGGGTCGAGAAAAGTGTTATTGGAATTTTCTACTAAAACTTAAATAAACAAATTGTGGGTATAGTACATTCTTCTAACATCTAATAATGATGTTGATTTATGAATACATTTGCTGACCCGCGCTACTTCGTCTGCTTCACATAAGACAATTTTACCCGTTTTTGCAACATTTTTCATTGATGCTCCGCTCCTTTTGGTCATGGAGTGATGTTATATAGTCTATAGCTTTCCTCGATGAATGGGCTATACAACACTAAAATAATTTTTAATTCGAACCAGTAGTTCTTGAGATTAGCGCGTTCAACCAAACAAATAAACTCTTCAGCTTTATAATATTAGTATAGATACATAGTTTAACGTCTATATTCCCGAAGATGTAGGCATAGGTATATTACACTAATATTTCAACAGCCACCAGTTAGCCAGATAAACTTAAAAAAAACTGTTCCGGGAATTGAACACAAGACCTCATACACAGCAGTCACATTCACTACCGCTACACCAACAAAGCATACCTAATCTACAACAAAACTAAAAACCAAAAAACAGTTAAAAAATACGTCTTAGTCTTCTTTATAAAAGACTAAGCCCCACATCAGTGTTACGTAAGCTCATTAAAAAGTATCATCGCTGTAATATCGCCGCGTGATTTCCTTCCAACGTTCTTTTAGTTTTTAATTGAGCACCTGAACATACGCTGAATTAACCAAATGAGGGGCCATACACCTCTAACAACGGTTTTGTAGGTACATTCAGACACACAATTACTTTAAAATTATAAAATATTAGGTATATTAAATGTATGTATATGAATTAAGGTGTGTTCGTCTTTGAATGTACTTAAACTGCTAGAATGAGGCTCTAGGTAAAAGTTTGTGTCGGCAAATGTGTTGTTAAAAATTTAAGGTAATTTTCAATAGCACGTGTATTACAATTTAATACACCTCTAGTTGAATATTTAAGGACACAAACAGAAGCTGTGTCGACACACGACTATAAGCGCAGACATTTAATAAACACCAATTGAAATAAAACATAGACTTAATGTCAGCCCAGCCTTAACTAAATACTTCAATAGAATCCAACTCGGTTTAGTCATTCAAGAGAGCACGATGCATAAACGCACAAACAAACAATCTGTTTCCGATATTATTACATAATAAATTTTCTAAATGCCTTAAAACAGGTTCGCAAATATTAATAGACACATTTCTCTCTTGCATAAAATTAAAACACATTAACATCACATGTTATTCATAATATAAAATCCTCTTAACACTTCCACTGAAATATAAAAATATGAATGCGGCCATAAAATATATTCATAAGGTCATTAACTTCAAAATAAATATAATCTTCCAACATTCACATAAAAAAAAAAACATTATTCATTTTATTGACGAACGTAACTTGATATCGTATGACACTAAATCACAATATAAAACCCATAATTAGTACTAAAAACTAATGGGTTTGCCCACACAGGGGTTTATCTGAAGCTCATCTCAGGAGAACTGTACAATTAAACAAAAGGACTCTCGTGATCGGCGCAAGAGTGCACGACGTCGCCATTAGCGCTGCTTCGTGGGCGTAATTAAAAGAGTTACAATACAGTACAGGCGAATTAAAAACAATTAAGTGGGAGCCGAATTGAGCACAATGGTCGTCCTGTGCACGACTTACACTGAATGTTCGGCCGTACGGCCCGCGGACACGGCCCGGCCGTGTACCGCGTGAAATGCGAGCCACCGGCCGCAAATCGCGGGGACACGGAAGACGCTTTGTTTGTGAAATTAATTTTCGTAATTAGCTTGCGAGTATCGCACGGGTTAATTTTTGTTTGGTGTTAAACTTTTTGTATGCGTATTGGTTTTGTATTCGTTTTATTTGTAACAACATAGTTGCTTCGCATCATCCCTGTATATTGTCAAAGGGGTAGACAGTGGTGTATTTGACCTTCATATATTTAGAATCTACATAATAGGTAGCGATTCGAGTGCCATCTACCGAGCGTATTGACAGACTCCATGATATTGCTATTAATTTTCTAGGCAATTATAAAATTCCTCGCTACCACAGAAACAAGCATGCGATCACAAAACAATGCTTATAACTTTAAGCCTAAGATCAGTCAACAAACAATTAAGAAGACATATGCATAATCATATATGAATCTATCTTTATTGATAACTTATTCATACTGATTATACAATTTTTGAAAGTAACCAGAGAGTTACTAGCTATGTTTTAACGCCAAAACTGATCTTGATAAATATTAGTAGGTATGTAGATACCGACGTAAACTAATTTTAAAGTTTGCGAACGGAATCGAAAATCCTGATTAGTATGTTAAGTAATAATAATATGATATATTAAGCGAATAGTGTTAAACAAAAATCAATCATGTCACATGAACAAAAAGCCAAGTGTGCTAATCGAGCCGTCAAATTGGGTTTTCAACGTTTAAGCTTATTCTGTGAAAGTGCTGAATCGCACTGACACCCCACGCTATGAGGCGAGGGGCCCCGCACCTAGTCCTTCTTTTTCTCTCCACTTTTTTCACGGTACTGCAATTCTATTACCGCCTCTTAATCTACGAACCCGCATTGCCTCTGACGTCATTATATGCAGTCACGCTTGACATTTTTATTAATTCCCAAAATTCCAATTTCGAACTCCGATTCGAATTTAGAACGGTTAGTTTTTTTATTATTTAATTTAGTGATTTTAATGAGGGCTGCCACAGTGTCAAGTTACGGTTTTAGAAATCGGTTTTTTAGGGAGCCTCGGGGCCTAGTCTTATTGTTAGTGTCCCTCCGTTTAAATTAGTGGTTATCAATGCTGTATCGGTTTACAATCAGGATAGCACTTCATTGTTAAAACCGCGCTTGCCGCACGCGTGTGTTTTACTCTCAGGGTAATTTTATATACCTCTGTACATTCACCATAGTTTAGTAATTTTATATGTAGGTACAATGCAATTAAAACTGTTGCTGATTAAGACGTACACCCAGTATACATTCGCAAGTTTATTTTTATCCTAAAATTGAACACTATTGTGGACTCCAACCTCTAAATTATCTGTATGGACATAGTTTAATATACATATACTTAAAATATAATATGTTAAATATATGATAAATTGCATTTAATTCTACATTACGAAAGAAACATAAGATTTTTGACTCAACCTGGCTGGCTATGCTCGAGAACCAAATATAAAAATTCTTCTACTTATCCTATCCTTAAGTGCTAGGTTACAATTATATATTACATGAACAATTTCGCGTACTATAATAGCTCGTCTGTAGTACAGACACCACTATAACATAATATCTTCTAACGCTAGACAGACGTTCGACAAAGCAAACAAAAACCCCTTGAATGGTCTGGCGAAAAAATCGTACACTACATACATCATGTACTGGCGACGACAATGCGACTTTTTGTCGGTCGCAACGGCCCGTGGCTTTTTGAACTGGAATTTTTTCACTCCATTCGGCCGACGTGTAGTCGAGCTTTATTTCACCCCGTCAGCGGTTAGGGTTGGTAGACTTACTTTTTATGCTTTTTGGCGATAGATCGACGCTAATTTTGTAAAGATTGGCTTGACGTCATAGCTTAGTATCGAACCAGAATATTCCTGAATGGTTATGCTGGGATGTATAACATTTATATTTTGCTCGGTATAGGCGATTTTCTTGCTAACGTATAGTAATCTCACGCGTATATCTCAGAAAGGATAAAAGAGATGTATAAAATCCACATTTGGGTGAAACGTAATAGGAGACGATTCTATTGCCACCTGGTAGGCTCAGCTCCACATCTCGAGCTGCTACTAAGAATTGCTAGACAAATAGACTCAGTAACACTTTACTCAAAACAGAAATCGACCCGCCTCATGCATTAACTGCCACTGCGCGATCGACTCAGTACAAAATTACAATGTTTTAAATTTGACATTGCCCAATGAACAGTTTCACACGCATTACACTCACTTCACTGGACTGCCAGCTCAAACAACTATTTATAATAAGCTGAAGACTAACACTAATTTTCTAAAGATCCCTATTACTCATTCAAAAGCCTTTGTTTAATTTGTCCGTTTATTTAACAACAATAGTAAATAGGTTTTATTATGATGTAAAATTGTAAAGACAATATTCTTAGTAGTTATTCGCCATTTTATATTGGTTCTTTGTTGCCTATTACTTTGCAATACGAACGTTTCACAACATTCATCATTCAAGAAATATAACAGTTAAATAACTGAGAATTTATTATGAGATTGCTTAATACTGCTTCGCTTGTGTCATGGAATAACTTTACTGTTATATATTATCCTCATAAACAGCCTCCTAAAATCCCTTTTTTCTTTGCATGTCTTTTGCCTCCAGGACATCTATAGGAGGTGAAAAGCATGCAAAAAAATTAAAGTTATTTTTTATTAGGAAGTTCTTAGCTAGCTGATATTAATATCAGCTTGGAGCCTGACAATGTGTCTGGTGGACAGCCGCAAGCTCTGACTATATAAACGCGCGACCTAAAACATAGCAGGTTAAATGTGGGTACAGAAAACTGGCTATCCTTCGAAATGTGACTATTAATAATTTATGTATATTATGAGAAACTTATGTCATGTCATCTTGATCCAACACGTCGATTTTGGTAGTAGTCAACTGAATGCTTTATTTGACATTCAAATTAGACACGCATACATCGCTTGTTTTGTAGCGTAAGTCTGGTATGCGTATTCTAATCATCTACAGGTATATCCATTTATTGAAATTGTAAAATTATTGTAATTGCGAATGTGTTTGTTTGTTAACATTTCACGCCTTAACTTCTCAATCGATAATCATAAAATTTTACATACACGTTCTCAAGGGTACAGTAAAGGGCATAGGGTAGCTTTATCTCAGAAAAAGTTCTGTTTCCGATGGATAACTACTAAAAAAATACATTTAAACATTTACTTTTCATACTAAGTATAATGTTTATTTTTAATTAGAATTCAGTGACAACCCTGCCAGTTCACATTAGTTTCCAACTCGGACAGTAGCCGTCCTCCCGTTCCGTGTACAGTCGCGTCCAGCTAAACGCTAAGTGTTGCAGTGTCACAAATGAAACTGTGCGCCAATGTACAACGTTCCCTATTCAAATATCACTGTATTTTGTTGCACTGTTTTTACATTCTAATTTTAAATATTTCAAAAAAGGAATGGCTTTTTTGTTCGTTGTGATTTTCCGGATGTGACGTAACATGTATCAGGCAGTTGCACCTCTATAGAAAAAGGTATTAATAAGTATTTCTATATTTAAATACGATTTTTTTAGAATGTCTCTTTTATCCATGGTATTAGTTTTCTTACGCCTATAACCTATGTAATGAAAGACTAGATTCGATCCCGGATTAAGCTAAGTTTTATTTAATCTCTGTGAATAAATTTTCAGTAACAGCACGAAGTGTGTATGGAATCTAAACATAGCTAGTAAAATGACGTAACTCAATCATTAAGAACTAGCTCACTCTTATAGGCCATTCGTATCTAGACCGAAATAAATCAATTACAAGCCACGATACGCAATCAGTTCAACTTATTACATTAAGAATCAAATAAACCAAGCAAAAGCCTACTAATATTATAAATATGAAAGTTTATAAAGATGTTTTTGAATGTTAGTTATTTAATCACACGTAAAAGTTTAAACCGATTCGGATGCAACTTGGCATATATAGATACCAAGATTGGCATCCAGTATACGATTTCGTGACATACAGGGTGTCTGGTAATTAATGGATAACCTTGAAATGTCTTTTAGTAGAACGAAAGGCCGTTCAGAAAAATGAAAATAAAATTATAAAAAGTTAAAAACAAAATATATATTAAAAAGTGCAAGCTATAATAGCATAGCATACCTTTGACTGTCTATATATTAGCATAATTAGTGTTTAATAATAAAACAACAAAAACCGATGGATTTCATTCATTGATGGTCGTAGTATACAAGAAAGTTATACATGGTAATTAAAAAAAAACACATATCTCAGGTACCTGGTAGTTAGGATAGATTTTTTTTTTCTGAACGCCATCAGTTCCACTATAAGAGATTTCCAGGTCATCCATTAATTACCGGACACCCTGTATATGCCAACGAAGACGCAGACAGACACTAGTTGTTAATATAAGACAACTCGATCATTGAGAAGCATAATTATTATTGTGTTTGCGGCCAAAAGTAACAGTTTAGGAATTGTTATTAAATTTTGCTGTACGGAAAATTTCAGTAGCAGAACGAAGTGGCTTAGTGGTCATTTCGCACGAATCTGTTCACATTAATTGTGCGAAACAACACTATTTTTTAATATTTATCAGATCATTTTAACATGTGCGAATCGTCAACAAATAATATTTCATTTCACACAACTCGTTCGAACAGATTCGTGCGAAATGACCACTAAGCCCACAACGTCTGGCAAGTCTTTAATAGGTCGGATAGATCACCGCCGAGAAAACGCCAACAATGTGCTACTATCGAAATAGTTCAAAAAACACAGCCTTTCTCAGGCATCGAATGAACCACGTTAGAAATAAGCGCAAATTTATCACAGGTCCATCAATGCTCTTTTTATCTTTAAAACGGCATTAACGATTAGTTAATAACATTATAAAACACAATAGTTAAAGCCCATTGAACAATAATCAACTTTAATCTTTACATTGAGCAACAATTATGTCGGTACTCAACGAAACTGATCTAATCAACGTTTTGAACAATACCCATAACATTTTTGTTGGTTAAATTAAAAGTTTAGCGTCATAATAGCGCTTCGATGCTTCGATAAAATCGAAGCGCGCTGTTGCTGTTATATAACGCTAGGCGGAACACGCGACTTCGTTCATTTATATAAAACTAGATTGTGCCCGCGGCTCCGCTCGCGTTTATGTAGATTTTGTCAATAAATTTATATCCCTTGGGAACAGTATATACTCTGGATGAGTACGATCAGTATATCAACGTGTATGCAAAATTTCATTATGATCGGTCGAGTAGTTAAGGAGTGAAAGCGTAACAAACAAACAAAGAAACTCTCATTCTCATTTATAATATTAGTTAGGATGTAGTATATGTCCTTCCGGGCATTCAAACTATTTACACACAAGATTCAACAGTTTAATCGTAAAACAAACAGAGTTGAATTCGAGTTTATGATATTATGTGTCATTGCAAATAATATCTTCCCTAAAGACAGATATCTCATAGCGAATGTGCTAGAGGGCAACACTATAATTGTTATTTACCCATGTCAGTTCCACACTCCGCGCTGCTACCGAAATTTCCATTACAAATAAAACCAATGACACTTACCGACCCGAGAATCGAAACCAGGTAGTTCAAAGCGTTAGATGCTCCCACACTCACCTCACTGGACCAATGAAGGAGCCAACAAAAGCACGTGCTAACATTTTAGACAATACGCTAAGCCGTGCTTCGCGTTCCGGATGAAGTGACTTTGTCAAGAGGTATCGGCGGTGTCAAGTGAGCACTGATCTCGGTCGATCGCCACTACAACCGCTGTAGTACGTGATTAAACCGCGAATGTCAAAGTGCAAAGATCGGCCCTTTGTTGTGCTCCATCACTCAATGCTTCCCGTACTGATGTGTTCATTCATCAAAAAAACGCTCGCGGCTATGTAGTATGTTTTACGAGGAAAGTTATTAAAGTTATGTGTGGTTTTAGATTTATGTGTTCGTAAATACAGTAGTACGGCTATGATGTAGTAGCGCACGGATCGATATATCTACGAGATTAACTAAAGATGTATATTTTACAAAATTATATCTCTCTGCTTTAGAGAACGCGTAAAATCGTCCGTCCTATCTGTTACCCTCAAATACTCGGACGTCTGGACAGTGACTGATTAAGCGGGTTGAAAATATGCTAGGGATTACCCTAGCGTTGCAAGTGCTCATAGGTGTGGCCTATCTCTACGTAAGACGTATGCCTAATTTGGCACATAGGCTGTATTAAAAAAATATGTATATCCTTAAAAGCGATAGCCACATGTCCCACGTAATAGGAAACTTGTATATTTTCGCCTTAAGGGCACATTTTAAGACTCTGTGCTGCCCAAATACTCTACCGAACCCGGTAATCAAAACCAAGACATCACGCAAACTGATGCCATGGGATAAACGCGGTAGCTCCACCATTACTAATGACTGTATTGCCTAAAATAAATGTATATGTAGTTAATAATAGAGTCGTCACCAATGACTCATAAAGTGTTAAAAATCGTAAAGTTACTAAATAAAATTGTTTGATAGACTTATTTCCATACGCGTCATATCATAATCGGTGGCTCGAGCCGTACACAAGTGTGTGTCAATCTTTCATTTTTCCGCCACAACCGGCCGGTCAGAACGCTTTGTTATTCAAATTAAACACGCCCAGATCGACGCACGCACGGGGGAATAATTAACCGATGTATTTTAAAAACACCTAAAAAGGCCTTTATACGCTTTAAATGGAAACATTTTAGAATAACAACGTATGAAAGAACTTATTATAATAACGTATTCAGCATTTGCATGCAAATACCTACAGTGTTAGTCATGGTTTCAACCAATAACTTTATCACAGAACATTATATTATCTTTTATCCGCATATTACGAATACGGCACAAACAAGTTTCCCATACGTCGTTTGATATAAGTTTACTTTAAATTTAATCTCACTACTAAAGCTAAGATCCAGCCTAACAGGTGATTTACTCCATCGTTAGTGAAGGCTAATTCTTCCGCGTTCTCGCGTATCTGCGTTGTTTCTATCTCACTCTAGCGATGCGAGGCAGGTTTACGACGTCATTAATGTTATCACAACGATGCGATGGGACGCCGCTACGAGCTCACAGCGTACGGAACTTGCGTTAGTTGCTATCCTACTATGAAATAATGATACGATTCTTATTACGTAATTGTCGTACATTACCGTATTTTTGTAGGTGTAACAGAATTTACAATCGATGTAGCCGGCGATGGAATGTGTGTTTTAATTAAACGTGGTATCTCTGGTACTTATGAACGAGATGTAGGTACGGTTAAATCGTTAAAAGTTTATATGGAACCATAGTTGAGTTTATAGCCTTAACGTATTGTTGTTTTAAAGTATGCAATTTGTACCTTTACTAGATAACGCTGCACAGATGGTGCACTTGTTTATGTCGTCGCTTGATTCTTATGGCGAAGGCTGCGGATTCGAAATTTCAATACAAAATTTATTTAACGTTTTTTTTTATTCATACTTATATAACCTATGCCTGTATATTCCCATGTAATAGGGGTAATGGTAGGTAGATTGTTAAACCAATGACTGTTAAACACCTCAAGCTCGGGATAATTATATAAATGAGTATTGATACACAAAAGGCACAGCTAAATACCTTCTTGTGGGAACCGAACTCTCAGTATCCTCTTCTAAAACCACCATTCATCAGTATAATATAATAGGTACATATTCTTTTTAGTGACGAATAAAACTAAACGTACACCATTATTGTAAACCATAAAAGTAGAAGTGGGCTATCCCAAATACCAACATTATCACTATAGGTTATAAACTTTCTATTAAATAAAATCAACGCGAAATAATCAATATACTTAATATACCTAATAAAACCTTTTTATTACGTGTGATACGTATATGTCATAAAAAATCTTGTTAAAATTTTAAACATAATCAGTTATATTGATAGGTTCTCGATTTCACTAAATATATGCAAAAGTTAAACATCGATATGGCACGTTATATGCAAGTAAAAGGTAAAAAGAAAAGATGGAATTTCTTGACTTTTCTTTACAAAGACATATCTCGCGCTAGAAATCATTCCTGTGTTGCAGGTGACCCCATAAACAATGAAACAACAGACATAAAAAACAACTTGAATTGGAACACTATAATAATAATAATAATTGTTTATTAAGTTTAAGTTGGCACAAATATGAATAGGTCTTAAAATACTTAAAATAGGATACATTACTTTGGACGTACTAGGTTATACCTGTATCACAGGCGATAATTATGTGCAATTATAGTGTAATAGGAAGAGCATTCATAACAATATTTAACAAATTTAGATTGTTCTATAATAAGTTACTATTACAATGATAATAATAAAACATATTTATATAATTTCGTATTAAAATATTAATTGACATATACCTATAATCTTTATAAAATAAATATAGGATATGTCTAATAATGGAAATTTAAGCTAACTAGTGTAAGTGATGAAATATAAATAAATGGCGATCTAGTCACCGCCGTAATATACTGAGTTTATGTACCTATATTCAGCTTGTTTTCTGGCTGGACAATCAGTCTCACCCGTACTATTTATGTCAACTATTTATGGATACGGACTACGACGTTATTTTTTGTCGAGTTTGAGGATTGAACCCACAACACCCGGCGGTCTATCAGTGGCGAGGCGCGTACGTCATACGTGTAGATATTTTACAAATATATTTTTTCAAACGGGTCTAAACATCGTCTTGACTCAAAAAATAGATGGTTTTATAGAAAACTTACTTTAATTGTCTTTAAAAATAAAGGCTTTCTAATAGTAATCAATGCAGGCTGTAAACGACTGTCAATTTTGACAGTTAACAGAAAGTACCAGCTAATCAAGCGTTAACTTGGTACTTTACCCGCCCCTCTGTCTCCTACCCCCGCGCCATTGTATCAGTGAAATCGCTAGCAAACAAAATAAATTAAAAACTTTAACTAGCCGCCGCTCATAGCTCCATAACTGGCTACAATTAATTATCTATGGTTCAGAAAACTTTAATTCAATAATTTGTATTCGTCATAAACATCAAATCGATCACCTCCAATCAACTGTTAAAAAGATGACTGTGTTTATAAACAACATAATTAATTATTCAAATAAATAATCGACCGCCTAATTAATAGATAATCCATAAATATTAAATTTAACTTTCTTTATCATTTGACACGTTGGTTTTAAGCGAAAGCGTTCAAACAAGTGTGGATAGGGCAAAAAATCTTAGCGTATTTTTCTGTTAGATAATTTTCTGCAACAGCACAGACATTGGAATAAGACTGAGGTATCTTTATAAAAGTTTAAATGTTCGGCGTTACTTACGTAAATGATCTGGAATATATACATATATAGTTTATTACATTAAATCTAAACTTCAGTAAGCAATAAGTAATAGCTTTAATTATTTATATTCAGTGTGCTCGCTGGTCCAGTAGTTCTACTTATAAGCGCGTTTGCTCTTATGTTGCGATCGATTTTGAGGTCTCAAATTCGATTTTCGGACCAACTGAAATGGCTTTCCAGCAAGGAAATTCTCAGTAACGCGGTGTCTGTCGGACTTCAAAGTGATTTCAATTAGGAATTTTTCAGTAGCGCGGAGTCCGGCAATTTGGCCGGTAGACGGCAATAGTTTCGCCGCCTGTAACGTAGAAACTATAAACGTAACTCGCAATTTGTAAATACGCTTCTGCTTAGCCCTTTACGGATATACAGACACTGTGATGGTAGAATTAGGACAAGATTTAAAATTGAGTGTTGGCAGCATACACTGTCTTGACCTCTAGTCTTAAATTTTAATATTTACCCGGGAATCGACCCTTTTACTACATTTGCTTAAGTTACGCCACTGAATCAACAAGTTAGCAATAACGAATCTTTTATTTTTCGAGTATCTATGGTACTCAGCATGTGCCCGCGTTTCCGTTTGACGTTTGACACCGCTGTCGCCCCGCCATTATGAACTATGAACTTCAGACCTCGGGTACATCACTATCAGTGACGTCGTGACACCGGCCTAGTGTTGTGCCTCGTGACACTGTGACCTACTTGCGAACTTCCCTATTGTTCCTTTGTCACTCAAATGATTGTATTCAGAATGAGGATGCGTTTTGTTCTTTCACATTAAATGTGGTCTACGTAAATTGCTTTTTGGCCAACCCAGTGGTATACGTTTGAGTGCTAATGTCGCTTCGGATCGTGATGGTACATTTCCAAAGTCAGGTGATTATAAGTAGTACTGAATTTAAAGCATTGTTAATAGAGAGCAAAAGTATTATACGGAATCGTATCTAATATTATAAATACGAAAGTAAGTTTGTTCGTTTACTTAATCGATTATCATGAAATTTTGCTGGACATAACTTTCATCCAGAAAAAATCTGTTTATAAACTAACTTACATTTTCACGAGCGTAGCCGCGGACAAAATCTACTAAAATATATTTCACGAAATTTGAGTACGATACCCGCCTGTCTTACCACTCTCGTGCATTGTGTTCAAATCAATAATCTAACTCATAAGGAAACGATCGATAAATGAGAATACACTGAGTCATACAGTTTTGAGGACCATTATACTACAGAAGAAAGAATACATTGCTATGCTAATATTATAAAGCTAAAGAGTGTCTGTTTGTTTGTTTGGTAGGTTGAACGCGTTAATCTCAGGAACTACTGGTTCGAATTGAAAAATTCTTTTAGTATTGGATAGCCTATTTATCCAGGAAGGCTATAGGCTATATAACATTACGCTACGACCCACGGGGGCGGCGCAGTAACGATAAACGCGGGTGAAACCGCGGGAACATCTAGTTAAATATATTAACGCAGGACTTTACAACAAATCATTCACCGCTTTTACATTTGCTATATGACCAGTTTAACCACTGCGCCTGCAGTCAACCACACTATACCTTGCCATTAAGCTAGGTGTTCACAGTATAGCGCAAACTACTTCAAAATTATAAGATACCGTTACGATATGTCTCTATTAAAAAGGCAATTCCACGATCACTGCATAGCATTCCCTGCATATACATCTTAAAATTATGTAGCTATGTCATTCAAAATGCCGTTACTATATTATTACGTATAAAGAATTCACATAAAAGCGTAAAAATATTTTCGTCTAACAATTTTTATAATCTCATCATCAACGAAACTGCTTTGACGGTTCGGTGGCATATTTTGAATGTATTAGTACATTATAGCTATAATGATTTTAGATATCTTGCTACTATCGTCGTGGTGACTGCACGTATGGCATGGATAAATACTCACCTCGCCGTCGCCATCGCCACTTTGAGTGGGTTCATGGGACAAAAGCTTGTGTGATCCACATAGTTGTTCCAAGTATGGGTGTTCTTTGTGCCAGTTGTTTCAATGTTTGTAAAGTCCCCTGCGATAGTTTTAATTTTAATGTGGGCCTCGTCTTTTTTACACGCTTTCATTAGCTTGGTATGTATTTATGAATCTATGTAACGGAATTTTCACTCCTTTCAAACCGACGGATTGATTTGAAATTTTGCACACTTATCGAGGACCGATAAAAATACAATAATTTAGAAAAAATATATAAAAGAATTAAAAAGAATTATAAATTAAATAAATAAATACTTAATAAATAAAAAATCTAAAAAACACGCTTATTAAAAAAAGCGTGGGGTGCTTTCTATAATATTTTGATAACCCCCACCCCACGCTTTTTTACATTAAAATTATTAAATTACTTTCTACTTTTTTAATAAAGCGTGTTTTTTACATTTTTAAACAATTATTTATTAAAAGAAAAGTGTTGCTTGTTTGCTTTATGTAATCCTTAGATAGATTTACCGAGTCCTGGTGTCGGTTATTTTATTCCCTGAGTTAATATTTAGGTATAAAGAAATTTTCAGTAGCCTCAGTGAGTATGAAATTGTGCTAGATTGCCGAAGTACGTGAAGTTAAAATTTTGGTATAAAGACATTTTCATTAACGACAGGTAAGTCTGAAATTGTGCTGGATAAACGACGAGTAGCCTTGCCATCTATATTATATACATGGTAGTTCACCTTTATCATACTCTCTGTATCTCTCCATAGGTGGACGTGAGACAGAGAGACTATCTATGTCGGCAAATGGATGTGAAAGATGGCACATAGTGCAAAAGTTTGTGGCCACCATGCAATTATTAGAAACATCCGATTGTAAATCGCCTAACCTCTGCATTCCCTTTCGTTGCAATAAAGGCACGGGTCTCAGTCAAAAACCTCTCAATTTTAGTAGAAAATCTCCCATGAACCACCAACCACATAAATAAAAGTAATATCAAATAATTTTTGAGATAGAGATTACGTTTACCGTAAGCGTGTTGGGCACGGTAGCTAACAAGTATTTTTGTGACGTCGTAAAGTGTCGGGTTCGAGTCGCGCGTCGGTAGCGCCACCCGCGGCGTTGTTTATGCCGTGCGATCGTGCGATACCGCGCCAATGTGCACGCACCTTTATGGGATAATGTTACCCACCTTGTAGGAAGTTATGTGCTGCGGGACGCAACTTATTCTTGAACCGTATTGGGTAAATCTAATTTGCTTAGATTTAAATTATTGTGTAAGGTTTGCTCTTATTTGTTCATATGGTATTGTGTTACCTGTTTGTTTGTTCTGTTCGAATCGCAGCTTCAATTCCCAGGCTAGGTTATTGGATAAATATCCTGATGTTGGATGGATATCAGGGAAATCGTTCGTTATTCGGCCGTGTCAGATTGTCATCGCATTGGATCATGAGAGTTAGAGATTGCACTTGTGTTTGCGTAGATGGCCAGTCTTCGAAATATCCTGATGTTGGATGGATATCAGGGAAATCGTTCGTTCTCCGGTCGTGTCGGATTACCGTCTCTTCGGATCATGAGAGTTGGAGCACAAAGAGTGCACTTGTGTTTGCGCACACACATGTGCACTATAATATCTTCTGTGTAGATTGCCAGATTGGCCGCCGGGACAGAAATTCGGTCTGATGGACTTTGTTATATTTTACTTGGGTTGAACATATTATGAGAAAATTATTAACCTCTGAGTCTTCTTCAAAGAGGTTAATGAAAACACTATGTGGGTCTGTGGGTATGTCTGTTACTGACAGTTTGTTAGTGACAAGCATAGCTCCGGAACCATTGGACCGATTGACCTTGGGGTCATCACTAGGTCGAGTTTGCATATGGACTCTATGGGTCAAAATACCCTCGAGATATAGGGGTCACAAGGTCATTAAGTCAGGGGATATCCACCAACAGAGTGATTTGGAACTCCAAGATAGAGAGGCTTATGCCCAGCAGTGGGACATTACAAAAATTGACGAAAAAGAAAATCACACCCGAAGACGAAGAGGTTGAATGCTGGGTTTTTTACACCCATCTCGTTAACTCTACATTTTCCTATCTGTCTCGGGTCTGCCTCTGAATCTTTGACCGGACATGGAGATTAGCAGCATGTGAACTAAATAACTCTCTAAATATGAGTTTATATACCTCTGACTAAGTACTGCATTCCTCTTATATACAGTCGTGATACAAAGTTATGTTATTGGACGAACAAAAATAATCTGAATAATTAAGGATTATTGTTGTTATTATTTATTATTATTGTTATCCAATATTTTGTTTTTTGACACTATCTTTTTTAATATTTAATGAGCATAAACGCCCGCCCGGTTGTACATTTAAAGGTCAGAATAGTATGTTTTTCTATATTTGTGCCTTTTGTCATTTTATGGATCAAAATTTTAATGATTAATACCTATTATATATTGCCATTATTTTGGTTTCTTTTCTTCAATTAGGTCTGAATATAATGTCATAAATTATATAAATACGAATATCCGGCTCGATAATAGATAATAAAAGCACTCAAATTTAAAATAATAGTTACGATTAAACTATGCTGTTAGCTCCGTGGTTGCTCGGTCATCTTGTTACAGATGAAATGTTACCAGACGATATTGCACAAAACCATAATAATAATAAGTAGATTTATTAGGCACCAAATATGTTATCTGCAGATCGATAGTGTTAGTCAGGGTGTGCTAGATTCGACTTACTTTAATGTTTATGAAGAAATTATAACTATGCAAGCCGGTTAACGTTAGAATATATTTCATAGCAAAGATTTTTATATATATTTTCCACTATAATGAACATACGTGTATAAAATTTCTTATTATCACGGTTTGCTTCTAGGCAATCGATTTAACATTTCATGTTGTATTTTATAATTTAATGTTGTAGAAATGTTACTTCAAATTATAGCGATTTTTTCTGCCAACACGGAAAGCACGTGGCAACACCGGCAACATTACGAGTTTGTCAGACAACACCCCCGCAGGGACCGTTGTTATAAAATTCCATTGTATCAACAACAAAAACCTATTTACAAATACTCGCGCTAACGCCCACTCAAAAGGTGTTTATTTAAAATGTTATTTCACAATACTAAAATGTCACATTTTTTCACTTTTCGCGCCATTTGATGCTATTTGTAATAATTACAAATATACAAAAACGTATACGAAATAAACTGCCAAGGAAAACTCATCCCTATGCTTCGGAAATAAGATTAATAAAACTTGATTACCAATTTTCGCGCCAGCAAATTTTAATTTGTTTAATGTAGCTGGCCGTTTCTTTTTTTCTAATCGGACACGTGTCTATGGACGTCCAATTTGTGTCTATTGATGTATTGTTGGGACTCTTTTGAATTTAATACTTTCCGATGTTATTATTATCTGTCATAAAAGGTAGGAATATTTTTCGTAATAAAATTCTTTGAATCATTTGCCGACAGACTATATTAAATGTTCAACACAAAAAAACTGATTAAGTATCAATTTTAACCAAAATCATTTAGGTCACAAAGTAGCAATTCTGAACGTCAGCCACGCATCTTATATCACAATTACCCAGAAAGCAATGTACTATCGATTTGAGCGACGGTTGACCACTCCTAAGGTTAAAATCGCATAGCAGGCCAACACTTGTTTGAGTTTTTTACAAGGGTTTTTTTAGAGGGCGGAGTCACTTAAAGTCAACATGAGTAAGCGAATTTTTTTCTGAAATGGTCAACCGTCGCTCAAGTCGATAGTACATCAAAGTTGGAAGTAAAAATTATAAAAACTCGAGAGCTAGATTTAGTGTCAGTTTTAAGTAAGCATAGATTTAAACGATTACACGATGTTAGCTCCATGACCATTACTTTTTAGATACCGTCTAAAAATAAAATCTTTGCACAAAGCACGCAATACACAACGCACATAGTGTTACTTTGAACATTATAAACGTAAATAAACATCTCTCATCTAGATAAAGGCGTAGGGTGTTATTCTCAAGATTGGAATCTTGGTGACAAACACCGCGGTCCTATTGTGGTGGCTAAATTTGCTTCGCTATTTCCGATCTCCTTACAAGATTATTTTATTATTGTAAAGCCGTTCGAGATTAAATCTGTTGTAGCTCCAAAAAGCTTTGAGTGTCGAGTATTTTAAACGGGTAATACGTGTGCTAAGTGGAGCAATGTTATTTTTGCTTTTTAGGTATTGGAAATGATTGTCGTTGTTTGCCTTTGCCTTTCGGCGCAAAAATATATCAACCGTAGCTATTTGGTCTATGTTAAAGCAAACTAAATTTTTGTTTTTTGTCTTATCCACGGATAAATCGTAATTTATTGCGATGCCGGGTATCATATCTAATATTTTAAGGATGAAACGTCATCGGATGAATACGGAACAACCCGTTGAGGTATGTCAGAAATCAAATTTGGTATCTTATATTGTTATAAATATAATATAATAAACAGTTACGCTTGCACTTCGTTGACCATAGACAATAAAGAATCGGAACCGAAAATTCTCATTAGATAATCCATTTTTCGAAATTTTGAATTTTGTATTCTATCGATACTGGCACATATAGATTAACAACAAAGCATAGATAATATTATTCAACAAAATCATTATTGTTCGACAAACGTCGCCTATTCTTCGGCCATTTTCGTCTATTGTCGTCGAATATCGGCTTTACTCGCTGAGCAAACATCTGCGTATAACGCCAAGCCGCCTACACGTTCCCGCCTTCTTACAACAAAAGATTATAGATTTGTAAAAGCTCTTTTATTTTGTGGCCTTTTTATTATATTTACGATGTGTTTAGTTATAAACGCGGATCTTTGTTATGAAGTTATTTCATTTTATTTCTTAAACGGATTATTGGTGTTTATTTATTTCGGTTACTATTTATTTGATTTGCCTTTATATAGTAATATTGTGGTAATAAAGTAATATAGTGGGTGTTGTTGAATATAGTCAGCATTGAATAAATATGATTATCGTCTTATTTAACATAATATGGCATGGCATAGTTACGCTGAGATGTAGCACAGTGTTGCCACTTGCCACACTTGTTATGATTAGGCATTGACCAGACACTTCCTCTACTGGCTACTCAAGTTTATGATATAACGTTCCCTCTTCCCACCTTTCGGTATATAGTGAGAGCCGTTGTACCTTCCAGTGCCCGAAAGCACCATCAGGGACCAGTTATAGACATGTCTTGTCCCCAAATCGTGAGACCCGGTTCTCGTTAGCGAGCTACCTCGTATCACTACTTATTGTCCAAATAGGTGCCGGACCAATAAAGCCACTCACAAACTCTGAGAGTTGCTAACGATAACCTTGCTGAAACCGACGGAAAAGCCGCCTCTCATATCTCCGGTATGGTGCCGGAGCTGTATAAGGCACGCTCACTTTCCGACGTACATCCATACGTCTACCCATTTTGGCCTACAAGCCGGATACTGCCCGAGTCACTCCAGCTATGACTTTTACTTGCTGAGCAGGCAAATGCCCGAGATGCGTTGTGGCAGTGAAACCACAGCGCCACTTCGCTAAATACAACTCCGTGCCTTGCGCGACCGACTGGTTCGCACTAGCCGCGCATGAGTCCAACGCTCGAACGCCACGTCCTTGCCGAGCAACGACCATGTCGTCCTCTGCGGCTAACCACATAGCCACTACGAGTCCAACCTCAATGTCAGGCACCGCGCACTCTAATCGGCGACCGATAGAATACGCCTTTCGAGGCGCAGTGGGCTAGCCTGTCCCCGTAGTACCCTGATCCTAAGGGGAAGACCCGTAGTTCTCCCTCCGAAACCCTATCTACTCGGGTCGTTTAGATAGAAACAGAGATTAGGCATTGACCAGTAATAGGAGACAAGGATGCCATATAATGCCTGATTACTAACTCTAGGAAGGTTCCTAACAGGAAAAATACTTACACAGATGACCCAACAATCGAATCTCTCAATTAAAAGAGCAAATTCTTTGGCAAAAAAACTGATCGAGGCATTATCAACAAATCATACAAATTGATCTCTATTAACATTAATTATCACCAAAATTAAAGTCAAGTTAAGTTTAGAACCATCATAAACCTGTGCCATTACAAAAATTAAACGTCACAAATAAAATTATTATATTATAACAACAAAAATGTACAAATTAAACACACTAAACTGCACCATGGAAGTTTAAACCCATTGATATAAAAACTGTGTCCCAATAAACACCCGCATAACCCGTAAATCTATTAATGAGCGTCCATTATTTCATACCATAAAGCAATAGTAACCATAGACTTGAAGCCGATGCGGGCCATCGATTTAATTCTCGATTATCACCCTTTAGTCGAGTATTTAATGAGAGTCAATATGATTCGTCACTCCGGATTAAATCTGAGGGTCATGATAGCTTGTAACGATTTATTTGTTTAACTGAGATCTATGGTTTTGATATTTTGTGCCTTTCTTGTTGTAAAACTACAATAATTGAGCGAATAATTCCTTCCATAACTTTAAGTATGTGGCAGCTGCCGTAGTCCGACTGAGAAAATACCTCCTCCATGCATACCATACATATACTTGCTTACCACTGTTAACTATATTATTATATATTACTTAATGTAATATATATGTATTTTTTAATCCCGGATTTTAATATCCGGAGGGGTAGGCGGAAACTAGGGATATCTATCTGCTACCAACAAAATATACTATTTGAAACCGCCTTTAAAAAGAAAGATTTTTCAAATTGATCCGTATGAGTTTTATGTACTTATGATTTTCGTATTTTATACTTTGACATTAAATTAAAATCTTTATACAGATAGCTATATCTAAATCTTAAAGTAGGAACGCCACATTACATAAAGAAATGCTATTGTTTCTGTTATAAAATGATTAAGAAAATGTACCAAAAAATATTTAAATTAATTAAAAATAATAACCAATTTGCCACTTATTTCCACCTACATACTTAAATTCCTTTCGCGCCATTCCACAATACCACATGCCGTGCTCCAATCAATACTTTGTGTGTAGTCCGCCTGACCGGCGCCAGAGCCGAACTCATAAGCATTCATTGCTACTGATAGAACATTGATTCCTTGGGTCAAATCTGTTGACATCACCATCAATACTGTTTAAGAGTGGGCTTCGGTTCGAGCTCGTGTTGGGTTTATTGGTGTGCGTCAAACGGACTCAGTGTACTTGTTACGGACCTCTGAGGACGACAAAACATACATTGTATGTTTCGCACAAGCATTGGCTGAAAAATGTATTAAATAAAACTCGTCTACAAATTGGTTCTTATTTTAAGACTCTCGTCACCTGATTATATATAACATCTTTTAATTGAGTATTCGTTACAATAAGTAACGCTTATACATTTACTATATTTGATGTAACGTCTAGGTTTACTTAGGAACAGAAATTTAAATTTACAGGACAGCAATATTATTATTTTAAACAAAGTAAATAAAAATACTTTTTATTGCATCTTTATCGAGCGCAATGAAAACTAAAACTATTACTAATTTTAGTCGAAACAATGAAATGTATTTATTCTATCCTCTTTTATAAAGGCCTGATTTTATGTATAAGGCAAATCTATTTTTTTTTTAATAAACGTCACTTTGTAAATATTATTTCAACTGAATAGATATTAGTAAAAATTTTAATATATTAGCAAAAATAGCTATTCAGTTGGTTTACTACTAAAAATTCCAAATGAAGAATTTCTACAGCACTTAGCCTGACCCAAAAATAAAACCAGAATAATTTGTTATCCACAACACATCTTTTATAGCAAATAATAAAATGATTGCAGCTAAGGTATTATTAGCACACTAATATATATTTTGGTGACATAAAATCAATTTTAAATCTTGTATTAAAGATAGCCTAATCGCTCAAACGAATCTCATCCAAACAACCGATATTTAACCTCAGTTGTATCTGTACCCTTTATTAAACCCATCACACAAACGAACCGCGATCTCCGTCGATGACACACAATGACGTCACTCATTCACCTACTTGCTTAAGAATTAACACAACACTTTATCCATTCAATTACGTTCAATCCTCGTTCGTTCTGCGTTCATTCTTCGTTCATTCGTTGTTCATTTGGTCCAATATTTGCTGGATCTACGGCGGGGTCGTTTCAATTAAAATATATTACATTGTTACGATGTTCGGCGAGCATAGGGTTAATTGCTATTGCACCGTCTTTGCCTGATCTTTGGTCTCTTGGATCATTGTCGTACACCTTTCGATTTGATAGTGCAGGGTTGAGATTGGTTGCCCTTGGATTCCTTGAGGTGTTAAGATTTTATAGCTTTAGTAAGGCTTTTAAAAAAAAGTATACTAAAATCAATTGATAAATATTACTAAACAGTTTATATATATTATTATAGTTTAGTTTAGTGTAGTTTATAAGAAATTTAAGTCGTACGTACGTAAACGTACTTACTTTTTGCCCCAATAGCAGTACAGACAAAAACGGTATAAATCTATTCCTACAACCTAAAATTTCCTGACTAGTCATGAATCGTAGACGACAATAAACACATATCTAACTAGAATTAAAAATTTTCGCTCCTAATTCTAACCTATACGACCTTATGAATTGTTTTCCTCGTGTACTTATTTATATACTAGGAAAATTATCGAATTTAGCTATGCAAATTTTGTCCTTGACGGAGATTTTAACCATTCCATAATAAAAAAATAAACAATTGACAATGAAAAAGCGCGTGCTCTAAATTTCGTTAGGTTGGTATTTAGAATTAGCCAACTGCTCGTATGATTGGTGTAGAGTCAAAGCGAAGATGCCTCTATTAGCTCTATTAAGCTCTAGTTAGAAACGAGATCCACCTGCCACATAGCTAGCGATGACCTCTTTAGTAACTCTACCATTTTAAATTATTATAGCATAAGCTAATTAGGTACTAAAAACGATTATTTTATGTGAGAGAGTTGACTCTAGCTTTATTTATTAATAAAATAATCAGTTTAACTGCACGAATGAGATAGTGGTTTAAGCGCCTCGCCGCTGTCAGTGCGCCGAGTGTTGTGGGTTCGAATCCCACACGGGGTTGTTCCGAGTCTAAGTGTGTTTGTGTCCGTTGTTTGAGTGTTTGAGTCCCCCGCGACACAGGAATTACTCCATAAATAATAATGTCCTCCAGACCGCTTTTCGGTCACGGCGGCCAATCTTAACGGAGACTGGCCATCTGCGCAGGAGATATTATAGTGCACAAGTATGTGCGCAAACACAAGTGCACTCTCTGTTCCCTTACCCTCATGATCCGATGGGACGGATAATCCGACACGACCGGAGAGAGATCAGGCGCAGGACCAACGGCTTTACGTGCTTTCCGAGGCACGGGGGTGTCTAACACCGCCAACTTCCTAACTCCGGGCTCGTATTGAGATTTCTTAACAGAAAACCCAATACCTTTATGTTGGCCCGACCCGGGATTCGAACCCGAGACCTCATGCACAGCAGTCGCATTCACTACCGCTGCGCCACAGAGGCAGTTAACACTCCATAAATACAAAAGCGCGGGATGACTTTTACAAAAATATAAAGAAATTTAAGCAGAGGTGTAACGTACCTACTTGTCTTAAACTATGTTTAGGTGCCCGATTCATAATGGCGAGTCTTCTGTCGTATATAACACACAATAACATAACCATATTATTTATTACCTAAAAGTAAAATATACAAATATTTTTGATGAAATTTGGGTTTAATAAGCCTGTGTCTAGCCCTTTAGAGATATCTGCCACGATAAAAGTAAATTATTTATACATATACTAGGTTTCATTCCATATCCTTAGACTCCATCGTAAAAAATTCACTACCATATTCTGCTTCATATTTCCATACCATGCCTTTTTATACCGACATCCCGCTTAACTTAAACCATTTTTCTCTTTCATTTTGTGCGGAAATGCAAATTACATAAGATATTGTCCAGCTTACAAAACAAATGCTACACAACATCCTTCAATATTCCTTAAAAAATTGCACAAGCAAAACTCAACTTTAACACTATAGCAAAAATCTCAAAATTGTGTACCCTCATTTTTCTCAACACTTCTTTTACTAACGTACTTTGAAAAAGAACCTTGGGCTCGTTATAATAAGTTCGAGATTTGTTGTATGCATGTATCGTATCAATTATCAAGCAGCTGTCATCATTTAGTGGCATCGCTGGAACAATTAGGACAAGTGACCATAATTATTGTCCCAGGATTGCGTCACCGCGTCCCAAGACGAGTCGACGCGTGGCCACACGAATTAGAATTAATAGTTGGCGTTTATTGAATGAAAATGTAGGTTGTTCGGGCCTCCAATGACGTCAGAGGTGTTTATTGTTGGGCTTTGTAACGTCTTCGTTTTTAAAGTCTGAAAACATGATTGTAGTCCCAGAGTCGCCAGACCTACGTAATTTTATCAAAACTGATTTTACTATAATAATAATAATATGAGCCCTGTATTGAACTGTCCCACTGCTGGGCAGAGGTCTCTTCTCAGTGTGAGAAGAGTTAGGCCACGCTCTAGGCCAGCCTAGAGCGTGTTAGAAGACTGCACATATATTCGAAAACATTATGTAGAACTCTTAGACATGCAGGTTTTCTCACTATGTTTTCCTTCACTGATAAAGCAAGCGATAAGTTACTATTTAATACGCATATAACCTCGAAAAGTCAGAGATGCGCATCTTGGGTTCGAATTCGAGACCTCTGCGTGGCAGTCCAACGGTTTCTCACTAGGCTATCTTTTTTTTTTTACTATATTTATTAAATATGTATGTGTTATATAGATACTTGCTGTTTTAAAAGTAAGGCTTTGTCTTGGAGCCAACAGTCCTTTCAATTCGATTTATACGCAGTAAGTGCACAGATGTATTAAAAAGGACTAATTAGGACTATAATCGTCACTAATATAATATGTATATAAAAAGTTTTATAATTTGTTATTAAATAAACCATTATTTAACTACTAATGCCTAGAAAAATTTAAATTTATCTTATTTTACTTCGATATGCCTCTCGCAAATTTTCATCAATATCTTGCCGGTTATACGTTGACACCCCGTCTACTAAATGAGCGTCCGCAGTCATTAATACTTCTCCAGAATACTGGAAAGGCATTCTAATATAATTAAAGACACATCATACATCCACAATTCTCCGTCTAAAGAAAGCTATAGAGGAACTCCTCCAGAGCCAGTGAACTGAGACCTGCCTACAAAGTTCACGCATAGCACCCAACACCCACATAACTCTAACACATCGTACAAAGCTAAACCAGATAATTGTCTCAGTGGTGGCGAGTAATTCTCATCGCCAGCACATATCTAGGTTAATTTATAATTACACGTGAGCGATCCCGTCAGATCTAATGCTGCTTGAATGAAGACACGTTTCATTAATATAACGTATGTTTTAATTTAGTTGATTAATACTTTTGTCCAGTCGTTTGAGAGATCTTTGTTTAATAGTAACTTGTTATTACGGGTATGAGATCTTGTTTGTTGGAATTCTTGTTGTTACAATACTGCGTCTGGTAGACCTGCATTGTATTTTTTTTCTGACTGTAAATTAATAAAAGAATCTATACCAGAAATTCTAAGTAAATTATTCTTACAAAAAAATACAGAAAAAAACTAAATAAATTTATAGTGATTAAAAAGATATAGCCATCACTCTATATCCCAACTATAATGATATTATAAATGCGAATGTGAGGTATCTGTTTGTTTATTACGCTTTCACGCCTTGCTCGAACAATTATCTTGAAATTTTTCATACACTTTATAAGTAATATAGAAAAGAACATAGGCTACCTTTCATCCACGAAAAAAAACACTGTTTCCTTGATAGCTAGTGTTCAATATTGTTTACTACTATAGTTGCAACGTTGTTTCGTTGCTTTTAATGTATTTTGTTTCATTCTTGTAAATTATCTGGATTTTAGAAGAAAGTTCTAAAGTAAGGGATATTAAAAAAAAGCAATATGCACAACCTTTTTATTTTTTTGATTTAACAATAAATAATTTGATCTCAATAATTATTTTCTTTATGTACCGGACCACACTTCCCTCCAAAAATTAAGGGAATCGCACAAAAATATGACATTCATAACACTTAGCTAAGCCGAGCAGACATCTGGTCGGGATCATAACGACGTTTGTGTACCGAGCCATATCTTCGTATATAACAATAAAAAATATTAATGTTACGCACAAATGTACTGCCGCCCTAATCGCATTACGCTCCTGCAAACATTCACGGGTTATTATGCTTATGCGTTTTTATTTAGGGGTCTAAGGATTAATGCTCATTGTTTTGCTTCCTTAAGATTGCACTCCTGAAGGGTTCGTAAGCGATTAACGTAATAAATCAAAGAATATCATTTGGCCTTTCATTATTAAAGAAATAATAGTTTTAGATGTCACTAGCAGTCTTAGTAGACAACCGTACGATTTAAATTTAAATATCGAACGAAGACAATGGCGGTTTTTGTGATTCCCGCGCGTCGAGTTGTGTATTACTAAAGTCGTTGTGAAAATTAAATGTCATTTTGTTTCGTATCTAGATTTACTTTTTGTACAGGCAGTAGAATAAATTTACTATTTTAAGCATCAAAAAGTTGATACATTTGTACTATATTAAAAATATATTTAGAATAGCTGACCCGCGCAACTTCGTTTGCTTCACATAAAATAATTTTCCCAGTTTCTGCAATATTTTTCATATATGCTCCGCTCCTTTTCATCGTAGCGTGATTTAATATAACGTATAGCCTTCCTCGATAAATGGGTTATCCAACACTAAAATAATTTTTCAATTCGAACCAGTAGTTCCTGAGATAAGTGCGTTCAACCAAACAAACAAACTCTTCAGCTTGCCAATATTAGAAGAAAGATAAGTTAAATTTAGTTATAGACAGACATAAATAATGATTTATGTCCGTCTATAACTGAATATTTTATTGGTGGTTGACTTCTTATAGTTATCATTACAGCTATGAGAAGTTAACCAATAAAATATTTTCACAATTTATAATATACTTACGTCATTCATTTACAAATGCGTGCCTTAAACAATGACACTTCATTGTGTCTGTCCGACTGAATATAAAATCAGTACGTTGACCTGATCAAACTTCTTTAAGTGAAAGACTTTGTCATATAATATAGTTTCACGTTTTCGTATACCCAAACGATTTTGCAGAGATGTATTACACTTATATGTCAACTACTATGTCCTAGGATATACGGAGATAATTTCTCCCATCCCAGATATAGAGAGACTCAATAATACGCTCGACGGTAGGACCTCACAAACATTCAAAAGCCAAGTCAGGAATCCCAGAAGGAAAAGTTTTATTTTAATCTATAAATCCATTTGTAAGTCCAGCATACAAAGAAAAACAGTTTTACTTTTGTGCGGGCAGGCTTAGGCAGCTTAGTTTTAATTCTTGAAGGCATAAATACAATGTATGACTAGCTTCATTAAAGTACTCCTTTTCGACTAACCTAATAATTTTGTAATTAGACTAGTCAAAATAGGTCAAATTAGCATTAGTTTCATCACACAAATGGCTGGTAACGAGTCACTATATTGCTAAATTAATACCCTCATTCGCTAGGTTATAAACTCAGCTATCGATTGCTCCACAGTATTGTAACATTTCCTCTAATTATGAAATTAATGTTGCCTTTGACGGTGTACGAGTTATCGGGTGGGTGCTAATAGAGAATACAACACACCGGCAACAGTCTGTCGACACTATACGATAGTTATGAGCTTACGAGACCTAGTAATGGTTCATTTGGACGTTTTCTTATTTATATATGAGCTAATTATCTACTAACACTTGTATTTGAATATTAAATATGAATATATGCAACAATACCTACTCGAAAAAATATTAGTCTTAAAATATTTGAGTAGTTTATCCAATTTTACTGTTTAAAAATAAAAGACTAGTTGAAGACTTATTATCATATTTAAACTACCTACACAGATGTCAAAATAACGTATTTCCGATTAACGATGACAGAAGCTTAAACTATTGGAGGTTAAACTATAAATGATGTTACCAGCTTTAGAATAAATTAAGTAATTAATGCGGAAGACAAATGTCTCTACGGCATTTATGAAAAAAATAACGAATTATGTTTTCGAACAAAATAATAGCTAGAAGCATTTTGAATTTAGAATTCTGCATAATAATTGGAGCTGTCTAATCAATCAATGTCAGATGACATAAGACGTCACACGCCATCGTAACAATAGATACTAAAATTTCTTTAAAATGTTCTTTCTGTTTTGAAATATAACAATAATACCTTAAGTAATATATTTTTTTAATATACCCCGTTTGCATTGGTTTATTTCCTTTATTATTATTGACAGACATAATAACCAAAAACAACCAAGTTAAATGTACCAAACGTTTTTCTTTTACATTAAACCTTTTCTGACGACGTCATTAGATTAAGCACAGGTATTTCTAACGGTTAGGGAGGGAATAAAATAGATTTATGTTGCATTAAATACAATAATAACAGATTAGTACCTCGCTATCAAAGATAATGATGAAAATAAAGACAACGGTTTTAGAAATTGACATTGTCGTCAGAAATAAACGGCTTGATGATACTTTGACCTGTCGCATGTCGCCCAGTAAAATAGACTATTATCGAACTTACATTTCTGATTCTGAGCTAGGCGTAAGTCCTTTACAAATAGAAACTAAAGCTAGCTAGCCCGTTTAAAAGAAAGAGGTTATCAGTTATGTTATATACATATATTGAGTGGTGCTATGAATTTGCGAACTAAACATAAAATCATGAAATCAGTACAATGGCTTCTGGTCCGAGTTTTTGTGTACAAAAGCCAAGCTAATCGATCAAATTCGCGTTGTATAAATAAAATGGACATTGCAAAAAAATAACACTCGTTTTTCCTTTTTCAGATGCATGCGGCCTATCAGACGTCCCGCACATAGAAAGTCTACAGGAGAAGTCCCAGTGCGCCCTCGAGGAGTATTGTCGGAGTCAGTACCCCAACCAGCCCACGAGGTTCGGCAAACTCCTCCTCCGACTACCCTCCCTAAGAACAGTGAGCTCACAAGTCATAGAACAACTCTTCTTCGTGCGGTTAGTCGGCAAAACTCCCATAGAAACTCTCATAAGGGATATGCTGCTGTCAGGCAGTTCGTTCTCGTGGCCGTACATGGCGACCATGTGACATACGATGTGGAGGCAGCTGGCAGCGGCATGATCCACGCCCTACGGCTTCCCGCCGTACCTGCCGGGCCAGCGGTTCGACCCGTTCCAGAGGTACCAGCGCGAAGCCCAGCCCGAGGACGCTGTCACGTCCTCCAGCGAATTCCACGAAAATACGGAGACGAGCGACGAGTACTTCGGTTCTAGGACCAGCAGGGAAAGCGAGCGGCCTGACCCCTGCACCTTCGACCCCATATCAGCTTTCTACGCTCCCAAGACGAGCGAAGACTACGAAGCGAGCTCCGAGAGCCAGCAGAAAAACGCGCAAAAGTCCCTCATGATAGACAATCTGTTGAACATTCGACAGGAGTGTAGCGTACCAGATATGAAATAACTTCCTTCACCGGGCTCCGTAGTGTATTAGTTCAAGTTTTTTGTTCCTCTGTAAAAATAGTTTACTATTTAATATTGTAAATATAAAATGTTTTTATTATTGTAAATTGATAGTTAAGAGTTTTCTACGATGACGGATGGAATTTTTTTATATATGTTTTTATTTCTGATTCTTTTTCTTTGTAGAAATTGTATAAAGCAATTTTGGATTGATAACGCAATAAAGTGCATCGGTCGTGCAATGTTGGTGTGTAGTTATATGTATAGTGATAAATAATAGAAGTTTTCGACGAATTAGAAAACTTTTTTATACAGTTGTGTAGGGATGAATCGACTGTCAATTCTTTGGAATAAGACTTTAGGTATTTAGATTAAGCTGTTCATATTCCGAAGATATCTACTGAAAATTAAGATATTGCTCAACTTCACAAATATTACCTAAAACTAATATATTTGACAACTATTGCTGTGAAACTTTCAAAGATTATGGTCAACTTCGAGTCTAGTTTTGCGTGAATTGACAGCGATTCATTACCCACTAGTTTTACGATTGGATGAAGATTTTCTATTTTTTCTTAATTTCACACTGGTGCTTTAGTAATTCAAATATTTACGTGTGTATACGTTTTTTTTGCAATAAATGAATTCCGTAAAAGCATTTATAAAAGTCTATTGTTCCTTAAAAATATAAATATTTCTTCTTTATAGTGAAAATGTAAAACATATTTGAGTAATGTCTTTGTTTTATTAAAAAATAGTGAGAAATACAAATTATGTAAGAGTAGGTAACAGAAATGTTTTATTTAATCTGTAGGACAACGAGAAAGTTTATCTTAAAATATATATATAATTCTTTTTTATGACCATTGTCATTTCTCTCGGCAAATTTTATTATTACATTTGCTTGTAATGTAAACAAATCATAAATTGTAATTGTAAATCTCTATAACTAATGTGGATTACCATATATATAATAATGGAACTTCGAATAAACGAAGACATATATTTGAAATCCTTTTAGAGAAGTAACTTTTATTAGATTTTAATCAAATCAATTCAATCATAACTTACATTACAAGCAAATGTTACACTATAAGAAATGTAAAACAGAATTTTAATATTATTTTCTTCGACCAAAATCATTGAAAAATGTGAGGGTTTTGTAAAAGAGAAGCAATGTATTTATTCGCAATAAACTGTACAGTGAATGTAAAATAATGTCGGTGTGTGTATGAGAATGTATGGAGTTGTATAAAAAATTAAATATTAATGAAGAATAAAAGATGTCTCTCTGGATTTTAATTAATTTTGTTTTATTTTCATATTTGACTCAAAGGTAGGTCAAAATGACAGAAGTATAATACACTTTTAGAATGATCGTGAATGTTAGTAATGATTCTTGTCAGTTTACCAAAACATGACATTTTTAGCTTGCTTACCTTATTGAAAATATATTTATTTACAACAAAACTCAGGTGCATTTTTGGATATAATGTGCAAAACAAATGTCTACGAGTCAGTAGTAGGACGGTACAGTGGTATATATGAACTCTTAGAAAACAAATACATGTATAACTGCAACCCTCCTTTAGGACGCCTTCTCTTTCCAACATGTCAAAATGAAACATAACTACTAACTAGGCAAACAGAAATATACATAGCTCAATGGCTTGCATATCGCCAAGAGAAAAAGCTTAGGTTTATGAGGTGTACCCTCAATTCGATTGCTCGCTTAAGTCCTACATCACAGTGGAAAGCCTATTTCCCTACTTTTATTGTCTACGGAATATATTTCTAAATTCAGTACTGTTACAAAAACCATCTTAACAAATAAATTAATAGCCAAAATCTAGTAAACCAAGGTTGACCAGTCACCACAGGTAATATCCGTTCATGAGTACAAAGCATGGGCGATCCAAATTTGTCTTCGCAAAGAGATTGATCCAAAAATCCTTGCCAAATGCCACATTTGGGTGATAATGCGCTTTTTGTTTAACTGCCAAGATGGCAAACGAATATACTGCCCATCTGATGCTTTATAAGCGGTCACCGTAACTTATGGTCGCTTGCAACGCCATAGGGAGAGATACATTCTCGCGCACTTTTCAAAAACGAGTTTTGCTGCTGTCAGATTTTACCTTTACAATCGCAATGCAAGACAAAAGTAAATTTGTTCGTTCGACGTCTATTCTTAAAAATGAGCAGCACATGAAGATCCTCCTTGTGCTGTACAAAAGCAAAGATCACACTAGGCCCTTACTCATAGCACATCATCTCTTCAAAGACATAGAAACCGTATATATATATATATATATATATCACCGCAGGAATACTACAGAAGCTTGTTTGCCTGTGATCTTCTGTACGCTAGCAGTACTTTTCCTGTTGCACTGCCGCATTTTGAGCAAAATCTTAAATAAAAGGGAAGATTCTGCAGCAGTATATAGAAAATCTTTATATTAATATGTGAAACAAAAACTTTGAACCACCTTTTTACGAAAATTGCGTGGACGCAGGAGTATGAAATTTGGCACAATTAAAGTTTATATGGAGAAGGTGGGGAGAATTCTAAAATGTATATAAAATATGCATTAGAAATACATTAAATTAATGAAAAAGCACTACACGCTACCATGCATTTGACACACGCAGTCGTACTATTCTTCGTAACTATGGTTACATAATATAATATACTCTATCACATATACATAACACAATCTAGCCCAAACTAAGCAGAGCTTGTACTATGGGTACTAGACAATGGATAAACATACATATATACCTTTTTTTTGTAAATACATATATATACATATACATATATGTAGTGGTTAGTGTAACCGACTGCCACGCCTGAGGTCGCGGGTTCGATTCCCGCACAACTCAAACATTTGTGTGCATGAACATGGATGTTTGTGTTGGTCTGGGTGTTTCTATGTATAATAGGAATGTATTTACAAAAAAAAGTATAAATGTATGTTTATCCATTGTCTAGTACCTATAGTAGAAGCTCTGCTTAGTTTGGGCTAGATGGTGTTGTGTGTATGTGATAGAATATTATATTATATTATTATATATTAAAATAATTAGTTTGACAAAGATAGGTAAATTAACCTGTATAGATCGTAATCAAACTGAAATATGATTATTAGGGTATAGTTCTAGGCAATAAAACCTTAATAACTATGAAACTTAAAATATAAATCGAATTTCGACCACTAGGCGACCGCTAGTATATAATTAATATGTGAATAAAAACATTGTATCGCTTTCTGGGCATAATGCGCGAACAGAAGAGTTTGAGAATTGGCATAGTTGAAATTTATATGATGAAGGAGTGCAAAATCTTTAACTGCACGGATGACGCATAATAAAATGATTGCCACTACTATCGCTACGCTAAGTATCGTGGGTTCGAAACCCACACGGGACAAAAGTTTGTGTGGTCTTTAAATGGTTGTTCTGTGTGTTCGTTGTATCCGTTAAATTACCCGCGATAAATAAAATACATACCGAAAGCGGGACCTCTCTTTTTAAATAAATAAAAACGTAATTAATTATATTTTATATTAAATACCACTTGATGACCACTAATAAACTTCAATATATACAAATATAAATAATTTAATAAATTCATATTTCTCAATCAAAATACCAGTGCGCAACGGAAACCAAAAGCATACATATTTTTGTTATAAACCGGCCAATTACATTAATTATTATGGAGTGATTTAATCCGGTGTGTGTGAACTGCAAGGTGCGCGTGAGAGCGCGGCACAGGTGCTGCGCACGCGACGCTTGTGTACACCGCACACTGATTTGTTCTGCGCATGCGTGGGAAGTGGCCGTAATGCAAGCCCTGTTTCGTACAACCTGTTATGTGTTGCTTTACATTCGTTTCACTAATAAATTAGTAGGATTAATTTACTGTGGTTATGGTGTTTAATATGTCGTTGTGATCACGGTATAAGGTGGCGTTTACGTTTATGAACGGTCTCAGGTTCAATACCTGGGCAGTGTTAAAAGATTTATAGTAAGATATTTTTATAACAGCTTGTATATGTATAAATTAGTCTGATAGAAGAAAGAAGAGTCGCATTATGAGGGTTGGGACCCTAAGGGTTGGCAACATAGCTATTCAAATGTCTACTAGTTTGTGTTTCATTCCATTCAGTTTACTAATACATTATAACTACTTTAGTTTACCAAGAACTCTTATATTTGTAGGTTATTTTACGATGTTATTAGTCAACTTTAAAATTATCGATAATTAGATTTATCAAATTTAGTAAATAATAAACGCACATATTTTCAAAATGTCAAAGGTGAGGTCCTTGAGATCGAACTGAAAAACAAAGAAATCGGAAACTTATAACAAAGACCTGTAGATTACATTTTCGTCAATTCATACCGCAAATTTCCAATCCACAAACTTAAACTATTATTAATTTAAAACACATTATCTTTTTACGTAAGTTCCCATAGTTTTAAAAAGCGCGTGATAAAGCTCCCACAAAATAACATCCGTGTATAATAACGCGGGAACCCTAATTTATGACAAATCACAGTGCGTCGCGGAAGTCAGGTGGCGCAATTATATAGCCAAATACCATGCACCTGTGATAGGGTTGTCACTGTGAATTATCACTGACGGAATGTTCGGTGACGTACCAAAATTCCCACAGCGCATGGTTATACTAATTACATACATATAATCAGTTTTTTTTACTGCAAATACGTGCGAATTGGTGTTAATACGTGCAACTGCATCGAGTGTTAAGGCTTTGATTTTTACACGTGATAAAAAAAATGTGTGGTCCACAATGAGTCGGGGTGTTGTTGGTGTCCGTTGTTTATATGTTTGAGAAGTCTCCCGCGACACAGGCATTATTCCTAGTGTGGGAGATGTATTTTTTATTAACAATAAACAAAACAATTATAGCGTTCTGATAGCTAGAGTGAGTACAAAGAGACTAATCTACATGTCTTTCTTTTCTTTGGCATCACTATTTACTAGAAAACGAATATAGTCTGCAATCAAATAGGAAAGAATTATGGTCTATACGTAGTCTCCCGCTTGTGTTGATGAAGGTAGGCAAAAGATAATTGCATACACATGCCGCCAGCATCTATTTTAGGTTCTACGTAGTAGGAATCGAGCAAAAACTTGCTGCTACTGAATATTTCTTAACAGAAAAACATGTCCGACCCGGGAATTCCGACCCAGGCATTGGACCTAAGTCCTCACACACAACAGTCACATTCTGCCGCCGCGCCACCAAGATCTACTAACGATGTAATTATAACACAATACTATGCGCCTTAATTGTCCCGTGGGTTCCCGTGTCCCGCTTTACTTGTAAGGCAATCTCAGTAGAAGCACTGTGCTTAGAAATGACTTCCTTCTTGCCCGGTCACATACTAAAATGAGCTGCTCATATATACTACTGCACACAACCGAGCCGGCCTGAGTAGGTGTAGTACAGAAGCGGATTCCGGTGCGCTACTCCCAATGAATATCTCGTGGTTCCCCGTTGACACATTAAGGAAGAATTCAGTGTTTTAACTGAGAAGAAATCTTGCTTAAGCCAATTAACATTCCTTAACACCTTCATAGTTAAAAAAATAAAACATTCCTGCATAACATATCACATGTAACACTATAGAATCAATTACACCACGATCATCACTGCAGGAGTGCTTATCACGTGACGCACTCCCACGATCACACGTCATTATCACGTGTTTACGTGATACAAATCACAACACAACTTTACAGCTTTAGTTAGCATTCAATAATTGTTTATACATGATTTTAATGTGTTAGTCGTTATAAAACACTCCCCAGGTGGCACTGACTCAAAATTATTGTTCTACAAGCATATTATGTTCTGTTTTTAAGTGACTAATTAATAGTTAACACGCATTCCATACTTATTTATGATATCAGTACGGTTTTAAATATAAATTTAATTATCGTTTTTTATGTTTTATATTATAACTGAATAGATAATTGTATTTTATGTGCTATTTTAATGTTTGGATTGGGAAATCGGAATGTTTTATATGTAAATTCTTTAGAGACGAAATTCTTCCTTTACTTTAGGATTTGCTTAAACTAGGACAGCTTTGCTAAAGAAGTATATCTACCATACAGAACAGCGCAGCTAAGCAACGTAATAATATTGTCTTCTGTTTACGCGAATGTTATTCATTGAAGTCTGCTATGTGCGAACATGTACAACAGGGGACCAACCACTACCTGAGATTTGACAAACCACAGATTCTCGCTAAAGAACACCGATTCCTACCAAGGATGCTTCGCGAGGCTATTGAAATCAAAAAACATCCCAATTTCAATAGAGAAGATGTTTGGAATGTACCACCAGCTTGGGATCCAGTACTTCAAATAGTCAAACCCAAGAACAAAACAAACCACAGCTAGAGTTCATGATACTTTGAGCTCATTCTGCGTAAATAGAAACACCAATGGCTAAATTATGTTCGGGTACTTTGAAATAACTACACTGGAACATTGAGACAACTACCATCTTAGTCTCCCCGTGACCATGGCTGCTGAAAAGCAACCGAAACGTCGGGGAAAGTGTAAACCTAAATATAAATAGATTTAATAGTTTAAATAATTTTATTAGCTTATAAATTAGTAAAATTCAATAGTAGTAGTAGTGTAATAGTTTCAAAATTATGTAATACAGTGATTAATAAACAACGCGATAAAATCCGTATATAGTAGTTTAATTTCAATAAACAACGTAATGTTGTATTTATGCGGTAAATAAGGCTTTCAGGCTTTCCAAGAAGAGGCTTTGTGCTTCCAGCACCAGTAAGTTTCATTGCTAGCAATAGCATCAAAGCGACTTGTTTTTAGGAGGTCAGCGTTTTACGAGTTTTATAAACGACAAGCTACGGTTACCGTTCAGTATCTGGTAGACCAGTAGCTTGCCTGCTGTTTGAGAATATGACATAGCCGATATATGCAAATCACCTATATAAATCCTACGGAAGCGCATTCTGGAATAAAAAGTAGGTATTTTATGTGTTAATCCAGGGCATGGCAATTATTACATTGCACTTAATACTTTATAACAATAATAATATGAGCCCTGTGTTAAACTGTCCCACTGCTGGGCCTGGGCCTCTTCTCAGTGTGACAAGAGTAAGGCTATAGTATACCATGCTGGCCCAGTGCGAGTTAGTAGACTTAATATATATTCGAGAACATTATGTAGAAATCTTAGACATGCAGGTTTTCTCACTATGTTTTCCTTCACCGTTGAAGCAAGCGATAAGTTACTATTTAATACGCACATTTCTACTTCTCCCTAGCCTTTATTATTCCCAAGTCACTTGGGGTCGGCTTTCTAGTCTAACCGGATTTGACTGGATATCAGTTTTTACACGGAGCGGCTGCCACCTAACCTCCGCAACCCGAAGGCTAACATTACCCTAAGGCCAGACCAGTGTCAGGATATAATAGGGCACTGACTTCCTAATAACGACTGCCATAGATGTTCATGGCAGCCGGGACCGACTGCTTAACGTGCTCTCCGAGGCACAGAGCAGTCGATAATTGTCAATCAATACGCACATAATTTCGAAAAGTCATATAACTTCCGAAAGTCAGAGGTGCGCGACGTGGGTTCGAACCCGAGACCCTCTGCATTGCAGTCTGTTGGTCTCCTCACTGAGCTATCGCTGCCTATATTTAATACGCACATAATTTCGAAAATTCAGAGATGCGCGCCCTGGGATCGAACTCGAGACCTCTGTGTGGCAGTCCAACGGTTTCCCACTAGGATAATTTTTTAACATTTAGTATATTAGTAGGATTATTAATCTCAAAACTCATTTATATGCCTGCCAGTGTCTAAATATTTATTAATTTCACTGATGTTCAATTTTATTTTAGGTAAGTAGTAGTACATTATCACACACTGTATCTGCCCGAAGGGATAATAGGTAGCGATATTACACCCACAATTCATCATCTATATTTAAGGTCACATTTAAGACAGTGAACCTATATTAGAAACATTTCCAGACTCCGTTCTAAAACTAATACAACAGAAAACCTCTATAACACGTTACTTGATTTGGGAATCGAACCAGAGTCGGTCTCACTATAGAAAGCAAATAAAATTAAAAGTATTGTCACTAATAAAGTAATCGTCAATCGTTTGTTTATCTATACAACTTTTGACGTTCATAAGTGTTACTTTGTGACCTAAATGATTTTGACTTTGACTATAAAAATAAACAAACCAGTTTTAAAACTGTCTATCATGGTGCAAAAAGTTTCAATTGTCACAAAAAGTGTCGACCTACGGCAGGTGTGGTATATCCGAGAGGTCACACGTCACCAACCGTTGGTCACGCGTGACCCGCCATGTTCAGATACTCACAAAGACCCTTAATGTCCATAGTGCTTATCAATACTGGTATCTGAAAATATTCTTTACTATATTTGGCCGCGGCTTCGCTTGCGTAGTGAAGATTTTTCAATAAATTACTATCCCTCGAGAACAATACTCTTCCCTGAAAGAAAAATACCTTGTGTCCTTTTCAGTAACCCTGACAACGTGTGTGCGAAATTTTACGATGATCGGTCGAGAAGTTAAGGAGTGAAAGCGTAACAAACAAACTAACATTCCCATATATAATGGTAGTTGTGATTTTGTCTACCGCTTCTCTAAGCAGGGAGGTAGAATTCATTTTCACAAATGCTCCTCCATACTTCTGATTAAACTACCTGCGAATTCCAAGATAGTTTAAATTTTTCTAAGATTTCACGACTGACTGTCAATATCGTTGTTTTCCATGGTAAACGAGGTGTGTGACAAGTAGAAGTGCGGGCGAGAGTAGTCCTAAAAAATGTCATAAAGTTACAATGATTAAGAGAATACATGAGTTCAATGTACAAAGTACGATAATCGAACGAATATTTGTCAACAGCTAACCATTGCTTGTATTGATTGTCTTTTCTTGGAGATGTTCAACAATTGAGTAGGCCATCATAGGTGGAAGACTTGCTCCTCAATAAAAATTATTATTTTCTCGTGTGCCCCCCTAACAGACATTATGTTTCAATAAATTGTACAGCAATAAATATCATGTATGTGCGTATACGTTACTCGTTCGAAATTCAAAACGTGCAACTAACGTTTGCGCGTTCGATTTGCAGGTCACTTGAATAAAAATATGTAGAAGTTCAAACTACCCCATACAAGTTGTAACTTGTATGCAGGTTTGTACAAGTTGTATGCAATTTGCAACTTGCATGCAAGTAACTTGCATAATGGAATCGCGCTTTATCTAAAGTTCTTACTAATATTATAATAATAAACAATAAAATATAAATGAGAAAGTACGTTTGTTAGAAAATACACGGACACTAAAGGATAGTCGCGAATAAGAAAATTGTGGAACGCTGTTAGGTGATCAAGGCCTGAAAAATACTAGGAAAGTAGAACGCTTTAATTTATTATAGGAAAGAGGATAAATGCGGAATGTATTAGAAAAGTGAACGTATGATTTCTGTTGGTCTTTTTAACTAGAAGATTAGTTTAAAAGACCCACCGAAATCATAATTTGCTTTTGCAAAGCCGAGTCAAAATTTACGATTTAAAGAACTATTGTTTTTATTAAATTGACTGAATAAAAATGGTTTTAAGGTCACTACTGCGCGTGTAACGCTGGTTCGATTCCAATACGATGTAACAATTTCTGACCCAAAGATGATTGTTCTAATTAATAAGTACCTAAGTACTTATTATGTAAGATTCAAGGAAGCGCTTTGTGCACGACTGTATTGTACATACTATCGCTAATCACAAGTAGGCGGGTATAAAACGTCGCTATCTCACTTCCACTTAGGTATATACCTATTTAACAACCAAAGCTATCGTAACAGGAAAATATCGTTCAAATGGCAGCAATATATACCTACTTATGATTGTTACACATCAATCAATTAGCTTTTTGTAGTTCGCCGTTAGAATATGGCCTCTACCGATATGCCTGATAGGCAGAGGTGAAATTCACCTATATTTCGCCAACTATGGTTTTAGGTCCCGAGAAATACGGCCCAATCTCATGTCGCTTACATGGCACAGTTTCAGGCTTCGAGCTTATATTGAGAATTTCTTGAAAGAAAAATGCAATAACAATTAAAACGGCGCAAATATAGTAATTTAGTCGGAAATTACATTTTTGCGCCGTTTGGGGTGGAAACCCTAGGTTCATGGGGTCCGAGCGCTCGTATTTTGTACAGGGAGATCGCAAAACGCCTGATCGACGTTTCGCGTGATCAGAAGGCTGGTCTTTTCTTGGCCCAAAGAATCAGCATTGCCTTTCAACGTGGCAATGCTGCCAGTCTTCTGGGCACATTACCAGTTGACAGCGATGCTGAAGAATTCTACGATGCCTAAACCATTTTTGTAAATATTTATTTATATTTAGTATTATTATTTGTGCTTTTGTAATTATGTTATCTTTTTTAATACGTTTGTAAATATAAATAGTTGTATATATGTTGTAACAAATAATAACAATTTGATAAACATGAGAATAGTACCTGTACACATCAGTCGCATTCACTACCACCATCAAGGTAATTATGTACGTATGAATGTGTGACAATAATGGCGCTTAGTCTATTCACACAAACGCGTATTCGTATTAGCTTTGATTAGCACACTCAAAAAAGCTGTCTACATATGTATGCGTATATTAAATCATAGTGTATTAAATGCAAAAAGCAAAAAAATCAGATCGGTCAGATCAAAATAATATGTACGTAATATATGAACTGTCCCACTGCTGGGCACGGGCTTCTTCACAGTGGGAGAAGGGTTACGCCATAATCCACCACGCTGGCTCAGTTTTGGCTGGCACACTTAACATATCTTAGAAAACATTATGACAAACTTTCAAACTTGCAGTTTCCTCACGATGTTATCCTCCACCGTTAAAGCATGCGATAATTAAATATTTAATGCGGACACACGAAAATGGTGATGTTGCATTTCTCGGGTTCGAACTCGAGAACTCTGCATCCACAAAAGTGCCTCAGTTAGGTTTTACTCAATATTACGGATATGCCATGTCAACCGCTTAAAACTCATCTAGCTAAGCATTTTCTATAGAATTTATTTTTATTAGTGGCCCAGGAGCCTAATCCGACCGTAAACCATAAAATTTTAGTTTTATGATAACCCATATAAATATATGGGTCATCATAATACAGGGTGCAAAATTTTTTGAACTATAGTTATGAACACACAGAGCCTAGATCACGTCTCGCATAGTCTTTGGGTAATATTTCATAGTCACAGACAGACATCAGTTTAACAATTATTGTCTATATTTTTGATGAGAGAACCTGAACTAATTTAAAGACTTTTATCTAAATTTTGTATATATACACTTCTTTATTCATTGTAGTGTGTGTAGTGCAGATAAAGGTAATCAGTTGAACTCTACTTTACTCGTACCTTACGCATTTTCAAAAACCGCATACTTAATTTATTCATTTAGGTCAAAGAAAGGTTGGTTAGTGAGCATGCTTATTTACCTTTTACTAATCAATAAACATAAAATGATAATTCTTGACACACTCACTCACTGACTGATTTATTAAGACCCAACCCAGAACTTAAAACTACATATTATTAACTACATTGTAAACAAAATATGAGGCTGGATTTCTCGAATTCGGTATAGCGTTTTGTTATATATTTATTTTAAATATTATACATATATATTATGTTTTACATGAATAAAAGACTTAACATTAAGCATATGAGCAAAAAATTATAGTCACTTTAAACATTCTGGACTTTTCGAAATTCCCCTCAAAATAGGAAAAGACGCATTTAAACTCTATGCAATCAGAGTCGCAGCAAGAGCTTATCTTAAACCCGATTCATGTCATATCTTACCGATACAAGATTACAAATCATATTCATCCCATAAGCCTTTACCGCGTTGGCAGAAACACATATATTTAGAACTATATTGTCCTCATACCATCCTCTTCGCTGATAACAGTGCTGAGGAATATTTCAGCGGTTTCAGTGAGGGCGGTGGGCGTGGCAGAGGTCGTCCAATAAGGTCGGAGGTCACGACCCTCCGACCTGTAACGACCCGCGAGCGCACACTCCGTTGAAAACGATTGATTCGTGCTAAGTCTGACGCCCCTGCTTTCGTATACGTGAGTATTTAACTGTAGGAAGATGAGATGTAGCTATAGATCTATTGTATGTCTTGCCTTAGGTAACGTTTACCTAACGACGTAGAAATCTTGAAAGAGTCATAAAAATGAGTAAACAAAAGTATTTTCAAGTTTTGTTTCAATTTTGTAATGGCATTTCGACGATATTTTGAATTACTACATCATGTTGAAGTACTTGCATTGGCTCGGACTCTATTGGCTGTAATTGAGTTTTCTTTTTAGATATGGTTCAATTACTGAGTCGGTGACTATGTTATTGAGTTTTCTTTTTCAACAAAAAATCTCAGTAGCAAGGAAATCCAGAATCTAGAATTCTGCCAGAAAGACATGAAACACTTCAGATGTACTTAATGCATCTCTACCTATCTCGTCGAGTAAGAAAGTGAATGTCTTATGATGAAAGTTTTCTTAGGCTACAGCACTTACCATTAAGCAGGTATCTGTATATAAATAGGCAAAGTCAAAAGAGTTTACCTTCTTCTCCTTTGCTTGTCATTGAAATATGTTCTTTTTTTATTTATACTAGCGACCCGCCCTAGCTTCCCACGGGTAGTATAAAACCTTAAAAATTATACACCTAAACCTTCCTCATGAATCACTCTATTTATTGGTGAAAACCGCATGAATACCCGTTCTGTAATTTTTGAGTTTATCGCGATCAGACAGACAGACGCGGCAGGGTACTTTGTTTTATAATATGTAGTGATAGTAATGCTGTATATCGATACAAAAATGGAAATACTTAGACCTTTTTATATAGGTAGATAGCTAAACTGAAACAGTTTAAAACCTTATTCCTGAAATGTTCAAAAATGATTATTGTGGTATTTGGACCTTTAGGCAAACTTTAGTAACATAAATCACTTCACGTTTGTATTACACTCTGTTCATAGATACATCGATCCCATAAGCAGTTCCTCGTATCCATAATTATTTTATTTCGTCCATAACTAGATGCGTGTACGTTATTTACGTCAGGATTCGAACCCTCACCGACCTGTCAGCCGCATACGTTACTTGCACCGACACTTCCAAGACACTAACATTTGAAAGCCTACCGCGGAGTCACCCATTTTCTACCAATGATAAAATCTTACACGGTTTACATTGAGCGGTTTGTTCGAAGGTATGGTTTGGAGTGTGGGTGGTAGCGGTAATGTATGGTGTGGTATGCGTTTGTGTGTGGTGATCTTGGAGTGAATGGGTTGCTGTGACGTGATGCTGTCAATCACAATCAGACTCGACCACCCGCGCGATTAGGCGCGGGATAGTGGACAACAGATGTATGGAGTCGGTGTTTTTAATGTTCAAATCTTGTGTAACTTTGAGTTTTAGATGTATTGGCTGCGAGTTACTTTCCTGTGAGAATCGCCAATATATTTTAAATTATGTCTCGTATTCTCATCAACGATGACCTCTTATTGATATATAATATAATTATTTATGGTTTTCTTGTGTACCTAGTGTAAGAGAAACTTTTGTAAAAGAATTTCATTAATAAACTTCTTTCTTTTTTTATTATATTAAGGTTTGCTTTTAAATTAATAATATTGATGGATAGGCTTGTTTGAGAAAGTGTTAGATAAAGCCAAAGCTAGTTATGCGTTTATTTTACTGACTCTGACTGACAGCCGCAACATTGTGACGTATTTTCAAATATACTACCTCTTACATCAGCATTCAAACTATCTACATAGCAAATGGCATCGGTTTATCAAATTGACATCTTGAAAGGAACTAACAGACTGTATTAGCTTCGCTTTTATGATATTAGTGAGGTTAAGAACCTTATACACTTTTTACGTGAGTGAAAGTCGACCTCGTCAACTATTTGATGTAAAACATATGTGTGGTATGTGCAGAATCCTAAAAATTAGGCGGAAGAAAAGAAAGATTGCAGAATCATAAACAAACGTATCGATTAAAGAACCTCCACCTTTTATACTTGATCCATATACCAAAAAGTTCTTTGTACAATAGTAATATACCTTGTCGATGATCAAAAAAATAAAAAATGCAAGTCTACTCCATCGGTTTGTTGTCTCCCAATCATCTAGGTGTACAAGCAGCACGTTCAGAGATCTGTCCGTCCGTCGTTCTTATCGTGCCTATCTCACACCTCACAATGGACACACAAAACAATATTTTTGATTTCCACATTATTCTGTTTCGTTAACTCAGAGTTACCGTTATTGTGGGATTATTTACTATTATTCTGTTTAGGACAATGTGATGTGCCTTATCGATATTCGGCCTCTACTGTTACAACTCTATCTTCGTTAGAGATCTGATAGCCGGTGGCTTAAATTAAGTAGGTTAGGTTTGAAGACAGTTCAGGAATAGCAAGTGAGAATGGCCGCAGGCTGGAGCGTGGAGCATTTAATCTATGGCTCGCAAAGACTACGAAACATGGCGACGCCCTAAGTCGGAGTCGTCACTTGCAGTTTTGTCCTAAGGGCCCAGCTAGATGGATTGCCAAAGTAATTATAGTACCGACGATCGTAAGTCGTAAGTCTGTGGGGCCTAGTTTCGTCCAAAGGAGCCAGACTTTTCCGTCTACCTTAGGATGAGGTAAAATGCGTAACCCATTACCCAAAGCAAAATAAATGGTATATCGAGATTCTAGCTTAAAGCAGCTTTCCTGGAGAAACATCTACACCAAACAAAACATTGCAGCTAAACAACCCTATATTGTAATCACTGAGTGAAGAGGTTTAACCTAAAGTCTTTAAAATGGCGCAGGGCTACCTGCAGGGTAGGGCAGGGTGATGAAGTAATGGCTGTTTCTGTGAGTTCTGGGGGTACAGCGACTCCTTTTGATTGATAGCTTTGGTGCTGCAAGCAATTATGTACTACTTCAACCGCATAGCGTCTGGTGGACCTAGTCACTTTGGTTGCAGATAATAAATGGCTACCTCGCCACTACACTAGAACTAGAAGAAATAGAAGGATACCATAAGGAGGCTAATAGTTATAATTTTGTAATTGATAAACATCCAAAAGTTACTTCGATAGATCGTAAAATTGTGTTATATTCGTAACGCTAAGTAAAGCTCGGTATTGCCAGGCTTATTATATGTTTGTTCAAATTGAGTACACAAGAAAGTATTGGTTTAAGTGGTCGCCTCAGTCTTGCCAATATGTGTTATCAATACATTTTTATTCGTTGACTGCCTGCCTCTGTAACCCAGCGGTATTGGATATGAATATTATTTTCCCTCGGTCGGTTCTCAGTAGTTACACGGAATCTTTAACTATGACGGCAATAGTCTCGCCTTCTATAGCGTAGAAAAGAAATCTGAAACCAAATTTATATACGAGGTGTGCCTACTTCCTCAAAAATATACAGGCAAGATTGTGTTACCGAGGCTTCTGTACATCAGTATTATATCAAATGACCAATTATCTTCTCACGTCTAGTTCAAGACAATTAATTTGCCAAACATTACCTTGTCAGCCAAAAACCTATGAACACATTAGGAACAACACTACCACAAAACCCTTAAAGTAGTATTTATTTTATTACCTAAAGCACTGCCTAAAGCCAATAAATAACCAACATCATTAACCACTGAACCAAACACCGAAAAGCCGAAAGAAAACAATGGCTGCCGAATAAAAAGCCATAAAAGCGTTAATCCTCACTATCGAGAGTGACAATTTATAGAGAGCCGCCCGCCCTAGCCGCTCTGAGCCGCCCTGCGACGCTTTACTGCCCAACGCACGACCCTAATGAAATTGACGAGTTGCCGATATACACCAAGTAAGTATTAGGAGATGCGTCCGAAAATAACATGTCAGTTTGACATTTTGATTTTTCTTACGTTGTTTAGATCTCTGAATGTACTCGTAGAATTATAATTATAAATTTCTAAAACAAAATATCACTTTATTAACTATTTAAGTACTGCTTAACGGCAGCATATTTATTTGTAAATAACCACAGTATTAAATTTTATTATATTTTAATATAAAACAACTAAAAAAATTTTATCAATGTATCTCAATATATTTTTACTCTTTGCATTAAAAGCATGTCTTTATGTATATGTTTATATAAAGCAGAAACAATTAATAAAATATGTTAACGTTCACATTTTGTTTAAATACAGAGCAAAAATACGAAAGAAATACAGAAATATCTTGGGATCAATCTCTTGACGCGTATATCGTGTGTATTAGAGCTCATATCGTGAAATTGGCGCGGACGTGTAAAAACAAACGTCTCGTCCCTTGTCCGCTTATCCGCACTTTTTGTGGACATCCGTGACGTCACCACTTAACGCTAAAATATATCCGCACTTCTTTACTGCGCTCATAAGGAAAACCTGTTGGCTCGTATTACTCTTATGGAGGGAATCGACATGATTTCTCGAACTAAGACGTTTTGAGACGAGAGTTGGCATTTGTTATTTTTTAGTGGCGTAGAGTCTGTGGACTTGCCTAGTAGTTAGTAATAAGCTAGCTCAATGAGACTCGTATATATTATTATATAGCACGAATGGCGCAGCAGGCAAGTGGTAGTCTCGCCGCTGCCGCCACTTTCGAGGGTCGGGTTTGAATTCCACATCGATTTGTGTGATCCACAATTATTGCTCTAAATCTGGGGAATGACTAATTATTAGTGCAAGAGTTGCCTCTATTAACAAAAATGGCGTCTTTTAACAATTTTTACACATTCAACCTAACCCATATATTAAATGCCATAACAATTTCGGCCGTATTTTCATTGCGTTTTCATGCGTAAACTTCTGAAGAAAATCTGAAGGAACATAAAATCGAACAAAAGCAATCCAAAAGTCGCGGCTATTTTGTTAATATTTTTATTTTTGAAATATGTCACAGGAATCTCTTGGTCGGTCAAAGCTTTTGTCGTAACCACGAATTTTCATATCGGAACACTTCCAATTTTTATCGTTTCATCTGGTGACAGTTTGCACCTTAATAAAGAGGAAAACGGAACGTAAAAACACAATAACAAAACAAGAAATATCACCGGTTCCCCACTCAAAGACATCTGGCGAAAGAAAAAGAAAATTTAGTCCAAACTCCTCGAACCTTTTAGCCAAATTTCAAATTCTGCGGTGAATAGCTCCAATTTACATAGTCATAAATATATTGTCTTGGGTTTTCCGTGGGGTGAGGTCCACCCCTGCGGTTTTTTTACCCTTAAGATAAGAGATGTCAAGAGTTGACAGATGTCGTGACGTTTTGGAAGTAAAAACAAGAGATTGTCAGTTGTAAGAGTCCTTGTCTCGATGCGTAGCGCTTTTCAAATTATATAAAAGTTCGGTGAAATATTTTTATTGTTTTAACAAGTAGGTACAGTTAGGGATATAAGGTGTAAGCATTTACGAGATTTTGCAATGATTTTTAATACACAATAATGATATTTCGAAATCTTTTACAGTAGTAATAGTTAAGGTCTAATTGCCGTTTCTAGTTTATCGTTACTTTATATCCGTGTTTGAAAGATTAGATGCCTCAAAAACAAATTGTGATATTATATTTACCAATCTACGCATTATCTGTAGGTATTATAAATGAAATTTGACCAGGTTCTGTAGTTTTCTTATATGTAAACATACTTAGTTTCTCTTTATACGACTTATTATAATTCTCAATAAAAATACAGGTAACCCATATAAAATTGTTTAATACCCATCTACTTATGTACCTATAAGGGTGACTGTACCTTATATTAAAGCGTAGTTAATCTTTTGCAAGCTGCAACTTTAATGCTCACCCCAGGTTCGATTTCCAAATCATGAAAATTTTACAAAGCTTAAAAAGCCAGAAAATTCAGAGTATCAATATTGAAATTACAAATATGCTCACTCCCATAAGTAAAATCTAAAACATAACTGATAAAATGTGAATGTAATACTATTCTGCCAGCCCCTTAGAAGACTTAACTGGCGTGAGTCACTATAGAAACAAGTTTATTTACGACATTTATTAATGCTATAAACAGCTTCGTTACCAAAGGCTGTATATCATCTAACTGTACCTACATATAAACATTTTATGCTAAAATTATATACGAGTTAGTCTGGATTATAAAATGTACTAAACTACAATTATATGTGTACTCTTGAATGGTTTGGAGGCTTATTATGAGTATAGTGTATAGTATGAGGATATTGGACTTCATATCAATGTAAAGTAAAAAATCTAAACAAAAGGAGCTCTGTCTGTTTGTAAAGCTATCACTGAGAAACTACTGACTCATCTTTGATAAAATTTAGTTAAAAGTTATCTTACCAGAAATAAATAGGTATACCTACGGTACTTTAAAAATGCGACTATAATCGTGCCTAATAGCTAGTACAATAAAACATTTTGTTTACATATTCTTAGTTTCAACGTATTCATTTGTCATTTAATTCATTATTAACTAAAACATAAATTTGTTGTATGGCGAATATTGTTTAGTCTAACTTGTATTTATGAATTTAATCAATTATGTAACAAAACCAGGTAAAGAATATCTAATAAAATAATATTAAAACTAAGCATTGTTTGTCACGATTTACCTTACAATGATTAAATCTTCTATATAATAATACGTGAAGCAAAAACTTTGTATACCTTTTTATGAAAATTGCGCGGACGGAGGAGTATGAAATTTGGCTCAGTTAAAGTTTACATGGAGAAGGAGTGACGAATCCTAATATTTTTATAAAATATGCATTAAAATACATTAAATTAACGAAAAAACACGACACGCACACAACCATGCATTTGACACACGCAGTCGATTCGCGTTCGTAGTATTTCGGCATTGTTCGTCTGTCGTCGTACAATTCTTCATAACTGTGGTTACATATACCTTTATTTATATGTAATATGGGTAAAGTTATAAACAATAAAACCATAACGATCAAACTTAAAATTTAAATCAATTATGGTCGAATTTTAACCAGTAAGCGATCGCTGGTATATATTATTCGCTGTAGATAATATTCAACAGATTTGGTGATACAATTTTTTCACAACTAGCACACAGGATCTTCCCACACAAACTAAGATCGAAATCTTCATACACAAAACTATTATGTCTATCAAACCAAACATACATTCCTAAACACAATAGACCGTCACATCACAACGGAACTATATTATTCTGCTACACAATAATCACCTTTAATACTACAAAATAAGACACAAAATATTTAATAAATATTTCTATCAAAATTATTCTCAAACATTCCCATATTTGCTTACCGTTGGTCAAAAAAAAACTTTTGTCAAGATACCGTCTGAAATCTTTTGATTAATGATATCAACCCGCTACTGGCTACGGGGTCCAAACGACCCGGACTTAAGAAAACAAAACCCGTACACTAATGATACGGGTAATGGTGCAAAATAATTGTTGTAAAATCCATTAGGAAGTAAACGGTAAGAATGACCTGTTTGCGAAGCTGCCGTGTCCTGTTGGACAAATGTGGACGTCGCTACATCATTAATTATCAGCTTTGTTAACCAATATTCGCATGGATGTATCAGATGGCTGTGTTGTACCACCCTTGCTTTTGATGTGATTTGTCGGAATTTTGACTAAGTGTGATTTTGTAAAGGTTAGCTGGACTTTAGTTCACATTGTAAACCGAATCTCTTTTTGCCAAATATTATTGCAAATGTCCAAATTAAGTTTATCAAAAGCAATGCCTCAATTGGCTACTACCTACAATAATTAAAACTCAGCCAAGAAACTAACAGGTTACTGTGTTTTACCAGTAATGTTTATATATTGAAACGAGATGGGTGTAAAAACCCCGTATTCAACCTCTTCAACCTCTTCGACTTCAGGTGACTTTTTTTTATTTCATCAACTTTATAATATCCCACTGCTGGGCAAAAGCCACTCCCTTGGACTTCCAAATCACTCTGTTGGTGGATATCCCCTGACCTTATGACCTTGTGACACCTATATCTGGAGGCTCTTTTAACCCACAGGGTCCATAACTCAACCGAGGGATGACCCCAAGGTGTCTGCACACCAAATTACAAGTCAATCGGTCCAGTGGTTCCGGAGCTAACTAACAGACAGACACACAGACCCACATAGTGTTTTCATTAACCTCTTCGAAGAAGACTCAGAGGTTAATAAATGATGCGGCAATAGGCTCGCCCTTTGTTACGTGGAACCTAAAACTTTAGGTGACACGAAGATGTAATACACCTCCGCCGACCACGTCGTGAATATGGATGTGATGAAGTCAAAGACTCTCTAAAAGCTTTATTACACAAAAGCGAGCTGTCTTTGACTTCACCTATAATGAAGCACCTGCAAATTATAATAGATTACCCAACGAATTTGAAACTTGAATATTAATTTATTTAAAAAACAAATACATACGTTTTTAGCGAATAAATGTTATTAATTATTATAAAGTTAATGATTTTATGGAAGGCAAATAATTAATAATTTATTTTAATTATAATTTGTTTTGATATCATGTTATTATTATTTATATACCTACTTGACTTAATTATATAATGTATAGATTACTACTATTATGGCAAAACTTAATTCACATCTAATACTTACCATTAAAAATAATTATTATGATGATGACATTGCCATTATTGTATAAATTATTTTTAAATGTGATATTATGTATGCCGAATAGGTAGAATAAAGAGGACTGTAATAATATTAAAAGCAAAATTTGTATAGCATCTATGTATATCTTTATTCAGCAAATAAATGGATTGATTAAAATATAATATAATTAAAAATACTTAAATAATAAGTACAGTAATTTACCTATAATAAATGAATTATTCATTTATAAAAATACATTTGTTGTTGTTTGTCGTTTGTATACATCTATAAAATAATTTAAACATTTCTGATAGTTTAGTAGCAAGTTGCAGCCACAAAACCATAAAATTAGACATGCTACTGAATATTTCACATTGGATAACACTAAGACGTCTATGATGTCCCATTTCCAAGAGATGAAACAGAGCAGAGACAAGTTCTGGATAACCTTTATAAAGTATGTTGGAATCAGTGGAAAGATAATATAAAATAACCAGCCATCGCTTTGGGTTTATTTCGCATAATCCATTACTTAAATAAAACATTAACAACAGAAGGATCATTTATAATTTTAATGGAGAGTAACACTTACATACCACAATTTAAAAATAAAACCATACCACAGAACTAAATAATTCTCATGGTAAAACTAAAACAAAATTATAGCAAGTGTGTTCTGAACCACATACGCAGTATACTATGCAAAATATTTTACAACAAACTAGCAAAGTTATTCCTTTAAAATCTAAATCCACATAAACAATGCACATACATATGTTTCATATTTTCGATCAACAATTTAAACAGACAACTTAATGCAATTCCCCACGACATCACCTCAACGACGCGACCAAACTTCCTCACCACTGCCGTTTTGCTCCCAAGCAGTAATGGGTTGCAAAGCCGTAATATTTTGATCCGAAGACCGACACGTGTCTACAAGTCGCGCAGCCCTTGTTTAAAACCACCAAACGACGAGAGTTGTCATCAAATACGCATCCTTCGAGGGCGGGAATCAGTTTTAAAAGCCATTAGAGGACGAGGGGAACGGGACGTTGTAATTAGACTGCGTTAATATTTAACAAGTGCGACGGCACACAGATTAGCGTAATGCCGTCCCAGCTGCGTCCGAACACCTCCTGTGACTTGCCCGCCTTTTAAAAAAGCCACTCTGTCAACGGGATCGTCAAAAATTAATTACGTTATGTCCTCCTCCGTGAAAAAGAGATTTCGAGCTAATGGTTTTGTGATATCCTACGAAGAGAACGCTAGATGGAATAAAGACGTGTTCATTTTCACGCAAATTAACCAGAGGCCCCGCTATCGATTGGCATGGTTACAGCCTTGTTAGTGTTACAAACTCATTCAAAATAAATTCATTTACAGGCCAGATAGCAGGTTTTAACTGGCGTTACGGATAGCCAGTAGCCTCTAATCTTTGATTATCGTGATACGTTTTTTTTAATATATGTGTGTTAAACGACAATCTTGTTTTATAAATAGTACAGCCCTACCTAAAAACAGAGAAGACAAAAGCTGGTATTAAGGAGTAGAATAAAAAGACTTACCAAAAATGTAATGCAAAATCAATGTTTTCGTTTCATCACCAGCTCAAAATTCACACCTAAGAGTGCTGTAGGTAATTAATTCCAAAAAGTAAGGTACGTTCAAACAGATTTGGGTAAAACTGGGCAAGTGTAATCCTTTCACCCTTTCTGTGCAATTAGAATTAGAGGCAAGACGAGGCATCTGCGGGTTAACTAATGGCGAATGCATTATTAAAGGACGGCAGCGCAAGGGTTGGGGACAGATTATGATATTATAGATTTAGGTTTCTGTTTAATATGCTGATGTGTTGCTGAGATGTGGCGCTCTGAATATTTATGGTTGTTTGGATTTCTTCGGCGTGCTATGAGTTATGTGTAAAGCTTACGAAGTAGCTGAATGTTAAAATGTGACTTATATACAGTTAATCTCACATCATTTTTATATTATGCTTGTATATACCGTAGCGGGTAGGCAGCCGCAGAGATGTCTTATAACATCAAGCATTGTCTTTACATCGCACTTAATAGAAATCGAAACATTCGCCATCTACTGGCCATGTTGCCAGCTTGCCAGTTGACTGCTACTGAGAATAATTGCTTAACATAACATTTCATTATCATTTTGATCGATTCGGGAAATAAACTCGGGACCTCATAGCCGTCCTCAGATAAGATAATATCAACTTCTTCATGCGGGTATACTAACAAGTCTGGACAAATCTTTATATTTTCAGTAGATGGAATGGATCATTACTTATATCTACCAAGATAAATACCTTTTAAATGAAAGAAGATGAAGTAATAAAAACAACTTTTGGTATAGAAAAGTTAGAGTGATACTTGGGGATCTGGAGTAGAATGTCACAGCACGCACCTCTGACTTTTTAAATTACTATTAATTAGTTAATTATCTTGCTTTTTTGTAATTAATGTATTTGGGACAATTTTCAATAATGTTCTCCAACACGTGTATAAGGTCTGCCAACGCGCACTCGGCTAGCATTATGAACTTTGCCTTATGGCATTTGGCTAATGTTTAATATTGTCTTACGTTAACTTCTTTATACAGATTCTATCTCGTTGTTTATTTTAAAAAGACTATTATTACATAATTCAAGCTATTTAAACTATTGAAATATTTACATTTAGGTTTGCAATATAATTAGTATTACCTATTATAATATACATATAACAGCAGCGAAAACCTAGTGGGAAACCGTTGGACTGCCACGCAGAGGTCTCGAGTTCGAAACCAAGGCGCGCATCTCTTATCGCTTGCTTTAACGGTGAAGGAAAACATCGTGAGAAAACCTGCATGTCTGAGAGTTCTCCATAATGTTCTCGAAGATATGTGAAGTCTGCCAACCCGCACTAGACCAGCGTTGTGGACTACGGCCTAACCCAATTACACTGGGAAGAGGCCCGTGCCCAGCAGTGAGACAGTTTAAAACAGGGCTGATATTATTTTATTATTTACTATAATATACGTTGTTTTTACAAGATTAATTGACTAACAAGCTAGACAATACCCAAAAAATTGTCAAATCATTCCGTCAGTTATTCCCATCATTACTGACCGTCCCTTCCTGAGAAACTTCAGGCCAATCAGTCACAGTCAGTCGAAAAGACGATTAGCATACGCAAAAATGACAATACACCACCTAGAAGTCAATGGGATCCTCCATGAATAATTTTCTGTTCAACAAAAGGGTTAAACAAAAGGTAAAAAGATATAAAAAGGTATATTAATGTGATATTTAATCATGTGCGGTCCGTTAGACCGGTCGTGGACATTACAGTGTTGAGTGTATTATTTTAATAGGTGTTTGTTTAACGTATTATTTTGGTTTTCGGATAAGATTTATTCTTTTACGGTAATTAGGAGGTATATTATTTGTTGTAGTTGGTACGACTTGAGGAGTTCTTTTTGGTTCCTTCCGCAGTTCTCACACAGCTTAACAAGAAGGATTGTAATGTTTGGTGTTTGGATCCGATCTTACGTATCTCGGATATTTTTAATATCGTTTGTTTTACTGACCATTATGACATTATGACTGCTAGGTATGAGGTCTCGAGTTCGAATTCCGGGTCGGGCCAACAAAAAGTTATTGGGTTTTTCTGTTAAGAAATCTCAATACAAGCCTGGAGTTAGGAAGTTGGCGGTGTTAGACACCTCCGTGCCTTGGAAAGCACGTAAAGCCGTTGGTCCTGCGCCTGAGCTCTCTCCGGTCTTGTCGGATTATTCGTCCCATCGGATAATGAGAGTTAGGGAACAGAGAGTGCACTTGTATTTGCGCACACACTTGTGCACTATAATATCTCCTGCGCCGATGGCCAGTCTCCGTTTAGATTGGCCGCCGTGACCGAAATTCGGTCAGGACGACATTATACCTACTACGGAAGTAATGTGCTTACATTGATTCTATGGAACATATGTATATACATAGACTCACGCCTGTATATACTTCAAAAGGTTACACATTTTTATGTAGTTATCCTTCCTCTACCTGAGAGGTCTAATACACCAAATTTCGCCAGGTAGGTATAGAATCTTACGAATAGTGAGGCGTTAAGCCCTACGTAATAGGTAGGTACATTATACAACTTGCCGTCCAACGGGCATTTTCTTCTTTCCTAAGAGATAAACCGAATAAAACCTTTCCTAGCCTCGGAATCGAACCTCAAGATTAGCCACAATTATATCTACATGTATCACTTACACACTCCTATTGTTTATTGTGTTATATAATAAATATTTTTCATTCTTTTCCCATCATTTCTTTTAGTTGATGCAATTTTGATATACTTAAAGCTCTACGTATAGATACGTGGATTTACACTCCAAAACAAGAGTTACTAACCACATTTTAGTCACTATATTACCAAAAGACTTCAAAACCCGCTACAAAAGAGACATTACTTTTCTTTTTGAAGATTAGGAATATTTCATCATTCCTGTGTCGCGGGGGATTTTACAAACATTTAAACAACGGACACAAGGAACATGCAGACCCGAAACAACCATTTGTAGATCAAACAAAGTTTTGTCCCGTGTGGTATCGACCCCTCAACACTCGCTGCAACTAAAAACAATAAAATAACATTCTTCATTAGCCAATCAAATTAAAAACCTTTCTCATTTACCTATAGCAACATAACTTACCTCTGAAAGTAACTAATACCCAATACAATAGAAACTAATCTCCAACTGCAGAACTTTGAACGTCGAGACGTATCAAGTATCGTTATAATGGGCAATTAGAACTGTAAAGAACAACAATAAAACCAGCATCACAAAACCCTAACTTCACAATAAATCCCAGACAACAACAGCTCAAGATATACTGGTAATTATTACCAATATCAGTAGACCCGTGAGATGAATAAGAAAGCTCAGGTTAAGGTGTCAAGATATAGTAGAATTTTCAAAGAAGGGGTTGATGCTCATTCTAAAAAGGGCTATTTGTTTTCATCCGTCACTTCTTAGTAAAACAAACAACGCATAAATACGGACACTTTTGTACAGTTCCCATAGACTCTATTGTTGCATTGTAACCTTTGTAACCATTTTTTGTAACCTTTGTTGTAACCCATTGTGGTAAGACAACTGAAAGTCCGGCTGTTAAGAAGCTACTGTAACGCCATCTGTACGATACGTGCCAAGTCGGATTTTTAATGGCGGCGAAATTTGAATAAGCGGTCTAGAAACTTTTTATAAGTTAAAATATTGAAATGCCTGTAAAGAGATAATTGCCTTGCTGTTGGAGCAATAGTAAATGCAACTGCTCTGCATGAAGTATCAGTAATGATATCAGGTCAGGCTAAATGTTCTTAGAATTATCTGTTAAATTTTTTTTTGTGGCTGCAAGTTGCTTGGAACCATGTCTACTGCAAAAAACATCATCGCCTGCCAAATGTAGATCATTGTAGGTATATGTAATCGTAAAATTATATATCTTCAAACTGTGTGCTGAATATTACGATTCGGACTTAGAACCCAAAACTTAGTAAGTATAGACCTTACACAACGCTAACCATTCCACGGAGCTAACTAGACAGTAACATTAACATATCTCTGTAATTATGTATACAAAAGAATTTACACAATCACACCTATTGTGAGACTGTCTATTCTAACGTTCAAGTATTACTTATTCAAAAAAATACAGTAGTTTTGTTAGTTTCAAGAAAACAATTAGAAATCATGTTAGAAATTCTCCAAATTTCTCTGGCAGCGTACGTCATACAAACGTCAATCAACCACGCTGGGTGGCAGAGGTCACCGATCATCGTCTTCTACAAATATACCACTATTGTAACATCACAAATGCAAATCAAAACCACGCAATATTGATCTTTAAGTCATAGTGTTAAGGGAAAATTTAACGTTACCAAGTGGTTACGTAACTTTGTCGTTTGACTCCGGTACATCTCCCTTTTTTGCTTCTAAACATTCATGTCATTCTGTAGAATAAACAAGTTCACACAAAGGGCTTAGTCACTATCCCTTTTTATTAATATCGGTGGCTGAATGGCAACAAAGGGTTTTGTCCTCATTATGGGTAATCGGAGCCGGTCAGGTGTTATATTATAGCAATAATGGGTTTATAGATAATACACCGCAAATGAAGGGATAGAATTACAGGGACCGTTTATAGGTGCCTCTCGTGGTCATTTTGATGTGTTATAATTGCTGATTTGGCAAATTGTATTGATTAATTCGTTTCGCATATATATAATTGTTTTTATTTTAGTATTTTGCATTTTATTTCGTACCACGTTCAGAGGCACTTTTATTTAAACTGCCTTGCAACGAATATTTTCTTCAAGTTAATTCGGTATATTCTTGAACTACATAAGTAGCAAAAATATCTTATGCAAGCTTTTACGTACGTTTTCGCTCGTGTCGTTCTGAAGATCTATTCCACAGGTTCTTTTTTGGGATGAAACCTAATTTATGTATGCCAGTACTCCAGGATATAGACTAATACTGTGTAAAAAGTATAATTTCGAACGGATGGACTTGATTTTTATCCATTGCTGAAAAAAAACAACAATCACTTTCGCTTTTATGATACTTTAATGCGAATTTATGGATTATATTATGATTCTCGTATTATTAATGTGTTATTGATTTTAACATTACCATATAGTTTATTTGTGGCTATTTTGTACTATTACTACTAGTACTATTTATAACTAAATACTACCTACGCGGTGTATAAAGATCCGAGTTACGTTAATTCATTATTAACATAAATAATACTAACGAATACAATTTAATTAGTTTTGTTTCACTTTGAACTAATGTATACCGTTATCATAAATATCATAATGTACAAGTGTGTTGTTTCCTTATATGCTACTTATATAATAAATGTGTAAGTTTGTGAAGATGGTCGTTGCGATTAATTTAGAGTTGGATTAAAATTTGGCTCACTGACATACCATTGCCTGGATTATTTACTTTTATCCTAGTATGTGTTGCTTGGAATTTACGTGGATGAAGCCGCGGGCCGAAGCTAATAGTAAATATAATTATGTGTAACCATGTATCAAAGAACACATATGATTCAAAGCATAGCGAGTAGGTACAGCTATCTGTAAATGATATAAAAATGTCCCATGATTTGAAGTTTTTGTGAATAGAAGTCACTAGTTATTTTAGTTATGGTAGCATACAGCAATACATAAAAAATAGAAACTACTTAATAAAAACTGAATATATACCTATTGTAGTGCTATGATTGTTGAGTATTCAGTTTAGTTACCAAAACGACTGTCAACACCTATTATAATGTTGACTTTTCTGTAAATACTTATCTTCTCCATTTTCAACTCTAAGCCAATGATAATTAACTTAATGCAAATATTTTATAAATTTTGGATATTACATAATCGAGATGGGCAACTTGAAAAGTAGATTATACTTTTCAAGTTGCCCATCTCGATTATGTTCAAGTCCACTTTGATCTAAACATTAGCTACCAAATATGAAATCTATTGACGATCAGCGTACACGAGCGATTACGCTTACTAAAACAAAGAACATCAAAGACACAAGAGCAAAAACTTTTCCAATTTCCATCGAAAAAAGCTCTCAAAGAGATTTGCATGAGGTCCGCACAATGAACGGTGTATTTTGCAATATTTTCAATACCCCAGCATGGGTCCAACTACTCGGGGGTCCGTCTTTTGTCCTCCACTTTAATATCTGTGGGAATGGACATACCGACTCCATTTAGGTAATTTATCATTCTTAAACGAGTGAGGAGACTCTTCACTATTATCCTTCGCCGTGTAGTCTTTCTACTCTTCAAGGGGCGAAGTCTCCGGCCTTTGTCCGGACATGTTCAAATTAATGACGTATTTGGCCCCAACGGGTTTCGGTATTAGCGATTTTGTACACCGGACACTGGAGTCCGGTGTCCGATATTTATGAATTATTAGCTATTTCGGGTTCCCATAAAATCTATGTGTTGGAATTTGTTTGGACAGGGGTCAGTCTAGGTATTATTATTATTTTGTTTTATATTATGAGGCGCGGTTAAAATGTTACAAAACTGGCTTAACGGAAAAATATTTGTTAATAATTATTATTTTCAAATGTTTTTAAAGAAACAAGCTTAAATTCAGTATTCAACAGAAGTTTACACAAAATTAAAAACCAAATTACTAAAACATTTTCAATTATACACCTGTATAAAAGGCAAGATCAGAATTAACATATCAATATAGGGTCTGTTAAAAAAGCGAGATGACCACAGCATCCCCGGGTCAGAGATCAGCCACGAGCACAACACGCTTCTTTACAAATACCCTATAAACTTGGGGATGACAAGATATTAAGATGTTTTTTAATGTCCAGTAGTGACAGTCCACACGAGACACAAAAAATGGGGAGATGATCACATTAAAAGACATTTGAAAGTAAAATGTGAGTAATACTTGAATTTTAACAGATTTGGATTAGCATAACCCGACTGGCACATGCCGTTTTATACAATATCGTAGTCATTTGACCTCTTTGAAAATTTATTGATACACAAATATGTTGGTAGGTAAATTTCTCAGTAGAGAATTAAACTCGACTAGTACTGATATATACAAAGGCAAGGCAATAGAAGTTTTACGGACGCTAGTAAAATACTGCATAAATAACATTAATAAACAAATGCAGCTGGACGTAAACGTGCATAAAGGAAAATTAATGAATTTACTAGAAACGGTAATGAGAAAACAAATTTAGCATACGAAGAGATTCCCCAAAGAATGTTATGTCGCCTGGAAATTAATGATCATCCACGGCAGACCGGTCCGTTTGTCCGACCACTAATTTATTACGCGTAAACACTTCCCGATGACCGTTAGAATATAATGACGGATAGTAAAATTTAAATAGAAAGTAAACACAACACTGGATAAAAATGCGCGTATTATAAAACTGTCAGGGCTTATAATGGCCAACGTTAAATTTATTCGAAGCTGAATGATCTTGGGTTCGTAATATTGTGTATTTTTTTGGTAGGTGTACATACCTTTTACTTTTGATATATTCTATAGTTATTAATCAGCGGTTGTATATCATATCATACTTTTACACGAAAATTGTGGATTTTATGGCCAAAAATCAATTTGCTTATTAACGATTAGGGTGTCATTTACATCTACATTTGAGTAGGAAATTTAAATTATTTGATTAATAGGTATAGTAAAGTATATCTGGAAGCTATTTAGGAACATTCTGCATTTAAATTGTTTATGTAAAATATGCCTAGTATATGATGGTACATGCTCTACCAAATTTTCAAGCTCAATGATATGTACACAATTTGAATCGTGATAGAGATTCAACAATAAAAAAAAGTATTTATCAATATTAAAATTTAAGTTTACGTCAATAAAAAATAGTGCACTAACTAAACATTAATTTGATTAATAATTCGAACAAAAGCGACCCTCAAATTCAGACACGCCACACAAAAAGTGATACTTCGCAATACGGGCAACAACTAAGTAACTAAAACAGCTCTTTCCACCAGAGAGAAGACTTTACGATGTCAATAGGATAATATATTATATTACAATAACCTTTCTAACCATTTAACATATTAGACTGATCCCGAACAAGAGTATTCGCATTTTAATGATATTTTTATTCTAAAGCGATTGAGATTTGCCTCAATCACCAGATAAGTAAACGATAGCCAAACTATTTCCTCAACTCGTCAAATCGTATTTATACCAAAACATGGCGCCGAAATCGTCAATCGTGAATTGATGAAAGATATCTTCAACGCTCTCGAGCACAATCAATAAAAACCTATCGTAATGACGACCACACGAAGCAAACACGTAGACAAAGTATGGATCATGAATCTCAATTAATTACTAAACATTATTCAATAAATATGTAATATTTATCGAAGTTTACAGAACTGATGACGAGATATAATCTCGAGACCACACTGCTGATCGACATCTTCCATTCCAAATTTACCCGCATTCTTTGGGAAATCTCCATCTCAAAAGTAGCTACTACCAACCATAGACCACCGAGTCAAATAGACGTGACGTAGAATGCCATGGTGCTATCTGTCGAACACTAGAATTGTGCTACAGCATATATGATCAGTAATACTACCAATATTACAAACGTGAAATTGTCAAGATATTTAGATTATTGGTTTATTTCTTACTCGATTCTGCGTTAACAGTTAAACGAATTTCATGAAACATAGCACAGAAATAGGCCATATTTTGTATTAACACAATCATAGGATACTTTTTAATCCAATAATAAAAACATGTAAATAAATGACTTTTCTTTCTTTCTTCTTCTTACATACTGTGAAACAGGGCAAAACGACGAGCAAATGATTATGTGTATATGTAATAATAACATGTTTCCAAACTTATAAACAATAAAGAGGTAAAAGGTCTTACCGTGAACATGGCTGCTGGAAAGCAACCGAAACGTCGGGAAAAGTGTAAACTTAAATATAAAAGTTTTAATAATATAATTAGCTTAAAAGGTATTAAAGTTCAATTGTCGTAGTGTAATAGTTTCAAAATTATGTACGCAATAAAGTCCGTATAAAGTAGTTTAATTTAAATTAATAACAGTCGCGTAAAAGTAAAACAATATTATAAGAAAGGCAGTTTAAAAAGGCACATATCACTTATAACTTTGTGTATTGTAAACAAATTTGAAAATAAACATAGTTCTTTTGAGATGCCTGATTTGTTTTGGCTCGATTTAGCTAATAACTTTACTTTATGTTTGTTCTTTATATGGCCATAACCTAAATGTTGTGATGATATGAATCGTTTTAACAAGTGAAATACTAAGAAATCTATGTATGTATATGTCAAAGCCGTTTTGTTTTCAGCTCTAAATGGCTGATTCTATTCAACTCTTATGAATGATGCAAATTATTTTATTGTAGTAGTATTATAACTTATATCTACATGACAATACTTATGGTCTATTATTATTGGCTCTCTTTCCCGTCGATTACTATCTAGCTTTTAATATTCTACGATACTTTGATAGTTCTTAAACAAAATCTAGATAAATTTACTTAACTATTCATAATTGAACGATTGGTTTTCGGAATAAGGTTATTGTGTATACCTGCAAATAGTATTAGTTGTTTTTTTATGAAAATATTTAATGGTTGAACGCAAACAAGACTTAGACTTAAATTACTCAACAAGCCGTCGAACTATTAAACGGGTTATTGAAGATAGGTTTTTATAAAAATATATATATTTTTATAAAAACCTATATTTAAATTAAACTCTTCTCCCTAGCCGTTATTATTCCCAAGTCACTTGGGGTCGGCTTTTCTGGTCTAACCGGATTTGACTGGATATCAGTTTTTACACGGAGCGGCTGCCACCTGACCTCCGCAACCCGAAGGCTAACGATACTCTAAGGCTAGACCAGTGTCAGGATATTATAGGGCACTGACTTCCCAATGACTGCCATAGGTGTTCATGGCAGCCGGGACCGACGGCTTAACGTGCTCTCTGAGGCACTACCTATATATTATATTAAAATTAAACAAAATTAATTTTAAAAAATTTATCGCCTTGTTTATTTAACATTTTATTTCATAATTTTGAAACTGTTACACTATTATTATTGAACTTTACTACTTTAGAAGCTATTTTCTTTTTTATAATTCTAGAATGGCAGACTAGCATACGGCCCACCTATCGACGCCTACAATACCAGAGGCATCACTTGCGCGTTGCCGACCTTGTAAAAACCTTTTAACGCCCTTTTTGAAGAACCCCATACTGTAGTTCTACTTAAGTTTGCCCCGACGTTTCAGTTGCTTTTCAACAGCCGTTCACGGGAAGACTGATAATCCGTATAAAGTATTTTATTTTAATAAATAACATCGCACAAACGAAAAACAATATTATATATTTTATATGCTAGAAAGTAAGTATAGCATACCTATTATAACTGAATTAGTACACTTGATTTAGAAACAATAAAATTAGTTTTAAATAATGATTGAGACCCGTATTGAACTGGCCCTCAAGCCATGGATATTGCAATCTATTCTTAAAAATGCTGACAAGGCAAACCAAACGTGGTAAAATAATACTTAGCCGAGTCCTTAACATGTCGAGGGTATAACAGACTGCATTTTTTCATGCTACCTGCATAGACGTAGCACTCGGCTAATTAACAACGATAATGTGACTATTTAAGCTCTTAACCAACGCTAGGACGCCGGCATCCGAGCTTAACCAGACTATTTAAAACGTAAATTTTCTTATGATAGTCTTCTTATGTTTGAATAGTTGTTTTGTATTTTCGTATTTTTTGATAACTGGATTGGTTGAGAGGTTAAGCCTTCTAAACCAACCGTAAGTTCCCGTAAATTCCACGTCTATAAGTTTACTGCTCTGTCCTACCTACATAGATGGTAGATATTCATCAGCGTATGTATAATGTCGTATAATACTTTCATTAGTGTGCGCCGTGACGTCAGATACGTCATTTGTCAATCGCTTGATGGTTGCAGTTGACACGGCCATTGGCTTGATTGGACCTTTGATACGGTGAGTTTTGGGCATTTTAAGAGCCCGCACGTGGTCACAGTTAGTTTAGATTCGATGGCGATACGAAATAATATACATATATATGCATATCAGGTCTTTAGAGCAAAGTATTAATTGGTATTTCTGGTATGTGTTAAGAAGAATTTTTCGTGGCATGTTTGGATGTGGTTTGAATTTCATCGCATTAGCATGAGAAAATGTCGCGATCGCATTGCAAAAGGTTGTACTAAGGTTACAAACAATCAAATAGCCCGATTGATAGAAAGCCTACGTTTGCTTGCAATACGAGTAACACTCCCACGTTGCTAACTCTTCAAAAAGGGAATGTCTAAAGCAAAGATCACACTGATCCTCTACTAGCAATATAGCTCCTCCTCAAACTTATTGATCCTTACTTATTGATTAAACACAACACAAACTACCAGGCTTCAGATAAATGAGATATATACTATTGTCGAATTGTTCTACCTGGAAATCGGAACTTGCACCAACAATTCTAGCCGCGCAACTAAGGATCCAAATACTCACACATTATGGTGTATGTGCGTTCTTCGGTTGTGGCTACAACCTGACCTTTCTTTGAAATATTATAATATATAATATACTTTCTCTCTGATCTGTTTTTACCTAGGTCTTCCCTTCCCAACTTTCATTCCCATATTCTTAGCAATGATAAATTAATATGTAACTATAAGTCACAATTAAACTTACAACTATAACAGTAATTTCAAATATAAACAAAACAGGTATCATAAATCTATTTTGGAGCGGCGATATGTGATCACTGATTAAATATACGGATCATTCGCATATGTCGTTACATTGATAATTCTTTGAATATCTTTGATTCATAATACCAATATCATTCGAATATCGACACAAATAATATAAAAATAGAATAAAGGTCCTTAAGTATCTTTGTTGCACAAGAAGACAGAAAGATTCTAGAGCTATTGCTAGAGTATTAGTATCATCTGCAAAACGGTTCATGAATGCGTAATTTGTTATTCGAAAAATAAGAAACAACAAATGTATTATTTTGATACCTTTTTAATTGATACGTTTTCATAACTATGGCTCGTCTCTAAATGATCCTATAGAAAATATTTCAACAGTTAATATGTTAATTTAAATACACATGCATAAACGTTATTTCTCTTTCATCTTATTTCCTGCATCTTCGGCAGATGTTAACAAAACCTATCAAATATCAATCGATTACTCAAACACGAACCACCATTGGACTTTAGCAAAACTTCATACTACCGTGCACTGAGGCAAATCGTATAAGATTTTATCTTAGGATTATCTCGGGTTATCTCGCATCTGTCCCTTACCAACTTCAACCCGATACACTTTCTTTAAACACATTACACTGTACACTGTATCCAATGCCGATTAATAAGGACGTTAGAAGTTGTATTGTCAAAGAAAATTGGCAATGTATGGTGAATTTTGGAGGTTCTCGTTATAGGATGTGTTGCATTCGTCTGCTAAAGATTAGGACGGTGGAAGCGTGATCTTGGTTACATAAGGTATTTATGTAAAGTCGGTATCGTCTCGTGCGATCGAACGATAGATAGGTACATTGTTTGGTGGACTATTGGCATTGTTCGGTGGTAGCAGATGGAGTAAGGAGTTTGTAACGCTGAAGTTGGAGAGATGGGTATCGTAGAATGAAACTGATATCTATAGTGCTTTTTTTAGGGACTACTGGTCAACGTCTCTTTTTGTCTAACTCATGGCAAAGTACGACAAACTATGCGACCTCATTATTCCATTTAATCAAATTTCTGACGTTTGTATATTTGTTTTATATTGTTGTAAAAATGGTTGATATACTTAATGCTTCAACATTATAATTATAATAAATTTAGACCTTTCCATATTCCGTCTATACTTGAAACAGAGAGGGCTATGTTTAGACACCATTTTCCTAAAGATATAATTTTATAAAACCTTATTACCCAGATATCAGACTCCACCTCACGCTCCTTATTTTCGACTTATCGTAAGCGTAAACGTGAACTACAATACTGTACCAAGGAGCCAGTTAAGAAAATTAAAACACTTAATTGGTATGGAGCCTATACATTTTAGCTAATTATATTATACATATTATTATTAGATATGTGCAAAAAACACTGCAGCTCGGTTAAAAAAATAAAACATAAACACAGACATACCGAAAAGTTCTAATTATAAACGGCCAATCAAATTAGTTCCCCCAACCGAAAGCCATAAAACTTTTAAAAACAAAACAATAATCCAAAGACAACCAATCGTAAAACCACTCAAGAAGTTAAAAACAATTAAAAGCGCTAACTGTCTGATTACGCACCACCCTTTTTTAACAAAAAAAGATTAAAAAGCAATAGACACGAAAAAAGAAAAAGTTTGTTGCCTCCGTTGACAACATCCATCTCAATCAATTGTGGCCTCCCAGAGTCTCCCTGAGGAGTAACCCTTCCCTCGAGTAGCAACCCTTCGTAACCCAATTAATGTGAGGGTTTCATGTGACCGCAAAAAATTTAAATTGAAATGTTAATTTGATATGTGAGGCGAAGATTATTGATTAGGGTAAAGTTTACTTTTGAAATTAGAAGTATAATTTTTTTTAAATATTTTCTTTTTATCTGCACGCAGGAAATGGCTATAGAATTGCCTTTAAAACACCCAAAGATTTAAAACCTAATTGTATTCTAACCATACATAGATTGCATGAAAAAGTATCCATACTAAGAAGATTCAGCTCACACGTTGGCGTACAATTTCCAATATAAGTGAACATGATAATACTACATGTATAATCCAGATGTTATGTTGACATTGTGTGTCAGATGACAACTTAACATGCAGAAAGGTGACCATATTTAAACGTAATAGTCATCTATGATTTAAATATTTGGATGCAATATGCCTTGGCTTATCCCTTCGGGGATACATAGGTCTATTTCTCAATGTATTTAAATACACTTTTGCTAAGTTACAATGTATTTTTGGCCTCACTGGTTCTGTATTTATAAAGTTTAACACCAGTCCCATCCAAGTGTCACTATTCCGCACAGTTAACAAACCCGTTCGTTGCGTGCAACTGCAATACTGACAGACGACTGTGCATATAAAATATAGGGGCACGTTTGAAATTAATAGTACTTTCAACAGTGTCCACCGGTGTCAGTTTACGCCATTCGTCTGAACAAATCGCTTTGCAAAGGTAAGGTAAGGTTAAATATCAAGATCTGTGCGAAACCGGTGTTTTCTACGTTACACTGATTTAAAAGTAGAATTATTCACTGGTTTTATTTTTTATTTCCATCTTCGTCCAAATAAACTACAGTTTACTTACGTGTATAACATTAAGCTTCTATTCTTCTGGTTTACTTAAAGTAATTAGATGATATGTTGCCAAGAATTAAAGTTGAACCCCAAGCTAGCAAGCTGTTACCTACTTCAAATTTTGTTTCATAATTTTACGTGATGCCAGTACAAACATATATATCTACATATGTTTTTTCTGGCATCACGTAAAAGTATTAGGTAAATAGACGTTTCAAAATAGAAAAATTTAATTGTTTTTCAAAAGTATCGTAATTGGGTAATTCGTCCGTTGTTTCAATGTTAAGTTCCTAATTTTGCCCCGCAATACAGGAATTGTTCGCCTCTTTGTACTAGAGAGACTCTCGTTAGAGTCAGTTTCCTAGAACACTCATCCCGCTCTAAAAAACATTTCAAATAGATTAAAACATAACTGTGACGAAAAAAGTGGTGAGAAAACCTAAGAATAATTATTAAAAAATAATCAAAAATGCACTGGCCTGCGTAATGCTCTAGACAAACACGTCTCATACTGCGAGAACGCACGGGTCTCTTAGCAGGACCGTTTATAAATAACGCTGATATCATTACTATTGGAAAAATTATACAACCTAGCATTTTTATCAAAATGTATGTTTTATGGTAAACAGAGGTAATATAACAACTTCTTCGGCGAAGCGCCGGGTAACATAAAACCACACATCAGATACACATGTAGACATTCAATCATTAAACACAGATTCCTTTAAGCAAAACAATAAATTTGAAACATACAACATAATAGCTTAGATAAAACAAATCAAAATTAACATAAACATAGAATAGACAATAAAAATCTTGATGAAAAAGTCATTTATATTTTTCGAGCTTTTGATGTTGTTAACATATAACACCTCATTTGTCAAAAGTGGTTGAAAGGTTAACGATATAATGATTAGGATATAGTTCTTACTTAGAATTTATATAGTCGTATTAGTTTTCTTACTTAAGTTTCTAGGGCGACAAATCTGATAATATGTAATGTTTCATATAGAATAATTTATTCTTATAGGTCTTATTTAGTAAACAAATATTGTATTCTGGTAATAAAAGACCATACATAGAAAGCCCTTTCTATGTATGGTCTTTCTTTTTTTGTCATCTCTATTTAAATTTGAATATAGGCTGATCTTGCATTAGACTATATTCAAATTTAAGTGCATGATTTTATAATGAGTTTGTTATTTATCAAATAAGAGAAGTAAGAAAAACCATAGAGGTGGATAAAAAATTATAGACAATTAATAGAGCCACGTTTGTTGCCATGATGCAAATTTATACCATGGCATCAAGCCATGGTGTAAATTTGCACCGTGACGTCCTGAGTTTAATGCCCGGGTCTTGTAAAGTGTTATTGAAATGTACACTTAGGAAATTCTTAGCAGCAGCACGATGTCTTAAAATATGTCTGACAAGCAGCTATAACGACCATATTGGACCATATGTGGAACCTAAACTATAACTGGTAAAATATGGGTCTCACTCGTCTCTGTTTATGCCTTTGAGGGTAAAGCGGGCAAATATTCAAATATATCATATAAATATATGATTTATTTAATATAAAATAAAAGCGTATCTCTAAAATAAAAGCTACGCTTTGTCCCACGTAAAAAGGGATGAGTTTATTGCTATCAATTGGACACACTAGATTCGGCCCTGTTGGACAGTAACCCAAAATAATTTGCCCTGACAATCGAGACCTACCGATCAGCCTTAAGCTTATGCCACTGCACACACGAAACAATGACCATATTCATATTAATTTCAGTCATCTTGCCAACTCAACTTGCTATAGCCCACCTGCCTCCAGAACTCTCCACGTTGCAATGACGTTGAATTATGAATACAACATCGTTCCTATCAATTCCACTTGAAGAGAGCATTTATAAAAAGCCAGGCCCTCACAATAGGGTTTGATTAGCGATGATTGGGCCAGCGTGGGGAGAGGGGGGGTACTGACCCTACTATAAAATTAATTATTCAAAGTATGTCTTGAATACCGAGTGTTTCTTCTTGTTATAAATTTGTTTGTTCGATGTTCTTATTCGTCGGACGGTGGCTGCAATGCTGATTAGTTGTTGCAATTATTGCTGTTTTGTTTGAGTATTTGAACCAGATAATTTGTAGCGAAGTCTCTGCCACCGAGTTCCCCCGCTTGAATCTCAAGAAAACGCGTACCCGGATAAAAGCTATTAACATTAAAAGTATTGCCACGGCAATATTTAATCAAATCTGTCACAACAGCATCAGGCTATTTTCAAAAGCTGGAAATATACCAACAAAGAAAAGAAATTGTTTGTCACCAAACAATTTGAAATAGTAAGCCCTTTTTAAATGAAAACCAGAAGTATATTTGGGATATGAAAGGTTTAAATCTTTATAACACACAACGTTCAGCTGCTCATTCCAATTCCTATGTCCGAAATCCGAATAGAAAATAATGATACGTATTCTTAAAATTATTGGTTGCATCAAGAAGAGTATCAGTGTGGCCAGTTTTATCTAAATCCGTACTAAGTTTTAACAAAGATCTTCACAAACTTTCTCATTTGCAATTAGTCGGCAAAACTTAATTTAACTATTCCTTCACAAACTGATTAAATAAGTATAAACCATTTCAAATTTACGACACAGATTAAAGTTGCCACTTTTCATTACCAATATTGTAAGTTCTATCTTAACACGGGACAAATAATTAATTGTTTCATAGCTAGCTGCTTCAGTTTGGATTTTATTTGTTTCGTTATTTGCGATATCCTCTCGATATATGAATAATCATACATGAGTAAATTTAATACAAGTTACAGGGCAATAACTTATTTGTATTATTATAAATAAGAATTTATAATAATACCAGTAAGTTATTGCCCTGTAGTCGAAATTCGTTCGAAATATTTTTATATATGTTAGCTTTCTGCACTCATAAATACATAATTTTATACAAGTGTTCAACGTGCCATTCAACATGGCAATGCTACCAGTCTTCTGGGCACTTTTCCGGTCGACAGCGATGCTGAGGAATTTTACGACGCTGCCTAAACCAGCCATTTCCTTTCTTTATATTAAATTTATAGTGCCATATTTTGTTACTTTTCATGTTTTATTTATAAGTGGTTAGGTTTGTTAATATTAGTTAAGTTGTAAATTATAATTGTTGCTTTGTTTATGTAACCAAAGCAATCAAAATTTGAAAAAAAAAATGTGCGTACGTAATAATATATACATAATTTTCCTATCAAAATCATTAAAGTTTCTACGTGTTAAACGCACGACCACAATGACCAACATTTTTACTAACATACCTTCACACTCATCCGTGCTCGCGATATACTTACGAAGAGGTACCTGCGTAGTTTTTTCTCATATAGGTATTCACCTCAAAGAATATATATCCTTACTCCCGCCCGACACATATCCATTCCCCTAAACATATCCACATAAAAAACCGCACTGTACATTGAAATTCCAGGCACTTATTACTTCTCATCTAAAGGTATAAAAGCTAGAAAACAGAAGAGAGGCCTCCCCAGGCCACAAAGAACTCAAAGAGCGAGGAGCATATTAAAATTTCCTTCGGAATAATCCGTATACAACACAATATCAAAATTTAATATCATTTTAATCTTAATTCTCCTTATTAATGTTAGCCAAGGAGGGTTCGTAGTAGGGCTGCGACCGACACGGAGAAAGCCGTATTGTTTGGAAAGGTACGAAATTTGGATGTATCAAGGTAGCTATTTTTATATATCCTAACTCTAACTTATATTTTAAATGCGAATGTGAGTATTTTTGTGACTTGCTTACGACTGGGCCGATCATCATGAAATTTCGCATACACGTTGTCAGGGATACAGAAAAGGTGATGGAATCACATTTCATCCAGAAAAAAAGTACTTTTCGTAACCTGACCTAACAAACATTTACGCGATCGAAGTTACGTGCATAATCTAGTATAAATGCGAATATGAGGTATTTTGTTCGTTACGCTCCGATGCCTTAACTGCTCGACCGATAATAATCATTACATTTTGCATACACGTTGTCAGAAAAAAGGTACTGTTTCCGAGAGGTATATATTTATTGACCAAATCTAGGCTAACGCGAACGAAGGCGCGGGCAAAATTTAATTAATCTGCAATAAACTATAGTTCAGCAAAAAAAGGTTTTTCAAGTTTAAACAGTTTTAATTTAAGATAATTTTGTGTGTTTGTTACATTTATTTATTTATTTAAAAGGATCTCTAACAAGAAATACACATACATTGCGATTAAAAGCTAAGTACAAATGTAGGTCTTACAAGAGATCAAAGCATGCGCAAAGAAGAATAGTGCATACATAAATTAAATCGAAACAAAAGTAAAATATTATAATACAAAAGCAGTAACTACGCAATTAAAAATTAGTACAAAATAATAAAGAAAAAGAGAAAAGCGAATAAAAAATATCTACATATTTAATAATATAAGCCCTGTATTAAACTGTCCCACTACTGGGCACGGGCCTCTTCTCAGTGTGAGAAGGGTTAGGCCATAGTCCACCACGCTGGCCTAGTGCGGGTTGGTAGACTTCACATATCTTTGATAACATTATGTAGAACTCTCAGACATGCAGGTTTCCTCACGATGTTTTTCCTTCACCGTTAAAGCAAGCGATAACTAACTATTTAATACGCACATAAAATCAAAAAATTAAGAAATGCGCGCGCGCCTTGGGATCGTACTCGAGACCTGTTCGTGGCAGTCCAACGGTTTCCCACTAGGCTTTCGCTGCTTACATATTCACACTTTAGTAATTTTGTCAATCATAAGAACCTTAACTATTAATAATAGGTATATAACCTTCTATTCTACTAAGTATAAGCGACACAATTACAACACACACATACATTCTATATTTTTTATTGTAAGAGATTTATGTAAGCTCTACCCCCCCAACCGATTTTATTTTTTATTATCTACTTTACTTTTCTTCAATATTATGTATCGATAGCTGACTGGAGTACCGCTGGACTGCTACGCAGAGACCTCTAGTTTGATCCTAAGACACGTATCGCTAACTATTTTAACTTATGTGCATATTAAATAGTTAATTATCGCTCGCTTTAAATGTAAAGGAAACGATCATGCGGCAAACTGCACGTCCGAAAGTTTAGCATAATGTTCTCGAAGATCTATAAAGTCTTTTACTGGACCATAGTGGTGACTATGGCCTAATCCTTTTCAGACTGAGAAGAAGCCCATGCCCAGCAGTGGGTTAGTTTATCTATACTAATATTATAAAGAGGAAAGATTAGATTATTTGTTTGTTTGTTTATAAGGGTTTAAATTAAAAACGAACTAACCGATTTTAAAAATTCTTTCACAATTAGAAAGCTATATTATCACCAAATAACGTCGGCTATTATACGGAAGCGAAGCCGCAAGCAAAAGCTAATATGATATACTGATATACATCATACTTGCTTTTCCAGTTTTCCAGTTCCACGTAACAGGGTTATGTGATCATAACCCTGTTACGTGGAACTTAAAACATAACTAACAAAATGTAAGATAGCAAATGAGTTATACACTTTTACCTACCCCTTCGGGGAAATACAGCCTTCAATGAACAAAACCTAAAAGCAAATGCAAATTTCAGTCTAGTTTTATATTGTTAAGTAGGTGGACGCAAGTATGCAGGTCAAATTCATGCTTCAAGTGACGGATACCCGCACCACTTATAAGGCAAGTCTAGAAACCTATTAATTCTTAGCTTGTATTGTATCTGCGGCTCAATGGTCTTCGCTATTCATTTAGTGTTTCTATGGCCATTGAAGCAATGTCGTAAACCACTCCACAAACATTCTCTATGGCATTTCTCTTTGAGTTATTTTAGACGAATAATCGACTAAGAATAAGTTCTATTAACTTCTATAAATTGGTGCTTTAGTGTTATTGGAATGGAGCTATATTTATGCTATTGTTTTAGTGTGATGCCTGGATCGAATGCCAGGTTGAGCAATGTATTATTCGATTTATTTTAATGAGTCAGTCCTTAACAACCGCTTGGATTGTGTATCTAGAATCAAGATATTTTAAGTAAGCAATCTGTAATCGTCTAAAATAATGACGTCTCTGCAAATATAACTAGCCCCATATAATATTGTTAAAGTATCACTTAACCTTTATCGCAGATTTTACTAACGGTTAAGTACAAGACAGACACAATGAACATGCAGAAACAACTATAACCTACATACGTACAGAGACTAATATTTTTATTCTTTTTTATTTTAGGGACTTTTATGCTATTGCAAGATAGGCCTAAATGACACTTCAAATGCATTATCGACATTTAAATTCAAACAGCTTTAGAAGATATCCCAAATAATACCTAGGAACTGTGCTAAATAATAATAATAATCCAACTCGTTGCTGCCCAAGAAACAGTTCACCTACTTCATTAAGAACTAAAAATATATTCCCAATATTGTATTTAAGAAACGGTAACCCTACTTGTCACGAAAATCTGGTAATATCAGAAGACGTCCTTCTAAAACCAACTCTATTCCACGTTAAACAAGGTTAATTTTTGAGTGTTAAATCAAAATGATTTTGCACCAGAAGGTAGAAAGACAGGTAAGTTCAAAGATAACGCTTGTCTTTGGTAGAATAAGGCTTAATTAGGTCGCATTACTTCCATTGAAATGTTCGGGATTAGCATTTTATGATTTCGTGTAATAGAACAAGATGTTTCGGCTTATAATAGATATTAGGGTAACTTTGCCAGCTTCTGATAGAAATAATCGTATCCAAATTAAAATCAGTAAATTAAAAATAACGTAATGTCTAACTTTTACTAATACCATGGTTATATGCAGAATTATAGATGTTTGGATGCCTATTTAAACACACCTGGTGACTTTTTAAAATGATTTGTGTATTCAAATTATGATTCATTTTATCCTCTCTTTTGCGCATATACTCAAGCCCATTTGCCCGCAGAGATAGGCAAAGTTGTACCTCCCCGCGTAAAAGGAGGCAAGGCTTACAATCTAACGATAAGAATTCCAGACTCCATGCTGTTACTAAAAATACCTTGACCGAAAACCTCATAAAACACTGGGCTGGACGCGGAAATCGAACCCGAAACCTCTCTTACAGCAGTCGCTAAACGCCATCGCGCCACCGAAGCAATCAGAGCAGTACAATTATTACATAAAAGATATTTAAGAAAATAACGTGTAATAAATTTTAAGAGCAGGAGAAACGAATACAGTTGTTTTGAATTTATTTTATTACCACGACCTACTTACTGCACTATATTTAATTCGGCTTTTACAGTTGTATTGCAGAAGATCTGATGCACGTTTCATCTTGCTACCGTTTAACAGTTGAGTATTAATAATAAGACATTACTGATAAGCCAAGAACACCGTAACCACAAGAAATAGTTGGAGAGAGACACATAAGTTTTTACCTTATGCCTTCTGAAAACAGGAAATATGTGTATTAATAAGTACCACTACCAAATTCCACGCGAAGGAAGTCGTGGTCAAAAGCTAGTCTATATTAGTATTAGTAAGTTATCCCTTCAAATCAATATTATATCGGGTCAATTAAAAAGTAACCTCGATATGCCTGTAGAAAGCTCGAATTTATCGGAATTATATAAAATAATTAAAGCGTCTTCGAGACTGCACGACAATTATTTAATTATTGAAATAAGAATTCCACTCGTAAGCAGCAATATTTATGAAACAGATAAAATAATATATATTCCTCAGAAACGGAAATCGAATCGGCTTAGTAGTCGTTTCGCACGAATTTGTTCGCACATATCGTGCGAACACACTTCCTTAAAATAATATATTTTTTGTTGTTGTTTCGCACACATGGAATATATTTTATTATAGAACATATAATTATTACTTATATGCACTTGAAAGTAGTGTGTACACGACTGTATTTTGATATTTTCTTATTAAAAATACAAAACGTACGACACCTGCGTATTCAGACGGGAACGATTCGCACGAAAATACCTATATTCCATGTGTGCGAAACGATAACAAAAAAAATATTATTTTAATAAGTGTCTATTCGCACGATTTGTGCGAACAAATTCGTGCGAAACGACTACTAAGCCATCGAATCATGTCCAAATCATAACTACTTTGCCTTATATCGCTTACGACGTGACAAACAACAAAGGGACACAGCTCTGCTCTTATCAGACATGGATCTACAAACCTGCATTCACGTCTCCAGTGACGAAAAGATCCGATGCTCTTTAGACAACCTGAATACAACCTGAACTGCGACCTGCTACTGCTGCTAACCGCTCGACCGATGTTTGTCACACAAATTAACACTGAATTATAATTTAGTTATAAATTCAATAAGCCGGTGGGACCGTCGCGTCTCAATAAGAGAACTTTAATCACGAAAATATCCTGGTGGTTCACCAAATATTCGAAGGACCAAAGAATGTAGACTGCGGGTCTTACATTTATGATAAAATGATAATTATTGTATGATAGGTTAATGATAGAGACGGAGATGATAAATAAAATGAGTTCTGCAATGAGTGCTGTATAATCACTGATTTATTATAAGTAATATTAATGTAGGTCGATGTAAACGACCGAACGCACAAATACTTAGTTGCTTAAACTACATACAAGTAGTAATGTACGGGTTCACCGAACAATATAAAAATGAATCCTTGTTTCCCTTGGTCACGTCATAACTTGAGAACGACTTTACCGATCTCATTCAACTTTCTTTAAAGGTTTCTAAATACTTTGTAGAAGGTTCTTATGGAAAGGCAAGCTAAGAAAATTGCGCATAAAATTGGATAATATCAGAAAATTTTAAGAAAATTTTAACTTCGCGAGTTTGATAGTTCGTCTAAGACATGACAACGTCTGTCGAGACAGCTAGTCTAAGATAATATTACACACATGTTTAAGCTAGGTAGATAAAATATACCAGGCCAGACAGAAAGTACACAAAATTACGTATAAAAGGGTGGTTTTTGTCACAAATCAGTGTCGAGGGTGGATTCTTTAATTAAAACATTGACCACCCCTCTGATGGATCACTGGACTCGCTAATTGATGGGCTTTGTGTGTTCCGGGTTCGAGTCGCGGCTACGTAACGTTATATTAACTTTGTACAACTTATATTAAAAGCTATATGTTTTGGCCATCAGTCATTTAAAAAAATATCGTATTGTTCGTATTTTTTCAAATGGCTACCAGTATTCGCAACGTTGTGTACAGAATGTAACAAGGAGGGTGATAAATATTAAAAAATATATAACAGGTAATATACTCACGCCTGTATAACATAAGAGGTGTGCAGGGGTGTATTACAACTGCTGTTTTAAAATGCCACCTACTAGGGGGTGAGCTAAATGCCATCTATCGGGTACATTTGCAGATTACACGCTGCCTCAAACCCAATAACACTGCCTGATCCGGGAACCAAACCCACGACTTCAAGATCTTTTGCAAAGAGAAACGCAATCTTACGTTGCGTGAGAAGTAGTGAAAACACTATTATACTACTATTATTGGTCTTTTTTTATGATAGTCACAGCCCTAAGTCGTCCACTGCATGACAGGTTTCCCCGAAGCTTATCCACATAGACCAATTTTAGGCCACCTGAATCCAACCCTGGGACCCTTACGATGTTGTCCACTTTATGGGGGACCTAACCCTGCTGGACCTCATGTGAGACTTAGACAAGACTTACCAAATAGATCTTAAGCACTTCGTTCTTACTCCTTAGAGACGTGCAAGCGCGATACTACACTGACCCTGACACAAATTTTTAAACGATGTTAGTCCAATGATTTTGCCGACCGACTACCGATTAAGAGATCGTGGTTTCGATCCCCATTAATTACACTGCCGATGGAAACCCTCTTATAACATTAGCATTTACTTAACGAGGTATAACTTATTTGTAATACAATACCAGTCATAGAAATTACTAATATTCTTGTAACAAGATTAAGTAACTTAAGACTAGTAATTTGTGAAAAGTAAATTAAACAGTACGTTTTACGATCTCCCGAGAGTTTATTCAAAAAGCATACGCTACAAAGGCATCGTATAAAAGTTAATCATGGCGAAAAGTCACCCCAAACATGGCGGCACAGACCTACTTACATTATTACTGGCTGAATAGCCGCGGAGAGAACACAGCCGCGTTATTAAAGAGCCCGTCCCAACACAATACGTCGATGACAAAACTCTTACTTTGAACTCCTTACTAATCGTAGGGAAAACTTTATTTTCGCGGTTATATTGCCGTGAAGGATGGAAGATTCGATGCTGTTATTTAGTTTATATTTCTTACAATACATAGTTATAGTGATAGTTTCTAACAGCGGCTTTGTCTGGATGCCGGCAAAAGTAAAAAAAAGTATCCTTTGTGATATACAGGGTGTCCGGTAATTAATGGATAACCTTGAAATGTCTTATAGTAGAACTGAAGGCCATTTAGAAAAAATAAAAAAAAAATTTATAAGTGCAAACTATTTTAGCATAGCATACTTTTGACTGCTTATATATTAGCATAATTAGTGTTTGATAATAAAACAACAAAAAACCGATGGATTTTATTCATTTATGGTCGTAGTATACAAGAAAGTTATACATGGTAATTAAAAAAAAAACACATATCTCAGGTAGCATTTAGGATAGATTTTTTTCATTTTTTTTTCTGAACGGCCATCACTTCCACTATAAGACATTTCCAGGTTATCCATTAATTACCGGACAACCTGTATATTATATAACCTAAAAAGAACATGGTCTATCTGTGAGCTACGTTTATTAAAAATCTTTTTAAAGTTTTACGAGTAATTGAGTAACAAACATCAAATCATTTTCACAATCTTTATTTATTCTCTAATGGATAGACAGAGTTGTTACGCCAACATATCACCAGCAATGAATTTAGAGCCCATCTATTATAGTCTAAGTAGGTATTTACAGCACCTATTTTCAGATGTGCCCATAAAGTAAAACCATTGCTAGACTCAATAATGGTACCTATGACCTCACAATTACACCACAGAAGCGTAAATGCTAATTCCAATTTCGAAAGCGTGATCAAAGAAGCAATCTTTGCACGAAATAATATTCTCTTCTCAAAATGAATATACGCAAAGAACTTCACTATAGAATAAAAAATCAAACAAACACTTTTACAATCACGTTCAGAAATGACATGTATAAAAAGTTTTTATGATAAGAAACCGTGCTTAGACAGGTAATAAATCAATCAAACTTTAATGGATGCAAATAGTGCCATAAAAGACGGTCGTCGGCGTAAAATGGCCGCGGAGACACATTGATGGACTCTGCTCACATTATTAACTAGTGTCTGTAACCCACAGGGGTGAAATTATAACTACAATGTTTTTATTGCCCTAGTCATGGCCAGCTGCACAAAAAAAAAGATTTAGTAGTACCTATAGTCATATTTGTGTAAATAAATAAATAAAAAGAATATCAAACGATTTGAAATTTTATGTTTCCTCATTCGAATATCGATTTATGCATTGTCACAATCACACATCTTATCATTCGAATAACAATCGAATATTAATGACATTAATAGGTGATTCGTATTGAAGTGCCTAGCTAACAAACATACACAGCTTTGGGTATAGTTCTCCAGTCTAATAGTTATTCGAATAACAATCGAATATTCGAATGACAAATTAATGACATTTATAGGTTATTCGAATTGAAGTGCCTAACAACAAACATACATAGCTTTGGATGTAGTTCTCCAGCCCATATATTCCTATGGGAGTGGCCACGTTAAAGAAGACAAGCCTTGTCATTTCCAAATTCCATGCTTCTATTGTGAATTTCCTAACAGTAAAAATCTCAATCACACTTTCAAACCTAGGAATAGAACCCAAGACCTCAAGATAGCAAGCCAGTCACTGTATACTGTACCATAACTAATTTGTTCACTGTACCTACCATCTTATCCAATAATCTAATACAAAGTACTAATTAACGATGCATTATAATTGCATTCTCATCTTTATTAATTAGTACCAACATAATCATTTTCATTGACAGTTACTAACAATAAAATTGCTATAATATGCAACCTCTGGCTTCGGCGATCTTTGACCTGGGAACAGTGTACTTAGTTTGTCCTTTTAAGAATGGTTTGTAACTTCGAGTTAGAATTTCTCTAGCCGATTATCTCTGACGGTTTTGGCTGGAATAGTAGCCAGAACCTTTTGAGGCTGCTGAATACAACATATGACAGTCGAAATGTCACCATGTTGCAGGACAGCTGGGACCGAATATCTTATCGCGTTGCCTAAGTCTATCTGGATACAGAGTAATTCCTAGTTTATAAAAATACTACAGACCCGCCCTGGCTTCACACGGCTTCTCATTTCACAAACGACTTATCATATTGGTAGCGCGTAATTTTAATACTGGGATATCAACTTAAATATTTATTTTATTTATACCTATAATGTAAAGAGCTATTGTAAGCTACCTACTTTAGATTTCCAAGGTAATAATAATAAAAAAAATAACATAATATTTATTAGATAAGTATTAATACTAAATTGACGAAAATATGTAGCTTTGCAAATAACCCGTAGAAGAACATCCTCCTTACAGAAAACCGACGTGCGGTGTAAAATTAGTAAAACTACCTACTCCTGCGTTAGCTCCAGTGTACAAGAGTTCCTAACACTGCCAATCCTATCATTTCATGATATTTAATTGCTCTTCCTAGGATCGGCCATGCGCGAAATTTACCTCTAGCATTGGTTATACTCATAAGTTTCAGTGACCGCTTTCCCTCAGACAACAGTAACCTTATTTTTCCTTTATTGTATAAATGAAAGACTTAAGTAAGTACAGAGCGTCAGTGTCATTAACTGGAGTACATACAACCGCCGGTGGTTAGAGGACAATGGGTGGCATGGTTTTGTTCGCGGGCACAGGAGAGGGTTTCGGTAATGAAAAACATGGGCGCGATCTGACGCCGCACCCCATCATTGAACTCGATCGATTTGTCTCTCACTCGATTACTGGTTTTGTTTCATTTTAATTATACATTTATTCATTACTATCTTTTGCTAGCGGCTTCACTTGCATTTTGCTACTCTAAAGAAAAATAGTATAACAACGACTACGACTATTTTGTCCATCAGTCGAAACATCGACCCGCTCAGAGTCAACATTAAATGGGCAATGCCATTTAATATAGAATCCTATATAAATTGCTTCTATTATATTAAGAGATTTATAAGGAAGTTAAGGGTAGGACACCAGCAATTACGCAAATAAAACTGGTTACCATCAACGCCTCGAAAAGCCGAGGTCATATAGCTGAGTCACTTTTTTTACAAACGAGCAGAATGCAATCAGGATAACTCTATGACTAGGTATATGAATAGATCATTATGCTTATATAAAATAGCATTAAATTACTCTATAAGCAACCACTCAAAAACACACCCCTAACACAACCACTTAGCTTAACAGCTAAGAGTTTACAGGAGAATTTGTAATTTTCCAATTAAAATGTGTCTCCATACGTTTTCAAAGTTCTGAACGCACTTTCATCTGTACGCCTGCTATTAAAATGTTTATCCGAATCTCAATCAATTTTAAGAATATACAGTTGCTTTGGATTTCTTACTTTCAAGCGGACATTACTGCATTAAACACTTTATTCATGACGATCAAAACGTTATTTTCTGAAATTAGAGACGAATTTCTAATAAGCCCGTAACTTCGGCATTTACGTTTCGTTCGATCATATTTAGGTATAAGTTCGACGACGCCCTAGGAGTTCCTAGGAGTCCCCTTAGAATTTTCTTTATATATAAATAGGTATATGAAAAGACAAACCGATGATCAAAAATCAAGGTCGATCGGGAGCTATGGTAATCCCTATATATTTCATCAATCTATATCTAACAAGGTTTTCGTAACAAATTGTATATTTTAACAAAATCTGAGTTGAATCAAAGCAATGTTTTCGCAAAACATCAGTCACTAGTCGGGTACTCGAGTACAATACTCGTAGTACGCACAATGAATGTTCGCCGCAGTATATCATCGAGTTGCCGCAAACAATGCGCGCGCAGCCGGCGCCCGCGCCGCTAGCGCATGGCGCCCCAAACTATACACCATTTTGATACTTGAAACCATAAGCCCCGTTGTATAAGTCTTAGTTTAGTCATGAAGAAAGTTTAAAATTCTAAAAGCGCATAATGATATTGTGTCATTCTTGAAATCTAGACAGTTTAGCTCTCTTCGATGGTTTAAATTTTACCGTCCTAATAAAGAGGCAAATAATATTTAAAAATATCTATTAATATTTCTACTAGATTAAACATGAGACTTAAAGTGGAGAGAGAGAGAAAGATGGGTATGTGTCATATAGAGGGAGAATCTATCGTTACTTAATATATCAAATACGTAGCGAAAATATTCTGTCTATGATCAAATATTATAAAAGTGTTATTGTTCTTCATTACAGAGCAACGAATCGACATGAATTGTATAGAGATAGTTTATGGGAAGGATTTAATACTTTTCTTCTTAAGATCTTTTCATTACTTTCATTTAAGGTAAAATACGGTGACTAAGAGTATTTTCTTATATCCTTCTTAATTTGACGTTATCATAAAACCCTATTACTTTGTAAATTTCTATGCATACATATTTCTTGGTAGTTTATACATTAACTAAGTCGAAATAATATTGTAGTATAGCATCCTGATCATTTCGAATAAACTTTAATGTTATTTAAACAGATAAGAGTTACACTCATATTTATCTATAGGTAACTACTACTGATCTATACCTAGGTACTTATATTAGGTAAACGAGGAAAGATTTGATTTTTGTTTGTTTGTATGTCTGTAAGCATTTAACTAAAAAACGAATCAACCGATTTTAAAATTATTTCACCATTAGAAAGCTATACTTCTTCTCCCTAGCCTTTTATTATTCCCAAGTCACTTGGGGTTGGCTTTTCTAGTCTAACCGGATTTGACTGAATATCAGTTTTTACACGAAGCGGCTGCCACCTGACCTCCGCAACCCGAAGGCTAACGATATCCTTAGGCTAGACCAGTGTCAGGATATTATAGGGCATTGACTCCCCAATAACTACTGCCATAGAAGTTCATGGCAGCCTGGACCGACGGCTTAACGTGCTCTCCGAGGCACGGAGCAGACGATAATTGTCAATCAATACGCACATAATTTCGAAAAGTCATATAACATTTGAAAGTCAGAGGTGCGCGACGTGGGTTCGAACCCGAGACCCTCTGCATTGCAGTCTGTTGGTCTCCCCACTCAGCTATCGCTGCTCGTATCAGAAAGTTATACTATCACCGAGAAACACGCTATATTGTATATTAAAAAGGAATGCTATAACTAACATAACCTACTTTTACGCGAGCGTAACAGCGGGCAAAAGCTAGTCTAGTATAATATGAATTCCTACAAATATCAGATTTCCTAGCCATCAAAAAGAAAACTATATATTCATAATATACCAAAGTATCAAAACCAATCCCGCCAAGTACCCACTAAATACCAAGATATAAACTAACCGACAATGTCTTGCGGTCAATATACGTATTCAAAGCATCAAAGCTAAACACTGCACACACACCCTCAACAGACATCTTCCCACGAAGACATTGTTCCGCAAAACAATCGCAACTGTCCCGAAAATATTGACCAACAACACCAAACTATACCAACACTTCGAAAAAAACCCATACACCTTATTCTAAAGAGCTAAAGTTCTAATTTGAATGTCTTCTGCTCGAAAAAACGGTAATATTAAGTTTGTGGAGTACAAAGGTCTTTTGTCCAAAACATGTAGTAGTCTAAACACATGGTTAGTCGTATTATTTCGACCCCAAGGGTCATGATTTGACATGATTTGTTCTACTGTGTAGGCGAAGGATTACATCCTTAAATATTCTTTAAGTACCGTGAGAAACTGGAAATCGCAATATAAAAGTCTTTTGATATAATGCTAAATGGGTCGGAATGGTCTTTGTATAATCTATTATGATCTTGTATTTGGTTTTAAATAATGACACATTCGATTCGAAAAGGGCGCGACCGTTGAGTTTGCCGTATATACGGTCAAAGATACCCTAAGAAACAAACTTTGTATCTTATGTATTTTATAGAAAATACAGTAGCAAGAATCCTGGTAAATATATAAAAAAAACGCTTGATTGCCAAACGATTATAGATGTTATCAAAATGAGCTAATAAACGGCACTGCTCCACTTGTAACCAACTTTTCAAAAATAAGTCATTATGCTGTTAGATTCAAAGTGATTTATGACACTGGTAGCACTGCGACACCTCACTCAGACTAGTCGCCCTGCTTACTATTTCACCATTGCCTTATAAGGTCCAGAAACCCTACTCACCGCATTTCTCTGTTCAGTCATTGCTGGCACTACAGAAGGTTGTTTAGCACTTGGGCTGCCAGTTTCTACAAGTTGTCTATTAAACGGCTGCGGTCCGCCCGCGACCAAATACTATAGTTTTCCAAAAATTACATAACAAGAGAAATAAAATCCCAGCCGCTATGTCTTTAACTTAACATGATTGGTCACTTACTTAGACATAACAAATTTATTACCAATATTACGGAAGTAACAATAGAGGTAAAGAGAAAGAGAGGAAGACCAAGAAGAAAGTATACAGATCAACTGAAAGAAACAGCAAATGTAGGCATATCGAGGACTGAAGGATTTGGTATCAGACCGAGTAAGATGAAAATTGCTACACTGACAAACGCAAAGCACTTAAATATTGTATGGATGTCTTCGTGTCTCGTCATTGTTTATGTTGTAACTAAAAATCAGTATACAGTAAACTTTTACTACCTACCATCATTCAATGCTTGCAACGTCCTTCAAAGCCAAACCACTCTATATATTACTCAAATTTAATTACAACACATTCATATGACTTATTAATATTGCACCCTCAGCTAATGCACCAGCAATTATTCATTGGAATCACTTGCACAAAGCGGCAACGGGGCGCATTTTTAACATCTGTCAGATTTGGATGACCAATACGATAGCACTATAAAGTTCGATTTTTAAAATCTAACATCATAATTGCCACTTAAAAATTAAATATATAACCTAATTTGACAGTTGTAAATATTATACCAGTGGTCAGTACTCACGTCTGTATACTTATATACAGACGTGCACCTATATTTGGAATGTGTCCAATATTTTGCATTAGACTTGCGTATATGAAACCTAAAATCATATCTGGTTACAACTAGGTGTAATATATCTCGGCCTACCCATTCGGACTCTTAGGCGTGATGGTATATATGTATGTACGATTTTGCAGTAGTTCCCTTAGTCGCTTACTGCGTCTCGAAGCTCATTCAGTATATATGTATACTAATGCGTCAAAAAACCTGCAAGTTTTTAATACAATTAAATATCCCCCATCGTATATGTAAATGGTATAATTCGTCAATAGCCGGCGGCTATCATTAATTGATTCCTGTTTGCCCCTCTCTAATTGTGGCGTGTGATTCCACCGCTGAATTATTCATTTACTCGTTCATTCGGATACACTGTATGCACACAAGTGGCCAACATATGGATACTCAAACAGTATGGAAACGAATGATAACTGCGAACGAACGAATTAATGAATAGATCTTTTGGATCTATCCGTATCTTATTCTATTTGGCTCAATTCGTGATTTAAAATCTTTTTAATATTGATGCAGCCTATGATTTCTCTTTAAAGATGAGTCCCGACCTATGTATAATACCTGTGCCGTCGCGGGGAACTTTACAAACATTCAAACAACAGAAATAAATAACATCCAGTATCGGAACAACTATTTATAAATCACACTTTTTGTACACACTGCCTGTATAAGTAACTACTATAGTCTAAGGACGCTTGACAGACGTAGCCAGGACTATGACACGTTCCCAACCATTTTAAAAGTTGTTACTGGCACTGACAGCACTACCCTTCCTTAAGCAGCGAAGAAACCTACTCTCCTTACGAATAGAACACAAGGTTCTTTGGGTTATCTCCTAAAGGAGGAACTGCATTTTTAGCTAAGTAATAAGTAAAGTTGCAAGTTCAAATATAGCTCTAGTAATGCCCTACCTCGCTTAGTACCAATATGATATACGGTCTTATAAGAAACTATTTAAAAATACTTGTAGGAAAACGATTTAAATCAAACTGACATTCTGATAGCCGTAACTCCTCAAGTATCACAAGGCTAAACCTTAAAATACGCAAAAGATACGTTTGCCAAAATCCCTGGCCATCCCGGCTCATCTAAAATTACTTACACACGCACACTTACTAGAACCATCCTCAAAACTAAAACTATTCGGAAGGGGAGGACAGAAAAATTGTTATTTTATTGCATTCGGGGTCCACATGTCATATTTTATCCTCCATACCGCATTTTCTCTGAATGTGCAACCACTAAGTTATACATTTCTATTACTTGCTTCACTTTACTCAAAAAATAATGTTATTTTCACCCTTAATGCTTTAGCAATAAGGCCTTTTAAAGTCAATTCTGTTGTAATTTTTTCGTATTAGAAAGTTTGCAAGTGTTTGTGTGACACGCACGGATGAGGAGTATATCATTTTCTTTGTACAAATGGGTGAAAGTATCTTTTGAGGCGTCCTAATCTAGTAAAAATATAAATAATGGCACGCTTCTTTGACTATGGGGGTTCAGTTGCCGATTTACATGTTAAAATAAGAATAGATTTTGGTACAATTTACTATTATTGTTTGAGGTGGTAGACAAGATAGCGTCCTGTCTCATTGTTCTTTTTTAAAGTGAGAAGTTCTGCACTAGGGTTAGTTCCTATGTCGCGAGAGACTTTACAAACGACGAATACAAAGAACACCCAGATTTGAAACAATTATTTGCGGATCGTTAAATTTTTTGTCTCGCGTGGGGATCGAACCCAGAACTCTCGGCGCAGCGGTAATGTCGAGGTGACTACTTATACCAGCACACTATCCGTGTAGCAATCGGTTACTGCCGCTCATATTCATGGCTGTGTTCCTTTAGCATTCCGTATAACAGCTAAGTCAAAGAATGGAGGAACAAGAAGGGATATCCAGCGGTAACACTTACCAACCAAAATTTAAAATTTCTGTTATTACACAATTCCTGCAAGTAATACTAGAATATAGATAAAGGACAGAACACCAGTGCAGCGCCGCGATGAGACAAAGAGAAAAGCATCCATGGTTCGAGAATCCATGATTGCCGTCACATTAATACGTATATTACTCGGATAGATAACCTTTTAAGATTGACTTTACATCATAAATTTAAATAAAATACAAGTAATGCTTACAAATTCAGCTAACTTAGTCTCGTGCTGAGAATAATCCAATTGTCACAATACGAAATTCCACACTTACAAGATTAAAAGGTCTTCTTAGAAGTAGACTGTTTTACTTACTTGACTTTTTAGTCGTTACGTGATGTCTTATAAAAATATATTACTGGTTTTCAAAAGAAATAAATACATACAGCCAGTCTTTTGGAAATCCGATTGGAAAAGTGTTATCGAGGGATTCTGCTAAGAAATTCTCAATAGACTATTAATAAGAATTCGCCCCATATTAAGTAAGATCTCTAAACATAGCTGGTGAAAAGTGCGTTGAACACCTTTGCCTATCAGAAGTACTGACTATATTTAATCCAGAACTACTGTCACGATACGATCAATTCTCCATTCTTCCACCTTAAAACAACCAACAAAACATCGCAACCCACATAACTCGCGTCCAGTCATCAGGCTATTTTTACCAGTCGAGAATCGAACCCCGACACCGGTCGTAAATCACCAGTGGTATAAGCACTAATGTCTTGGAACTAACACTGAATTTCACGCTTGGTCAACAACGTTAATGTAGCCAAAACGATGTTTTGGTCTCACGTATACAAGGCATAAACATCTCTTATACAATACAAATTATTTATTTCGCAAAACAAAAATTAATGGGTGTTTAAGATTGGTTTTGCTGGACGCAAATCATGTGTGGAACGATTTGTGCGTTCGACAGTGGCGTAAAAGTGCTTTTGATTGCGTTGTGGGTTTGATTGTCGAGTTAGAAAATATGTTGGGTGGAAAACAGCGGTAATCCAAAGAATAAGACAACAGACTTACTATCACGAGTTCGTGGGTTTGAAGGGCTATTGCACTTCTGGCTTGAAGCCACTGTTAACACAAGTATACTAGCATGCGTGAAGAGATTTATAAACCTATTAATAATTGGTTTATAATATTAATATATTACATACTATCTTGCCCTGTAGGAGTTGTAGTGGAGAAGTTGTATTGGAAAGGGTAGAACCCTTTCCAATAAGACGTGGACTGCAGTGTCGTATATTGTTTGTTAGCTAATTTTATAAAAATATATAAAGAATGATAAATTAATAATAATATCAGCTATGTCGATAATCTGTACCAGTCATGAAAAGGCCCCATGCCCAGCTGGGCATAGGCCCTTTTCATTATGAGAAGCTGAAGAATATAGTCCACCACGCTGAACCCAGGCTGGGTTATGACTCACACATCTACGAGAACATTATGAAGAACTATTAGACATGCAGGTTGCCCTCTATATATTTTTCTTCATCTTCACAGTTTAAACGAGCGACAATTAAATATTTTATTAATACGCACATAAATAACTTTGGAATTTCAGAGGTACGTTCCTTGGGATGGAACTCGACACCTTTGCAAGTCAGTCATATGGTTGCCCATTAGGATATCTTATAATAATGTACTTTTATAAAAATAATAAACCTAGTAGCTACTTATTTATATGTACAATTAACAAAAAACAGATCACATAGTCCTTAGAACAGATCTTACAGTAAACAATATTTTAATCTAAAGTCCGATTATAACTGTACATGGCATTTATAATTAATTATAAAGAACTTCATTGAGATATGCAAAGTGTAAATGAATTTAACTTAATTATGATAAAGTTAGTTTTTTTTTAAATTTAACTTATAATACTATCTGGAAGTAACTTTAGTAAATCCACAAACCACTAGATTTTAATATTCATAAGTGTTACTTTGTGAACTAAAGATTGTTGAATTGAACTTCGGTATAATAAATTAATCAATTACATTTTTGGCAACTTACCGTAACTAACTTTGGATACCGTACCTAATTATATCATTCGAAACCACTTCCACAGGTTGGTCTCATCATACTGTCTGTTTAACCATAAGTATTATTTTCCAATATGATCCCAACTGCCTCAGGATTCTTACCGGATTACATCGGCATCTAACAATCTAGCAAGATAGCATAACATTACGCCTATCGCCATAGGGTATCATACAGTTCTGCCTATTTCTTAAGGATATTAAGAAATAGGCAGAACTGTATGATACCCTAATTATACCATAAATATTTAGGTTCTATGTTTTAAGCAACAAATAGATTATGTGCTAAATACGGGGTCAGTGGTCGAAAAAGTGTTTTTTGAGGATCTCAATCTCTCCTTCAATCCACCATTTTTCTTTTGACATTATATTAGCATTTGCTTTTTGACTTCGCTCGCGTAAATACAGGAATATAAGTAAAGCATTACTAACATAGTTAATAAGTTATATAAATACTGACACAAATTGTATGTATGTTAGTCTATAAGGTATTAAATAACGCGTAATAAAATCGAAAATATTATTGTTATAATCACCTAGCGCTATGAAATATACTTTACAACCTATACATACTAAATATACATAATTCTTTTTATAAATATCGGTCAAGCCGTTTCGGAGGAGTGTGACCACAAACACCGTGACACGAGATATTTATAATACTTACTTCACCTTGTAATGTATAAATATGCATAGAAGATTTTGCAGGCACGGTTTTGGATGATGTAAACATTGCTATATCGAAACTGGCTCACTGGTTTGACGTCAATAACCCACTTTTAAATGGGCGACGACTAAATCTATTCGATTTTAGCCCTGTATGACAAACAAGTGAAAAAATGTTTAACAACGATGACATGTTGAAGGATGACATGTTGGACTTATAGATGACCCACAATTTTTAAGCATTATACTAGATTCAAAGCTGCATTGGGGCCTCAGTGCTTAGTGCGAGTTTGTTTAACGTTAACGCGGCGACACATTCATGACGTTCGGCGCTCCGATTGGCCCGCTGCAAGTTTTAACGAATCAGAGACCCAAACGCGGTAAACGTTTCGATCGCATTAACGTAAAATAAACTTGTACTAGGCACCCTGCAAATTAGTAAATTATCGAATAAGTAGATTCAGATCTTCAGCGTTCGTTGTCAGAACAAAATGGCAACTAACTCGTAGAGACTGCTAGGTTAGTTATCTTATCTTATCATCTATGGGGGCCAGTCAGTACAGACCGGCGACACTACGACCCAGTAGGATCTTTTGTGTCGACTTCCCCAATAACTACTGCCATAAATGTTCATGGCAGCCGGGACCGACGGCTTAACGTGCTCTCCGAGGCGCGGAGCAGGCAATAATTGTCAATGAATACGCAAATAATTTCGAAAAGTCATATAACTTCCGAATGTCAGAGGTGCGCGACGTGGGTTCGAACCCGAGACCCTCTGCATTGCAGTCTGTTGGTCTCCCCACTGAGCTATCGCTGCTCTATTCAGCTAAGCTAGTTAATCGTAGCTATTTTCATAGTATAACATCGCATGGTATTTTATTGTGTGTCAATGCTGCCGACATTTCAATATGAAAAATAAATATTCATTAATAATATTAATGAATCTTGTTAATGAAATCTTTATATAATATCAGCCCTGTATTAAACTGTCCCACTGCTGGGCACGGGCCTCTTCTTTGTGTGAGAGGGTTAGGCCATAGTCTGCCACGCTGGCCCAGTACGGGTTGGCAGACTTCACATATCTTCGACAACATTATGTAGAACTCTCAGACATGCATGTTTACACATGAATCATTGAAATAATATAAACAAATTCAAAAGAATAAATGTCTCAACAGTAGCCAGCCAATATCAATAATTAATCAATAATATATTCAAAGCTAATTTATGTATACAAGAACATTATTATCTATTATAAGAAAAGCGATACACACAATATCAATACCAGAAATAAAATAGATTAATAGAGCCAGCTTACAAACAAAAAATAACTTTTTATGGTCAATGTGTGCGCTTCTACAACAATACTGACAGACTCTATACCCCAATAATATTTTCCCCGACCGGGGAATCCAACTGTCTTGATCGGTAATGGCTTATTAAGTCACACTTATTCACATTACGTTTTAAAATATACTATTATGGTATATATTTAAGACATTATTATTATTAATAATATATTAAGTAGCTCATAAATGCAGCTTTTCAAGTGTAAAAAAAAGTTTGTATCACTCTTCAGCTCATAAGCCATTTTAATGCAAAAAACTGCTATGCATGCTACATGCAAGAAAGACAAAGCAACAAACACTTGCATATTATATTATTAGTAACAACTGTTTTTTTATTTAACAGTTAAGTCAAACATGACTATATCACTCTTTTGAACTGTCTCGTATACTTAAAAAACTATAGGTAAACGTTTTTATGAAGATTGTGGTAATTAACATATTAATAAAAAATAAGGATTAAACATCCAGAAGCCTACTAAAGTATCCCAAATAGCCCAGCACCATATCCCACAGCCGTGGGCAAAGTCGAAGCTATGAACCCGTAACATCTCACCCGAGAGCGTTCACCCCTGACCCCTAACTGCCGCTGGTCATCTCGAGACGTGCGCTGTCTCCCTCGCTCTTGTAGCCCGCTGTGTGAGTCCCTCTCGCTCGTTTGTGCACGATCCGATCCGCTGGATCCGGGTATCCTCAGAATTGCAGTTGGTTACACGGTACACAAGTAGTGGATACTAATTTTAATATATTTTATTAATGTGTTTGTAATGTGATACATACGTATATGTATTCGAATGCGCTTTAAAATTGTATGACAATCTTACTTAATATTATAAATGCCAATAAATGTTATTTATTTTATTTGTTAATTACGCTATCACGATTTAGCTATTTGATCGATCATCATGCAAATTCGCATGCATATTGTTAGCAATATGCATGCGAATTTGTATGATGATACCAATGTAATTACATTTAGATGTAGGTACAGAAAAAGTACTGTTCCCAAGCAAAACCGCGGACAAAAGCTAGTGGATAAAACTACTAATATACATACAAATATTCTAATAAGTAACAAATATGTTACTATTTACTATGTATTAGAATATGTGCCCGCGTATTCACCCGCGTTCATCGTTACTGTGCCGCCCCCGTGGGTCGTAGCGTGATGTTATATAGCCTATAGCCTTCCTCGATAAATGGGCTATCCAACACTAAAATAAATTTTCAATTCGAACCAGTAGTTCCTGAGAATAGCGCGTTCAACCAAACAAACAAACAAACTTTTTAGCTTTATAATATTAGTATAGATTTGTAATCTGACACAACTGGAGAGAGATCAGGCGCAGGACCAACGGCTTTACGTGCTTACCGAGGTACGGGGTTGTCTTACACCGCCAGCTTCCTAACTCTAGGCTGCTATTAAGATTTCTTAACTGAAAAACCCAATAACTATTTATTGGCCCGAACCGGGATTCGAACCCGAGACCTCATGCACAGCAATCGCATTCACTACCGCTGCGCCACGGAGACAGTTTTAAAGTAATATCTATAAAAAGGTATTTGTAATTTGTCAACCGTTGTTTAAAAAACAGTACTAATTAAATAATTACAATCAAATACACACCTATCTGTTAGCTCGAGCTTATCTTAATACATCATTAAAAACCACATCCAAGTACTTTAAGTCATTGTGGAGATTAGAATACACAAACGCACATAAGTCTATTGTACCGCTTACGAGGTGACGCTTTGTCAATAATCAATAATTTTAATTAGAAAATATTACACTGAAGACTAAAAAGGTAAAAGAGTGCAGTTTGTGACTATTATCCTTTCATCAGGTTCATTTGGGGCAAAAGGGAGTCTAGGATTTTTAAGGTAATGTTTATCCCGGAGCTGGCAGCGCAAATAATACCAAAAATCAAGTGGTTACAAACATCTATAGGATATAATAATCGCATACCATCAGGACTGTATGCTTGTTTGACACTGAGATAAATCAAGAAAGCACGAAACTTAATTTGATTTCTATTGATCATAACCTAAATAAGGTTATGATCAATAGAAATTAAACTACTATATACGGATTTTATCGCGTTGTTTATTTAACACTCTATTACATAAATAGAGTGTTAAATAAACAACGCGATAAAATCCTATTTTGAAACTGTTACACTACTATACTACTTTACTAATTTTAAGCTAATTAAATGATTAAAACTATTAAAACTATTTGTATTTAAGTTTACACTTTCCCCAACGTTTCGGTTGCTTTTCAGCAGCCATGGTCACGGGGAGACTAAGATGGTAGTTGTCTCAATGTTCCAGTGTAGTTATTTCAAAGTACCCGAACATAATTTAATCAATGGTGTTTCTTTTTACGCAGAATGAGCTCAAAGTATCATGAAATCTAGCTGTGGTTTGTTTCATCTTGGGTTTGACTATTTGAAGTACTGGATCCCAAGCTGGTGGTACATTCCAACTAACTTCTCTATTGAAATTAGGATGTTTTTTGATTTTAATAGCCTCGCCAAGCATCCTTGGTAGGAATCGGTGGTCTTTAGCGAGAATCTACGGTTTATCAAATCTCAGGTAGTGGTTGGTCCCCTGTTGTACATGTTCACACACAGCGCACAAAGCTGTTGTATAAAAGTTTTTCCGAACTCTAAAAGTACTATTACTAACATAACACAAACTACTTTTACGCGAGCGAAAACGCGGGCAAAAGCTAGTTTTATAAAATCTTGCTACCAATGTAATAACGCGTGTCGTTATTACATTGTTCGCATTACAAGATCAGCAATTCACGACATATATACACATCTTCTTACCCCTTCGGCGATTACCCAGCGTGAGTATACACATAGTATATAACACAAGCATGTTCACCAATTCGTGAGCCGGCACACAATCAAAACTGAAGACGCTCCTACATTAGCCGGCACGTCGGCTATAGCCGGTGCCGAGGCATATGCGCCTAACTGTACAGCCTTCGTGTATTCTGTGCCCCTACATACTAACTACTAGCTATGCGCCTATTTAGTTGTGAGCCACATATCATTATGTAGGTAGGCGATTGCCTAATCAAGGTTAAAGCACTTCTTTAATAATAATCTACAAGATTTGGCTCGTAGCTTCACTCGCATAAATATAAGTTGGGTTAGGTTAGATTCCTTTTTCTGGATGAAAGGTATCTTATATCCTTTTCTGTACTTCTGACATGTATGCGAAATTTCATGATGATCGGTCGAGTAGTTAAGGCGTGAAAGCGTAATAAACAAACTCACATTCGAATTTATAATATTATTTAGCAAGTTTGGATTAAGTCGCAACGGCACACCAACGGCTAAACGCAATAGGTTTTCATTTATGACAGACATTCCAAGTAATGATGTTAAATCATAGTATATAGTTAACTATTTTTTTAAAGAAACTATCTCTATTACTCTTTGCTTCCTCTTTTTAACCGACTTCAAAAAAGGAGGAAGTTCTCAATTCATCGCAATCTTTTTTTTGTGTATGTTCACGGATTACGTGAAGACGCCTGAACCGATTTGGAAAATTATTTTTTCTTTCAAAGGGTATACTTCCTAGGTGGTCCCATTTAAATTTTCTTCCTTCCGCACTTGGTATAATTTCTGTGTCGCGAGCGACTTTACAAACAGTCTTACAATGGACACAAAAAGACCCAAACTCAGAACAACTATTTCAGGATCACATAATTTTTTATCCCGAGTGGTGTGGGAACCGAACTCGTAACACTCGGCGCAGTTGCAATGACAAGGCGACCATTTTAATCACTACATCATGTGTGGAATTCATTCAATGGTAAAAATGAATTTGCTCAATTTATATAGTGAAAGAGCTCGGATTGATGCCTTCGAGATGTGGTGTTGGAGACGAATGTTGCACAATCCTTGGACCGCATACCGAACCAACATATCCATTCTTGAGGAGCTCAGAATAACTATGAGGCTATCCACTATCTGTTTCCAACGAATATTTAGGTAATATTGTCTTCTGTTTACGCGAATGTTATTCATTGAAATTAAACTACTATATACGGATTTTATCGCGTTGTTTATTTAACACTCTATTACATAATTTAGAAACTGTTACACTACTATACTACTATTAAACTTTACTAATTTTAAGCTAATTAAATTATTAAAACTATTAAGTGGTTATTGTATCCGACTGCCGCGCCTGAGGTCGCGGGTTCAATTCCCGCACAAGTCAATCATTTGTGTGCATTAATATGGATGTTTGTCTTAGTCTGGGTGATAATATGTAAGTATTTACAAAAAAAGTACATATGTATATTTATCCATTGTCTAGTACCCATAGTACAAGCTCTGCTTAGTTTGGGCTAGATACATGGGAAGGCAGAGTAGAATGTTTACTCTATAGAATATACACAAATAAACTATAGGATGTCAACCGTCAGCTTTGCTGGATAGTGTATACTCCAATAATTGTTTAATTATAGCCATAAAATCAATTTTCCATCTTTATATATGAAAATTCAGCTTTCGTATGATGTGTGTGTCCGAAAAACTTGAAAACTAGTCAATGAATTGACTTGAAACTTATGCACAACTGCAATGCCTTCTAAGAATCTTTTAATAGCCTTTATATCACAAAATTCCTACGAGAATGAGATCTCAGACTAAGCCAAAGGAAGCAAGGCTGGTTTTAGTTAGTTTATGTATAAGAGATCAGAGTCTAAACATACAATACAGTGCTTTATTAGTAAAATTAACAATGCGAGGCACGCATCTTCCCTTAATATAACAAGGATTAGGTCATACTTAGTTCCACCAAGCTCGCCCAGTGCGTGTTGGCAGACTTCACATAACTTCGAAAACATTATGAGGCACTTACAAACATGCAGATTTTCTAACGATGCTTGCAATCACAGTTAAAGGAAGCAATAATTAACTATTAAAGACGTACATAATAAATAATGTATTGAAAAGTCACGGGTGCGTGCCGTGGGTTCGAACTCGGGACCTCTGCTCCAGCCCAACGGACACTAGGCCGTCACTGCTTCAATCCAATTGTAACCTTTATAATTGTTGATTAAATATTTATGTTATGATAGAAGTTACATACATTATTGCGATTGAAAGGTCGTGGGTTCGTTCCCTATCCTTTGTAGGTATGTATGATTCAATTCGGTAGTACACTACCACACCAAACCACTCATAACACAATATTTTAGATTAATTCTAGGGCTATACAAGAATATTAGTGATTTGCAACCCGAACAGATAGATATCCATTAAAAAAAGCCATTTCAAAATATACGATTGCATATCCGAATGTTGTTAAAAATTGATCTCTCTACTGTACAGAAGGTTTCTTTCACATAACAACAAATTAACAACAATGCAGAGAGGAACACAATGGTGTGTTCCTCTGTGTTCCTCTCTTTGCCTATGTAGCACATCCTTCCCTAGACAAAGATAGACCATGAGGATTCCCCACTAAGAAAAAGTATATGGTTATACAGTTGCTGATAAGACTGCGTGTATTTTTGATAAAAGCCATAACGCATTGCCCGTCTCTTTTCTTATGATTTATCTAGTTTTTAAATAACTTTTAAACTTTTGCATTGCTTGATATAGGTATATGAAATTCGTAAGTCAGCTTATGACTATGGCCAAATAGCCTGGTCGAAACGTCAAGCATCAAAAAGGTGAATGTTATCTACTTCTTTCAATCCTAGGCTCTATATAAAGCATATTGAAATATCTTTAAGGACTACCAAGTAAAGGCCCCTTAATCACAATGTAAGTTATAAGGATATTAATTTATTTGTCTATAGGAGTACGCTAACTGATCATTCATCCATGAGGCCGAAATAAGCTATTTAGACATTTGAATATAAAATAATCAATGTTATGCTATTCGAAATCACTCGCTCACTCAGCTACACTCTCGGCGCTGGCGACTTTGCAAATATTTAAACAACAGACGCAAAGAACACCCATAGACAAAACAACTACTTGTAGACGATAGACCACACAATTATTTTATTGCATGTTGAGATCAAACTCACAAGGCTTAGCTGTTGTGAGGCCACCACTTAAACCAATACCTAATCTGTGCAATCAATTTATTAGGCAAAGCAAAACCATTTTAACAGGTGACTATAAAAAGCAATTTTATTTAACTCGCGATAATAATAAAACAAAAATACCTATAACACGTTATTTGTAACAATAGGTACAGACTGTGGTGCATAATTATGGCGTCGATTGACGTAAGGGGTTGAACGGGGGATGCTAACAAAAGAGGTCGTAATGATTTTTATGTGATTTTCACGCAACGCCGCGCAGGCACAGGAAACTGTTATACATCCATTGTTTGTGGTTATTTGCTATGTTGTTTTTATTCGACCATAGTACATCTACTTCTTTATTACCTCGTCTGTACTAATTTTTTTAAGTATGAATATATTTTAAGAAGAATAACAGTATAATTAATAACTTAAGAACATGTCTAATTTTATCTATCTAAACGTATTAGTGAAATATAAATAGAAATAAATAGGTACCTACACCTCTGCTTAGACCGTTAGGGATACAAATACATACTTAGGTACATAAAATTTTACTTAGCTAGTTTCGTCTTTTAATTTAAGGTTTTAATTGCTATACTAATGTATTTTAACATAACTTGACAGATATTGCTAATTTTATTTCTTTAAACTACTTACCTAAATTATCTCTAAAAAGGACAGAAGTAGGTACCTACCTATTAAATTAGAGTAAGTAGTTACATATCGCTACAATATATTATTATAGTTTTATTATATTATTAAATATAAAGACTGTATTAAATAATTACTACGATATTAAGTTCAATTAAAAAGCATTAAATCATAAATTATCCGTAAATATTGTCATATTCGTAATTAGCCGTACCTACGCCATAATAATAAAAAATTTGAACAGTCATCTTTAATATTTTCAATAGTTAATTAAAATGGCACCACTGCAAAAACATTGAGCACGATAAACGCGGGTAACTACACGCGGTTGTTTTAATGGCGGGATGATTCATTTTTAGTACAACGCCATCTAGTGAGTCATGACCGTAAATAATTATAGGTCGTGATAGATATTAAGTTGTACGTACCACGTGCTTTAGTAAATATATTTAACAATTGCTTAATCAATGTCGGATTGGTTTAAAATAATTTTATTTGTTCTGAGAATAATATGATTACGTTTTCTAAAAAGAATGTAATAGATACGAATGATATCAAGTAACGAAAACTAAAAGCTACAAGAAATACATACCGAATTATTTTTTATATAGTAGATAGGTCACTTATATCCAGCACCTAGTACCACTTTGTATCTTTGATGTCGTCATTATTAGCAGATATAGAAACAGTATTTCACCCTCACCATCACTGGGGATGTAACTCAGTGGTAGAGTGTCTGCTTCGCATGCTGAAAGTCCTGGGTTCAAATCCCAGCATCTCCAAAGCGTTCTTTTTGCAATTTAATTTCAATACTATCATTATGATTTAATATAATTATTTATTAAAACCTATTTAGAATACATTTTAAATATAATAAACATTTATTTTGCTTTATTTTTATGCAATGTAGCCGTAGTTTTACATTATCATCATTAAATATTTTTTACCGTATATACCATTTTCCTACATGTCATAAATAGTACATTGCATCATTAAAATAAATAGCTTTTAGACAATATTTGTATATAATTAGAGATAGTAAAAAATAGAGAATAAATAGATAAACAGTCTCTATGAATTGTCTCTAACTATCAGTAAGTAATATTATATGCTATGGAAAATTTATAAAAATTAACTGTCTGTAGCAAAATCTACTCTTTTTTGATATAGAAACCAGGCCTTAATAGCACAAGTAATAAAAATATGTTCTAGCCACATGGGCCCAATTCTCTTTCAATCAGTCTGACCGGCTACTGAAGAGCTCCGGGTACCTACAATTTACTATACCAAGGGGGTCAACATATATTGGACAATAAACTGTGTAGTGTTTGACTACTAACTACTAAGTACCTACGTCACGCGATGTTAAGCAATGCGTACTACATACAAAATAGAACTTGTGCAATACAAACCGACTGGCTTGTTGGTTCTGAGGTAAGTTAACGCTTATGTTTGCCGATCGTAAACTCCTAAGTTTGTTTCCTAGGTCAAATAAAGTGTTACTTTTTTTTTAGGTCTTAATTCCTATTATGGCAATTTGCATTTTGGTGATTATGATAAAAAGATTGCGTTCTATTAGATGAGTCGCAATTGTTAGCTAGCAAAATGTGAGTGTATTACACTTCTGACTACTCCTTCGGAATTTATATAATTATAATTAAATTCCTATTTTGATGTAAAACCAACTTATTAGAAACTTCAAAATAAAAGAGGTTCATGTTTGAACCATATGTTTATTTTACTTTGTGTGTTTTAAATTTATTTTAAGACATTTCTCGCACTAGTCAATAATCATAATATATGTATCGCGGGGACTTGATAAACAATCACACAATAGACACAAAGTACACTATAAACACAACTCATATAATTGTAATACCTTATGTACACTTAGGTGACAATAAATAATTTGAATTTGAATTACACAACACTCGGTGCATTGGTAGTAACGAGGCGTCTACTTACCCCATTACGCTATACCTGCATTACTATTATGGCTATATTTCTCGTTATTATACTCAATGTATTTATTTTATTACTTAATTTAATTGAAAAGTACAATTTAATAATGACACAAAATCTAGACATTCCATCTTGTGCGTAACGATTACTCGATCCAATAGAGCGCACAACCGCACACGTGGACAGACAAACAATACGCATTTTATTATTAGTGAATTGTGATTGACATACACCTGGACTTATACGGTAGTATTTGTTAATAATTAAACATGCACACTCGACTGGTTAAAGGAGCAGCGGTAGTGAATGAGACTGCTGTGCACGAGGTTTCGGGTTCGATTATCAGGCAAAGCGTTATTAGGTTTTACTTTCAAGAAATTCTCAGTACCCGCAGCACGGAAGCTGGAACTATTGGATTGAGCTGCCAACTTTTTGCACAAAGAAAAAGTATGTCAGGGTTGGCAAAAGGAAATTGAACTGTATTTTAGGTAAACAACAGTGACATAACTGCTGAAAAGCAATTGAAACGTCGGGCAATTGTAAAATTAGATACGAGTAGTTAATAGCATAGCAATCATTTGACAATAGTTAATTTAAATAATAAATCTCGATACTATCCGTACAAAGAGACGAGAGTTGGTTTGCAACTCCATCAAAGCGCCACCTACCGAGTCTAATGTTGAATAGATATCATCTAGAGATCCATTCAAACAAACACAAAATATTCATCAATATTAGTCCAGCCGTTTAAGAGTTCAGTGAAATACACACATACAGAAAAAATATATTTATATACCTATTAGTGTTCACCTTATGGTCGAAATATGACCACAATCAGTCTTACAAAAATAAAAAAACATATATGAATTTACATTTAAAATAAACACTAAAGATATTAAACTCTTTCCAAAATGTTTTTGTTCATAAGTTCGTCAATAGCTTTCAAACAAAACAAAAATAAAGAAAATCGGCTGATAAAACGAAAAAAAAGAGGTACCTACTAAACTGTTTTGTGTTGACCTATTGACATTATAGCAATTACTATAAAGATTAAATATCATTGATAAATTGTTAAGTTTGCTATGTTTAATCCTTTGTGCTTTGTTGACGATGATAAAAGCAATTACTGAGTCGTAATTACTAATTATATTTAATTCACTGACGTAAAAACTAATGACACTGTTATTGTTCAGTGATGACGTCCATTGCTAATCAGTACACCGTGGTTACATGCCTAATCTTTATATCCTACTTTATAAGCTGTAGGTATTTTTAAATGTATTTTATTTATTTATTTGTCATTGGAATACCAACAGTGCAAAAATAACTAATAAGTAAACAAAGAAACAGAAAGCCAACTACAGGTTTAATTTTTTAGATTGAGTCGCTGTCGATTTTGTCTGATATTCTAATACATATGTACTTGACAGATCAATGAGTATTTTAAATAGATTCAATGTTAATGTCAAGAGAGATAATATCAGACAATACATTTGTAGGATGCGGAGGTAAACTTTTTAAACAATGGTTAGAATTAGTTATTAATACGACGTTTACCAGCTTTAGAAAAGTAGAAACAAAATGCAAGCAGGATACGTTGCATATTGCATGTGTAAAATTCGTAATAGAATGTCTAGCTTTTCTTGCATTGCTTTTTTGCTTTTTCTTTTTCTTTTCAGCCGCCTGCGCCGCGTGCGTCTATGTGTGTAATTGTTAATGCCAATGTTATGTTATGATTATAGTAAGACATCTCATGTTTATGTAGTTACAAACCTACCTTGGCTGACACCGACTCCATTAATAACAATAATTTAATTATTCACAAGAATACGAAATTATTTTTACTTTTAGTGCATTTTTTGTTTTAGAATATTCTTATCTGAAGTCGGTTTTCTTTTTTGTTAAAATGTTTGTTTATTATAAGGGTATATACTTATATACCTACTATACCTACAGTCAGCGGGCCAATTTTCGTAATAAAAACTGTTCAAAATAGAGATCCGATCTAGAAAATGTAAACATAAATTATATTTCAGTTGACGTTTGACGTTTATGTTTATATTCTATTTTGAACAGTTTTATTATGAAATTATGAATCTAAAAATCTATTACTTTTGGAGATGTATTTATAATATATTTAATCAGGAAAAGTGTCGTTGGCTGGCGCTGTTTTACGGTTGTTGTAATAATCGTCCGAGAAAAAACCTAAATGCATGGTACATAAGTACTCTTTACAGTAAAAAATATGAGCAAAAAGAAAGTTTGGAGATGCTGGGATTTGAACCCAGGACTTTCAGCATGCGAAGCAGACACTCTACCACTGAGTTACATCCCCAGATATACTAAAATATCATTTTAATGGACTACATTGCAGACTATCTACTAAACTTAAAACATAATACTATTTTAAAAACAAACCACTATAATGTACTTTAATGTCAAATGATATTTTATTAGGTCTGACATACATAGATCATTCTAGTCATTGTTTTTATAACTCACTTTCAAACCAGCTGTGAAAAATATCTGATATTTGTTAAATGTGGGAAATCTATGCGCTACTTATTACTTACGAGTATATTATGTTGAAGAATAAAATAAGGTAGATTTTAATTAATTTAACTAATTACTAAATTTAAAGGATCTCATATTTGTAATGTTTAATCAAAGGAAATATGACTTCGAGATGACAAAATTTATAGAATAGCACGTCATGTTAAGGGTCGTTTATGATTACTGTGCATTTCGTCTTACCAAACCAATTTGTAAACAAAAATTTCATTCGAAGTATAGAATATGGATGCAATGAAAAGTTCTAAAGAAAATATAGCTAGAACTAAAATTGACAAAGATGAAAAATAGCTTGGATATGTATAATTAATGATAAAAAGGGATATACAAGGAGCATATATTATCTAATAAGTGAACATTCGCTGATCAATGATATTCTGGCGAAATATCAGTTCAGAAGTACCTAACCTAAAACGGCAAACGTGTATGAAGAATATGACGTAAGTAAATGACGCAATAGAAATATGACTGACTGGTAGTCTCTACCCACACATAGAAAATACCCGCAAATCGTACCTAATAATCTGATGATTTTGGTAATAAAATGTGTTCGTAGGTACTTTAAAACAGTCACTGCTTTGCGCTTAAAACCTATAACTAACCTAAAATCCTAAATCGATTTTCAAATTTAAAATTAACCATCAACAAATCGAACAATGTAACACTGACTATCACTAAAAAGGTCGACCACTCATCATGTCACGTGGCTTTATTTTTAAAAGGCAAAGCTATTAGGTCCAGTCAGCCAAATGAATAGTTGATCGCGACCAAAATGTCAGGCCAAATGGAATAAAATATGAGCAGTACGGCTTCATCAGCTACCGAAATGGTTTGGCGTTAATATTTCAACTGCTATTGGAGTTCCTACTTCCTGTTTACTCATTGGTTACTATATAAGCTTTATGTACTAAATGTATTTCTATATAAGAAATACATTATGTTTAGTTTATGATAGGTTAGTTACTTTTGTTAATATTGACAGAGTTTGCATTTTGTATATTACATTCATACATAGTCTATGTAGAGATATGACGGTGAGGGACCAAGGAGGCAGTATAGTCGTCCTGTACTCAAGCATGCAATGACGATGATTTTAATTAAGCTAAACGTTTATAATAAAAAAAATATCAGGAAGATAATCTTTATTCGCTCTGCTTTTTTTAATATGATATTTCTTTTACAATTATTATTGTGAAATAATGTAACATTTAGCAATAAAACTTGAAAATCTTACCAATCGATAAGATAAATTTTATTACTGTAATAGAATGATAAAAATTGTCTGTATCGTAGCTTTATTGTTGAAATTGTGAGACAACTTTTTAAATAGCTGAAATTAAATACCATTTTGAGGTGAGACAGCAAACCTTTTGACTTTGTCAATAGTTAAATCACATAAAAACAATATTAAAAAAGGAAATTACGGCAACAAGGATTAGCCACATAAAAATACTGGCAGCCGAACGAATGCGGCATGCGGCTTGCAGCAAGCGGCACGGCGACACGGCTGCGGCAATCGGCATACTTACGAAACTTTTCCGCGCTCAGGAAATGAGAAGTGGCGACTCAATTTCCACTTGGCGGCAATCCGTGCGGAAATCTAACGACAACATCGAACCTTTTACCTTTTTGTTATATCTGTGTGGCGTTTCATCCTTTCATCATTATGTTATGTAACTTTTTTATTATATACCTATTTGTATTTTATGTTCGTTTATAAATTTGTGTGTGCCTGATTCTTGGATCACCACTGCAACTCTATATATATCTAGTAAATGTCGTGATTAGTTTCTTGAGGATTCCGCTTGTAGAAAATGGACAACTTTTCCAGCTCAGTTCTAAATTTGTACGCCATAATATACGGCGATACTTCTAGTTTGTCATTACAGTTGATCTCTTACATTTCAAATACTAATTTGTCACTTAAAATCATGTTTTAACGGAAAACGTATCTTTATCTTTTATCTATATTGGACCTGGTGATATGGATCGAGAGCAGAGAAAACCTATGAAACATGATAACCCGAAGCAACCAACCCTGTGTCGCTAGTGAATGTACATTTTGATAAGTTCCTTAAGGTTTCTACTTTCAGAAATTGCTTGACAGGCGACACCATCCTTTGCACTATTCACTTGAACTCACTTCTAACACAAGGATATAAGTTCAGCCAAAGGTATTAACAAGAATGCTCGTAATATCTAAGCTAAATTGCTAGCAATAAAATAGTTTTGTAAAGAGAATTTCTTTTGCGCAAAGCTGTCAAAGATTTGTAAATGCAATTTTTTTTATAAAAAATATAAAATATAATAACAAAATGCAAATTTTAAATACGTTTAACCTGCAATAGAAACCTTTAAAATGACAACTTGTTTAATCTGGGGTGTAACTTAATGGTATAGAGTCTGCTTCACATGCTGAAAGTTCTGGGTTCAAATCCCAGCATCCCCAAATGATTTTTTTAGTTACTTGTAGGTATAATTGAATTCAAATACATATATTTAATATTATTTTCATGTCTTTATCATAAAAAGCTGAAATCCGAAACTTCAACAATTCTTTAAAACAATTGAGATCCCAGAACCACACCTAAATACCGGGATCCGTTCTTTTCGCATAATGTTCTTTGTCCTAATATACTTCGGCATAACGATTTTGGCACAATTTGTTTTGGCATAATAATACTTCGCCATAATTTTTTTAGGCATACCTTTTATGTTGGCATATTCATCTTAAAGACTAATTTGTTTTGGCATAAATTTGATTCGCATAAAAAGTTAGTGACAGAACCGAATTGCTGCAAAACCGACTCTACGTAGTGAGGAAATTTTCAATTCCCATGAGCGTAAAGTTCTGTTCGGTGTGCCACAGGGCAGTGAATTAGGGCCGCTGCTTTTTATTATTTACATCAATGATTTACCGCTAATGACTAATTATCCAATAACACTTTTTGCCGACGATAGTTCAGTTACTGTAGATTCTAAAGGAAATGCTTCACATGAGGATGAAATTAATAATACTATCCAATCATTAATACAGTGGATGAATAATAATAACCTCAAGATTAATATAGCAAAAACAAAAATAATGTATTTCAGTCAACGCATAGCTACTCCAAATTTTAAAATAAACTATCAGGGAACACCACTAAGTACCGTTGATACGACAAAATTTCTAGGTATAACTATTGACAAAAATATAAACTGGAAGTCACACACAGAGGAACTCACAAAAAGAATAAGTTCCTCCGCATATGCTCTGTACAAACTATCAGCTGTAATCAATACTGATGCCCTCATTACAGCTTACCATGGCATAGTTCATTCCATCTTAAGATTCGGAGTCATATTTTGGGGAAACTCAACCAACAAAGAAATTGTTTTTAAGTCTCAAAAGAGATGCATTAGGGCAATGTTTGGTCTTAAAATTACTGACAGCTGCAAACAATGTTTTATTAAATTCAAAATACTTACTTTACCCTCCCTGTTTATATATGAGGTAGCAGTTTTTGTAAAAACCAACCCTAAATTATTTAGTCGCATTGCAGACATAAGCAGTCGCAGTCGTAGGCATAAAGACCAACTGTGCATTGTGCCATGCAACACTGCACTAATGCACAAAAGTGTATTTTGCCTGGCACCTGTCATTTACAACAAAGTACCTAAATCAATAAAGCAGCTTCCCTTAAATAGGTTTAGATTACAATTTAAAAGATTTCTTGTTGCCAAATGTTTTTATAATATTAATGAGTACTTGAACGATACCTGATTTTATGACGTTTTCAATTTAATTTGTATAAAATATTTTGTACGCCTGTACTAGGCAAAACATGTATGGGTCTTTCTTTTATTATTTTACATCTTATGTTGCATATTTTCTATTTGTAAACATACACCCATGTTTTAACAAAATAAATTATCTTATCTTATCTTATCTTATCTTATCGTAGTCTTGTTTGTCCTACCCCTAGAGTGTAATTTAAAATCGTGTAGAAGCGTAGGGGCAAGGCGGCCCGCGGGCTGAGGAGCAGGCGGCTGCGACGATTAGCACGCGTGGGGCCGCCGGAGGCCCGCAGCGCCAGAGCCGTGACAGAAACTCTGCCTGCTGCATTTATGCTTTATGCTTAATAAATTTATGCTTAAGAATATTATGCTTAATCATTATTATGGTTAGAGAAATTATGCTTAAAAATTATGCGTAAGCTGTTATGCGTAATTATATTATGCGAAAATATTATTATGCCAAACAAATTATGCTAAGTTATATTAGGTCTTAAAATTTTATGCTAATGGATAGGGAACCCTAAATACCACATATTTTAGCAAAGCTGACTTTTATGATATATACAATAGATTGTGCAATATGTAGGTAAATTAACAACGTTTACATACTTGCTAGTTAGAAATAATAATTGTTATATTGTTTTGGTTCTTTTCTTGGACTTTATATTACACTCAGATAACATAATTTTCCAATATATCTATCAAATTACCAATAGGTATAAAATAGGCACTCAGATTATATATATTTATATTCTATTTTTATTTGATTTTTCCCGCGACTGTGCTCGCTTAAATGCTACGATAAGGTAAGTTTATATCAATTTTCAAGACCTCGGACATAGTACTTTATTTTAGGATAGAAGGTAGGTTTATTTTTGGATAAAGGTGTCCTTCTCTGTGCCATTGAAAACATGTATTCAAAATTTCATGATAATTCGTCAAATAGTTAAGACGTGAAAGCGTAACAAACAATAAAATAAATAAACAAACCCACATTTGCATTAATACTATTAAGGATAGTTAGGATATAATATTAGTTATTTACAATATTAGTTAGGATTCAGGCTTATCACAATAACTTTCTATAGATATAACATGACTTAACCCATAAAATGTTTAGACTTACTACTAAAACAAATTAATTGAAAGACGTTGTACAAAAAGGAAGTTTGGAGATGCTGGGATTTGAACCCAGGACTTTCAGCATGCGAAGCAGACACTCTACCACTGAGTTACATCCCCAGATGAACAAAGAAGTCATTTTAACGGATTCCATTAAAAAATACACTTACAAATATACTTACCAATAAAACTATGTGTACCTTTTTTATTTTTTCAAACCTTACTATTCTCGTTATTCATTGAGATTGACATTTGTTTTTTTTTAATATATGTAGTAGATCATTTTATAATAAATGTTAAAACACACAATGTGAGAAGTTTATAAGTTTTCGATATCGATATGTAGCTTGTCACAAATAGGAGTAAATAAAATATGAATTTGATGCCGAAAAAAATTGACATAATATATTAAATATTAAGCTTTACGGATGAGGTTAAGTATAACTACTTATTAGTATTAAAAATATTAATCTTTTAAATAATGCTTGAGTAAAAGTAAATCAATAAGGAATCTTAGTAAACTGGAGGGGAAGTCATCTAGATGACTCATCTCATAATTGTGCAATACATTGCGCGCGACCTGCATCCATGCGTTGTTTAATATAACAATATTATGATTTTCTCACGATAAACACCCAAGAGACGTTCAAAATCTAAGTTTTAATAAATTTAAAACAGTAGTAAATCGTAAATTATATTGAAAAGGTACTCATAGAATTATTCGTCATAGAATATATTATATAGGATAAAAATGCTTGGGATTGAACTGCTTTCACTTCTAATTATATCATTAAGTTCATTGTAAATATGAGTTTTTCTGACTATTACTTCATTTGCTATTAATATGTATCTTAGATTTACCAAACTATACATTTCTCAATATTTTTTAAATAAACTATTGTAACAACTACACACATCAGCTTATAAAAGAAAAATAATTAAATTGATTTGTATTGTTAATAAACATTTGCGATTGACAAGAGTGGTTATGAGCTTCTTGCCTGCTTCTCATTTAAAAATTCTATTCCCCGAACAAGCTTTTTTCAATGTAATTTTTTTTTAATTATCTTTTAATTAATATTAAACACAAAGCAACGCAGGGCATCCTAGTGCGGATTCAGTGTCACATCTACTTTTGTGTAAATAAACTTAAATATCATTTAATTGAATTTTGATTTAAAGTTCCTGTTATGTTTATTCATCATTACTACATTTATTAACTTAATGTTATATGTATTTTATATATAATTATATATTTACTTAACATTTATTTATGTATTTTATACCTACTCACGATAATAAAATGTGTGTACATAATTCAAAATGATATATAACTATGTATGTATATTTATACTAATTAGCTTCCGTACGTCACTATGACAAGCTCCAGTCGAAGACCAGTACCTGGTTCTTTGAACCAGGCAAATGCTGAACTGCAGTCCTGATTGCTGCAGCTGTAATTAATTTCTCATTTTTACTTTTTTAAAACCTGTTTATTCATCTTCACTCCTTTTTATCAGACCTTTACATACATACATCGACTCACGCCTTATTCCCTGGAGGGTATAGACACAAGACTTTCCACTAGAGACACTTGCTTGCTAAAATTACTACCACGTATATAAAGCCTCAATTTCACCAAGAAATCTCAGCGTGACGTTTGTACTTGACGAACACAGGGGGCGCCACTGCGCACGCTATGATTGACAGCTAATAACCGCAGATTTCCCATGGGGGCGCACAATTTGTCCCCCACACCCCATGGGTTTTTCGCACAGTCATAGAAACGTCTATGATTTCTGGTATTAATAGAACTGTTAAGTATGAGGTACACCTATACTTAAAAGAGATATTCGTCGATTTTCTTGCATAATGTACTGTGTATACAATAAGATGTACTGTAAAAAAAGATATAGTGGCAAGAATTGAGAAAATCAGTGGAATGGTTTGTGCATGTAGCAAGTCAGCGACGTAAGTCGAAGATAAACGGTAACCTATGTCCATTTCTATATCTCTCACAGCGTGTATGCGAAGTTTAATGATGATCGGTCGAATAGTAGAGGCATGAAAGCGACACAAACATAAGAATAAACTCACATACGCGTTTATAATATTAGCTGAGATGTTAAACATACATATGTATAAAATATATGCATTTTTATATATCCTATACTATAGACCGTATACTAAAGATCGTAAACATTATAGACAGCTTTTAATTACATATAATATACTGACGTCATAGGCCTAATAAGTTCGTGTTAGAACCATAGGTGCGGCAACCATAAAAAAAACAAAATACCTATAAAACTAAAAAGCCAATATTAGTTTTTTTATTTTATTGTATAGGTTGGCAAACGTGTATACGGATCGCCCGATGGTAAGCGATTACCGCCGCCCATGGACACCCGCAACCACAAAGGAGATACAAGTGCGTTGCCAGCCCTTTAAACAGGAATGAAGGAGTGAAAGGACAAAGGAAAGGATAGGAAAAGGATCGGGGTAACTGGGCCTCCGGCTCTCTCACTCATCAATACGAAACGCAACAGTACGGGTATCGTTACTTCACGCCGGTATTCTGTGAGAGGGTAGTACTACCCCGGTCGATCCGGCCCATTCATGCTGAAACCAGCGAGGATCTACTACTCAAAATTAATAATTAAATTAATTCTTTAATAACTATCCAACCTTTAGCCGTCATCCATAAAAGAAAATTTTCTTGCATTTATAATAAGTCTTACCAGAATGGATTAACATTAAGCGCCTTAATATAATCTATTAGCAAATATATTTAATTCAGCACTTAAATAATTTGCTTAACTTTGTATAAGATTGTAAGAATGTTTAAGTATTTCAGTTTAATATAAAGTATCCTTTGAATCTGAGTTTTAGTTCATCGGGGGTGTAACTCAGTGGTAGAGTGTCTGCTTCGCATGCTGAAAGTCCTGGGTTCAAATCCCAGCACCTCCAAATGTAAAACTTGTATGAGTTGTTTTTGTTCTACTTAATGTATTATTTTCAAATATATAAAATTCACTTATTTGGTACATAAAAAATAAATAACTTTTTCATTTATTTAAAATCTGTTCAATTAATTACACTAGTGTTGCGAATAATAATTTATTCGAATGATATTCGATTCAATATTGATGTAATAGTGATTTGATAGCGCACAACGCGATTATTTTCGTCACTAGGAACGCAGTGCAGTTACAAACATACATATACAGTGTTAACATACTTATATAATTCGAAAGATTAGATTTCATGTAAACAAATTGCCTCATCAGTAAAACTCTACCCAGTTCTTATGAATAACTAGATTTTTGCCGCGCCTTTGCTCGCGTAAATTTAGGTTTCTGGAGGAAAGGTACTCTATATCCTTTTCTATTCCCCTGACATCATATATACGAAATTGCATGATGATCGGTCGAGTACTCAAATACGCATTTATTTATTTATTTTATTTATTTATAAAACAAATCACATATGTCATTACAGGAAAACCTAATGCGACATAGTGGACATTAATAATAATAATAATAATAATTTTATTTATGCAAAAAAGTATGATACATAGCACTTATAATTATTACAGCAAAGTTATTAGTCATTATAAGAGGAACCCTGCCTCCCAAACTAGGTTATACCTGTATCTTGAGAGACAGAAATACATTATAATAGAAACTATACATTTTGTGACAGATTTTGTACCCTCTCAAATTCCGCCAACGTACAGTAGAATATATCTAGACGTTGTGCAACTATATTCAGCATCCTAGCAGCACGCACAACCGGTGCGTATTTCAAGACATCTGTGCGAAGAACTGGCAGATCTAACAGCCTTCCCCGTGGCCCTTGTCGTAACCTGGACTTAGGGCAAGAAACTGTAGCGATGCTAATATTATTGGGTTATTCAATTTGCATGTTATGATAAGGTAAATGTATTTAAGCAAAGCGAAGTTTCGTCTCACTTCGAGTTCATAATATCCCACCATTCCTAGCACAAAAAGGCTTAGATACATAAGAGGATAGGAGGGGTATATTCCGTATTGCTTCAAGTAAAGGTATCGGGTGAACTTATTTTGTATTTTCTGTACCATTAGGCTGTACTTAGTTTCGTAGGGATTCCAGATAACTTGTACATTTATAACATTAGTTAAGATTAAGAAGAAGAGATCGTGGTCGGGAATCATCTTAGACACCTATTTCATTCAAAACATCTAGTCCAAGATAAACCCACAAATAGCCCCAACAAAGTATAATCCAGTCGTCGCCGTCGTAAGCTCCATTCATTGTATATTTAGTTCGCGAACGAATGGCTGTTTACAAATATAAAGCTACTGCCGTTATCTCTCGCTCGTACAATATTAACGAACATCACCATTAGTCGAAGCTCGAGAGCTTTTTACGCGAACAGACAGACCGACCGATGGATTATCTGTACATGGAGTTACGTCTTAACTGGAATCGCTTTAATACTAATTGCTTTTTTGAAGTGTAAACTTCTTTAGGCGCGTTGAGCACTTTTTGGGTGAACAAAAATCATGGAACTCGCGTCATCGTCACCGCACGCTAGTTACTTAGTTTCACTTCGTTCGGCAGTCCCCGAAGACGGTCCCGTATTTTTTTTTAAACAGCTTCTGTGTATATAGCCAGTGTCGCGAGGGACACTTTACCAATATTCAAAAGAACATCCAGACTCGAAACAACCATTTGTAGATCACACAAATTTTTGTCCCGTGTGGGATTCGAACCCGCAACAGTCGGCGCAGTGGCAGCGGCGAGGCGACCACTTAAACCACTACACCATCTGTGCAGTAAAAATAATAATTATGTATTTTAATCTTATCGTCTAACAATTGTAAAAATATAGCTGGCAGCGTAATATGCACCATTAGTATAAAAATATATTTATTTGTGGCATTACGGTTTTTTCTGAGACTTTGGAGCGATAAGTGGGATAATAATATTATTAGATAATTTTATTTTATGTAATACAAATAAAATAAAGTATTTAATAGGGCGTATAAAAAAGACTCACGTCTATTTTATACGCCCTATTATAGACTGAGGTGTGTAACAGAAAAATCACCTAGGTATTTTTAAGTTCCTCATAATAAGAGATGAGCCCATTGTTGGCTATGAGACACACTGCCAGACTACATCCTGCTATTGAGAATGTAAAATAAGAAATCGATAATTTTTTATATTGACACATTTTTATTAGCAATGTGTCAAATAAATAAATTTATAAATGGAAATATCAGACATAGGATAATATATCACAGGTCTCACTGACATATAAACCTAAAAATCTAATGTCAAAAGTAAATTTAACTGTATAAACCTAAAGTTAAATTATAAGTATTAAAAAAAGTCTTATATAAATAATTAAAAGCTTCAAACATATTGTCTAATACAAATAATTATTTGGTATCGTTTTTAATAGCATATTATCGGCTCGAAATAAACATAAGCAAGAAGCTAAATAAAACAAAAGGCGTCGAGAACTCCGGGGGCACTAGAAGATAATTATAAGAGTTGGATGAGTTGTCATCCAACTCATATAATAAAAAAGAATATCAAAGCAACCAACTATTGTAATTTAAAAAGTTGCGCTGTCATATACATGTATCCTAATTTCGATTCGAGTACTCCATTATGCTCAAAATAAAAATCAGTGACAACGACCAATATTCGAATAAGAAATCCTAAAATGTATGAACTGCACAACCTATATTATTAGAGTTGTCTTTTGAAAATTAAAAGTGAAACGAATCTTGGCCTCTTCTAGATTCTTATCTCAGTGTACTTAAGTACTAATCATAAGGCGCTTGTATTGGGCAAAAGGCGATAAATCCACAAAACGTGGGCATAACTCACGCACTCCACTCACCCCTAATTAAGGGTAGCGGTAAAAATAATTGCATCTCAACCATAAGATGTAATGGATTTCATAATTATGCGTTCTGTTAGATAAGTTAGTGCGCAGATACGTAATAAGTTAACAGTAACACTCAATATTCATTAGAGAAACCACTAATAGTTTAAATAAATAAACATAGACACTAATTAAGACTCGCGGAATGTTGCACCAAAAGTAACATAGGACAATGTGTTCAAATAGGTTTATAATGGTATGGAATAGACCATTGTCCATAGTAGTCTCATTTAGTAAAAATATTTTTATTATAAACTTGTTCAGACTATATTCGTGCTTTAATAAATAGTAATGAAAAAACAGTAATATTATACCTACACGGATATGTTTCTTTATGACAATACATATTAAGAAGATTTGGTCTCTATATATATATATATATATATATATATAGAGAGAGAGAGAGAGAGTATAAAGAGTATATATATATATATATATGAGCAGCGATAGCTTAGTGGGGAGACCAACAGACTGCAATGCAGAGGGTCTCGGGTTCGAACCCACGTCGCGCACCTCTGACTTTCGGAAGTTATATGACTTTTCGAAATTATGTGCAATTATCGCCTGCTCCGTGCCTCGGAGAGCACGTTAAGCCGTCGGTCCCAGCTGCCATGAACATCTATGGCAGTTGGTATTTGAGCAGTCGACACAAAAGATCCCACTGGGTCGAAGTGTCGCCGGTCTGTACTGACTGGCCCCCACACAAGATAAGATAAGATATATATATATATTATTCTTTTTTAATTTATGGATTTTTATTGCTATGGCAATATGCCAGTCCCATTGTAGTCAAAGCTAAAACTAAAAGTAAAATAAATATCATTTAACCTACTAGGCTACATATTGACCTTGCAACCTCACTCACTGGTTCGGCTAATATATTTTATATGCTTCTTACATCTAACCTATTATAGGTAATTAAACCTATGGAATATACTTTGTCGTTGTCTCTCGTTCTTGACACAATCTCTATATTTAATTAGTAAAAAGGTATGGCGTAAATTGGTAGCAAGAGAATTGTCTTTAGCTAAGAAAAGCAAAAAATATGGACTTTATGAAAAACATCAAGCCTTGTGTGATTATTAAAAACAGCATGAATTGCATGAAAGTTTACTGATCTTTCCGAACCGAGTCCATCTCTCGCCATTGCGTTACGTAGCCGACTCACACTGTACCGGCAGTTTTCTTTGTATTTTGTACCGTTACATTAATTAGTTACAATAATTTCTAAAATGCGTCGAATTTGCCGGCAAGAAGTCCTTGCCTAGAACATTCGGGAGTGAAGTCACGAACGCTGCGCAGCTGTTTCAGTCGCCAAGACATATCTAAATAAATTGACAGTACGAATAACGCACTGTTTTAGTTTTAAAATTTACACCAGAATCTGATGTTTGAACTTTTCAGCTACCGTTATTTCGATTTTATGATGACTTTAATATTTCTATACGATAAATATAGTTATGTTGAGTTTTTTTTTGTTAAAGACTACTCTTGCATTAGGATTATTACTGTGTTGCTTGTACTCAATTTAACAAACATTCAAACTACAGCGCCACCCGTGCATTCATGCTTATTGTTGAACGATATCAAACCGAATCGCTCGGCAACTGATTTATTATGAGGTGCAGAACGATTATCCAGAAGCTTTACCATTAAAGCGTTACCATTATCTACATGCTCATATAATAATAATATAGTATCAACCCTGTCTTAAACTGTCCCACTGCTGGGCACTGGCCTCTTCTTAATGTGAGAGGGGTTAGGCCATAGTCCACCACGCTGGCCTAGTGCGGGTTGGTAGACTTCATAATTATATCTTCGAGAACATTATGGAGAACTCTCAGACATGCAGGTTTCCTCACGATGTTTTCCTTCACCGTTAAAGCAAGCTATTTAATACGGATATAACTTCGAAAAGTCAGAGATGCGCGCCTTGGGTTTGAAATCGAGACCTCTGCGTGACAGTCCAACGGTTTTCCACTAGGCTATGCTCATATAATGCCTAAAAAATAATAGTACGGCTACAGAACCGCGAAATAAAAATACTTACCTTTTCGACAAAATCGTCAAGCGAAACGAACAATTAAACACATATTAAAACATCAGAAGCATAACAACGTCACAATTAAAACATCGTTTCGTTAATTATAATTCATATAACAACATAATTAAAGCCAACAACTACCCAACAACGATTTAAACAACAGTAGCAGATAACATCATGTATTAATTGTTAGAACAACGTCGTGTATGTTTGATAGATGTTGTCGATATGGGCCGTAAAGGGCTGTCTACATTACGAGTCGTGTCATAACGCTTTACAAATGGGGTGAAGCAGAAGTGAAGGTGTGTGATATGCGGTTTTGATAACGGTTAATCGGTTTATTGTTTTGTGGGCGTTTTGTGAGCTGTGGTCTGCCCACGATTTATTACGTCAACTAGTACTGTATAATAGTAACTCTTTTACTAAAATTGCAGTCGAATAGCATGCAGCAGTAGTTATTTAACTGTCATTCGAATGAATTGAAAAAGCTTAAGTGTTTAGTTGTGTAATTTAGGTACCTACAAAAGTTCTCAAGATTCACAAACTAAAATTGGTAGATAAAAATCTGCTTTTCGACTTACTCATTCAGAACTTATAAACATTTTCAAAAATGAATTTGTCAAATAAAGAAAACATATGTCAGTTAATTAAATTTATAAGATATTTGGCAAACGATGTAATAAAATTACAATTTATAAATTGTCATTGGATAAGGAATTGACATTTTTGTCATGTGCAGTCGTCGAATCGTTCGATGTGTTCGGTGAAAATCCCGTGTGTCACTTAAAAGACCCACAACAAAGAATTTATTTTTATAAATTATTACTTAACGGGTATAAACGTGATTATGCATAATATTTACCTTCAGACCGCTCGCAAATCCACCGGTGGTAAAACCCCGAGGAAACAGCTTGACACTAATTCCGCTCGCAAGAACGCACCTGCTACTGGTGGATGGCGTGGAGAAACCTCACCGTTACAGGCCCGGCACGGTCGCCCTTCGTGAAATTCGTCGTTACCAGAAGACTACTGAACTGTGCTTGGTATTTCGACTAGGTAACACCGGCCGTGCGGCCATGTCATGTCTCTGTATGTGAGGCAAAAGAATTTTGACCCAGCCTCACTTTTCGTATGTTTTTATTTGTCCATGTACCGCCACACACATCAGTCACGGAATCCCTCTTACGTTATTAAAAGTTATTTTAACAAATAATATGGTAAGGTAAAACTATTTAGCATCACAGTTTCTTTCAAAACTTTAATAACGATATATTGACATATCAATATAATGACGTCACGTCATTGCAGCCAGGACAAGCAAACCACATCATACCATTGATTGTACTCCACACAAGTGTAACCGCGGCTTAACCCTCAGCATGTATAAGGGTATTCCATTACACGCATCATTAGGGGATGTGTACATGTTGGATATTAGTAACAGAAGGGTTATCGCCTTTGATTACTGATACGTCATCAACTATCAAATGGGACGTACGTCTATATATAGAAGGATGTATATCACAGCGATGATGTTTCTCTAAAGCACAAATTAATGAGCTGAAAATTATCGAAGACTAGATTTTGCCCGCGGCTTCGATCGCGTAAATGTAGATCAGGTTAGATCAGTAACAATACTTTTTTCTACATGAAAGGTATCCTATGTCCTTTTCTGTTCCCCTGACAACGTGTATACGAAATTTTATAATAATTGGTATTTTAGTTAAGGCGTGAAACCGTAATAAAAAAAAACATGCGGGATGGTCTTTAGGGACTGCCGATAGAAGTGAAACCCAAGTAACTAGCGTGTGGTGACGATGACGCAAGTTTCACACTTTTTGTTCACCCAAAAAGTACACATACATATATACACCGTATACATACAGCTCATGGAAAGCATTCGGTGACGATGACGCGAGTTCCATGATTTTTGTTCACCCAAAAAGTGCTCAACCTAAAGAAGGTTTCACTGCAAAAAAATCACTTTCGCATTTATTATATTTAAAAGTTAGAATTACAATAATAACATAGAACTAAAATACTTAGATTTACATCTGTATATCTGTTTTTTTTTATCAAAGGCACATAGAGATGATGAAAATATAGCATTTGCGTTGTATGTCAGATGCCGCTGAATGCAGACCACTATTAAGTTCTATAATTTCATTATAATTAGTTTGTGAACATTTCCTAACGAAGCATGCATACATAAAGAGATTTTTCTTATTCTTAGAGCCTAAATAAGTTATTAGATATGTATAGCATTCATCATAATCAATCTCACATAGTTTTAACACAGTATCTATATAGTGAGATAAGTGATTTCGCTTACATATTCAGACATAGAGGCTTTGCTAGTACCTAGTAAAATAATTTGTTATTCTTATAGCAATTTTGAATTTATATTTGTCATAGTTTAAATCAATTTTAAGTGTATACCTGTATATGTTTGCAATACTTGTATAAATGTTTTTTGCAGCCTGGAACACAGGTATCTAAATCAGTTCAGGCAATACCATGTAAAAAACAGACATCATAAATAAGTTTGTTATATCCAATACTAGCCACCCACCCCAGCTTCGCACGGCTAGTATAAAACCTAAACAAATTATACACTTAAACCTTCCTCATGAATCACTCTTTCTATTGCTGAAAACCGCATGAAAATCCGTTCAGTAGTTTTTGAGTTTATCGCGAACAGACAAACAGACGCAGCGGGGTACTTTGTTTTATAATATATAGTGATTTAAAATGCATACATATGTTTTCCTTTATATCAAATATAGTTTTAATGGTGATATTAATGTAATAAGTAGCCTGTATTGCGTTTTGTAAAGATGTTCATATTATCCTTAATTATAATGTAAATTCGAAAGTAACTATGTCTGTCTGTTACCTTTTCACCACTAAACCACTAAATCGATTTAGATGAAATTTGGTACAAATATAGTTTAAAACTTGGGGAAGGACATAGGCTACTTTCTATTGGAGTAGGTACCACGCGGACGGAGCCGCGCTCAAAAGCTAGTAATGAATAAAAGAGAATAATATTATCAGTTCGGCTAATATCTACCATAATATTTACTTATATTTCATTTTTATTTTACTTGTGTTTCGAGTGTCTCTAGGAGAAAACTTGCATGTTTCGAGCTCTGTGGCGTAAGTAGAAATGTATTACACTCACATTTAAGCTGCTGTTTTTAATATCATGTGATCAGATACGAGTTTATTAGTGGATAGACGAAAGCGACTTCTAGCAAGTACATTAACATCCTCCATGCATTTTCTAATAGAAAATAATAATGTCCTCCAGACCGAATTTCGGTCGCGGCGGCCAATCTTAACGGAGACTGGCAATCTGCGCAGGAGTTATTATAGTGTATAAGTGTGTGCGCAAACACAATCATGATCTCTCATGATCCGGTGAGACGGTAATCCGACGCGACCGGAAAGAGATCATGCGCAGGACCAACGGCTTACGTGCTTTCCGAGGCTCGAACCCCGGGCTGCTATTAATGGAAAAACTTTATAACTCTGAAAACCCAGTAATCGAACCCGGCTCCTCATAATCACACAAACAAGTTATTGCCACGAGGCCATCGAGGTAGCAATATAGTTACGTAAGTGTCTCATGTCTCACACAAGCAGGTCATTTGTCATAATTAACTAGTGACAATTATCGTGGAGGGAGAAGCACGCAGCACTGCTGACACGCTACCGTTTATTCCACAAGCTTAATATGTTAATTTGTCTATTAATAAAAAAATAAACGATGGATGTCCTCCCACGCGAATTTGTCGTTAGTCGACATGTTTTAGGCAATGACCCGTATACACCATTTAAGGAGATCACTGTAAATTGCTACTAAAAGAGTATTTAAACTTGATATCTTAGACCAGCGTTCTTTTTGCTTTCTTAAGAGAGACAATTCATTTTTTACACGCTTCTACTACACAGGACTTATTCCCATGTAGCGTGCGACTTTAGAAACAACGGACATAATGGGCTCCTGGACTCGGAATAACTATTTGTGGAACACACGAATTGTTCCGTATGGGGATCGATACCGTAATATTTATTAAGTAACTCAGCAAAAAAATTGTGAGATCCCGAATACTTACATTCGGGATCTCACAATTTTTTTGCCGAGTTACGAACACATAATACTCGGCGCAATAAAAGTGGCGAGGCGACCTTAGTCTAAGGTACCTGTGCAGTCAAGACTATTGTTAAGTATAAGATAACGTAAAAGCCGCAGGCAAAAACTAGTATGCGAAATAATATAAATCTCTACGGTTAAAACGGATCACAACATTCCTACCTATTGACTACCAAATTATCATTAAAAAATATAATAGGCGTATAAAATGAAAACAAATATCCTAACTAATATTATAAATACGAATGTGAGTTTGTTTGTTACTCTTTTAATCCCTTAACTACTCGACCGATCGTCATGAAATTTCGTATACACGTCGTATAGAAATGGACATAAAGGACTTTTTCCTGGATCAAAGGTACCCTCTCATCCAGAAAAAAGTACTATTCCCGAGGGATAGAAAATTGACACAACCTACATTTACGCGAGCGAAGCCGCGAACAAATTCTAGTCTGCTAATATATCAAATCTATAACTTTGATCTAGAAGTCGTATTGCCTCTTAATTACTATCATATGAATACCAGTCATCTAAACCTTGTACTTCGAACCCAAACACAATTCGTCACTTCTCAAAACGAGCTTAAATATTTGAACACACAGAGAACTACCCCAAGATTACCACACATATGTGCAATCCCCTTATTTGACACAGGTTTTAATTAAACAATTTAGGCGCCGATCGCGTAGCACCCCCACCCACCCTGCAGCAGGCTGTAGCACGCCGTAGTGGCTCGTAGCGACCCGTAGCACCCGTGCCATTGTGATTTATACACCTGACACCTGGATGCCATGCCGGTGACGTATAGAGGAGATTCGACAAATGACATGTATGATTACATTCGAGAACTTAGCGGGCAAGGCTTGTGTGGATACAGCTATTTTGTTACCTTTACTAAGAAACATATGTTACTCGCGTATTTTTGCATGGCATTGAGTTTCATCATGCAATTGTATGTAAAAACGTTCGACCTTGCCACTGTACCATGACCTCGAGCGTCTGTTCTGTAGCCCCCGAATTAAGGTGGGAAAAAAGGCGCAGGGGCTACCTAATAATAAGCGGTTACCGTAGCCGATGAACGTTAGCAACACCAGAGAGCGTAGTGCGAGTTTGTTTTACGTTAAATCAACCGACACTTGTATGACGTTCGGCGCTCCGATTGTCCCGTTTCAAGCTCTTAACCAATTAGAGAGCCAAACGCTATAAACGTTTCGATCGCGTTAACGTAAAACGTTTGTTTTACGTTAACGCGATCGAACGCACTAGGCACTCAGGGCTATTACTTACTTTCCTTGTTCTCAATGTCGTTGGTCCTTTTAATATCACTGGACCGGTGTCTGTTATTCTAGTTACCGTAGTTAACCGTCGAATAATTAGGTAATATTATTAATTATTCAACACTGTGTTTTGCATTTTGTTTAGAAATAAACTAACTTACTTACATAACCGAAATTAATAATCGAATAATTCGAATAATTAGGTAATAAGTCGAATAATTAGGTACAACCTAATTATTCGACGATTATGTAAGTAAGTTATGCAAAACACAGTGTTACATTGACGAACAACAAAAATTTTTACATGTTTTTATAGAAATTATAGTTTCTTAGATACTCAGATACGAATATCCAAGGAACTTAAATTTATGCAAATTAATGCAGAATATTTGAAGTACACAGGTAAGTATTTATCTTTGTCTTAGGTACTTAGTGTCACAGGCTTACCTTACTTATTCAAGTGTACATACCGAATGTCAAATATAATAAGTAATTAAATACACGAACTTTTCCGTGAGTGACGCTCTCAAAACTGACAATGACTCTCATTGAGAAATAAATTATAATCTGTATCCGTATCAATACCAATAATGTCATTTTGCAGCAGTTGTCATTTAGTTTTATATTTGTTTATTTTATAGTCGTTTTACAAACAAGATGTTAGTAAACGTGTGCACTGTCATACTAACAATAATTTGCGACACACTGGCGTACCGCGAAAGAGAAATCACCCCTAACGTCGGAACCGTGCTATTCTCCCCTAGTGATATGGAAAAAAGCCAATGGACCAAGGCAGAGATATCTCTATTGCGTGCCAGGAGATACTTCCAAACAATAATTCCTCCTCTCGATTTTATAAACACGTTCAACGAAGACTATGCCAACATACTGCTCGAATATTTTAGAGACACTTATTCTAATATTAAAAGGGAAGCCGCGGATGTAGAGACTGATAGCATCATGACGACAGCTCTCTCAGATGTCGTTGGAGGGTACCTTAAAGTGTGGGTCCTTCCCGTCGCCAAACTAGATTACTATGGAGGTACAATATCTCGAGACAATATCGTCAAGTTATTCCTTTTCTACGACGAAATCAAAAAATATCTGGGCACTGACGGATTTGGGTGGCACTGTCCTGACGAAAATGTGCTCAAATCCATAACTATCAATGTTGCTCCCTCAAAATTAACCACAAACACAAGAAGCATAGTAGACCCTTGTGACCAATTGGCTTATTTTCAGAAGACACCATATGGACTTGGAATACCACTCCCAGAAGTTAATTGGCGTCCAAATTCAAGCACCATGTTTGTACCTCTTAAGAACATGACCTTAATTCCTATGAGCGATCCAGATGCAGCAAACACATTAATAAAGTACTATGACATAGCAAAGAGTTGCATTGCAGAAACTAATCCCTCAGATAAGGAGAACTTTGAGACAAGATTCCAGAATTGGCTTTCTGACGAAATCGCACCTCATTTGAAAGATGATGACATATATTTAGCATTAGGTAGTGTGCTCACATTAGTGAATACGACACAAGGCATATATAATAACGTTCTAAAGGAATGCTGTACTAATAAATGTAAAGCAAAACCTACACCTAAGCCAAGTCCATATTTACCATTTGATATGACATCGAGAAAAATGCTAATCATAATCATAATATTGCTCCTTGAGATAGCTTGGTGTATACCAGCACTAATCTACATATTATGTGCCAAAAAAAAGAAAGAATGCAGCAGCAATGTGTTTTTCTTTATAGACCAGGGTAAGCCGCACAGCAAAGGTAGATTAACAAAAACTGTGCATGTTGATCCATTAAGTTGTAGAAATTCTGAAACTTATATAAATAATCGAGACTCCTCTGCATTGCTCTGTCCCTGCGGGGTTGTCACAAATACATCAAAATTTCTTAACGCAACCCAGAATCAATGCACGGCAGCGGGCACACAATGTCCTGGTCCTAGTGTAACTGTCGCTGAGGGGACGGGATCGCAAATTTATTTTGACCCCAAAGACCAATATTGTGAGGCAGGAATAGAATATTATTATACTCCTAAAAAATCTGCATTAAAGAAAACAAAAAACATTCAATCACAACCGATGTATATAGAGCAAGTGACATCAACAAGTCAAGGGGATCATAGGCCCCTTATAAGCACAGAATGTTTTCCCATTGAAGACTTAAGGAAACAACGCAAAAGGAGTACTCGCAGTAAAGATACCAAACCTATCTCGTCGTCGAAACGGTATAATCACAATAAAGAAACAAAGAATATTTTTCCAGTGAAACGTAGTGATCTAAGTAAAGATTCAAAGACTACACCTTTGAAACCAAGCGTTCCAAGTAAAGATTCCATAACTGTAAATCTAAAAGAGAATTATTCAAGACTAGATTCCAATGAACTAAATCAGGATTCAAAATCTTCATTTTTTAAACAGGATGATTCATGTCTAGATTCAAAAAGAGCGTTTCTCAATAATGATCTAAATAAAGACTCTAAAAATAATTTTATAAAACAAGCTAGTTCAACCAAAACTTCAAAAGTGGCGTTACCATCTAAGCGAATTCATCAAAGTAAAGATTCCATGGCTGCACAAAGCTTAACAAAGATGTTAAATCAAATTGAAGACGATAGACGCTGTGATCTTATTGAAGTGCAATCAGTGAAAATTGAAATTCCAGGACCGTCAGAATCAGATGTTTCAAAAGAAACAGATTCTAAAATGTTAGATATCGAAGTAGAGCAATCCATTAGTAATAATTCAATTATGCACACAGTACCACTTTGTTCTTGCTCTGGCTGTTTACTCGGTAAGTATAGTAAAGAGCAAGAAATAAGAGTTGGCGCTGGTGTCCCTAAAGTGCACATACAACCACATAAAGCTGACAGTGAGGATGTTGGTCAGGGTTTTGTTGACGGCGACAATACCAAACCGTGTCGTCAAGAAGCCTCCAAAGATCATAAGTTAGCTAAATCAAATAAACCACACTTTAAAATAGACAAAGCTGGCAAACCATATTTTGAAATAACTATTGATAGACCTGCAACAGAAATCAGTGTTGATGTGCGTGGTGCAGAAAAAATAGCGTATTGTTCGCCAAAAAAGCGTAGCAAGATCCCTAAACCGAACACTAATATTCAGCAAACCTTAGTGTCGAACCTACAGGCTACTCAGAATCGTTCTGTAAGCCCCACTTATAATGAGAAACAAAAGAGTTTGATACCACAGCCAAAGAAAAAGACCGTAGATGACATCAATTTGACTCAGTGCTGTTGCGAAGGGCCATATTATAAATTAAATGATACTTTCTAACTTTACCTGTGTATAATCGATACTGAGGAGAAATGGTCTCCAGGCATATAACAGCACAAGTGATCAAGAAAATTATGATGAAAACCTCAGTCATTTATTTCCTTGACTGAGTGGTGCCGTTTTGCATCAAGTTTTCAGCATCATTGACATAGGTAGGTGGGTTTAGAAACCTGTAATAATGTTGCTACAATAATCCTATCATGTCGCACTGACTAATAGGAATATACGCTTTAAACATTTGAGATTGTTGGAACAAGAGCTAAAAGAAAATTACTGTAGCATATAGCAATATTAATTATTGTTGTACCGAAAATTCTCTACAATCTTTCTCGAAAATATGTGAAGTATGCTAACCCGCACCAGGCCAGCGTAACTCTTCCCGTACTGAGTAAAGCCTTGTACCTAGTTAGGCAGTTATGAGTGGACCTTAAATATCTTTCGGTCTGAGGTCTCAGATATATTTAAATGTTACTTTGTTATGTTAGGTTATATTTACGTATTGTAGTTAATTTGATATTGTTATTAATACAACAAACTTTGTTAAATATATAAATTACTTGACTTTCTTTTCGTATATCTTAAGGGGTCTGAACGCACTAAAGAATGCTTGGTGGCATTAGATATGTTTTCTTATTTCTGTATTTTAAGAAGATAACTACCGCACTAGTAGTAATTCAAGTGTCGCGGGGGACTTTACAAACATTCAAACAACAGACACAAAGAACACCCAAACTCGTTACAATTATTTGTAAATCACACAAATATTTGTCCTGAGTGGGGATCAAACCCACAACACGGCGCAGGCGACCACTTAAACCACTACGTCGTTCGTGCTGTCAAATGCTTGAAAAGATTGCACTACATGTTTCTATTAATACCCGGTTATGATGCTTTAAATTCAGGGGAATATGATTTATTGCATTTTGTATGGGAAATTCTTAATAGCATAATGAAATAGATTCTAGATCTACTAGATTCTACTGCTGAAAATTTCTCCAAAACTCCAACATAAATAACACTTTGACTGACCCGGACAGCGAGCCCGAGGCCTCATACGCAGTAGTCGCATTAACTATTGCTGCAGTCACTCAGTAAAGACATCTATATAAAACACTAGCTGTACCCGTGGTTTCACCCGCGTTTATGGTTACTGCACGGTCCCCGTGAGTCGTAGCGTTATGTTATACAGCCTATAGCCTTCCTCGATAAATAAGCTATCCCACACTAAAATAATTTTTCAATTCAAACGAGTAGTTCTTGAGCTTAGCGCATTCAACCAAACAAACAAACTTTTCAGCTTTATAATATTAGAATAGATTAATCATCATACGGGCAACACAATTTCACCATCGCCTTTTATCATTATGCCTCTCGCTTAAGCTGAATAAAACATTACGAAGATTCCGTTTCCATAGTTGCCTGTTCCGCACTAATCACTGTGACGAATTTATTGGCTGCGATCTGGCTGAATTAGAGGGGGATCCTGAGTTATTGCATATTTTGTCCAGCTCAGGTGGCCGGGAACAACACTAATCTGTCATTACGAGTCCGGGTGGCCGGTCCGCGCCACTTTACCGATTGAGTGTACCGAACTTTTATGTTGGTTTTACTTTGTGTTTGTGGTTGAGTGATTTTAATATACGATTGTTATGTACTTGGTGTTTGAAGAGTAATTACAATGTGGTGTCTGAAAGGGGCATCACCACAGAAATTAGTTATCAGACATCTGTGTAGGTTCAACAGGAACTATGGATATCTCCAATAAAATGAAGAGAAATTTAAACAGCCTTGGCATCCACAAAAATAAATTTAGTATACTTCTGATTTTTTAGAATAGGAGATATTGGTAAAAATATTCCAGTATATAAATAATCCTTGGCAAAACAGGAGACAAAATAAGAAATATTTACAAAGGGATAGTAATTATCTGCACAGCAAAAATTACTAATTACACGGCAAAATATATAAAGAGATCAAACTAAGTCGGACTATTTTTGGGTGGGTTTAAGAAGGAACCTAACATAACCTAACCCTTCCGAGACGGAATGCAGTGATTTGAGGCATATAGGTGCTCGTTATACTGTGCAATATTTGCTGTGCAATTAGTATTTTTGATGGTCATTTTATTAATGCCTTTATAAAGATCAGAAAGTTAATCATTACAGATACGAATGTTAAAGGTAAAAAGTCCTAATTAATAGCTTTATCTTGTTTCAGCAATACGTGTGTCATAAACATCCAACACCCCTTTTTTAAAAGGCAAACAAACATTTGTTATCAGACGATTAAACGATCGGTCGAATAGTTAAGGCGTGAAAACATAGCACACAAAGAACAAAGTCACGTTCCCATTAATAATATAAGTTAGGATTCAACCTACGACCTGTCGATTGTAAGCGTTAATCATTGGCCAACCATCACAGAAATATATATTGCCGACTTTTAAAAGCAATATATTCCTTTAATTTTATAAAAAACGTCTTTCGGGACAGCTCTCCCGAAAGACGTAGTCCTGTACATACGAAAAAATTAAAACACCAAATTTAAATCATTCTGTAATCCACTTGAACACACACAAAAAATTTCATCAAAATCGGCCAAGCTGTTTAGATATATATAAAGATAGTCAGTTCAGTTCTCTTCAATATAACAAAGAAAACTTTTCAAGCAGCTTAGTTACGAAATAAAATGTAAAGAGCGTTTATTATTTTATAATGAGGCAAGTTATAAAGAACAAAGTTTCAACTATCGAATTCTATATATTCTTATTGTTTTTATGTTCTACGACATTTTATGATGAGCGCCATAAAAAATGACCCGCCCCGGCTTCACATGAGTAATACAAAACCTTCCTCATAGATTCACTCTGTTAATTGGTGAACACCACCTGAAAATCCGCTATGTACTTTTTGTGTTTATCGCTAACAGCCGCGGCGAGCGACTTTGTTTTATAATATGTAGTGATGAACTTAAATATTTACTGATACCTCTCTTAAAGGAAAACGAAGCCCACCGGTTGCACTACTGGAAAACTAACTTCTAACACAAGCATTTTAGCTAAGCTGGAGAGTTTTCCATTAATACTAACACGTTATTTGCCACCCATATTTGTAGCCATATTTAAGAAGAAATATATTAAACTGTCTGGTCTACTATAAAAATGTCTATCTGAAATTTCCGGCTGAACGAAAAATCTTACAATGAAGTTTTCTCTTTCAAAATGACATTACTTCGTCATTCGGACTGGTTCATAAAAGGGTTTACATTCAAGAAGTTGCGCACCGAAATACAGGAGCAATTTGGAATAAAGGAGAATGAACAAAAGTGGTCCAAATATCCACCACTAATGAGACCTATATTGACTTATAGTCCATTGAATAGAGAGTAACTTTCAGTATGGGACAAAATAAAAATACGCTGTCAGTAAAAAGTTATGACTATATGAAAAATAATAATAGTTTATTATTTTTTTAACATCAGCATTTATTTAAATCCGTTTTAATTGTGTGCAAGTAGCTATTCTTTATGCGGCACTAATGATGATTCATCTATAACCCCGCACTAGTTGGAGATAACACTATTTCTATCCCTTTCGCACTTAGCAAATAATGCGCTAGAGCACCAACGCAACCGGTTTTACCTGAGTACCTGGCCCCGCCACACCGTGTATTCTCCGCAGTCGTTCGTTTGCTTGCTTCGTTTACGTACTGTGCGATTTTTTTTGTGATAATGCAAGAGGAAAGAAGAAACTGTGTTGTTGCAATCATTCATTATTACGAAGAAGGTATTATCAGTTACTTCAACAACTTTTGGATGACCACCCGGGAACCGCTGAGCATATTCAAGGACTTATAGCACCTCGACAGGTTGGTACATTCTAATACGTGTTTTTTCATAATTATATACTTATATCTTTCTATTATTTCGGTTAATGCAATACTTTTTTTAACCGACTTCTTAAAGCAGGTGCCTAATCTGTTTCCGTAACGCATACATTTTAAAAGTAATAGATTTTTAGTGTGTATTATAACATTTTTAAAGCAGTTAAATGATATCCTGAGATAAATTAAATAAAGACAACGCTAAAGTGTATTTGATCAAAGGCGTCTGCTGACGCACTGAATAGTTGGCGTTGAGAAAGTGACTAAAATGCGTACGAATAGTTTAACTTAAAGATTGATATCTTTTTATTTGTTTCATTCTATTTTATTTGTTGCAGTTAATACTAAATGGCGAGCACTTTATCTGCCGCAATTGTTGGCTGAGGGTGCGGTATGCAGTCGATCGCAGACAAAACCAAGACGAACATAATGTGCCGCCTCCTCGTGCCGGAAGACCAACTGAAGGTTTTTTGTAACGAATGAATACTCAAGGGCGCCAAACACATCTAATTCGTGCATTTATTATGAATGTGGCAATGACAGTAGATGTCACATACCAGTATCTATCAAGCTAGAACTGTTGAATTATTATATACCTCTAAACGCAAGAGTGTGTCAAAACCACTTGGAGCATAATCAATGGGATCTATTAATTGATGCTCCAAACTCTTCCCACGACTTTACCGGAGAAATGTTTATAGACATAACAAAAACGTTACAAACTGCCATCATTAATAATCCTAATACAATGGATTTTGAAAATATAGAAGTTATGGATCCAACAATACTACAACATCGCGTAGGCTTGACGCATGACGGATTTGAGCAAGTTATTCGAGAAACCCCTTCCTTGGCATTAGAAGTAAGACAGCCGAATAAGGCCCTTGCCATTTACTTAATGAAGCTCCGGACGGGAGAAAGTAACGAAAGACTCGGTGTGCTCTTTAGAATGAGTCGCCCTACGCTCGAACGGAATATGAATATTGTCCGTAAGTGTTTACTGCAAGATTTCGTACCAAGGCACCTGGGTCTTGACCATATTTCAAGAAATGAAGTTGTGGCTAAAAGTCTATCTGTGCCCAATGGTCTATATGGATCACCAAATGCACCCCTGCAAGAAAGAAAAGCCGTTGTAGTAATAGATGGAACCTATGTTTACGTTCAGAAGTCTAGCAACTTCCTGTTCCAACGGAAAACATATAGCCTACACAAATATACTAACCTGTTAAAACCATTTCTTATAGTATGTTGCGATGGCTATATAATAGACGTTACTGGTCCTCATGCAGCAACAACATCTGATTCCGTTATAATGGGACAACTAATTGACGAGAACCCAGAAAACCCATTTCATTATTTTTTTAATACGGACGATGTTTTCATTTGTGATCGTGGCTTCAGAGACGTCATAGAAGACATGGAGTCGTGTGGTTATGTCGCACATATACCTATCAGCAAACGGCGTGGTGAGGACCAGCTAACGACGTTAGAGGCTAATAAAAATCGGGAAGTGACGATTTGTCGTTGGGTCGTCGAACTCGTCAACGGACGATTCAAGCGCGATTTTCGTCTTTTTAGACAAGATTTTTTTAATCGGGCCATGAGCCATATGATGGATGACTTCCGTGTGGCCGCCGCGCTTATAAACGCATTTCACGTGTTACTTGAAGACAGCGTGCATGCAAGCGAATTTTTGCGAATCATTACAGAGAGAATGCACGAACCAAATCGTTTGGGTGCGTATGTTACAGAAAGAAATGTAAATAGGCAGCGAGCTAGTTTCCGTAACATCGAAGCTGATGTTATCGGAGCAGACGAGTTCCCTGTACTTACACACCAAGATCTGGTATTGATTGCACTAGGGACATACCATGTGAAACTTGCGCGTAGCTACTATGCCGAACATATACGCAATGGCGTATATCATTGAAGTAGCAAGAGACGGAGTTTTAAATAATATTGTAGATTTTGGCATAGAACCTGAACATGCTATGCTGCTACGTGCAAGGATCCAATCCAGGCACGCACGCTCAAGATTGTATTACACGTATGTAATGATCCATGGCCGAGAAACAATTTCCAATTATTATTGTTCTTGTTTATCTGGTATGCGAACTGTGGGTTGCTGTGCACATGTGATGGTGATTGTGTGGTACTTTGGATGGGCGAGACACCAACCTACAATTAGGCTCCCAGCTGCAAATCTAGACAATATTATTGTTGATGAATAATGTTTCTTTTTAATTATATGTTTATGTTGCACGGTAAGACACTTAGTAAAACTATTGTGAAGTATTCTTGCGTTTTCTTTCTTCTAAGCTTTTGATTTATTTCCGTGAAAACCTAACACGGCACACCAAGCAGCATGGCATAACATGCGTACATAAGTTAAAAATGTGCAACAGATAGAATTATATCAACAATATTTACTTTTTCGCATAAAAGGGTAAAAAACATAACTTTTCATTCAGTCACAACTTTTTACTGACAGCATATTTTTGGTTGCGGTCTGGTTATAATGATTCAATATTTTGTAGACTATTTTATTATATAGGTCTCGTTAGTGGTGGGCATTTGGACCAAACTCCATATATTTTTGGTCATTCTCCTTTGTTTCACGCTACGGATAGTCGGCCCGAATCTTCGGTATTTAATTTTCATAGTACTCAGATCTACTTAATGGGACGTTTCTGCTCTTTACCCCAATATCTTCGTAGTAAAAAGCACAAGTTGTGTACTAACAACTGCTATTTTTTTATATAGGCTGGTTGACATCATATTGACTTTATGACTTTTTCTTTGTATCTACGCGTTATCTTCAGACCTACTGCACTGGTTCAAGAATTTTTCCATTGATAGGAAGCTATTTTGCAGCAGCATAGATTATGGTGAAATAACACACATCGCGATCTTATCGCTAATAGTCACGTTATTATCTCTCTTTCACTTAAGTATGACCAGTTGACCATTCTTCTCTGTTGCACACTATTATCTTCTGCTAAATTAATAGCGTATCCCCTCAAATCACATCTAAATCTGTTACAACTAATCACTGAGGAGCAATGGAGTCGGGTGACCAACCCCCAATAAATACTGGCCGCCTCCAAATTGGTGCAATGTTGTGGGATTACCAGCAATCGTGGGGATTATCCCCGATCGACAGGGATTATCGGACAAATTGTACTTGTTCTTGTTTAATTTATTGTTACTTTGGTATTGGACAGTTGGACGGGACATTGGAATAGAGAAAAACTATGATTAAATGTGGGATCGATTTACATGTGAATGGAAACTGATAAATATTAATATTATTAAAGTGCTTTTTTTGTTTTGTTACGATTTACAGCAAAACCACTAAACCGATTTTGATGAAATTTGTTTTATAGACAACTGCACATTTTCACTGTCGTGCTGTAAACTTATATAAATATAGTGTTTATCGATAATCGCTTCTTTTACTTGCCATTTTTTCTAAAAGGCTGACAAAAAATTACGTATGTTTGTTTTAAATATATATGTGTGTGTTATAAATACTAAGGCTTTATAACGATAATAATGGAACAATAACGAAATGAAAATTAAAAGACGTTCTGTAAGGGATGAAGAGAATAGAGAAGAAAAGACATATGTAAAATTACGTCCCATCTGGACGTCATTTTAGCTAAGGATATAACAAAAATATGTTAAATAGATGAAGAGATTAAAACGTGATATTTAATCAACTACGGTGTTTAAGACTGCGCCGAGCGTAAGACGCGGTTGGAATGAATGACAGAGCTCGATATTTAAATCGGCGCGCGGCCGCCATAGTAATATTGTATGGAGGATTTGAAGTGCTTTTTTAATAATTGAATATGTATCTTTATTGTCAACCAATAACTTAAATATCTGGGACGGACAAATTCTAATATTACTATATATGTTTCATTAAAGATGTAAAATAGGATAGATTTATACTGTTATAATCTAACAATCACGTAACACGAGCTTACGTTTCTGCATTTTTCGTGCAAATTTACGTAATGTTGTAGGCGAAAATATTAATTATTTTAAGTTTTTTACACGGAATTATTGTGAATACATTCATTGTTATGGTTAATATATATTTTATATTTGTATTAAACAAAAAGTGTTGATTTTATCAACTTAACTGTGACCGTCTGTTTTGGTACATTTCGCTCGGCGCAGTCGTAATAAAAAAAAGTCTTTACGCTGTAACAAAACAACAAGTAAATGTTATTATAAATTAATTCTTAATACAGCTAGATTAATACTTTTGTGTGAAACAAACAAGCGGTCGGCTGTTGGTCGAAGCTCACCGCTGATTTATATGGGGCTGGACTGCGAGCCTGAGGATTATGATGTCCAGTACTAATCCCTCTGATAAAGTACTGCTACCAAATTCCTGCGAATACTCAATTTATAAACATACGTGGAATGGACAATGCTAACAGTATTGCACAGTAGACCGAATGCAGAAAAACTGGCATTTTACATGCACAATTATTTTGCATACCTTTTAATATAGTCTGCGTTAAAGTTGTTAGTTTGAATTTTATATAGTTAATTATTTGAAGCATATAAATGTAAATAAAAAGATTTTTTTAATGGCTTTTTCATACAGGCTAAATATATAGTACATATACGTTGTTTGCCCACATTTTACACATTTACTGCAAAAATTTAACTGTTTAAAGTGACGTAATAAAATTAGCTGTGACGAGATAAAGAATCTCAGATTGCCTGCACTGGCGTTTCCACCACAAATGTGCTATATAATATAATATCCTGCACCGATTCGGACATTATTATTACCTTTATATATGTAAGAAACGAAACATGATGTCAATACTTCTATAAAATCTTGTTACTACATACACCATCAAAATATTAAAGAAAAATAACACCATCATTTTTAAACCTCTACCCACCACGGACAAAAAGTATAATGAATTTATGAACTCAACTCCTTATCTTAAGGACAAAAAGAAAAATGTCTTAAATTAACCCGTTGACAAGGCACAATTGCACCCCCTCTGTTGTTCGGCTATAATTTAGACAATCTTACCCCCTGCTCGCTGAAACCCGAGATTTTACACTGATACCCATTCGTAACCCCTTATCGTTAAGATGGAGTGCAGCCAGGAACCGCGAACGATGGATAAGAAGAACCGCGATTTACTTTATGAGCCATTGCCATTCCTTTTTTTGTTGATCCATACTTAGAATAATAGAATAATTGTTGACACTGATATATATGGTTTTCTGAAAACTAATTTGAAGTGGTGGTGAAATAAAATATGAAGGCTCTACATACTATATTCTGTCATAAATAAAAGTTTCATATGGTAGACTAAGGTATTACAATCGAATTTTATTTTAGATTTTGCCTATGTACCCGGCAGATAACATCGCTCGTTATGGACGAGCTTAGTGTTGTCTGCCGAATACAATTATTTCCAGATTTTGTACTACTACTAAAAATCGACACATCGAATCTTAATACTAATTTGCCGGACCGGAAAATTAAACCAGTTACCTTTGTCGTACTTCACTGAGTAATAATACTGCGCTCTCACTATAAGATGAATACTTACTATAATCCATATTAAAACGAGACTTTTATGACTTGGACTGGCTAGCCAAAAACATTAACTAACGATATCTTCGTATGAAGCAATTTCAAACTTACACCCGTACATGATGTCGAGTAAAGAAGATCCAACATATCGTAACATTGCACTGTAGTCAACAGACACAAGTACGAGAATCATATAAAATAACTAATTACTCCATATTAGGTAAAAGTCCATGAGCTATCCACGCTTTTTGTTTTGGAATCGACTGAACAGAGTTAATTTTATTAGGTGACAGACCATCTCACATATATTCCTACATAACCTAAGACCACTCCTTCTACCAAATTCGTCCTTTTATTCAAACAAATTATAGAACAATAACGTATAGCCGAACCAGGAACCGCCATAACCATCATTTACTATACATAAAGGCGTCCAAGTGTGGGTAAGCAAATAACCCGTAGTTTCTAATTGAGCCAAATAGGTGTGCCAGTAATTACTGCGGTGTAACAAGCTCCCGAGGGACGCTAAGATATCGCCAAGATGATCCCCCTCTACGCCAGATGGCAGATGAAAAACGAACCTCCAGATAAAAGCGCTGGAGAGTCACGTTTTCTTCTTCAGCTTGGGTTTAATTTTGATGATGGGTTCTGGTGAAAATTACAAATTATTCATCAAATTAGTAGGAAACTTTATTTCCTACTAATTTGTATTATCAATTGTCAATCATTGGAACGCCGGACATAATTAAAAACCTATTGTGTCTGGTCGCTGTCTCTGCCACTCAATAGGTTAAATATCTATGTATATATCCGAACGCATTTGAAAATTACTTTTTTATTTGCCTTTTGATTTAAAATACACTATCGAGATAGCAAAAACAACGAAACAAACACCAGCCAAAGCTAATACGTATAGGAATACATCACTAAAATGATATAAGTACAAATTGGTTAAGCCATTATTCAGTGAAGCGTGCAAAGACAAAGGTTAAGAAAAACCGTTTTTAATTTTATTTTATAACATACTTAGAAACGAGAGATCACAGATATAGATAGAACATTTTAACATAAAAGCTTTAAATTGTTAATGATTCTTTATCGTCATGCTGTAGAAATTAAGATTGCTCTTTCTTCCTAAAGACCGCACTCTACACAGTCGTAAAAATATATGGTTGCTAATTACAACTCTGATTATCGACAAAGTAATGACTCAAGTGTTGCTCATCAAAGATATTCCTTAATTCCTTCCAAAATTGGATCGAAACCTAGAGAGTAACTGTTTATTTATTTATCTTCTTTGAAATGATAATTGTCATAAGCCACGAAGCCATGAAACTTGACGCGGAAGCATCCAAGCAAAAGAAACAAACACGTATAATTACTTCTAAGCAAACGTCTCGTGAATTCCACTATTTATTGAGCTCCCAATGTCAACTAACCAAATAAGCAAGGAATTTTAGGTGTACCGTGACCATTTTAACCAGACCTCTGACTTTCCACACCCTTCCTATTCTGCTGTAGATATTTTAACTACCAAGAGCGGTTTGGGAGATCATTTTATAGTTGTTGATGACAAATTACAGGGTAGGGGAGTTAAACAAATTAATCATGGAGTCCAATTTAGCGGAAAACAATGTGGAGCGGTGTGGGATGGTCGGATTTTGTCATCGTACCGTGTCGAGTGTACGTGTTTGTAGTCCAAGATGAATTGTAAGTAACAGAGATACTGCCTTATTGAAATGTTTCTAGTGCGGAGGGGAAACAGATCACGTGGTTTCGGTAAGGGGTTAGTACTGTTTATTTCATTGCAGTAGAAGCATACAGTGAAAACGTAATGGGTAAGGACATGCTCGGCAGTGGAACAGTTTACAAGCAGGAAATATAATACGCGAAACTGAGTATTTATATATAAAAGATTATGTACTGAAGGACTTTGTACCTAAGGCTTTTTTACCAGTTAATGTTTAAATTTAAAAGTAAGTTTGTTTGTTACGCTTTCACGGCTTAACTACACGACTGATCGTCATGAATTTTCGCATACACGTTATCAGGGGTACAAAAATAAACAAAGGGTACCTTTCATCCAGAATAAAAGTACTGTTCCCTAGCGAGGGAGGCCGCGAGATAAACCTAGTCTACAATAATTTCTTGCATTCTGCATCTGCATTTCATGATTTATAAAACAGAAAACGAGCAGTTTTTGTCTGCTCTGTTAGTCTGCTAGTGAGTACGGGCATTGCAACCTAGCCGAAACGTAAAGCTTTTCAAAATGGTAGGTATGCAAATATCTAGACGTAACCGCGTTAATATTTCTTTTTTGTTTCTTTAAATCTACATTATATTTTTATTATTATTTATGGTACTTAGGTACGTTACATATATGTATTACTCTATGTTGCCACTACTGAAATATAAAAAACCGATGCAATTGATGACGTCACGCTTCTCCCACACACAAGTGATCACTGCAGGGTGTGTACCCCAGGTAGGGTGGGGTCAAAGGTGACCAATCACTGGCGGAAACGACAACCGGAGCGGAACTTACTTCCGGCCGAGTATTTTTTTTAATTACTGCATTGGTCGAGGCTAGGGCAGCCTTCCGCCAGGTGCGAGCGGTTGATTAAATAATATACCTAAAAGATTATTAGATTGCGCGAAAATAGAACTATAAATAAGTAATGACTGGCCTTGTTATTTCGATTTTGTTTTATAAATAACCGTTTTTATTGATTGCTGTGATGGTTCCATAATAGTATCTGACATTTTGCACACAGGATCCTTGCATGATGCAAAGAAGAAATAAATACAAATTTCAAGATCCCCAGTAAGATTAAAATTGCTATTTCGCTTTAAAGTTATCTTGTTATTATATTATGTTATATATTATTATTAGAGACTTCAAATTTGGTATACAAGTAGGTAATTATTAAGTATGCATACGTTGCCAACCTACATTTAGTGTAATGTTGCTGTGGCTAAAAGGTTAAGGTTAAGCGTCTCTGTATGGTATCTATGTATATACCTATTATTTCTCCAATCATATCGGATTGACTTCATGTTCCTTTGGCCTATGCATGTGTAAGAGGATAGAGTGTGCATTTGTGTTTACATAAACTTTTGTGCACTATAATACCTCCTGCAACAATCGTTGTCCTCCTCCTCCAAACCAAATTTGGTTTGGACGATATAATTATTGCGTTGATGTTCTGAATAATATCTATGTCTAGGTATACGGATTGTTTCTTATTTATCCTGGCTTCGTGTACAATTAAGAATTAAAACATAAACGCACCAATTTTATTTGACTAATAAAAAATAGGATAGGATCCTTGGGATAGGATAAAAAGAACTTATTCTGTTAAATCTTAGAAAACCAGACATAATTATATACTATTATGTTTAGCCAAAGGTGTGCCACTGCGGCTCAATATGTTAAGAATTGAATTCGATGCGAACGGATTAGTTGGCAAATCAGTTGTTGTAAATTTAAGACCTATACATAAACTCAATTGGCAAATAAAAATTTGATTACTACGTGAGGTCTAAAACATGTTACAGGAAGTAAGAAGCTATTCTTCGTAACGAGCCCAACAAATCTGTATTCCAACTCATTGTACTAACAGTAATAGAACCCATCCTGTTTCGTGTCGCACTGTCATGACACTTACTTGTACACTTTCATGTTGTCCAGACTGTGTTAATTTGTATTTCCTGCTGATGCCATTTTATTGAGACTAAACTGTATCGTTTAAGATGAGGCACTTGTCGCTAATAGTTGTTAATATGCTATTTAATTGTATAAGTTGATGTTGGCGCTATGGTTCAGAGGCTTAAGATTGCTTTTATGTTTTTGGTTGGTTATATTGTTACGTGCTGGGCTCGACAGATAAGAATATAAAACAATATTACCGACTAAAACACGTTTTATTCTAGTACACAATTAACTTTAACACACAACAAACACTATACTACACTTTTCCACTGTAATTGCTTCAAACTCCGTAGTATTGTCGCTTCCGTTCGCTTCGATGAAAACTTGACCGCTTACGATAGTAAACTGACTCGGCGGTGCGCGTGCGCTCTATTTATACGCGGATAAAGCGCTTCTGGAGTTTTCCAGAAAACGTCACACACGGCACGCAACAGCGCGATGGTTCGAGAATGTGCCAGCGCTTTCTCCACTGAACTCGTACCGACAAATATGTAGTTCCGTAAGATGTCAATAAATGGTGCTGTAATAAATTATTATTAGAAACCGCCGACTCTTCCCCACAGTGCCGACAGAGGGCATTAGCCGTAACAATATCATAAAAATACCGAAACAGATTTTATTAAACGAAGTGGTAATTAATGCTCCAATTCGATTCTGAGGCCGCTAAATAGAAAACTTATTGAATAAATCTGTCAAAAAATTTCAATAGCTGTACAGAATCTGAAACCTAACTTGGCAGACGGCAATATGCTCGCTGCCTATTATTTATTTCAACCAAAAAATCTCTTAAATTAAATATATGTTGCACTGGTGCAATCAGTACTATCATATTGCATACCTATTTGGGGTGGTGCAGCTAAAACAAAGTTTTTGGAATTAGAACGATCTCAACGTGCTCTAATTAAGTGTATGTATTTTAAAAAGCTTCGATTTCCAACCAATGATCTATACCAAATCACAAATCTGCTTTCGGTCAGGAAGTTATATACTACACAAACTGTACTAAAAATACATAGAACTGTTCCCTATGACTCTAGCATATTGTCGAAAAGAAGGAAATGTAATATTGTAAAAATCCCACAAACACGAACCATGTTTGCCTGTTTGTAGTTTCGCAAAAGATCTGCATAGCTATATAATCGGATTAATAAACATATTTATATATATCCTAAAAACTATTATGATTGCAAAAAAATTACAACTACGTGGATAAAAACATTTACTTATTGTGATATAGAGACACTTCTACAGCATATTTATTAATGCTGGCACATACAAACACACACGGACACACACACACACATACATATGTATTTTGTTGTTAAACAATTGTATATTAAATGTTTAGCACCTACATACAGGTTGTCCGGTAATAAATGGATAACCTGGAAATGTCCTATAGTGGAACTGATGGACGTTCAGAAAAATATGAAAAATCTATCCTAACTACTACCTGAGTTGTATACTTTCTTCTTCTTGATAGATTTTTTTCATATTTTTTTCTGAATGGCCTTCAGTTCTACTATAAGACATTTCAAGGTTATCCATTAATTACCGGACACCCTGTATATAGTGATATACTCAAATTACTTTTATTATTATGTTTGCTCAAATAAATCATAATTTAATGTACGTTTTATTATGGCAGAGCGGGGTCTCCTAACACAGGCATTATTTGCTTAAATGGAAACTTCAATCACTATTTTGTTGTAGTTATAAAACTGTTTTTGCAAATAAAGGTGTTTTTTTTTATTCAACCTTTTTCCTAGGAATATATTCTTTGGAGCATATATTCTTTGGGGCTTTACAAACATTCAAACAACGGACACAAAGTATGCTCCGACTCGGTACAACCATATTATGTGGATCACATATTTTTTTCCGTGTGGAATTCGAGCCCATAACACTCTTCGTAGTGCAGTGGCGAGGCGACTTCTTAAACCACTACGGCATCAGTGCAGTCAAAAATCACGTTAGTTCTATGAATAGAAACATTTTTACATTTAAGATACTAAAAAAATACTATTGAAAGCTTCCAAAACTGCATAGATAAGACATCAAAGTGCTGATAACAGGAGAGTGGCCATAAATCTCCCAAGTATACTGATAAACAAATTAATACTGATAGCGGACAGCCATCATAATTCATGCGCAGATAAAGATGCCTTACCGTTCCGTTACTGTGAATCTATTTGTATATTATTTTTAAAACGTATCTGATTTGAATAATGGCTAACAATGTGTATGTAGGATAGATATTACGTGAAGGAACAGTGATCATATTAATCAAATGTTTTAAGTCTAGGAAAACATTCCCTGATCATTAATGCTGTCGTGGATTTGAAATCTATCTAGTGCACTGCCGGAGTGAACCCAATCCACCACATACATTCTAGCTTATAGGAAAGGATTAAGAAGAATTTAAAACACTTAAAAATACTGCGTGGACAGATGTAGGTCTCACATAATAGGGGCTAGCCTATTATCTTCTAACCTGCATTTTGCTTTTTAGACAGAGGAGCTCAATAATATTTTGTGCTACTTGGACATCGAACCCGAGACCTGACGCACAGAAGTCGCTTTCGCTACGGCTGTCGGATATACAGGCTAACACATATGTAGATTTTGACAAAGTTTTTGTCATCAAAGGGTTCTCATACCCTTCCCGAAATCATTATGCCTGCTTATTTTAAATAAAGATCCTTACCTAACTTAACTTATAAGCTAGCTCATCTAAAATCTATTGTATAAAGTGCTAATTGGTACAATTAAAAGGCGAATGCAATATCCAACATATGTTCGGAGTTGTAGGTAATAATCTGCGAAATATGAACAATTTTACAGCGGTGTGAAGTGTAAGGAACATGCTATAGACTATTAAACTATTCCTTATGGCGGCGAGCGCATATTTTAAACAATTAGACGGCCCAATCGCGGCCAATTTGAGCCTCGACCGCCATCATGTAACCTCCCATACAACGTATTCGGACTTTTGTTAAAACTCCTTATTAAAATTAGCTACTTACCTAGAATTGGTAATTAAATTAGTAGAAAATTAGAGTTGAAGATGTACTAAAACAAATGTACTTTAGAATAACCTCCCAAAGTAAAACTGTAACAAACTAAACGCCTAAATTAATTATAAGAGCCACAAAATGATATTTGGTTAAAATTATACTTTATCTTCAGGCGCTTTAGTGATATAAATATAATAAACACTTTATTTATTGAAATTACAGAAAAAGTATAATAACGATTTAAACATAGTTGTACTATATCGTATTATTTGGTCCGTTCAGTTTAAGATCACGCTATGTGTTTTTCATTAACTCAATTGTGGTCCACTTTCTTTGTAGAATATTTTGAACGTAAAAGGGTGTAGAATTTTCTATGAAAGTATAAATTAGTAAAAAATATTGTATTAAATCCTATTCACATGAAATTCGAAAAACCTGGTGGGGTCCCGTCATCTTGATGTTCATATTGTATCGCGTTGTTTATTTTATATAAAACACTATTATTACATAATTTAGAAACTTTAAACTAATATTGTTAAACACTTTTACTAGTTACTGTTTACTGCGTGTTTTAATCTATTTAAATTAAAAAGCTATTTAGATTTAATTTTACACTTTCCCCGCAGTTTTGGTAGCTTTTCGGCAGTCATGTTCACGGGGCGATAAAAGCCGTATAAAGTTGTTTAATCTCAATGTATAGGATTAGCGTAAACGTATGTTTTTTAATCAACGTTTTGACCTTCATGAGTTCATATTAGGCCCAGAATAAAAGATGGCACACGTCACCCGTGCCATAAAAGAGAAACGTCGATATTAAAAATAAATTACCATATTTGAAAATTCTTTTATCACAGGTGTAGGCAGTATTATTAAATATTTGTATTAGGCAATTTCATGCAGCATGGACTCTAGAAACTCCTAAACCTGACGCTTGTTAAAATGTCTGATCACCACAGATAACCGCAACATCTATTACTGCAATAACGGACGTCCAACGTGGCTATAACTCAATGGACAATGGGTCGGCATTCTAATCCAGCCGCGCCAGGCCATGGCGGCCTAATGAAATTCCCGGGTTACAGCCCCGGGCCGGCCACTGCACACTGTCATCATAACAATTAGCCAGATTATACTGTACACTTGTGTATACCATATTTTTAGATCGTAAACACTATCTTTATATATACCTATATAATTCTTCTGTACGTATGCATATATCACTGAACTCCTCCTGAGGCTGAGCCGATTTTGATGATTTTCTTTTATTGTTGATTGAGTTGGTTAGGTATGTAAACTATTAGAGTCGGTAGGTTGTGCTGCAATCGGTTTGTTCGTGCAGGACAATTTCTGTCGGGTTCGCTAGTTTATGTTGATTATATCTTTATATATAAACTATTGTTAACCGCTAGATAAGCTTGTACAATAAATATATTGTATAAGTCTAAGTCAGATTGACTTCTAAAAGGATTTTTTCAGTCTGTTTTTCGACTGATAATATAGCTTTGGGTTCAACTTAATTTCACCACTTCCATATACGGATTTTATCAGACAGACACTACAACACAGCGAGACTTGATAAAACTTTTAATAAGAACGAAAATTAAATTATGTTCGAGCACTTGCTTTTGTGCCACACTCTTGTTACGTTAATACGTTACATAGGACAACAACACTTATATAAGGATATACAGAGACATGACTCTATAGATTTAAGTTATTTATTTACCAATATAATAAATACAACACCCTTCAACACATTATAGTCGCAATCTTACTCCATCCATTTTTACACCTTTTAATAATTATATTTATATCCTATTTACTCATACTTTTTAAACTTAAGTTAAACATAAATCATTAATTAGATTATTGTTTGTATCGCTGCTCACTGACAATACTACCCTTGACTTTGAATCCTCCATTCAGTCGGTTTCCGTTTAGTTAAGCGAAAGGTGTGATGTTGCCAGTGAGCACAAATAAAATGATTTTTATTATAGTGTTAGTATTTGATTGTTTTGTTCTAGCTTTTACTACATTTTTCATGTCTCGGGTTTGCCCTTTTGTGTGCCAAAATAAATCACTTTTCTTTCTTTCTTTCTCCTTTCATACATAATCTCATGCCTTTATGCCTACCGCCACCCAATATTCGTCAGCTAAGGTTCTAGGTCTCCCGTAATAAAGCCAAGCCAATTAGCTTACCGAATGAAACACCAGACTTAGTGCGTATTTCTTTACTTTGTCCATCAGGGGACTCGAACTGGATACCTCATGCACAGCAGTCGCGTACAATCCCGCTGCGCCACTGACTCAAATAAATGCATAAACCAAGCATTGTTCAAACGCCTCAACAAATCAAATAGCAACGTACAATTAGTATAAACACTATACAGTTTGCGTGTGGCCTATCGCCTTCCGTTGTAATGTATTCATTGCTGTCTCACCGTATATTAAATATGAATAATGTCGAGCACACCGCAACATGAATACTGAACAGGGCTAAACACATCTTCCTATGTCATCATCAGGGATCGCTATGTGCCCTCATAAATTGTGAGGGCCATGATTGTTGTAAGGCCTTAGTCTTACCGCAGATCATGAAATTAATATTACACAAGCCGATGCGAATGTGTGGACTATTGTGCCTTTTTCTCAGCCGCTGGAGATAGTCACATGAAATTTGGTTTTCGACCGTAAGATTCAGAAGAAGATTTTGAGCTCAAAGTTCATGGCCTACCATGAACTTAGAGCTCAAAATCTTCTTCGTCGACTGTCAGGATGTTTCAAATCGGCTAGACCCCTTGGCCTACCATCAGACCATTTTGCTCTTTACGCATCTTAAAACGATCGACCCTTAGCAGGCGGTGCCGCAGCGAGAATTAATGGTTAGGTTTCTGGATCGAGCATAGTGTTGTTAGATTTTCTGAAGGACTTCACCAATACCAGTACAGTTTGAACGTCAGGTATCATTGACTCACTAATTGTAACAATATACAGACACTATAAAGAAGTATTGTGTCGCCGGCCTGTGAAGTCGAGTTAGAAATTAAAAGATATTAAGTGACGACCTTCATTTAATATTTTTGTCTTGACCAAATTGTATATTAACTAGGTAATACCAGTGACTTTTCTACCGTTAACCGGCTACCTATGTCACTCACTCTTAAGACCACAAAATAACTATAAAAAATGTGTAATACCGTTGCTCAACTGCTATGAGAATTTAAAAAGGTTTGTATTACAAATAAAACTAGTGTTATTTAACTAAACTTAAGATTTACGAAAAGTTTTTATGCTCTTTTTGACAGTTCATACCTATAGGGTAGCGAAAATATTCTAAGTCTACCTTTAAGTAAAAAAGTAAGTCACCGCTAGTCGTATTAAGCACAATGAAAAATTGGCTCATCGCTTTACAGTCGAACCTTGCCTCAGCTTGTTCTCTCATAATTTGCAACAAATCCATCTCTCTCTTGCACGGAACATTTATTAAAGGTAAGAAAAAGAGAGCGATACTTGTAATTTGCGCGACAATGAAACTAGATCGTTCACGAGAGATTTATACGCTCATTTGTAAATAATGAAGGCGCCACTCATTATGATTGAAGTCCCATTGATGGCGACCTAACCACACCCCTCACGTAGGGCTGCTGCATATGCTCTAGATCTGTATGATGATACATGATAATAAACAGAAAAGTTGTTTAAGTCCAACAATTGTTTAAGTCCTTCGAAAAGTATCTAAATCTTACGGCGTGTATTACAGTCGGTATGTGGGAAAGTACCTTTAAATACTCTGACATCCCTCTACTCTTGTACATATTTCGTTCGCGTCCATCTGATCCGCTCTGCACTGACAGCGTAGCGGTCCAAGTGATCATACAAGTAATTGTTCTGAGTCTAAGTGTTTTCGTGTGCGTTGTTTGAATATTTACTTAAAGTTATTCCTTGTGCAGGTTTTTTTTTTGGGATAGGAGGCAAACGAGCACACGGATCGCCTGATGGTAAGCGATTACCGCCACCTATGGACACCCGCAACACCAGAGAAATAACAAGTGCGTTTCCGGCCTTTTTAAAAGGAGTACGCTCTTTTCTTGAAGGTTTGAAGGTCGTATTGGTCCGGAAATACCGCAGGCGACAGTTCATTCCACAGTTTTGTTGTGCGAGGCAGAACATTTCTGGAAAACGCACAGTTGTAGACTGCCAACCATCTAAATGATGGGGATGAAAATGCTGTTGCGTAGGACGATAGCGAAAAGAGGCGTCAGGGATCGAACAATTCCTCGGAGCACTCCTCGTAGTAAAAGCGTTAGAAGATGCATAGCGAGGCCACATCTCTACACAGCGCCAAGGGGTCTAGCCGATTTGAAACATCCTGACAGTCGACGATTCGAGTCGCTCTCCGTTGAATGCGATCCAGAGGGAGAAGCTGGTACTGGGGTGCCCTAGTATTCCATGTGATTCCGAACCTGCGCCTTAAAAAGTAATAGGCTCAGGGCCGGCGGCGTTAACTTTTAAACAAAAAAATAGCATACTGTACTATACTGTACTTTTGTTGTAAGCTAAATTTTGATTGATGTAGAATCAAGTTTTTACTATTCTATTGCATTCTAATTTTGAGTGGTTTAGCGTTTGTCAATGAATGAGCCAGCACGCTCAAATACTGACTACAGGTATGTACTTCTCGCTTTCTTACTGGAAACCGACGTAACGTTACGTAATAGTATGAACCTTACTTTTCGTCCGATAAGTAAGAATTCAGAAAGAGCTAATGATATTCCTTGTACTGCAAGCGATCATAGGCTACGATAACTACTAACCAACAGATGGACCTTAACTTAACTTGTCATGCCCTTAAAGTATTTGTATATTTATCATAATTAAAAGATTTGTACACATAGTCTCAAGCCTATGTCTCCAAAAGGGCAAGCACAATTGTCTAACACCGACAACATATCACCAGGTATGGTTTAAGGCATACTGAAAATGTCTTGTCAGAAACACCCAACAACAGCTAGCCCGACTTGAGCATCTAACCCTAGATGTTGATGCTGCGCTGCAGACAAATAAAATATTTTTTTAAGAATCTAAATTCCGAGTCGTTGCCAACCCTATCATTAGGCCAATTACTTAAAGTCAGTATGCATCGCGACTCGGGAACACCTGCCATTGTACCTATCGCTTAATATAAGCCCCGCTTGTGCTAACAACAACATTGTGTGAGCACTTCGCACAATTAGCAAGCAATTTACTAACACTAATGCACAACGGAGAGGAGTTTAAAAGTAATCGTGCTCTAAAGAATTGTCAAGTTAAGTGTTAAGGGGAAAGTGTCACAATTGGGCCTTAATTTAGTGCTGGTTTTTATTAGCATGAATTCTGACGCTGGCACACGTAGACACATGCTCCGAAGGGAATGCTAGAAATTACACTAACATTTAGCTAGCTAGGGTTATAGGATATAGAAAGCGAGCATGGAGTAAGCCTATTGCAATCCACCAAGCAGTGCAGACACTGTGCCATTTCTGAGAGTTTATACAGAATCCAATAAGACTTTACCCAAGCCGATTATGGAGCCCAAGAACGCATATCGGCTTGATTCTAAAGTTGCACTGATTGTGCGGAATCTCCGCGTAACACTGGAGGCTGAAACTATGCAACTAAAATGGTCACGAGATCGGTTACATATAATTATTAGTATATTCATATAGAGTTACCTGAGTTTATGAGCCTGCCATTGATTTTTGTGGCTTTTGAAGCATAACATGTTAAACATGAATGTTCGTGGCTCGATGCTGCATGAAGCTGCTCCAAGCTGCTCGAGACAATATATTTTTTATTCATTTATTTAGTGTTAAGTATATAATAGTACAACATGGAAATCTCCGTGCCAAGCTACTCAGTTTGTTGGCGAGATATACCTTTTTTAATGTTAGTAATACACGAGTGATCAAAATTAAGTAATTTTCATATACTTACTTGTGATAAAATCCGCACACTTCTATAAATTTTATAGGAATACCAAAATATTTAGAATTTCGTGACTTAATCCTCCGAGAGGAAAATCGTAGATTCCATTTAAAGTTACCGCCAATTCTTACCATAGATTAATTCACAGATAAAAAAGCACACCCCAAAAAAACCAACAACCGAAGAGGTGCGTATTCGAGTCAACAACGTCTTAAAACGATTACCGCCAGTCTTCAAGGTGTGAAGGGGAGTACGACACGTAAATCGCATTAGATATGTTAAATCCCAGTCCTCAGGGGGCTGGAGGCGGTTGAGACGATATTTTTATTCGTATCGCTTACTTTCGTGATTATTGTTCGGCAGCCATTTGCATTACACGCGGGAGAGTACTGCAAATGAACTAAGTTGATACTTTATGACAATTGAATGTTTAACTAAAATTGATAAGATGTAAAGTACTGTGGATTCGTATCCCATGGATTTACTTTGTGCTCGGTACTTTGGTTTGTAAAGACTCCCGTGATCCAGGGATCCGCCTGATGGTAAGCAGTCGTGTGGTCTAAGAGCACCTCCACATCGTCCTCAGTAGCCGAGGCGATGTTGAGGTCTCTACTTTAACGGCCAGAGAAGGTGCTTTTTCACGCCCCGCTTAAAGGACCCAGGATTGAAGGAAGAAGGAAACACGTGCCTTGGCAAAAAATTCCATGCCTTGATCGTTTGGCAGAGGTATGAGGACCCAAACTTGTTGGTACGCACTCTAGCCGACTCCACCGTGTAAGGATGGCATCTGAGCCCAGCACGCGTTGTTCTGGATAGGAAAGGGGAGGGCGGAATAAGGTGGAATAACTCTTCAGAGCACTCCCCGTGGTATATTCTGTAGAAACATGCCAAAGAGGCAATATCCCTACGGAGTTGCAGAGGTTCCAGTGAACTCGTGACCTATGGATCTTCGATGAATCGGACAGCCCGCTGCTGTAACCTGTCAAGAGCGTCTAGCAAGTACTGCGCGGAGCCATCCCAAAGATGAAAACAGTACTCCACACAAGGGCGCACTTGTGCCTTATGCAATAGGCACACCTGCCCAGGCGCAAAGAACCGCCTCACCCTGTTCAGAACTCCGAGGTTTCGCGAAGCTTACTTAATGACGCTCTCGATGTAGGTTTTGGGATTAAGGGAGCGGCAAAGATCCATACCTAAGATGGAGAGGATGTCACGTATCACCAGTGGAGTGTTCTTCGGAGAAGGCAGGGGAAGGAACGGAGACTTTTTTGTTGAGAACGCGCATACCTGGGTCTTTTTGGCGTTGAACTGGACCAAGTTCTTGGCACCCCATTCAGAGATGCGGTTCAAGGTCTGGTCAAGTTCAACGACAAGATCCTGCCTTTTCCCCTCAACCTCTGCCTGTTTGGTCCCAGGACGTCCGAGATATCGCCCATGCACGGTACTGCCGTCCGCATAACAATGTATGTTGCCGAGATTCAACCTATCATTTATATGCAGAAGAAAGAGCGTAGGGGATAAGACGGACCCCTGAGGCACTCCTGCATTGACCTGCATAAATTTGGAAGCGCGACCGTCGCAAAGGACCCGAATACAACGCTTCTGCAGGAAACTTGCAATCCAGGTGCACAGTTGAGGGGGCAAGCCATAGGCCGGAAGCTTGGAAAGAAGAGACCGGAGCCAGACTCTATCGAAAGCTTTGGCTATGTCTAGGCTAACAGCCAAAGACTCGCCGTGCTTGTCTATAGCCTAACCCCAGAGGTGCGTGACGAACGCTAGAAGATCACCCGTTGATCGTTTAGCCCAAAAGCTGTATTGGCGATCATTGATCAACGAGTGATCCTCCAGGTAGCGGACAATTTGGGTGTTTATAATCCGCTCGAACATCTTGGAGAGCACCGAGGTGATAGCTATGGCTCGGAACGGTCCCCCTTTTTGGGAATCGGTTGAACGTTCGCCTCCTTCCAAGCCTCAGGCACAGTGCTTGCGGCGTAAGACGTCCGATAAAGGTGCGTAAGTGTGGGAGACAACTCCGCTGCACATTTTTTAAGGACCACAGCTGGGATGCCGTCAGGTCCACTGGCTTTCCGAACATCGAGAGACTGCAAAATAAAGTCGTATTTCTCTCTTTTATTTGCGACCTCAAGCATAACTGGTGAATGATTCATGTAAAACCTCTTTTACCCACTTGGGAATAACAGGGTTAAGAAGTCGTATTAGTATTTTCTTAACTTTAAAGAAGACCGTCCATATTCGGCTTGAACGTGGACAATCGTTTTATAAACAAAGTAAAATATTAAAAGTTTTATTTTAATATATAATAAATATTGATTACTATCCAGTCGTATGAAATTGACGTATAATAAAAATGATTATTAAAATATTTTCGTTTGGTTTAAAATGTATACCTAACTGAAATGCACAAACCAAATGGCTTGTTTGTGTTGCCTAGTAAAAAAATAGATGGAAAATCGGAAAAAAGTGTTTACAAAAATCACATTTAGAAATATTACCGAAATCTGAAAATACGTTGTAATCTTTTCATTATTTACTATATTCATATTTTGAATTCGACAATAATAATTAATGTAAAAATTATATGATATTTGATAAAATATAACAAAATTGTAAAGTGTGTTGGGTAATTTATTTTCATATTCTAGCAACGCTTGACTTATCTGTCAATTCTGTTTCCGTCATTCGCTTTGCGTTTGTTCACTCGTATAGTGTATATTTTGTGGGCGTGATTTTGTGTTTGCTATTGTGTGTTTTATTTTATTATTTAGCGAACTTGATACTAAACTTCATAGAATAATGTTTTCTACTTAGTTTAGGCTACTGAAAATTAATATTGTTATTACAATATAAAATTGTTCACGCCCAGGCCAGGGTCCCATACAAGGTGGTCGGTCTCCTTTCAATTAAAGTTGTCATCCGTGTTATATTTTATGGTAAACTTTTTGTGTTCCATGTTAACCAATATAGTACATAAATATATTATGTACTTGCTATATTAGTACATATCTACAATTTGGATGGAATACAAACCACTTAAGTATCAAAGCCACTCATCCAAGCTATACAGGTGGTTTCCATGATTTTCCCGCCAAAAGCGTGTCGAAAAAAACCCAAGACGCGAAGCAAAGTCAACGACGTCGCAGCGAGAGTCAGAACTGACTTTTTTATTCAGTTTTATATTTATACAGCTCCTTGTCTCTTGTCATTCAATTCGAGGGTGTTATACTGTTACGCATTTACTTACGCTAGGCGCCTATTGATGAAGCATTTGTTGTAGCGTGTGCGTGTTTTGCTTTAATGTTTTATGTAGGCGCTTAGGCGTGTAAATCACAATTTAACCACAACATTTTTAATACACTGAATAATTCGCATAATATTACAAAAAGATAGCAGTAAACATATACAAATTATAATACATGACTGAAGACATACTTTTAGCGTTAGTAAAGCAAAACATGTTCTGTCTAATAACTTACAGGTTTCTTATTAATCATAAATATATTATACCAATATATAGAGTCACGCCTGTATTACCGAAAGAATAGGCAGAGAAGTAAAACATACCCACATTTGATCGGCTATGTTTTTAAGTTATATATAAAAGGAGCAAAGTTATTACCACCTTGTGCCGAATAGGAAAACCCTACAACATATTACCAATAGTAGTTAATCCGAACTCATGTTTTAGAATGCAAAGCATAGTATTCGCCTTACTCAGAAACAAAATAAAAAAACACCTATTTAAGTAATAATCCTAACTAATATTATAAATGCGACTGCGAGTTTGTTTGTTTATAACGCTTTTACGCCGTAACTACTCAACCGATCATCATGAAATTTCATATATACGTTGTATGGAGTACAAAAAAGGATCCCGCTGATCCAGAAAATAAAGTGTAAATAAAATAGGTAAAAGAATATAAGTAGGTAAAGCACTTAACTCTGGACTTACGCCTGACATTATTATATTACGTACTTAAACAATATTTTTTCGTTTTTAAGACAGCTAATAACAAAAATTCCATCGTAGAGTTACGTTAAAGACGTAAACTTTAATCGATTCCCCTTGTCACCGACCAAATAAATATGATCATTATAAAAATATAATAATGACATTTTCATATCTCCCCTTTAGGTGAGTGTTATTTCGTGTTTTTATAAGTCGCCGCCGCCGCCGTGACGAGATATTCACAGTCGAGTTGTCGATTCGTTCACAACCCTCTTACCCCTTTGTGTACAATCGAATAAACGCTCCTACATTTCGATTTGACTGGCTGGATGTTAATTTTTCTTCGGTTGTGTATTGTAGATTAATCGAGTAAGAAGATATAGAAGATGTTTAGTAAACTTGTTTTTTGACTAACAATGACACACGTTTGTAGCGTATCTTTGTCTCTTGTATAGTGTTTAAATATGTGTGAGGTTCTTTGTAAGCAATTAGAATTTTCCATCCTTTTATCGACCCATCTTAGATTTGAGTAAAACAGAGATTAAAAGTGTTATCCTGGCTGTAATATACCCCGTAATTTTCCAGGTAACTCTAATTATATATGACACCATTAATACCTATTTTACCTTACCTTCTTTTGTCTAATTTATAACTCATAGTGGTATAGATGCACGTACTGTATGCAGTTGCTCGATCATAAATAGTTGTATCCGCGTAAAGATCCATCACAGAGACTAAACCTATCTCACGACACGTCACAATAATTTTGTTAAATCTATCCATATAATAAAATCGTAAACACTTTCACAACTATGTGTTTGTGACTGACTTAACGTCCACTAAAACAGAACAAATACAAGTGATTAATTTTGATTTAGAAAAAATTTAAATCTTTAATTTATATTTTATTTGATTAGTTCAACAAGTAAAAGATATCTCTTCAAAAATACGCAAGAATACGTAGATAATTCATGTTTGACCAACAGAGCGAGCAATAAATTGTAAATTAACCAAATTAAAGTAGGTACTAAAATATTTACGTAGTTTCAAAAATATGTTCAATTGTTACATTTTATTACAATGAAAACCCCACACCAAGTATGAAGTTTACAATAAAATAAGTAACAGCAGTAAAACAAAAGCGGCGCATTTTCCCATTTCATTTCTTGACTTAGCCACAGGTGTCTGGAATTATCTTCAAAAGAAAGGGTTCTTTCATGATCCCTACAACATTATACATACATTTCTATAAATAAAATTCTTATTACTTAGCTCATAAGGTATATAGTCCTATGATACAACCACTGTGATTATATTTGCTGATTGCTCACTTCACCAATATGAGTAGAACTCTGATACTGAGCCAATATGAGTTTGAAGTGGCTTTCATAGAAGAATGGCAGAGGTCAATGTGTTCTGGTAGTTATTTTATGACATTCTGAATAGGAATTTCGGGTTATAACGGCATAAAGTGACTGTTCGTGGTTATGACTTCGCGATTTATGTTGATCATTCTGGTTGGTTAGCAGTTCTGTGTCGGAATATTGTGGCATTAAGAACTAATTATTAAGATAAGGATCAATTAAATTGTTTGGTTTATTCTTTTTTAAGATACCTACTGTTGGAAAGTGAATGACGCAGCGGTATTGTATTCGTAAACATCATACAGCAGTCGCCTGGTGTTCCTATAAGGATACCTTATAGGTACAGCAGGTTTAAATCCCTGTTCGGCGAAGTCTAGAAATGTATAATCTAATAATAGCTCGCGAAATGTGGATGTGAAACACCTCTGTCCATGACCGCTCATATAAGCGCAATCCATACGTACGTAAAAGTATGTGAAGGTGTTTGGATGTTTCTTACTTGGTCACACCTTATACTGGTAAAAGTACCTTGGACTGGTAATGTAATATTTCTAGACGAAAATATGGTGATAATCTTTTTTTTATTTCTAGTTTAAATATTACTCCCGCGCTAGGATAATTTCTGTGACTTGGGAGTTTAAAACATTCAAATAAAGGACGCAAGGAACATCCAGACTCTGAACAAGTACTTGAGGATCACACAAATGTTTGTTCCGCGTAGGACTCGGCGATAATGCCATTCGTGCAGAAAACGTGAATATGAATCTTGACACATTGCTAGGCCATACACCTTTTATTTCGGTATGCTTTCCCGTAGGCTTTGCACGAGTGAAACCACAGGCAAGAACGAAACAGATTTTTCTTTATTCATTTACAAGTACAGCAATTTCCATTCGCCATAACTCAAGTATCTTTCTTTCTCCATAAAGCCGTAACCAAAAAATGTCACCACTATAAAAGCGACCGCATAGATTTTATATAGTTTATGCCCTTTGCGGAATCATCACCATATCGTCAGCTAAAGGTTGCGACCCCATCGCCAAATGTCGTGACCTTTGAGCTCTGCCCCTTAGGAATATCATAAACACTGCCAATAAACAACATGACAGTGTGTGGTGGCAAAAATATAATTAGGTTTTTGAATATGGCAACACATTTGCTTTTGTTTTCCTGAACGAACAATTCGAAATTCAAATTATAAAATTTAAGATTCTTCGTTGGTCTTGACTCCCGTATATAGATTAGATTTATAATCTGTACGTAGGTTTGTTGCACGTGGATCATGAGGGTTCGATTCCCGGATCCTGCAAAGCGTTATACGGTTTTTTAATAGCAATTTCTCTGTATCAGCACAGATTATAGAAATTTAACTATAAACGTTGAGACTCGAGACTATGTTTATGCTCCACGTGGTTGAGAATGTAGGATGCTAGCCTATTCCCATAAAAGTGAAAAATACTAACGGACCAAGGAATTGATCCTGAAACCTTACTCTTGACATCAAGAACACGCGCAAATTGATGCCCAGGTAGTAGTAGTCGTTACCAAGAAAACAATCTCAAAGGACACCAGTGCGAAAAATATTACAAATAATACCAATCATATTGTCCCAACACTGGGACTGTTTACTTTTAGACATTCCAGATTGAAAAACCCAATATATTTTATCCGTCTCGGGAGTCAAACCCCACGGTCACTTGCCATACATGCTCACTTACACCAATGAAGCATTTGTGGAATGGATGAAAAATCGTATGGCCAACAATTTTGAAAATGGATTGCGTGTAATTCGAAATTTAAACTGTCCAATGTCGTCCCTCGCTCTGATGACGTATGGCACCCGTGGGGGTGATCAACTCAACTCTAGATTGCCAACCTAAAATAGCTGCTCGAAAATTATAAAATCGACTATATTCTGGCACCCTTAAGAGTTAGCCGATTTTACGTTTTGTTTGGTAGTTTGTTGTTGTATGACGAATCTGTACTGTCAAGGAGCTATGCAATTATTAATGTGGTGTACGTAAGGTGGGTGAGAATGTCTCACAAACAAAACATGTGGGGCTTAGAGCATTAATCTCTTGTTTTGATGGTGTAGAGGACAATTTCAAAATATACGGCTTCTGACACGAAGTAGATATGTATATCTGCACCTGAAACAAAATAACATACCGTTTAGTAAAATTTAATTTAAGACTTATTTTTGTTTTCAAATTATTCAAAATTTGATGACTACCCTGCTTTTTGAATTTTGAGGTGTGTTTGAGGTGTGCGTTAATGAAAACATCATTAACGTAGATCAATCCTCACATCCTCCTCAGACCTCATCTGTGTTTAAAGAATTTTTAGGATCAATGCGGCTATTCCGAAGTTTAAGCAGAGAAAAAAGTCTAAAACTAGAGAAAGATACAATAGGTGTTTAATTATGTTTGGCATTCCAACAATTTACAGGTTTAAAAGTTGACATATAAACAAACTGTATGCCTAATGATAAGCGGTTTGCGTAGCCTAAGGTCACTTACAATACCGTAGGTATCATTGGCCCCTTGCTAACTCAGAAAAGAAGCTGTAAATATATGAGTCTACGTAAATCAAGCATACAAATTACCAGGTGGCATTAATTTTAATCTTACAGACCAATACTTTGATTTGATTTATAAGTAAGTAGGTAATTATGTATAGATAGGGGTGTTATGGATAAAGAAAATGTGAAGGCGTCCGACCGTACACAAAACACAAACAGCTAACAGAATGTGGCTGTAATAGGTATATCTCTACCTATCCTTTTAAATTATATCTTCCGTACAGCCATCATCGGAAATTTGAGACTTCCCATACCATACAAAGAAACTATCAAGAAACTCATAAAATAATTACAAGCTACTAATCCTCATAATTGTCAAATAAAAGCATACGCGGTGAACTCACCACAGTACAGCGTCAAGTGCAATAATTATAATTAGTGTGGCAATAATTGGATGTGCCGGGGTCCTCCATCAAGGGGTCGTAATTCAATAAAACGTTATGATGGATCGCGCCCGCACTCCACTTGTATATCAAGAGGTCATTGAGCGTGATATGTATCGTGTCATACATATTTTTAGAAATATAATGCAGTTATCACATTTTATGGTGAACTAGCTGAATCTTTTTATTTTATATTTTAATTAAAATTACAAATTACGCTGCAGGAATAATGTCTGTGTCAGAGGTTTTCACAATCATTAAAAAACGCACCATAATAGTACCCAGATTCGGAACAACATTTTGTATATCACATAAATTTTAGTTCCGCGTGGGGATCGAATCCACAACAGTCGGCGCAGTGTCAATGGAGAGGCGGCCACTCCGCCATCCGTGCAGTCAAGTAATTCTGTTTTAAACAGGTCAGCATTGGTTGAATGTCAAAAAATCAACATACTACAAATATATAGATAATAATTTATGATGATAATGTCCTCCAGACAGAATTTCGGTCATGGCGGCCAATCTTAACGGAGCCTGGCCATCTGCGCAGGAGATATTATAGTGCACAAGTACGTGTGCAAACACAAGTGCACTTTCTGTTCCCTAACTCTCATGATCAGATGGGACGGATAATCCGACACGACCGGAGTGAGATCAGGAGCAGGACCAACGGCTTTACGTGCTTTCCGAGGCACGGGGGTGTCTAACACCGCCAACTTCCTAACTCCAGGTTCGTATTGAGATTTCTTAACAGAAAAACCTAATAGCTTTTTGTTGGCCCGACCCAGGATTCGAACCCCATGAGGGTCACAGGAGTCGCATTCACTACCGCTGCGCCACGGACGCCAACATTTATATTAAGTTGCTTAATCAAATCCCCATAGATTGGAACTTAGCAAATTTAAATCATGTAATAGTATCATAGAAACTATCAAACGAATAACAGGCACAGATATTTAAGGCAAGGCACAATTATTTAATAAGTATATAAATCATTATGACTCAATAATTATGGTAACAAAGTAGCTACTATATTGTTACTTTTCCTTGATCGAATAGATCAATGCGTAAAATGATACGCAAGCCACAGGCCGCAACCGCAAAGGATTAGTTTTCGTGCTACTTATTTGAATAAATATCGAAATAATTAACAGTATTGTAATCTATTGTTACAAACTACACTGCCGCCAAGCTAAGTATTTTTATTTTCCTCTATCAATGAAATAGAGAAAACAAGATTTTCAAAACATTGTTAAACGTGTAAAAAACTTGTACCTAAGTATAAATAGAGGGCAATTTGAGTGAGCATTTGCCATAAATCTAGAATTATTTGATCATGCTGCTCATATCTATATTATTATCTAGCAAGGAGGTAGTTTTTAGTTCAGGTTTTAGACAGAAAGACATTTTTGTCATCTACCGGACACAAATTTCACCATAAGGGTGCGTTTCCACTGACGCGGAGCTGGACGGAGAAGAGCGGAGAAGAGCAGTGAAAAGTTACAAATGTTTCCATTGAAGCGATTATTATTATGGTAGAATTACTTACATTAAAAAACATGCGTTCGAATTAAGAACCTCTTTCGTTTTTGAAATCAGTAAAAAAAATGCAATTGTCCGCTATTTTATTTACTCGCACTTAATCTAGATATGTGAGTACTTACACAGTCAATTTAAAAAATCGTTGATAAAAATACGTGTGATGTGTAAATCGATAAAGCGTGTTCGGATACAGTTGCGTGTGTGTGTTCTATTGTGCGGCCTTCACATGACACTAAAGGGGTTTTCGAGTGTGCTTTTCAATTTGCCTCAGCCGAGTGGAACAACGACTTCTATTGAGTAGCCTTTCGATAAAATATTTAAAATATATGAAAATAATAAATGCATTTTTAAGTCTTTTCTCTTCCTAACTAGTAATTTTTATATATTTTCATATGTACTTATCACAAATACGAATGATAATAATATTTATTATACATATACAGTCTTACGCCTCTATCTCTGAAGGAGTATGTCACACCTACATTTCGCTAGCTATGATTTTAGGTCTTACATAATAGGGAGAGAGCCTACTGTCGTTTATCAGGTACAATACCAGTCTCCCTGCTGCTACCGAGAAATTCTTGACAGAAAAACCCAATAATACTTTGATTCGGAATAAAAAAAAACTATTTGTTAGACATAGGTAGGTACATGATTGATGTTGTAATTTGTAAAAATGTCACTATGTTTTGTCATACAAATATAGCATAATATTTAACATTTTGAATATTTTACAGTACCTATACAATCATTTAAATATTATATTAAAAATCGAACCCGAGACCTTATTCAGAGCAGTCGTATAAACTTCCTCAGTTTCATAGGTTGTGCGAATCGCTATGGTAGCGCCAAAGCGATTCGCACAACCTATGAAACAATACTACTGATAAAGGGAACGATAATTTTAACTAGAGGGTATATTTTCAAAAATACTTTTTGCCTACGGGAGCTATATTTTTTAAAGTACGCAAATATATAACAGCAAATGTATTTGAAATAGCCTTACTTTTAAAATAGTTTGACTGAAGCAATATATGTACTTCCCAACCAGTTTGACAGATTGTTGCAAAATCTGGATAGGCATCGACATGCTGGATTTCTTGTAATGTGTTCATGACCGATACAGCTAATAAAAATTATTTTCTAATAGATAATTCACATGACATAATAACCAACAAAACGTCTAATATAGAAGTATTTAGTAAATTTATTTATATTCCGACTATTCCACGGTCTTTATGCTCTTGGTCAAATCAAGTTCGTGTAATAGTGAAACTTTTTTTTTACAATGGATATGTTCAAAAACCTCTCGCATCGCGAACAGAGTGCAACGGAAATGAAACGGAGCATGTGTCGATGAAATCGGCCAACGAACTATTGTCGCCTGCCCACGTTACCGAACGAAACGACACTTGTCATACGTGGCGGGAATTTAGAAAAAACTGTCAGCCGGAACGGAAAACGGAAAGCGCACCTGCGTGCGTCAAATTTAATTTCCAAGCTAGATAGAGCAACGTACTTTCGAATAGATTAAATGTATCTGGAAAACTGTTAAATATATTATTACAAAATATGTTATATTTTGTAAATATTTAAGGTCTTTAATAGGTACCGCAACTAAGCTAGCTGTTTCATCGTCTTGCTCTTTGTACAGCATGAATAGGGAGAGTAGTTTTTAGAGAAAATATAGGTCTTAAAAACATATCAAACCAAAATTAAATAACAGTAGATACATTTCTTAAATCACCTCAATCTCCTACATGATCCTTGAAACGCTTAACTTATTGAATCGCAATGGCACACCGGTGACCAGACACAATAAATGTTAATTATGTCTGGTATTCTAAGACTTGACAGATTAATTATAATCTAAAACACAATATCAAATAAAGGAAGGCCTGTTCCTTAATGTAAAAAGGTGAATCAAAACTAAACTGCTGGAAGTGTTATGTGACAGGAAAGTGCGTGTTGTCATACCTATCAGAAAAAATTCAGCTTTTAATGGTCATGGTGGATAATTTTATGTGTTTTCGCCAGATGCGACACCGCCATCTTCTTATCTCCGGGCTGCTGTCGAGAATTTCTTGACAGAAAAGCAAAAAAACCTTTTTTTTATTTCAACTCGGGATTCAATACTGAAACCTTACGCACAAAAGTCGCATTTTCTAACAAAATATTTTTGTGCCATGCTTCATAACATTAATAAACTATTTTTAAATAAAGAAAATTTAAACAAACATGAAGAGAATCTAGATTCATATATTTTTACGCACGCATAGAGACGATAGTAAATGCTGATTTCTTTGAAAATAAAACCCCTTTTGTAAATTTTATTTGTCGCGTAAGTACGCTGTATGAATATAATATTCAGAGGCAATGCCACGAGACTACCTACGGTTTATATATAAAAAGCATTTTATAGCCATAGCAGGTACATACTTTGATTATGTATACGTCGTGTATATAATCATATGCCTATATAAGTACCTACTCTATATTTAGTACAGATGGCATAACAAGTTCCTATTTATAGTCATAGCTGGTTGCCCGCGACTAAGTTCGCATACAAAATCTAGCCTTATGTTCTTACTGACTATTCAATCTCTATAATAATAATCAACATTTCAAAACTATGTTTATATTATAATTATGTAAACTGACTTAACAAACAAGGCTAGCATCTTGCCCGTCTCCAAAACCACAGTTAGGTACTAATTACGAAAACAAAACAAATCAGCACATTAATTATCTGTGCTGCTAATTTACATTTTTAAAAAGAAATACCCCGGGCCAAACGTGCAGCTAAGTTTAATGAGAAATTAGAGGAAAAATTGAAACAGCCAGTCGTAAATGAAAAATTAAAAAAGTCCCGCCGGAAACGGAACCGCGGCCATGTTTCACGAGGAACGCAACCGCCTTAATTACGCGCGGCGACAAACAAACCGACGAAACATTTATTGTTTTTGATCGAATTAAAAATGACTTTTGCTGCACAATGTTTTGTGCTTAGACTTTATTAAAAAACAACAATTTTTATTTTTCAGAGACATACATAGGCTACGATAGATTGATAGATAAAAAAGATCCTTTATTAAACGAACAAGCTAGTATGGCCAAATAAACCGACTTCTTCTTTCTTCGACTGCACGCATTGGTGTAAGTGATCGCCTCGTCACTACCACTATGCCGAGTGTTGTGGGTTTGAATCCCACGCGGGACAAAAATTTGTGTGATCATCAAATGGTTTTTCCGAGTCTGGCTGTTTTTTGTGTCCGTTGTTTGAATGTTTGTAAAGATCCCCGCAACACAGGATTTATTCCCAGTGCGCGAGTTGCCTTTTTGAAAAGTTAAAGAATATAAAAAATCTTTTTCATAATATTTCGATTGGAAGCTGGGCAAACTTTGCTATCTATATTAAAATAAGCTAATGAAATTGTGAATAACCAATTAACCATTTTAAATAACGTAACGAAGTCTTGTTAAAGAGTTTATTTTGATCACAGCCTTTTGCTATGCTGTTAGCGTGACTTCATTAACTAAAAGAAAACTCAAGTAGGTACCTTGATAACTAATTGCCTAGCGATTAGAACTTTCTACGCGTCTATTAGCAGCATGTATACTTAATCGAGAACAAGATTGTACTTGTATTTTCTCTCTACGCATTTGCATGTTGATTGCTGCAAGCTTTTCTATGGCTTGGCGAATGCAGAAAAGAAAGGCGATTTCAACTAAAATCAAATCGCGGCCTAGTATATAATGATCCGATTTTTACAAATGAGGTATAGCCTCATTGAACAAATATAATAATAGTTTTGTTTTTAGAGGTATTTTACCTATTTGCCTACAGGTAGCTACATAACAAAAAGTCAAAAATAAGCTATGACTCTTGAATAACCAATTTAATATTATTACCTAACACGTTCCGGGACACTCGAATTTTTGCAAATCATGAAATGACACCACAAAATCCCATACATTTTATCATACCGTCTATAACCGTACTACCATATTACATAGGTATATTTTTAATTTTTTGATACGACTATTACGTCAACAGACTGACGCCTAGGGGCGGAAATGGCTCAGTCTACGCCTTACAGCGCGGTGTGTATGTTTTGTTTTGGTGCATAAGCACTGCGTATGTGTATGTTGAAAAATGACTAGAAAAGAGTTTACTGGGTCACTTATGAACGAATGAAGCCGCGTGACGTGACACGAGATCACGTGCTTCCTAGAAATGTTATGGAAAAGCTACGGCTATCGACGGTTTGCCAAATTACATGAAATAAAGATCGCCGCCCGTAGCCGTTCTATCACTTAAGTGAAAGTCCCCGAAAGTGTTTACACCAACACATCAATCAGAACTTACAGACTAAAGTAACATAGTTCAGTGCAACAATTAATTATAGGTTAACACCACATGCATTTGATACGGCTTTAGTTACGTAATTTAATTATATAATATTAATTAAATTGCAATTTTAAGAAAAACAATGTGATAATTTGAAGTCGCTTACATTACTAAATAAAATAAAAATAAGATTTGATTAGAATAATAACAATAATAATAATGAGCATGAGGATATTTGATTAATTAAAATAACATGTCGAAGTATGAAAATAAAATAAAATACATTACCATCGTACATATATTTTTTTAATTAAAATTAACAATAAAACTTCTACATATTTTGCTTAAACTGTCGTGGTGAATGTCGACTACATCACTATATGTATTTGTTCAGAGTTTTGCACATTCTGCATATAGGTGAGTTTGCCCCGAGCACCGTTCTCCTTAGGGGTGGACATAGAGGTATTATGCTATGTCTTGGATACCTTGCTGGTACACGAAATCTAAAGAAGCCAAGCAACTTATATAGATCTACCGCAACGAAAACCATCACAAATATGGTATACAAGAAAAAGACTGTATAATAATAGAAACATAGAACTATTTAAGTCTAAATTACAATTACAAAATTGGCAAGACATTATAACACAAAATAATAATATAAATAGCAACTACGATTTATTTAATAATACACTAATAAATATTCTAAATAAATGCATACCCATTTGTAAAATAAGACTAAAAACTAAACATAAAAAGCATTGGTTAACACGAGGAATAAAAAAATCTTGTAAAAATAAGCGATTATTAAAATTACTAATACTAAAAACAAAAAATCCCATTCTAATAAAATATTACAAAAAATACGAAAAGATATTAAAACAAGCAGTAATAATAGCAAAGAAGAATCAATATATAAACAAAATAAAATCCTCAGAAAATAAAACTAAAGCCATGTGGAATATTATAAACGAAATAACTAACAATAAACCAAGGCGCGTAAAACAAATCTTAGAAATATACATAAATAATCATCTTTCACCAGAACCCAAAGCAATAACAAATTATTTTAATGACTTTTTTGCCTCAATAGGTCAACAGACCTCTAATCATTCAAGCAGAGACTCCGCCAATTGGAGCGGGCCAAACCTTGAAAATACAATGTTTCTCAGTCCAGTAGAAGCATATGAAGTAAATAGAACAATTAAAAATTTGAAAAACAAACGTAGTTGCGGTATAGATGAACTACCACCGTTCCTAATCAAACGCTGCGCTGACGAACTTACCTTACCTTTTTACCTATTAATAAATCAATCATTTGTGGAGGGTACTTTCCCTGACCTACTGAAAAGAGCCTTAATAAAGCCTATTTACAAAAAAGATAACAAAAATGATGTAAACAATTACCGCCCCATAGCTCTTTTGCCCACAGCATCAAAATTGTTTGAGAAAGCCATGTGTGATCGCATATACAAATTCTGCGAGAAATATAAAATATTTAGCGAATGTCAAAACGGCTTTCGAAAAAATCGGTCGACTACCTTAGCAGTGTATAAATATGTTCAAGAAGCCTTAAACATAATAAATAACAAAAAATATGCAGTAGGCATACTACTGGATATGACCAAGGCATATGATAAAGTACAATATAATATATTATTAAATAAACTGTACAAAATAGGAATACGTGGTAAAGCACACGATTGGCTTACATCTTACCTACATAATAGACAGCAATTGGTCGAAATTGAATATTTTAATCACACAACCCACACTATAGAAAATATTAGGTCAGACACCAAAACAATAAATTCTTCTATCCCCCAAGGAAGTGTAATAGGCTGCCTCCTTTTTTTACTATATATAAACGACCTACCTAAATGTATAAAAGGGCCGTGTGTACTATTCGCGGATGATATTTCTTTACTCGTCCCATGCCAAAACGCTTTAAATATAAACCTTATTCTAAACTATATCCTCGAAAAAACATCAAAATGGATGGCAGATCACAACCTAGCCATTAATTTCTCCAAAACCAAATTGATGAGTTTTTATCCACGTCAAAAACCACCCTTACATCTAAATTTCACATATAATAATATAAAATTAGAAGAAACTGCAGAATTTACTTTACTGGGTTTAAACATAGACACACACATAAATTGGAAATGTCATATAAAGAAACTCAGACTCAAATTATCCAAATTTTCTTATGCCTTGCGTGAAATTAAGAAAACTACAAATACGCAAACGGCCTTGATCACATATTATGCATATGCCTATTCATGGCTAAGTTATGGCATCATACTTTGGGGAAATAGCACAGACACACCAACACTTTTCACATTACAAAAAAAACTTATTAGGATACTGGTCAACATACATGAAACCGACAGCTGCAAACCCCATTATCAAAAGAATAAAATTCTAACCTTACCTTCTATATATGTATTAGAAATGTGTAAATTTGTTCGAAAATATCCCAATTTTTATAGTAAAAGACAAGACATCCAAACTAAATATTCATTACGCCATAAAAATAGACTAAATCTACCCGCATCTAAACTAACTATGCACGCAACAAGCCCATTTGTTATGTCTATAAAAATATACAATAATCTCCCAGAACATTTTAGAAATGAACCAAATGATAAGAAATTCATACACAAGTTAAAGCAGATATTAATAAATAAAGCGTATTATACCATAAATGAATACTTAACTGATAAGCATATACTGTAGTAAATTATGTTAAAATCAATATATATACCTACATATATATAGGAACTAAATTGGATACACAATTTGTTATTATAAAGAGCATAAACTTTATACAGAGTGTAAAATACTAGCAAGAAAATAGATAAATATATAATTATTTAAACATATCTAAAATTATTTCATAAGTACTTTATTGAATTTTGAGTTCTATGTGACTTCATCCTCTCTCCTACGCTGCCGTGCCCTACAGGGTCCATAATGAACTGTGTACCTGTCTAATAACATCTATGTAACATTATGGTGTGCAATAAACGTATTGAGTATTGAGTATTGAGTATTGAACTTAGGACAGTCTATTTTATTTTTTAAATGTTTGCAAGCAAGCATACCATCACTTATTTTTTTACGCATTGATAGAGGTTGCATCCTGAAATATTGCAGACGTGCATTGTTCGAAAGCGCTCATCTCAAAAATTGTTAGACAGAATTGTAAAATATTTTCTGTTTTATTTATAATACAAAAAGTGCGCCCGTCGATAGGCCGTTTATTAAGTAAACTTATTAGGTTGAGTTGAAGTTCTAACACCAGAAAAACAGACAAAATCTTTGTTTATCTATTTTTCCTTTATAATAAAATATCATTAGTACCAATACAAAATAAAATTGAGTATCTACATGTAGTAAGTACTTACATAACATTATAAATAATAAAACGTCAGTTACGTGTAAATAAAAAGCGCACTTTTAATAGGTACATGCGGCGGTAGATGTCGCGAGTGCTCCCGTGACTTCCGGCGAGACCGTGATGACACTACACGCAACCCAGTTACTGCGTAGGGTTGGCGACAAACAGAATATGTGAATATTATTTTGGTACTTCATAAACTGCGTCTAAAAGATTAAAATTCAGCTGTCATAATTATATTGTTTGCCTTAAAGTAGATCTTTGGAACGAATATTTATTAAGTAATTCAATTCAATTCATTTATGTTCAATTCAATTCGTTTATACATAATGTATATACAGGTCTTATAAATGTAGAGAGAAAAATTATGGACCTCGTCGGGCACGGCAAAATTAGGAGAGAAGATTTATATCATAATAACATTTATTTATTAACATATTATGCACTATTATAAAAATACGACAATGCTCTGTCTCTACTGGGATTGGCTCTATAGAAACGTCTCAACCCACAACTTTTTAGGATATTGTTTCAGTATCACGCAAAAATAACTGTCTGTAGTTTTCACACTGTAAAAGTAAATAATTTACAAATAACGAATATTAAGTACTTCCAAACATTATAAGTTGTGGCCCATACGTTTAATTCTGTCATGTGGGTTTCAAACCCATAACTTCACTTGTGCGCTGCGACATTTACAATCTTAAAATTTTTCCTTTTAACTAAAGGACAATCAACTGAACACTTTATTTTTAATGATACTGTAAATTCTATATAACTATACAAACAGGTAGTAACTATACAAACAGTTAAACAATATAAATACTATATTCTCTGGCACAATGGCCGCGCCAACCCTACACCAAAGACATCATTATTGTAATGGATGTCACGGGCTGCAACTCCACAAGTGCTCTAGAAAGTAGTGGTTTTACAAACTAATACATAAACAAAATCAAACAAAAAGCAACTCTACTGCAACACAACAAGGTACAAAGTGAATGCAATACTAAGTTTGCAGTTGCGAAGACTAGATGGTGCGACAATCGCGAGAGCAACACATTAGCGGCATCTCTCGGCGAGTGAGAAAATTACAGTGGAATTACGATGTTCGCGAGTGTCGAAGCTTTCAGCGGAGATGTGTAAGTGCTCCAGTGTTTTTAAGGACTATAGTAGTAAACGCTAAACGCTACGATGGTTTATCTTGAGATTTAGATTACTAAATTGTGATAGGTATGTACGTACGTATTGTTTTAAATTCGGTGTTAGAGCTGCCTTGTAGAACGCGATTGTAAATTTCCGAGCGTCTTCCCACAAAGTACTATAGGAGCTTTCTGTTTGGAGAACGCGGCGTAGTAGCAAAGTCTTAAAATATTCACGGTAGTTGGTAATAGAATCGCTCAAATGAGTTAGAACCAAAAATATAGCTCGTAAAATGTTGGCATAACATGCCTACTGAGTACACTTTCGAAGATATACAGGTATGAATCCATGTACACTGTATGTAATGGAGGAGGAGCTTATTACTCTACCAGACTCAGTTTAAACTCCGCTCTAGGAATTTCCCATCAATATAACTGTTTGTCCGACAATCAAACTCGGGCCGGCCAAGTCACGACTTTCATTTAGCATTTATGCAAGCTAACCATACTTAGCTGACGAGGCAGTTTGCCTACCTAATAAAACATACCTAACAAACATATAAATAAAATTGACTATCTGTAGAAAGATATATACGAGCACAGGGGTGTCCACTTCCTATAAATATTAGGTAACAATATTTTCCATGGCGTCGTAAACGAAGACTAACCAATATTTCCTTTTGCCACTTTTTATACGATTAGTGTCTATAACCCAGGGTCACATGTCAGGGAAAAATTATTGGTAAAGCTCAGTCCTACCGCTAATAATAATAATAATAATAATAATATTCTACCACATACACACAACACCATCTAGCCCAAACTAGTAGAGCTTGTACTATGGGTACTAGACAATGGATAAACATACATATATACCTTTGTTTTTTATTTTTTGTAAATACATACATATTATACATAGAAACACCCAGACCAAGACAAACATCCATGTTCATGCACACAAATATTTGTCTTGTGCGGAGTCCATGGAGTCGCCACTAATGTACGACGATTCTACAAAAACTTATACAACCATTGGTGATTATTCCCTGTCGGTCTGCCTGCAAGGATTAATCATAAGAATGACTCAACCTATCTAAATGATATTCTGCATGAAGAGCAAACCATACTAAAAGTATCTTATTTCGGCTTCTAATGTTCATAACACAAAAATCCTTATTTTTTAAATATTAAGTGCAATGTGTCGTTGTTCGCGTGGAACCCTGAAAACCTCCAGAAAATTCTAATAGGTACTTAATTACATACATAATCTGACGCCCGTATCCCTGCTGACGTAGACAGAGGTCCTTGCACCCACATTTCGCCAGCAATCATTTTAGATCCCACAATAGAAAGTGCGGCAATTGCCATTTATCTCATATCTCGACAGAAAAACCCAATAACACTATGCCCGATACAGAGATCGAATCCGAGACCTCATCACACAACAGCAGCATAACAGTCGCATACACTGCCACTGCATCACCATAGGCCAATAGGCAGTACCTAATTAACATTCAAGTAAGCCTTTGACTCCTTACATAACTCGTAGGTAGGTAGGAAAAGTAGCCCTCAATTGACGGCTCGACGATAAGGTTGCGTCCCACATAGAACCTGTCTAGAGACCAGACTACTAAGTTATGTGCTAGTACATAAACAGGCTGGCTGCATACTACATAACTCATTATAATTCATCAATCATACTCGTTACATAATGCTATGGAACTGCGCAGATATCTACGCAAATGTATATACTTCATTTAATATAATATATCAATAAGTATTTATGTAGATTAACCTAGATTTTTCTTTAAGGATGGCTGTATAGTGCAAAGATGACCTGACAATTATTGAAATGCCAGACATAATTGAAACCTAATGTCTGGTCGCCGGTGTTCTGCTGCGACTTAATTGGTTAAGTTATATCTCTACTACCCTTGTCGCCAAGTCTTGAAAGGTTCTGCTAGTCGCTAAGCAAAAGAGAAATATTAGAATCTATAGTACATTTTTCTTACTTCTTCTTTACTTGCCTGATTTGGTAAATAAACAATTAAATATAGAGTTCAGACTACATTCTTCTCTAATAAAATATAGAGATTTCAATAACATAAAGACTATACTTAGACGTATGTAGGTAGAGATCCATCTTTATGTATTGTCTTTTTGTTTCTGTCATCTGATCTTGAGCAACAGGCAATATACAGAAAAGTATTCTCTCTAGCTACCAGTACGCCATATTTATTTGTATATAAGGCAAGTTAGAAATATGGACTATGAAGAGAAGTTTTACTTTAACTAGATTTAGCTTCGCTCGCGTTATTCTAGACTTCGTCAGTAAATCTCTATTCCTAAGAACAGTACTTTGACGTGAATACAAGGTACACTATGTCTTTTTTGTACCCCAGACAATGTGTATGCGAAATTTCATAATGATCGGTCGAGTAGTTAAGGCGTGAAAGTGTAACAAATAAACAAACATTTATAATATTAGTAAGGACTGTTGTTAAGATTCCCTACAGATAATACAAGGAATAAGATATATCCTCTAAATACTAAAAGGTTCAAGATCTATTTATTAATCTGAGAGTTATCTTGACTGCGACCAGCCCGCTTGCAACTTGGATATGTTTATGATCCAGGATCACGAGTCATCAACGCCGCACATCTTTTCTCAAACATTGGTATCTTACTACTTCTTCCTCTCTCATATTACTTCGTTCATTCGTTATTTTTTTTTAGATACTTCACAAACATTCAAACAACAAGTATAATTTTTTGTCCCGTGTGGGATTGAACTCTCGACACTCGGCGTCTGCGTCGAGTAGCAAGCCGACATTAAGATAATAAAAGATAATTAACCATAGTTTTCTCAATAACAAGTTTCTTAATCATTATTTATATTTACAATAGATATAGGACATTATAGATAAGAGTGTTAAGAAGATTTCTAATCGGCTCTGTGGGTGGTACAAATGGATAATGAGGCTAAATTAATGTCTATTAGAATCTTTATCTTGTGCAATATAGACTTTCGCGTTTCTAATAGGTACCGGATTAGAATTATAGGTTAGCTTATCTCTTAATATCCTTGTTCCGCCTCACTAGCTGTGTAGCGTGAATGAATCGTTGAATTGTTACTTTAACTTACTAAACTTATATATTAGAATAAATAATATAAGCATGTACTGTAATCAGTTTGTCCCCAATTCATAATAATTTCTTCAGATATATTATTTAATAGTTAGTATATTTCCAAAAAGGTTAAACATAATACAGTAACATTGGCTCCAAACTAGACAAGCCTGTATCTTGGGAGCCAATATGAAAGGTTAAACAATTTAAGAATCCTTTCTTTCTTATCCTTCTTTTCTTAATCTATACTAATATAATAAAGCTGAAGAGTTTGTTTGTTTGTTTGCTTGAACGCGCTTATCTCAGGAACTACTGATCCGAATTAAAAAATTATTTTAGTGTTGGATAGCTCATTTATCGAGGAAGGTTATAGGCTATATAACATCACGCTACGACCCAAAGGGGACGGCGCATCATAAATGAGGGTGAAACCGCGGCCACATCTAGTCATATTATAAATGCGAATATAAGTGTGTTTGTTACGCTTTCACGCCATAACTTCTCGACCGATCATCATAAAATGTCGCATAGGTACACGTTGTCAGGGGTACTGAAAAAGAAACATGATACCTTTCATCAAGAAAAATAAAAGTACTGTTACCAAAGGATAGTTTATGGACATAATTTAGATTACGCGACGTGAGCTAAATCTAGTAATTAAATAATAATTGTACATAAACTTTTGCACTGAGCGTAAAACTAGTAACAAAGTTAAACAAAGAAACGTAGAAATTAAGTAAAACAAACAAACTGAAAATAAGTAGAAATATATGTGGTTGAGAGTGTGAGTATGTCTTCTTCTCCCTAGCCTTTATTATTCCCAAGTCACTTGGGGTCGGCTTTTCTAGTCTAACCGGATTTGACTGGATATCAGTTTTTAACCCGAAGGCTAACGATACCGTAAGGCTAGACCAGCGTCAGGCTATTATAGGGCACTGACTTCCAAATAAAGACTGCCATAGATGTTCATGGCAGCCGGGACCGACGGCTTAACGTGCTCTCCGAGGCACGGAGCAAGCGATAATTGTCAATCAATACGCACATCATTTCGAAAAGTCATATAACTTCCGAAAATCACAGGTGCGCGACGTGGGTTCGAACTCGAGACTCTCTGCATTGCAGTCTGTTGATCTCCCCACTGAGCATAAACATAAATGTAAGGATGTTTTTGAGGGTGACGATGTGTTGTGTGTGTTTCTGTGCGTGTGCGCTCTCGGTTGATAGAGAGAATGAATTTAAGGGGCTGTTTTTAACGTTGCACTGTTGTTGTTGTGAGGATGCAGTAAATGTGTAATTTTTGTGCATTGAATAAACTTACTGCAGGTGTTGAAACTATTACCAATTTTAGTTTGGCTTGTAAATTGACTAAGTGATGTGACTCGATCACAATGAAAGTTCTCGAAGTAACAAACATTCAAACATATTTAGGAACTTTCACAACTAGATTAGATAAGAGTATTAATAATTATGTTTTATTAAAAATAATTATAATATGTTTGGTCACTGATTTCGCCACTTAACTCAAGGTTCGGCACAAAATGTAATCTGTACAAGCTGTAGGTACTGTGTGTTCTTCTTGTAGATTCAAATTCAAATTAAAAAACAGCTAAGCAAACAATTGTGAACAAATATCAAGTGCCAAACGTTTTCTAGTTGAACTTAAACAGGATTTAGCTGCCGCGCTAGCCGCGGCAACTAATCCTAACGTAGACAAGTACCTTAAAAAAATGAAGTCGTTTGTTTAAAATACCTACCTAGGTATTTATTCAGGCAATAAACATAAAATCCAAATCAGTTAAAACAAAAACAACCACTTAACGTAATATCTGTCCAGGCACTACCAATCAAAACAACAATTGTCAAGATACACACACATACACTCACGCCGCAGGGGTAGGCAGGGGAGCTTCATTTGGCCAGCTAAGTTTTTAAGGTCCCACGTTATACGCAAGCTTGTTGGCGAATCCCTTGTACACTTCCAAACTTCGTGCTGGTAATAAGATTTTTTTTAAGAAATAATAATTTGTATCGATGTCTTTCGACATTTCGACATTCTTTCCAAGAATGCGTAGTTGTCGAAGCAAGATACCTTAGCACTTACGCTGTATATGAAACGTAAGAACTCGGGATCGTTTCCCGTGGCGAGATAAATGTTATCGAGTATTTCATTCAGTAAATATAGTATGTATGTACTATAGAATGTATCTGGTACACACCAATAAACTCGCCCTTTATTAAATGGGACGTAATAAACCTACATGCCTAACTAGCGAAAGGACAGATAGAGATAGCTAGATGTGGTCTCTGCTTACCCCTTCCGAGATATTAAAGCGTGAATCTATGCATTTACGGGCAAAGCAAAACAATAAAATTGTTTTAAATACGTATACTTTATTGCAGAATAATTATAAGCGTAGGTACAGTGGTTTACATTAGATAGACACGATTATGGTGGGACGCACTTCGAGATTTCCATTCCTTTTCCTTACTTGTCATTCTCATGGACCACTTGGGGCTTATAATCTATTTCCAGCACCTTGCTGAGGCTCTTCACATACATATCCAGACGCTGAGTCATGTAGTAAGAACGACGATCTTTAATCTGCCTGTTCATGTTCAAATCCATTACTCCGATCAGTAGTCCATCCCTAGTACGCGAAAGACCGGGGCATCTGATTCCATCAGGACCGGTAAAGTAACTGGAGCCGTAGAAAAGACCGATGTCCTTATGCGCAGGCTTGCCGTCAGCCGAAGTGAATTCATTGGGGAATTCTTCGTAACCAACTCTGTTGATGGCCGCTGTGAAGTAGCAGTTGGTGATGGCTGCGTTCCTAGCTTCGATGTTCCACATGTACTCACTTCCAGCCTCAGCAGCAATGGTAGCTGATGGGTTGAATACGATTTCCGCTCCATTAAGCCCGAACATCATCCAGTTCAAAACGTGATGACGGCCGAAGCAAATGTTGACGGCGATCTTGCCGTACCTGGTTGCGAAGACCGGGTGACCAGTGTTGCCTTCCATGTAGTAGTTAGACTCGTTGAAGTCTCCAACCCTCGGGATGTGGTTCTTACGATGCTTGCCGATAACTTTTCCAGTGTCGCTGATAACTACAGCGGTGTTCCACAAGATATCCGAGTGGTTTTCGTCTCTCTCAAGGATGGAAGAAACGAATACCATCGCGTATTTTATGGCCAACTCACTCAGGAATCTAGTTGTAGGACCATCTTCAGCTGACTCGGCGAATTCACACCACGGTTGCTTCTCCCTAGTGCAAAAGGCGAATGGCATGTTCCAAAGTTCTTGGAAGCAGATGATATTGACTCCTTCTTGGCCGGCGACATCGATGATCTTCTTAACTTTGTCGAATATCGCTTTCCTCTGCTCGTTGACGGGGCGATCGGTTGGTGCAGCAATAGAGTGTTGGATAACACCCACCTTTACAATCCTTGGCGGCCTGGTGTGTTCCTTCTTAGCAGGGAAGGCGTAGGAGGCGATTTCGAAGTCATTGTCCTTAGCAGCAGCGATGGAAGATTCCTTGAGCTTAACTTCAAGATTATCTTTTCTGCCGAAATGGATTCTGTTGAACTCCTCAAGGTCGTGACCACTGAGGTTGTTGTTGATGATGGTTTCCAAACTTTGAGTTTCGTTTTCCATGTTTACGGTATGTACGTGCTGCTAGGATAGACGCCAACGACTGCGCTTTCTAGACTGCGTTCGCGTTTATATACCATTGGGATTTGTTTGTGATGCATTGATCGTAGGAGGCGTTTATCTGTGTGGTCCGGCGATGTGGTCGACCTTCGACCCTTGATAAGTTAACAGAGTGAAAAATATTTGGTTATCTTTTGTACTGTCGCGTACCGGGTGAAAATGATAAAATAAAATAATGCTAACAAACAATTAACTGCGATTACAAAAAATGTTTCTGTAAACGTGATTTGTACTTAATTTATTATTCTGAAAACTTACATAATTCTTTAGGTACCTAATATAATATTTTGTTTTAAAATCAGTTCATTGACTTCGCAGCGTCAGTTTAATGTTTGTGTAGGTTTTATTAATTTGCACGGTTAATGTTACAAAAATGATTACATACTTAAGTTAATGTGCAATATTAAATATAACGTAATAATAATGTGTAAAATGTATTAAAATATGACAATAATAAAAATGACATAGGTAATACTATGCATTACAAAATAAGTGTACTAAACTGACCTATTTTGTATTGCAATTTGCAGTGCACTGAGTGAATGTACAAGAGTACCTAGCATTATTTGTTATGTCATAAACTTAAATATAAACAATTGTATGGATATTTAAAAAAATTAACCATAGCATATGAAATAAAGACACCTATGTTTTTCTATATGGCGTTAATATTTGGATGCTACTGGGTGGCTCAGCGATAGTGGATAGTGCATTCTCGGGTTCGAATCCTGTCTGAGAACAACTAAATGTTATTGGTTTTCCTGTCAAGAAATTTTCAAGCAGCCCAGAGTTAGAAAGTTGGCTGTGTTGCACACGCCATGCCTCGAAAAGCACGTAAAGCCTATGGTTCTGCGCCCGATCTTTCTGCGGTCGGATCGGATTACCATCCCAAAGGACTATGAGAGATAGGGCATGGTGCATCATAATCTCCTGTGCGAATTTGTCCACACCGACTTATTTAAAAAAAAAACCGACAAATGCGAGTCGGTACGGTCAAATTTGTAGGTACATATTATAATTCTTTTTTGTCCTTGCATAAAGATCCCGTATTTTTATGATTTAATTACAAATTTATAGTTTTCTGATTTGCCCTATGGGTACTTGCAGTATAAGACGGTATTACTTGCTAAATATCATAGTTCTATGTCAACGGAAAACACCCTATAAATTTTGATTTCCTTGAGTGCCGAAATATACGTTTTCTGCAGCATAAACGGCCGTATCATTTGTAATTTAACTTAGTAGTTTGATTTTTCACAGCTTCAAGAGACTGTAGACCTGAGCATATCGTTTTAATTTTCGTTTCAACTCGATACCTCCACGCGTTCCCGAGATAAAAGTTCTTGACAGACAGACAGACAGACGGACGGACAACAAAGTGATCCTATAAGTGTTCGGTTTTTTCGTTTTGAGGCACGGAACCCTAAAAAACATCATCACATCACACAACACATTTTTGTCCGTGTGGGAATAAAAGCCATAGCCCTTAAGGCAATATAAGTAGCAAAACGACAACTTATACCACTGTGCTATCTGTGCATTCATAAGATGACTTGCCTCCATTACGATTGGCCGCCATGACTGCAATTCGATCTGGGGGACCTTATAATGTGTCTTCTTGCAGGTATTCTAATAGGCTCAACACTTTACTTGAACCCAGCAACTAATCTAAATGTAGCTCCAGTAACTTAGAAAACTCCTTAACACATTGATTTTGACGTTAATTAGTGTTACTTTGTAACCTGAATGTTTTGCTCTTTGATTTGCCTTTGTGAATACAAAGAATTAAAAATCTCAAAACATGCAATTTGGTAATAAATAATAGCAGCGACAGCGTGTAGTGTAAGTCCAGTGGAAGATCGTTGGATTGCCGTGGTGGCCTGCGTGCAGAGGTCTTAAGTTTGAACTCAACAAGGCGCGCATCTCTGACTTTTTGAAGTTATATACATAAATAATTAATTATCTCTCGCTTTAACGGTGAAAGAAAACATCGTGAAGAAATTGAAATTAAACTCATTTATACGAATTTTATCGCGAAGTTTATTTAACACTGTATTACATAATTTTGAAACTGTTACACTAGGTATTACTACTATTGAATTTTATTTTTTATTTTACTCATTTTTAAGCTAATAAAATTATTAAAACTATTTATATTTAGGTTTACACTTTTCCCGACGTTTCGGTTGCTTTTCAGCAGCCATAGTCACGGGGAGACTAAGATGGTAGTTGTCTCAATGTTCCAGTGTAGTTATTTCAAAGTACCCGAACATAATTTAATCATTGGTGTTTCTATTTACGCAGAATGAGCTCAAAGTATCATGAAGACCAGCTGTGGTTTGCTTCTTCTTGGATTTGACTATTTGAATTACTGGATCCCAAGCTGTCTGAGAGTTCTCCATAATGTTTGTTTTTTTCATTCAGAAGATTTCTAGCAATTTGTGTTTCAAATTACTAGTAGGTATTCTTGTAAACCCCTCCAGCTAAGCTGGAATGCTTGTGTTAGGAGTGGGTTCACGTTAGTGTTCTCGAAGATTTGTGATGCCTGCCAACCCGCACTAGGCTAGCGTGATGGACTATGCGCTAACCCTCCTCATAGTGGGAAGAGGCCCGTGCCCAGCAACGGCGCAGTTTAATACTGGGGGCTGATATTATAATTATTATTCGGCAATAGGCATTCAACTATGTAAAAGAAATATTGTGAATTTAAACAAGATCATCTGTACACACATTTATGGTCAAGTTTAAATAAATACACAATGTGTATGTATTCGATAGCGAGTTCGTATTGTCTTTCAATATTTGTTGAGTCTCTTGACTTAAATGATAATGATATGATGATGAGACGTCCACTGCTGGACATAAGCCTCTCCCAAGTTTTCCACACAGATAATTGGATAATACTTTGTAATGTCTACATAGTTATGTTGCAAAATAATATAGAAACATGTAAATTAACAAAGCATAAACATCATGCAATATGAACCTTTTAATGAGTAAATTGAAAAATACATACAGGGTGTCTGGTAATTAATGGATAACCTTGAAATGTCTTATAGTAGAACTGAAGGCCGTTCAGAAAAATAAAAAATAAAAAAAATACATGTATTAAAAAGTGGAAGCTATATTAGCATATCATACTTTTGACTGTCTATCTATTAGCATAATTAGTGTTTAAATATAAAACAACAAAAAACGCGAGTGAAACTGCGTGCACATCTAGTTTTACGAGGACTTTTTTACAAAAGATCTTCTAGCACATGGCCTAAGACAGGATTCAAACCGGAGATCTCATGCATAGTATTCGTTGCATTCACTATTGCTGCACTATGGCGGCAGATAACGTTTCTAGAAGAGAAATAAATACAAAAACTTATATCATAAATAATTAGAGGCTATTTTATTGACACGTCGCAAGTAATATATAATTAGTTCAATAGTTCAAAATTCTTTCTTACAAAAGACAACTCCCGTAGTATGAATAATTCTTGTATCGCCTATCGGAGACTTTACAAACATTCAAACTATTTGTGTATCACACAAATTTTTGTCCCGTGAGGGGATCGAACCCACAACTCTCGGTGCGGTGGCAGTGGCGAGGCGACCACTTAAACAACTGCGTCATTCGTGCAGTCATTCCAAATTTATCATTCTTACTAAAAAACCTAAACGAAAACAGTAACGCTGCTTATCCAAAAATCGAACACTGTAACTCATACTTGTTAGTTACAGATAGCCATACGCTTAGAATATTGGACCGAAAAGAAAATCGGCATAAAAGTAACAAACTTTTACCTATACCTATTTTTTTGGGATTAAATCCACCATCAAAAATACTAATTGCACAGCAAAATATGCTTACTAAAATATATCATAACGAGCACCTATACGCCTCAAATCACTGCATTCTGTCTCGGAAGGGTTAGGTTATGTTAGGTTCCTTCTTAAACCCACCCAAAAATAGGAGCCCCGCTTCGCGGAGCTTCGTCGACTTAGTTTGATCTCTTTAAATATATTTTGCTGTGCAATTAGTATTTTTAGTGGAACAAAGGCAAAAAATTGAGGAACAGTTAAATACTACCTGCCCATTTTCTTTTACCGAGCTTTGTATAAAATAATACATAATCTAATCTAAAAATCAATCTTATTTATTCATTCTTATTATACATTTTAAATAGCTATATACTTATACATATTTTAATACGACAATATTTATTTTATTCAATAGAAAAGGTACGCATATGAACGAAAGCATACGTTTGTAATTAACACTAATAACAAAATAGGCACGAGCCAAGCTTTAATGAATTATTTAACTAAATCTATTAATAGCGCAGTGTCAATTCATAACAAGTCGCGAGTCGACTTGTTAAACATCGATTAAGTCTATAGTGCGATTATTTACTCACAGCAAACAACATTACGCAACTTATCTGTTATTCACCAGTCGCTTTACTAAAAACAACATGGAACCGGCTCACAATTTCAACGAAATTATCAAAAACAACTTAAATCAAGAAGAGTTACGGGAGTTTAACAGAATACACTACGGCAGAATCGACCATTGTGAGTTACATCTGAAGAAATCTACGTTAAGTGCATGTAAAGAACTCAATTTAGAAATTGGAGCGTATTCTTTTGATGCTGCCAAAGAGGTTAGACCACCAAACATTGTCAAAGTAGGTCTAATTCAACATTCAATTGTTTTACCAACAAATGAACCGCTGAATAAACAAAGACTAGCTATATTCAACAAAGTTGAAAAGATAATTAACATAGCGAGGTCAGAGGGTGTACAGATTCTTTGTTTACAAGAAACGTGGTATATGCCATTTTTTCTGTGTACGAGACAGAAAGAAGAATGGGTGGAATTTGCAGAATCACCAATGAATGGACCGAGTTTTCAATTCCTCAGCAAACTAGCCAAGAAATACGATATGGTAATTGTGTCACCGATTTTGGAAAAAGATAATGACGGTGTATGGTGGAACACAGCAGTTGTAATCGATGCAAATGGAGAATACATGGGCAAACATCGTAAGAACCATTTGCCAAGTGTTGGAAGTTTTAACGAAACACCTTATTATTCTCCTGGTAACACCGGTCATCCAGTATTTGCGACAAAACACGCGAAAATTGGTGTAAATATTTGCTATGGCCGCCATCACGGTTTGAACTGGCTGATGTTTGCACTCAACGGGGCCGAAATAGTTTTTAATCCTGCAGCAACTATTTCAGAGTTCGGCGAATCATTTTGGGGCATCGAAGCCAGAAATGCAGCGATAGCTAACGGCTATTTTACGTGCAGCTTAAACAGAGTTGGAACTGAAGATTTTATTACAAATGGTAGATCCGTCTCTAGGAATTATTATGGTTCCAGTTACGTCACAGCTCCTGATGGATGTCGAACGCCTGGACTATCAAGAAACAACGATGGTCTCCTAATTGTTCAGATAGATCTGAATTTAAATCGGCAAGTAAGAGAGCAAACAGGATATAATATGACTGCTCGTCTTGATATGTATGCCAAAGAATTAAGCAGATGGAAGTCGAGTTAAAATAAAAGTTTTTATTATTGTTCATAGAAGTATAAATGATCACATGATGCGTATGCTCAATTAGATAAGTAATAGGTATGTATGTTTATTATACCTACCTAAGTACATATAGTAGAACTTGCTGTAAATAAGTGTAATAAACAAAAACTGGTTTCTAGATGTTTTATTATTTTTCTGAACACAATCCAATGTACTTCAATAGTTCACAGTAAAGGAACTGCAATAATAATATGGTTTTAAATAAGACGTTCATTAGGTAATTAACTCCAAAGAAACGTTTGTGGCTATTGCTGCTGCTAATCTACCTACTCCGTAAAGGCTGCTTCCTATCACTACTGTGGAGGAACAAGTTCTCATGTTCCTCAACACAAAGGGTGGATCCTCCGACCCAATTCTTATCTATGCTCCGACCAGGCTAGGTGATCGTGGCTGGTGGGCCGCGGCCCGACAATTGCTGTGTATTAAATTTATGTACAACGCCATCTATTGACATTTGTCATAACTTCTTTGTCTGTATAGAGTCACTACACACTAATGCATTTTTAAAGATCTAAGTACATACAACAAAGTTAACACATTCACAAAAAACCTAAAATTCAAAAAAATACTTTCTGCTTTCCTATTCTCATATAGTAAACGTAATATCTGATATTTTATCCTTTTGTCAAGCGTTATAATGTAGCCATCTATTAATTTTAGTAATAAAATGCCATATCTAGCCGGCTACGTTTTGGGCCTCACTTAATAAGGGACGAGATGGGACATTGGTCATATATTGCACTTTCTTTGAAACTTTGGTTGTTGCTGTTATAAGATCTTTCAAAAGTCAAAGTCAAGAATCATTTATTCATTTAGGTCACTTATGAATGTCAAAGAATATAGTTAGTGAATTTACTAATACTAAAGCTACATTTAGGTTAGTTGCTAGGTTGCTAGGTTCCAACGGTAATACCCAAAAAAAAAGCCAGCGGTAAACAGGAGTGTAAAGTTATACCTTGAGATCGACAAGATTGACTGTATCGCATTAAAGGGTAGCTCATTATTTCAAATAATTAAAGGGTAATGAACATTAGTCAATCACACACCATTTATTTACAGAACTAACTACTCAACACCTTGTGCTAATCTAAATTAAACTACAAATAAACCCAAAACAAAGGTATCTTTATATGGAATATGACTCAGCAGTAACCATCCGCATGTATTTGTTTAATATATCCATAAAATTACTATAATCCATTTATTTTTATTAACTTTTATCAAAGAGCAAAATAAAAGCAAAAGTATATATTATAAATAATACATGCCAAAACAAATAATTTGAAATGTAAAATATTTCGAATAATTTGTATTTTTGGAACAATAAATACATTTTATGGCCTAGATACGAGAACAAAAGATAAAATCTCACTACCATAGACCAAAAAGAAATGGTACGGAAAATGCTGACTAAAATGTCAATGTCATGTTATGTTTAATTGTTTATCTGTGGTTCAAACATTAAATTGTCGCCGATGAATTGTCATATTTCGGTTTGCCGTGTCAACTTTATTTCGGTTTTTATAAGAAAATAACTGTATTATTAGAAATACTATAACATGGTAAGCATATTTTAGCATTTACGAGAAAAATTTAATGTATCTAATCGGAAAAAAATATAAAACATTACTGAATGTTGGTTAGGATAGCGTCACGAACATTACAATGCAAAATTGATATTTTGGTGTAAAATAACTGGTAATAAACAAAAAACTAATGGTAAATGATATTCGGTCAATAAATCTTTATGCATTTTCGCATTTCACAAATATTTGACGGTGTACAAATCACACGCAACCTGATAGTCTCCAGGGCACTTATCGATGACATTATTTTGCAGTCTATCCTAGCATATAACGGAGGCGCGGTGGTCGCGATGAAGGGCAAGGACTGCGTGGCAATTGCAACAGACAAGCGCTTTGGTATCCAGGCACAGACAGTATCTACCAACTTTCCAAAGGTGTACCAAATGGGTCCCACTCTATATGTTGGTCTCCCGGGATTGGCGACTGACACACAAACTGTGTTCCAGAGACTAAAATTCAGGTAACTAAAGATTGTTTTCCAAGTTCAAATTCAAAATATGCTAACTAATTTTTATTACTCTGCTTATATTTTGTCATATACCATGTGCTAATGACTGCATGGATTTTAATGCCCCAGGAACATCAATAACATCATCTAAATGCCTATGTAGCATAGCATAGATCAGGGATAACAGTTGCTGGTTCAGGATCCAACTGATCAAAGCTTGCAGTCTTATTCTACAAAATGATTATTAAGTTCTATTATTTGGGATTTTATTGTGAATTTGTATGTTTAGTCGATTTTTAATCTCAATTCCCAGTGCAAAACTTGTTTTATTTACAACTAGGGAAGAAAATCAATATGATTCTTCTGAAAATTGGATTCCATTAGTCTTAATTTGAATAATTATTTATTTATTATTTATTTTTAGCCTGTACAGTCCCACTGCAGGGCAAAGGCCTCCATTCGATCTTACCACTCTTTGAATTTGAATAATATGGAATAAAAATTGATTTTGTATTATTGATTGTATTGATTTGTATAATTTCAGAATGAATCTGTATGAGCTGAAAGAGAACAGAATAATGAGACCGAAGACTTTCTCAGCGATGCTCTCCAATCTGCTGTATGAGAGGCGTTTTGGACCTTACTTCATTGAGCCAGTTATTGCCGGTCTTGATCCCTATGATAACCAACCTTATGTTTGCAATATGGATCTGGTAAGGACAATGCCACTTTTAAAATAGCCAAATTGTTTATCTTTAATATTCCTAAGTCAATCTACTGATTGGTAAAAATCAATATACTAGTGGAAAACTGATTGGTAGTATAATTGTTTTGTTAAATTGAATAGGTATGTCCAGTGTTACACAGACTGTAATTTTTTGTAACTATGTCTGTTTATCCCATCTTTGTCTTTACATTTTATTTGCAGAAATATGTTATTGCTATTATTACATTATGAATATTTATTCTATCAGTGTATATGCAAATCATTTAACCCAAGTTTGATCTCTAGGTTGGCTAACATATTATTTGATTATCACAGTCATCTTTTAATAGTTTCATGAAGTTCAGACCTTGTCACTTAAAGTTTTCTGTGCTTTGAGAACAATATTTTTTCTGACTGAAGGCATGGGAAACAATACTTGTGAAATAGCATGAGATAAACCTTTGTATTTAATGAGATACATACATGCTGAAATACTCTCAAATTAATAGACAAGAGCTTTAGATAAGATATTTTTTAGTTTTAATATTAATTATTATTTTTATGTCACCAGATTGGCTGCCCCAATGAGCCAGAAGATTTTGTAGTGTCTGGCACGTGCTCAGAGCAGTTGTACGGTATGTGTGAAGCTCTGTGGGAACCCAACTTGTCGCCTGATGATCTGTTCGAAACTATCTCACAGGTATATAAAGAATAATTATATTATAAAGAATAATTTCTGTCTCTTGAATAATGAGACCAATACATATGAGTTATGCTATTTACTACATCTGTGTATATTTATAACATCAAGTGTTGCATGAACTGTGTGCTTTAGAAGTCAAAATAATAGTTACATAGTTAAATAACAGCTGTCCTATAAACATGTTCCCAACCATTTGCTATTGTGATTGCAGCCGAGCCTTATTTACCATTTTTTGGATTTACTGTAACACATCTATCAAGTGTAACAGCAGGTTGTTCCCAACATATTAAGAGCATGTGTGTAACTATTTATATTATTATAAAAATGCTTGTTGCATTCTTACAGTGTGCAATTGTTGTTTTATTTTTATTAGGTAATTAATGCTTCTAAAACATAAGAGTGCTTTCTGGACATATCATTCTAGTCACACAGCACTTATGAACTTATCATTGTACACACAGCTACACATCAAGACACCCTATATACACATAACTACGCTACATACAAAATAGAGGATTGTCAGAAAGGGACAGTGCATAGTGCCATCGATGTAATGGTAAAGATAGAGTGTAACAACAATATAACACTCTCTCGCACAAATCGCAGCATTCAACTTCTAATAGTTCAAAGTCCAAACAGACTAGGTTGATGCGTCGCTGTGTGTACTATGGTCGCCATAAGAGTTGCTAGATATGTCGCAGTTCTAAAACTTTAATGTTTCTAGGCGCTGGTGAACGCGGCTGACCGCGACGCCATCTCCGGTTGGGGTGCGGTGGTGTACATCGTCGAGAAGGATAAGATCACAGAGAAGCATGTCAAGACGAGGATGGACTAATTTGTTGTAAGATACGATGAGAGCTTTTACTAATAAAATTATCTAAAATTACCTCTGGACTTTCATTAAATTGCTTTAATTAAAAAATATTTGACACCATGATCGAATTATTGTTGAAACTTTTTAAATAATTCATAGTATTCCATGTTTCCTTGTTTTATGGGAACTGCATATTCGATCATTTAAATCAGACCATATACAATGTAATTAAATTTCTTTGTATCTTCATATTGTGTAGAGTCACATAATCTAAATTTACTGTCATTATAAAGGTGTACCAAGGGTACATGATACAGCTTTATATTTGATTGTAAGTGTACTGGTTTACTTGCCAAATCCGTTTCTTTCTCAATTTCGGCACCATTTAATTACATTGGTGTTCATCAAACAAATCAAAAACTAATGTTGAACTAATTAAGGTCTATTATTGGTATTTTGCAAACTTCTATGTTGAGCCGTTTTTGAAATCTGGGCAATCCCAAAACGTTACTGCAGCAAAATCTAAAATAACTTTAGTACCACAACACACAAATTTTGCTGTTCATGAACATTTAATATGCATCAAAAACTATCTATTCATGCATTTATTTCCGGGCAGAAAAGATTTTACTAAAAAAAATTGCTAGTGTAACGTTTCAAACATTACTGCAGCAAAATCTGTTTCCTCTAATAACTTTACAACTACAACTTGAACATATTTTGCTATTAGTAAACATATTACTCTTCACCATGAACTAATTATTTGTTATACTCTCACCTCTCTAAAGCACAACATTTTGCTGCGGTAACGCACACGGAGATAATACACATAAACAAAAGAATTATAAAAAATAATGTCGAATTAAAAAGTGTGTATATTACTGACATTAATATGATCATCTATCTTATAGTGCCACAGCAAAGGTTTTCTGCATTCGAATATAACATTCGTACCAACATCGTCACTTACTCATCCTCACTTTACCACATTACCGGTTTTCATCATCTGAAATCCAGTTTGTGTCTAGAGCTATCATACTAGTCTAATCAAACGACGTGTAGCGTCTGATTGTTGCCCTCATTCATTATAGTCTAAATCTATTCAAGACGTCTGCCTTATTTGCGCTAATAAGTTTGTATGATATCTTTAAACGTTTTCAAACAACTAAAAAAGGGTATGGTCGTAAGTGTTAGGCTATTGTAATAAATAAAACTCGTATAATGCAGAATCTTTATAAACCGAATATTTAAAAAATTAAGTTTTAATTTTTCATACACATTTTTGTCTTTACAAGAGTAGTAGACTAGAGAATTAACATTTCAACCGTGTTGCTTACATGCCGAATATGTCTTGTATGTAGCGAAGCTATCGTATAATAATAAATATATGCCGTACAGTGCGGGCTCACGGCCACGGCGTCAACCGTCACCGATAACAAGATAAAAACCTATTCGAAATAACATTACTACAAATTAAAATACAATTACCGACCTAAACAATGGCAACACATATGACATTATTTGAATCATTTCATGACTAACGCATTGTTCAGGAATATGTAGACAGGGTTTTGGATAAAACTAACAAAAAAAACACCTCTTCACTGAGAGGGTAACAAAGGATCTCTAACGCTACTGAAGCCGATCACCTCTACAACAAAATGGTACTTGACTTTTTGTTTAAATTTAGAGAAACACTTAAGTGATCAACCCGAAATCTAAAATAAAATTAATATCTAAAAGTAAACAATATCTATCACAAAAAACCATCGTTTGACAAAATTATTTCGAATCGAAGGCGACTCGAGTGGAGCCCTGAATACTGATTTTCATGAATAAACCTTGCTATATTTCATCTAAAAACAGTCAAATGATAAAAAGAATCAAATGAGGAGCGCCACCATCGCCCGGTGTCCCGCCACTCGCCGCCAGAGGGCGCGGTGAGACTGACGAGTGACGCTCAAGTATAAAATTTCCATAGCAACCACCGTAGACGGCACGTGAATTTTCACAGAATAAATCACAAAGACTCCATAACAATCCAAGTCTTATTCGAAATATAGAATAATAAATAACAAAATCTTACATCATACTATTAAAAACACTACTCTAGACAGAAACTAAGCGAACTAGGTAATGGGTATATTGGCAAAAGTGACGAACGTGATTTTTTATTTGGGTGAAACGACTTAACAATGGCCGTCTTTACACAATTTTCGACTTAACCGTCCTTGTATTAGAATACATAATAGACATAACAGGTATTTAAAGTATTACAATACCAAAGAGACTGAGCACAGTCTGCCCTGGGAATACGTGTATGAACCGATCTATTGACTACTAAACGAAAACAATTTATTATGCGTAATACAAACGCACCATAATATAACTTTAATTTAGGGTTTGACCTCATAACATCACAGGAACTTACTTGGGTGCTTTTCTATTTTCGAAATTTTCTTATTTATGCTTTAAGACCGATCTTGCTCAGCTCGAAAATAAGACACACACGCCGTTCGAAATTATGAGGTCCAACCTCAACACTTACTCAATTCCATAATGATATCCGATGGATGAACATCCGAAAACTTCATTCATATATTAAATAACAAATATTTCACAGTCCATAATAGATCTTCATACAGGTAAGCCTGAAATATGGACCGACGCGAGTACATTAAAATTTATCATTTAATGTTTTAACGTGACTATAAAATTGTTTATTGACATTTTCATAAGTTTTGGAGCGTCGATCCATACCACCCAGGGGTACAACTACTTTTATTATGAACACAAACAACTGTAATTCTTATGTACTTCAAAAAACAATATATATTATATCCGAGGTATTACACGATAAGATATTTTTACAACAGCCAATAGTATACATTGAATTCCATCGATATAGTTATCTTGGCCAATTGTAACATTTCAACATTCTAATTCAATGATATTTAACATTTTTATTTAGACCTTAAGCTTACTGGATACTTTTTGTGTAACGACATCGCTTCGTAACAACCGCAGAACAACTTTTCATACTAACCAACCGGCACCTTATACCCAGTAACGATATATAGTTAAGTACCTAAGACAGCTACTATTCTTATGAAAACGTTTTTGTTCTACTAAAAAGCCGCTAAATGATATGAGGACTCATATAACTAAGCGGCTTTTTAGTTAGCAAACGGCAGAGCTATTCACCTGACTGCCGTCAAGGTGGTAAGGGTCACACCTGATATAACCGAACGCAAACGGTAGTATGTCCTTATTTACGCTTACTGACTTGCAAGTTAAAGCCATATACAGCAACGACATATGTATAGACTAAACTTTGTATTTAATCATTTATTACTCTGAGCATTGGATATGAGATATGATGTTTAGGTGTTAAAGTAGCACTGAAATCGTCTGTTCGAGCGCTGCCCATCATTCTTAACTGATAATTTCCAATGAGCGTAAATAAACAGCATTGACCAATGTTATTGCGTGTGGTTAAATGTAGTCCAACCTTAATAAAAGTCGCATATATCTTCGATAGAGTAGATGTGTCGTAGAAAGTCGCGAAATCGCGCGTCTACAGAACAAAAAGTAGCCAGTATGCTCGTGACATTATTCATTATAATTTGTCAATACTATACCTACGCGTTAGCGGAACATTATAAAAAGCTAGTAACGATTTGTGGAAATTATTGCAAATGTGCTTCAAGGTTGAATCATATTTTGTGGATAGTGTGAGAAAATTCGTTGAACATTGGGACATTAGCACGAGATAATACTTGATACGAGACTGCATTTTTTTAAACCTTCATACTGTTTCATATAAAGTAACAACAAACTAAACAGTACAAATATTTTTCTTAGACCAGAACTTCTCTTCCACCGGGGATAAATCCTAGTTTGTGAGAGCACGATTACTGTAATTTGAGGGGGAAAAACAGGAAGAACAATCTAACCTGCTATTGGGCACACTACATTTTGTGTTTGTCACACAAGTGTATGTCCCATACAAGGATATCCCATAGCACTAAAATGATGGCAGGTTATCAGTAGCCATTTAATCTGCGGTGAATCCACGATCACTCAAGTGACTTTAGTAGTGGATTTTCGAGTAGATTTCATTTAGTATTAATTTGACTTCATTTATTTGTAATAATAAAATTGATTTGAATTCATTTCGAACTAAACAAAAAGAAAACATATCAAAACAATTCCTTTAAGCTACTAAGGAGTTCTTTATACGATCGAAGCGACAAATAAACAAATGGCTCGCCTGATGTGGAACATTTACCGTCACCTATGGCCGCTTGTACCGCCGGGGTCCTTAAGCGCATGTTGCCAACAATTAAAAAGCTACCGGCGCGAGGGTAAAAGACACCAGACCATATAGTCAATACACCATCTCCTTATAAAGCCTGATAACCCTACTTAATTGTTCGGCTGCTCTCTTCTATAGGGCGGAATAACTTGTCCAGTCAGACTTCACCAATCCCAGGTTTGAATGGTGAATCCGCTGCGCCCTACTCCTTATTAAGTATAGTAAAAGTAAACAATGCAATCTGGTACCAAGCAATAAAGTTTAAATAGCTTACAGCACAAAACAGGGACTGATAAACGTGATAAAAGTGAACTATTATGATAATATTGTCAAAAGGGTCCGCTTAACATTATTGCAAACATCGAGACAAGTGTAGAACATTATTATTATTATTATAAAAAAGTGGGTCCCGTACAACCCGTAGCTGTCCCTGTTTCGGACACAAACGACCCGGGTGTTACCAAGCGAAAATATCTGTGAATATCACTTTTACAATTTTAGTAAGTTTGGGATGGTTGATTGTTTTCTTTTACAATCGTTAAAGCCTATAATATACTTAATTCACATTTCTATGACAGAGTTAAAATGCCGACAAAATATGATGGATCCAAATAATGAACAAGACAGATAGGTATCGAGTGTCAATCCTGGGCTGGACGTTAAAAAATTTAGATATAATATCTTAAGATCAAAAGAAGTAGCGTTAGAAAAGATAGGTATATTTAGTAAAGAAGTAGATTATTAACACGCCATTATCACTCAAAGACAAGTACCTAGTCGCTTAAATTAACATATACAACACGTTTTACACAACTAGGAAGTCTTGATTTATGACAAATTAAACCCAATTAATACAATTCTGTCAACAAAAACGTCAATTATACTTCAGGCGTATCAAACGTAAACAGAAAACTACAAATCCAAAGTCTGCCTAAAAATACAAGTAACAATACTCAGATATTTTCGCAGGCAGGCAATTCAGATTTTACTTCATAGCGGCTACTCATTGACCAACTTGTTAGCCGACAAAGTGTAACTTAAACCCAAATCGGTCAACATGTTGGCCAGTGAACACCGCACAAGCGTGTGACTATTGCACAACTGTGTTCCAAATTCGCACGCGAAGCGAATAAATACAATAATAAATTTGATAAAAAACGACAAACATCATCGCAAACCGTCCGATTTTTCACATAATCGCTAATATCAATACATGTCACCTCACTACGATATTTTCCTTTTATTAACACGTGAATTTTAATATTTCATTATTTTTTGTTATTCATTTTTTATTATTTTTTCATTAAGAATCGACATCATTACACTTACTGTATCGTGGTACTTGTCTTGGACAAGATATTATAACAACATTATAAGCGATGCTTCTTTCAGTATTTAACTACGTGACCGTGGATTACGTTAAAAGTAAAATCTACCGTTCAATATTTGATTGATACATTATTTGATTTGATTGATACAGCGAGAGAGAACGAATTCACCGAATGCAGTAAATCTCCTCCGGCCTACTTCATTCCACATGTTAATTCGTTTGCTTCCCACGCTTCGTATTAAACCCATTTGTGTCTATAGGTTTTGGGGCACAGTATTTTGCTAGCTCAATATTATGCCTTTAAAGATCATATATAACTCCACTTATCAGTACGAACAAGTAGACTTTACTTTTAACATAACTAAATGAACTACTCGTCGTTCAATCTACGTGACCCTGTAAACTCCAATTTAATCACTAAACAAACATGAGCTAGAACTTAACAACACTAATGTACTAGCGGAAACTAAATAAGAATGTATTTATACATTCAGTCCATTTAAAATTATCTACGTTTTACTTTGAAGTTGACAAGATCGTTCGTATAGATCAAAACCCGTTATCGATAAAGTTCAGTCCCAATATCATAGATGGCGTTGCTATACACTGAAATAACAATAAAGAGAAAATCACCAGGACTTATGTGTCAGTCCATTCAGGGTTAACAAAGGAATATCTTCAATCATGACTATTGATAGACCTTGGATTACCACGAGAGGAATTTAAACTAAATAATACAACCACTGGTTTTTAAATAAAAACGTTAGGCGTTGTTAGTGCGCTTAGGGTACAGTAACGCCACCTGGTGTCGTAATTAAGTACTCAAAGAAGCACGTGCTTTGCGCGTGTGGGACAGGAGGGGCCCCTAGTTGCCCTCGATGGCCTTCGCGACAAACTCTATAAACCTCTTCCCGTACTGTTCGGGGTCGCAGGTCGATATGCCGTCGACGTTGCTGCCGTATTTCACAGTCTTCGCTGCTTTCGCGGCCTGTAAGATTACAAATATTAAATACCAATAACATAATAAACGAAATGGGTGTAAAAACCCAGGATTCAAACACTTCTTCAAGTGACTATTTTTTTTTAAATTTATCAGCTTTATTAATGTCCCACTTCTGGGCCTCAAGCCTTTCCCTTGGACTTCCAAATCACTCTGTTGGTGGATATCACCTGAACTTATGACCTTATGACCCCTATATCTCGGGGGTATTTTGACCCACAGGGCCCATATTCAAATTCGACCGAGGGATGACCCCAAGGTGTCTGTACACTACAAGTCAATCGGTCCCGTGCTTCCGGAGCTATATCTGTCACTAACAGACAGACCCACATAGTGTTTTCATGAACCTCTTCGAAGAAGACTCAGAGGTTAATTATTATACATTTATAAATTTTAAACCATGTAGTGTCACTTCTGGTCAAATGACATGACGCATTGTTTGAGTAGCCGACTCGATACTGCCGCCGGTGTTGGGTTCGGTCTCTACACGAGATTAAAAAATTTGGTGCACCACAAGTAGTTGTTCCGTGTGTAGACGTTGTTTCTCTCGCAGTATGGTTTATGGCCTGTGTCCTATGGGATTTTACAAACATTTGCTTTCTCGCTGCGCTACCCATGCAATAAGTCTTGCCTATTACATCATTAGATAGACTTGTGAAAGTTTTAATCTCAAAAACAACTGTCATTTCGAAATAACACTGCGTCCGATACGAATAATTAAATAATAAAGCTAGAAGGCAGATAGATATGAATGAACTGGTAAAATTCTCTACAAAAGTAAGTGTTTTTTTTTATGACAGTGGGGCAAACTAGCAGCCGGATCGACTGATGGTAAGCGATTACCGCCGCCCGTGGACACCCGCAACCCCAAAGGAGTTACAAGTACGTTGCCAGCCCTTTAAAAAGGAATGAAGGAGGGAAAGGGCAAAGGAAAGGATAGGAAAGGATCGGGGTAACTGGGCTTCCGGCTCTCTCACTCACCAATACGAAACGCAACAGTACGGGTACCGTTACTTCCCGCCGGTATTCTGAGAGAGGGTAGTACTACCCCGGTCGATCCGGCCCATTCATGCTGAAACCAGCGAGGATCTACTACCTTAAGATGATATTTACCTGCTTCTTAACACCATAGTGCGTCAATACGTCGATCAGAGCGACGAAATATATCTCCTTCTTAGCAGTACCTGGAATAAATAACATTATTACATCAAATTATCTTCACATCATCTATAGAAAAAACTAGTTACTATACAAGCGAATGATCTGCATTTCCACAATATTTAAAAAAGTGACTATCCGGCTTTTTCCAATATATACCAATCTATGAATAAATAATACATAATTTTTTTTTTTTTTTTTATTATCATTAAATATCGAATATCAACCCTTGTATCGTGCACCTTACTCAAAATCAATTTGTATACAACGATTATATAACGTTGACAAGCGTCACCTAGTTAATAGAAAGGAATAGATGCTACTGCGCATACGCAGCGTCGTTCTTATTTAATATTTAAAATAATAATTGATAAAATCCTTACGTATATTATAAATTCGAAAATAACTCTCTAATAACTAACGTTGCTTATTCACGGTTAAACCACTCAACAAAGATATAGAGGTAGTTTGAGACCTGGGAAAAGAGATAGGCTACTTTTTGGCAAAAGTTAGTGGGTAATATGTAGATCATTATTTTTAGTGATATGCTACTACATGCCTGTTACTACATGTTACCAAAATATGGCGGAAGGTCAGATTAATTCATTGTATAACAGTAATAAAAGGGGAGTGCTCTGAAAAGTTATTTCACCTTATCACACCCTCCCCTTTCGCATACAATCCAGAACAACGCATGATGGGCTCAGATGCCATCCTTACATGGTAGAGTCAATAAGAGTGCGCACCAACAAGTTTGGGTCCTCATACCCCTCTGCCGAACGATCAAGGCATGTGATTCTTTGCCAAGGCACGTGTTTTCTTCTTCCATCAATCCTGTGTCCTTTATGCGGGGTGTGAAAAAGCACCTTCTAAGGCCGTCTAAGTAGGGACCTCAACATCGCCTCAGCTGCTATAAGGATGATGTGGAGGCCACTGCTCTTGGAACCAAATGTCTGCTTACCACTAGTAGCAGGGTAGTCATTTTGACGAGCAGAATAAAAAAAAATGGTGATATGTTGTTAGGTACCTTCTTGGCTGGGTATGGCGTAGATGTCGAGCTCGGGTATGATGCCCTCGTACCGCAGCGAGGACTGGCGCGCGAACCCGCGCGGGCTGTCCGGCGGCGTGTTGTAGCCCCACCTGACATGTTGCAATGTTCAACATTATACATATTGCCACTGTTATATCTCTACACTCGTACTAGTTCTCGTTAAAACAAATAATCTAGGTGCTTTCGAAAAATGTACTATAGTAGTATTCTTTCAAGCTCTGTTTCCTAGTACTGAACATGCCTCATGTTGAGGCTTATGCCCAAAACTGATATTCAATTATTCATTCTTAGAAAAACCAAGACTTATTTCACTGGCGTTGCACACAATCTATCATCATATTGGAAACTTTACGATTGGCTAAGCCTACTGTCACTACTTATTTGGTAACAGCAATAGCCGGCTTGCTTACAGAACTACCACTCTTTAAAATACAACGACGTAAGTGTAGAAAACGATTACTGCGCTTCGCCTATTGTTTAAAAATTCCAACGCCTCACATATCTCTCCAGTACTTCACTTGCATACCATGTGAATAATAATACTCTTGCTGATCGACTCTTATTAACACTATTGTATCTTTAGATCTATAGCAGATCTCGAATAAAGATAGAATTGAGGTGGTTTTAAATAAGGGGGAAGAAGGCATCAATTCATGTAGTATGTGTCGCGTAGTACCTGTCGCCGTGGTGCCTGTTGTCTGTGTCGCTGTCGGTGTCGGAGTCGCCGTTGTCGGAGTCGTTGTCGGCGTCGCGCTGGCGCGCGGCCTCGGCCTCGGCCTCGCCGCGCCCGCACTCGTGCACGCCCAGCAGCAGCGAGTAGTCCATTAGGTGCAGCTTCGTTAGGAACTGCACACCACAACCATCAAATTATAAAAAAAATATTACGTTATCTCATACGCTTTTGCCCGCGGCTTCGCTCGCGTTTATGTAGATTTTCTCAATAAATTTGTATCCCTCGAGCACAGTACTTTTTATCTGGATGAAAGGTAACCTATGTCTTTTTCTGTACCACTGACAATCGCATAATGATCGGTCGAATAATTAAGACGTGAAATTCATAACAAGAAAACAAATAAACAAACTCACATTTACATTTAAAATATTAGTTAAGATGGGTATTTATATCCTTTTAAAGATATATAAAGATAACTTATTTGCATTTCCAGTTACAGTGCTACTAATGTGAATTCTACCTAACATCATTTTTAGCGAAATCGAAATCTCGCGATAGGCTTCTACATAGCATAAAGCAATAATAATATAAAATTAACATTCAAGCATTAATTTAAAACCAAAATACCCAACGTGCAAGTGGCGCCATCTAGACGCAATCTACCTCTTTGAAGACAACGAAAAAAGTATAATCAAATTAAATGATAATGCTTTTATTCTACATAATAGTTAAGAATGTCAAGTTAACACTTATTAACCTATTGAATCGCAGCGGCACTCCGGCCACCAGACTCATTTTTAATTATGTCTGGTGTTCTAAGACTTGACAAGTTAATGGTAATTTTCTTTTACTACTACGTTCAGCAAAGCCAGAGAACAGATCCTTCGAAGAAACTGGTATGAAGATCAAGGCCCGAGTAACTTACCTCAACATCCGCAGTTAAGGTCTCCAGCAGTTTGTCCTTGGCAGCGTCCCCAATGTCAATGCGCACTCCTTGCTTGATGAAGTCGTTGTCCTTGAGAGTAGGCAGTTCCTTCTCCAACTCCTTCTCCGACGCCTCACGGTCTACCGTCGAGCCTTTCAAATCATATTTCCTGAAAACAAATTCAAAATAGGTTGTTTGTTTCCAGAAAGCACATAATAAGTAACAATGTAAGACATTATTCAATGATCTATTAGGGGGTAATAAAATATTTACAAAAATACATCCTCCTTAATACATTATTATCTTTTCAAATCGATTGCACGGAAGGTGTAGTTATTTAAAACGACTGAAGCACGGCGAAAATCAATTGGTTTTTAGTGCTGACAAAGTTGTTAAGTCGGCGGATGCGATTTTAAACGCTAATTTTAATAACTATACTGGTTATTTTCGCAAAGCCCGGCTGAAACGAGACTCCAGCAAGAGTATTGCTAGAGTCTCGTTCCAGCCGGGCTTTGACAGGATAGGATGTTGCAACCAATTGGTTCTAGACATCTTTCAGCGATTGCATTGCTGCTGCCACCACGCCGAGTGGTGAGGGTCCGAACTTCTTTCTTTTTTTTTGTTCTTTGTTTACGTTGTTTGAATGTTTGTAAAGTTCCCGCGACACATAAACTATTCCTAGTGCGGGCGATGTGTTTTAAAATAAATAATACAGTGTTTTATACATGAAACCCAGAATTCCGAATACGTATTGTTACATGCTGGGTTCGAAGGATAAGAATTTAAACAATATTACCGACTAAAACACGTTTTATTCTAACACACAATTAAATTTAAAAAACCACACACACTACTTAAACACTTTCCCATTATAACTGAGATGAGATATCTTCGCTTCTGTTCGCCCCAATGAATACTTGACCGCTTACGACTGTAAGCTGACTTGGCGTGCACTTGGCTTGCCTTTTATATGTGATTAACAACGGGAATTTTCTGGAAACGTCATACACGGCGTATAACAGTGCGAGAAAGTTCTAGCGCTCTCTCTACTCTTCGCGTACTGATAAGCTCCGTAGTTCTGTAAGACATCAATAGATGACGCTGTAATCAATTATTAGAAGGAACTGCCAAGTCTTCCCCACAGTGCCGAGAGATGGCACTGGCTGTAACAGTATAAACGCAAGTGTAATTGGAAACCCACATTACTTACACTATATTTAACTCCTACACAGTAGGAGGGTTTACTTGTCTTCTGCGCATAACTTCAAACACCGTGTTGTTACTAAGAATTGCCTGACAGCAGACAAACCCAATACCATTACCCAGTTCCTCTAAGATTAATTTTTTATTCATGTGTTTAAATATATACGTAAGAAATACTAGCGTCACCCTGAGTAGAAAACCAGACTCTGCCCACCCTTCCTAGTAATAGCCAGGAGTCTTTGTATAAAAAGACTAAGCAAATTACTTCGTTTATAGGAATGTAATCTGAGTAACATTTTTATCACTGTGATTGAATCATTTAAAATCCCTAGATTATGTACAACACTAAAACAAAGACATTCTGATACAACCGAGTGCAAATAATACCCAACGTTATCGCTATGAATCATTTGATATAAAACCTAAATACATATTTTATGAAACAATAAAAGACGTTTTTAAGGTAGCCAGTATCTTAGTCTCTCGTAAAAAGAAGGACCTCGTTCGCCTATAATATAGGTGGCGTTGGTAGGAAGGGCATATACGTAACAAAATATATACAAAATAGAAAAGGGTCTTCAAATTTTTCTCGAGCAACATCTGATTTTGTCATAGAGAATTTGAAGGCTTTGTATTTTAGAGTCGCGTATCGCAGGTATATTCGATTGCATTATATATCTTTTTAGCTTACGCACATAGCGTCAAAATCCGCTTTTACCTTAGATAATAAACAAAAAAGCGCACCAGTGTGCAGTGTCAGCTAAAAGATACCTACACAAAACATCCTTTGTTTCCTCTTTTTACGATAACACGCATCGATGTCAGTCACACCGCGAGAGCTAAAATCCTTCTTTTAATATTTACTATCTAGTGTAGGTCCCCTGAATGTTTTACGTCCGACGTAAGCGAGCTTATTCTCGTCTACTCAGGCACATTTTAAAGATATTAGCTTAGTTTGAAAATGAGACTGGATAGAGAATTTTCTTATAAAAAAATAATAACACAGATTCTCGGATCTGGGCATCGAAGCATACGATCAAACGTTCTTCTGCAACGAGATGAACGCTACAAGGTTTATAACACTACTTTTGACACTGTTGATGAATAACTGGTATATTGATATAGTGGATTTATGTATATTTGTAATTACCTGTGTATATTAAGATGATTGGAGAACACGTTCCTTGTAGCGACGAGGTAGTGCTCAATGCCGTCCACAGTCAGCCGGTACATGCCCAAGTACTGAGGCAACAGCGTCTTACCGTGCCGTTCTACTATGTACTGAAATAAAAAACAACGATTATTAAACCTATTGAGTCGCAGCGGCATACAGGCGGCCAGACACAATAGGTTTTTAATTATGTCTGACATTTCAACAATTGAAAGGTTAGTAGATACACCATTAACCTGTCCTACAGGTTAGGTTATACTTAAAACAGACGAGGAGTACCTATAGGAAAATAATGGCAATCGCGCAGATTCATCGTTGTCAATGTCGTACTGACAGTCTTGTAGAAAACAGATTTCCAAAAATAAAAAATTGGAAGCACTCACTCTTGCCATTTATACGGTGATGGTACTTGAGTAATATCATCTAACGCAAAACCGACGCGGACATAAGTGACTCAGTGACATAGCCAAAATATTCTCTCTTTTTCTTTGGCAGGTAATTCCACACATCAAAGAATATGAGAAATCACTATATAGCCACAAATTAAAGACATATCAGATCAAGTCAGCTGAATAACAACTACCGCAACAACTTGATCCTCGCTTGCTGTACCTACGCACGCTCCTATGTGTGCGTACAATTATTTCCACGTGTATTACTGTACCGGGCATCTGCATTTAACTAATCTGTGGTATAGCAATGTCGCTTACACAACCATTTTTGTTAAGAGAGTTAACGTATATAACAGTTTATATAAGCATACATTAATTGCCATGACAATAAAAATTTAATCGTAACATTCAAATTATATTCTAGCACTTCAAATTACACTTTATTCTTATTAAATTACAGTTAATAATTGTTTAAAATATACTACGTGTATTTCTACTTTCTGGCAAGTATTAGTACAAATGTTGTCGCAGTTTCTTCACGGCTGTAAGGCATTCGTCACACATGCATACAATAATGTTATCATTTACATACAAATTATCGGAAGTTACATATTACGTAGAGATTAGATAGAGCACGAGGGCAGTATCGTTTGTTTATATGAAAAATTGATAACTTGTCGATGATACATCTAACTGCATCCTCTTACAATTTAAATAGGATGTAGATGAATATTACTTTCTTTTTTAATATTCGTTTCTGTACTTGTCGTACTATAATTTCCTGCTGTTGTAAGACTAACTCGGGGCAGCTAATAGTATTTAGCGATTGAATTCGAATGTATTAAAAACACTGTACACGCAATACATGTCCCATCGAATCATGAAATGGAGAATAAAGAGTGCCCGTGTGTTTGCAAACACACTTGTGCACTATATTATTTTCCATGCAGATGGCCAGTCTCTCTAAAGATTGGTCAGGGTGACCAAATTTTGGACTGGAGAAATTAACATAGGTGCATCGGCTGCGTCTTTGACCATGCAAAGTAGGTAACTCGTTGGGACCGATTTATTCAAATTTCATTCGAAAAATCATCTGCCCATCAGTAATTTAAGTTCTGCAATCATACCTACATATTAATTACTAACTAATGGTAATCACATAATAACTAATGGCACGGTTCAATAAAACTGAAACGTTACGTTTCAAGCAAACAGATGGAAAAATAGACAATCATTTTTAAATGCCGCCGTCGTAATAAAGTATGAGGCACCGTTGCACTTAATGGACAGGATCCTTATCAATGCGATATCAAGCCGTTGGATGCAGGCGCCACAATAGCTATCACTATGTTGATCAATCATGTTATTCAGATTTTTTTTAAAGTTATAGTAAGTCATACGTAGTTTCCAGGCAATATCCAAGAAAAGACAGCCAGAAGTGAAGAAGACATCCGCGTTTCATCAGCTATGGTTTTGATTCTCACGTTACCTACACAGACATGGACTAGCCTTGTTGTCGTCTACCGCGCACATTTCTAGACTCAGTGCTACTACTGGGAATGTCTTAATAAAAATTCAATATCATCTTGCTGAGTCGGGAATCGAATCCTAAATCTCAAGCACAACAGTTACATACACTACCACTGTAACACCGAGACAGTCTAATTTTCAGTAGATAATATTGTTATATAAATTATGCTTTCCATAAAAATTTGATCAAATGTTTTAAGAGAAACTATAATTTAAGTTTCAATGACGTCAATTAAATATCGATTCGAATTATTCGAATTATGCATTGTATTGGTTTCTGTTGTTAATAAAAACGTTGATAAATAGCTTGATGCCATCATTAGACGGTTGCAAGGTTTGATAATATCTGAGCACTTTTTTAGCAAAAGATTTTTTCTAGTAATCGCCCGTACTCGTCTTAATTCATGTGTCTTGTCTTTACAAACGTTAATACAACATTCGTGGACCACACAGTTTTTTAGCCCGTGAAATGTTAAACCCACAATATTAGGCGAAGCGGCAGTGACACGGTCACCACTTTAACCCATGTGTGCACCTTTTATTCCTGTGTCGCGACTTTACAGACATTAATACTACATTTGTGGAGCAACTTTTTTGTCCCGTGCGGGGTCAAACCCACAACATTCGACGCAGTGGTAGAGGGTGAGCGACCACTTAAGCCACGACACCAGCTATGCAGTCGCCATTTAACGTCTTGCGCTGACAGCAGACACCTACCTAGTCAGACACAATTGTATTTCAATTGTATCTGGCATTTCAGCAAATCACACTTTAATCTACATTATTAAGAAACAAAGCATTTCCAACGGCTGTCTTCATGTTTTGAGCATTCTATGTCAGGTAATGTTGGTTATTTGGTAGATAACGCCTATGCCCGCCACCATTATCAATTGGCGGTACGCCATATTTATTGCATATAGTATAAGCGTAATGGCTATTAACCAGTGGTGCTTCGCAGTTAAGGTGCCTGGTATGTGCAAGGTGTTAGGTTACTAAGCTTTACGTACATCGCATAGCTACACTTCGTTTCAGCGAGTATGTAAGCTTCGCTCGTACCGTAAGAGCTACTAAAATGTACAATATTGTTATATAAATTAACGGGGAACCCGTATTTTCGAACCTGGAAGCTAAAAAACTACTAGCATAAACCAGAGAAATTATAACCGTGTAGATTCTATTGTTTAGACAGATTTTCTATACCATTTTCTTCTTAATTCTACTAAGCTTTTGCACTCCTTCTCTATACATATCCAGTAACTATGCCAAATGTCGCACTTCTCCGTGACTGCAATACTTAAAAGGCGTACGAAGTTTTCTCCTCACAACAAAGAAACAGCGAGCCTAGTCTAGTGGCAGTTTAATATAGGGCTGATATGACTATTATATAATAGATACTCACGGGATGATAATGCTTGAGGAACGAGTGCATCCTCTCCACCTCCTCCGACGTCAAGGTCTTAAGGATGAACAGCCGGTCGTAGCTCTGGTAGAACTTCGCTCCTGACTTGCCTGACGACTCGTCGGGGATCGGCTGAGATCTGACGACAAACACCAATAATCTATATATATATATATATATAAAAATAAATCCCTGTATCCCTTGGTCACGCAATAACTTGAGAAAGACTACCGATTTCATTTATCTTCGTTTGTAAGTTTTCTAATACTTTGTAGAAGATTCTTAAGGAAAGAAAACTTAAAAAAATTGCGCAATTAATTAGATAATTTCAGAAAACTTAACGATTATTTTAACCTCGCGAGTTCTAAGTCTCGTCTCGTCCTCGTCTAAGACAGGACAACGTCTGTCGGATCAGCTAGTTTAAGTATATTTAGTAAGTATAAAGTTAAATTAGTTTACATTAATCTATTTAGTTCGACGAAACCTTCATAAAACGTTGTAACTTAAAAACGAACTTGAAACGTTAATCAATTTCATACTGCCTGAAAGCATTGTATTGTCAGATACGATGTTTATCGCATCGTGTTTAATAAGTATATTAAAATATTTGTTGGTAATAAGAACACAGAGTAAACGGCTGCATACTTATTTTAAATTAAAATCGTAATTTTAAAAAAGGACTGGAAATTACTGTCGACTTTGACTCTTAAAGTTAGTACAATGTTGCCACCAATTGTTCTCTTTTGGTCATGTGATTTTTTACATTTACACATTGACTCACGCATGTACCTCATAGACGCTGTTAACGTTTCCGATAAATTGATTTAGTTAAACCTTTGTTAAATATTTTAGTATTACAAATAAAGAATACATTTTTATATTAGTAACATTTTAGGCATACCGTTCAGTTATTTGGATAATGATGCCCATTTTCCCCACCTCTAATTAATTAGATTGCAGTAGTTTATAATTATTCAATAATAAAGGTACAATAAAGTAGGCAGTGGCACTAGGCACTAGGCAGTGCTCTGACATTGATTTCAGACACAATAAAAAAGCAGACACCAGTAGGTTTATGTTCACACAAAAGCATAAAGCCATCAGAAAGTACTCTGTTACACCTGTTCTTAGTAACAGATCTATTTGGCGACTGTAGGAATTGGGTATAATTTGGATGTAGCATATGTCAACTCTCTACCTCTAGTATGTAGAACCACAGGTAGATCGCTTATTTGGAACCATCGTCAGCTTGTTAATCTAATTTTAACCTGCAGATCAGTCAACAGAATAATATTTATTATAATATTACTCAATACCTACTTATGTTTAGGTTCCACTTAATAACGGAAGCACCTTTTGTAAATTAGCTAAAAAGATTACTCTATCTTCTGGAAGTAGAAGAGATAGGTATCTTCAGTGTAGCACACAGGGACCTACAAGATATCCAAAGGAATGGCCGGATTGGTCGTCGCACTATACTTGATGGCCCTGCTCGGAATAACTCCTGCCACCTCTCATTACTTTTAATCATAACCATAGTCCATTGCCATCTCCTTTGATTCGCAAGGATAGTATCTCAATCATACTTTATGAGTTCCCTGCTGAACATAAAAAAGTGTTTGGCAATTTACGCCGCAACAACCCGGACTTCTGCTTTTCACAACTAGTCTGATTACTACTTTCCTCAAGTCATCAGGGTAAGGCCCTACCTTACGATTCCTGTATCGCATATGTGGCATATATTTGGACTCGTTTTCCGCAACGGTCTTTCGGTAGATAAGGCCAGCTCATTCTACATTAGCTTCCTAATTCTGTGATCTATGTCAGTGATTTTGTTTCTTTATCGGATTACCAAGTTGAGAAATGTATACTTCAAAGAAAGATGGTTTAAGAATAACCATACCACAATATTATCTCAAGAAAACTGATGACATATTGCTAAAGAAATTGCCCGAGAAAAACTTGATAACACTTTTAGTATATACACTGCCGCCCAAAAGTTTAAGACCGCACTTAAGCAACGTAACCATATATCAATTGTAATAAAAGCCCGTAAGATAAATTAAAAATGCACATCTGCATATTCTATTGTTAATAACAAATATCCTAAGAAGTCATTCTCTTGTTTACTTTCAAGTTATTGGACAGTAAACATCTATTGTTTTCAAACACCGACAAACGCTACGCAAGAGCCAGGTGGTAGAGCCGTGGTAATATTTTTATGATGTGCTCATTAAAAATTACTTTGCTTTTGTTTCGCATTGGTCAATAATAAGGATTATTTAGCTTCCGAAAACACATTGTGTCATGGTTTGTTCACAAACAATCTCAATTAGTCTTAACTTGTGGTTTCTACAGTCAAGAGGTCTTAAAATGGGAAAAGCACGCGAAATTAGTAGTGAAGTGCGTTCTGTCATCGTTGTATTACATAACGAAGGCAAATCCGAACGTGATATTGCTTCACAACACACAACATTTTAGAACAAAATGCCGTTCCTTATCTACTGGTTGCGATTAATTGGAGATGGATTTATTTTCCAACAAGATCCAAAGCTTAGCTCAAAATTATGCATAGGATATTAAGAAGAGAAAGAGGCACAAGGCCTCCTCAGAGTTCGGATCTCAATCCAATTGAACTTTTGTGGTAAGAGCTTGATAGCAACGTCCGTAATCGTGACCCATCCTCGCAAGAAGACATGTGGAATGCTTTATGCGAAAGTTGAAGCAATATATCAGGAGACACCATCAACAAATTGATTGCTCGTATGCCGAGACTTGTGAAAATAGTCATACATTGTAAAGGAATTTTTGATGAAAATACAGTTTAGTCAAATATAGTCCTTTTTAACATGGATTATTGAAATTTCTTCACGCATTTAAAGTATATTGTATGTCAATCAGTGTTTTATAAGATAACTAAACAGGTTACTTAAAACACTTAATGAATTTTTTTAGTTTTATTTCATTATCCCTCTTTAATTAGGCTCTGGTTTTAAACTTTTGACCTGCAGTGTAAGTAGTTGGATTCGTCACCAAAACCAAATGTCATACGATATAAATCATTAGTAATTCCAAGAAATTGTATTGTTTATAAATTAAATAGTGTTTCTTTAATAAACTAATTATAGCATCGAATTCTATGTTTGGCTGTTATAAAAAGATCGACAACGTTATCTGCAAATCCTACATTTCGAAAAATATATCGTACTACCACTAATTATCAGGAAAATTCTAAGCCCTGTCAAGGCATTCACCATTACGCTTGTGAATATGCTATTAGACTAACAAAATATACTAACCATTTTACTAAACTTTTCGCTAAAATAAAGGTATTGAAAATATTTCAATTGATATTTAGTCGCTACAGTATGGTAATAATAGTTCTGACTGATGAGAAAATAATTTCGCTTTCGTACTACACAAAAGTGTACAGTATATTCTACACAGACAAGATTTACATTATTTGGTCATGAATATACTTTTAATGTACACATATTTGATATCTGAAGTTAAAAACATAAACAGAAATTGTTTTCCATCATTTAGTGACCTAAAGAGAATATATAAAGAGAAAGAAAGAAAATAATATAGAAAGAGACCTAAAAAGACCTGAGATATAGCGTAGCAATATACGATGTTTTCTACGATACTAGCGACCGGCCTCGGCTTCGCACGGGTAGTACAAAACCTTAAAAAATTATACACCTAAACCTTCCTCATGAATCACTCTATTAGTGAAAACCGCATGAAAATCCGTTCAGTAGTTTTTGAGTTTATCGCGAACAGACAGACACGGAGGTGGACTTTGTTTTATAATATGAAGTCTGTCCGTAACCTACAGACAGCCTATAGATAGATTGCAATACTAGGATAACTAGCGAGGAACCGACAAAATCCCGCGACTGCAATATGGACATTACTTATATAAGCCTAGACTTAGCACAGGTATTATTGGCATATGTATCGATAGGCCTAAACGACACAACCGTAAAGACAATACAGATTGATTATGGTTTGTCTCTTACTATATTATGTATACTGTATTATACTTTTATATAGTAATAGGCACAATTACAAAGACAATAGAAATGTTCATTCGTTGCTGGTCTTCAAGGTGCCTCGTGCTGAAGCGAAACATAATTATGTTGTGTGAAACGGAATACTCCAAATTGGAGTACGACTTAGGTACGGATAAAATCTCCAGATGTTCTAATTGGCATTTGTATAAGGCGATTTTGGCAGATTCCGTTATTATTTTTATTATTTATGTAATTTCTGGTCCAAGTGACACGATGATAGATCATGATTAAAGCTATGTCTATGAGATACCGCAACACATGTACTCATAGGTACATACATGTGTTTGATACATGTTAGTAAGTATTTACTTTTACGAATTATCATGAAAAGTTTTCCTCGAGATAAAAAGTTATGCGATACGGGGAAAAGACGTTTTCAAGATGTTAGGCGGCTTTATCGACGTTTTAACAGTATTTGATGTACCTATTCATATTTCTGCTAAGATTATATTATACTAGCTTTTGCACGCGGCTTTGCTCGCGTTTATTTATTTTAGTAAAAGTATTTTTTTTGGATCTAAGGTACCCTATGCCCTCTTCTGTTCCCCTGACAACTTGTATGTATGTATAATTTTAGGATGATCGGTCGAGCATTTAAGACTGCGCCGAGCAAAATGTGCCAAAACAGACGGTCACAGTTCACACAAGCTGATAAAATCGACATTTTCTGTTTAATACAAATATAAAATATACATTTACCATAACAATGAATGTGTTTATAATTACTCCGTGTAAAAAACTTAAAATAATTAATATTTTCGCATACAAAATTACGTAAATTTGCACGAAAAATGCAATAAAGTATGCTCGTATTACGTGATTTGTAGATTATATTATAACAGTAGAAATCTATCCTATTTTACAGCTTAAACGAAACATAAATAGTTATATTACAATTTGTCCGTCCCAAATATTTTAATTATTGGTTGACAATAAAGATACATATTTATCTAAAAAGCACTTCAAATCCTTCATACAATTTTACTATGGCGGCCGCGCGCCGATTTGAATATCGGGCTCTGTCATTCAGTCCAACCACGTCTTACGCTCGGCGCAGCGTTAAGGCGTGAAAGTGTAACAAACAAACATACTCATATTCGCATAATTTGTTAGGATTAGTTTTACGTACTTTATGGATAATCGTCATAAGTTGTGGGTTTTTTACGTTGGTAATAGGTACTATTATAAGATAATATACATATTTCAATCGTTTATCCCTGACTTGGGTTGCCAACCGTACTTTATAATAAAGTATTGTACGTTATTTCGGGTAAACGTACTTTATACTTTATTAGGAAAATAAAGTACATGAAAATACTTTATTTTACCTATGTCGACGTATACAGGTATTATTTAATTGTTTACTTTAAAGCAACGCTATAGCGATGGCCTGAATTAAATAAAAACAATTATCTATCTGAATATAGACATAATTATATTGTAAAAATGCGGTTAAGACGTTCCTTGATAATAAATATTTGTTAGATGTTTCATGTTTCTAGCATCAACATAAAATATGTTAACGAAAAGCAGGTTAAATAAATAATACTTTATTTTCGTAGCCTGTGCTTTATTTTTTTACCTCAGATAGTAAATGTACTTACTCTAAAGGTATAATAATAGGTTTGCTAAAATAAAGGTAACAAACCTATTTTTTTTTAACGTGAGGAATGTAGAATGCATTGGCTTCATACCCCTCCGCGGGGGCGGGCGGAGGGGTTATGTCGGACTCACCCGAAATGAAAATGAAGATATCCCGGTAATACCGACTAAGCCTACCACGGTGTTCCTTCTCACAATCTATGGCCGGAATCACTCGCGCATTCATCCAGTAACTGACTCAAATAAGACTCACAATGTCAGATAGTTCGATCGATTTAGTCTATCTTTACTCTATCTCATGTCTATATCTCCAATGGGGTAAGCAGAAGTGTCTAATACCCACATTTCGGTATAGGTTTAGGTCCCTAAGGGAGCGAGCCTACTGCGTTTACCGAACACAGCACCGGACACTGCCGTCACTGAAAATTTCTAGACCCATTAACACTTATCCGACCCTGGACTCCAACATGAAACCCCTTACCAGACTCCGTACCTTAACTGAGGATTTCTAGACCCAATAACAATTCTCATAAACCGAGACTCGTAAAACCGAGGCACCTTTTCCATGTGTAAATGCCTTTCTTGTTTACCATGTTCTCGAATATCGTATATTACAATCGAATTGTTTGGGCGATAAGTGAGCGACATAACCACTCATTTAATATCCTTGTTTGCCCCGGAATTCATTCTTATTTGGCTCACAATGTATTCCTATTCCGGGTCATAATTATTTTGACCCAATTATTTTAATACATCAGTATTTGATCGGAACATGATTAGGAACACGTAATAATAATATTTGGACATTGTATTTTCAGTGTCGTTTCTATATCAATGGCAATATTTATTATTTGAGTTATACATAGTCTCAAGCCTATTTCCCTAAGAGGTAGGCAGAGCTGTATTACACTAACATTTTGCAAGCAGCAGCTTATGGGTTTAGGTCTTAGGTTAAAGGGAGCGAGCGTAATACCGTTTACAAGACCTGCTACTACTAAGAATTTTCTTAATATTAAGACCCTATAACATTTTGTCTGAGCTGGGTATCGCACCCGAGACCGGCACACCAACAGCATCTACTACCGGTGCGCCACCGAGGAGGTCCGTTAGGTAAAACTATGAAAGTTTCTAGATAATTTCGCTTTAGCCTGTTCGTGCAAAAGAAAATAAACTTTTCTATCATTGGTCATATTGAGCGCACACTGGTAGAATTCAATACGGCATGCACCGAGGTAACCTATTAGTTTAAAACTATGAAAGTTTACTAAATTTATGTTTTCGCTATTGACTGATCGTGAAATTATCTTTTAGTGTAGGTCCTATTGAGCGAGCCGACTTGTACTTATATTAAACCACGTACAAACAAATCAGTGTCTAAATAAATTAACGCCATTTAAAATAACTACGCATTGTTGTAATTTTATTAACTCGTAAATAGACAAATTGACACTAAACAAGGACGTAAAAGGCGCGAAAAACTATACATGACGCGACCAAGACATATTTGCGGTAGGATAAGGCGCCACTATCTTTGCCGTAACCCGAATACTATACAAAAGTATTATAGTTGTTAATTTTGTCAACTACATATACACTACATATTATTGCTATTCCTCTAGAACGTAGTATTAATGTGTATTCTGTGCCTCTAGGGACATTTATATACATATAGTATTCAGTACTATTAGAGAATATTCAAAGCACGTATTAATGCTTATAAATGAACAACGAAGAGACAATGCATATGATAAATTTTAAGAGGAATACGGCTATTAAAACATTTAAAGAAACATTTTTCTAACAGATATATTGCTATTGCACTGGGCCCGAATGAAATATCAACGCACGAAAGAGATAACGACAATTCGAGATATGAAAATTAAAAAATCAACATCTCGTATTACCCTGTTGCTTCCTCTAAAACTAAACCGATTTCAATATGTTTTTATAAACTATACAACCAAAATCCTGGCTATTTCTGTGTATATAATATCAGCCCTGTATTAAGCTGTCCCCCTGCTGGGCACAGGCCCGTGCCCACCACGCTGGCCCAGTGCGTGTTGATAGACTTTACATATGTTTCTTTGAGAACATTATAGAGAACTCTCAGACATCCAGGTTTCCATACGATGTTCCTTTTGCGTTAATGTTTTAATTTATTGTTTTCTTTTTTGTTTGATGGGTGTCTGAAAACCACAAAATTTCAATGTCCGAACCGTTAATCGAAGCTTACAATCGGCCCCATAGTAAACTCATGCCACAGTACGAAATAGGCATTTAGAAGTAATTAATCCACCGTGTATAACAAAAATGTATCGGTCTGCTAGCTAAAAAACTTAAAGCAACATGTGCGCGAATATATTACGTCAATAATGTTAATTGTAAGTAGTCCCTAAATATACCGATGATGCAAAACAAATAGTATAACTTTTTAATATCCTGTTTTCTTATCGTGAACAGTACATTAATTTATATGATCGCATGCGAAAAACCTAGAGAGCTTCGTGAATACCTACCTACTCCAATATGAATTCTTTACACTTCATCACACGCACGGTGAACTACACCCACTTTTTGACAGCTACGCTTTAGATAGGGTTCCCGGTCGGAAAAGTGTTATTGGCATTTTGCTAAATTTCTTAAGAGAATATTCTCTGAAGAAGTTCTCAGTAGCAGCACGGAGTCTCGAACTGTGCTGAGTAGACGGCAATAAGCTCTTCCATTATTACCTACGTGGTATCTAAAAACATATCTGGCGAAAATTTGTAATAAATGTATCTATATTTATGCTTATCCCTTACGTAATAGAGGGTGAAAAATAGACGTTTAAAGTCTTGAACGCTTATAGTCTAGGCTCTACTACATCCATCTGCCTACTTTATACACGCCTTAGATTGTTCTGCAAGATCAGGTCAACATATTCGTAGTGTGTAATAACAAGGCAAGGCTCTTCATCTGTAAGCGGTCCACAGGTGGACAGAGACCACGGATTTCGACTTGCTAGGACCATAACATACAACTTTTCTTCATCCTGTCTTACTCACGAATTTGCCTCAGTTTAGTGCCTTCCTCTTGAACAGCAGAACTATTCTCGTAATATACAATAAAATATATTTCTCGTATTACATGCACCGTTTTGACCTCTACCAATAACAGATTACAATTGAAGACATAAAGAAAACATAAAATTGATACTTCTTTCTCTAAATAAAAATGTTTAAGATCGTGTGACAAATCTGTCTCCCGAAACACAGATCAAGATCAAAAGCCTTGTTCAAGAGGCAGAGCTTCTAAGTATAAAGCAACAATGTTCTAGTTAATTATAAATTATTATTAATATATTCTAGTTAAATAATTAATTATGCTAGCTTAAACCGCGAAGGAAAACGTCGTAAGGGATCCGGCATGTCTAAGAGATCTCCATAATATTCTCGAAGATATGAGAAGTCAGGCCATAGTCCACTATGGCCTAACTCTTCTCAAAAGCTTTGAAGAGAACCGTGTTTAGCAGTGTGGTTAAATACAAGGGCCGGTATTATTATATTATAACAATAAATTGTTATTATTATATAATCCAATCGATCCATAATTGAGTTGTGATGGATATTCTGAATCGCATTTGGTCCGGTAACCTTCTAGGATTTTACTTTCCAACTGCATGAATAGCATTTGCTCCATATAACATAATATTCTGTTATAACCTTTCATCGGCCATACTTTCCAAATACTACCATCATACTTTTCATTGCATTCGTCATGCAACGTCTAGGAATTCTAAGCAACTCTGTCTGTGCGTACCATTTCGATGTCTCTAACAAAAACGCAAAGTAATTTTTTTGTCTAGACCTATATTTGGTACAAATATTTTAATACTAGTAAGACTGTTTCAGGTCTGGTATTGTGTGTAATGTGTAACATTGTGATTCATAGAGTTAATAAGATATTATATTTGGATATAACCTTATCAGAAATCAAACACGCACAGTAAATATTTCCTTTAAAATATTGTATGAATGTTTACCTAAAATAAATGTAGTTGCGACGTTCCCGTGCCACGGTTAGCTGGTAATCGTAAAATCTATAAACTATTTTATTGGTTTTACTTTACAATGAGTCGTATTGACCTTCATAGGTATATCGTAACTAATATCATAAATGCGAATGTAAGTTTGTTTGTTTGTTACGCTTTCACGCCTTAACTTCTCGACCGATCATCGTGAAATTTTCCATACACGTTATCAGGGGTACAGAATAGGACATAGGTTTCATTCATCCAAAAAAAATACTATTCCCGGGGGATAGAAATTCATTGACAAAATCTAGATCAACGTAAGCAAAGCCGCAGGCAAAATCTAATAAAGTAAAAGCTAATTGAGCTAGATTTTTAAGAATGCTTGTATTAACATTTCGTTTTAGAATCTAAATTATACAATCGTTAATATAAATATCACAATATGTTACTATGTAACACATTGTTTTACCAATATTAGTATCCGTAATTGAAACGCAATATTATGCAACAAAATCATTAAAAGATTTTTGTGACGGATCATAATATTAATTATACCTAAACATATTATTCTAATTAAATAATGATAAGATTACAGTAGGTCTAAAACACAGCAATAAAAGGAGTAATAATTATAATTATAAATCTCATTTTTATGTATTGTTATTGTCGGAAATAAATTAGAATTGAAGTTCTGGAAGTTCTTAAGGTATACGAGGGTAGGTCACAAACTGCGGGAGATTATAGTAACGTAATTTTTCTCTTTCTTTCCTAATGTATTTGCGTTCAACCTATAATTAGATCTTACAATTAACATGTTTATCATAATTAGCATTCCCCATAAAAACGTAGCTGTTGAAAAATATCCAAGAAACGTAATCGTTAAATATAGTAGACAATATAAGCCGTAATAAACCCGTAGAAAGCCTTTTAATTTCAAAACCCCATTACTCGATTATTCTTATTTCTTTTGTATTCAAACGTAAACAGGGCAAAAACAAATACTACCATTTTCATGGAGAGAATGAGTGTTTATGGCTGAATATAATTGTCCTATATTACAAGTTTGCATGTAGGTACATGAGAAGTGTTTGTACAACCAAATATAATGTTGATTTAGATTGATCTTCACTAAAGATAACATCAGAAAAGTGACACGCACTCGGAAAAGCCGTCTTACTTCTTAAAAAACCCAATGACGACAAATTTTGTGATGAAATATCAATATCAAAGTAAAAGTTTTACTTATGAATGGAATGTCTTTGTAGTATAAACTTCGGAACGAGGTCATCCGATAAATTTTTCATTTTATTTACCGCATTGCTCAGAAAGATTTCAGAACCTTTGTTCCTTGTGCAGCTGAAATAGCGACATGCTTTTCATAGGGCTAGTAATACTTATGGTGTTTTAAATATCCAACGTATCGTAAGATAGCCGCCTGCCATCAGACGGTTAATATCCTTGTTTTAAAAAAGTTATTTCTAATAAAATTGGAACTGTCAAAAACGTCTATCTGGCCAGTATTAAGGCACGTATATGGTAACTGTTTCCCACTTCTATAAACCTTACCTACTTATATTAGACTTACACATTTTCAAGCCTATTTAAAAAGTGATTAATCAATGAGATAGTGTCGTCCGTGTCATAGTTACATATTGTGTACTGTGCGAAAGAGATGCAAATATTGACACAATACTTACCTTTCATGGTGAGAGTGTACAAATGAATGCTGAGCTTAGTGCACTGTGTATGTGTTAATGTTAAAATATACATATGTATATACGATATATTAGGTAACCGAGACAATTGCTGGAGGTTAAGGAACGTAAATAGGGGTCACGGTCAATCAAGGATCGTGTAGACACTCGACACCCGTTTGTACCTAAACTGGAATAGGGATCAGGACAACGGGTATACAAAAAACAAAATCCAACAAAAACTTCGAAATTCAAACTGGAGCTCACAGAGGACTCCACAAGCGGTTAGACAGGGACATGACTTCACAATACAGCCAGTGAATCGTGGGCTATGCTAATGTTCGCCGTGTCAGTTCGAAAGGCACACTACATACTGTTATTTGAGAGGAAAAACTGAATATAAAACCAAAATCGTACAGCTGCAAGTAAAATCCCCTGACCTCAAACGTTTAATCGTCAGGCCGCGCTTGACGAACGCGCTCGCATCCTGGAATATGCTCTCTTGGTGTGTTTCGTTTTTCATGTTGGCAACTCCGGTGGGAGCTGTCGCCGACCGCCGCAGCGTCGAACTGGGCCGCTTCAGTGCCCTCGAACACAGGTAGTTATCTGGCTTTCTAAACCTAGGGACCAGGATGGGATGTGGGAGGATGCGATAATACAATTTGGGAATAAAAATAAACATAAATAAATATATAATAATCAATGAAGAAATAATTATCGTTAGCGCATCACTCGTGCCGACTCGTAGAACTTTGTTACTATATATTTGTTTTATAATAGAGCGGTACCTTGTTAGTGATTCCTTGTAGTCGATGTCATCGATTCCGAACCTCTCTCTCAGGTTCCTGAACACGAGGGGGCAGTACTCCTTAACTTTGAAGTGAGATGGCATGTTTTCTCTGAAACAATACATTACAGAATTTATAATGATGTGATGACTAATAAGTATCAGCCCTGTTCTTAAACTGCCTTACTGCTGAGCACGGCCATCTCTTCATTTTGAGAAGGTTTAGATTAAAGACTATCTCTGTGGGTTGGTTGACTACACAAATCTTCGAAATCTTTATAGAAAACTTTCAAGACACGTAATTTTCTGCATGGTGTTCCCTTCGTCGTTAAACCAAGCGATAGTTAACTACTTAACAAGCACATTACTTGGAAAAGACAGAGTTCCGTATAGTGGGATCGAACTCAAGACTTCAGCATATCAATCCAACGATCTCCCCACTCAGGTATTGCTGCCATTTTGTCATTAGTAATTATTAATAATTGAAAGCAAAAGGGTTAAATTAATTATCTGGATAAATACTTAATATATGATAAAATTATATAGTCTATAATTTTATATAATACATATAACGTTTAATATATAATATACGATAGATATAAATGAAAATAATTAATTTTAATAATCATTTTCATTGAATATAAAATCACTTGATACGCTTACCACTCAAAATACATAAAACTTTTTTATTCAATATGAACAAACGCACCTGTAACTGATTACCACTTAAAAGATTACTCGACGGGCTCCAATTTCTGGGTGGTTAAGGTTAAAGCCTTAACTTACTTGAGCTTCAACTTAACCTTTGTAAGTAGAAGGTCAAGTAAGTTAAGGCTATCGGTCGACGACTATCGCCCGATAGTCGTGGCTTACTAGTTTTTATGCGTCCTGCATTTGACACTACAGTACGAGAAATATAATCTATCAAATCCTACGATTATCTGATAGTTCACAATCACTCTACTGATCAGATAACTTCCGCCCATGGATAAATCAATGAGTACAGTATTAATTTATACTCGAGTACCTCTACAATGCAAGTTAATAGACCTTAATAACCAAAAGATTAATAACTCGTAGCTGTATGTTGATTACGCATTTGCCTCGTCGAAATTATATCTACAGTCGATTCACTACATACAGGTTGCCCGCCCTTACATGTATAATGAATTATAGGCGTAGTTTAGATTACACAAGTTTTGTTATGTGTTATTCGTCTAAGTACTCTCAGTAATTGCTTCATTATGTATTAGAACGCCTTAGCAGGCATTCTGTTTATTAGAATAAGTAAAATGTGGAAATGAGTAGACTATCTTTCGCCTTCAGATTGCGTTGTCGCTTCGAGGACATAACGATCAGTGTACAACACCGCAGTTGGGTAGTGTTATTAGGTTTTCTTTTAGAACATTTTTATTGATCAGGCAATTTCGATTATGCAATATTAACGAAAAAAAAATCGAAAGCTTAGATAAATGCGACCCCGCGTTGGAATATAATACTTATATTCGTTATCTTTATAGACTATTCAAGTTACGATTTAGTAACACATGAAAGAGCACGTTACATTTGTCCACTAATTTCGGCTCAACTTTTGGTGCTTAATGCAGTAATGCATTCGAATAGTGATCGATATTCGAAAGCTGAAAGTATTCGAATTACTTGAATATCTATAACAATCAAACACTGCTAATGTGTATAGCCTTCTTATATGCCAGATTCTATATATATTTGATAGGACTAGCTTAAATAATAAATTAAAGAATAATTTGGATATATCTGACATAATATGTACACACGGCTACACGTCAAGTTAGACACCCTATATACGCATAACTACGCTACATACAAAATAGAGAATTGTCGGAAAGGGACAGTGAATAGTGGTGTCGATGTAATGGTAAGGAAGGCGTAACAAAAGTATAACGCACTCTCTCGCACGTTAAGCGGCGTTCAACTTCTAATAGTTCGTCCAAACAGTCTTGGTTGATGTGTCGCTGTGTGTACGTAATCTAAGCTACTAAAATTAAAATGATCCATTGGTAGGTTACACACATGTCTCGCCACGTAATAATAAACCATTCTTTAGCCGTCTACCAAGCTACTGCTACGGCGAATTTCTGTACAAGAACACCAAATAAAAATATCCTGAAGTTTTCAATAACGCTATCGACATATTCACCGGTGTATTAAAAACACGATAAAAATGACGTCACTATGAATCATTGTCTAGATTAGGTTTTCCGATAAACAAGTCGTAAAAGTCAGAGCGAGACGTAATGATGCATTTTAAATTGAAAATGGCGATTTTCAAAGTCAATAAGGTTATTCTTTGTCAGAAAAATAGCTGGGTAATATCACGCGTGTTTATTAACCTTAGGTACGGCAGAGGTGTAGCACAATAGAAATAAGGGTGAGAGCCCGAGACTCATTTTACTGAGAAATCTTTACAAAATACCCAGCCTTCTGAAACGAGGGATTAGGTAATGCAAGATTTCTGTAGGTCTACCATTAAAATGCCTATTGGAAACATCGAAAAAAATTAAATTAGTTTACAGTGAAATTTCTTTCAAGATGACAAAAGTTCGTTGTTCGGCCACTTCATGAAAAGATTTAGGACAATCAAGAGGTTATGTATCGGAATTCAAGACGAATTTCGGAATAAATGCGTTTCACGATACAAACAGTCGGCCTAATACTTCTGCATTTACGTTTCATGTTAGGTCCTGGTCACTTGGGTCACTCTAAAAGTTTTTATTTTGACCATCCCTCTGCATGCTAATAGGGGACCACAACAGCACTGGACTACTGTTGCTGCCGCTTCTGACCGCCTGATTAAAGATTTTCATTGCTTCTTACGAAAGCAGCGTTTTCTGTATTCTCTGTTCAACATTACGGGGTTAATAGAGAATAGTCTACCGCCGTTTATAGTCAAATATCGTTCGAATATTATAATGCGTAACCACTACTGTAGTCTCAATTGGGAGCGGCAGTACCACCGGCACGATTATGCAGAGAGAATTGATGTTTGTTGATGCAGTGTAGTAACCCTCTCATTTTTGTATCTACATTCATATCTTTTGGCTCTAGCCTAGAGAACCAGAATAGGGATGGTGGTAAACCATCCCTATTAGCATTGTGTGTGAGCGAATAAGACAAAGCTAAACACTTTGTAATGCACTGTTACATTCTCACTCATGCAATGCTAATGCTTAAAGAAATAAGGCCTCTGGAGGAGTAGCCTGGTAACTGTACTAACTGCAAGAGCAATCCTAGATAATTTGGCTGCAATCTTACGTAAGACAGAGTTTCTTCTGTTAGACTGTTGCAGCTTGAGCTAAATCGTAAGTTAAGTGCGGATGCCTCTGTACCCGATATCTCAAGGGACCATATGTTTGTTAGGTTAATTGAAAAACAGTGTGGACAATACAAATGAATGATAATACTAGCTCAACTAGTAAAATACAAGGAAATAAGCATTGTCAACCATAACATTGCATTATCTGCTATGATTCCTTATTTAGTCAATGCATAACTAACATAGGCAATTGAGATATTTTTTCTAGTTATATCACATTTTTCCTTTAGCACTTGCAGGAATATGGTTAGGAAACAATAGTCTGACTGTATAGATGTTTTCAGGATTATATAATACTAGGTACTGGCGTACTACCGTGACATGGCCAGCGTAATTATTTTTAAATAGCTTGTTTTGTTATTAAAATTTGGTAGTCTAGATCGCATGTTAACTGCGCGCGAGTTTCATGATTTAGCCATTCCGAATATGTAATTAGCAATAAATTTAACATGCTGTTTTTGGAAACCCTGTACCTATAAAGTTATAATATATTGTGACAACATGATAATAATACATAAAAATTTGCCTTTTAAATATATTTTAAATTTGTTTTAAAATAATGCCTGGTATTGAATCCATCCATCCCATTTTAGTGTATAATCCTTTTAAAGCAGTTCTCTGCTATACAAAGATTAGTACAGATTTGCTCATTTCAGATATAAAATACAGATAAGCTAATCACAAGCTAAATGAGTATTGTTTATGATATCCATTTTAGCTTAGGATTCCCGTCAACAGAATTAGGTATCACTCATTAGGATCTAAATAGATTGCAAAAGAATATGACAGGTTAGAAATAGTTTGGATTTACTTTACTTTATTTACTATTTATCAATGGAAATTATTTTATAAATAAGAACAATAAAAATTAAATATAATTGAAATTAGTTTAACAATTTATTTGATAAGATTATCTGCACAATAGGACACACTGTTAGATTGCTGAGCATATAAAAGATATTTTAAATGGAGCAATAGATATAGATCATTACTTTGCTACATTCTGTATTATTTAATCCACATTATTTATAGATCTTCTAGATCTTTATTTTTGTGCTGAGAGTATATCATTTCTTTTAAAACAATATCTGCAATATTTCAATCATACTAATGTCACATGCTACACAGCTACAGCTCAAATGAGTTTTGTCTTAACCACAATTATAAGGTGAATAATTGTTGGTAAATAATAAATAAGTACTTTAGAAAACATACTGTTATACATTGATTAACTTTTTAATACAAATCATTTTAATTTACTTTAATACCTATATTTAATTAAATTAATGAAGCCACTATTTAATTATAAAAAATAGTGAAACCTGCATGTCTGAAAGTTCTCTATAATTATCTTAAAAACATGTTATGTCTGCCAAACTAGACTAGACTGCATTAGCATTATAACTATAGCCTAACTTTTGTTATATAGACATTAGGACAAGGCCTAGCATTGGGACATTAGTATTATTTTTAATTTTATTTAACAAATTAATAAGGTTATAAAAATGCATAAATCAATCTTACTTGTTGAATAAATGGTTGTCAACTTTGAGCTTAGAATAAGCCCTGAAGTCATCCGGAAGGAGCATAACAGGTATTGTGACATGACTTAATTCATTTATCTGAAAAAGATAATCAAATTTTGTAACACACATAATATATTTTTATACCTACTCATATTGTTGTGTATGTATGTATTTATATGAACAGCATGCTGACAGGTATTGGACCTATTTTCGACGCAATAAAGCTTATTAGTCTATTTATATTCAATGGCAATGCGACAAATAAAAACAATGGGTATTGACATTGTGCCAGCCCAATTTTATCAATAGGATTTGGACCATTAGTTAAATTTTAAAAGGAGCATATTACAAATGTAAACATTACAAAACCACAACAAACCAGTTGTGAAGGAAATGACATAATAATGATGCTAAGTCGCCGAGATTGCTTCAAATAGGATTATATACCCGCCATACTATTACAATTAGTGCAAATAATATAAAGTAATTACCGTGTGATTCACACCCCACATAAACACAGATAGTAATGGTTCATTTGCACGAAACAGTTTCACTTTTTGGTGTTTTACACGAATGTGTTTCTTCTTCAATTTGCTCAATCCAGTGCTCGGAACGGACATTTTGGATTTGTTTACAACTTATACCAGAATCAGAGAACAACCACTGTATGTAATTTATCGCACGTAATTATAATTAAACCATTTTTAGTTGACGGGCAATATATTGAACCACGAAGAAAGGCGATTATTATAAGAAATTTACAGAAACTCGACACCCATCAACAGCAGCAAACGGCTTTTTGACAGACTGACAGAAACAGAATGAAAAAGCAATAGAGATTTAGTCAACTATTTAGAGATAAGCTTCAATAGATTATTAGTTGATTTATAATAAATATTATTAAGTAAGGAGACTTTGAATTTGCCATGTTCCAAAAATCATAAACGTAAAAGAAAAGTACATTCTTACGCCGAATTTTTTTATTTGGGTCCATAACTGAATAGTCTTCGTTCCTGGGATGTTTCTAAGAATAGAGACTAACAATAGTACAATAGTTTACTTATTGCATTGTCGTTGACACAGATGTCGAGTTGACTCCACAAGTTGATCAGAAACTTAGTAATAGTTGAAGACCATATATATTACGATTTGATATGAATTCTGTCTTACCTGGTAAGACAAAATTCTTGTGATATATGACACACAACATCAATTGATGTACCCGTATCAAAAATTTGGGTGTAGTGTTTAATCCTGGCCTCACTTTTCACGACCTATACGGCTTGGATTCATTTTGAGAAATGTGATGGACTTCAGCAGTAACGATGTAGTCAGGATCATCTTTAACACTGCACAACAAAATATCTGATGATTAGGTTATGTAATTATGTTACATGATATTAGTCTAACTTTTAATGACAATTTCAAATCTTTGACTGAAAGGAGATGTTTTATTTTCGGCTATGAAATGTACTATCAGCCAAAAAATATCAGGAATTGGAGAAAAATATTATTTACTGAATTCAAAGTTTGCGCTTAAAAAAGTTTTAGATTATTGCCATTATTGTATTCAGTATGGCGGTGGTTCTCGGTCATATAATTTTGTATGCGTTCATAAATCTTATCGAAAACTGTTCGAAAGTACTATAATTATAATAATGTAAATAATATATAAATATATATCTCAACAATAAATATGGTTAAGAGTATCATTTATTAATTTCAACTATTATACATATCTTTTCAACAAACAATCAACATAATAGAATATATTCTTTTATAATACTGATTTTGCAGGATGCAATCCGGAACGAAACATTTTGTTTATGTTTGACATTAACTCTCAATGTCATATTGACTGATAATAAATATTTCAATGCTATTTTTTATTACACTTTCCTGAATTCATACGTTTTCCTTTCATTTTTGATTTCAAGTATTATCAATTCTTAGGTGAATATTATACCAGCAAGAGATCTTTTAGTTCTGAAAATTCTGGCATTCTAGGTTATGTATAAATGTCATCTACCAACTTGTCATGGATAGTCCGCACGACAAACGTCGAACATTTTATATTTTATTTTGCGCAACGAAAATACTAGAAATTAATAAAGAATTGCTTAAATAAATGTATTTAGGGGTACATTTCCCAGGTTTCCTGAGGATGTACAAGTTATAGCCGAAGTCTTATACAAAAGTGAAACATCTCCTTTCTCTATCAGTATTTTTATTATTATATCAATATTCACGTAATATCTCGACGCATCGATCGAGTTTCGATACAGTCCATATGCAGTCGCAGTTAAGATTACGTCGGATTTTGTATCTGAAACATCAGCTGCCAAAATTATGTGAATACGAAATGAGCTGTTTTGATCGAAACTTAACTGCAACTGCACTGCAAGTAAACACATTTAAATACGTGAATTGACCTACAAGTCTAGTTAACAAAATATGACTCACTAGTTTTCTCCGCGGTTTCACCCGCGTAAGTCCCGTTCCCGTGGGAATATCGGAATAAAAAATAGCTTACGTATGAATCCAGGTCTCCAGCTATCTACATACCAAGTTTCATCGCAATCGGTCTAGTAGTTCTTGCGTGAAAGAGTAACAAACATCCATACAAACTTTCGCGTTTATAATATTAGTAAGGATGTGTCGTTTTATAATAGAACAGTACATTTATAGTATATATAGTATATAGTGAGAGTACTGCCTTATGTAAGGGGTGTCACTGACAAGATTGGCTACATCTTGAAGCGATCTTCAATCAACACATACTTCAAGCCGCCAACGAAGATAAGTCAATTTTTACCATCCGTCAAGTGCCAATTACCTTTACAAGATGCAGGGGTCTATAAAATAGATTGTGACTGCGGACTCTCATACATTGGTCAAACCAAGAGAAGCATAGGCACCCGCATAAAAGAACACATAGCTGACGTTAAACACAAACGCTCGTTGAAGTCTGCTGTGTGTGAACATGTACAACAGGGGACCAACCACTACCTGAGATTTGACAAACCACAGATTCTCGCTAAAGAACACCGATTCCTACCAAGGATGCTTCGCGAGGCTATTGAGATCAAAAAACATCCAAATTTCAATAGAGAAGATGGTTGGAATGTACCACCAGCTTGGGATCCAGTACTTCAAATAGTCAAGCCCAAGAAGAAACAAACCACAGCTAGACTTCATGATACTTTGAGCTCATTCTGCGTAAATAGAAACACCAATAACTAAATTATGTTCGGGTACTTTGAAATAACTACACTGGAACATTGAGACAACTACCATCTTAGTCTCCCCGTGACCATGGCTGCTGAAAAGCAACCGAAACGTCGGGGAAAGTGTAAACTTAAAAACAAATAGATTTGATAGTTTTAATAATTTAATTAGCTTAAAATTAGTAAAGTTTAATAGTACAGTATAGTAGTGTAACAGTTTCTAAATTATGTAATAGAGTGTTAAATAAACAACGCGATAAAATCCGTATATAGTAGTTTAATTTCAATGAAACAAAAATTATTCGCATTATTCACACAAACACGTCTTGAAGATACCATATCAAATTATATTAAGAAAACTTAATATTTATTTTTAATATTAATATTTATATATTAGTTATCAGCAAATTAACACTGTAACACAGCGAATTTTAATGGAAGCTACAATTCGTAAACAAGGGCTGTTACAGAAAAAAGCAGGTTATGTAGTAATGTAGAATCAGCGACATCGTAAATATCATGTGATAAAAGTCATTCATCAGACAAAAGTTGCAATTTTGTTGTGCAGTGTAATTCACTTGTACACAGCAAAATCGAGACAAGTGCTTGTGTATGGAATCCTCATGGAAAAACATATGTATACGTTGCTACTAGAAAAGGTTCAAAAGGCTTTCTTAAGATTCCTTTACAAGCGCTTATATGGCTATTATCCATTTCTGTATTTGACAAAGTTTCTGTTGGGTAACCGATGATATAATTCTCTGAAGGTCAGAATGCAGTTAGATCAGTTCGGAACTATGTGCAAAATCCTTCGTGGCATAATTGAGGTACCAGAAGTTCATGACATGCTATTAAGGATATATTTTGTTCCTAATAATGACCGCTATGGCAAAAAGCACAAACTGTTTGCCTTACCAGCTTGTCGTACAGTAGCCCGTGCTAATTCGTCTATACCTCGGTCTCTCACCTCACCACACTCAACGCTCTCCCTGTGGACAATACTATGTGATATGTTTGCGGATGAATGGAAGAAAGTGGTCTCCGGCCGTTCTAATTAAGTAAATAAATAAATAAATAAGCATTCACAATGATGTTATGTGTGTTCTGTCTACGAGTACAGCATTTATTTTGAATATTTGCATTTGTAAAAATAAAGTAACTTTTAATTTAATGAAAGTACATTTACAAATTCTTTCGGTTTAGTTAAAATATTCACAGTTTTATGTAAAAGTCTGTAGAAACCTTTCTCTAAACTGACTACAGGATCAACTATTTATTAATGAAACCTTCATAAAACTACTATAAACAAGCAACATTATCGATCAAATGCATGAAAATTGAAATGCAGAATTAACTGACAACATTATAGGCGGCCGGTTCGTTGACGTCTGACAGGTTGATTAAAATTGTTTTTATTCTTTTTCTAAGAAATTAGAATAATTTAATTCAGTTTCGTTATATGAACGGTGAAGTTGTGTCGTGTGTTTTGCTTGCGGTAAATTAAAATGATTATACCAAGCCCGTTCGTTTACTGGGCGCAGACTGAAAATGCAGTTTCATTGAAGATTGAATTAAAGAATGTTGTGAAGCCCGATGTGAAAGTTCTCGAAAATAACATTAAATTCTCAGCCCAAGGGATCGGAGCCCGAGGCGAAAGCCGATATGAATTTAGTTTAGATTTATTTTCTCCTGTGAAAACGGTAAGTAACTTTTTGTATCAATATAAAAAAATCATACATAATGTGTATAGTAATAAATTTGTTGTCAGTTGTATTGCTGATGGAGAATAAAGCCATTTCTATTACCGGTTGTATCTGCAGCTTTGTGCAATATTCGTACTAATTTTATGTAGGTTCCAAACACATTTAAAAGTAATTTTTTTTTTACTATAGCAAGTTATAGGATCAACATTATCAATTAAGAAAATATTAACATTATCTCTTATTTATGTGAGTCCATAAAGCGCTTGTACTGATAATTGACTAATCAATATTATAATCAGTGAATTATTGTTGATATTAATAATAATTAGATGAATATTTCTATTTTTACATGTACTTTGACACAGATCTAAAGGTTACATATCTAAAGTGGATCTATTCATGTTTAAATGTAATTCAATACAACTGCATGGTTTAGTGTAATTCTAAACTACTGGTCATGGCCACAGTTCTGTTTCCTTGACACTGTGCAAGCTATGCCAAGGGCACACAACCAAGCTGTTACCTACTGCAAAAGTAGTGAAGACAAGGACAGGCATACCATTGTCTATTTAAGGGTTACAACTACATGTGCATGAATAAGACAAAGGATACAGTCTGTAATGCATATAATAACAATGCTTCAATCACTTGGCCTAGCGCCTGGGAGCCGGACACAGTGCTTTCTTCATTGCTTCAATCCTGTTCCTTGAAGGATTAAGAGATGGCTATGCGGTTCTAGGCATTCTGCAGTTTAATAGGAATACAAATCAATCTATTTTATTTAACCAAGTTCAAGACATTGAATTTTACTTTGGAAAGTAGCCTGCTTTTGGACAATGTTTAGGATATTGTCTATTATCCTAATGGACAAACAAACTTGCTTTGAGTTATAGTCAACTGAATAACTACAACAGTAGTATATTCTTACCATTGTCTTGATTGGTCTAGAAGGGCTAAGGACTTATTCTCTTGGTCAACACTCAGCCTCTGATGAGTGTGTGGTAGCTTTTAGCTTTTTAAATTGTGTCTGAGTTCCAGCTGTTGAAGCATTAATTAGACATACAATTGTTTTAGCAATTTGCATTATTAGCTTTTTATTGATTCAAGTTCAATATGAGGAGCTACCCATACAATAATTATACATAATATATGTAAAGTATGAGCTATATCGCACATAATTATTATAGGCAATGATAACATTAATCTGTCATTTGCTGGAATACTAGATATCTAGAGGTAAAGCCACTGGTGGGCCACTGTTGCTCAAGACAAAATGAATGTACCCTTTGTATTGTAATCTAATATAAAATTATAAAATCTCGCTGTGTTTACATGAAAATGCACTGCATGGTTTTAACAGTATTCAATTATAAAGATTTTCTCTCAGCAATTACCCTCAGTACATGTTACATACATACTGCATACATTAAATTTCATTTGGTTTTCTTGAATCTAGTAAGTATCCATTATACATATTTAGCAGGTAAATTATTTTTGCAGTAGAAAGGACATATGAATGGTTAAAACATAAGTCATGACATGAGTGTGTATCGAACTTGCGAGATTGCCTCTATATATCAAAATTATCTAAATCTCTATCAAATCTAATGGTCAAAGAATTTTTAAATAGAACACAAATAAAATCTTTCCTCTTTATAATATTAGTAAAATCTAGTATACTTGCCTCACAGCTAATTGCTAGTTTTCATCTATAGGAAATTTAGTTAGAAGTATTCTTAAATTATATATAAAACTATCTTTATCATTGCGGGTATAATATGCTTGATATTATATTATACAATGGGTCTAAATAACCTTAGTAATTATTTAAAGATAATAGTCAAGGACTAGCAATGTAATTAAAATAATAGTCTGTAGATAATTATATAATATACATGGCATACATAATGCTTTACTATGCTAACCATGCCATAATTATAGTAAATAGGGAAACACCACATCAAGAACAAGTTAATAGTCTATTTTCAGCACTGTTCTAGTTGACAAGCAATTCAGTTCATCTCATGTGTGTGGAGGTTTATTTACTTAATCATATCTGTCTTTACATGATTTTTATTTTATGTCTAGATGTGCCCGCGGTTTCACTCGCGTTTATGATTACTGCGCTGCTCCCGTGGGTTATAGCGTGATATTATATAGCCTTTAACCTTCCTCGATAAATAGGCTAGCCAACACTAAAATAATTTTTCTATTCGGACCAGTAGTTCCTGAGATTAGCGCGTTCAAGCAAACAAACAAATAAACTCTTCAGCTTTATAATATTAGTATAGATGAATAAATATTCATATCTTATACATTAAAGTTATCTTATACATTAACCTTAATTATACTTCATTATTAATAACTTGATTTAAAGGTACTGACAAAAATGCTATAATATAAAATAAAACTGACTTTGTATTTTTGTTTGAACACGCTAATCTCTGAAACTACCATGTGTAAACGAAAAAAATATTTCTCGTCTTCGAATATTTTTTTGTACTTGGTGATAGGCTTTACAACATCACACCACAAGCCATGAAGTAGAGCAGTATTTATAAACATAGGTGAAACTGCAGGAGAAAGCTAGTATTGATTATTACTCCATGTATGAGTAAAAATAAAACATCTTAATTAAATAATTTTTCTGGAAGGGTACTTCCTAAGATCTTAGGAGGCTGATGTCTTGCTGCATTCTCTTTAATTATATTCCTTATGTAAGCTAGTCGGTTTACGGTACTCTTTTTTATAACCTGGTCTCTCAATCGCCAGTCACGTATAAGTGATTCCGTGTTTTGAATAAAATCGTTATTTTAATAACTATGAATACACCCATAGCCATATTATTGAATATTGGTAGGTGCCTACTTATTAAATCTCTATTAGTATTATAAAGCTGAAGCATTTGTTTGTTTGATTTAACGCGCTAATCTCAGGAACTTCTTTTAGTGTTGGATGGCCTTTTTATCGAGGAAGGCTATAGGCTATATAGTATAACCCTCGAGTAACGATAAACGCGGATGAAACCGCGGGCACATCTAGTTGTTAATAAGTATATATTTTTCTATAGGATTCTATTAATAATTCTAAATACAGTCGTCAACTTCATAACTAGCTACAATAAGCAGACAGAGGTCTCGAGTTCAATCCCAATGTGTGCATGTCTGACTTTTCGAAGTTATGTGCGTCTAGTATTGAATTGACGAATTACTGCATTAACGGTTTTGAGATCATCTATACTAATATTATAAAGCTGAAGAGTTTGTTTGTTTGTTTGCTTGAACGCGCTAATCTCGGGAACACAAAGCGCAACACTAAAATAATTTTAAATTGAATTGAAAAATGTTATGTAATAAAATAAAAACAAAAAAATTAGTGTTCACGCTTTATTTTCAGAGCGAAGAGCAAGCCATCACTCTTCGCGTGTTCGACAACCGAGTGGACCTTGTACTTCAAAAGGCTAAGTCATCATGGTGGCCACGACTGACTGCACAGCCACAAAAACCAGCATGGCTAAAGGTAATAACATCAAGAATATTTATATAATTTAATATTATAAAGATAGAAACAAAACATCTTCAAATGTCCATAGTTACCTTGGATGTGATGTGTGAAATCCAGCAATTCTTCTGCTTGTTATCATTCCGCCTGATAGTAAGCGGGAGCCGTAGCCACATCAGAAATGTCACTTGGGTATTAACCCTTCAAGAAAAACCACAGTGCTGTTAGAGCAAATGGAAACGATTATCGGTCGTTTTTGATTCTTTAGAAACCTGAAGACAACGTGTTATGGAAATACATCACAAGGTTATTTGTCTGCGATCTTTAGTAAGTTGAAAGGTACTACCCAACGTAGACTGGTACAATTTAAGTGGAGAATCAGTTTTCAAGCCAGAAACCTGGTATGCTATTTGCCTTAGTTCATATGGTCTGTTCATGGGATAGACTTGAAAGTGAACAATAAAAACGGTTATTGTTTTAATGATAAATATTTAACAGGTATATTTTGGATTGGTAAATTAGTTTCTGAAGGTAACTCACTGTTTTAAAAAATAGTGTTAAAGGATCGGTGCAGACCGATCCTTTAACTATTTTTTAAAACAGTCACTCAGCACTATAAATTGGTAAACCATAAACATTTGTCGGACTCGATGGCGTAGTGGTTAGTGTAACCGACTGCCACGCCTGAGGTCGTGGGTTCGATTCCCGCACAAAACAAATATTTGTGTGCATGAACATGGATGTTTGTCTTGGTCTGGGTGTTTCTATGTATAATATGTATGTATTTACAAAAAAAACAGTATATATGTATGTTTATCCATTGTCTAGTACCCATAGTACAAGCTCTGCTTAGTTTGGGCTAGATAGTGTTGTGTGTATGTGGTAGAATATTATATTATATTATATTATATTTGTCCTGAAACTTGGTATTCTGTGACTGACGTATGAAAGTGAATGAAGCCAGAGAAGTGAGTCAGGATCGTAGCAAATGGAAATCCGTAGTCTCTGCCTACCCCTCTGGAAAACAGGCGTGAATCTATGTATGTATGTATGTTTACAAATTACAAAGCATCAGCAGCAGCATATACATTTATTTAGTGCAATGACCGAACTCGTAAATAATTCATAATTTCATTTCAATAATAAATCGCGTATTTATACATGGACATATTTAATTAGAGGGTTATCCTGATTGTGACCTATCCAGTTGCAATGGGTATACGACGGCACTAACTGTTTCATTCGCGGTATAAGATTCCGCCTCTAAAGGGGCAACATTATTTTACCACTGATGGGTCTTGTTTTAATTTACGCTATAGGTACACTTTTCGGCGTCGAAGGGATTGGCAAATTTTACTCAAAAACGGATCATATATTTGTAAATTTCTATAGAGATCGAAGCCTCAACATTCGAAGTATTGGCTAAACCACTGTCTCTGCATCTGTCAGTCAATATACATAGCTACGTATATTTATAGATAACAAACAACGTCTGGGCACTGAAAATTATAATTACGATAAAATCTTTATGACGTTTAATTATAATTTAAAATGCTAATTGTCCTTTATATTGTCTCCGATGACTTTATAGATAAACTTCGACCTTTGGAAGGTGGAAGATGGTCAGGACAGTGACGAAGAAAAACGTGACGTCATGAAAGACTACCCGGGAATGTACGATAGACTGCATAAGGAGGAGATGGGTTACCGAAGAGGTTCGTTGCGTTAGTATTCGAATTCCAATACTTTTTTATATGTAGTTTTATATATCTATACTTGGTCAATGAATTTTTGTTTAAGTACGGTTTTTAAATTTTAATTGAGTAACAAACATATTTTGACGTGTTTAGTTTTTTAAGACTGTACATTTGTGTTGTGTTGAATAAATATTTCTTGATACGCTATCCAATCAATCAACATTAACGATCTGAATAACTACCAATACATATTACAATTAATTTAAAATTAGGATGATTTGAATTTTAATGATGATAATAACGCAATTATTGAAACGGATACCAGCCCTGTATTAAACTGTCCCATTGATGGATACGGGCCATCCACCATGCGGGTCCAGCGCGGTTGATGGATTGGCAGACTTCACATACCTCCGAGAACTCTTCGACATGCAGGTTTTCTCACGATGTTTTCCTTTACCGCTAAAGATAATTAACTATTTAAGACGCCCATGCATTCGAAAAGTCAGGGGCGCGCCTTGGGATTGTTCTCCAGGGCTCTGCGTGGCAGTCTCGATCGCACTAGGCTATCGCTGCATATATGTAATACATATTATTATTCCAATTTCTGGCGCATCGATATAACGACCTCATTTCCAAATTTCGTTGCAGCATCGAACAAAAGAAACGGAAATAGGCATTTTTATATACCTACTTATGTAAATAGTATTATTAGGCAGTTATGATAATGTGTTGGTGGAAAGTAATTTATATGGTAATGTCTAGAAGATCGCTGCATCATTTGAATTTGAATTGTATTGCATAAATTAAATATAATTTATATATTTACATACTTAACATGTGTCGTAGGTTATAGTCAAACAAAAACACAATGTCTTGATCATATAATATTTAAAATCCTCGCCATATACATAATATCAACAGTGTGTTTAAAAATATACATGGCTGATATTATATTTATGCCTGTATCTTACATTGAATCAGTTTTATTTAACAGAATACGGAAATGTAGCTTAAAGCCCATGCTTAAAACACCACAGTACATCTGTACCTTTCCAGAAGAAAACAAGTAACTGTATCTACAACCAAAATAGATCGAATATTTTTGAATAATATCTAGAAATATAAATTGTAGTTCAGAGCGTCACTTAGGTGTATCCATTCCTTTGAATCAAGCCAATAGAATTTTAAAAGACAATAGCATAATACTTTTGCTCAAGCCCATAATCTAACCCATGCTTATGATAAGTTATCCAACGTACCAATAGATATTGTAGCTCAATTTCTATGCTAGAAACTCCAGTACATGTTCTATATCTTTCCAGAAGACTACAAGAAGGTGTACCTGGTGGTCTACAACCTGTTCCAATTCGTTGGCTACATGTACGTGCTGACAGTTATCGGGGTGCGCTACATACGGTACGATTACGACTCAGTGCTAGACACTTATGAGAACGTGGGCGGCGCCATGAGGTTCCTACAGCTGTTGCAGTATTTGGAAGTTATGCATCCACTGTTTGGGTATACTCGGGTGAGTGCCTTTTTATATCCAAGTTTATGGTTTGCCTACTGGCAGATGTGTACGATAGGTAAGCGGGAGGGAAGTGCATAAGACCCTTTAAAAAAGAAGTCGCAATGTTATCAGTACAATTTACGAAGTTTACTGGTGCTAACAACGCATCTTCGCATTAACCTGTCAAATCCTCGAATACAAGTTCAAAATCTATTGGGCATCGCCGCCGGTGGGCCGCTGCGACTTAATAGGTTTACTGGCCTGGAAACCCTATTCGGGTAAATAAGGTTAAGCTAACAGGTTAAGTTAATAGTTATTTGACGTGTACATATGTATAACATTTCACCAGTACATATGGTAATATTCTATAAATAGCCTTGGTCAAAACTATGGAGCACCCCATGTATTTTTCACGTGCGTAATATTTGCAGTAGGAAACAATACATTTTATTTAAATATGGATTAGGTGGCATCTAAAAAGATATTTAAAACAATAGTGTACCCAGTTAGGGCCAATAAAACATCCGATGCAAAGCACCTTATCCGTTTAGTAATTTCCAATCTTTATTTCAGTTTACTATTTTGCGTCGTTGTGTACACATACCGTCATCTAGCGCACTTCTTGTATTATTTTGTGTTCAGTTATATTAATTTCAATACATAACACCTAAAACATTCGATCTGTCTCTTGAAATACGTGTGAAAATACAACTTTTGCATTAACAAGGGTAATCCCAAGTTGAGATATCCAGAACTGTTAAGTGGTCGCGCCGAGCGCTGCAACTTAACATTGAGCGATTCGCCGCCACCGGTACGCACAGCGATATGCCCAGAACTGGACGTAAACGTATTACCAGTGGCCATGACGATCGAAAATTTGTGAGTCTTTGAAAATCAGGAAAAAAATGTCTTTTGTGCTCGCTGCTGAGTTCTCAGTGGCGAGTAACAACACAATTTCTGCCAAAACGACTCGTCGAATACTTCAGGAAGCTGGCCTCAAAGGGTGTAAAACCAGGAAGAAGCCATTGATCACAGACAATAATAAAAAGGCTTGCTATGCATGGGCCTTAAAGTACCAACATTACACCGAAATAGACTGGTCAAATATTGTGTGGTCAGACGAATCAAACTTTGAGGTAAGTTAGATAATATGAATGTCCAAATGGATAAATAAGTATTGTTGAAATTTAATAAGCTATAATGTTGTCTTTTCATGATTAGTAAATCTCAATTTTTTGTTTTTGTTTGGTCTTTAGAACCCCTGTGCTACCTTCGTGCGTCACCGTGGGGGAAAAGAATTTAAGCCAGAGTGTATGGTCTCAACTGTAAAACACGGCGCAGGTACCGGGATGACCTGGGGCTGCATGTCTGATACAGGAGTCAGCGAAATGTTTGTGTATGCGGGCCGAAGGGACTCGACAAAATACACAAATGTGTTTGAAATCACCCTTATTGCCTTCGTTTTCTACATTTTTTGGCGACATAAATATGGATGGAGTTCTATTCCAGAAGATAACGTACCATGCCATAAATCAGCAAGAAAGAAAAGAGCAGCGCTAGCTCAGTGGGGAGACCAACAGACTGCAATGCAGAGGGTCCCGGGTTCAAACCCACGTCGCGCACCTCTGACTTTCGGAAGTTATATGACCTTTCGAAATTATGTGCGTATTGATTGACAATTATCGCCTGCTCCGTGCCTCGGAGAGCACGTTAAGCCGTCGGTCCCGGCTGCCATGAACATCTATGGCAGTCGTTATTCGGGAAGTCGACACAAAAGATCCCACTGGGTCGAAGTGTCGCCGGTCTGTACTGACTGGCTCCCACACAAGATAAGATAAAATAAATTCCAGAAGATAACGCACCATGCCATTATTTAGCCCGCACAATGTCATGGTTCCGTGAAAATTCCATTGAGCTCCTGGAATGGCCTGCACAGTCGTCGGACCTTAATCCTATAGAACATTTATGGGGAATCCTAAAGCGTAAGGTCCGGCGCCACATAATAACAACAAAAGAACTAAAAATACGCCTCCGCCAAGAATGGAATACCGTAACTGAAGAACAGTGTAAAAATCTTGTAGGCTCTATGCCGAGATGAATAGCTGTTAGCGGCTAAGAGTGGCCGACGAAATATTGATTTTACATCAAAGTAAAGATCATTTAAAATGTTAAAACACAAGTTGTTTCATTTCATTCTATACAAAACTTTTTACAATATGCAGTTTTTATAGGAGTGCTCCATACTTTTGGCCAAGGCTGTAGACCTTAATATAAATTAATGGTAATGGTTTCTCACAGGGCGGCGTGCTGGTGCCATTCTTACAAGTGAGCGGTCGCGCGTTCGTACTGTTCGCGATGATTGAAGCTGAACCTCGCATGCAGACCAAACCGGTTGTCTTTTACTTGTTCGTCATTTGGAGCATGATCGAGGTGGTCAGGTTAGTATCACTAAGTTAACTTGGCAATTAGACCAACGGAATATCTAAATGTTACAATTTATACTATTTTTTATGCGCTAACCTCAAAAAACTCTCTGTCAGATTGGAAAAGCCTGTTTGATGCAGATAGCTTGATTTTTGAAGGAGCATAAACTACATCTGTAGAATTATATTTAAAATTTTCTGATGTGATTAAATTTTATCGAAGCTTTGCTTTAGGTACTTTGTTCCCAAAATAACAAAGAATTCGCCCCATTCCAGGTACCCATACTACATATCGCAGCTATACAAAAAGGATATCTACATACTGACATGGCTGCGCTACACCATGTGGATTCCACTCTATCCCATCGGCATATTATGTGAGGCTATAGTCATACTGCGAAACATACCGTACTTCGAGGAAACGCAGAAATTTACCATACCGATGCCAAACGAATGGAACTTTGCATTCCACATGCCAAACTTCCTCCGAGTTTACCTACTGTTTCTCACATTCCCTGGCATGTACTTCGTCATGAGCCACATGCACAAACTGAGAATGGTTAAGCTGAAACCCAAGATTATCATCAAGAAGTCCAAATAGGAGAGGCTGCCGGTTTAAGTGTACCAAAGGTTAATGTGAATGAAAGTGAATGGTATTAACAGGACTGAGATTATCTGTGCTCAAAAGAAGAGTAAAGGAAGTGTTTTTATTCTGTGCTCTTCACTGGATTGGCATGTGTGTAGAGACTTTGGTACCTTTCATGAGACAGTACTTTTTGATTCCCGTTTAAGTTGTATGTGCACACATAAATAATCATTTCTGTTATAATATAGTAAATGTCTATGAAATATTGCCGTAGAGAAACTATAATTAAATTGCTCGGAGTAATTATAGACTGGATTAGACATGGCGAACATTTATTTTTGTTCAATTTGAGGGTAGATGCAGAATATTTATTTCATACTTATGCTAAGTTGTCTATACCATTACGACCACAACCACTTCTTACAGTTTTATAAAACATATACTGTGTTAGGGAATAGTGGAGTCCTTACAATTGAGAGAAGCTTAACTAAAAGAGGTGCTTAGCACCAACTTTACAGCAGCTGTTTTTAGGTACCACCTACAAAAACCTTATTTACAATTGTAAATTCTTGTTTTATTAATAGCGTCAAGGATATGCTCTCGAAGATATCCAGTCTATAAGTATTCCTAGTTACACAATCATAATTTATTTGTCAGTCAGTGTATTGTAATAGAATAAGGAACCAAAGATACAGACAATGTTATTCAATGTGTAGTAATTATAACTTTAGCTCACATATGTAAAGATCAACACATACATAGCTACCTACCAAAGTTACAAATAATGGGTCTGCTCAGATGGAGCCGTGGTCTAAGAGGTCACCTCGCCACTGATACTAGAGTATAGACACCCAAAGTGCTGTGGATTCATTCCCCACACGGCTAACACATTTGTGTAATTTGAGTCTGTGTGTGGACAAAGAACACACAGAACAACTGTTTAAGTAAACTACAGTTCCAAAGTTTATGATGCTCTCCAATCAGTATTACAGCGCACAACCGCGCCTATGTGTTGATCTATATGTACTATTTTACCAAACATACATAGATATTTTACTCATAAGTAATATTAACCATATACAAACTCCTTGTAGTTAGTAATATTATTAAATTGAACATGGCTTTGTATTATAGCCGTTTTTACTACCACTCCTAGTCTTCTACACCATTGTGCAATATTCCTAATATTATATATATGTAGATATTTTTCTCTCATATCATAAAAGCATAATAGTTGTACAAACATTCTGACGTTAGAATATATATTCTCTTGCTTTGGTGCGACTGATTTTATATGAGTCAGAGAGAGACAAAATAAATTTTAATTATAGAACGTCAATATAACGTTTCATCTTTTTATGCGTGAGAGGGTTAGTTTTATGTTTAATCGGGAAATAGGTTTATTAGTAATGGTTCATCAATAAAGACTCTTCAATACATTTAACTGAAAGGTTATTTTGGCCCATTGATCGAAATTCAAAGAGATTACTATTTTAGCAGTTGTATGTAAGTAGGTGTGAAGAATCAATGTCGCTACCACGACACGTATACATATGCTTTTGGGTAGATATAGACACAGATTAAATAGATACAGAATAAAATCCAATATCACTTGCGTAAACTGAGGCGAAGCACGCGCAAGTCCAGTGCGTACTGGCATTTGGATAGACGACACAGCGTCAATCTAATTGAGAAAGTACCGGCGCTTTATAATCATAGCTGCCGGCACGCAACCATGTGTTGTGGCCTGCGGTGATTATGATGTTTAAGGAGATTGTAATATGTCTCGCAGCTCTTATTTTGAGGGTTAGCAAAGTAGGTACGGATGATACTTTAGCTGTTGCAAATGCTAGTAGGCTACGGTAACCACTTACCATAATGTGGACCGTAAGATGGAAAACAATCTTACGGTCCACATTATGGTAAGTGGTATCTTAGTAGTATAGAGATATTAAATAGTGTATGGATGGCTTAGTGGTGTAAGTGTTTCTCTACTGCCATAACGCCGAAGGGTTTTGGTTCGAACCCACACGGGACGTGTTAATGACAATGTTTGTAAAGTACTCTGCAATACAGGAATTATTTCCTTGCATGGGAGAAGCTTAGATAAATAAAAGCTAAATAGGCTGCATGACCATCGTCTAATTAGATCTTCACCCACAGTGCGTCTGTTTTCGCCGTTGTATGAAGTCTGTATCTGTCTAATTTGTGATATAGGTGTGCTAATATTTACCCTAATGTTTAATAGGTATTTGTACAGTTTGTACTAATAAATAAATGTGCAAACCAACGAGCTTATGAATTTAATTTGCATTCACTAACTCCGTATTGTCTATTGCATTTAAGTGTACCTATATTAAATTTTTGTTATCACATTATTTTATTCAAAAGAAAGCAATTTGGCAAAATGAAAATAATTATGTTGTTTGTTTTGTTAATTACTCAATAATTATGAATTTTTATGAACTGATCATTACATTTATAAGGATTATGTTTACATTTTTGTATTTTGGTGAAAGTTAATAAACGTTTTGTTTATAAAATGGGCAGATGATTCTTATTCTGATATCCTTATGGCACCATTACACGATTATAAGTATAGTATTGTCATCAGTACCGACTACGGTGGTATCCCTTTTAAGGACTGAACAATGTTTTTATACCCACTGTGCACCTGTAGCCTAATAGTTATTTATGCCTAATGTCAAAAGAAGTTAAATAGGCCCGATATTCTTGGAAAATTTAATTCACAATCATTATTAGTCTATACTAATATTATAAAGCTGAAGAGTTTGTTTGTTTGGTTGGTTGAACGCGCTAATCTCAGGAAGTACTGGTTCGAATTGAAAAATTCTTTGTGTTGGATAGCCTATTTATCGAGAAAGGCTATATAACATCACGCAACGACCCACGGGGCAGTGCAGTAACCATAAACGCGAGTGAAACCGTTCTGTGGACCATGAAAGCAGTAGGAAGTGATATACAAGAACGTTGAAGGAATATCGCTAAGAATATTTGTGGACTCTGTAGATTATTATCGACAACGCTGGTAGAGAGGCGCAAAAGCGGTATAGTGTGTTAAACCTTACCCGGCGGGTACAAACGACCACGAGTGTTCCAAATATTGACAACCGAACACAACTGCTCAAATTCGCCTTTACGTAAGTCTAACTATTGTTTGATAAAAACTGGACGTAGATTTTATTAAACAATGGTTAGATTATTATATATTACGGCTATTCTCCGTTCGTTCACAGCCCGAGTGGCTCCCAGGGTATTCGCCTATACAAGTATGTAGTCTGGATTGGGAGGTTACTTTTTGCATTGTTGGCAATCAGCCAGTTTGGATTCTGTGATGGTTCGAATCTCACGGTATATACTTATTCTAGATCTGTGGGGATAAACCCAAGGTAGCCGATCTGTTATTCCGTATAATTCTACCGCTCTGCCAAATTCTAGAACTTTTGGCGTGCAACAATGAAACATTACAACATTGCACGAATATTACATTAATTTATATACACACGGCCAGTGCGTCAAGTGTTGCAAATCCGATTCTACACGGGCATAAATTAATATTAGTGTATGATTCTTAGTGTTTTTAGTGTCCGTTTGATTTCTCGCGAGACAGCTTATCCTAGTGCGAAAGATAAAAGCCAATAGAACAGCGATTAAACAGCTCATATGGCAATTGTTTTTCGGCCCACAAGCCATCATTGCTAAGATTTGGCGAGTGACCCTTTAAAATAAATTATTATGCATATATTTGTCGATAAATCCTTTAAAAAAAACAGCGTTGTCTATTTGACTACCCTTTATTAATTTACCTAGATTCACAGTAACCTCGCTTCGTTAAAGTTATGTATTTTATACAAACCCGCAAATGAATAGCTATTGATTGTAATCGGTACGCCAGATACCAGTCTACCACAATATTTGGGAAATCGAAACCACCCTGACCATAAACAATCCTTTATTATTTTTATTACAATAGTCTATCTGTGGCATTTTGACAAGTGAAGCAGAATGGCGGTATTTCTCAAATCTTGCGGGGTATCTCTTTACAACACTATGATTCGTGTGTTGGTTTAAGAGCGCAGCTTGAGGTATGCACGCTGGAACCAGTCGCTAGGGTTGGTGTGCACGTAGTATTCGTGGAAGATGGGCTCAATGAGCGTGTCTGGGGGAGGCTGGTCGTATATTTTCTCACCATAGTAGGTACCCACCTGAAAAGTAAAGATTGTTTATTAGTTTTATGAAATAGGTCTTAAGTACTATTTTTATTCTCTTGGAGTCGGCTATCTAGTCAAGCAAATGAGGTATATGGCGTATATAAGCGGCGGATAGGCGAGACATGTGTTGGAGTATAGCAAAGGGGGCGCAAAGGTAGAAACTTTTCATAAAAAGAAAATTTAAGCAAGTTGCCATCTCACTTGCACACCCTTTACTACACTCTGACCGAGACATGGGATTGTGGATTCAGATGAAAACCACTTTTGAAATGACTACCATCAGTTGTCAGAAACATGATATAACGAAAATCTAAGATTAGGCCAGAATTCACCACATGTAAGAAAATAACAATATTGAAAATTAAGAACTGACTCTGACTTTCAACCACAAGCAGTAATAAAGTTGTTGTAAAACCTGGCAAGTCAACCAATCCCTTCAGTCACTATTGCCTACTAAAGAATCTTCAAAAGGTCACATGGAACAAATCAATGATTTTTATTATGTATTTATATAAATAATGACAACTCAGATAATTGGAACTATAAAATTACATCTATTGCTTTATCACAAAATTATACATAAGAAGGTACAAAATTGCTGTTTGCTAACAAAAACATTGATAGAAGCATATTTTATCCACTCCTGTAGTACAGCAGCAAATGGGTCTCTTGTCATTCCAGGTTTTCTCTATTGGGGTCAATGACCAATAACACTTGTATGACTTGACATACCAGAGATTTTTTGTCAAGAGATGCTCAGTAGCAGTCTAGAACTGCCCAGTAAATACCATCAAGCTTTTCACTTATTACATAGCAACTAAAACCAGAACTGGCAATTGTCTATTCTGAGAAATCGGCATGATACCATGTATGAATAATTTAACCAACTTAGGTTGGAAAGTTGCAATATTAAATTTTGTTTTGTTTTTGAATTTATTATCTATTTATTATTACACTTATAACTACACATGACTACACAGTCAATCTGTATAATATTTAAAACACATTTACATTACATACATGGTATCTAAATTAGGGTGCTAATAGGGTAACATATTTAAAAACTAGTCAGTTACTTAAAGAGGTATTAATCATTTAAGAAATGTGTTGATTGTATATACTTCTCACCTCTATCCCTGAAGGAGAAGGCAGTGGTGTGTATTACACCTATCTTGGCTATATTTTTAGGTTCAACATAGCAAATACTGCCATTTACCAGGCACAGTTTCAAACAGAGCTGCTACTAGGAATTCCTTGACAGGTAAACCCAATAGCAGAGAAGATAGGTTCTATAAACATTATTAAGTAAATTGAAAACACTTTACCTCCCATCCAGGGACATCACGCATCAGCTCTGCTTCCGCATCACGGTTTCTGCGGAGCTGCTTCAGATATTCTCTATCACGCTCAGCCAACAACATTGGGTATATTGCCATTTTAGCTGAGCGCATCTCAATCTGGTCCCTAACTATTTGTTTGTAGTTCAAGTTATACAGGTAGATGGCAGCTGTAGTGATGCCAACATAGCCAGCAAACATAGTATACCCTGAAAATATTAAATACTTTTTATTAATTATACTATAATTAAAATCTATGTATTTCACTTACACTGTTTAGGGTCTGTCAGTCAAGGTATAATTAATAGACAGGAATATAGATATCGAGAAAGCTTGAGAAGTTTGATACATCCAAAATATTTGGAAAATTTTTTTTGTTGATTTGTTACTTATAAGACTAAGTATATTTTTTTTAGTACGTTTATACTATATAGTAAAGACAGTAACTAAGTTAAGGACAATGGGAACCGTTTAACTTACTAAACAACAAAGCAACCTAACCTATAAACTTAGGTTACATAATCTTAGCACTGGCAATGTCAATTAAGAAAATATGACATATATTTTACTTACCGCTAAAGAATGTTTTTGCGGGGATTCTTTTATAGGGAATTGGTTTGTAGCCCCCCGGAGGGGGCAAATCTTGTTTACGTGCTACTTGACAAGCCTCGGCCATTTTTAGTTTGACAAATCGATCAATAGCTGACAGAACACTATGATCTTTGGGAACAGATTATAAAGGACAAACATCGCTGTCAGAATAGTGAAAAGCAACACTTACAACTTATCGACTACAAACTGTGACTACAAATTATGAAATATGATATGATAATAATATATCTAGGGAGTCGGCAGTCACCATCTGCCCATCCGACTTGATGTTAAAGTATTTAGGACAAACACCGTTTTTATCGATAGTTACCGCTAGCTAGCTAGTGTTTAGTACTGGCTTTTGCCTACGGCTTTGCTCGGAAACAGTTTTCTTTTTCTGGATGACATGTATGCGAAATTTCATAATTATGGGTCGAGTAGTTCAGGCGTAAAAGCATGACAAACAAAGAAACAAAAATTCAAACTCACATTCACATTTATAATAGTAGTTAGGATTGTAACAGGCCATCAAACACCCATCTCCATAGCCCAGAATAAAGTCGATACGTAGCAATAGTCTAGTCCTACTGCGGCTAGTGCCGCCGTAAGTGTTGAAAGGCTGGGGTGGAGTTTTATTGAATTAATTAGTAATAAGTTGTAATAAGTACTTATTATGTCGATGTTGAACTCAAAGAGAGAAGGACATCAACGCAAAGTAGGACATCTAATTATTGCCTTATTATGCACTACGTTTTGAACATAATAAAGAAATACAAATATACCTAATATGGTTAGAAAAGTGTTCGTGTTGCCATGACGTATCTATGACAACACAAAAACATTGAGTTTGATTCCTTATTTCATTAGTATTTTACAGTATTCTTGTGTTTTGTGATATTTCATGTGAATCTTTACAGGAAAATGTTGGAGTCTGCAACTGCCGATGCTGGTGTGCAAGCTGATATCCCAGAGCCAGAAAATGAAGAAGAAACTTTAAAGATAAGGCCTCTTGAACGTATTACACTACATCCCAAAGTTCCCATAGAACCATCGGCATATGGAAAAGGGAAGAATTTCAGTAGGCCCTGGATCTTACAGGATGGGCGCAAGCCACCTGAAATTGGAAGTGAAATGCGTTGCAGCTATATGATTCCCAAGAAAGCAAAACGTAGAGAAGGTAAATTCTTATCATCACAAAATAACAGGTAAAACTAAATAGGTACTTTAGGTGCTCCGTGGGATCTGTGAATGAAAGAAATTCGTATGTAAAAACTGGGCACTGTTTATTCACTATTGTTTACTAAGATTACGACGCGACGGCGGCGTACGAGAGAGTGCTGGTTATAATAACGTTGCATTCAGTTATATAGGTTAAACAATATGCTTGTGTGTGCGCGGCTTGTGTGACTACGCTCACCTCTACAGGTACATAATATTATTATATAGCCTCGTTGGTCATATTGCATTTGCGATCGGTCGTAGTCCCGTGTTCGATTCTAAGGTCAGACAAAATATTATTGAGTTACTCAGTCAAGTAAGTTTCGGATATGGATCTAGGTGTTTGGCATTGTAGTCACGCTTATTTCTCCGATTGTTGACAGAACATCAATTATAGATGTAGGTATAAAGAGATGAATACGAGAGATTTAAATAAAGTATTAAAACATCTTTACACAAATATTTTATTACTTTATACTATTACTTGGCCCAAGTATTGCAAGAAGACCTTCACTTACTTTCGATACCAAAAGAATAAGTAGGTACATGAAAATGTAGCATTTTTCTGCCTAGCCGTCTGAGCCTTACAATATCAATTATCTTTTTTTTTTATAGGAGGACCTAGAGAATTGGTATACACAAATAGTTATTGATAAAAATTAATTGAACATTATATTGGCATTTTATTTCTAGGTATTCGCAAAAGAATGTTAACTGACTTTTTTTGGGAGCAAATGCTGGACGAGGTTATAGAAGAACTGGGGACTTCTCAACCAGTCTCAGAGTATTGTACTGAGTATGATGCAAATTTTATAAAGGACGAATTTGAACCACGCAACTTAGAAGTTACCGCTGATAAAAATGTAATTATGTAGCTGATTTCTTAGTGTAGTCACTACATGCATAATAATATCATATGCTGATTTGACAACTAATAAAGAACGAATTCCCCTGCCAGAGTTCTATAAACCAAAATTCATTATCCATTACTTTATATTCAATTATTGTTGTTAATATTTTTACTGGTTTTTATTTTATATTCTTATTACAGATGCATCTGAAATATCCTCTTTATGGCACTGGGTCCAGCGCTATTACTTTTTACAGTGAAACTATAAAGAAGACTGGACCCGTAAGTTAAAATTCTGTAGATTTAGATTATATTTACAATTTCTCATGAAAAATGAAGACCAAAGAAAGCCATTTCGCCCAATAACGGTCATGATTTATTGGGCCAAATGGCTATATTTGGTCTTATACGGCACACTGCATTAGGTCTAAAAACTTCACTCTTTGTACTATAGCTCATGGATAAATTTTATTACAGGGAGAAATTTTGGAGAAGTTCCGCAGATGCCAATATTTCACTAAACCTATGGAAGAAAGACTGGATGACGGCTGGGTTTTGTAGGTTTTATTTAAATATGGTTCTTGATTTAATAAAAGTACAGAAGTACAGCGTTTTAATTAGATGGCATGTGTGTTTTACTGTTTGTCGTTCTTAGGTCTTCTTATTACTCTACGATAAGTACCTAATCTTAAATAATGAACCTAATAATTATTTTCGCATCTGAGAGCAACATGTCATGATAATACAGAGGACTACATAAGCAATCCAAGCACAACGTGATTTTGAACAATAATCAGCCAATGGCCCATATTGCAAAAATGAATGCTATGTACAATAAGACTCTTGCCGCATCGTCAACGAACACAAGACTGGCGTTAGATTATTTCTCTTTTAAACTTCCATCCAACACCTGACAATTAAGTGATCGTTATATTTTTAACCCCCGACGCAAAAACGACGGGGTGTTATAAGTTTGACGTGTCTGTGTGTGTGTGTGTGTGTGTGTGTGTGTGTGTGTGTGTGTGTGTGTGTGTGTGTGTGTGTGTGTGTGTGTGTGTGTGTGTCTGTCTGTGGCATCGTAGCTCCCGAACGGATGAACCGATTTTAATTTTGTTTTTTTTGTTTGAAAGGTTAATTAATCGGGAGTGTTCTTAGTTATGTTTGACGAAAATCGGCCCAAGATGGCCGCCGCCACAAAATGGCGGATCACATATATTTTCACAACTCCTTCAATATGGTTAACAAATGAAAGGGCTTCACTAATAGAATACTATACACTATGATAAAATTCAAATCCAAGATGGCCGCTACCACAAATTACATATTTCTTTACAAATTTCAATTTTTCAATATGGGTATCAAATGAATATTGTGTCGGGGGATGTTTATTAGCGAGTACTTCTAACATACCAACTGTAGAAAATACTTTCCTTTATAAATTTTCTACAAAACAACCTTAGGTTATGCTGTCAGGAGACCAGATGAGAAAACATATAGGGCTAGTTTGACAGAATGAATATTTGTCTCTTGCCCTGATAGCCCTGGTTCCTCTTTTGAAGGACTGGCAAAGAGCGAAAGATACCTCTGGTAAATCCTCGTAAAGTGTCCATTAACCTTCGGTACCAGCCTACCATCAGGAAAGCAGTTGCGTTTTTATATTGATAAGGATTCTCTGGCACTAATAGCAGTCATAAGTATCATAATAATGTTTGTCCCATCTATGAATCGTATGTCCCATCTATGAATCGTAGTGTTAAAAGCTTTTAAGTTTCTTTCATTTTCAACGTATTAAAAGCAGTTGTAGCAACGAATGATGGATGAAGAAGTTTCGATGACGGACAACAGATGGTACTTTGCATAATACGCGTTTCGCCATACAAACCCGAATCATGCAAGTGAAGTTTACTTATGTAGTTACAACATGTAACATAATAAACGCACATCCTGAAAGTAGTTTGTTCAAAATCGGCTACTGAATAAATTCCAGCAATTTTTAATATAGGTCATTTTTTATCCCTAAAATAATTAAAACGAATAAAATTATAGTCACCCATTTAATAAACAGCTGAAATAAACTAAAATGTATCATAATTTAAGGCAATAAGTCAATAGGTTCCGGCTGCCATGAACATCTATGGTAGTCGTTATTGGGAATTCAGTGCCTTATAATATGTTGGCACTGGTCTAGTCTTAGGGTATCGTTAGCCTGCGACCTGCGGAGATCAGCTGGCAGCTGTTCCGTGTAAAAACTGATATCCAGTCAAATCCGGTTAGACCAGAAAAGCCGTGACTCGTCAAGCAAGTGACTTGGGAATAATAAAGGCTAGGAAGAAGAAGAAGATATTACGATTTAATAATCTAATTGGGGTGTTTGAGGTTGTGCGTTATATCTGTGACATGTTGTATATACAAGTTCCCGTAATCAATAGTCGGGCCGCAGCCCGCCAGGCACCGATGACCCAGCCTGGTCAAAGGATCCTTCCCGATCCTTTGACCAGGTTGATCCGATCGCTTCGTGTTGGAGTGACATCACACTCTGTTCCTCCACATGGTAAAAGTAAAACATAAAAATTGTGTTCGCATAGCTTTATTGACAATGAACAACCATTCTCACCAAAACTACATTGCAGATAATAGGTAAGTATTTTACTAAAATAACAGATCATCATCATCCCAATTGTGAGGCAGGCAGACGGGCTTGAAGTCTCCGGAATCAGTTGTCAACGAGAGCGAAGAAGTGCACTCCATGATATTAGTGATGGCCTTCTCTACATCACAGGTGTCAGGGAGAACTGGTGTGGGTGGACGGATTAGTTCTGATACACGAAAAAAAAATACATAAGTATCCATAGAAAACTATTTTATATTATCATTTCATACTACCTAAAATATGGGCGAAACCCGGAACAATATAATCAATATTTATGTCATACATGCCTATGTTAGTGTATGTATTGAAACTAGTTTTAATGTACTGTATTGTGTGTAATGTTGTATACAGTGTATAATAAACCCTGTCCGATCCATTATGGTCCTGTTTCTCTCTTAACAAACATGCCAAGAAAAATAATACAAAATATCTATATCATCGTAAAACGTCTTCATAATATTATTATGTACAGTATTGATCAGCATTTTTACCCTTAAATTACTGAAATTTTGCGCAATCTAGCAACACTCCACTAAACTTGACAAGGACGCAGCGTGGCATACTTTTGGCGGCATTTTTCTAAGGCGTAGGCACAGTACATAAATATACAGTAACCTATCTTCATACAAACGGTCGGAACTCGAGTCATACCTACGCGCCTCGGCGTCGGCATGCGCTCGGCTCGCAGCCAGTCGTGAATGCGCCGCAGTGACGAACGTACGGTGTGTTGTTTTTTAAACAGTAACCGCGCGAACATCTTTCAAAACTAAACATATAAATTGTAAAGTAGCTGCAGGAATCTATAACCAAGTAAAACATATTCCTTTTTCTCCTCCTTGTCCATGTTTCCCAAAACAATTTGTAATTAAGCTTTATATTCGAATGCGGATTTTTTATACTTTAAAATATAATAATAAAGCATTCTGTACGTCTCAGTCGAGGAGCAAATATTTTTCAGTCACAAATTTATAAGACCGATTTGTTATTAAGTCTTAAATGTAACATAAACATGTATTTTTAAATTAAATTTACCAATCAAAAAACAACATGCATTTTTATTGAACACTTCCTATTCCATTCACAAAGTATTTTATTTGTTTAAATAAAATAAAAAATATTTACAATCACAAAAATAGATAGAAACTCAAAGTAGGCAGATTTAATTAAAATGCTGTAGGAGGGCAGCCCTATCGCATGTTTACGTACCGCGCGGCTGTAAGCATTTATTTCAAAGATACGGCCGAATTACAATACTGTATATTTATGTACTGTGGCGTAGGTAGGCAGGCGCGGCGCGGTATCGGTGAACCTTTTCCGTAGCATATTAATTATACTCTTTGGTAAACTACAGAATGATTTTGAAATCATGTAATTCATATCGCATTCTACTGGTGATATAGAATAACCCTGACCATATTTTTGTTTACCAGAATTATTTTTTTGGATAAATTAATGTACCGTTTTTTTCGTGAAATGTTTACAGATAGTCATATTATGTTAACCACCCGAGGCAATCTTAATATTTTACTAATTTAAAAAAATAACATATCAATAACTAATGTCGTAAATAATAACGGGCGGTACTTTTGCGGCCTAGATTCCCTCTTGACCTCGACCGGTCGCGTAGGTACATACCACGCCGATCAGCTGGGCTTCGTTATAATCGTTAATAGGCAGCGGCGAGCTCCTGCTGAGCAACGGGCGGCGCACTAACGCAGCACACTGTTTGAGCGTAGAAAAACCTAGCGGGACAAATATATTTATACTTTTTTTATAATTTAATGTGTTTTTATGTAATATGAGAAGCCTACAAATAATATAGTGCTATTTTTCTAAATCTACGTAGATGCATTTGACACCATGGATGGCGGTAAGCACACACATACAATAAAACTATAGTATACTCAGTAAAGTGGCTCTAGTGGCTATAATACTTATTTACATTCATATATTGAGTACCTAGATGTTAATCTACTATCGTTATAGTTCTTTTCGACCTGGTGCTGGTAGTAAGAAAAATTATATAAAACATAAAAAAACATTTTTAGAAATAACACAAATATTATATTTGAAAATAATAAAAATAAATTGTAGGCTTTTTGAATAACTTTAAAACATCTGTAGAAAATGAATTGGAGTGCTTATTAGGTTTTTTTCGAAGACCAGTGATGTACTGGGTCTGAAGAAATTAATAAATAATTAAAAATATCAGCATTACAAGCAATTCTCGATGTTTTCCTAGAATATCCGTCTCTTATTTTTCTTACTTCTTTATTTCTAGCTTCTTGAGCCTCTTCTGCCATTTGTCCTGTTGGAATAATGCAAAAGTTCATAATTTCGCTTCCGGGATACAGGATTTTATGGAGGGTGACTGGCATGTTATACCAACTATAATTTTGCAAGTATATTTTAGCTATTTTATTAGCTAATTCTTCGTAATTTTCCGTATCAATTTCGTACCCGGAAGAAATTGCTTGTAATAATGTTCCAAGACGCCTTATTAGGTCAGAATTGAGACCTGGTATGGAACTAGTTACTGTTGGATTACTACAAAAACCTACAAGCTGAGTTTCCGTCATTAGAATTTCCTGCACCTTGTCTTGGCTCGTCAATGTGAAGTCCCGCTTGCTTCCAAAATTCATCATAAACATTTTATTTCTTCAGATCTCTTAGTTTTTAAAGTTCTTGGTCTCGAATTTCCCACTTTTTTATATCAATTCGATTTGAAATATTTAACAAACATTCCATTGTTCTAATGTAAGCGTGAAGGTTTGATAAACCAAAGAAAAGAATGCAATTTTGGCAGATTATTCATATCTTTCGACGTGGCTCCACATATATATAACATCTTTGTGTACTAGTAGTGTTGGTAAGTGAATTACATATCTTTGTATCCACCATTGTGAGTTGCAAAGTACAACTAACCGTTATTGTTCTCGAATGTAATGAAACTTTGGTAGCTACTAAGTTATTTATTTGAGATTTACATTCTTCTTTTACGACTTCAGTGGTTTCTTTGTGATATAATAGCTTGCTTGGCCGGCAACACCTAGGAGAGGAAGACGTGGGTTTTGCCAAAATAATAATAATAATGCCAAATAAATGCCTTAAAGGTACTATAGTCAAGAAAATCATTGACTTGTCTGATCTTTCTGGAGTAGACATTTCTTGCTTATAACGGTTGTGGCCACTAGAACCATCACAACCCCATTTTAAAAATAGGTTGAAGTCAGAGCTATTGATGCTTTCCAATACCTCTACCAAATATTTACAGTCTTTGCACTGTATGATTTAATAACATCTGCAAAGATGTCTCAACAGACTCTTCGGTGATACTTAAAGCCTCGACAGGAGGATAATATTCCTTTTTGGTCTTAAATACCTTCTCATATGACGGATATATTTAAAGCCTCTGTCTCTTGCCTTTTTGTCTATATTTTTACATTGAAATACAGACAATTTGTTAGCTATAATAAAATCAACAGCCTCTTCTGGAGTATAAGGCTGAGCAGTAGGTAAAAACAGTGACCTTCTCATAGCATGTACGTATTTTTTTGCTCTTCTGGATGACGCCATTACTTGTTTTATAAGTTGTGATGCATCTCTTTTTCAAGAAACGTAGGTGCTACTTTGTGCAGTAAAAGTAAATTTTTCAGCAGAAAAGTCTCTCAAGTCTTTCGACTTTTCTTTTCTTGCTCTTTGGCCCACAGTCCTGAAAGAGCTTAGAAGGCCGACCTTGCCTTTTGTTAGCTCTAGAAGCCACAATTACATTTGAAATGTTCAAAGGTTTATTAAGCCAATCACCATAATATTCTAAGAATTAACTTAAGCGTATGCCTTTTAAATTCCAGCGATATCGGAATTGTTCACACACTTTCTTCACAAAAGTTTTTAAAATATCACTTATACTACTATTTACATAGTCAGTATTCAAACGAGTCAATATAAAGTCTTTGATGACGGTTACGAGTAAGTTTTGTGTTTTATAATATTACTCCGTAATGGCAGGAATCGCCTACACCGGGTTATCCAAATCATGAGATGGGATTCGTTGCGGTTGTTAAAAAACTGTTAAAATTAAACAAAATACCACTCGCTGGGAGTGGAATCTAACCATTTCAGTGAAACTTAAACAAAGACAAACTAAAAATCACGAACGGAACTTCACGATACGTAAATAACTGCAACTTTGAGTATTTGTTGATCCAGCGACGCCGCGACGTGAGAATCCAATCCAAAGAATCCAATTATTTATTGGAACGATTCCCTCCGACATCAAACAATACGTAGCAACATAAATTACCTACTTAATAGTTAATACGTGCCTTGCTGGCAGAGGTAATAAATGCGACTGCTGTGCATTAGGTCTCACGGTCAACTCACAGGTGAGACAGTGATATTAGGATTACAAAAAATCGCGATCGACAGAGTACCCGACTGACGACAATATCAGAAAGGCGCAATGAACATGCCTCGTATAACAATATTACGTCGAGTAGTCAATTGTTATTATTCTACGAATAAAAACACGTCACGATAATTCTAGAAAATTATTGAATTGTGACATCATTATAATCTTTTATGAATGGTTATTTACTTCTCGCTAGTAAACGCGCCGTGGCTGAGGGGCATAAGCCGTGTCTTAAAACTTTTGTGGTCGTAGTTCCAAATCCAACTTTTACTCGCCCATCTCTTTGTAATTTTATTACTTTAACATGTTTTAATGTATTTTTAACATGTCATAAGATAACAAAGAAGCGGATAAATCTAAAATAAGATAGTTGTGTTTAACGTGTTTCGTTAACTTAACTTTTATACGAGCCCCAATGCAAAAATGTTCGTCTACTAAGAAAATTGAATGTAACCATGTATTGTAAGTGTAATACAGTGTGAGTCTTTATAAAGTGCACATATTAAAAAGGGTGAAAATATAAACAATTTTATCGACGGAAAAAATGTTAAAAAATATCTAAGGAAATTTTTAAATTTTTTATGGGCTTTTTATTTTTTTTACTCTTGTCTTGGTACCCCATGTAAACAAACTGTTACTACTTTTAAACTAAATGTGATATTAAAACAAAACAAAATTAATAATGATCTCTAATAATAGACCAAGCTAATAAAGCTATAATTTATTGAAAAATAAACCTCATAAATTAGTTATCAATGATTTTTTGAAGAAAATTTACCATTTGTCTACCAATTTTTGCAATAAATGTAAAATTTATCAAAAAAATGTCCCCTTTACCCTACTTTTTTCTTATTTTATGTTATTCTATATCGTATTAGCTAGTTTTTGGTAAAAATCCCATGGTTGTAGCTAAAACACAACATTTGCTATCAGAGACTAAAAAAGAGGCTCACCGGGTGTGTTATTAATTCGAAAGGATAAATTACTTTCTTATGAAGGCTATGTGATTCATAAAACAAAGAAGCGTAGGTTAGGTTAATCAAAATCATTTATTATTTCACTTGAAACTTAAAACTAATGCATTAATTGCTCAAAATGTCCGCCACGCTGTTGTAAACACAAAAACATACATGTATTGCAAAAATTTTCTTCAAAAAATCATTAATAACTAATTTATGAGGTTTATTTTTCAAAAAATTATGGCTTTATTAGCTCGGCCTATTATTCGAGATTATTATTAATTTTGTTTTGTTTTAATATCACATTTAGTTTAAAAGTAGTAACGCTTTGTTTGCATGGGGTACCAAGACGAGAGTAAAAAAAATTAAAAGTACATAATTTTTTTTTAGATTTTTTTAAACATTTTTTCCGTCGTTAAAATTGTTTATATTTTCACCCTTTTTAATATGTGCACTTTATAAAGACTCGCACTGTATAGATAAGTAATGTCGGTTTAATGAGTCTAACAAATAAAAATGAGATTAGTAAATTAAATTAAGTTTATTTACTGTGAAGTACTCAAATAAAATATTTTGTCGTTACAAAAAAAAACATGAATTCTTCATTTACCACCACAGTGTCTCAATAGGAGACAAATCTGGACTGTTTGACGGCCACTCCATTGTAGGTATTTGTTTAGATATGAACCAAGCCTTTGTTGTCCTTGCAGTATGACAGGAAGCACCATCTTGTTGAAAAACATAGGCATTTTGATGTTTCAAAATCGGAATGGACGGCAATAAACTCGTTTCTAAAATGTTTTGGTATTTTACTGCATTAACAGTCTCGTCTACAAATTGCAGGCGACCCATACCTTGTGCAGCCCCATATCATTACAGACGCAGGGAACTTCACTTTTCTCTTGATACAGTCTTGGTGAAATGCTTCATCTTTATTTCGGATAACTTTTTTTCGTTCATCACCGACAGTCACCTAGAATTTGGACTCGTCACTCCATATTATTTGACGCCACTGGTCAGCAGTCCAGTTTAAGTGATCACGAGCGAATTTTAACCTTTTCTTTTTCTGAAGTAATGTGAGTAAGGGTTTCTCTTTAGCCGTGTAAAAGCCGTAACCCATTCTCTTCAGGACTCTTTTACAAGTATCGACCGAGATATCTTTTTTAATCATATCACGCCATTGTACGGTAAGCTCTCCTGCACGAGCACGACGGTTTTTCTTTATAATTTTCTTTGAAGCACGGTTTTCAGCTTCACTCGTAATACGAGGGCGGCCTGATCTCTTCAAACACGAAACTGTGCCGTTATTTTTGCTATGCTGGATTATTGACTGGACAGTTGATCTTGGCAATAATAAGTCTTTGGCGATTTGGTATGCAGATTTCCCATTATAACTGCTTGAAATAATAATTTTTCGAACTTCTACCGCGATAGGTTTTCCACGACCCATATTGCTCAAAATTATTAGCGAAAATAATGAAAAAATACTTGGACCAAAAATACTTGGCCGCTTTTTTGTAGCCATCTGAACTTGGTAGGGTTATGTAGGTTTTCAATGCTTCGTCAGTATTATAATTGTTTTTCTTTAATTACTGAATTTAATGACATGAAATTTTGCATGTGAATAGTTGAATGAATAAACTAATTATTGGCATACATTTTACCATGCAATTCCTTTAGAACGTCGTGATATTTGACTGCTTTGTAAACAGTGATCTATTCATGGTAAATTGTCCTATAACTCTTTAATTACTAACGGAACATCATTGATACTTGGCAACATGTTGCAGACACAAGGTTTGTATAAACGTGAAAATCTAGACCCCAAAGTGCATACTTTAAGAACTAAGACCTAATAAGCGTATTTTACGTTTATATTTTTATTTTTTAAGCCCTACGATTTTTTCTAAATCTGTTTTTTAAACAAATATAAACAAATTCAAAACAACGTATGTAAAAATCTACAGCTCTCTATGTAAGCGCTTTATATGAAAACTAGCTAATGGCCAAATGTTCGCGTAGCGGAAACTTGAATTTCTCCGAAGTTTATGCATGCACTAATTTTATTCATACATACACAATTACACACAAATACACACTAATTTTTGGACACATCTCTTTTCTTCTAAAGTCTATGGATTAAAAAAAGTGCCGCCAGGACAACGTTCGCCCAGCGGAATCAGTTTTTGGTGAATTTCTCCACAATGGCTGCGTGCACAATTTTATTTTTTTACCACACCCAATTATACGACGTCATACACTAAATATCTGCATAATTAAAATCTTTAAATTCAACAACATTCCGCTGCGCGAACGCACACTGGAACACGCCTTTTTATAGCCTTTGACATCTTAAAAACAATTGAATTCTATTTTTAAGATAATTTATTTTTAAATTTTGGTGTAACAATTAAAAAAGTATATTAACATTAGGCATAGACGAACTATTTTGCATCAATTAAGCACTAGATGAATTATTTTGCGTGACCATTTAAACAGTAATTTAACTAAGATACATAATTTAAAAAAAGGATTATTTTTTTCAATAGTACCAAAATAACGTTATTTATATGGAGTATTTTATTAAATAAATTGTTTACTGCTAGTGTCTTTCTAGGAACGAAGAAAGTTAAAAAGAAAAATGTGTTCTTCATAATGTGTGCATTGGGGCTCGTATAGGTACATATCCCTTTACAACCTGACAATTTTTTTCATATATTTGGTATTTTAATACAATATATTCACTGTTAGTAGACCCGGTGATCTAAAAAAAATAAAAATAAAATCGGAAAAGCACAGTATCTCGGAAATTTCCCTGCACGATCATAGACCTCAGGTATAATCTGACATATGCATGATCATGCATCTTTATATGATTTAAATTTTAGATGGAAATAAAATAAATGAGATGCAAAAAATATGTTTAATATGTATTGAATGGTTTATACATAAATAATCATAGGAAAAAATTTGTAAGTACACAAATAGTTAAAATTATGAACTATAGTCAAATGTCAACATAATCATTCTCAACAGGTATTATAATTAGGAACTACTTATGCAATATCACTTAGTTAAACATAACAACATAATTCTATGGTACACGATACCTAATAAAAAACTAACTCATCAAAAAATGGTAACAATAATAATCTTGAAGACTTATTTCTAAAATAATATGTAAATATATCAAAAAATTATACTTTGTAGAAGTCTTGGAAGCAATTTTGTCCCCTACTAATGCAAATGCACACATTGCATTTCAGGCATCGCGTCGTCGTCATCGTCAAAATGTGGCAAATGATCGTGTGGCGTATGTATATACGCACAGGCAACATTTAACTTTACGAGAAACCTGGAATCGAACGACGCATCGTACCTAACGGTTACCAGCTACGGACCTGGCTTCTGCCCGCCGGCTGGTAACGCGTTAAAATCGTATCCATCGTGTCTCAAAGAATCTGGTGGCTTCAAAGCTTTCTTGAACTTTTTCGGCACGATATTTCATCCAGACTTTTGCCACGACGTTTTTGAGGAGTACAGAGCAAAATATCAGAGATTTCAAGGCGAAAATCCAACAAATCCATGATTTTATTCCGTGGAAAATGGTTAGAAGTACAATGAATTTTATAAGCCCGCCAAGAATTAACGAGTGCTAAATCCATGAAATGTATCAACACTATCAATGTCCACTTTTGGGTTTTAATGAATGTCCTGTAATACTCAACCTGCTGGTCAAGGACATCTACCCCTCCCATGTATTTATTATAATTTTGAATTATTTTAGGAGCGGTGACGTTGATATAAGAACGCGTTTTTTTGTCCCATCTTTTAATTATCTCAGTATTATCTGATCCAGTGCAGTTAGAGGCGATTATAACAGACTTGTTGTCTTTCCACTTCACTAGCACGGCAGGTTCCCTAATCATTTGCTGGCATCCGCCACGTGACATTTGCGAGTCTTTTTTAAATTTGAGGGTGGCTCTATCGGGCACTCTGTTAAACATAATAGTTCCAGTACTGTGAAGATTGCGTTCTTGCATTTCTTCTATCAATGGAATAGTCGTGAAGTGTCTGTCGTGGTACACACAACTATTTGCAGGAATACTTCTAGATAAATGTAGGACAATTGATGGGCCAAGGCCAAGAGTGGAGTCTCCAAACATTGTCTTTGCGCCTTGGTATATATCGAAGTCTAGCATCAGTCCATCACTCGTTGTAAGAACATAGTTTTTGAGTCCTACAGGGCGGGGTTTGTTCTTTACAACTTGTCTTAGTGGGCAACGGCCGGTGAATGGAATCATCAGTTCGTCAATAGAAAAAAAGCCAGCCATTCGTTCCTGTTTGTAGCATCCATTCCGAATATAGTTGATCATGGGTTGTACTTTCCACAAACGGTTTTGAGATTGATCCGGTGGAGCCATGTCGGTACTCACAACATGTAATGCATTTCTTAATTGAATAAAGCGATCACGACTCATAGCGTTAACTATTTTGTCCAACGATATTCCAGCACGCCAGTACATTGGTAATCTAGGATACGGAATACAACCCATGACTATATGCATACCAAAAAGCTTCATAATCTCAGCTTTAGAGGTTAATTTTCAATTCACGGCCAGTTTTTCGCAAATAGTATAAATTACTGCATTTACTAATGAGTTTATAGAAATCGTCATCGAAATAATCTTGTAAATAACTAATAGGTGATCTCACTGCATTAATAGGTCGATCAAGGTAGGTATGTGTTCTATCTTGAAACGTGGTGACTCTCCAGCGACGTGGGCGGGAACCAGAGCGACTACGGCATGCTGACGTTGTTACCGATGCTGGCGGTGAGCTAGTGGAGGGTACAAGATCAGGAACGTCTTCTATATTATTTACCTGCTCATCCAAATTATCAAAAACAGCCGGATTAAAATCCAGGTTGTCATCTTCAAAGTCGTCAATGAATGTTTCGATTTCTGACTCATTTCCATCTCCTAGAGCATCTATAATTCCTTCTTCGCCAAGAGCACCTAAAAACAACAAAATAAATAGAGATATATTACATAGTAATTACTTATAAAAAATAGGTTATTACGCACAAAAAGTACCGTTGCGCCCTAACATGCACGTACATGTATCTTCAAATTTAACGATAAATTAGTAAAACACTATCAAATTTACGTGCATCAAAATACACTAAACACATTCATTACTTCATTATAAAGCTTATTCGATAACTTAATTCGTAATTTCGTAGTAAATATCTGCTAAATTAAATACTTACGTGAAGCGCCTCTCCCGCCATAAAACGCGGCCATCTTTCACCACGTACTGCGGCTCACTAACACATCGTAACTTGTCAAAATATTTTTACTTGAACGCGTAAGATCATGCACGATAGATCGATACCAGTTGTGTTCGGAAAAACAAAATAAAACAAGTGCAAGATTTTTCCAAAGTTAAGTGCACGCTTATATAAAGTCAGGTGTAAAGTGTTATGTATAAAAAATAGGTTAATTAATTCGTGTCACTGCTTTCAAGAAATTAGTCTTAAAATTATCGAGTTGTGACATACATCATTAAAATCTTTATTAGAATGGTTATTTTGACCATTATTTATTTGCTGGTAAGATCAACGTAGCCGAGTGGCTAAAGCTGTAGCTTGTATTTTTGTAGTCGTAGTTTCAAATCCAACTTTTACCGACCCATCTTTTTGTAACTTAATTTTCTTCTACAAGTTATTTTATGTTTAAATAATAGTTCTTGTGTGATATATCTTCATTTTATTATTATAATATGTTTTAATGTGGTTTCAACATGTATTTCGATAGTCAGGTAGGTATTTAGTTTCAGTACGAATGAGGAGCATCATTAGGCCTGGACCTTACGATCGCGATCGGTCGAAACCTAACGTATCAATTAGACTGTTTGTTATACGCGTTTCCTAGTTTTTAAGTTATACCTATTATTCGATACGATATTACAAGGAATGTCGCCGACACAATAATGGATAGCGAAATCACTCTTAATATGTAGATAATGGTGCCAATTCTGTTGTCACAAAATTCTCTTATCTTAGCTAAAAATCTCTAAAATTTATTTTAGTCCTGTAAATTTTAGCGATTTCAGAATACGAAATGTCGTTTGACAGGACTAAACTAAATTTTAGAGATTTTTAGCTAAGATAAGAGAATTTTGTGACAACAGAATTGGCACCAATATAATAAACTCTAAATCCGCCGACTCCTTCGGTGAAATCTGAAAGACGACCGCCTGTATTGAAAAGAAAACTTTGCGTCATTGACGCATTTATAAAATTGGCTTGTTCATGTATTTATATCATTATGCCAAAATACGACATGACACCATGAGGATGAATAAAAAATAGACAAATAATATATCAGTTTCATTATTTTCATACTGTCGTGTGCACGCGTCACGATTATATCAGTACTCATGATTTATTTGTTATTATGCTGGAATTAGATGTTTCTATTTACTTATCTACATCAACATGGAATAAACATTATTTTGACTTTGCGAACGTAAAATGCTTAATGTAATGACTAATGAGTGAGGTTGTATTAAAGCTATTTTTTTGGTACCGTGATGCGTGAAGTGAATGCGTATCTACTTACGTGTTTGGTTCATGTACCTACCCAACTGATTGATTATTTATATGATTGCATTGATTTTAAGTTCTGTTTGTAGTTATGGTAAGTTTTAAAGTTTTCAATATGATATTATGCTGCGTCTTAGGATCGCTTTTTAATTTTACTTAAATGTTATACTTACCTAAGTAAGTTATTGGGCATATTCTTGGAGTTTTATATAGGTAGTGGGTAACGGTGTTGTTTAAAGCATTCATGATTACATGTGTAACCGGGCAGTTTACAAATCTAAATAACGTAGAATTAAAATATGTACATTCATCATTCCGGTGAATGTTTGCGAGTTAAAGGAAGTTTATTTTCATATGTCGTAGGTATAACGTTAAGCTATGTAGATAAACATAGGTTGATGTGTATTATGAATGTGTTGGTCGTAGAAAATAGTGATTTATGATAATTAGGTAGGTAGGTACGATACACCTGATTAGGAACGCCTTTGACCTTCAATATTTTAAAATGTAGGTTCATAGAATTTATTTCTTTACAAAACAGCTGTTGTTTATTGAGTTGATATTTGTGTAAGTAAATAGGTATTTTGGGTACAACAGAGGTAGTCAGTATCAGGCAATGATTTATTAATTATAAGTCTTAAACCCAATCGTAGGTAGTTTTATAAGTAGTAGCTCAGGTTTTTGTTAGAAACTTGGTTATCTTAATACTGTCTAAATTGCTTTGCATATGATTCGTGTGTATTGAGAATGAATAATATTGTCGCGGGAACATGCGCCGCGCTGGCGCGCGGCCGCGCCCCAGCGAGCAATCGCCGCTTGAGTTCGCTGCTCACTGATCATTAAACTCAAACGAATTAATGAATGAATACGCGTGGTAGGTACTTACGCGAGCCAATCTGCGGCTAGGGAATGTCGGCTGAAGCTAGTACCGCCCGTTATTATTTACGACTATAGTTATTACCATAAATTAAATTTGTGTCCGATGGTTAACATACAACTATCTGAAACCATTACACGACAAAAAAACAGCACAAAAAATCTGGCAAAATAATTTTTTTATTAAAAATAATATGCTCAGGAGTATTCTATATTACCAGTAGAAGGCGTGGTTAAAAAGAATTACACGATTTCAAAATCAACCTGTATATACAGTGTGTATACAAAACCCTGTCCGATCCATTAAGGGCTTATTTCTCCCATGATAAACATGGCAAGAAAAATAGTAAAAAATATCTATATCATCATAAAACGTCAACATAATATTTTTTATCCCAGTATTGATCAACAATTTTACCCTTATATCCCTAAAATTTCGCACAGACTGGCAACACTCCATTAAAAGTCGGCTTCTTTGATGTGTTTATTTGTCTATTAAAAACTGTCGGCTTCTTGGCAAAGGTCATGTTCCGCGCGTATTCAAAAGCGCAGACGAACAAAAAGAATACACACATCGTCTCACGCCTGTATTCGTGAAAGGATAGGCATAGGTGTATGTATTATTACCATCACGTTTTACCAGCTATGTTTGAACGGTTTGTTCCGCATTCGACCCTGATGTTTCGTCCCAAGCGTAGAAATACGCATTCGTCCCAAAAAATGTTCCTTATATGCCCCTAAATTTAAATAAATATTAATTTCTTAATGTAATTCCTATTTCGTCCCAGAGTATGTTCCTTTTTGGCCCTCTTTTTTTAGTATGGAGTTTTTGTTGTGCCGAAAAATATTTTAAAATACCTCGTTGATCTCTCAGTAAAACTTTGGGCTTATGATTGCATGACATCACGAACCTGACACCAAAAGATTTAAAATAATCTTAAACCATGTTTTGTTTTGTTATCCATATATTATGTACAAAAATGTAGGGCGAAAAAAGAATAATTTAAGGGGCGAATGAGGAACATTTTGGAATGTGGGACGTAATGTAGGGGCAAATGCGGAACAAACCGTTTGAAACCCGATAATAGGCATAGGCGTAAGTCTTTACCTACGCCTATGCCTATCTTTTTTATGCCTAAATTTAAAGGTTTGATTTTGGGTTATCATAACTATGTTCTTCATAGGATATCGATATCGTATTTGGTATAATAACATAACAGTTCTGGTTTGCATGTGTATGTAATCTATTTTATCACTGACCAACCGTATTAATCGAAAATATCGATTAAAAATTAAATCCTTGTTTGCATCCCTAGCTATTATTATTGTTTCTTAGTTATAATACGTACAAACAATTTCGTACTCAGTCTTGCGCTAAAACTACTTTCCTTCGCACTTCCACCATTGAGTATTTACCCGACTGCGTCAGAAGGAGGATAATGTTTTTCGAGCGTATGTATGTATGTGGGTATGTATGTCCATTTCTTTGGCACGCCCTACAGCCCAAACGGCTAGACGGTTTTTGACATATGAGGTGTAGGTGAATTCATCAGAATTGCGGTAGTGACATAGGCTAAATAAATTTTCAAAATGGCGCCCGCAAACGAAGAAAAAAGGGAGAGGGAGTTTGTTTTTTGTCTTACCTTTGCAATATGGGTATCAAATGAAAGATCGTGAAAAGACCATTTCAAAAATATATGTATCATATCATGTTTATATTACTGTTTTAACACAAATCGTCGAAAAGCGTAACAATTATATATAGGGACGCCCGAAGTATCATTTTCTAGCAAAAATCTATTCAAGTCAGGAATTCAGGAATGATATTGCCTGTACTTAGTTATATATTAAAATAAAACTCGGTTAATAAAACTAAAAAGTCTGAAATAAAATTATTATTATAACAACAAGTATCACAATATCTATATAAAATTCGACTGACTAATGCAGTTTTGTAAGCTTACTTTATTGCAACAATGCATTAGTCAGTCGAATTTTGATATTGTGATACTTGTTTTTTTCTTTTCAGTTCATTACTTTTAAGCAGTCGGGTTTTTTGTTTTAATAATAATAATTTTATTTCTCTGTTAGATGATATGACGTTTTCAAACCCTGAATACTTTAAAATGTTGGTGTGTTTAGGTAAGAGTGAGTGTAATTATGCAGTTGCGCGTAGGGAGTACGAGGAACGGTCCTTTAGACCACAAGGTCTAGCAGTCCCGTCGGAACGCGCTTTTCAACGGCTTTACAACCGCAAGTTACCATTGAACTTCCTTAGCTCTTATGTGGTTCCAGCATGATGGCGCGCCGCCTCATTTCTTACGTGCAGTGCGTGATTACTTGAATTCCCAGTTCCCTAACAAGTGGATAATACCATTAGACTTTTACTTGTGGTGACACGTAAAACAAATCGTGTATGCTAAAATTTGTAATTCGGATGTAGAAATGCGAGCTCGGATTGTGACGGCTTTTAAAGACACAAAATCAAATTAAACTGTGTTGCGTAGGTAGTGTTGGTAGTGCATTAAGAAAAAGGTGCCGCATGTGTGTTAACGTTGGAGGTGGACATATGGAGCACGACTGACGGAGCTCACAACAATTTGATATTTTTATTAACTAAAGGTATGTACTTAGATATGATAAACCAAATTAAAATATACTGTAACGTCTTAAAACGTACCTACTCATAAACAGAAAGAATTTCTTATGCGTTATTTTTAAATATCAGCTGATGCGTACTATAGGTTACTATGTTGTAGCGGCTCGTGTAAAACGCGGCGAGCGGTTTATATCAAAGAATTAGGTAAATTTACCGTCTTCGAGCGGTGCCTTTGTACACCGCACGCAGTGCGGCGGCTAGCGTTTGGCGGCTTTGTTCAAAGAATTCAGCGTGGCGCGCCGCGGCAGTGGTGAACCTTCATGACCGTTAGTGATACCTAGATATTTTGATTTATACATAAATTGTTGGTGTTGCCATAAGTAATCTATTAAGATATTATTTTAAATTTAACGGGGTAAATTTTTTGATTAATTTTTAAAAGGATGACGCCTGCGTGCTCATATTAAGCTACTGTATAACACTAACGATCGCATAGGTTTTATTATACACACTGTATACTGTTGGAATGAAAATAAATGAATGAATAAATGAATAATTGCGAGAAAATTTACCAGAATATGGTACTTGCCCATGATACATACATATCTACAGGTTGGACCAAGTGGCCCACTTGCCTCACCATGGCTACGCCCATCATAGAATTGGTACATACCCGTTGATTCCCCGGCGCCGACTTTGGGCTCCTCTTTACGTGCGACAGCGCGCGCTTGATTCTTAATCTTTTTGGCTTTCACCATCTTCAAGCGATGGAACTCTTCTCTTTCCTTTTTATATAAATAAAGTACTTTACGATGTGTAATGATGAGCAAAACAAACAAACTGTTACAAGGCAGTGGGAAAAGATTACCCTTTCATCCATTTCTGTCATGATATAAGTTTCAGTGTTATGTAGCTTTGGCATAATAATCTTTTCAATGCCGTTTACTTTTCTGTAAAAAGTAATTATTTGTTCTCATTGTCATAAAAAAGCAAAACGTTCTTAATTAGGTAATTCTATATTTCTAAAATAAGTTAGATAAAGAGACAAATGATGTTTGGTTGTGTATCTCTAGAGTAGTTGTGTATCTAAAAACTACTTTACACTAACAATTTTTGGAATGCCAGACATAATTGAAAACCTATTGTCTGGCCACCAGTGAGCCGCTGTGATGAGGTAGTAATGTAAGGGAACTTGGTTCAAAATATTTAAAATGTTTTTATTTAGGCATCTAGGCTTCGTTTAGGCAAGAATCTCTACTAACTAGGTATAGGTAGTACGTCAAACATTTTTTTATATATTGTTATCTCACGTACCTATATAATACCAACTACAACCGTAGGTCCCAAAATTTATTATCTTGCGAGCATACAGCTACAGCATATTTGGTACAATACCTTAAAGTGGATCTAATCGATTCATCTAGCAGTAAGCACGTGTGCCGCAAGGAAGCAAATTTGATGAGAATTAGTACTGCTTCTCTAAACGCTTTCTTAGCCTCCGCAGTACGGTGGCCACCTGCGCCGAGGCCAGCGTAACGCAAACAATCCCCGACGCCGACATCTTCTAGAGCATGGAGTGATACGGTTGATACTCCTGATATATTCTCGGCGATTCTGTGGACTCGAACTTGGGCCTATAGGTAGGAAAGGTAATAAATAACATCATAATGAAAACTGAGATGCAAAGATTAAGAACTACGTTCACAGCAGAAGTACACACATGACATGTGGCGTAATTATGCTTTATAACTACACTAGCTTTTGCCCGCGACTTCGTCCGCGTGGAATAGTTACTTTGGGTAACATACCTATTTATTTTTTTAAGAAACTTATTTTTCAATAAATACTCATATAAATGCTGTAGTTTACTGCAAATAGCCTAATTTAATACAAGCATTTTATAAACTACGTTTTTTATTTTTCCATCCTTTGCTAAAACATAAAGATTATTTTATTTTATTTTAACGTTTTAGGAAAACTTACAGCTAGAATACATTATTAACATAATACTAATATGGTGAAGGCCAATTAAAAGTTTTCACTGATAAAATATATAACCATGCATATAGGTTATACGTAAAAGTAGACATATTGTGATATCACTCTTTAGATCTAATTAAAGAACTCGGTACACAATTGTTTTTTTAATTTAGTGACACTAGTAAAGAAAATATCAATATCAACACTCCGGCATGCCGCATTGTACATGCGACTCGCTCTGATTAAGTATGAGTTTTGTCTGTAATTAGAGTCTACTGCAGGAACATGTAGCAGGTTAAATCGGCGTAGATGTGCTGACGGAACACTTAAAGCCATTTTGCTCACCAGTTCTGACGAATCGACCGCTCTTTTTATAATATTAAATAAAAATGACAAGGCCGCTATTTTTCTTCTCTCAATTAGTGGAAAAATATGAAATTTTTTGCATCGGCTGATGTTTTAACGCGTTACCAGCCGGCGGGCAGAAGCCAGGTCCGTAGCTGGTAACCGTTAGGGTAATAATGAAACACGCAGACTGATTCAACTGAGAATATATTTACAATTTTCACCTATCTTATATTCCATTTATTAGTCATGCAAGTATCGCTAACACTAATGTGTACAATAATCATTTACACCAATCAGCGACAAGTAAACAAAAATCTAACATTTACGAATGATTTCTTGGAAATCTTTATGAGTGTGTGCGTCTAGCGCGGCGGTCCTTACGCGTCTGTTCGCGAGTATAAAAATAGTGCCACGTATAAAAAGCAGAGGGAAGTTTCGCGCGTCAGTCACCACTGTCACCAGTTCGAAAGTTGATATCGTCGCGGTTAGACGTATGATGCTCCGTTCGATCGCCTTCGCGCGTCGCTTGGTTTCGGCGCGGCTAGTTGTATGATGCTCCGTTCAATTTGTAGTTATATGTTGCCTGTGTGTATATACCTACGCCACAATGTCATTAGGTACGTAGCAACCGCAACGATATTGTATACGAGTATATCTTAGAAACCTTTTTTGAACGCGCTCTATTCGATCAATGTAAATATTATATTTAGGATTCCACACTTGTGAACAGTATTCTAGGTGACTGCGAACGAAAGAACAGTTAAGTATTTTTATTGTTTTAATGTTTTTAAAGTCGTTTAAGATTCGAAATATGAACCATAGCGCTTTGGAGTACTTAGTACTTACAATATTGTCAATATGTGTGTCAAATGATATTTTCGAGTCAAAAGTCACTCCAAGGTCTTTGATATGCGGGTATGATACTCGTGAGGACACCACATAGAGTTGCCAATGGAATAGTTTTGTTTATTCTTATCGTAAATGCTGCTTTTAGGGGCATATGCACTCTTTAAAACTGAAATGACAGATCGGTCGGAATCATCGGCATACGGGGATTTAAATTTTTCTCCTTTTTACCAATCTAGTCATGATTATAACTTTTATAATAGGTATTGCGTCCTAGATGAGTAATTTGTTGCCGTGTACCATTACATAGCCTTGGTGCGTCAAGATTCCTCATTAATATGACTGGAATACCAACTTTCAGCCTTAAGTTATGGGAAGGCACTCCTGATAATTCTAAAGAGTTGAGATACTCTATAGGGTACGATGTCACTTGTTCACAGTCCATAACATTATCTACTGAGAAAACACGACAACATCTCCCTCAATATCTGACGTAATTTGTTCGTTTATCTAACCTACTGCACAGTACATAAATATACAGTAACCTATCTTCATACAAACGGTCGGAACTCTAGTCATACCTACGCGCCTCGGCGTCGGCATGCGCTCGGCACCCAACCAGTCGCGAATGCGCCGCAGTGACGAACGGACGGTGTGTTATTTTTTAAACAGTAACCGTGCGTTTTTTTACCCAAAATAAGTACAAGTATAGCCTATTTAATATGATAAGTAGAATATATTGTGCTGTTTTTGGTTGCATGAATTCCTCAATAACGCACCCAGAGATAACTTTTTTTAGATTAATTACCTGGAAACTCCGAAAGGTAACACTATAAAATGATTATACTTACTAGTATGTAGGTACGTAATTTAAGTCCTTTTAAAGGATTTTTTCCCCTCTCAAAAGGTACCGGGACTACAGTAAGATTAATTCGCAAACTTTTTTAATTGTACCCAGCGATGATTTCGTGGAATACTTATATAGAAAAAAAGAAATATGCCGAACTTCTTTTAAAACTAAACATAAATTGTAAAGTAGCTGCAGGTATATATAACCATGTAAAAGATATTCCTTTTCCTCCTCCTTGTCCATGTTTTCCAAAACAATTTTTAATTAATCTTTATATTCGGATTCGGATTTTTTATACTTTAAAATATAATGATAAAGCATTCCGTACGTCTCAGTCGAGGCGCAAATATTTTTCAGTCGCAAATTTATAAGACCAATTTGTTATTAAGTCTTAAATCTAACATAAACATGCTTTTTTGTAATTAAATCTGGCAATCAAAAAACAACATGCATTTTTATTAAACACTTCCTATTCCATTCACAAAGTATTTTATATGTTTAAATAAAATAAAAAATATTTACAATCACAAAAATAGATAGAAACTCAAAGGAGGTAGCGGTTAATTAAAATGCTGTAGGCATTTATTTCAAAGATACGGCCGAGTTACAATACTGTATATTTATGTTTATGTACTGTGCCTACTGTCTCATTTATCGACGCCGAAATTGACCTGTCACACAACCATTCTCGATTGCCCATCCTTATTTGTAGAACAGGATAGACCTTATTATTTAAATCATCTGTGTTATCGAGAATTTGACAGAATTCATGTCTCAGTGTAATCATGCCGTTACTGTCTGTTATCATATAATCTTATCCGACTTTTAAAAGGGCAGCCGCATATTGCCCTGGGTGAAAATAGTTGTGTAGTTGTACTCGCATATTTATTTGTAGTCAAACATAGCTTTTTTACGTGTTCCCGTAATACAGACGCCAGCAAACAGGCATTTATTTTATCTGCCGGTGTACCCCTAGTAATAACTGGCAGGGTCTGTCTAAAGTCACCAGCTAAAAGTACCACCAACCCTCCCATGATATCCTGGTTGCTCTTGATATCTTTAATGGCACGATATAGTGCTTCGATTTCTTGAGTGCTTCGAGTGCTTTCTTTTGGGACATCCTACATCCCAAACCCAAACCCAACACCTTACACTGCTGCAACATTTTTGCAAATGTTACATACGCTGCGCTGCACTGCCGCCGGCGCATCCTTAATTGTGTATAGCGCTTGCGGTGTCCAGTATTTGCGCGACGTGTATATACATATTAAGAGGGCATTTTTACTAATTATACTATGTTGCCAAAACATATAAGTACCTATTGTAAAAATAGAGGCCTTCCACACGAACTTTCATCTCCTATTTCATCCCCATGTAGGAAGATGCCCTGTTTTACAAGAAAAGGTGGCCTATGTCCTGTTCCAAGGTCTAGTCTACCTTTGTACCTGTAACGTATGTAGGCATAAGTTTTTATTGTACCGCCAGTCTTGTAATAAAGCGAGTAAAGAACGGACGTGTGTTTTACTGCGCGAGGCACTTCATACCTAAGTACCTACTTACATATTTCTTAGTACCAAATTTAATCAAAATCGGCTGTGGTTTAGGCGAGATAATGACTAACTCCCATACAAACTTTCATCCCTTATTTCAACCCTTTCATGCCCTTTTTTACAACAAAGGTAACATACGTCCTTTCCCAAGGTCTAGTCTATCTTTGTGCCAAATTTCATCTAAATCCGTTGTAGGCGCAATAATGACGAAATTCTATACAAACCTTCATCCCATATTTCAACACTTTCATGCCCTTTTTTACAAGAAAAGGTAACCTATGTTCTTTTCCAAGGTCTAGTCTATCTTTGTACCAAATTTAATCAAAATCGGTTGAGGTTTAGGCGCGAGATAATGACGAATTCATAAAAACTTTCATCCCTTATTTCAATCTCTTCATGCTCTTTTTTACAATAAAAAGTAGCCTATATCCTTTCACAAGGGCCAGTCTATCTTTGTACCAAATTTAATTAAAATCGATTATGGTTTAGGCGAGATAAAGACGAACTCCCATACAAACTTTCATCCCTTATTTCAACCCCTTCATGCCCTTTTTTACAACAAAAGGTAGCCTATGTCCTTTCCCAAGGTCTAGTCTATCTCTGACATTCCGTGACTTCTAGCAGATTGTGACCATGATTTGCGATGTCTCGCTTATTGGTTAGTTTCCATGCGCTTTCGTTTAAGCCTCAAGTTTCAACGACGTCGGAGCTGTGTCTTTTATATATTACGCATGTTTCGAGTTCTAATTAATAGGTATTCAAAACGAATGTTAGAAATAAAGACACAAAAGGCTTGTATCGGCAAACTTATATCAAACAACATAATCGATGTTTTTGTCAAAAATTTCATTTCTTACCTGGCCAACATTTTCAAGCACTAGTGCATTGGACTCGCCATTAGTAAACTTAATAGCAGCTAACGAAATGTAAGCTTCTCGAAGCGTGTGTCCCAACATGGCTTGAGTCGAGGCAAGTTCTAAGGTAGCCTGCCTGCCTCGCATGCGAAGAGCCTCGGTTTTCCGTTTCAGTAACTGATAGCCACGATTCACTCGTTCTTGGCGATGTTTTATTTCCTTAAGCATAAAGAGTGACGCTGTTACTGGGTACCGATTTTCTGCGTGCATTATGTATTTTTTTATCTAGGATTTATTAAAATGAAAGCCACCAATAATTTGATGTTCTGTCTGTACTGTCAGACTTTAAAAGGATGAAAGAAACATAAAGTAGGTGATACCGATGCAGAGTTTTTAAATATTAAATCTATGACTTCTTGAGTTCAGTCCAATAGAGTTCTTAATTGGACGAATTGGAGAGAACCCCACTTGAGAATTTCCTTTGTTGTTAAACTCGGTGAAAAATTAATTATTTTATTTAGGATATGAGAGATACTGCACCACGAGCCGCTGCACCATGGATTTCCAAAGAGGATTTAATTTAAAATGGAGTTACCCAAATAGATACGTCGACCTTAGAGAAGATTGGGGCTCAATAACGCTTTTTTATGTTCCTAGAGTGTGTGTGGCGTTAGATATTACTAGATAGTAAATTCACTTCCGAATTCGCAGTGAAATCATTATATTTACCGGTAATTACTGTTTGCTTTCAAAATAACACGAGTTCGAAATAAATACTTACAGAATACCATGGCAAATCAGGATCCTTATTATGAAGGCGCTATGCTGTTAACGGAGGACTAATCGCAATTTGAGCTGGTGGCATAGTTTTCATTTTTAAGGGCTAGCAACAAGCAAGATATCTTCAAAGTCTCATACAGCCTTCGTTTTCCAGTGTACGCGAAATATACATAAATACTGTTACGGCTAGTGACATCTGACGACATAATTTATTACAGCACCATCTATTGACATCTTACGGAACTACGTATTTGTCGGTACGAGTTGAGTGGAGAAAGCGCTGGCACATTCTCGAATCATCGCGCTGTTGCGTGCCGTGTGTGACGTTTTCTGGAAAACTCCAGAAGCGCTTTACCCGCGTATAAATAGAGCGCATGCGCACTGCCGAGTCAGTTTACAATCGTAAGCGGTCAAGTGTTCATCGAAGCGAACGGAAGCGAAAATACTACGGAGTTTGAAGTAGTTATAGTTGGAAAAGTGTAGTATAAGTGTTTGTTGTGTATTAAAGTTAATTGTGTACTAGAATAAAACGTGTTTAAGTCGGTAATATTGTTTTGTATTCTTATCCGTCGAACCCAGCACGTAACAACTCTTTGAAAACGCCCACAGATGGATACGCGTGTGAAATAGACTATATACTTACAAGTAATAGTAATATACACAACGTGAAGCGCAGCTGCTGGTCAGTAAATGCGCGCCACAATAAAGTGATATCAACTTTATACAATACTATATGTGCCCACGGTCTCACCCGTATTTATGATTACTGCGTCGCCCCCGTGGGTCATAGGGTGATGTTATATATAGCCTGTAGCCTTCCTCGATAAATGAGCTATCCAACACTAAAATAATTTTTCAATTCGGACCAGTAGTTACTGCGTTTAGCGCGTTCAACCAAACAAACAAATTCTTCAGCTTTATAATATTAGTATAGATTAAAAGTTGGTGGTTGGCAAAATGGTTGCGAATGCGTGCCCCATTGTGCCGTCTTCGACAAGCGTACAGGTGAAATATCACCGGCAACTTTTGCGCGGTGTCTTAACGAGTATGCGTAGCCTCGCCTCACGTACGACCGACCAGCACCTTTCAGCACTCGCGTACCCGTTTATATGGACGCGTATACGGTCGGACCGTACGATATAAAAAGCAGATACCTACAATATTTTATAGGAGGGTAAACAGATTACAATAAAACAAGTTATACACGAAATAGTAATTATTCAATCAATAGATACTTTTTACATTTCATAAATGTAGTAATAAAGCAGTCTCTCTTATCCTAATTTTATAATTAATTCTAGGTATCACTCACTGGTCAAATTCAGTTTCAATAGTTTCAATAATAATACTTTCTAGGTCTCAGCTGTCCTGCCAGTAGTTATAGTTACCCGAAGGGGGAGGGACCGGCATGGGAGGTCCGTTCGGAGGGGGGCCGGCCCCTGAGCTGTACGGGGATCCTTGTGGGGATCCGTACCGCGGCCTGAACCATGGTCTACTTGTGTACTGATACTGGTTACTTGCGTAAGCTGCCAAATTCTGTCCTGTAGCGTTTGGGTAAGGGTTTTGTGGGTTTTGAGTAGGAGGGAATGCGACGTTCTGCATTGTTGGCATGTTTGGAGCCGGGTATGACTGATTCGGAGCAGGCGTCGTTGACGGAGAGAAACTTGTCTGAGAATTCTGCGAACTGGGTGTAGTGCCAGATGAATAGCTCTGATTGGCTGTCTGGCTAGAGCCATTTGTTGGATTGTAAGTAGGCGGTGGTTGAGTAGTCGTCGTCTGGCTGACGTTGTAAGCTGCATTTTGACTGCCATTCGACGAATAACTAGGTGCGACAGTCTGATTGGCTGCTGTGAATCCCACTGTTGGTTGCGTAGTGCTGCCATCTGGTGTGAAACTCTGCTGGCTTTGAACAGTACCCGCCATTGAGTAACCGTTTTCTTGTGATGATGAAGTTATATAGTTAGTTTGGTTGTTGGCTCCATTCGTGTCAGTTTCTGTCGCTGTAGACTGACCGTTACCGTTATTTGAAGTATTCTGACTGGCTGGTATACTATACTGGACGTTAGGGTTATTTGTCGGCACAGTGATTGTACCAGAGTTTCCTTGCATCATATATTGTTGCGGCATTCCTGCATATTGTGATGTAGGGATGAAAGAATTAGGTACTAATTGGGGTACAGGAGGAGGTTGGGAGGCAGGTATAGTTTGCGCTGAGTTAGTCATAGGGGAGGAAGGTGGGGGAGCTTGGACTATAGGTATTGTCCCTAAATTAGGATTCAGCTGATGTCCTGCAAGAGCTGCATTTAACTGTTGCGCTGATAGCTGCGTATTTAGGTTCAGTCCAGTTGGCATGTATTGAGAAGTCGCTGGCATGTTCATTGGCATCAACGGCACATTGTATTGCACCCCGCCTGGCATGCCCAACTGGTTCGGCTGCATAACAGTGACATTTTGACCAGGTTGCAACATTTGCTGACCAATTAGTCCAGAGGGTAAAGCATTTTGGACTAAACTTGGGTGATTTGCTGGTATCATGTAGACTTGGCTATTCGGTTGACCAAGGACGGTGGGCATTTGGCTTATATTCAAAGGGTTTTGCAGCACCGTCATGCCCGGCGGTACAGTGATCATTTGGACGTTTTGTGCGGTATTTTGGACTTTGCTTAGATCTTGCTTCTGTCCATCTTTGCTAGTCTGTATTTGAATAGCGTTTCTATCTATTTGCCTGATGTACATTCCTGTACCGTCTTGGGTTACTCCTGAACCTGACACACTGTAAAAAGAAAATATTTTTAGACGCAACTATTTCAAAATAATCATATTGTTGTTCGGGTGATTTCTTACTTAGTCTGTTGTCCCGAAGATACTTGGATGATAGTGCCGTGCGCTGGGTTGATTTTCATCCCCATACTGACAATCGTGTTTTCTTTAACTGTTGGAAAATTGTAAGCTGTATTTCTTTTTAAGTGGATAGATAGATAACGCTTTGCAGATGTAAACGTGCACATCAAATAAGCAACAACGCAATGCAGTTTTAATGATTCTAAAAAACCTCGTAACCTGGAAAAAATTACTCCTTAGGTATCTTCATTGGGTCCTTCTCTGCAACTTTAAGTCTAAGTCTGCAATTACTACAAAGAGATTCTGCATTTACACCCCTATGCCAAAGTGAAGAACAATATACGCAATGGCGCCATATGCAATGGCAACAATATACGCTTTGCGAAGCAAAGATTATAGAGTTCAGTTGCAGTGTAGGATAGAAGACCTGCCTTATAAATTTTCTCGTGGACTGCTTTTAACTGCTTAAAAATTAGACAAGTGTCTGAAAATACTAAATAATTTTGGTAGAGCCTGGTTGCTTTTTCTTCAGCTGGAACATGATCTGGATTGAAGATCTGACCTCTATTGTTAAGTATCCTTACTAACCAGCGACAAATTAAAATAATTATATTACTTTTTACGCATTGCCTTTGTTTTATTATTAATGCATAGCTACGCTGTCTATATTAGCTACCCTACCTTTACGCTTTACGCAAAACTAATTACGCTTCCTTCAGCACAGTTTAAACAAGCAGCAATGTCCTTCTATCTATTTGAACTTGCGCTCAAAACTGTTGAAAAATTACCACTCCTAAGAATTGCAATGCTTAGCAGTTATGGGAACTAGATATTATTAAACGAAATAGCATACAATAGCGTAAAAATCTTCAAACGGGTGCTACGATGGAGCGATGTGATAAGTAATCTCCGCAGTCATATAAGCCGATATTATGCAGTGTGTAGTAACGAATTTACGCTTCTCCATAGTTCTACGTTCTGCCGTCGCCTCTATGTGTACGTAAAGAAAAGTCGCTTCAAATAGCCACATATTTCCATGTTATGAATGAAATCATTATTGCTTACTTGCTGCCCTACAAGTTCGCATTGCCTTGCTTTTAGTTTGTAACACTTTTGTTACAAACATTTTTGTGAGCATCGTAAAAATACAGCGTGGTAGAAGTCTTCGATCATTTCATAATTAAGATACTAACATAATTAATTATATATTGTCGTACAAAAGCTATACCTACTGATTAATTGTTTTTCGTTACGTCTTCCATTGCGCTATATTTTATTTTCTGCAAAGTTTTCTTACAATCTCTAAGTTACTATGCCTTTACAATTACGCATAAAATTTCGGACGCGCCAATTCTTGTTATTTTACATACGCCAGTTTACGCATTATGGAGAAGATATATATAATTATTATTAATATTTATTTTCATAAACCAATTATTTCTGCTGTGAAAACGCAATGCGTATTAATGTAAAATTATTTTAAATAATCAATTTAAAATTCAAAGCTTAGAATTTTGTATTTGGATTTGCTTTAAGTGTTACCTAACACATAACATAACACAACCCCACAAAAAGCTACACCTTCAGGAAAACAGCGCTGCTTCAAAACCAAAACTGTCTCACGGTATCAAAAGCACGCGATCAAAACCAATACTGGAAACGAGATTCAGCACACAGTAGATCCTCATTTTCCAAATCTTTCAGTAACAGCAACTACTTATCAACTAAAAACAACTACGCCTTAAACTATACAATTAAGTCACATGCAATACAAATATACACAAGATGATTTGAAATAAACTTTTCATAAACGCAAATTGCTTGAATGTGTAGGACACTATCCAAAATTAAGTAGGGCAGGCATACTGGCAGTCCTTGATATGATATTGAACGTGGTACTATCACGCATTTCAGATTATGAGCGTTTACACATGTAGCCCTGTTACAAGTGGCAGCGTCGCAATAAGGTGCCATAATTTTAGGATTTCAAAAGTAATTAATTAGTTTGGCATTATTTCACAAGATTGTAATACATTCTAAAGACTAAAGTAAAAAGTATATCATACATAACAGATTCTCGATCCCTTTTACTGTAAAAACATTGGGTCAGAAATTTTAGATGCATAATATGCATAGTAAAAGAACTGAAAATATAATTATATGTCATATATAACACACTTTTACCTCAGTCTTTAGAATGTATTAAAACATTGTTGAAATTAAACCCAAATAAATTAATAACAGATAAAATCTTCAAAATATGACACTTATTGGCGACGTTGCCACTTGGAATAAGCAACATGACGTAAAATCTCTTAACACGCAGCTCTATATTACAAAAATCGTAGTCTAAAATCACGTATTGCGTTCTAGTTTTAAGCTTTAACAGACGCCGTGCTCTTAGTATTAATGGTCTGTACGCTTTGCAATAGTATCGCAGCGATGATGTAGTTCGCCGCTTACAATAAATTACGCACACGTCCTTGTCAAGTCATCTCATGTAAAGTAAAGGTTGGGTCTTCAATATACCTGGTGTCGCGGTCCAGGTGCGCGACTCTCTCGTCGAACTCTTGTCGTGCGACACATGTGACCTGCGACAGCCACACACACAATACAAAATATATTATATATCTTCATAGTAGCAAAGATGGCCCCCGTCGATCCCGTGGTGGCGCTACTATGTCGTAGGTCATGATGGCATGTCAATTAAAAGTTATTGTGTCTGGGCACCAGTGTGTCGCTGCGACTCAATAGGTTTAATAAGTAACGCAGCTGACTTTGCGTTAATTATTGTATAGACATTATTTTTAACAACCTTTTGTATGGATTACCTTCAAGTGTATAGTATAAAAACTTGCATAGAGAACGATGAAACGATTGCTCGTTACATCGTCCTCAATGCGAGCTTTTATATTTTAACATCATATTATATAAAGAAATATACTACGATTGACACGCTACATAACCGCTAACACGTTTACCGCCACCCGCGTTGATATTGCCAGTCACCTATAATAGTGTATCCACACATACCGACGGTATTATTACAGATGATATATTTCTGTATTATTTATAAGACAATATATTACGATGTCAATAATATTGAATCCTCCAGTAAAGTGCATCTCTAATATTCGTACGCAAATCCCCATTGATGCGTGGATACACCATTACTATGTTTATTTTGCTTTGTTATTCACCATCCGTAGATGTAGAAAATTCTTCTGAAGTCCTTTCACCTGCTGAGATATAGTGCCTAAGTGGTTCTTTTCTAATTATAATTTTAACTTCATTAGTATCATGACTGGCTTGTGATATATTTAACTGTACTATGATAAGATAAAAGCATTAAAAATATATGATATGTGATGGTTTAAGCTAATTATAAATAAATATAAAATTTCACCTTTTTTTAAGTGAATGCTAATAGTAATGAAGTTTAAATTAATATTTTAATTAAGTATAAATTTCAGTTTGTAGATGGATTTCTTCTTTAAACTTCTTGACATCGAAGGGGCTTTGTCCTCAGCAACTTTAAATTAGATCTAAATATGTGCAGATATTACTTTAATGAAAATTCGAACGCCAATTGCTACATGTTATGATTATTATTTGTTTATTTTTGAATTATTTTCTACACATATTAAAAGCAGGTCATAAATATATTTGAAGTACATTTTGATTGTGTAAATCAAATTTTTGCAACATGGTATCAAATATCTTTTTGACATTTTATGTTCTGAAAAAAGTTAAAATTGCTGGTTTTATAATTTAGTCATAATTTGTAAATTGGACTTACCCAGCAGGTGCTATGGGTCGCAACTGTAATTGGCTGGGAGTCCCGTCAGACATTCTCTTCTGACCACGAGATTCTTGGCTGCCAACATTCTTGGTCGGAGTCGATGTATTCTGTAACACAGTGTTAATATTATACATTATTGTTTTCTCTGAAAGAAGAACAAATGGACATCTAAGCAGGTGGTTATAAAAACTTAAAACATGTTTGTAAGAAGCAGAGTTCGAAATTATAATTGATAATCTAACAAATTATCATGATTCGTAATTATCATTATTAATAAATATCTGTACTCATGAATTATGTAATTGATAAACATGTAAACATTAAACAAAAAATTTAAGAAATTCTGAAATATTTTTCATGGAAGTATGATAATTATCAATCTTCTAGCATTGATAATTATCATGTTAACTATCAATGAGTGACTATCAGTTTCGAACCCTGGTATGAAGCACTATATGTTAATCTATTATCGTGGCGCTAAAAACACTGGGAAAGCAAATGAAAATGGCTGAAGGAATTACAACAATGATTATGAATGGAAGAAAATAAAGAAGGCAAATCTATATTGGATGCCCATCACATATACATAGATGTTATAAATGTTCACAAAAAAGAAAATAAGTAGAAAATCGGTGAAAATAAACCCTGAAACCAAAACACCGAAGGTTTGTGAGGATGAAGCATCATTAGTTGGTGCTAGTATACTAATGCTCACAGATAATAATTGTGGAGACGACGCCTGCCCGGTTGATATTATGTTTATCAAAGAACCACTGCTTGCTATAGGCTGTTGGGAAAAATACAGTATCAATTTTATTTCATTGCTGTTACTGTAATAAAGAGTTTAAAGACAACAGTGGAACTGCAGTTAGAAAATTATCATAGTCACAATACACTTTCTAAATAATCAGTATTTTAGACCTTCCAACCTATCTTATACCTATTTAAAACAAAATTAGTTCTGACGGGCTGTGACACATTTTTATACACAGTTCTGTTTAGCTGGTTGTGGTTGAATATTATGATAACCTAAATATCCTTATACTACCACTAACACTTTTTAATTTTTGTAATATACAAATAAACAGACAAGCCCCTCCAAGAGCCAAAAGTACACTATGGATTACTACATAGATATGGTCTTGACTATATGTATGTGCATATTTATAATCTACATATTTAAGATAAATAAAAACAAAACATTAAAAATCTGATTTAATTTTTTATTGTTTTAAATGTGTTTGTACTTATTTTTAACTACATCTATGCATGTATTGATAATATCTATTAGATAAAGACAGTGTTACCTTTTGATTAAGCTGCATAAATGTTCCAGTCGCCTGTAGCTGCTGCAACTGACCTGCTGTAAATGGAAGTGATGTTTGTGGAAGACCTCCAGCTGGAGCTATCTGTAATACAAATCCATATTAATATAATATACTAGATTGAGCTTACGGCTTCGCTTCCATTAATCTAGATTTTGTCAACAGTACTGTTATGTATCCCTGATAATGTGTTTGCAAAATTTCACGAACGTCAGTCGAGTGTCGACTTACGACAACTAAGGCGTGAAAGCGTAACAAACAAACAAAGTCACATTCACATTTATAATATTATATTATTTTACTTTATCGTTTTCAGAATACCAACAGCTTGAAATACAAAGGATAAAAACTTTAACAAATAACATAATAGCTATGTATATGACAGGTATTCACAAATAGAATAGTATTATAGTTAGGATTCAAAGCTAGCTCTAGTGGTTCCCGTTTATTTTACATTTTCTCAGCGCACTAAAATATTTTTTATGTAATGTAATGTATTTAGTATGAAAATTGCATAGATTGTTAAAATTGTCTTTATAAAATTAATATTATATTTTAATTAATTTTAAACATCATATGCAAGAATTGATTATTGATATAGTTTAGCTATTGACAATAGGAAAAAGCTGATGCTTAGCTAATTTAAAGATGACATATAAAATGAAGTGGTTTGTCAAGCCTTTCTATGTTTAATAAAAGCCTTATATAATGTGGTATTTATGTTAGCTTTCTTATCTAATATAATCTAGCTGCCTAGTTGCTTCTGTAGCATAACTTAGCTCTTATGTTTGCAGCCAATCAATATATTATTTAAAAAGAAACAATAAAGTGCTTTGCTTTAGTGTCTTATTATGTTTTTCTGTTGCGAAAGTCGCAATAGTAGGTAGTACAAAATTGGGATTGTATAACCAAACCTAACCCTATTTATTACAAATGTTGATGTAACATGCTTCTGCCTACCACATTTAGGTTACATATGTAAGGTATGATATTAAAACATTAACTATGTTAATCAGGGCTGTATTAGAGGTAAAGACTTTTGAATAACTTTTAATAGATACATATAAACAAACATAAAATTTGTTTATTTTTAAAATATATAGATACGGGAGCACTATTTTAACCTTCTATTAACCTGAGTTGCAGCGGCTATAGGTTTACAGTTATGTATGGCATACCAACAATTGATAAGGTAATATTGTAATACATTTGAGATCCTACATTCAAACATTCAAAAGAATCATTTGGTGTTATCCTCTATTAACCTGTCAATTGTTGAATGCTAGACATATTGGAAAACCTATTGTATCTAGCTGCCAGTCTGCTGCTGGAACTCTATATGTTACAAGTTTTAAGGTCTGTACCCTGTATAACCAAATCAATAAGCTAAAGTTTGAACAAAACAAGAAAGAAATTTCGCTGAGCTATAAATAAAGTTACTTACAGAGACAAACTGTTGTGGCTGCAAATTTGTCAATCCTTGTTGACTAGATGTCAAGTCTTGTAGTTGTTGATATGGTATCAGCATAGTTTGAGACCCGGGTACAGTCCACTGCACTGTATCTGCCCCTTGTATGTGGTACTTCAAATCTTTGTCCCCTTTATCAGTACTGTAAAGAATCTTCTGCGAAGAGTTTGTGCTTTGAGCTGCGCAAACCACGGGCGTGGAAGTTGCTGTGCTTACTGTAGTAGAATCGGTAGTTGTTAAGCTAGCTTGAGGAAATGAGAGCCCATTTGGAAGTATCATTGACATGGAAGATGGTACGCCACTCAAACGCAACTGAGTAACATTTACAGGTTGCATGCTAGATATATCTACAATCTGTGTACCAAAGTTTGGTTGCTGTAAACTCAGGGGTTGAGCTATTGGAAGAGACGTAAAATTTGTATTAGAAACCTGTACCCCAGATTGTACTATAGGAATTAGCTGCCCATTCTCCTGGTTTAATACATATTGTTGCTGAGGTTGAAGAAGTTGCAAAACGGTGGGTTGACGGACGGTCATAAGAGGGGTTGTTGCAGGTGCAACACTAACTACTGGAGGAATAACGGTGGGATGTGCGGTCGAAGTTAATGCGGGAGGAGTGGATAAAGAGGCAGTGACCACAGGCGGTGGAGCGGGTGGCGGAGCGCTTGTCGTACTAGTGCTTGTCAGCGCCGGCGGAGGTACGTTAAGTGCAGGTGGAGGTCCTCCTGCCTGCGCAGCGCTCCATTGGGCCAATTCAGCACGTATAGTCTCTATTAGGTTCTGTGCTAGTGACCTCGCAGCCGCCAAAGCCTCAGATCTAGTATGGTGTAGCGCTAGATGCAATGGCTCTATTTTATCACTTTTTAACACTGCCACCACGCCAGTTTCTGACCTAATATATTCTAAATTAGTGCCATTCTGAAACAAAAGCAAATATATTATATTATTCACAATAAAAATGAATTATTTCATTCTAAAGTACAGAAACTTACTGGTCCCAAAATTCGTCCTTTTATGTCGAATGCTGTCGGCGCATTATCCAGGCCGATGTAAACCTTGTCAATGAGGCCCCCAGACATCATTAAAAATAATTTTATTAAGTATTTCACTTCATTTGTGTTATTTAAACAAAAAGCATCATCGTTCCGGAGAAAGAAGAAAAAGCGTCTTACTCTTTGACATTTATGTTTTACGTTTAGAAAAGTTCGTATCGTTTATAAATTACTTACAAAATATTTATTTTATTATTATTTAAACACATAATAGTAGCAATAATATTGCGGTTTCTGATTGTAAAATTTATGACTGAGCACAGAAACTAGAGATACATCAATGAATAAGATTTTCTTTCTACGCTTGGTACACTTTTTGAACGAATTATTGATTGATCAGCGCGCCATCTATAAAACATCTCATACATAATATTCTTAGAATCTTTTAGATTTAAAAGCTTTGTCCAGTAGCTTTTCTCCCTAGATGGCATATTAATTATTTATTAGGAAATGGTAAGAGCGTCAAAAAATACCGGTAAAGTACTCATATTTCAGTACTGAGAATGTTTTTTCCCTTACTTTTAAAGGAAATCGTACCGTAGAACTTACGGGAGACAATATTGCGTAAATACAAAAAATGCTAAGATTGTCATTAACTAACCTGATAAGTAATAAATATTAAAATTTCACCACTTCGTTATGGGTGTAGTATCAATATCCTAACTTTCGATCAAACGCTTCAAAATATGCTTATCACGCGCCATAATATAGCGCCAAATCCTTTACTAAGCACAAAATACATAAAACAGTCGAGTTATTCAGATAAATAAAACAAATATATTAGGGCTGTGTCTGTACTTTCAATAAGTACTGAATAAGCAATGACTTAAAAATCTATGATTTTGACTATTAGGTACTTAAATCATTTTCATAATAGTTACTTTGCATAAAAGCAAATAAAAATATTCCAAATGAATGCCCTTCCATATTTATCACTGGCCCAGAAATCCCAATTTAATATTGAGAATATTCGGATCGATGTTTGTGCCGGGCAGAATTAAAATTCGGAAAAATGGTTCAAGTAATATGCAAAGGTATATCGACTATGCTGAGTCGAATGGTCTTGACCGCGAGTCTTAGCTCTTACGGTTCGTTGTATAACAGACAGACGGACGGACAAAACTGTTGTATAAGAGTTTTATCGAACTCTAAAACAGACAGTAGAACATGAAGAAGGAAGATGCCAAAATAAAAGTCACAGATATTAAATTTGCATATGTAATATCGATTTATATTTCTACAAAACATGATATGCTGTCTCTATATTGTTAAACATATGAAAAAATATAACATTCACCTCTGATTTTTAACATGAGTTAAGTTTATTTGTAATTATTATATTTGTCATGATTTCTCACAAACTTGTTAACCGTTTCACAGATCTATAAGGCTAAAGGCGTACTAATTATCATTAGATATTATTAGTAAGACAACGATGGAACTGAAAATTAACAATGAAATTCGACATAACAATATGACGAGACTATGCAACTGATTTTTTTTTTACTTTTTTATAACGTTATCGATTAATCACTTCGCTTAAATACTATTTTAAGTCTATTCTAATCTAACATACGGGACTAGAAGATTAAAAAATATTATGATAAGGGCTGGGTTTTGCTAATATTTAAAGTTATCCATATGCATATCAAATAAAAATTAACCCCAGCCTTTTATGACCTCCATCATATTCTTCAAGTAACCTATATTTAAAATAATGTCATGCCGTCTCTTTCCGTTATTTCTAAAAGAAAAAGGTAGGAGTATTACATACTATTATCAAGTTACTTGATAAATGTGAATGGGGCTAAATCATGCAAATTAGGGACGGAGATGCACTCCAAGCTCTTTATTAGACATTTTATAACAATTTGGGTAGATACGATTATAATATAATATCTTAGAGTGCAAAAATTTTACCCTGAGTCCAAATTATATCGGGAAGTAAAGCTGACCGAGACGCTATTGGTCGAGGTTCTATAACATTACTACTAATTATCTTTTAGTCCAGTAACAAATAAGTACATTTCATAAAGTTTGCAATTTTATGATTCAAACAAATTACCTAAAATTAATTTATTTAACAAAATTTTACTCATAATCACATTACATTTACATTTTTGTGTTATTCGGGTGAGGAAGAGATAAACGTAACAAAAAGGAATTGTCTTTAAAAAAAAATATTAAATAAAGCGAGTAGGTATAGGTTATCATATCACAATAAAACCTGACCATAATTGGAAGCACTATTTACTTGAACAGCGTCTCGATCAGACAGAAGTTATATTTTTCTATTTTTATCACTAAGCTGCTGCATCAATGAGGTAGTCGGACGATTCAAATGAAAAAATATACATTTCTTTGTACATAACCTCTAAATCACAATTCCAAGGCTATGGTCAGAATTTAAGCTGTATTCCTACTTAAAGTAGGTACATCACTATTATATAAACATCTTTCATAAACATTTATGACAAATATAATGTTTAACAGTTTCCCTAAATCATATTTTTATAGGATGTTAGAAAAGAACAGTGCTATTTTCTGGCACATTACTGCGTCATTTGAACACATGGCATATACTTACTTAATACATACTATATATATTTATAAATTTGAATTAAATTTAATGCAAGGGAAATTGAATCCTACACCACCAATATTTACCTACTGAACAAATGCTTCTCACAGGCACTAAAATATCGTATGACATTAAATTAAAGTTAAGCCGCACAAACCGGGCTTTTACGAATGAGCCGACTTATTGAGATGTAGCTATGTGACCGTTGCTACTTAAAACTGTGACAAAAATATGTCAAAGGAGGATGGTATAAAAATTGCGTTCATGTAATCCCGTTGAGTCGCTACTCTACACAATAGGTAATATAGCGAACGCATCAGGACCTGACACGTAGCATAGGAAGGAATAATTTCAAAGATGTGCATCTAATACCATAAAGCAATGATATATTATCGATAATGGGAGATATAGGGACCCATACGTTGCGCATAAGAGTCGGACACAGTGCTGTATTGATTCTACATATTTTGTACCAGAAAATATCACTGCGCTTAACATTTAGATTCTCATAACATTTAATGTTTAGCTGTCAATATACCTGCTTACCTTACATTCTATAACTTCAATGAAAAAATATACTTAATAAAACATACTCGTGGTACATTTTTCAATGCGAGAAGACACGATTTCAAAGGCAACATAATTTTAAGGTATACAGTCGTCTAAACAGATTTTACCCTGTTATATAGACTCATTTATATAAATACATTAGATCCAAAACATTCTAGAGTTTGGAAGAAATATTTGTGGACTTCGTGAAGTGATACCTACTTCGAATTACGTTAATGTGACGTACGTCTTTGCCCAATGTGTCTTGCACGAAAGAATTATATATATTTTATAGTTTTTATGTTAGTTTTTCTATATTGTCAATTTAATAATCAGTCAAAGTATTCATATTATTAACTTTTATATCAACCTCAAAAGGGCTCGGTTTTCAACCATGTTGTGCTGTACGGAATAAAGTGTTAGACTAACTGAACTGGTATTGAATGGTTAATAGATATACTATTAAATGAAATCATTAGTGTGGTGAACTATCAAAATGTATGGGAAAGACATGCTAACTGACAAAGGAAGTTTATTCAAAGATAAGGCAACTCATGGTGCCTAGTTTATCTGCTTCGATTTACGTTAGTCTGCTATCGCCCATAACATAACTCAGAAGTATTCTATATATCATTTAAATTTTATTAGTTCCATCCATTCTTATAGACCAAAGGATCCCAGACTTTATTTCTCATAGACCACTTTCAAAATTTAGCTGGTTCCAGTGGACAGTGGCAGCTACATTCCTACCATATTCCTTGACTAAAATTCAAAGATTTGATTAAATCTTTACGGACCGATATTTTTTCAGCATTTGATATTCCTCATAATTATTTTCATTCGTAGATCCCCGCTTACGAATTTTGAATCCCCATTTTTTTGTCACGCCAAGTAGTAGACCCCGTCGAGTCGCCCGTGGACCCCTGGGTGTCCATCTGGACCACTTTGGGAACCACTGCTTTAAACGCTACGTGACGTCACTAAATTTGTCCCAAATATTCCTCCCAAATACTATGATGTCATAGTATGCAACGCTTTCGTGCCGTATTGTCCAAAATCTCTCCGTTCATAAGCTGGCACTGAATTTTGAACACATATGTTACGCTAAACATACAGACAATTACCATCATCGAATACTTTTGTAAAATACATTTAGAAGCCACTTTTTGGCACTTGTATTATAAATAACAGTCGCATAGATTGTATTTACTACGGATGTATGCAGAGAAAAGATTTAGCTGCCTCTCGCTCTATTATCGAGAATGTAAGAAGGAAGAACAATGGTTTTGTAAACTTACATGGCTTTATTAAAAGCATGCTATCGTTGTCAATATAAGGAATAATCTCAATAATACTAAATGTTGATAACAATAGCATGTTTTCATGCTTTGTGAATCACAGTAATTATATGTTTAGAATCGCCTTAGAAGGCACGCTTAAAGCACTCAAAGGACAATGATTTCGAAACTAGCCGAATTATTGTTAATTATTTTAATCTTGTATTCATGTCGTGCTCACGTGTTTATATGTGTGAGTTGGACTTCTGGACTTTGTCTTTTTTGCGTCGATAGTATGACATAACGATATTTGAAAACTGGAATGACACCTTACCTTAGGTTATTGTATAATTATAAATTAGTATTTATGCATAGACAATAGCCTAATGCTTTTTTCACATACACATGTTAGAGTAGTCTCTAAGAACATGTGTACCTAAGTAAATGTCTCTATGAAGAACTTCTGCTATAAATATGATCAATTTTGGACAAAACATAACATATAATTATTGTGAAATCAGTAGAGTGACTTGCAAGTTGAAACAAAACCCATTGTTATCTATGTTTACAATAAAAAAGAAACATATCTATATATGTATATAGTCTAATATGTAAGATTTGTATATTGTATTAAAATATATTTCATCTCATTTATATTATTATTGTGTATAAGCTGCATACGTCCGTAGTCGTTTTGATTATGACAGTAACATGATATTATTATTATTTATTATTAATAAACCACACAACCAAGTGGTTACTTACTATTATGCACATTATTAATGGTGGGGCAAACATAAAGGTGACTTACTAAATCTAAGTAACAATTAAAAAAAATATCACCCACTCAAACAATATCTTAATAATTATTATTAAAGTAATAAGCCTAATTCGAAATGTTAACGTTATAACCTATCACTTTACAAGTTAGTATGAGAATACGATAAGTTGTCGATCGTAAAATATAATTATATAAATAAAACAAAGTTCATATGACTTGCGAGATCGCGGCATTTACGGCCGTGTCATAGAATTATGTAAGTAAATATTAGAACACTAAATTTCATACTCGGAAACTATGGAGCTTTTCTTGTAGATTGAGTTTAGTTGTACATGCATCACATAGAGACGACGCAGACGCAGTAAGGTGAACTATATGTAGTTATGAGTCAAAAGTAATACCGGATGTAGGAGACAAGTGAAAGTGCTACTTTTGAAGCTTAAATGGGCTAAAGTTACCCATTTCTACGAGTAACTTTAGTCCATTTAATTTTATGGGGATTATTTCTATAATCCTCAAGAAGTACAAAATTATAGCATAAATCTGTTACATAGTTACATGTTACATAGACAAATATCAAAATGTATTATTGTAAACTCTTTGTTTTGTTATGCATGTATACCCAAACTCACTTTTTCTCTTAGGCATTCTTTGTTACCAAATGGAGTGATTTAGCATTAAAATTTACAAAAGCTTGTGTATTTAACAAGGATAATTATTCATTTGAGATAATTTTAACCTTCATATACATCTGCCTTACCTCGGCGCTTTTAGAATTTACTTTCGATATTCCTGATCGCGAGAAATGTTTTTAGTCCTATCTTGCTATAGGGAAAATTGTTGCCGAATCATTCGATTTGATAATCATGCTCGAATCGTACAAGAAAAGCTTTGATTATACCAGCTACACTAAAGTCTATCACACAGTCTAAGTGAATCACTGGAGGCGGGCGCACCTGCTGCAGTAGTCCCCATTAGCGGGACTGCCGTAATACATGCACAGCGGAGCCCTACAGGGCTTCGGTGACGGCGGACGATCGTCGTAGAACGTAGATTTGCTTAAGTATAACGTGCGGTCATTCGCTCTGGGAGTTTGTTTGGAACTGCTGGTGGTACTCCTAGGGATGTCGGAGGTAGTTCTTTCTGCTTCCGCGTAGAACTGTGAGCGGCCCGTCCCGTAGCGTGGTTGCGTCGGCTGGACTGGTTCTTTACGGTTTTTCTCGGCAGTGTATCTGTAAATTTAATAGCGTTATTATAATATGTAAATGGTGCGGTTTTAGTTCGAGAATTATGGACGAATTGATTTAAAGATCTAATGAAAATCACCCTGGGCCATAGGGAAGTGAAGACTCTGAATAATTCTTTGTCCAGGCCAAAAAGATCTAGTTCTGTAAGTGAATTTAGTTAAGTCCATTGTGAAGGATTTCACAATGGACTTAACTAAATTCACTTACAGAACTAGATCTTTGGACTTAACTAAATAAAGGTTGGGTTGAATTTGCGACAACAAGGACTTTAGTCCGTAAGGTCTACTACATCTGGTGTGGCGAGAAGTGTTTATTATTTTTCGAAATTAGTGTCATAGTAATTATTATTGCTTAATTTACAAACACTTGCTCATTTAACATCTGTTGAATTAATATGTGGCACTACTCCGTTAAATTAATAATTTCAACTCACCCAATCCAAGCCTCATTCAAATAATTCTTGACCATCTCCTCCTGCACAGGAGCTCTAGCCGCGAGCACGCGACAGCACAATACTTCACAAGTTGACTGGTTCCTCATCAACGTTTCCTCAGGATTGCTATGACTGCCACTCTTCCCAGTCAACTTCGCCATGGAACCAAAATTCTTCTTGATCTTACTGCTCATAGACCTACCGATGCTACCGAATTGTTTGGCGACAGAGTTTAATTGTTTTGAGCTCTTGGTTGACAACGCGTCAAGCGATCTTCTGAGTTCTTCTGGGGGCTGTGTATGCACTAAGCAGTCGACTCGCTCCAGGTCTAGGTACGCAGCCAGCATGGAGGAACGCTGGTACTCATCAGGGAGAAGGTTGTTGATCGTCTTCTGGTCAGGTTCTACGTCCCAGCGGAAGTCTTCGCCGGGGTCTACGTTGAATCTGTAGTATGTATTATAATTTAAGAGTTATTTATAGGAATATAGAAAAGTGATATTGATATTTTGTCATAAATTCATAATATTAACTATAAAAATATTTTTATGCACTTTAATCTCTTGGTTAACTTAGTCTCTGGGGGGGTTTTTTATTGTGTCTTGTTTATGGCTAATGAACAAACGACTTAAGGCGGAAATAGGTGTAGTAGCTTCAAAAATTAATTTGCTTTTTCATAAATCGCTTGTAAAACTATTCAAAAATATACCTACTCTTAAAATATGAAGTCAAAATTGCAATTCGTTTAAAAGTTATATATAAGCGATTAGGTGAGTGCCCCTCGGTACAGGGTCCGAGCGCGTGACTTGTAAAGCGGAGCGGTCGGGCGGGTATTAATTCATATACTATAGTTATACTCTGTCCATTCGTTTATTTTCTTTTTGACAGCTCACGCCTATGAATTACGGTTCTTTTTTCGGAATAATGTACTACAGTAATATTGTACTTTATTGACGGGTAACGTTTAGTGAAGTGCCCTGTGAATAACAAACAACCACAGACTATAAAACAGGTCTTGAAATAAGATAAATCATTTGACTATAAGTAAGTATTGTTTCTGTAAAGTAGCAAGTGACAACAAAATGGCGCCACCGGGTCAGCGATGCGTTGCGTTATGGTATGGCTAGTGATTTTCTGTTTATAATGCGCGTATAAGTAACATTATTTGTAAGTATAAATATTTTTATTTTAATTATTTAATAATTTTATATTTATAATTAAAAAACTAATAAACCAATACTTAATATTTATACTAAAATATATCGATGCATTAAATCGATTGAAAATTCTTCTTATATAAAATCAATTATTATTTCAAATCGAATCGGTAACGTGTGAGGGCGTCACTAATTACTTACTGTCTCGAACTGTCAAAAAGAAAATAAACGGATGGACAGAGTATAGGTACCAGGCATGTATTTAAAAGAGAAAGGGAACATGGCATGGGCAGATGTTCTTTTATTCTTTTGTGTGAAATTTTCTAGAAGCATTAGTATTCTTGTACCAAAGCATCAAATAAAATTAGTTGAAAAAAGAAGGATTACAATATGGTGCTGGAATCACTGATTAACCGGTAAGTTCTTTGAATTAGTTAATTACTGCTGTAAATTAACTTTCCTGTCACTTTTTTTAAACGCGTTTAATTGCGTAATCGTAAAAGTTTAAAAAGATTTAACCAATCGTTTTGAAATTTTGTAGATAGTTTCTATGTATAAATACGCTTCATTTGAATCTGAATCCTAAGCGATATCTTTGTTTGAAGTTTTTTTTTATAATAAGAAAATATAAAATATGGTAAAATATCTAGCTTTATGTTTACAGCCCTCTTAAAAAGATATGATGAGGTTTACATAGAAGATACATAATAATATATAAAAAAATAACTTTTCTTTTCCTATTGATTTCAGATGGAAATTGCGGCCTCCAAAAATTACGCAAACTGCTCAGTCGGATGGTAACCTACAATGCGCGACAGCTGATATCTCCGCTACCTTTTGAGGAAAATCTTAAAAAAATTCAGAATATGTTATCCAATATATGTGTAAAATGACTTTATAATGTTAATAAATAATATAAATCTTTTATGTGTTAAATAAATTAATGAAAATCACGATAAAAACGTCGTCTTACACCTATTTCCTCCCTTAATACTTACTAGCTAGCTAATACAATACAATTATGCGTTTAGAATGTTGTTGGAGCTGCCGCCGTACTATTATAATGCTTCAGGCATGTTTACAGAGGCGGCAGTAGACAATTACACAATTTCTGTGCAATTATCAGAAAACGATGCGCCTCCATCATACATAGGGTGCGCGGCAGCACCAATAGCACCCTCAGCACGATAGTGGACAGGTGGCGGTTTCATAAGCTGCTTAGTTTGGGCTAGATGGTATTGTGTGTATGTGGTAGAATATTATAAGCCTGTGGTGTCTTTTTTATGTTTTTAACCACCGACGCAAAAACGACGGGGTGTTGTGTGTGTGTGTGTGTGTGTGTGTGTGTGTGCGCGTGCGTGTGTGTGTGTGTGTGTGTGTGCGCGTGCGTGTGTGTGTGTGTGTGTGTCTGTCTGTCTGTGGCATCGTAGCTCCCGAACGGATGAACCGATATTAATTTTGTTTTTTTATTTGAAAGGTTTATTAGTCGGGAGTGTTCTTAGTTATTGTTGATGAAAATCGGTCTAAGATGGCCGCCGCCACAAAATGGCGGAATACATATTTTTTCACAACTCCCTCAATATGGGTATCAAATAAAAGGGCTTTACTAGTAGAATACTATATACTATGATAAATTGCAAATCCAAGATGGCCGCCACCATAAAATGGCGAATTACATTTTTTTTTCACAGCTCCCTCCATATTTATCGGGGGATTTTAAATTTTTAATTTATAGTTCTTAATATTGATACATTTTCGTTCGATCTAAGTATATTAAGTCTAAGATCTAAGTATTGTTTAAATCTTTGGTTTATAGATATAAATATACCTTTTACATCTTTAAAACATTTAAAATATAGGTCCTAGTTATTATTAGTTGTTAGTTAGTTAGTTTGTAATCTTAAAATATTTTGAAATAAATTATTATTATTATAAATAAAAATGAAAAGGCATGCGTTGCAATGACTCTGTAATTCTTTTGATTACTTGATTTGAATTTCTAGGCAACCTAGAGTTTAGAAATGAGTCCAGTAGACGTCAATACCTTCGCTCTCTATTACGTAGTATTTAAAACATTGGCTAAACATTCGCGTTTTTCTTGGGATATATAAACATTACTCTATGTAAATGTACCAGATACTCAATTACCTGATAGGCATAGGGTTTCCAGCGTGGTCTTCTAGCGGCACTCTGGCGCCATCTGTAGGCAGGGGTTCGCAAGGTACGAGCGCAGAGAAATGTCCCGCATCGTACGCTAGCAGTATGGGTGTTTTGCTGCACTGGTCTGGTGGCAGTTCCAGGGGAAGGTATACGCCTCCGAAAGGAATTGGTGCTATTGGGTCACCGCGGAAGTCCTGGAATTTATTTTAATTAGTCGTGTGTAATGATTTATTTATTTACTCTGATGTTATTACTAATTGATAATTCCATATGTAATTAAAAATTTCCAAAAGCAAAATTACTAATATAAAACATGCAAATTTCGTGTTTCATAGAATTGTAGAAAATAATATATTTCTCGCACCAATGAATCCATTTGAAAATATAGACGGAATTAATGCACTTTGCTATTCTAAATAGTTAAAGTAGTTGCAAAAGTTTTCTTTAAAAAAGTCCTATACGTATACTATCAACTAATAATGTTTTTCGCTGGCGTATTCAATTATTTGATTTTAGGACTCATCTTATTTCTACATCGGAAAATTTGAGCAGACTCGGACAGATTTCCGGCTCGAGAGCTGGGAGAAGAGGCTAGAAAGACTAGGTACCCTGAGCGCGACGTCCGCAAAGACGATGACGGGGCGGTGCATGACGTGCGCGAGCGCGAACACGTGCAGGTGCTCGAGCGCGGCGTAGTGCGGCGCGGCGCTGGGCGCGGCGCGCGCGGGCTCGGGCGAGGCCGCCGCCACGCAGCCCGCCCACTCGCGCTCCCACTCCGCCTCCGACGGCGTCAGCCCCGCGCCGCGCAGCGCCGTGCTCTCCGACCAGCGCCAGCGCCGCTTCAGCGCGCCTGACACACACACAACACAAAACACTAACTAATAATCTCGTGTGGTCAATGGTTCATGTGGTCAATGGCTCCTCCAGAAAGATAAGCTGGGGCACCAATACGCTTTTTACTCTTTATACTAACAGTGCATTAACTGCTTATTTAAAAATAATCAATACGCTTATTGTATCCCTGGTATAGCATATGTAGGTAAGCGTCCATATCCTAAGCCTTAGCTATTATTCACTCGTATTACCTTAGGACCTAAGGTAATACGAGTGAATAATAGCTTGTGTATGTCAGTTTAATAGGAAAAACCGTAGTTTTTGTAAGGCCATAATCTCTCAAATGGGTTTCTATATTCAAAATGTAACTCTGGTGTTCAAACATTCATAATAATACGTTACTATAATCACTTACGGTCAAGCTCACAGACCATACATTAAATTAAAACTACCAAGACATAGTATAGTACTTGCTTTTAGATAAACCGTATGCTTGATTTCTAATTAAGTATATTTATCGAAAATTCCACTTCATTAAACTTACTTGTAAGAACTTCGCCACCTTCTCCAGACAGTAAAGCCTGAACCTTCGTCCTCAGAGCGAGCAGTCTGTCGTGGAATCCATACGCAGCCAACGAAGCTGCATGAGGGAGACAGTTGCCATCCCCTGAAGTTGCCAATGGTAGCAATCGAGCTGACCCAGGCACGCGACCGAATTGCTTCCACCAGTTGAGAATGTTGGCGGATTCCAATGTCACTAGAGTAGCAGTCTCAAGCAGATCTTTTTCTAAGAATGTTCTGGAAAAAGGAAAACAATGCCATCAATATTTAACGACAGGTAGAACACCAAGGTCAGCTTAAATATGGAAGTATCGCCACCCTAGTTACAATAACCCAATCACAGTAAATCTGAAAAGTGTTGTATTGCTGCAAAAGCGAAGCCAATGTTGTGTTTATAGTTAGACCATTAGTCTGAGTTCATTCGATTAACAAAACTTCTTTCATGCCACGCCTGCCTTGTCCTTGCCATGCCAATGTTGTCTACTCTAGTCTTTATGTATTACGTTACACAGGCAAACTACACAGAAGACTTGAAAATTCAAATTCCTGTATGTATGTTATTCGAATATAATTTAAGTTCTTTTTTTTGTTTACAAATATTTGTTCTTTTCCAAGGCCGTCTTGGTAACATTCGGCACTTGTAGTCATAGAAAGATGACATGATAAATAAGAGTTGTTGACATTTAGACTATTCTTTGGAAGGATTTCCTAGATATTTTCAATGTTTATATAACTTATAAGCAAGGTAACGAGGTTCTATCTTTTATTATGTTTAGTAGAATACTTGTAAAGGTTATACGTTCTCTGCTAAGAATAGAGACCTCATCCCCCTGTCGAAGGATGTCGGAAAGGTTAAGGGTAATATCAGATTGATAGGCAACGCGTCCTGATTTTATAACGTCTATGGTACACGTTTAATAAGGTCGTATAGGTAATGTGCTGTTTGGTAATTTTTGTTATTAAATCTTGGAAAGTTAAGTTTATTTAGAGCAGTTTCTTCTCTAGTCTTGATCTTGGAGACTCGTTGATAATATAATCTTGCAGCTATCATTTGCAAACGAAATTATTACCATCTTAAGCGACGGCGGCCAAAAATTCGTTTTCAATTATGTCTAGCATTCTAGCAATTTACTGATTTAATAAGTACATATATTTAAAAATGATAAAAATATTGTTATGAACACGTATGACGTTTTTAGTTGCTTCTAATAGTTTGTGAAGTTACCCTATCGGCATAATAGCTGCAAATTTGAAAACGTTATACCCTTTTCTATTTAATATGATTAATTAATATTAATCACAAAATCTTCTCCACCCTTTTATTTTTAATAATGACTATGTATCACGTACATGTATTTAAAATTTGTAAGTGTCTTTTCATGGAGTATTATAGCCTTAATCACGCTTATCCCATTATACATATTCTATGTTCTCCAAAAACATTTAAATTCCATTATACTAATAATCGACCTAGTCAATTAATAATCAACGCGAGAACTTGTATTTACTAAACGGTAACCCATAGAGACTGCACGTATCATAACACACTTGCCAAAATCAATGTCCCCAATGTCGAATTCATGTGTTGTACACACGAAAAAGGTTAAGGAACGGTAAACAATAACAGAAAGTTCAACGACGGACGAAACGGTCCGGTTGCGTGCACCACTAATGAAAATTGGCTGAATGCCGAATATGTACGTACTATGAAATTGTACGAGTATCAGTGATTTCTACTTAGCCTTCAACTCGTAAAGTGAAAGATCCAAGGGAATAAAGGGTTGGAATAAGACAAAAGATTGGGTTTGGCAGACAACCTCTGATTATTTATTTACTAACAAATTATTGTCGTCTACGTTTAAATTTGTATTAAGGGTATATTCACATACATACATATCACTAGTTGACCCGGCAAACGTTATTCTGCCATATAAATTCATTCGACACGCCCTAACCACCTAGTGGTATAAAATATACTTACGGCCTATTCTCATACCTACCAAATATACATAAACAATTACACATATATCGATGGAGCCATTTTTTATTTACTAGATTTTATATGCATATAGATTTATCTACATAAGTATACTTTACTACCCTGAAGAGCAATGCATGTCAAAATGATTGCCTCCTTGAAATGATGACGATTATAGCATCCAATTAACAGCTGATCGCCTTAAGTTACAAGTACGCATATAAATCATCCGAATGTATTTCATTTTATCGTTTTGGCTTGCGCTCCACTTCATCTTACAATCTGATAAGTAAAAGTCTTACGTATTTGAGCATGTGTGAGTGAATTTACTTTGTATATTTTGTATATTTGTATACGTTGGAAACAAAGGAGTATTTTCCTTTACAGAATTTACTATCTTTTCGGTGCCTCATAAGAGGTTAAAATACTCTCAACATGCACACATACCTAGTGTATGTTTAAATTCTCAGACATAGTACCTAACCTGAATACATAAAACTATATACATACGAGTATACATAATATGGTTGTGGTCAGCCATTATATACGTCATATGTGACTAATTCGAAGGGCATCTATCCAAAATACGTTCGTTTGTGTTCGGAAACGGTCGTTTTTATTTTTTGTATAGCAAGTCATGCACATACATTTATGCTTTTGGCAACTGAACGCACACGTCGCTCGGTTCGTTAGGCCAATTTGTCAAAACAGATGTTTTCGGAAACACATTATGGGAACAATGGTGTACCGTGTGGGGTATTCTAGCGTGTCATTGGTACGTGTGTGATGCTTTTAGCTAAGCCTCGGATAATCAAAAGAAGATACCTACATTCTACATAATTAATGGAAGACCCTCATTTGGAGTAAAAAAAAATAAAGACTGTCGAATACATAATATTGTCTTCTGTTTACGCGAATGTTATTCATTGAAATTAAACTACTATATACGGATTTTATCGCGTTGTTTATTTATCACTGTATTACAACATTTTGAAAATATTACACTACTACTACTATTGATTTTATTTGACTAATTTATAAGCTAATAAAATTATTTAAACTATTAAATCTATTTATTTTTGGTTTACGCTTTCCCCGTGACCATGGCTGCTAAAAAGCAACCGAAACTTTGTAATACAGTGATAAATAAACAACGCGATAAAATCCGTATATAGTAGTTTAATTTCACTGTCGAATACCTTGGGAGAAGATACATCTATTTAGAAGTCTGGAGCAACTTTAAGGGGAAGTATTCTCCAATTTTAAGGAAACTCTTGATTAGTTGTTTGTGTGGTCAGTCTAATGATATTAATTACATAGTAAAGTTTTTTAAGCAATATTGTCCAGACGCGATCTTCTAAGAAACCCATCGAGTCACAGCGGTTTTTTGTTTTTTTTTTAATTACGTTTATTTCGATAAAATTAAAATGTGGTACATTGTTTACAAACTCGCCAAACTGTAAACACAGTTTGTTGGCGAAAGGTGGCCACTCGCAATAGGTTTTTTAATGAAGTGTGGCATTCTAAGGCTTGACAAGTTAAAATACAGTAATCGCTTATTATCAGACAAGCCGTAAGCTTGTTTATCACCAATGTATTCGGACAAAACCTGGAGCTTTTACGAGCAGCACAAAAAATAATGACAAGAGCCAAGGATCCAAGGATTGTCGATTAAAATCTGTCGGCAGATATTAAGATCACTTATCGACGGATATATTATGAAAGATTAAAATCTGCAGTAATCCACTGTGACAGTCATTGGCAGATTTATCCTTTTCGTTATTAGTTTATCCATATTTTTATTGCAGGTCAGATATCGATACCTGAATATAGATCGATCGAGCTTGTTCAAATCTCAGATATTAGACATGTAATTGATTTTTGTAATTAACCTTTTTATCTAAAATCTAGGGTTAGGCGTCTGGGATAAACTACCGTACAGTTTCTTTTCTGGGCCTCAAAAGAAGTAGTTGAAGATGGTGAACACTATATAAACTTACCTAAAATCAGGTGGGTAGACAGATATGTCTGGAAGCAGCAGTATGTGATCAGAAGACAGTGTGTTTGGCTCCGGTTCGGTGTTGTTACGTAGGGCCCATACAAGACCCTCATTGTCTGTCGCGCGGGATATTCCACGGGACAGCTTCCGACCTGGTAGGAGGAAACCGGATTAATAAAATGTATATTAACTGCAAATCTGTATATATAAAACTCTTCCGTTACTGAGTGACTGACAGACAACGCACAGCCGAAACTACTGAACGCAACAAGATGAAATTTGGCATGTATGTTCCTTGGAGAGTGTAGGGAAGCACTAAGAGAGGATTTCTGGAAATTCCACCCGAAGGCGAAAGGGGTGACAAGGCGCGATATAACCAAATTCCACACGGGCAAAGCCGTGGGCGGAAAGCTAGTAAATGTATATTATATTTCGTTGCATTTTTTATCTATCGTATTAAATTATCGTTTGCTATAATCTCGACACTATTAAAATAGCATTATCTCTTAGATTTTGGCATACAACGGAGGTAATAGAATTCGATAACATTTTCGTTTAATTTCTATTTCACAATTCTTATTTTTAGATTTTCAACTCAATTCACTTTAGGAGATGAGAGAAGGAGATAACGGTTGAAATTAAAAAAATGATAGACATGCATTGTTATAGAAAATTATATTTTATCCATAGGATCCAAAATAGTAAGTGATCCATTAATTTAAAAAATACATACTTAATTGTCAAATTCTAATTATTATTACCGTGATGCGTTAATTCTATGAGATTGTAGATTATCTTTAATTGTACAAAACATACCGACAGTCTGCGTTCAGCCAATTTTATAGGTATGCCTACCTAATGCTTTACTATAAATTGCCGACCTGGTTTAAATAAACATGGTTCAGCAACTTAGGCATAATGCAATTGAAACAAAACGAATACATGTCATCTATTATAGGTATGTTAATACACGGAGGAAAAATGTGCCCTCTTTATAACAATTTTGCGCGCACGGAGGAGACTGTGATTTGGCATCACTTATAAGGAGGTTTATAAGGTAGAGTGCAGAAACCCACCATGAATAAAAAAAACTGAAATATGTCCGAATTTCGATCACTGGTATGAATAAATGAAGAAATAGACTTACATTCAGGTGCCGGCGTGAGTACCAGGTTGGAAGGTGCCGTGAAAGGCATGTTGAGATCGAGGGTACCAACAGACCGTTCTGGAGAGATGACGTCACCTCCGGCCCGTGCCTTCAGTGATGTGCTGTGCACTCTTTCTGCAACAAGAAAAACATACATATATTTTGTAGAAGCAAACAAATATTGCCTTGTGCTATATTCTTCAACTACCCCCAATTCAATGAAGAGAGAGGATGCCATAAGCATTAAAATGCCAGATTGAGCTTCGAGTAATTATAACTACCAGAGCTGAAAAGTGCTTTTGAAGTAATTATCATTTACCTAACATTTACTACTGGGCCCAGATATTCTTTCAAAACGTGAAGGCCGAAGCATAGTATATGGCCAAAAGCGGGACGATAGACTCCAAACTCCTTTCAAAAAATTAACGTAGATTTATTATACAAAATTTATAGCAGAAATAACTTGGCAGTTCAACAGTCTAATTTATACCTTTCTATTTTGATAGCACTATTAAAATGCGCTAAGATGAGTAGGAGTAAGGATGCCAGAACACTTGAAGTATGTTGTTACTACGCGCCTAAATCAAAGGATATCCAGAGCAGGCAGAGAGAACAAGAGACCAAGTACAGAGTCAATCTTTCCACTGCAACGAGTACATGACACTATTTATAACAAAACACTGATTCACTTTATAAATATCAGTACACACAAGTTTATTTTCGGAATGTCCGAATTTCAAACATAGCTTATGCAACTATGGCTGAATCTTTTGTTAATCGCGTATGTGTGAAGCCATAGATATATCAGATTTCAGAATAAGTAGGCACTGAACCGACGGAACGGCTCAACGGATTGTTGAAAATTCGTTTAACAAGAATTTAATTAGACACAGGAGGTAATACAAGTGGTTGCTAACACGTATTTTATATTACTAAAGACTCATCAGGAAATTTGTTATAATATATTGGGCCGTTATATTATTACAACATGTATCTGAAAAGTATATTAAAATTCATGTTAGAGGATAGTATATGAATGTATCAAAGTCAAAAATGAGGATACAATAAATGGTTTTCTTGTATTAAACAGCTATAATCATTTTACATTTACTTGTACTTTTTTATCCCCTGAATATTCTATTAAATATTGTATAGTTAAAATAAAACGTATATTGTTTAAATTCTTGTAATGTTGGTTTATATTAAAATGACAGGCTAGGTTTTACCGTTGATAGTGCAAATAAATGACCTTAAAAAGAGTAGGTAACATGAATGAACAACATAATAAGCTAGAAGACTTTAAGAGAACTTGGAGGTATCGATAAAAGATACCAACAATGGATATTATTCCTTTTGGAAACCACTAAAACGTCACATAAAGTATTAAGGCAACACTAAAATATCACACTCGCGTTGCCTACTTTGTAAAATAGAGGCGCACACATGCCATCATAACGTCTATCGGCGTCCTGCTAAGCACAGCACACCTTCTTGCAGGACATAAACAAAACTCTAAGGGTAAGGCTGTAATCTTCTGTTGGGTTGAGGTACTCACTCGAACTGCTTCGAAATTAATCAGAATCTAATGAGATTGCACTTTAATTGCCGTATTTTTATTAATTTCAAAATAACACACTTTTAAATATCTATCTAGTCTGACGGGAATATTTACAACACGTTCTGTTACACATAAAACTGACTCACATTCGATAACCTACATTATTTTGTATATTATTATGAAAGTTCTAAATGTGTATTTACCATGGTCTACGTGCTGTGGAAAACAACACTCCTCGCGATAGATATGACACGAAAAATCATTGTTGCAATGACGACTAGCAATTGTTTCTGTGCCCATTTGAACAGACGTGTATCGTGAACAATGGGAGGGCTTTTCACACTTGAATGAAGACGCGTTTTTCAACTAACAACACTGTGTACACTGCGTGATATTTGAAAGCGTACTGCCGATATATAAATGAAAGAGATTAGATATGTGACGTAAATCGTATAGGCTCTCGTACGTAACCCAAGAGTAACTGATTTGAAGTTCTATTTCGCACTGATATGAATCATTGCAATACGTAAATACGCCAACAGTCATGGCAATCGTTTGTTTACAGACACAAGCGGATAAAAACAGTGACTGTTAATCTTAATATTTATTTTATCTCGACAGAATTCTTTGTATTTATTGTGGAAAAGAATTTACGTAGCGTATATGTTTTTAGGGCAAATATACACAAATATTTATGTAGTCTTCGTTTTAAAGCAGATTAGCAATATAAAATACAAAGTAAGCTACACAACGAAGGTTTCCAATGACAAGTCTTCCACTAAGTCCTGTTTTTAAAAATTGATCCAAGTGTTTAATGCCGTCTAAGGGATATTGTCTTGTGACATGTCTTCACAAAAGGTCTACACACGTTGTTGAGTTGTTTAGTGGTAATCTAATGTCTTCCTTCCCATTCTATTATCAACTATCGTAGTTTATTAGTTATGAATAACTTCGAATGTTGATATGGAGAGGGCACCAAACCTTCTTAGACAGTGGTCTGATCTATATTAGACTATGCATTGCTACAAAGGGTTGGCTGCCATAAGTATGTCACTTGACCAGATTATCACACTTGTAATTATGGTTGACAGTCAAGCTTGCACCGTAGACAACCCATATAGGTAGGCTTATCATTTACCTAAGTAATTTGCGAGTAACAGCGTACAAAGATAAGCTATCAAACCGTCAAGTTGACAAAGGATAACATTTTCATTTCTAGTTAAAACTGCTGACTATAACAGCAAGACATTAGCACCCCTTCCGGACTTTATATAAAAGCGATTCGATTAGTAAACACGCAGACGATGACCGAATCGTTACGTAATCGCAGATTTATCGATAGCCATATCCATTTAGCTACGAGCCCTTAGATTGAACCATTAAACCGTCAACACGGACAGGAAGAACGCCTGATCAATACCGATTGGATGTTGGTCAATCGGTCAAGGATGTTACCGAATTTAAAATTGAGTAAATTATTTTATCAGCGATACCAAGTCGACGTTTCCGGTATGGAAACAAAACCTGAATACACAATGGGTGCTTGAGCTCAACTTTAAGGTGGCCACTGACATTAGTATTCAGGAATAATGTGCCGCCTATCAGCTGAACTTACAGTACGTCGCCAGGTTATCGTTTCTCTTCTTTTGATTAATCTACACTAGTATTATAAAGCTGAAGAGTTTGTTTGTTTGTTTGGTTGAACGCGCTAATTTCAGGAACTACTGGTTCGAATTGAAAAATTATTTTAGTGTTGGATAGCCTATTTATCGAGGAAGGCTATAGGCTATATAACATCACGCTACGACCCACGGGGGTGGCGCATTAACCATCAACGCGAGTGAAACCGCAGGCACATCTAGTAGATAATATAATATAACAGATTTTATCTCAACGCCTACTAAAAATCTAGAAAGACGAAGAAACTAAAAATCTAGCTAGACGAAGAAGAATTTTCTATTAATGTCGACAATATTTCAGATCCAATACAAAAGGATCTAAGATATTGTCGACATTAATAGAAAATTTTATACGAGTATTGAATTTATATGTGTGTGTAATCACAAAAACGTTGTCCAAGGATCATTGGTTCTAAAGTAATACTGAAAAAGAGACTCGCAAATAAATATTCAACCATTATTCAATTATGCACAATACCTCTAATAATCTTGTAGTTTAGATTAACAGTTCAAAACGTAGACAGAGCGCTGGTAATATGGCCACAAAATCAAAGCTTAGTCGTCGGCAACATGCGAAGCGACCGGCAAATAAATATTTTTAAACTGGCGACGGACAAAAAGCATCATCGAAATTAAACACTTTATACGGACTGACAGTCTCCCCGTGAACATGGCTGCTGTAAAGCAACCGAAACGTCGGGGCAAAGTGTAAAGTTAAATATAAATAGTTTTAATTAGAAAATATTTAGCTTAAATAGTAGTAAAATTCAATAATGGTAGTGTTAGAGTTTTCAAAATTATGTAATAACAGGGTTTAAAGTAAAATAAACAACGCGATAAAATCCGTATAAAGTGTTTAATTTCAATGTATAACATTCGCGTCATCATAAGACAATATAGTTAAATATAAATAGTTTTAATTAGAAAATATTTAGCTTAAATAGTAGTAAAATTCAATAATGGTAGTATTAGAGTTTTCAAAATTATGTAATAACAGTGTTTAAAGAAAAATAAACAACGCGGTAAAATCCGTATAAAGTGTTTAATTTCAATGTATAACATTCGCGTAAACATAAGACAATATTATGTAAAAAAGCATCATTGTAATGTCGCTCGTATTTTAACTGTTACATTACGGTCAAATGATGTACGGTACCCGCGACTGAAACATGTCTAACGCCGCCTTTACGAGATTGACGAATGACAACATCAATGGTCCATCTGAATAATGGCCGCCATTCCAACTCATTGGATCAAGTTCTGCTACATTGAATTTTGTGTGAATTGTGAGGAATTTTTATTGTTCCATTTTGTATTTCAATCTGCACATTCAATTTGTTAATACATTGATGTACGAAGATTGTGTGATAAGAAATTATGATTTTCTAAGCAGACAAGATTGTGTATATAAAAAGTCAGTTCAGTTAGCCAATCACATTAGGCGACATGCATTTGACCGTTCGTTTTGAATTTTAGTCTGCACATAGATAGAACATGTCCTGGATAAAATAGGATGCTTTTAGCCATTGGGTAAATCTAGTCTAACCATAAAACTTTTCTTTATACAAAATATAATGGTCCATTAAAATATATATCATAATTATATCTAAATTACTCTTACTTGCTCAGCGAAAGCCGAAAGTCTATTAGAATTTTAATTTAAAACTAACAGGCCAAAAATACATTAAGTTAATTAAAAAAAGATAAAACGGTAAGATAGTTATCAGGTATTGAAAATATACATATACAATCTATTTTAACTGCTTTGGTGGTGCAACGTTGTAAATAAGATTGCATTGCTTAACTTCTTGTTGATCGATTACCAGGTCGAAAGGGAGTTGTTGGGATTTTCAGCTAAAAAAATGTCAGCATCAGCACGGAATCTGCAGCTGTGTCCGTTAGACGGCAACAAGCTTATCTCCTACTACCTGACACGCGCAACTTCGTCAGCTTCATATAGGATACGAGAATTTTCCCCGTTTTCGCAACATTTTTTATTACTGCTCCGCTCCTATAAGTCGTAAAGTGATATTATATAGCCTATAGCCTTTCTCGATAAATGGGCTATCCAACACTAAAATAATTTTTCAATTCGAACCAGTAGTTCCTGAGATTAGCGCGTTTAACCAAACAAACAAACTCTTCAATTTTATAATATTAGTATAGATTAAGTGAGACCTCTGTATTCGGAGTTATAAGCGTGAGACTGTATATGGATTTAAACTGCCGCGCAGAGGTCTCGAGTTCAATTCCTGGGCACGCACCTCTGACTTTTCGAAGTTATGTGCGTATTAAATAGTTAATTATCGCTTGCTTTAACGGTGAAGGAAAACATCGTGAGGAAAACTGCATGTCTAAGAGTTCTCCATAATATTCTCCAAGATATGTGAAGTCTGCCAACCCGCACTGGGCTAGCTTGGTTGAATATGGCCTAACCCTTCTCACATTGAGAAGAGGCCTGTGCCTAGCAGTGGAACAGTTTAATGCAGGGCTGATATTTTTATATATGAGTAATGTTTTATATGAGTAGAGTAGTAGACTTTGCTCGCAGCTCCGCTTGCAAATATAGGTTATGTCAATTTTCTGATTCCCGGAAACAGCTCCTTTGTCTCGATGAACTATGCTCTTTTCTGTAGCCCTGACAATGTGTTTGCGAAATTTTATGATGATCGGTCAAGTAGTTATGACGTGATGGAAACAAACTCACATTCGCATTTATAGTATTAGTTATGATATTGTATGTAAACAAATGTAGTGTGTACATAGATATCTATCATATCGATTTCAATCAGTTGAAGTGTTTATTGGTTTGAAATAGTTACTTTTTTACAACTCTTTACATTTACTTCAGAGCGAACTATTAGTTTGACGCAAGGCCGGCTTTATCTTCGATATTTATTACTTACGGATAAATCATGTAAGTTGTTTTTCTAGCAGGATTATCCTAATATTGTCTTCTGTTTACGCGAATGTTATTCATTGAAATTAAACTACTATATACGGCTTTTATCGCGTTGTTTATTTAACACTTTATTACATAATTTAGAAACTGTTACACTACTATACTGTACTATTAAACTTTAGTAATTTTAAGCTAATTAAATTATTAAAACTATCAAATCTATTTGTTTTTAAGTTTACACTTTCCCCGACGTTTCGGTTGCTTTTCAGCAGCCATGGTCACGGGGAGACTGTGTAAATAGAAACACCAATAACTAAATTATGTTCGGGTACTTTGAAATAACTACACTGGAACATTGAGACAACTACCATCTTAGTCTCCCCGTGACCATGGCTGCTGAAAAGCAACCGAAACGTCGGGGAAAGTGTAAACTTAAAAACAAATAGATTTGATAGTTTTAATAATTTAATTAGCTTAAAATTAGTAAAGTTTAATAGTACAGTATAGTAGTGTAACAGTTTCTAAATTATGTAATAGAGTGTTAAATAAACAACGCGATAAAATCCGTATATAGTAGTTTAATTTCAAAGGATTATCCTAGTGTATATACGGTATCAGTATAAAAAATACAGAGAATTTTCTCATAACAATAAACAATGCATTAATTTGTGATAAATTATACTTCAAGACATTGATATACTTAACACTTCCGTATCGTCGTCCTGAATAGATGTTGAAAGGATAAGTGCAAATAATAACTAACCTATACGATTATTAACTTATATATATGCATTTTATGTGCTAATTAGTAAAAATAATTGGTGTTCAATGAAATACCTAGGTCATCAACCACTCTAAAGTTTGTGCCATTATACGCATTGAGAACTGATGTTTAAAAATAGAATATTTTCTTCTTATTTTGAAAATATGCAGATAGTTTTGAAACTGTTTCGTTTTACCAGCCAGCAACAAATCACGATGAGATCAAAAGCCACGTCACGTCCCGTTCTGAATCCCGTGTCCAGATAATTCGTTCCCGCAAATTAGGTGATGCTAAAATTAATTCGGTTTATGGACGATAGCTAACGATACGTGAGTGGTTCTTGGATGGAAACTACTAGAACATGGTCAATAACAGTAATATAGTGATAGATATAGTAAAACTCTGGATTTAGTAGGTAAATATTAGCCACCTTTCCTAACTAATCCTTACTAATATTATAAACGCGAAAGTTTGTATGGATGTATGGATGTTTGTTACTCTTTCACGCAAAAACTACTGGACCGATTGCGATGAAACTTGGTATGTAGATAGCTGGAGACCTGGATTTGGACCTTTTTATCCCGATATTCTCTCACGGGAGACTTACGCGAGTGAAACCGCGGGGAAAACTAGTACCTATTATAAATGTAATAGTGAGGTTGTTTGTTTTTTACGCTTTCACGCTTTATCTTCTAGACCGATCATCATCAAATTTTGCTTACATGTTGACAAGGGAAGAAAAGTACTATTGCCAAGCGAAGCCGCGGGCAAAGGCTACTATAAAATAATTTAGATGTTGTACTGGTTAGTGATTGAATGTTGTCAATTTTCGAAAGAGTTCTATGTTTTATTTATGATGTCTAGTGATATCTCATGTCAATAGTCTGATGACAGGCACCGGCCATTTTACGTGTTCTGCAAGACAACATTTTGTTAAAGTAATGAACATCCATATATGGGTACGAGTGCAGTCTGTTTAGCTTAGTTGTAAAACGAAGTTAATGAAGTACAACCACGGAAGTCTTCAATTTGAATCGGATTCTCAATACTCAAACTAGACATGGAAATTTGAAAAAGTACTTATTAGTGATACGGCTGTGAAACCTAATGTGATACAAATACTAGGAAAGGAATTTTGTGTCGTTCGAGCGAAGAGTTATTGGATTTTTTGTCCAGAAATTCTCAATAGTTGTTCAGGATTCAGAAGTTGAGGTGTAAGACAGTCTCTGTACCTCGGCAAGAACGTGAAGCCGTTGGTATTATTATAAAATATTTGTGTCTTTATTTGATATTGACATTTTCACAACTAAACTGCTGTTTAATGAAATGTGTGCCGCCGATTTTAATGAAATTTTCTATAGTCTGTTTAAAAGCTGCAAAATAATGTAGGCTCTTAAAAAACCGCATACGAGATTGCATAGCAAAAAACATAAAAAAATTATTTGATGCCGATCAACGCTGACAGTGATAATCCTCCATTGTTGTAAACGTGAGTCATAGAGCGAATAAATCGTTAGTCTATGGCTAGAACCAGAGATAAAGCAGATACGTGCCCAGTATTTATAGGATAGCATAAAGCCGCCGAATTTGGGCCATCGTCTTGTAAGCTCGAGTCGTCTGAGGAATGGGGAGCAGACAATTTACGAGCATAGGACATGACGCCTGACGTTTGCACCGTAAACATGATATTACAATACACACCTACATAAAATAGATTGACTATATTGTATTGGTTTCTAGATATCAGGTTACGACTGTTCGTGAACGTAGATTGGATTCCCGGATCGGATCAGGCAGTGTTCTTAAGGGCTTTTTTGTTAGGAATATATTTGTAGATGAGTTGGAGATAGAAACTGCCCAGTAGACCGACTATGGCTATTTAATATAATAGTGTATATTTATTGGTTTGGATTATCACTATTTTCATGTAGATCCTGTATACTTTCAACATTATGACCCCATTTCGCTAGCTTGACTTAGCTTGCTTCGGGAGCAGTAGCTTTCTTCTAGATGAACAGTTCTCATGGTTGAGATTAAACCGCTTTATACGGATTTTGTCGCGTTGTTTATTACATTTTTATGACATAATTTTGAGACTCAAACATTACTAGTATTAAACTTTACTACAATTTAGGCTATTTAGACTAATTAAAACTATTTATATTTAAATATTACACTTTTCCCCTACAAGTCTTCCCGTGAACATGGCTGCTATAAAGCAACCGAAACGTCGGAGCAAAGTGTGATACGCAAACTAAACACATTTTCTTTTACAACATTTTCATAGCAAAATAAAACTATATTTTATTTACAAGTCATTGTTCCCGCCACTCTAATCTACACAAACATTTTTAGAAATTCCAGCACTACAGAAAATTTCAATCGCGTCTAAATATTTTCATGAAATATATTATACGCACTCATTTGAATGTTTGTGGCGAAAATATATAAATGAACACGCCTCGCGAATAATATATTGTGCTACGAATTCTGAATAGCTGAAGCGTTATTACTGAATAGCTATTATTGCTGAATAGCTCGATAGATTCTCTTCTAGATGTCGATATAAAAGTTGTTTACTTTAATAATAATTACGCGTTCAATACCCGCAAGGATAAAATCCCTACTCCGAACTCAACAGTCCTACTAGAGAATTTCGTTTACCCAGTAGAAGATTGCAGTCAAATAGCATTAAGTCATGTATCAACAATGAGGGAAGTCTTAGAAATCTTTAGGAACTTGTGGACGTAAATAAATCATAAAGAACAATAACTACTTTCGTCCACACCACTGGAACACATACTAGGACATAAAGCATCCTATAAATTAATCCAGCTTTGATTAAAACCGTTCAAAGATTCACGCTTGATTGAGTAACAAACATTCAAATATCTTTACAAACTTTCAAATTTATTATATTAGTGGAAAGTAGGAAGTTTGCTAACAAGCATAAGGCACGCCTAATGGTCAGCGGTTACCGTAACATGTGATCGATTGCTATACTAGGGCTATAACCCGTGTTTCCGACTCTAGAGGAAAGAAATCAAAGATAGAATGAAAGGTAAAAAATGGGCGAGTTAGGTATGAAAGGCTTCGTAACTAAGTCTAAACGTTTGACACTTCTTCATCACGTTTTCACAGATTGAAGGCTGGCAACTCGCATACCGTCATCGTACTATGGACAAAACTAATAGGTATAGAAAGACAAATGTCAATGCCACATACGGTCGACCAGACCTAATCTCCACACGTACACGTCTATGTGTAAGCGCGTATGTTTTCCCATGTTTTACAATCAACTGGCCATCTATGTATATTAATGTAGTTTGTGAGCTTGGTCTATCTATTCTCATTGAAAGATAGATAATAGTGAGACGTTCTCAACCAGTATTTTATGATAGGAAAGTTTATTCCAACATGATTGGATAAAAAATTGGTTAGTATATTTACCGTCTGAATGTTTGCCAGCTATAGGATCAGCTTCCATGACCATCCCGGCTTACCTACTCTGAAACAAAAATATTCTTTTAAGCCAAACGCCATCATGCTTGAATAATCGAAATCGAAACTAAATGTGGTTAAACATAGCGCTGGAGTGTCGGCTGTCACCTTATTTAACAGATTGCCTATAGAGTTTAAAATTCTAGTAGATCCGTACATTTTTAACTACAAACTCAAAGCATTCTTGGTAAAAAAAGCCTTTTATAGTATCAAAGAGTTTATGGATTATAAAAAATAAAATTGCTCTCCATATTATTTTCATATTTTTTGTAATTTGCTTATTTTTCTTTATTCTTGTTGATTTAAAAAAAAATGTATTGTGTAACTGTATTCTGATTATTTCTTTTTAAATATCTTTAGTTGTAAGTCTTAATTTGTATAATTTTCGACACAAATGTAAATTTGTTTAGAAATAAATGTCTTATGTCTTATGTCTTATGTCTTATGTCTTATGTCTTAATCCCTAAAAGTTAGACAAGTCTATCATTCCCATATTCCGTCAATTATTTTTAGGTTTCCCGTAAGCCATTTATTTATATTATGTCTAGACACCGTGTCTGCTGAAGAAAATCTTGACTCGGAAACCGGATCCAGGACACCACGGATACAAGACAGAGGAATAACCATTTATTTTATGTCATTATATTTAATCAAGATTCACTACATCATTTCCCCGTCGAGTTAAGGGACCTTCCTCTAATATGCATTTTAAACCATAACAAAGATTTTCCCAAAGTGGAAATCGCAAATCAATAGCATTTTGCAGAGCGGCCAACTGCGCCAAAGAGTCCACATACTCGAATATTCGTTATTTATTTATAAAAAAGTGTTTACAGCGAGTGTTGCCAGCATCTAAAATGACGAATTAAGGCCAGGAATAAAGTTATGAGCAATAATGACACGTACCACCGCCCACACAAAGTTTAAAATAGATCGCAATGCCAGATTGGCCAGTTAATCTTGTACTCCGACTCATATGATGATCGCCCCTTACGTATTCATAACATGCTTTTGTTTGGGTGTATTGTGTAGTGGGAGGGAGATCTTTGTATTCTGGTGACGTATACGTATGTTATGTTAAAATGTGAAATTCGTAAAATATGAAGTTACTAGCAAGAACAGGAATCAACCGTGAGCTGTGCACCGTCTTTGCGCACATTTCTCTAATGATATAGGTCCTACTTAGTAGTAGGTGAACTTAATTCTGGTTATCAGGCATATTTCAACATTCTCAAGACTGTGCTGCTATTGAGAACGATCAATGCGGTAGTAACTAATCCTTGTTACTTATTTTTTGCATTTGTTTCAAATTACTAGCAATTTGGCTAACAAATTGCTTATATTATTGTTACTCTCCAGCTGAGGTAGTACGCTTGTTTTAGGACTTTAGAGTGGGTTCACGATGTTAGTCAATGGAAAGAATTCGTTCTCATTGTGCTACCAATTACATTAATACAACATATATTAATTTGTGACTTGTGTGTAATTGAATTTGTAAAATATTTATAGTTTGTGAGACTCAGTACGGTGAATTGACATAAGACTTATTTTGATGTCAACGTAACTCAAATAGTACTTCCAAGACATGACTATTTTGAAACCAACATTTCGAATTACAGTACCGCTGACAAGCTGTTTTGCGTTTTTACTGATTTCAACCTTTAACGGTAGCTTACACGTGAAGACGTAATTAGAATAAGTAATCAAACAGGTAACGTTAGTAATTATCTTGTCAAATCGAAACGTGATATGTTTGTACTATAGATACCGCACGATTGGTGGATAATTTCATTTTGTGCTAAACTTCTTAATGTTCTGGGATCAAAACAAAGTCCATGCAATAATATTACAGAAAGGGAAAGTCATAGCTAAATTCTTTAAATTCGTTATGAATTTTTCATAGAGAATTATGTATTTAATACATACGTTTTTTTTTAAAATACATATGGAGTGTCACGGCAGAGAGAGTGCGTACCAACAAGTTTGGGTCCTCATACCTCTGCCGAACGATCAAGGCATGGAATTCTCTGCCAAGGCACGTGTTTCCTTCTTCCTTCAATCCTGGGTCCTTTAAGCGGGGCGTGAAAAAGCACCTTCTCAGGCCGTCAAAGTAGAGACCTCAACATCGCCTCGGCTGCTATGAGGACGATGTGGAGGCCACTGCTCTTAGAACACACGACTGCTTACCATCAGGGGGAGTGTGGTCATTTCGACGAGCAAAATGTAAAATAAAAAAAAAATGTATATAACGGAAGGCTGAGTAGCATTACACTTACTTTTCGCTAGCAATGTCTTCGATCCTACGGAATAGGGGGCGAGCCATCTATCGGACACAGTATCAGACGTAGTTTTGTTACTGAGAATTTGTCGTTCGATAAACCCAATATTTCATTCAATCTAGTAGGAACTAGGCACTAGCATGCATTCAGTATGTTTTTCGAGCTTCTTTAACGACATGCAAGACAAATTAAAAGAACACAGACAAAAGGCTTCAGCTAATTTTATGATAAAAAAACGAAGTTCAGTGTTGCCATATTCTGAAACGCTAAGCACGCTACCGGCCTAAAACACGATACTCTTTACACGTGAACATAATATGTTTTTGTTCTGAAACAGTGTTCATAATATATATGCTAAGCGTTTGGGTACATGATGACATAGTTACGTCCAAATACGAACGTAACAATTTGCAGTCTTTGTTTACAAATGCGAGATCGTCACCACTCTTTATAAACACAGACAAAAAGATACTTGTACGAAATGATGCTGTCTTTTATTTTTGCTCGTCCGCGTCTGAAGAGGGTACTTTTATTCGTGTGTTATATCTATTTTTGTTATGTTTATATGTTATGTTTGTATCTATTTTTGGTATGCTCAGCGGTTTAAATGGCTTAATGGATATTAATAAGGCGTCAGATTATTAGTGGGTGTACAGATGCCGTATTTTTTACTCGGTGTCCTGCGCGGTTTCACCCACGTTTGTTATTACTGATACGCTCCCTTGGCTTGTAGCGTGATGTTATATAACCTATACCTTCCTCAAGTATTGGGCAAAATGATTTCTAGATATTAGTGCGTTCAAACATAAATTTTCAGCTTCATTATATCATTAGTATAATATACTAGTTTTACCTCCCGGTTTCACCCTCGTAAGTCCCGTTCCCGTGGGAATATCCATACATCCATACAAACTTTCGCGTTTATATAATATTATAAAAAACACACAATCTATCCGCTCATCATCAAACAGGCCTGATAAACTGTTTACCAATTTAGTAGTAGGTACTCTATAACACAACAAATCACACTAGGTATAAAAAAAAAACACACACTTCATGTTGACTTGAGAGGATAAGAAAGGACCACTAGTGTATCTATTTTGAAATATATTATATCCTTACTATAGTAAGTACTACATATAACTTGCCTATCTTGAGAAATGCAGTTGCATTGTTGACAGCAGGAACACTACAAAAAGTGTCTTGATTAGAATTGTCTACAGGATGCAGAAATATGCCTGGCGTCAAAAAAATCGAGCAGGCATACATATATTTATTAAGACAGCTTTTATTTTACAAATATTAAAATTTTATAGTCCATTCAAGTTATTAAACCATCGTGAGCTCTTGAGTTTTGATTTCCAAGTCAAGCAGCTATTGGAAAAATTTGTTCGGTTGTTGAGCTTTTCTACAGTAACCATGGCCATGACAGTTGGTTATTGTTACTGGCGAGGCTACACCCGAGTTCGAGATGAGTTCTTTAGCAGAACAGCACTAATTTTCAGAATTTCTCAATAGCGGCATGGATTCCGTTAATATCCCTGGTAGACACCAATGGAATAACCACCTATTACCTTAAAAGATTATTGAAGAAATGTAGGTGTAATATATATCTGCCTATTTTTAGCAGATTACCAGGGTTGTTGTGAATTTCTCAATGGCAGCACGGAGACTGGTAATATTTCTAGTAGACAGCAATAAATTAGCAATGAATTACCTTAGAAGATTTGAAGAAATGTAGGTGCTATCTCTGCTTACCCCTTTAGAGATGTATAGTTAAATTTTTCTCATTTGGTAAAAAAATCATTTTATGAAAATCCTTCAGTTACTACTTTCAAACTATATTCGTTCTTTAATAAATAGACATGCCAAAAACAAAAGACAATACATAGAGGTGGGTTTCAATGTACCTTCTCTAGCTACCAGTAAGCCATATCAGTATTGTTATACCCAGTGCTATCCCTCGGCATTGTGTGGAAGACTTGGCAGTTCCGTCTAATATTTTATCAACACCGTCTAATATTTAGCATCATCTATTGAATACTTACGGAACTACGTAGATTCGTCGGTACGAGTAGAGTAGAGAGAATGCTGGCACATTCTGGAATCTTTGTATTGTTACATACCGGGTATGACGTTTCTAGAAAACTCCGGAAACGCTTTAACCGCGTATAAAAGGGGAAGGCCAGTGCACGCCGAGTCAGTTTACAATCGTAAGCGGTCAAGTATTCATCAAAGCGAATGGAAGCGAAAATACTACAGAGTTTGAAGCAGTTGCAAAGTGTAGTATAGTGTTTGTTGTGTTTTAAATTGAATTGTATGCTGGAATGAAATGTTTTAGTTGGTAATATTGTTTTACATTCTTATCCCTCGAACCCAGCGCGTAACAGTATACTAATAAGTCAAGAAATGGATTATACAGGTGTGAGTCTACATATCTATATACAAATTATACCGTATCACATCAGTCCAAATAGAGTAAAATCTACATCAAGATAAGAAGGCACCGCGTCCTACGTACTACACCTACATTATAAGTCGCGTAGTCGCGTATGATTGGCCATAGAAGGCGTCCTCAAGTATTTTATTGTTGTTCTTGAATCACGGATTAATACGAGCCAAATGACTATACAATTGATAACAAAACAATGTATTAGATATGGAACAGAAATATAGATCGCATTATTTGTATTGTAATAGGATTCGGAGGCAATTGACAGCACACGGTTCAAGTGGTCGCCTCGCCGCTACCACTGCGCCTAGTGTGTGGGTTCGAATCCCACACGTGACAAAAAATAGTGTGATCCACAAATGGTTGTTTCGAGTCTGGGTGTTCTTTGTATCCGTTGTTTGAATGTTTGTAAAGTCCCCCGCGACAAAAGAATTATTCCAGTTGTCGCTTAAAATAATAAATGTTGGACGAATCACGCTATTTACAATTATATGAGTTTATTTTTCCATATATTTTAGGTTGCTGCAAGCGATATTCATAATTATATTCGATTGTAAATTGTCTATTACTATTTTGGTAATGTACCTATGTAAATACTGCCTTGTTCGTCCCGCGACATAAGTTTAGTAGATATCGATTATCGAATCAGAAAAATGTATTAATTTTTTTGTTAGAACTTTCTTAATAACAGCTCGCTGTCTACTAATGTGCTTGCCTATTACGTAAATAGATATTTTGTCTGTTCGTTTATACATACGTTAAATACACCGGTCCTTGTCCGATCACCGAAGTTAAGCAACATCACAATAACATCAAGTACTTGGATCGGTGACTGCCTAGGAATACCACGCGCTGTTGGCGTTTTTATAATTTTTATTTCTTATTATTGTTGTATAGAGGGTGATTTTGAAATCGTGTAATTCCTTTTAACCACGCATTCTACTGGTGATATAGAATAACCCTGACCATATTTTTATTTAAATAGATTTATTTTTTTTGAAAAATTATTATTCCGATTTTTTCGTGAAATGGTGTCAGATAGTCATATGTTAACCAACCGAGGCAATTTTAATTTTTTACTAATTAAAATAAAAAAACATATTAATAATTAATGTCGTAAATAATAACGGGCGGTCCTTTTTATTGCCTCTTATTATTTACGACATCAGTTATTGTTATGTTATTATTTTTAAATTAGTAAAATATTAAGATTGTGTCAGGTGGTTAAAATATGACTATTTGAAATCATTTCATGAAAAAAATCTGTAGGTACTCTAATTTTGCCGAAACCATTATTCTAATTAAGAAAAAATATGGTCAGGGTTATTCTATATCACCAGTAGAATGCGTGGTTAAAAGGAATTACACGATTTCAAAATCACCCTGTATAGGTATTATTTAAAATTATGACTATATTTTATTTCTAATAATTATTATGTATATACTTTACATGTTTGTATGTACACACTAACCTCCACTGGTGTTGAATCAATTCGGATATGGTTTCCGTTTCAGTGATATATTGAGATAAGCTTGGACTGTAGACTGTAGTGTTTGTTTCGTACAAATAGATTGACGAAAAAGATGCATTCATGTTTATATGAGAGCGCGTAGATAATACGTCATTTTTGCGCATATGACGTCACAAGCATACCAAGTTATTAATAAACATGAATATATACATAATATATATTTTAGTACTTACCATAATATATATAAATAGAATATGCAGTCATAATATTGATTTGATGACTGAATATATTTACTTCGGAGCATAATAAGATATAAAATCTTTTATCTTTGTTGATACATACATACTACGAATCATAAATGATTATTATTCGAATCTCGGTAGCAGACCGTTCGAGGTTGGTAATACTTCCGGATTTGTCTCAATACGACCATGCATAACGAATCTATTTTTATAAAAAATACCTATGTGTTTGTTTGTGAAGTATGCTTACTTTACCATTTGTCCCATGAACGAAACTAATGAATTGGTATAACTACGTACCTTTCGCGAGGTATCCTAACCAAATAATCAGTAGACTTGTATGAAGTAAAATAAATAAATGTTCCTGATAGACATCAATAGAACAACTTTAAACATACAACTTTAAACAATGTTGCCAAACGTAAGTAAAATGCCTACCCCTTTGGTACAACACAAGTGTGAATATATGCACGTATTATAGACAATAGCTTCTTACCCTGATGTGCATACTAATCAGGTAAACATCCTCATAAATAAGACGCATAGTCCATTTACACTAACGACAAATACGAAAAATAATATCTTGAAGGGCAAGGCCGCCATAACTCAACTGACATTTTCCCTAAGCGGTGCTAAAGATTTTCTCATAAAGTGCAAATATACTACCATAAGCATTTTTATCACGCCGAACGCTACATTCCATCGTAGCTATTGATAAGAGAATAACAGAAACGCGGCCAGACTGTCTATGAGTCATGTTTGTATTCGCTCCGTATCAAAACATAAGGAAACAAATCGACAAGGCTTCCTTATAAAAAACGATAACATAGTATTGAAGAAGGAAATACGGAGGCCAGCTGATCTAATTGTTGAAATCGAAAGTGATTTGTTTCCCAAATTGAGTAATACGTCGTATGTTTATTCGATAACATAGAAATTGAAATAGGAGGTTGCATTGAAACGATCGCATAATCAACATCGTTTGTATAAGTAATCTGTTTATAAATGTAGTAATGCGTACAAAATTAAACCAGAAAGCGTGGCGCTAGTATCTACGGGATGTTATCATATTTCTTAGTAAAATAAAACTAGTTCCAATTTTTGCCGACGCAACTTCTATAACAGTTCTTTAATCATGTAACTCATTTGCTTGTGTAATTTGAAATTAGAAGGTCGTCTATACGGCGATCATTAAGTAAACTGAGTAGAACTTAAGTCAGGAGCTCCGCACCGCGTTCGGTATGTGGAGCTCCTTAGTGTGTTCCTAATATAAATGTATTAGATCAATACAGCTAATTTGTAAATCCTTCTAATGATTGTCACATTGTATATTATTATAATACAACTATTTAACCGTGAGTAGATTAGCATTCATTGATGCAGTTTCAATCGTCACACACACAGTATATTGTCATTTATTTGCTGATCTTCATGTCTTGCCGCTTATTTCTCTTTGTCTTCATATAAGGTGTTTAGGAAAAAGCAAATCCTAGCACTCACACAGTACGCGGTGATCATATTTGACCTCTTACTAAATCATTGGATCTTCAAATCTGCACGGGTAGCGCAATGTTTTCAGTAATTACCTCGTCACTGCTAGTGCGCCAAATATCATGGGTTTGATAACCACGCTGGACTAGAAAAACAAATCTTGTGTGATTTTCCTTAGTATCCGTTGTTTGAATTTTTTATAATCACTCGTGAAACAGCGTTAATGTCAAGCGTTCCATAACAAACATTAAAAAAGGAGCCTTTAAAAATAAAGTAATAATAAACTTTGTCTTTAACTAACAACTTTAGGCTGTTATGTGTAGAAATAAAAATCATAACGCATGATATACATGTATATCCTTTTATTCGATACGTCAAGGTGCTTACTAATTTCACGTTGCAGTTTGCATTCGTGTATGTTTCGTAACTACTCGATACGGCAAAACAAAAATCGCTGTGCGAAACTAACAGGCCGCCTCGCCGACGGCGACGGCAAGGTTACCTTCGTTTTTAATTAATTTTACGTTGTTTAAGCTTATATATTTAAATTCAATGATAAATATTCTGTGGTGCGCAATCTCTTCGTATGAACAAAAAGGTTGTATTTAGAAAATGGTTATAGATAATGGATGGCAGATAAAAATAAACAATTTTGCTAGTCTATATTTCTTTTTTAAACGTGATTATGCCTACACTAAGGCATATCTACATGCCGGTGCCTTCAAAATATTGTAATATAGTAGTACACAAAGTGTAATGATCCACAAATTCATCACAACTATGTGTGAATCGCACATATTATTGATGATTACGTGGTCGAATACGTAAAATACCAGCTTATATTTAGGTATGCATTTCCAGTGTAAAGTCAAATAGGTATCCTGTGCGTATAATACATTCAATAGAATTGACATTATCGTCCTCTATAATTTGAACTAATTGCGGTAAAACGGTATGAATAATTTTACACTCAAGGTAGTTTCCCAATGATAGCAAGGTGACGCAGGAGAAATTGTAATACAAAACAAAGCGGTCACATCACTCGCAACTTATTTTATTGTCCTCTATGGACTATGACGTCACAAAACGGATACGTCACGCGTTTAAGAAATGGCGGTCAAACCATGAATGGGGATGACATTGAATTCATAAACAACGTACTGAGACCGGGATATTACTTTTTATGGTTGCTCCAGTGTTAGCATATTAATGTGCTGCAGATGATGTTCATGTTAACAATGTGACGTCACAGTATATGTTAATAGAAAATTTCTCTAGACACGTTGGTCCATCAATATTTTTATCATTTTGGGTATGCGTGTGCTTTCCTACCAGTGATATTTTTACAGTCTACAAATTGCTTTTTATATTTAGATCGCTCCGTTGTTTTGGACGAACGGTCGTTTCTGTACCTTTTTTGGAGATATGGTTTCAGTATTTGATAAGTACGATTCTATAGGTATACCTTACCTACCTCGAACAAAGATTTGATATATGCATTGAATCGTTTGTCGCCTTATAAAGGCGGTACGAATATAAGATATTTAACAAACAATTTGTCAAATGCCAGATTCCTGTGACGTAAGCTTACTCTTATAGCGGATTTGGAATTCAAGGATCCGTATCTGGGTTGGGCAGTTTTCTCTATCGCTAAATTCTAAGGCGTATTACGTAGCACTTCAACACCAAGAAAAATCTCCATCATTTATGAAACTATGAATAGCATTTATATAAAGGAGAATGGGCACTTCTGGGCTATCGCGGCCATTAATGAAAGTAGTCTCAAATGAAAGTAGTGATAACTAGGAACAACTTTTACTATGAACGTTTCACTGTAATCCATTTAGGGAAAAAAATATTTACATGTAAACGTATAGAGCATCATAACAATTATTTCGTTTATGTAATGCGTTTTCGTAAAACTCCACAACATCTTTTGATAAGGATTACAATGATCAACACAAAACCGCTTCGCAACGGTTGGTTTACCTGCGCTCGGGACGGACCAATCAGCTACGAGCACCTAATACGCGTGAAATACCGGCGGCGCTTGCTTCGTACGTTGCGTCCGCGCAGTTCTTCGGTTACTCTCGTGTCGTTGTGTACTGTGCGATTTGTATTGATTACTTTAAGCCTTTTGACCTTTATTTTGCATTTCGGACTTTGTTTACTCTTATCCTGATAACTTGGCTTTCGTTTTTGGACTTTTGAGTTTATTTGCGATTGGGATTTTGTTGACTATGGCAGAAAATCGACCAGTTTGTGTTTTGTGCAATCGACCAGTGGTTAATAGAAGAAGATTCGAAATAACGCATGGTTTGTTCGAGGCAAATGTCGGAATCGGTCAATATATTATTGATGCTTTTGGTCCACAGCAAGTAAGTACTTTTATAATAATATAATGTTTGATATATATAGTTACAGTCGGCTAACTTCCCTCTATTAATGGTGGAGGCCTGCGGCCAGCAAAGGGAGTTTAATAGGATGTTCTTATTCAGTCACACTGATGCTTGAGCAATGAGTGACTTAATAAGATATATTCATTACATTGCAGTGCATTTGACGTAACATATTTGTTGTTCGGAGCGCCCTATCTAGTACGTAGTATGTAGAAATCGTTGATAAAGATCTATATATGATATACATAGGTAGTTGCGATTATACTCATAATAATGTTTTCTGTATAACTGTGGCAGCTTGTTATTGGCGGCTGTAAGCTCCCTAAATAATAACCAATGTAATCTCCCTACTGTATTTAGTTCACTAAAATGTCATTATGTTTGTTCTAGTTTGAATACAACGGTCTGGAATATCTTTGTCGACCGTGCTGGCAGCGGGCTCAACGTGCTGTACAACGTAATATAAATCCTGTCCCTCACGAATGCACACTGCAGATTGAAGAGTATTCTAGAGTAGCTAACAGCGCAGCGAGCTGCATGTTTGAACAATGTAGAAGAATTACTCGTCAACGGATTCCTGAAAATATACGACTGTCACTTTTGATGGATTCCAATGTATTTATACCACAAGAAGCTAGAGTGTGTGAAACACATTTAAGAAACAATGACTGGGATGAAATTATTGATAGCCCGAATCTGAGACATGATTTTAATAGTGCTCATTTCTTAGAAATGATGAGTTTAATGAAAGCAGCTGTGTCAAGGGGCTGTATTTTGAATTTTGAAAATATTGAAGATATGGACAATAATGAAATACATATTCGATTGGGTTTTAACCATGAACAATTCTCAGAGATCCTGACACAGACGCCTTCCTTGGCAGGCTCCAATTCAAGAACAGCACTAGCTATTTATTTAATGAAGTTGCGAAATGGTGAAAGCAACGAAAGGTTAGCATCGCTCTTTAAAATGAGTAGAAGATCACTAGAGAGGCACCTAAAAAGAGCAAGAGATTGTTTATTTGCTGAGTTCGTGCCTAGACATCTGGGTTTCAACCACATAAATAGAAGAATGGTCGCTGAACGTAACCTTTATATACTGAACGCTTTGTTTGGAAACCCTAACTCAGCATTAGACGAGAGAAAAGCCATAGTAATAATGGACGGAACATATATTTATATACAGAAGAGTTCCAATTATTCTTTCCAAAGAGAGACATATAGTTTGCATAAGTATTCAAATCTTTTAAAACCATTCATTATTGTAAGCTGCGATGGTTATATATTAGACGTCTGTGGTCCATATGCAGCTACCGACTCGGATGCTACAATTCTACAAAGGATGATATATGACGAAGAAAGCACGTTTCATTGGTTCTTTAGTCCTGGCGATATTTTCATTTTAGATCGTGGGTTTAGAGACGCCCTGCCGGATTTGGCACAATGGGATTACTCAGCATATATGCCTGAAACTAAAGACCGTGGTGCAGATCAGCTCACAACCGAACAAGCGAACAGATCTAGAATGGTCACCCTATGCCGCTGGGTTGTAGAAGTTATAAATGGTCGATTCAAACGTGACTTCAAGTTGTTCCGACAAGATTATTTTAATCGGTCTCTAAGTCACATGTTTCATGACTTCAAAATAGCTGCTTCACTTATTAACGCTTTCCAGGAGCCATGCCACGATAATGGGCATGCAGCCACATTTGTGGACATTATAAATGATCGCATGAATCGACCTAATCAACTAGCGGACTTTGTTGTCCGTAACAATATAAATAGGCAAAGAGCAACATTTCAAAGCATCACCGGTGATCAGACTATTTTCGACGATTTTCCTAATTTGTCAGAAGATGATATTATCCTTTTCGCTCTGGGTACGTACCATATCAAGTTAGCTCGTAGTTATTATGCTGAGCATTTAAGACAGGGCTTATATAATATTGAAGTGTATCGTGAGCCACAAATAAGTGGTCTTTATGAATATATAGAAGAACAAGATGTTTGCTTGCTACGTGTTCGAATACAGTCCAGACATGTAAGGTCCAGGATTTATTATTCCTATGTTGTAACTGACCGACAAAGACAAGGAAGAGAAGCTGTTGCTCATTACTATTGTTCATGTCTGAGTGGAAAACGCACGATAGGATGTTGCGCTCATGTTATGTGCGTAGTATGGTACCTAGGATGGGCAAGAAATCAACCTGAAGACATTAGATTACCAGCAGCGGAATTAAGTGTCATCATTGACCATGACCACTAAAAAAAAAATGATTGTATAATAATTGTCGGTACTTATTATTATTAATGTAATATTATAAAATGCTTCATAATTAATAAATGGTACCGTCCAGATTTGTTGTTTCACTTTATTTTTTATTTTTACTCCAAATATACGCCAGAATATCTAGTAAAACTATTGAAAGTGCTCATAAACAATAATGTGTTTTATTTGTCATAAGAGTACACCGCGGCAGTGAAACTTCTACACAGTAATTATAGGACTAAATTACATCAAAAAACAACAAACTTATGTTTGGCCGCGCATGGCCCAGGCTCCATACAAATTTGCCCATTCTCCTTTACAAAATAAATAGTTATATTTACGCCCAACCTTTTGTAGACTCTAAATTATTACTTTCAAACAAAATATTAACTTCACAAAAATACTGAAGTCGATCTAACAAGTAAACTGTTAATATGTTTAATTAACTTAGCTCACTAAATATTGATTCTGAGCAAACCGTTCGTTGCGTCACAAGAAGGCCTTGTTTAAATGACTGTATGAGGGTCGACGAATGCTCTCAACGTAAATAATGAGAAGAGAATGCTTCAGATAAAATACTGAAGGAAAGGGCAGAAAAACTTACAAGGCCATTACCTCGGGATTGCCGACTAAATTGACGAATTATTAAACAACCGGGTATTTAAGAATATGAATTATAGGACTATGATTTGTTACTGTTACAGAGGACTCATATTCCTAAAATTCAATTTGGAGTTTGGAACGTAATTTATACGTCAACGATTACTTTGTTATACATATATCTATGTAAAGGCAACGCTAAGCAATTAAAAGTAGGTAGTCTTCATTTTGCACTTACTAGCATTGTCTTAAACTGCAAACTAAATATTTATTATATTTAGTTGTTGTCAAACTTAAGTCTTGTGTAAGAGTACCATAGCTCATGTGAATAACGCTAAACCAGGGATCAGCCATGAGCCATGCTACTAAACTTAAAAGCTCTAGTCTGTGTCTGGACGTAGCTAAGTTCGCCATTTTGATTTTACATTCCAGAGTATGGTTTTTTGACATATTACTTATCTCGATTATTAATGTTCTGAAAACGCACATATATAGAACTATGATTTATATTATTTATTTTAAAATAATTGCATTCATCGCGTTACCTACTCGCTATGTATGTTGTTAATACATTTCGAGAATACTCGGTGTATTGGTGTTGGAAAGGTGAACGTTTAAACCATTCCGAATTTGCACAAGGCAGTTAATCAATCAATAATTTAGAAAGGAGAATGTCTATGACGTCAGCATTTTTATGTAGGTACTGAAACATGTTTAAAAAGATTAGAAGTAAGATTCCAGAGACACTGAAGCGACGTTACTAGGAAGTGTGAGCGAATACTGGCGAGCTGCCAATCATTCGTCACCAATTTTATTCCAATCGACGCCATGACTTTCAAATGTTTTCATGTCATAGAATAATTCGATCGCACCACTCACTTTATTGTATTCTTATCTAGTTTTCACTCCTCAAGCATCTTCAGTTTAGTCATTGTAATGTGATGGAAATAAATCATTTCTAAGAGTTTTATGTCATATCGTTCAAACACGCACGCTGTATGATCTGTAATACTATTCTTGGTAATAAAGCTGTAATAATATTCATACAAATATTACGAAGTAGACTTAAGATCAACCTCAATACGGGTGAAATATAGGAGGAATAAGCCAGATATAATAGCGAATATGTAATTTCTAAATACCATACTGACATAAGAAAAAGGGAATTCACCAATACCTTGCCTGACCACTTGATCCGTAGACGCATATCGCCTTACAACTTACTTTATCGCACATAATAATTCATTGGTTGGCATAGAATAAAAAGGCCAGATCTATTAATTCTAGCTATGGAATAGCAGCTTACGACTTATGAAAAAGCAAGAAATAGGTTACTGGCCATTGTTGTAGGACCGACGCCTTTCAGACAATAATTGGGACAACTGAAATGTCATCCGACGAAGAATGCCTCTTCGTTGTCAATTATCAACGTAAATAGAGATCATAGCACATAGGTACAATTTATGACGATAACTTGCTTATGCAGGGTTTATACGCAAGGTCTTGGCGATGTTATGTGTACCATTTATTAATTAAGACTCGCCTTACCGGTGAATGATAATATCGTGAGGATGCCTGCATACCAGAGAGATCTCGAAGCGTAAAATCTATTAAAATCAGTTGGGTCATTGTGGCCTTAGCCTTCTTATTTCTCGTCGACGTTTGTGTATAAAGCGACACAAGTTTATAAAAAAGGTTCTCTAATCTTTGATTTCTAGATCTGATGAAGCCAGTCGGTCGATTAAACATTTGACTGATTGGACATTCTTTAAAGATTCAGAATTTCGCTTGTAGTTTTCAAACCATGTCCATGCAGTAGTGGTAGTTTCAGATAAGTCCAAAAGCCGGGCTTGACTCGCAAAAATAACTAATTATATTTAAACGAGCACTAGCATCTCTTTAAGTGCGCTTTGGTCAGCTCATCCACGACATTCGGAAATAAGAGTAATTTCACTTAATATACTCTTAAATAGTATATCGGCCTGGCAACCTCTTAATTTGGCCAGGCTTAATTAGGCTTATCGTAGGTGTAGTTACAGTTCCACCGCCCACCCACAAAAGCAGGACGTAAAATGCATTTCACCAAGTACAGAAAAGGCACTTCACTGGCTTAACTTCTTTTTCGAGCTTTACTATAACATTGGTCATTTGGATACGGTCTATATACATGGTTTACGTTCAGAGCTGACAGTATGATCATCCCACAAGCTATAAGTTATAACGGATATGTAGTTACGTGCAGAAATCACGACATTTGAACGTCAATCGTCGTATGCATCGAGTTTTTGTTCGTACGTATGCGGGCCGATACTAATTCTACACATGTCATTGCCTGAGAGAAAGTCGTATAGTGTTAATACTTTGGCATGCGGCACTTGTTACGTATTTATTGTAACTGTTATTTTAATGTATTGAGTTATTGTACGAATATAAAACGTTGGGTGGCAATGACTTCCATTACGAAGTTTATGCGTATGCTAGATGCGATTCCAGTAAAAGTCATGGCTTTCGCTTTCTTCCCAATAATCTCTATAAATATATTATGATGTAGATATAATAAAGTCGTATGTATTATGTTGTTTTGACTTTGTATACTGCAGAATACGTAATAAGAATCTAAACAGGATATATTATAACTAAAGAAACCAGAGTCGACACAGCCCTTGAAATCCGAAAATTCTATAGCAATGACTAACCGCCACCGAATTTAGAAAAGAAGGATCTAGAATGGTGCCTGGCTAAGAGTAAAGTGTTGGGTGTAATCTGCAGAATATACCTGCATAGATCGGGGTAAATATCTTTTGAGGGAGTCCTATGTTGAGCAATGGAAGTGGCTGCAATATTATTTTAAAATATGGCGATGGAGAGCACGGATGGCGTAGTGGTTTTAAAAATAAGTTTACTTTAATAAAAGGTCGCCTCATCACTGTTATTGCGCTAAGTGTTGTGAGTACCACTGTGCCGAGTGTTGTGGGTTCGATTTCTACACGGAACAATAAATTGTGTGATTCATAAATGATTGTGTCTCTACTCTATACTATTACTATTATATACTTTAAACAATCACACAGGTGTTCTTTGTGACTATAGTTTTATTTCTTTTTTAATTTTGATCAACTATTAATTGTAGTCGGCTCTTCTATGGTAATGTTTATTTATTTTAAATATATATATAGTTAATATATTACTTGTATTCGTATGACACAGTGGAATGAACTCGAAAATATTTGTCTTCTGTCCATGATACATATTTGTAGCGTATTTACAATAAAATCAACATTGTCAGTAAAATTATTGCTTCGCTTTTGGTAAGGAAGTCAAAACAGTGACGAAGCGATTTTTGCTTTTGTTATGTCTATCCTCCTACTGCCTGTAGCGTCGCGTTTGTGAATATGAGTGCTGTTCATAAGGTTTTAAGTTGGATTTCCGGATCTGGCAAGGTTTTATTGGCTCTTTGCTAAAAGAAATTGTCAGAAGCAGCACTAACTCTGACCCAGTATAGGGAAAATATTTGCTTCTTAAGCGGGTACTAAAATTATTGTTGGAGTAATGTGGGTGTAATACATCTCTGCCTATCTACAGGTTTTAGAAGCGTGAGATTATATGCGTATGTTATGACTACAACTGTTATAGTGGAACTATAAAACTATAGAAAAACAGGACACAAAAACATCGACGCTCAAAAGAAAATCTGTGGATTGTCCAATTTTTTATGTTGTAGAGAGACAAAAGTTGGCGCATTGTTCTTAAACAATGGGCGAGGTGACGACTGACACTACGCCGGCCAGTCGACAACATCTCATTTGCTTCGTTGACTTTCATCACATTCTTTGAACACACTCGTCGACTGCACTGAAGCTTAATTAATGGTCGCCTCGACACCTACTGCAACGAACTGATGGTTAGATCTTACGCAGTACAAATGTGATGTTGCATAGAGAGAGGGGCATTACTTTTAAAATTTTTATTCTAGGCGGACACAGGAATATAAAGTTTCATTACTAAAAGGGGTGCAGATGAAATCGTTAAGGAGTGAATAAAGTTCGAATTGACACCTCGTTGCTAACAGGGGGACACATCAATTATTTTTTACCGATCTGTCCCTATACATGGACAAAGTAGGGTGACAGATTAAAATAATTCAATTAAAATTGTGTGATTCACAAAAAGTCGTTCCGAGTTAGAGTGTTCTGTTGTTTGAATGTTTGTGTTTGTAAAGTCCACTGGGATACAGGATTTATACCTATACTCCATTTGGTTAGGTACTTAACTAAAGGTAAACAATCTCGATGTGTCTTTTTATCTAAAAACTCAGTTTAAAATAAAATGCTGCTAAAGATCAATGTAAATACAACAATAACGATTACTAAATCAACTAAACTGTTAGTTTAAGCAGTAATTTATTTGAGTTATTCCGGTTGGATCGCCTGCTTAATTTTTTAATTCCTGTCTGATCCAATATAAACTTTGTCATGCCAGTCTGATTCCCTAACTCTTTTTAACAGGTAATGAACAACTATTTTTCACTTGACTGTATCAACAGTTGTTCATGTAAAAACATATATTTTTATTTGTTTCAGTGTTTGTAATCATCACAGGCAATCAGACATTTGGTCTTTTTATTTGGACCAACCTTAATAGTAAAACATATATTTTGGCTATCTTAATCTATACTAATATTTTAAAGCTGAAGAGTTTGTTTGATTGTTTGAACGCGCTAATCTCAGGAACTACTAGTTCGAATTGAAAAATTATTTCAGTGTTGGATAGCCTATTTATTGAGGAAGGCTATAGGCTATATCATGCTACGACCCACGGGGACGGCGCAGTAACGATAAAAGCGGGTGAAACCGCGGGCACATCTAGTTGAATAAAAAAACAGAACTTAAAATTACCAATAAAATCATCACAGGCAATCAGGCATTTGGAATTTTTTATTTGGACCAACCTTAAGATCGTGTCTGAACAATTAAACATTTCGAATAGATCGATCGAATAACAAAAGAAAACTTAATTCTATCCTTTAATTTGGACAAGTTACTTAAAGTCTAAATTTTTCCAAACAGTGACCAACTTTTATTTTCCCAGTGAGAAAGTTGGTCAGTTACCTACATGTTGGTACCACTTATCGGTTACCATTTCTTTAGTTAACCGCCGTTTTGGGTTGTTCCTCATTGCTAAGTACGTAAGAATAAGTATTACGAACATACGTATATCAATAAACCCTGTACTTAAATTATGTTGCTGACTGTGCCAACAATCTGTTAATGATAACTAGATAACTAGGGAATCCGATCGGCATAAAATATTTAAATTTATTTGTGATACCCTGCATGGTGGATCGGAACGGAATAAAAAATATAATAAAATAAAACTGATCCCCCAGGGGATCAGATATGGGGGATCCGACCGGAATAACTCGTTTATTTGTTTAATATGTGTTTGTGTAAAAAGTCACATCAATATTTAGTGATTTTACCTTTAGTTACGTACCTAACCAAATGGAGTAATATAGTCAGTATAGTTTATTCAATTTTAAATAAGTACAGACGTTACTTAAAAGCCCTTTTGAAGGATGAATAACATGCACAGAACATTAATACTCTTAGGGTGCGTTTCCACTAACGCAGAGCTGGGCGGAGTGGCGAGGAGCGGTCCGTGAACTGGCCAATCACAGTGCTCGATATCTCTACTCCGCATCACTGGAAACAGTGCAATTGCAGCGGAGAGGACATTCAAATAAAATATATAATAAACATGCGGCCCCGAGCGGGACAGAACGGAGTCGAGCGGGACAGAACGGAGTCGAGCGGGACAGAACGGAGTCGAGCAGGCTGTTCAACATTGCACAGCTCATCAACATTGTATGTGAATCAAAATGGATGAGAAACTTATTGAAAGTGTCAAAAAATCCATGTTTATGGGATACACGACTGACAACATACAAATGCAATGAAACCAAAGCAATCAGCAAACATATGGCGTAGGAAATCATAAATTAAGACACTGGATTACAAAATCATTGCAGCTTTGGACTGCTCAGCTTCACTCCGCCCCGTTTCGCTTCAATTGAAAACTTGCTACTTTCCAATGCTTTTCTCCGTCCAGCTCCGCGTAAGTGGAAACGCACCCTTAATGTACTATGGTAACATGCGATATGTCCTCGGTATTACTTAGCTCCAAAGGCTACAGTAATTATTTGCTATCAGGCAATCAGCGGACTTACTTGCTATCTTAGTATTTATATAATAGGAAAAGTAAATTAACGTGACCATGCTAGGTATATTCTTATCTTTTTGAAAGGCTTGATGTTTTGACCAGGTTGTACTCGACATAGCTACAAGGAGCCGAGCTAATGAAAATAAATCCGACTATGATCGTATTAATCTTAACTAATATTATAAATGCGAATCTGAGTTTGTTTGTTATGCTTTCACGCCTTAACTACTCGACCGATCATCGTGAAATTTCGCATACACGTTGTCAGGGGTTCAGAAATGGACATAGTGTACCTTTTATCCAGAAAAATACTGTGCTCGAGGAATATAAAATCGACAAAACCTACATTTACGCGAGAGAAGTTGCGGCAATATTATAAATCGTGCATTACTATTAAATAAATCATGTAAAGTATAAAAGTGATTATACTATCTTAGTAGTACAATAAGCCAGTAGTACTGTGAGCTGAAGCCTTTCTCAATAGGTAATGACAGTAGAAAAGTATTCTGTTTTGTCCAAACTACAGTATTATGACTAAAATGTTACCTGGAATCTTCTATTCTTATCAACAGTGAAAAACAGAAATACTGAAGTATGTAGATTTTCACAAGGTAGGCGAGTGACGATGATATAAAGTTGATATCGAAACAAAAACAATCTAATCAGGCATACATTGAGGGCAATCGTGAAACGTCACCGTTTATCAGTTACTCGGTAGTAAAAATTGAACGATACTCGTTATCGATACTGAGTGGTTTTCACACATCTGTAATGCTTATCAGATTTGTATACATCATATCATATCAGCTTTGGAGTCTCACGTCGCATACGTATATTCCCGAAGGAGTATACAACCTATATATCATTACCTGGCTGCGTCAGATTACCTCGGTGGTGCAACGGTATGGTTATTGGGTTTTCCTATCCAAAAGTATTTAGTGGCACCTGGACGACGGCTATAGGCTCGCTCCTATAACGTGGTATCAAAAACCGTAGCCAGCGAAATGTGTATCCAATATACCTTTGTCTATCTCTTCGATAATATAGTCGTTAAAGTATTATATGTTTCATCAGCCAGGGATAGCTAGCTGGCATAGAAAGCACCTATCCACATTTGCAGTAAGTGTAATAACAGTTTTATATCGTGGGAGAGCCACGCTTTGGCACGAATGGGTCGGCTCGACCGGAGAGATACCACGGCCTTACAGAAAACCGGCGTGAAATAGCGCTTTCGTTGTTTTTTGGAAGATACATTTCTAACATCGTTTAACTTGGAGCAGCAATATTAAGGTGACCAAATAGTTGGTATTTACTTATACGTAACAGTACCACTGTTTAATGGCAAAGAACTGGTAAAGGTAAGAACCTGATCATCGGCCAGGCAAAGCTGTCTAGTACAGATACTGAGCATTTGAACAGGACTTTTCTAACGTCGTTCATCATCACATTTACACAACAATAACTAGTATTTAATGGCAAACATACTGATGAAGATAAGTACCTGATTATCAACCAGGGATCCTAGCTAGCTAGTACAGCAACTGAGATTTTGGACAGGACTTTCCTAACATCATTTCTAATTTGGGCAGGAGACTTAATAATTCGCAATTACTTATCACACTTACGTAACGAAAACTAGTATTTAATGTCAAAGATACTGATTAAGGTACGTACCTGGACATGTAGCAATGTCGACGCACCCTTTTGTACGGTGATAGTCAATCGGAAAACAAACGTGCTTTAGGTAGCCGACCACTCCCATGTTATTGTCACATTACGATAGGGATATGAGATATTTTAAGATCATTAACGAAAGAGGTATTTGATTAGAGCTTGGTATTTATGTTTTTAGTGATAAATAGTTTATTTATCACTAAAAGCATAAATATTTATTTATTGGTATCATAGTTAAGATATTATATAATAATACAAATTTTATTTTTAGATCGCCACATATGTTTAGTAATTAACTTGTTATGTCACTTCGATGTTTAAGATTATGAATTGTATAGGTACGAATTGACATAAAATTCACTTTACATCCGTACCAAGGTTGATCTTTCTGTTTAATGGTTATATTACAGAAATTATAGAATTAATGAGTTTTATTTGAAACTAGCTGACACGGCAAACGTTGTCCTGTCTTAGACGAACTGTCAAACACGCGAGGTTAAAATATACGTTAGGTTTTCTGGAATTGTCAAATTTTCTGTGCAATTTTTCTAACTTTTCTTTCCGTAAGAAACTTCTACAAAATATTAGTAAACTTAAAAATAATTATGAAATCGGCAAAGCCCTTTTAAAGTTAGGCGTAATAGGCGTGACCAAGGAAAACAGGGATTTATTTTTTGATTATATTTAGATATATTTGCATTAATACATTACATACATTTTCAATTAATCTTAGCATAAAATAGTAGTGATAGATCGATGATCGAATGAAGGGCATACGATTTGATGATATATCTCACAAATAAAAAGTTTGGGGACAAAGAATATTGTTCACACAACACTTCATCCCATCTATAGACTCCTTTAACTTCCATTTTAATTCTATAAATAGTCTCCAATACGTCGTATTAAAATACAAAGAGAAAACTTGCTTGTTCACGTTAAATACATAGGTATGTACAAAAGCGCACAGATGTTCACAAAAAGGACAAATAAGTCCTCGGATGTGGACTATTAAATTAATTGTTTGGGAATGAGATCCCAAATAGTTGTATTCACGGTCTCATTTGCATGGAGCTGTTATAGACTTAAGAGCTTAACTCGAAACGGCTTAAGTCTCAATAGTATGTTTTGTTAATTAACCGTTAATAAGTATATTATTATATTATAGGGAACAGAAAACGGATTTCTTTTTTAGAACTTTCAAAACGGAGATAGTTTAGCTTGATATATTTCAAAATTATTCTATTGAAACGATGACTGTATTTTTGTTTTACCTTATTTCTAATTATCTGTGCCTCGCGACACCATTTATACAGTATTGTTTTTATACAGTCAATGTAAGGAAGTTGATTGTGAAAGAATAACGTAAATGGAATTAAACGGTATTACTTAAGGTTTTGGCTACGCTTAAATACATTGTCTTAATCATCATCATACATACTAATTTTCATCAAGATCAGTACAGTTCATTCATGAACACAACCAGATTGCTCTAGCATTATAAATGTATAAACAGTCTTAGGAAGAAATACTTTCTTGGCATTAATTAAGTAAACTTAATTAAAATCGCACGGTTTTAATGACGTCAAACTTTCAGGTTACCCCGTGATGGCGTCACAACGTCTGACGCACCTACGCCGCGCTGCTGCGGCAATTCCCTCACGCTCATGAATGGCTCTTATTTACTCGAAATTAATCGAAAAGCTCAAAAGATTGGCGTCAATACAAATAATTATAACAAATACAATGCAAAAAAGATTAAAAAAAAAGGGTAAATATGAAAACTGGCAGTTTGACGTAGATCCTGTATCTTCACTTAATTTTAAAAAGTATTAGCTGCATTTATGGCGGTGTTTAGCTGGTGTTTTGACAGATGTACCTAGTTACTGTTATTGAGTTTTATTTATACAAATGATTCGACAAATGATTCTTTAAGAAATCCTTATATTATATGTAAAACGAGAAACATATGTGATATGTGGGTTTGAATGTTTTTATATACCGCTGTTTGACCCTTCGGTGACATTTGTTTTTAATTGGTGATTTTTGGTTTAAAATAAGAATTTAAGTATGTTTTATTTGTTATTCTTATAAAAATATCGGCGATGCTTGCAGATACAGGAAAATACAACAAATATAACAAATATATACCCGATGAGCTTGGTAGAGGTTGTGTTAAACACTCACCTTTCTCCAAATATGTTTTAGGACCCATATGGGGGACGAGCCATAATATAAGATGGTAGTACCTAATTCATGTCGGCTATTGCCGTACACTGGTTACATTACCAGTTTCTATGCATTAAGTGAGAATTTCCTAACAGAGAAGTCCAGTAAAACTTTACGTGACTCGAAAATCGAACGGGATTTCATGATCGGCTGCAAGCTTAAGCAGAAATTTATGCCTATAAGGCTGCAAATATGTATATATTTTATTTTTGTATAATATAAGTTGCGAGACATCAGGTGAGCTGTGGTCTAACCTAGGCCTACATAGAATTTAAAATATAGGTAATAACAAGTGCCATGAGAGGCATTTACGAGATAATTACTATAATGTACTCATGTAAATAATAATAATAATAATAATAATATTCTACCACATACACACCACACCATCTAGCCCAAACTAAGCAGAGCTTGTACTATGGGTACTAGACAATGGATTAACATACTTATATACGTTTTTTTTTTGTAAATAAATCTAAAGCCGCCACGCGCCATTCAATTAGCTATTTCACAAGTAATTTTTATTATTTCCCAGCGTATTTTAAGAACACTATTTTACATAGCCTAGTAGACAAGTAATTTATGTAATATGATCACACGATAATGAGGTCAATCATATGAATTTAATGTTAATTTTTAGTATAGTCAACGACTTTTCAGACACTGAAATTTGTGAAAGACGTAGACTTAACGGTAAAACGACAGTAGATAGTAAGTGACATACGGTATACTTAAAATACTACAATTTTTTCGGGGATAACCCACCTCTATGTCCGAACCCGAATCAACCCGGTGGGAGTATGCATGACTATCTGGTAAATGGTGATGATGATTGTAAGAATAAATTATAAAACTTCGAGAAGGGGAAAGATTTTGTAGACCCATGTCAGAAAAGTAAAATAAAATTGTAATATATATTTTTTACCGCTTTAAAACAACTCCCATACTGGGAATAACTCTTGCGTTGTGGAAGACTTTACAAACTATTCAACAACGGAAATAAAGAGACACCTGTACTCCATTTGGTTAGGTACTTAACTAAAGATAAACAATCTTGAGGTGTCTTTTTATGTAAAACTCATTTAAAAATGAAATGCTGCTAAAGATCAATGTAAATACAACAATAACGATTACTAAATCAATTGAACCGTTAGTTTAAGCAGTAGTTTATTTATTTAATATGTGTTTGTGTAAAAAGTCACATTAAGATTGTTTACCTTTAGTTAAGTACCTAAGCAAATGGAGTATAGGTTCGGTATAAATATATTTTTTAACACGCTTTTATTAGCTTCACCTGTATGTTTGTTAGTTTGTTTGTAACCGACTCTTTTGGACTTTATTTTGACCCAGTTCAAACGGTCAGACTTCATTTAAACGTTGCAGACTTATCGAGAACCGATGACAATACAGTAATTTAGAAAAATAAATAGTTTAAAAATTAGGTGTATTTAATTAGGGTGGGGTAGTTATCAAAATATCTTAGAAAACACCCCACGCTTTTTTACATTAAAATTATTAAATTATTTTCTACTTTATAGTTTGTTTTTTTTTAATAAAGCTTGTTTATTTAGTTTTTTAACTATTATATTTTATATTATGTAGCGAAGATAGGAACAAGCAAGCCGGATTTTAAGCGTATACCGTAGCCTATAATTACTTGCAATATTAGAGGTATCTATTCTAGACATATTTGCATGCTGCCGATCGTTTTGAAAAAGTAATAAAATCATCTTGCTATCATCTGTAAGAAGGTACCTACTTCTTATAGATGTCATGATTTCATTACTTTTATTTGACTGACGAAATAAGGAGGGTAATATATATTTATTTTACTCTATCTATACATATTATAATAAAGACTAAAACAGAGTTTGTCTATGCGTTGGTGCAGCCATGTCTACAACAACGGTTAAAAATATTTTATGTGATTTTCAGTGATTGAGCTTTGACTAACATTTAGTGTTTGTTAATTTATATCCGATTCACAAATAAAAATAAACATATGTGAGCCGTTCATTAGAATAGGCAAATAATTCATATTAACATATCTACGGAAAAAAACCGCGACACAACTATCAAAAACCACAAGCAGCTGCAAGAAAACTCTAAGTTGAAAATGACACCAATTTGCTTAAAATACATGTCTGCTTTGAAAAAAGAATAACATATCATAAAAACATGTAACAGGTTTCTTTGTTTCGTGATTATTTATAATTCAATTCAATTCAATTCGTTTATTGCACTCTATAATGTATATACAGGTCTTATAAATGTAGAGAGAACAATTATGGACCCCGTCGGGCACGGCAAAATTAGGAGAGAAGAAAGAACGTTCTATTATCTTAAAGCATACCTATTGAAATAAATTTTAGACCTTAGAAGATATTTATTTAAATACTCACGTATTACAATTAATAATCTATTATAGTTTATTATTAATTTGTTATAAGTTAAGTATTAAACTTATTTTCTAAATATACTTACATAATATGAATTATTAAAATTTATCGTTTAAATATTCGTTTATATCATAGTAACATTTTTGAAAATGAAAAAAGTATTTTATTTTGATGATAAACGTACCTACTAATATCAGAATAGTAAGAATTGTTGTGGTGTAAAAACTTTGGGACCATCTACCTAATCAACGAACTGCCGTAACTGTTGTTTACGAAACGATAATTGTTAGATACAATTTAGATTATGATTATGTACCTACGTTTTTTATTTGATGCTGTTTACAGAATTTATGACTGTTTGTTATGTTTTTTAGGCCTAAAACAATATTGACAAAATATTTATATGGCTGGAACCCTAGGACAGAACAGACTAAATTTCTGAACGTTTACGCCTGGTGGCCCGATACGAATCGAATGGCAACATCGCAAATAAGTATAAAATTTAGGGTTTTAATTTGTGAAATGTTTTCAAAAAATTCTATAGATTACGGTAGAAGTGCACCTTAAATGGAATATAATTATACGTGTAGTCTATGCACAATGCTCGTCGAAAACTTTCGACCCAATATTTAGATAATACCTAATCAAAACAATAACCGAACTTACCACATCTCTATTCTAACGGTTTTTAAATTGCTTATATATCACCTAAGACTATGCGACTAAGATATTAAATAATACAGAATGATTTACACAGACATGATAACCATATATGTAACCTATGTGGTTATCAGTGTAAATTATAATCACAAATTTTTAACATTATTTACGTGAGTAGTGGATAAGCGTTTTCCAATGGTGACGCATCATGATATCACTGGCTGATTACGTGTTATAATTACAACTGAACCGTGACATATGGATAAATAAGTATGCCATTAACTAGAGCTTGTTGTTAAGTGATAAGCATTTTAGTTAGGGTTTTCCATATATATATATATATGTATGTTTGCCTTTTTATGTAACTGTTGCACTTAAAATGCTTCAATGATTTGCACTTTGTGTGACTGTGAATAAAAAAAACTATTTGGTATGTGAACAAATTAAATTTGAATTAATTAAATTACTTGTTTTAGTAAACAAAGGATGAAACTGATGAATTCAATTTACATATTTAAATTTGATTTTCATAATAAAGTAATAAAACTGTTTGCAGTATTTACATAAATTTACGAAACAAAGACACCCACAGTATTACAAGAAAAGGAGACTACACGAGTCTAGACAATATACATATATTCAAAATGAGAATGCCAGAATTGAACAAACATAGAACCACAGAGTATTAGTATCATGTATCATGTTGCTGGCTGGTGGGAAACACAGTTGGAAACTAGATAAAGTTATTTATAATAAAATAGTGTCTACATGAACATGAATTTATATTTTATGTAAATAATGAATTTATGTATAGCAAGAACCTTGCTTGCTATGAGTTTGTACACAAATCAGCTTTGATAGAGCATGCAACATTTAAATATTATGCAAGTAAAAATATTCCCAATTGTCCCACCAGGAACGACAACGGTGGGACTTAATATTATGATGTATAATATTAAGTTAAAGGGAAGTAGAACATACTAAATATTTCACTGACCCAGATATTGTAAAAAAAAATGGAGAGTATACCTACATAGTATATATGACTTTCACACCTGGAAAATTCCTCTATTCAAAAAATCATGTAGTCAATGTCAAAATAAAGAAGAAACAGGAGAGCCTTAAGTAGAAGAGAATTGAAAATCCGATTTAAATAAAGTTGTATAAATGTAAAGTAAATACAAAATCTAAAAGGCATTAACCCTTTGCATGGGACGCATATAATACATGCAAATGTTCATTCACTTTAATTAATATATATGTGTAAGTGACATCATTATAATTAATTACTCTGGATTTATTAAGGGCACAGTAAATTTAAAATGAGCAAAGGTGATTAAACTTATCACAGAAATAAAGGTATAAAATTTCATTAAGTAAATAGATGATTCATAAAAATGTATTTAATACTGTTGATAAAGGAAAGATAACATAAGCCTTATTTAATGTTTATTAAAGTTCAACAAAAAAATAAGTTTTACAAACAGAAAGAACCCATTTTATTTTGTCTATCAGCATAATTATAGATTTCACATCGGGCACACTTCTATCATTGTCTCAATATGCTTAACCTTTCAAATAGATGTCAAACAGTATCAAATCTCCCCTGTGCTGCACACCGGTGGTAAGATACAAAAGATTTTTAATTATGTCTGGTATTCTAAGACTTTACAGATTGCTTAATCTGTAAAGTCTTAGAATTTGCAGTTTGGATCTGGCAATTTAGTCAAAGAGCAGCCGACTAGCTTTAAAAGTACTTCTACATCATACACAATTGCAGTCAAATTCCAGTATATCTATTCCACAGAACATTCCAGCCAAACAACCTCCTTTCATGTACCTGCTGTGAGGATTTCCAGGTTTCTTAATCTGTCAGGTTACCCATATTGAGGTATAACTCATATTAGACTGAAGTCATTTTGAGACGTAACTCATATCAAGACATAATAAAAAAGCATCAAGACCAGTTTCTGTGTGCCAATGGACAAATTGCGGTGGCGCTATGCTGGTAGCACGGGATCAGTAACTCTAATTCCTTATACTGTTATATGGTGCCGTCACCATATTTGCACATTGAATTGTTCAGAATGCATTGTGGTACCTCTTGTGTTGCAGGTTTATTAACTGTTGTAAACTTCAGATAGACTGTATGTATGGCAGCAATATTGTATGAATTAATAAAAAAAACTACCATGCAATCTTTATGTCTTCACCTAGCATGTATAGTAAAAGGAAAGAAAGAAAATTAATGGTGACCAATAATCTTAACTATGATATTGATATATGAATTTAAATATGTTAAGTCAATTCTATAAAGTGCTTAAGTCTAAAGACAATAAAAAAGAGGTTGTGTCTGGACAGAGGATTAGTGCTGACCAAGAAAATAATTTAAATTAACATTATTTTCTAGGCTTCACATATCCATTAATGTACATATAAAATAAAATAATGAATTTTGGTGCATAGTTGGCAATGACAAAAATAGATTTTAATAGCAAAAAGACCTTACCAGTAATCATAAAATAAACTCTATCTGACAGTACAAAGTTTTATGGCATTTTGTTGCATGATGTGTTCTACAAAAGCAAAGTAAATACTTTTATGATCTATGTGACTATGAGAGTATGACAATAAAGTATGTTTATAGGCTGTCTAATGAAGATTATCTTCTGAGAATCTGATTACAGTGATTTAATTAGTGAAATTGGATTCTTTAGGCTAATTATCAACGTGACTAATTAAGTTTTTACACGAGTTTATAATAAGAAAATCTTGATGCATATTTTCGTTTATTATTTATCTGGCTATATTTATGTCGTCGTATAAATAAGGTCGTAGAAAACGTTGTGTTAATAAGTACGTGACTTGAATAATTTTTCGCTTGTTATATACTCAGGCCCAAAGTATTAACGTTGCCTTATAAATACTTGTAGGGCATAAGGCCGAATTAGACGATGACACTCGCTTGCTCAAGGTTATGCGAAACAACGCATCTGGCGAACGTTCCGGACAAAATACGTATTTTACAATTATTACGAAATTATTAGCACCATACAGATCCAACAATGTACAGCATTTACATAAAAATTACGCACTATACGACAGGTGTTTGATCATCACACGTAAATAACTCACCTTAAAACTCAAAATGTCCTTAAAATGTGATTATAATCCATAAAACACTTCCACTTTTATTAAATTCATATGCCAAATGTTAAAGATTGATTATTTACAATTTTACAATATTTACAAATAAACACCACTTTCTAATGCGCGAAGCACTTGTAAAAAACCAAAAACAAAATAGACTGAACGATCTGACAGCTAGTTGGTTAGTGGTGCACTATAAGTGACTGTCGGTATAATTAGATGATTCTCGATTAGATTATGGTATAATCAAACATTTAAATCGATTAGCGTACTATTATCGACATGGATTTAATGGATTAAAGCTATTATTTATTATCCATATTTAAATCATATTATGTGTTTTGAAAATATGCTCATTCATTTAATCACTCTTTTAAAGTAGGTAGACAATGTTACTTAAATAAAATCAAAAAGGTAATACAATCAAACAGGCCAACATTCGAATAAGAAATTGATTATATTTCGTATTCGATACTTCTATGTTACAACGTATTGTCTGTGGAAAAAATGTTGCCATAAATAACATATTACCACTGTACAAAGGTTTTTATAAACAACTGGCATGTTGCTTATCGATGTGCACAGGCAATAGCATTAGAACTAAATTCGATTAAAATTGGGTGCATTGTTTTACCTGTCTGACCCAGAATACAGTGTCGTGCTTGTATTCGAGAATCATTGCCGATGTTCAAGGTACTTCCAACGTCAGTTTATAATACGTTTAATATCCCAATAAGTGGATTCACTGTTACAGTAAAAAATATTATGTAGATAACATATTGATTCAATATTCCTATTTGGATATTTTAATTAGATTTAATTTCAAATGTACGGTACATATGAATGTTTCATTCTTAATAAGTATTTAGTGATTTGTGTGATTTGTTTTGTTGTTTCTATATTTGTGACACAATGGACGATAACTTTTAAAATAACTCTCAACAACTTTTTTTATCATGTAATAAGATGAAATTTTAAATGTTTTCTACGTTGCCCATTTAGATTGACGTTTGACAGTTTTTGTGGGGAGATTTTTATACTATATATGGCAACACTGTCTTGTATTTCCGGGTTCCTGTCGGGCGGGCCGATATGGCTTGGAGGTCCAATCAAATCATTCAGCTCGCGAACGTATGTGGGTGATACCAATCAAAACAACCTTTCGTGTTAGTCCGAGCGCGTGTTATTTACAAATTAAAAATTGAAAACATTGACTGAAAATATTTACCTGTTAACGTTTTTTAGACATGCAGTGAAACATTTATGTGGCATTTATATTATTAAGACTTGAATATTGTTTTATTGACTGTGTACGAATATTATTTCTGTGTCAAAAATGACCGCTTCTACAATGATTGAATTGGAATCCTGGATAATCTACCAGTGTGTGCTGAATGAATGCCATGTGTCTAGCAGCTGTAAGTAGTCATTATTCTATTGATTATGATAATTGATTCAATAATGCATGCGACCACGCGTGCCACAACGCGTAAAATTTTAGAAATTAATTTTTTAAACCCGGCTCGTTACTCTTTCTTTATTATTTATTTTATTTCTACTAGAAACAAATAGCATTCTACGAAAAATGTGTGTTTATTTATGTATCAAACTGTTATGACAAGAATTTATTGATAATTAAAAAATTAAAACATTCGCAAGTCGCGTTCATTTTCAAATACCTACATTCAACGAACAGCGAGCTCAATTAAAAAGCATAAAGTTTTATACGTCTGAGTAAATATAAAATAAAACAGTAGGTGCACCATACCTGAGCAAGGTAACATACCGGTTGGGAATTATCTACTACCGGTGACTCATAAGCTAATGTACCTGCCCATTAATTGTGTTTTCCAATTAATTTCTTACAAAGAAAACACACCTAAATTACTATAACATTGACGTTCGGTAGAATTATTATTATGGCCGCGGATGATCATTAGATTTTTATAGGAGTTAGTAAACTACTGATTTACGGAGGAAACATTGTAATCAAAAGAATTGGCAAGGCAATAGTAGGTACTATTTAAGTTGGACTTTTGAAATAAACAAACTTTGTAAATCTCTTTCTCTCGTCAACATTTTAAAAATATCAACATTTGAGTGTAAAAGCTTTTATCTAGACGTTAGACAAATGATATGACAGCATTAGATACGTTTTTTTTGCAGAATAATTTTAAATGGATAGTATCCGTAGAACAATGTTTTTACGTGATCAGATGGCAATTGTTCTAATTTGATTCTCATAACGTACCTCGAAACCGTGTAAACAGTGGTCTCAAACCGACCGCGATGACGTTGTTTAACCATAAAGTTTATCCTTGTGTAGTCATATAATTAAACTGCCTCAATGATACATTTATTGTTTAACTAAATTATTTGAATTACAGCCAATAATTCGTCTTGCTGTCGTACTCCAGGATGTGGAATTATAAATATATTTTTAGTTTAACTACAATCATCATTTTTAAGTGAGTAATCAGTGGTCACACCCTAAAATACATTAATGTTCAACTCGTATCATAAGAGGGATACAATAACCGTCTCTTCATTTACTTTGAAAGATAAGAAGCGCACTTTAGAATATATATGTAGTTCACGGGTAATCGTGGATGCTTGAACGGAACGCCTAATGAACGTTAATTGGTTCATGTTCATAACGAACACATGCTTCGGCCGAGTGTCTGTTGCTCCTCAATGAAGCATAGCAGCGGCAGAATCGTGCTGCTAATTGAATACTTGGAACATTTCCATTTTTGTCTCTTTGACTGATTATTTTTATATTACACTGCCACCGCAAGTAAGATGTGAGAAGATTACACTGTTAAAAAAATATAAAGAGAATTACGATCCGCATAATATTTGTTAATTAATGCATTTTTTTGGTATTTAATTATTTATATTTGTAGTTACTAACATCTGTCCCCTTTTCGCTAGCGTGGTATGTGATTAAATATAGCCCACGTTATTTAAGGATAGTATTTAATATAAGACATATTAGTGATAGAATATCTCTTATTACGAACAAAATTTATCAATTTATAATGTTTGTTAAAAGATGTCCTAATAAAGTAGTGAACTTATAATGTATTGCTGTAACACAATTATTATAAGTACTCCAATACAGGCTTATACTTAAGAAGGAAAACAACATTAACGAGTCGTACCGAGTACACAAACAATTAGTCTGGGAAAAGCTTTTACTCACGTTTGGCAAGACATCCTCAGTTTCACAAAACAGTTGCGATGTTTTACAGAAATGCTGATCAAACAAATTGGGCTCATAACAATTTTGCAGACAAATATCCCAATTTCTTCATAGAAAATCGTAAGAAAATCGTACCATTTATGTTTCTGAAGACAAAACGAAGGATTTCCTTTTTAAGGCCTTTGAGTTAGAAAGGTCTTGTCGTTTACAAGCTGATGTGAAGACGGAAAATCGTTTTCAGGGACGAAGGTTTGGTGAAAATGGATATATGGAACATCCTCGTAAAAGTAAATATCGATACAACAGTTTTGGTTATGAATCGCATAAATTTGGAGTGCTTTGGAGGTAAATTGTAGATCGATGAGTCTCCATGACACAAGGAACTTCCCGAAGGCCGCGGCCTTGGCGAGGCCAGTTCTTTTACGAGGCCTGCAACATGAATGTAGGGTTTTATAGCTTTATATGTGTACGCGAGTGTAATCAATAAATATGCCAGCGTTATGGCACAACAAGGTGAAGGTTTCTCTAATTGCTTTTCATTTTTTCATCTTTAATTTCATCAGTCACGTTTTCGTCTGAGGTGCCATAAAACAGCAATCTGAAGAACAAATAAGTTCAATTATTCTACATTATTCGATTGAACCCTGAACAGAGCAGGGCTACGTAACGATTTGTGGCTTTAAAGGGAAATTTCCGACATCGATCAAGTAGCGCCGCTAATAATTGCCATACTTAAACCCAACGGGGAACTTAATTAGGCTGTAAAATTAAATACGTTTACGTAAGGAAGTTTATACTATAAAACCGCGTCGCATATTTCAACAGATTTGTTACTGTAACGTGTGCTACGTGATGCCAAACGGTAATATAACATTGTGTTTCAAAGTTCTAGAGAGACTCAAATCACCAAAGTTATTAAAAGTTAGGTAGAAATAGTCAGGGAAATCAATTTACAGTTTTAAACTTTCTAAACTCACTAAAGATAATGTGATGCAGAAAACTTTTGAAGGCCTTTTCTATAAGAAAAATGAGTAAAGGAACTCAATATTAAATTGCCAATTTCAATAGTCTTTATTGACTTGCAAGTCTTAATAGCTTTTAACTTGTTTATGTGTTTAGTTCTATAACAATTTTTTTTTGTATTTTTTCTTTTCCTTTTTTTTAAAGACTTTTTGTCCGTGGGCATGTCAGTCTCTTTAAGAAAGAATGGCTTTATATGTCAAGAATTTTAATAAGCATGCCCGCCATTTCTGATCTTGGCTCTGCAAGTATGCTAAGACATATTCCGACATCATGCTTATTTATTTTGGAGTCTTCAGTGAATCTCCTTCTATGATCCTCGTACCGGGCACAATCCATCAACAGATGTTGCACATCTTCAATGACATCATAACAAATCTTATCATGTCATCAACAGAAAGTGATTACATATAATTGTACTTTGTTGGATATATCAACGATTATTAGAGCAGAACATCCAAGTACAATGTAATTATCCAAAAATCAGTCGCCATAGCTGAACTTGGTTGGGAATCAATTTCAATTAATCAAACGAATTTATGAATAATAAAGGAAAACGTCTTCGTTCCCCAAAGGCATTAACATTTTATATTTCATTAATATTTTGAGTTGTAAACGTGTAAGTCGTTTTGGTAAATTAATTTCTGAAGCCGGGTATGTAAATGTTACGGCGTATTCGTTAGCCGGTATGTGCCAACCTCCTTGAATTCTGACGACGAGTATATATCATGGATTAGACTGTAGTTAATCCCTTCCGAATATTCCATTTAATTATGTAACTGGAAATGTATGGATACAAGATTTATTTAACTTAAACAAAAAGGACGTTTTATTGGTTTTATTGAAATTCTTGTGGTAAGCGCAACAATATACATGAAGTCGTGTCATGTATCTTCTGGCATGACATGCCCGCAGGTCGTAGTTGACCCCTACGGGTCACACGACTTGCGGGAAAAAGTAAAAAAAGACCACTTTAGATATATTTTAGTTAAATTATACGTTTGTCAACCGAATGTATTGAAGTAGGTGCTTTTTCTAAATAACAAGTGTCCATGTTGAAATTACGATTGATTAAAACTAATTAGCACAACTAGGTGTAATTGCTTTAAATACAGCTGCAGGACAATTCTTGTTTTAGCAAAGGTCAATGTATAACTTTTTCAACATTGCACACAACCTGCAAACTTTCGTTTTATGACGATATACAAATAATACAAAAACAGCTGCTGTAGAAAAATATGTGTAACTTACTTTAATTACGCAACACTAAAAACTAAAAGATTTATTATAAAATTAATTTTATTTGGAGTAGGTTACCAGAAGCCAGAAGCCGGAATTGCCTGTTAGTTTAATAGCTACAGTCATGCACTTCGTTAATAAAAGCGTTTTTGAACTAGGTAACTATACTTTTTTAATATTTTTGCTGTCTGGTCACTTTGTGTACGGTTCAGATTTAGTATCCAACTTTTATAATTATTTAATATCTAATATATTATCGGCCTTTTCTTTTATGGAGTTCAATTAGCGTTATTATAGTTATTGATAATTGAAGCGCAGCCCTTTGTTCTTGCCACTTTTGTAATCGAAAATAACTAGCTAACCTAGTATAAATAGAAAATACAAGTAAATTAATATCACAACAAGCTTGGCTCCAATTTACCGAAGTGTTTTCGCGAAGGATTATACAGGGCTCACGTGTAGAATGTCCAAGGTCGCATTACGAAGTATTCATACTTTTGGATATCGCCATGTATAAGAGCCCTGCATTCCAGGACCTTCATGTCTGGCTTTTATGTACCATTTCAAGTATTTCAATGTTTGCTTAGGCACAAAAGGTCCACGAATGTCTTTAATACAGTAATTCGCGACCCTTTTATACAGTCGTTTGTGTTTATTAAAGATATAAACATATAATGTATCTCTATATTTGTCAAGTGAAGGGGAAATTATTTGAAACACATATGTACGTACATATGTAATAATAATTTCAGTACAACGAATGAAACTTGATATTAGTAAAAATCCCGCGCGCTTGAGTCGTTGTTTTCACACGTCGAATAATAGGTAGGTACATACCTAGTACTATATTAATTTTATCCTGTTTGGAATATCCTGTTTTGTATTGAATAAAATTATTCTTCCTGACAATTTTGTTGCTTGAGGAAGAAAGTCTGGATATATCACAACCAGTGTTGAATATTTTCTAATTTAAATATCGCCATCTTGCACAAAGAAGTTATCGAAGGAAGGTAAATAATAAGCGCGGTTGTTGCCGCTCAGCTGTCGAACGGCAGGTGTGCTGACAGCTGTTCTCCCCATCCGTAAGTAACCGTCGGCTGCGCGTGCGACCCTTCGGCCATTCTCAAGTGATACTACTTTAAAAAAATACAATTAATACTCTGACGTCAAGTTCGGTCTTAGCATAAACGTCAACGGGTAGATTGTTAGATGATTCCTACATCGAAAAAACCGTAGTAAGATTATTACGTCTGGCAATCAATAGTAGCAGCACAAAGCTTAAAGGAAGGTTGAGATCTATATCTTAACATTAACTATATAAATAGAGAACTACATAGATAGAGAAAATTGAGAGGGTGACGAGATCATGTTGAATTAATGATGGTCAGGAAGACACAGTGCAGAATTTTAAACTGTCTGTTTGATGGCAGTAGATACGCCTTTTCATTTATTTTCATGTGCGTGTTAGATACACTTGTACCCTAACCCTTCGGGTATATACAGTCGTAATGTTTAAGTATACACAAAGTACACAAGTAAAAGTTCTTTCTATTAACAGAGTAAGGTTTGCCTTTGTCGTTTGGCACGCTACACCACCGTGACTAAGCGAGTATGAATTTTAATTGGAATATGGCCGACTGAATCCTTGTTCGGTAAGTCGTGGATTGCTTAGAATTCCAACTCCAAGCCTCACTTCAAAATTCTCGAATAAATGACCAAGTGAATTACAGCGATAACCTCGTAATTGACTTGCATTCTGTAAAGCTTACAGATTTTATCTAAATATTTATAATATTTTAACGAGTATAATGTGCTATGTTTTGTATTACATCTTGTTGCTAATTATATTTTAGTTTCCCGTCACACAGGGGTCTCCCTAGTACGGACTCAGTACTCAGTCTCTCACAATCACAAAGGATCTTTATTACCACCTATTTATTGTTTATCTACTGTAAGATACCTTTGTGATGAGAGAAATAAAGTTTATTATTATTATTAGTTTAGGCATTTTCTTTATGCTATTAAAATGGATTGTTATTAGTTTTAGAAGATTGTACCTAATGTTGAAAATCCGGCCACTCGATTTATTATTTTATCCTGTATATACTACAGGATATAGGATATATAGGAATAACTCTTTTGATATCCATTAGTTTCCGTAAATATTTATACAATATAAGTTATAACCATAAATATTTATGATGTAGGTTTTACTTGAAATGTTTATATACTTTAATAGTAAAAGTATAAGTATTTATAAATATATTACTTTTTATAAACATGTATGTATTATAGTTAAATAAATATAACTATAGTTATATAGGTCTATTAAAATTGAAAATTATTTGTTTTCATTTGAATACTATTGTTACTACACTAATTATAATTGTGTGTTTAGTTTAAATTTTCCTTGTACCAATACCCCTACATTATACAAAACATAACACAGCGGTGTGGTGATATTAACATATGGTGTGAACAGCTTTAGATCGTTTTGTAAATTCTTAGTCTTGAAGTATGAGTTTAATCTTAAGAATAATGTCTATTACTTCTCGTGCCATGGCCACCCATTTCTATAATTTGCTTTGTGTAAAGTGGCTTCTAAACCAGCAATGTTTTACCTACAACAATATGGCTAGCTCAAAAACACTTGAGAACATCGGTCTTTTCAAACATATAGTTCTTTGGATAGCTATGTGAAAATTATTGACGTATTTAATATAGCTGTTGTTGCCAGCTAGTGTATTGCTGCTACAAATTGGAGTAGGTATAACAAATGTTCGTATCAAAGAGATATCCTTAGAATAAAATAGAAGTATCCTTAGAATAATGCAAGTGAACCGACAAAACCTTCTAAAATAATTTTGTCTTATCACATTCGCTTTTAAATATGAAGTGTCTCTTCTCGGATGTATTGTGAGTGAACCCGGGACAGTTTCATGTCATTACACTTTAACTGTTCGTGTGCCCTTTAACTAAATGTGTCGTTATTCTGTCCCTCGCGTAGACAAGACGATCCTGCCCCTGTATGTCGGACGTGTTCTGCGAATATACCGGTTTTAGTTGCTTTGGATACTACCGAATACCGAATATTCAAAATATAAAATAATAAGTTTTTGTTAATATATGTATTTCATGTTAATTTACAAAATATAATCGTTTTGTTGAAAATGCGGTTATTTTCAGACCATCAAATAAATGTACTAGTTGTGTTATATATGAGTTTTTGGCGGCTGTTTACTTTCAAATAGTGGAACAATTTCAACTGTGGGAAGAAAAATATAGCGTTGACTATCTACCATTTCAAACAGACTGTTAGAATGACCTTTCTGGCTGCATGTTTTTTAATTCGGTAGCAGTATCTATATAACATCCTCTATGGCTTGTTCATTCTTATTCTGTATTTGAAATAAGCATTCACATAAACATAACAAAAGTTTAAAGTTATGACATAATTTAACTTGTAAGCGGTTACAGGCCTATAGCTAGAGTTTTCGACTTATAAGTATTCGGTTCGCATGTTAGAAGTCACTTTGTCATTAATTCCGTAGATTTATGGTATAGAGACAGTTTACAATGATCGATTAATGTTCGAGTTTCAAATCAATTGTTGGGTGAGCCTTTTTGTCTGTTTTGGTATACCTTTCTAAAGCTTTTTGTTAAATCGATAACTTACTTTAGATTATAACTAGATTCTGTCCGCGGGTTCGCTCGCATTAATGTAGATGAGAAGGGTTAGACGATAACCACCACGCTGGCCCAATGGACTAGCAGATTTCAAATATCTTTGAGAACACTAAGGAGAACTCTCAGACGTGTAGTAGGCCTGTCAGTAACCGTAAATGCCTAACTTTCAGCTGTCTTTTCGTGTAGTGAAAAGATTTTTCTTAACTTTTTCTTAATTCGTCTGAAACTGAAACTCTTTAATTAAGCAGTCCGCCCAATGGAGTAATGTTATGTTGGAAATGAGATATCCGAAGAAACTTCATTATAAGGTTTTTCGATCGTCTCGAAGCTTCGGATATACATTATTAACCTCTGAGTCTTCTTCGAATAGGTTAATGAAAACACTATGTGGGTCTGTGTGTCTGTCTGTTAGTGACAGTTTGTTAGGGACAGGCTTAGCTCCGGAACCACTGGACCGATTGACTTGTAACTTGGTGTACAGACACTTTGGGGTCATCACTCGGTCGAGTTTGGGGTGGGTCCTGTGGATAAAAAGACCCCTGAGATATAGGGGTCACAAGGTCATAAGGTCAGGGGATATCCATCAACGGTGATTTGGAACTCCAAGGGACAGGCTTTTGCCCAGCAGTGGTTACAAATGTTGATGGAAAATAAAGTTGACATGAAGACGAAGAAGTTGAATCCTGAGTTTTTACACCCATTTCGTTATGGTAATGCACGTTTCCTCACAATTTTTTGTCTTACCGTTTAAGCGAACAATAATAATTAACGATTTAATAGGCACATTCACGACTTAGACAACATACATGCCGTGGGATTGATCTGGCAACCTCTGTGTCATAGCCTCGGTTTCCAAACTAGGCTATCGATACTATTTACATTAGTAAAAAATCATGAGCGCGATGTCTTATCGCCATGGAGTCAGGTGTTTGTATATGTACGTATAGTAGGAAATAATCTACATAAAAATCTTCATCAAAAAATGTTGTCTACATACATTGTATATTTTTTAGGCAGCTGGTTCAGCCCGCAGGCCGACAAAGCAGCCCGTTCCTGGTATAATTTCTGTGTCACGGGGGACTTTACAAACATTAGGCAACGGCAGAAAGAACACCGTGACTCGGAACAACAATTTGTGGTGCACACAAATCTTTGTCCCGGGTTACCTTCCCACAACATTCGGCGCAGCTGCAGTGGCAAGGCGACTACTTAAGTCATTACGTCATCCGTGCAGCCCCTATAACTCTGGAAAGATAGTCAGACGTGTACTAGCCTACATACTATCTATACTAATATTATAAAGCTGAAGAGTTTGTTTGTTTGTTTGTTTGCTTGAACGCGCTAATCTCAGGAACTGGTCCGAATTGAAAAATTCTTTCAGTGTTGGATAGCCCATTTATCGAGGAAGGCTATAGGCTATATAACATCACGCTACGACCAATAGGAGCAGAGCATTAATGAAAAATGTTGCAAAAACGGGGAAAATTCTTGTGTGAAGCAGACGAGGTTGCGTGGGTCAGCTAGTAATATTATAAACGTGAAAGTTTGTATGGATGTATGGATGTTTGTTTCTCTTTCACGCAAAAACTACTGGACCGATTGTGATGAAACTTGGTATGTAGATAGCAGGAGACCTGGATTAACACATATGCTACGATCAGGCGGTTCTATATTTCTATGATAATGATGAACTGATATATTTCTACCTCATAATGATATCTCATTCATATGTAACATATTCGAAGTCTAGCGACAGTCGAAAGCAATTATTATTTTACGGGTTCATTGGCCTCGTGTGTACAGTAATAAAAATTATTACATTTGAAACTTTCACTAGATGTCCCAAGAGTTCTATAAACAATATGTTAAATTAGTAATTACACAAAAATTCTCTAAGGTCTCATACATTAATAACTAAACCTTTAATGTAAGTGATAATCGTAACATACATAGTCAAGTTCACGTCACGCCTTTTTCCGGGAGGAGTAAGCAGAGAATATAATTTTTTACTTACTACTAACATAGTAATCATAACTATCCTTATTTATACCTAACATTTTTCTAACTAATACTTAGCTATATCTCAAAAGATAAGTGATTAACTTTTGATCAACAACCCAACGCTGTTACAATAACACTCCGCGCTGACTAGCGTTTGTGACTAAGATTTTTACTGATTAATTATTTCTAATTAATAGTTAGCTACTTTCTACTACTGGCCAAATATTGAGAGTCGTTTATAAGTTTGGCTAAACATGTCATAGCATCATCGTTAAACCAAGGAGAAAGGAGAAGGGACATACAGTGACGTATCATACTAATGTTTAACGGTATATTTTTAGCTTCCGCGGCACACATCCAGACTTAATTTAATCCCAAAAATCTAGCTTGCCCTACTAAAATTGACCTAACCAGCGCTTGCATGATCTCTGTGTGCTTTGGTAAGTTTGAGCTCGGCATAAAAGTGAAATTGTACCTATTAAACGAAAACAAGACAGACTTCATTTTATATGCCGCTAAAACACTTACCCTATAATTATTAATTATTTTAAGTCAATGTGTAAAATAGTTGGACGGATAAATCTATTAATATATATAAAAAATAATGTATCGGTCTTTTCTTATTATGAAAGAGCGACGCTACTGACTCCATTCTGCTACTGAAAATTAAATCTCACTAAAAATGTCGACTCGGAAATGAAACCAGCATCTCACAATCAAATATAACCACAAGCTTATACCGCAAGAGCACAGAAGGCGTCACAGCTTAGTTATCAATATTAATAAAGTTAGTACTCAGTCTGAGTAGTGTGTATTGAAACATAATAAATTCATTGTCACGCGCCGGCATGTGGAATATTTCGTAATGACTCATTAACAACTAACTCACTGTACGCTTACAAGTTAATATTCTACGCTCTTTATATATTTATTTATGATTAATTACTTCTACGCACTGTAATTAAGTTATGGGTTGAGGGCACGCGCCGTTCAAGGTCGCTATGTTTAATATATTTGGAATATGTGAGGCGTTTTCAATAAAAGCCATGGATTAACGACTAAATAGTTTTGGTTATTCATAGACGGCAGTCATACTAGTGCCAGTTCTATAAAAATAATGGTTGCGCTACCATCACAAAGGATCCAGACTGGTCTCCCTGCTGTCTGCGCCATGTCTCCTCGAGGTTTCTGGATATCCTCAATACTTTAGGAATATAAATATTGTTCTTTATTTCAGGTATGTTACACCAGCTCCAACAATGTTGCTTGTCTGTCGTTATGGTTATAAAGTGAGCGGTGAGCACAGTGGTCTTAGTTTCCCGCGCTGGCAGTGCAGCGATTACTTCTCTTAGTAGATTTACTGTCCAAATTTCTATGGGCTACAGCCATGCAATTTTATAAAAACGAGGATCTCCAAATCTATTGTCACTTCAGCAGTAGCTATAATAAACTTCTCCTGCCATGGTTTCTTTGCTTTTGTTAAAATCTTATAACCTTTAGACGAGGCCTGGTGACTGCAGAAAATCTTTCATATTCACTGTTGACTTGGAAGTGAGTTCCGTAGTGAGATTTTACAGAACAGCACAGTTGTAGTCGCTAGTTCTTTCTTATTTTAGTATTATTAAATAAATCGCTAAACTTGTTATTCCTCATCAAATATTACGAGCATACATTTCTTAGACTATACCATTTTAATTGATTTTGTGACTTTTGTTATAAAATGTTACGTGCAATATTTTTTACATTTTTCTGTCTGCTAACGAAATGCTTTTATATTACATTTTCAGTCTGGTATCACAGCTGCTCTTCTTAGAAAATCGTTTGACGTTATAGCGGTACACTTAGAGCGATGCGCCATATTGATTGCTTGTGTTACACGAGTTCAGATCTTGTCTAGATTTTATTTTTATCTGAGATCGTTGCCATCATAGTATGCTAGATATATATGATGCTTTATAAAGCGGATTATGCAGGTAATAAAGAAACATCTTGTTAAAATCTATTTTTCAAAGAGCTGCCACGTTGGAGATAATCCGTTTTCTTTTTAAGAAGATAACTCTTCTTTTCTTTATTCTTTGTCTCTGAATTTAAGAACAAACCGCGTGTAATAATTCATGTTCTCAATTATATTTGTGATGTAGCAAGCTTTAGACACAAAGCTATTAACACCTATAAAAATACATCCACCAGATAAATAAGATTGTTTTGTGTTGTCACCCGATCATGAATTATCTAAGCAATAAGACTCAAAACACTACGTCACCCTTGCTTAGTTGTAGGCATAGAAACAAAGTAGGCATTATTTAGAGAAAATCCATTGTAATTAAATAATTAGGAAGATGGGAACCAACCACTCACCTTAGGATTGCCCACCTTAACTATTGCAATACAAGATCAATCGATCTGCGCAGCCGTTATATCGTAGTAAATCATCAATCGAACAATGTGTCACAGACCGTTGGTTACTTAAAAGTGCACGTGTCTAATACGATAACAGAGGGCCTAGTGCAAGTTGTTTTTACGTTAATACGATCAAAACGTTACCATGTTTGGCTGATCTTAACCAATCAGAGATCCAATCGCACCGCCGCGCCGCCGCGCGGAATGTCATAAACGTGTCGATCGCGTTGAAGTAAAAAAAAATTGGACTAGGCACTCTGGACGTAAAATTACTTACGAAATTATTATTATATATTTGCACATTAATCTATCTAATCTACCTACAAAACGATTTATATCTTTAGCGCACCTTAAAACGCGCAAAACAGCTTTAATAGGTACCTAACAAACAATCGTTAGCAATATTCCTCCGGTCACATTGACCCGTTAACTTTCATTTTATGATCCTTTGTTTTTTTGTTCAATCACCGTATAAAGTTTAAAAACAGACAAACACTCATGCTTGTATATTACCAAAGGGGTATATTAAACCTATATATCGTCAGCTATTTTTAGGTCGCACGTAACAAAAGGCGAGAGAATTGACATCTACCAGACTTCGTGCCATTACTAATAATTTCCTAATAAAAATCCAGTAAGACTTTCTGAAACGGGACACGAACCTAGGATCAAGCATAATGGTAAAATTAAGCCACGGAGCCAACGACGCAGTCACAAACACCTTATAATAAATAATACGTCTTCTTGGTTTACCAACATCAAAGATATTTTAGAACTTAATCGTAGTTGGTGAACAAAAAGTTGGATTGGTTTGTAAGTTGTTAGCTGTGAAATCAGATCAGATGGCTTTGAGGGGACGTCGTGTCGTCGAAGATGTCTGTAATGACAAATAGAGTTTGCCTAAAGTATCTGTAAAGGAATTAAAGTACGTATTAAACTTGTAGATGGGGTGCGGATTATAAACTTGTTACTACGTAAGTGTTACGATAAACTTTGTACTTCTCAATGGATCAATTATATTTTAGATCAGTGATAGGCTAGCTTGGTTGGTTCAATAGTATGGGTGCGTACGACGTATACGATATTAATTTTCGGTAATGATGAATTATTGAGTTTTTTTTATATTATGTGACACTTTAAATTATTGACGATATTAAGGTAGGCTTGTGTTCAATAATCTTTACCATCGAGGTAGGTATTTTTCTTTTAATATAGTATGTAGTTGTAACATAGATGCCTTAAAAATATACCATTCGTCAATAATACAAGAGTTATGATTAAAAATTTTGATGAGTCAATGTTTTTAAAGTTCTGTCTATATGTACCTGATCTTTATGTTAAAAACTGATGATATTATTTTGGCAGATTTTTGTATTATTTCATTAGGTATTCTAAGTTTAGTGCCATATTGTCATCATAATTAAAAATAGGTACCTAAAAAGAATCACGTGTCACTGTAAAATCGGCACAACTTATGTAGACCTTGGCTTACTCTAGGCTCCAGTCTCATACAAAACATGTAAAACTGTTAACATTTTCTTTTAAATATTTTGTATAAAATATAATAGGAGATAAAAAACAATAAGAAATGGTGTCGATTCCGCATCACTTGGTGCACTGTCAGTGTCAAAGTGACCATTTATACCACTGCGTCATCCGTGCAATCAATATTGCATAGCTGTGCTGTTTTAAGTGCTCTTATTAGGTCGTCGCGGCACATAAGTTAGTTATAATGTATGTAGGCAGCTGGAGCGGTAAGGTCCATTGTTGTTACTTGGCTTTTTTTATAGCTATAAAGCAACTGTGCAATAATAATCATCTTCAACGAAGGACGTTATTTTAAAATTTATGAGTCCACAATATTTTGCTCTCGGTTTCGCTCGCGTTAATCTAGATTACGTTAGTAAATTTCTATCCCTTGGGAACAGTACCTTTTTTCTGGTTGAAAGGTACCCTGTCCTTTTATGTACTTCTAACAATGCGCTTGCGAAATTTCATGATGATTGGTCAAGTATGTAGTTGAAGCGTGAAAGCGTAACAAACTTACATTCACATTTATAATATTATTCTACCCGCATCTAATAGGGATGTAGAGCTTTTTCTTCAAAATATATTTTAGAGATTACCAGCTTCCATAAAAATCATTTTTTCTTTATATTATTAGTATAGAATGATTCTTCCATTAAAGGTAAATAAGTACCTAAAAGTAAACCTCAAGATTGAGTTTCCACATAAATTGTAGCCAAAGAAATCGTTTTTATATTTGAATTGATAGATCAATTTTCATCAAAAAATGTATGATTCGAGAGAAAGGGAATGATTGCTTTATAGTTTTGTATAAAATACTACACGCCAAAGCTATATGTTTTTTTAATAATATTTATGGAAGTAGGAGGCCGTTGACCTCTATACATATTTACCATATGATACATACATATTACTTGAACTTGTATATCGTCGTAGGAATGAACAGAGTACCTAGAGGCCCTTAACGCCAACGCTTAAAGCGTTTCTGATTGTATAGATTTGTCTCGTTCTCTCGCATGCAATGACAATGCTTTAAAATATGATAGTAAGGCTCCTGGTATATCATATTATTATAAATTTCGCAGCATTTCGCCAGCTGCTTGAAGCCGTCTTTATACTGAATGAGCCTATTGCTTATCAGAATCGATTCTGGATTGATTATTTCATTCTGCTATTAATAGAATAGTCTTTATTGCGCACTAAAGATAACTACTATAATAAGTTACATAACAATACATAAATGTACAATGGGTGCCTTTATAGCTAAGTGCTTTCAGACAAGCTGACCGATTTTGCCTTTAAATATAAATTTTGCGTGTAAATACTCACCTGAGTTCAAACTTTATCGTGTAAAGTAAGAATATTAAGAAATCACAACTTGAAACACAGTTAAATTGCGTGCAAATCACAAATTGCATGTAATAGTATGCAAAGTAATATTTTACGAAACTAAAAATACTAAAAGTGAATGGTTGCTTAGTGGCACTGTTTTACCATTTTCTTCGCTACTACAACTAATGATTCAAGTGGTGATTTTATCTTAATCCTATATTGCCCAAAGAATTGAACAAGCTGCCTTTGTAGCCCAAAGAGTTAGCAAAATTCCTCACTTTTAATAACAAGGATAAGCGATTGATACCTTCAATCACTTATCCTTGTTATTAAAAGTGAGTTGATATACCTGTCTATGTGCGATATTTTTAGAGAATATAAAAATATATTATTAAAAAGTTTATGAATTAAATCAATTAGTATCAAAGTTGGCGATCGTAAAAGTTCTGAAATCTTAATATGTTTTTGGTTTGTTTGTAGATTCGAACAACTCGAGATTTTTCAATATACACGTGCTATTGATGTGAACACATTTTTAGCTTTTAATTGAAAGAAGATAATGAGATCACCAGCAAAATATTATCAGAAAGGCTGATTATTATTCTCTGCGCCTCATGGCACCCACTACTCAACATAGATCTATATTTATCGATGGCACTCTTTGAAATTGATCCTGAGTTGCCGACCACCATATTGAACCTTTTTTTTTCTTTTTTTTTTGACCCAGGAAGATCCTTTATGGAATCCATATAAATATATATAAATCCACCATGGGGGAAGTTATGTGAGACTCTCCGCCCCTGAATATCCTCCCCACCATATTGACCATAGTTTGGCGTTACAAATACTTACCTAATAATAGGCAATGTATGAGGACATAGATAATTTGATGAATTATTAAAAAAAAAATCATATACCAACTAATTATTCCTAGACGTCGAAAGTTTATATTTTTGTAGTAAGTGTGAATGTATATCTAATTCAAATATACCCACGTTATCTTTTAGTCAACTATTTAATGTTACTCATGCGACGAATGTAACAGCTTAATCAATTAGTGAGTAAGTCAATATTCGATCAAATCATATTAGTGGGATTTTACTTAGTGACAGCATTATGGAAATGGGGACTTGACTTAAGCAAAATACCGTTTTGTAATCAGTCCAAAAGGTAATGTTGCCTAATATTATGAAAAACAAAATATGTTTCTATCACTCTACTATTCATTATGATATGTGTATGAGTTCCAAATTTCATGTGTTGCGTTCAATCTATGTCGAAAACACACACACACTAATTAATGGTATCCATACATACAATGTGTCCCGAAAATGTAGCAAAGACGGTTTTCTACTTGTTACCTAGTCATATCTATGCATCTTGTTCTCCTCATACGTGACGAATATGGTGAGAGAGAAACTTATTATATTCGTCACGTATGCTTGACGATAATCTCTTGTACCTAAGTATTTAAATGGAAAAGTGCGCTGTTGTATTTATTTGGTGATGATACGTATGAGCCGGTTCCCTTGACTCACCCTTTTTAGGTAATCGGCGAAAAAGTAGCAATGAACTAAATAAAATTATTTTCAAGAGTTGTTATACACGAGTGATTTCTCTGCTATTGCAAGCGGTCTTAGGCTATGGTAACCAACAGATAGGTCAAATATTTGCTACCATATTAACCTCTTGAGTCGCAGCGGCACACCGACGGCCAAGCTCAAAACGTTTACATATATATCTGGCATTCTAACAATTGACATGTTAATTATAACAGAAAATATATGTAAATTTGTAATCGGCTCGAAAATCAATCAAGGTAAAGTAAAATACCCAGCAAAATTCATAAAATTTTGTTTATAGTAAAACTGTTAAGCAATTTTCTCGTAATTAAAGCAACCATTTTAATTAATTCCATGACTGAAACTAAGGATTGAAAAAAGAAACACCCAACTGTCAATGTTCCGCAACAAAACAGTGTTTTGTTCGTGATTCGTCATACAAACACGTAGGAATTGTTTTTACATAGTTCACGATAATCGGCCGAGCACGGAGTCCGGTTTGTCCGGCAACCGTTAACCGATATCTGCTTTTTTATTAATACTGCACACGTTTAGAGCAACCATCTGTAATAATGAAAAATCAGGACAGAAATATGTGACTGTAGAATTAAATGTTCTCTTTTCACGTGGAGTAATGCTATGACGCATACTTCTCCACGGGGCGATGGAGTGGTTATGTCGAGCTCAAAAATGTCCCGGTAATACCGACTAAACCTACCACGACATAAACATAATGCAATCGCGACCAAAGTGCCTTAAGCATAGCATATTATATTGTTTGTTATCCTAAAAGGATTTATCCAGATATAACTATTGGTAAAAATTACATATTTGACGGTTGCAAGCGTAATTAGAATTAACGTTTTAGGTACATTAAATCGTATTTTTGTTACTTAAGCTTGGATTTTGTAACTGCTTCAGGTGTTCTTCTTATTACATTAGAAATATTTTAAATTATAAAATAGATGATTCTGATACAATGTCTCAAATTGCTTACCTCTATTTGGTATTACAGATTTTCGAAGTAAAAGATTATGTTGCCGACCGCTAACTAATAGACTGACTATATGTCTGATTGGTTACCACAAACACAGATCATCAATACGTCTTAGCCACGATTCCAACTAGTCACGCTATTTAAAAATGCAACTGCCCCGGAGATAATAATCGCGATATAACAAAATACCTTATTGAAACTAATTCTAATGTCCAGATAGGATTCGGACATTTTGGTGTTCCTACACATTGCGTTAAGTATAAACCGTACTTTGTATAACCAATCGATTGAATACCGCTACCGCAGTTAACCTTTGCACTAACGATATTATTCTATTTTAGTTTTGAATACACGTCATTCAGTTCCATTCAACAGTTAAAAGGAACGTTTAAAATCATGAATTCGGTGAAAGGACGTTGATTGAAATTCTACGAATTCAATTGATATAGCGAACCAGCTCAATAAAAACGGGTGAATAGAATAACACATTTGGCCTTCTTGATATGCGGACAATATTTTAATGTGATCTGTGGCTGCAATGGTTTCAACTATGGCCCGACCGGCTTCAAAATATTTTACATTGCCCATTACAAAGATAATTCTTTGGATAGACATATGTGATATATTGTAGTATGTTCTATATAACGGCTGTTATTGCTGGCCAGTACCTTGCAGCCATGTATTAGTAAATTAATGCCGGTTTAAAAGTTTCTTTAGAGAGTGTTTTTGAGCGTTTGTTATGTCGGCCATTTGTGCCTATCTAATCTATGGATTTTTAAGAGGTGTAACGAAGACGAATATTTTAAATAAGATCCTATGTCAGTAATGAACGCCAATAAGCAAAAAAAGACAATCGGCGTTTGATTCTTTTTTGGTACGTAGGTCCATGTGCCGACTGAGGAATTAAAGACTCGTCAAACGCGATGCAGTCACTAAATGTGCGTTTTATCGCGAATGAATCTATAGAGTAGAGATAACGAGATATAATATCTATGCAAATATTATATTACCTACTACGATATTAAAAGGAGCATGTCTGTTGTGGCATTGAGGCAACTTCCGTAATATAAATACCTATGTATATGCATATGTATGCTTATCCCTGTCTTAGGATATTGCGAACATCGAAACAAAGAGCACCTTGTTTACGTTTCTGCCTCATTTCTTGCCTATGGTAATTATTATACGTTCAATGTTTACGTTAAAGCGACCGAAGTATACAAGTACCCCAAATACAAACAGCTGTTGGGGAGCCCCATTTATAACCCATCATATAATAACAAGGAACTCGTTTTAAGAGCGAAGGTTAACCGAAATGCACGCTTCGGCCTCTATTTTCACCTCATCATTTAATCCTTCAAGTCGTAGAATACCAGACATAATTAAAATTTATTGTGTCTGGCCACCGGTGTATCGCTGCGACTCATTACGTTAAAATTAATCCATCACGAAAATTATGCTAGGCAAATGTAATCTATAGTAATATTACAAAGCTGATGAGATTTTTTGTTTAAGCGCACTGATCTCTGAAACTACCAATCAGATCATAGATTTTAGTTGCATTTTATAGCCTATTTATTGAGGAAGCTTATAGACTATTTAATTCACGTTACGACCCTTAGCAGTAGACCTATTGAAACCTCGAGGTATAGCCTGCCAGTAGTAGAGCCTCGCTGATTTCAGCATGAATAGGCCGGCTCGACCGTGGAAGGACTACACTCTCACAGAATATTGACGTGAAATAGCAGTACTCCTACTGTTGTGTTTCCCACTTCCTTTTTCTAAAAGGTTGGCAACGCGCAAGTGATGCCTCTGGTGTTGCAGGCGTCTATAGCCTTTTTTTTTTTTTTTTTTTTTTTTTTTTTTTTTTTTTTTGATTCCCAGGAAAAAATGCTTGATGCACTACCCGCCGGCTAGGGGACGGCACCGGCGGGGCGTGTGGGACTCACCAGCCGACTGCTGGTATACCCACTAAAAAAACCTGGGGTGTTCCCCAATGGGTATTCTCTCACCCAATGGGGGAGGCCTGTTGGGAGTCTAAAAAGATTCATCCATAGCAGGCCCCTCCGTGTGGGTGCCGGCCGGGTCAATAGGACCCGACCTCCTCTCGTCCCCGGGGGAGAGCAATTTCACCGCTCTCCCCTTTCGACGTTAGAAGGCGCGCGGGAACACCGCGCGCGCCCTCTGTGGGTTCTTACTCACGGGTGGCAGGGTCCCCTGAGGCCTTGCCACCCAGAACCCTTAGGTGGGGGGCAGGAGAGCGACATAAGCGCGTCTCCTGCGCCCCCTCCTCCGGCGGCGGATGTCCGGGGCGTAAGGATCTTCCTCACGCCCCCGCTCCGCCGCCTCCTTCTGCGAGATGACAGCCTCGCAGAAGGACCTCATTGCGCCCCAGCACCTGTCGTCACCGACCATCATGGATACGACGGTCGGCAACGAGAGGTCGGGGCCAATCACGGCGACCAGGGCACAGCGCTCCTCGGCCCACGCCGGACACTCCTCCAGCGTGTGCTGCGCCGTGTCCCGGTCGCACTCCTCGCAGTGGTGACACCTGGTTGTCGGCTCCCTACCGGCTATCTTGCACAGGTACTCTCCGAAACAGCCGTGTCCGGAGAGCACCTGAGCAAGCCGGTAGGTGAGCGGTCCGCGCCGTCTGTCCGTCTATTGCCTTAGCACCGGACGGACAGCCTCGACTGTCCTCACCCCATAGCGGGGCTGGGCCAGTCGCTCCTCCCACCTGGCCTCGAGGACCAGTCGAGCCTGGGACCTTCGCGTCTCCACCGCCCCGTGAGTGGGTTCCTCACCATGGAGCCGGAGGTCCACGCGCCAGTGATACACCGACGCTTGGACCTCCGCCTCCAAATCCCAGGGAGGCGTCTATAGCCTACGGTGACCACTTACCACCAGGTGGGCCGCATGCTTGTTTGCCAACTTAGTAGTATAAAAAAAAAGCTTGTTATTAATACTTCGAATGGAAAAGCACGCAATTGACAAGTATTTTGTATCGGTATGAACAAGCCGAGACGACCGGGAGAGAACCACTGTCTTATAGAAAACTAGTGTAAAAGATGGAACACTGTTATTGCATCCGCCCGGTAAGTACGTACCGAAAGCTCACATAGCCACAAGTCTCTTTCCTGACATTCTTATCTTTTTTAAAAAGGCAACTCCCGCTCTTCGTATATTTTCAGTGTCGCTTACTTTACAAACTTTTAAACAACGGACATAAATGACACTCATGCTCGGAACAACAATTTGTGGAACGCATAAAGTTTTACCCCGTGTGAGATTCGAACCCACAATACTCGGCGTAGTGCCAAGGCGACCATTTAAACCAGTACGCTATCCGTGCATTTCCATCTTTAATATATTATTCTAGAGTCAAGTCTCCGGTGGTTTTCTGGCATTGCAACCGCTTAACCATTGGTCGGTATGAAATGGCTGCATTATATTTAAACTACCTTACCCGCGCAACTTTGCTTCACATTTTTTCCCGTTTTTGCAACATTTTTCATTAATGCTCAGCTCCTATTGTTCATAGCGTGATGGTATGTAGCCTAAAGCCTTCCTCGATAAATGGGCTATCCAACACAAAATGACTTTTTCAATTCGAACCAGTAGTTTCTGAGATTAGCGCTTTCAACCAACCAAACAAACAATCTCTTCAGCTTTATAATATTAGGTCTTTACCTATGAAATTGCCGTTTTTCATGAAATAAATTAAGCGTATTTTCTATATTTTTTACTTCTTTTAATCAAAGTTATCACCCATGCAATCAATGCATCTTTGCCAACGCAATGGTAGCTTATTGATGCCCTTCTTGAAGAAATCAGCTGGAGGGGAGGCAACAAATTCTTCAAAGGAATTTTGTACTGCCTCTCGGGTATTGAATTTTTTCCCACAAAGAAGTTATCCAAATTCTGGAAAAAGTAGAAGTCTGTAGGCGCAAGGTCTGGTGAGTACGGCGGATGATGGAGAACTTCCAACCCCAGCTCTTGTTGCTTGGAGACCGTCTGCTGTGCAGTATGAGGTCGCACGTTGTCGTGCAGGAGCAGTGGAGCCGAACGATTGACCAAAGCTGGTTGGAGACGTGCGAGCTTCTCCATCATTGTGTTCAGTTCTTCACAGTACACATCTGCAGTAACGCTCGTCCCGTTTGGTAAGAAGCTGTGATGAATTACACCGCGTTAGACCACCAAACAGTGACCATCACTTTTCTAGGGGTAAGTTTTCGTTTAGGGCATTGTTTGGGTGCTGAACCAGGGTCCAACCAACTTGCTGAGCGCTTACGATTGTCGAACAGGATCCATTTCTCGTCACAAGTAACAATGCGGTTCAAAATTCCTTCGTCTGTATGCCTGTTGAGCAGTGCAAGGCACATATCGACGCGTACTTCGCGCTGGCGATTATCGAGTTCGTGGGGTACCCATTTGTCAAGCTTTTTACCTTGCCAATTTGACGCAAATGGACCAATATTGTTTTAATGCTAACGTCGAAAGCTGCTGCTAATTCAGCCGTAGATTGAGTATCATTAACTTCCACAATCGCCTTTAACTCGTCATTGTCGACCAAAGTTTTTGGACGACCACGGGGTTCATTATTCAGGTAAAAATTTCCAGAACGAAAGCGGGCAAACCAATAAAGGGTGGTGCGTTCGTTTGTAGTGTTCGCTCCTTAAACGTCGTTAATGTTGCGTGCCACTTGTGCCGCTTTGCTGCCACGACGGTACTCATACTCCATAATTACTCGAATTTTTAACGTATCCATAATGACGAAAATTGTTCGAATGCGATGAAAACAAAACACACAAGATTTTTGAGTTTTACTGTATTCTTAGGATATAATTATACTAAGTACCTCTTAATGACTTGAGTTTTTTGTTACTCGTAGTAAATAAACTTCCGGTGAATAACTATTAAGTAAGCTGAATAAAAACGTATTCAATGGGCACATCCGTTCTGGCATAGTGCTACAAATACACAATGCCCTGCAGACTTTAAAACGCCCCTGGTTTTTGCGCAGTGGTTTAAAATGGTTTGTAGTTTTTTTGTGAGTACACGTATTTTCTTTCTTTTATACATTTTTAGGGTTCCGTACCTCAAAAGGATAAAACGGTACCCTTATAGGATCACATTGTTATCCGTCTGTCTGTTTGTCAAGACCCTTTATCTCGGGAACGCTTGGAGGTATCCAGTTGAAATTAAAACGATATAGTCTACAGTCTCTTGAAGCTATGAAAAAATAAAACTTCTAAGTTAACGTAAAAAAAGTAACGGCTGTTTAACCCGCAAAAAACGTATGTTTCGACACTTAAGGGAATCAAAATTCAAAGGGTATTTTCCGTTGACCTAGAATTATGAAATTTGGCAAGTAATACCGTCTTATTCTACAAGTATAGGGAAAAATCTGAAAACTATACATTTGTAGTTAAATCATAAAAAAACAGGGTCTCCATGCAAGGAATTTGTTTTTGTAATATGTTGCTACAAATTTGTTCGGAACCCTCGGTGAGCGAGTCCGACTCGCACTTGTTTAGTTTATATCTTTTATACTCTTATATTTGCGAGAAGAGATTTCTTGAAGAAATATGCAGTAGCAGTTTGTCTGCACGGATAGTGTAGTTGCTTAAGTGTTCGCCTCGCCGCCACTGCTACTGCGGCTAGTGTTGTGGGTTCGAATCCCACACGCGACAAAAATTCATGCGATCCACAAATGCTAGTAGCTTGTAGTCTTTTTAAGTAAAAACAAAGTACCAACTTTTCTGTTGTGTGTTTACACAGTGATAATATGCAGCGATAATTTTAGTTAAATGTTTAATAGTATATATAACGTATATAAATAAAGACGCACTTTGTTTTAGTTAATTAGCATTTATATGGTTTGTTTCTGATGTAAAAAAATTACTGGTTTAAAATCTTCTTCTAATTTACACACGTTCTATACCCATGATGCAGTCTAGCTAATACCAAACTATATATCTTAACAACGCCTGTCAACGATCGTAGACAGGTAACAGAAAGTACCGACTAAACAATCTATAAGCTGGTACTACTTTCGTATGATTGTTAGCACTGTATGAATTACTTTAACTGCCCATGATAGGAGGAACGCGAGCGTCATGAGCACGGCTCCTGAATAAATATAAATGCAAATAAATAAAAAGTCAGTCCATTTTAAAGTCTGCGGCGTCATATCAATAAGTTTGTAGCGTTTTAATGTGCAACTCGCCATGCTAAATGTTGATATCACTCGAGCTGTGACTCGAGTCAGTTTGGTTGTGTACCGTTTGTGTTTATTTTTAGTATTGAATTACAATTACAATGATGAATAACTAACTGTATAGTGACGTGTGTGCATTTTAGTCAATTTGTCAGAGCCATTGATCATGCAGTCATGCTATTGATTAAATTTATTGTTGCACATTGCGGTCAATTTCCTCCAACTTTACCGCAAGAATATATGACTATTATACTCGACTTAGGTGATTATGATCACGTACTATAAACTGCACTAATGGTTTAAGTGCTGCCTCTGCGCCGAGTGTTGTGGGTTCAAATCCCACACGGGACAAAACTTTGTGTGATACACAAATGGTTGTTCCGAGTCTAAGTATTCTGTGTCCGTTGATTCAATGTCTGTTAAGTCCTCCGCGACACAGGATTTATTCCTAGTGAAGTTGGTATTTTAAAAACGGCAAAATTAAAATCTATATCCGTAAGACCTTCTTTAAACTGGATAGTGTAATACGAAATATATTTGTGTATACATCCTTCATTTTAGCTTAGTTCTATACAAACTTAGCACATTTTCTATAGTACTATTCTATTAATCTGTCAAGTCTTAGATGACGGACATTATTAAAAATCTATTATGGCCGGCCACCGGCGTGCGGTTTGAAAGGATAAGTGGACTAGATAGTACAAGGGACAAAATTGGAGTAATACATATTGATTGTATTTTATGAGAATTGATTTAATATAATATCATTAGTATTCGCCCGCGACATCGGCCATGTGTAACACTCGGGAATGGGTATCGGGAATTATCCTGATACGCGTTCTCGAGGGTAACAAGCAGGTGAGTATCCTTTGTGATAATCTAGGAAATATCGTGGGCGAATACTAAAGGGTTTAGTTAAGACTAGGCACAAAGATAGACAATGGTCTATCTTTGATTCTTTCTTTTTGTGTGGTTAGTGGCCAACCTGTTGTCAAGAGTTGTTCAAGCCGCCCGTAGGCCTCTGACATGGCTTAACGACTGCTGCCAATTTGGCAACAACCGGGACCGACGTTACGTGCCCCTCCGAAGCACGGAGACGCTCAGATGAAATACCACTAAGCGGCGGTCACCCATCTTATAGACTGACCGCACCCAACGTTGCTTAACCTCGCTAATTGTTTACCGATCAGTAAGTGCAAGTGGCTATGAGCGCCTCCTAGTCTTAACTAAATCCTTTCAACGGTTTAATTGTGTGATTAAATTTAACAAGTCAAAACAAATATCCAAACATCTTGTCAAGCTTTTATATTTATAGTGCGAGTAGAATGTAGAGATCCCCATGAGATATTTATCTTTATAAAACATTGCAAATAATTAAAACGCAGAGCGTTAAATATATTGATAAAGACGACATGTAAATACTAATTAAACAACTTGTTACGTTCAAATTAATATGACATGACAAAAATAGCATGCAGTTAATTATAAACCTGATATGCTTTGGCTTCCCATCCTCCCACATTCTTTCACGCCTTTATGACTCTACAAGAGTTAAGCTGAGGTACATTACGAGTATATTTCACCGGCTATGCTTAGACGGAACTCATTTGTGTTTCCTGGCTTATTTGGCATGAAATATACTTGACTAGTGATCCTCCCCGGCTTCGCACGGATAGTACAACTTCAACAAATTATACACTTAAACCTTCCTCATGAATCACTCAGTCTATTGGTGACAACCGCATAAAAATCCGTTTAGTAGTTTTTGAGTTTATCGCGAACAGACATACGCGGCGGGGGATATTGTATTATAATATGTAGCGATAGTGATAGTGAACGAGTCTTGCTGAATCAGTGCCTAATTTTAGATCGACATTAAATATTTTTGTATGAATTAACATTTTATTACTGTATATCTTCAGAAGGTTGGATAGGGGATAGTTGCGTGTTCACAGTTTCCAGAAATAGCAAGCAAACCAAGAGAAGTCTTTCTTGTTTTGCTCTTTATTCTTCTCTTCCACTTGTATGTCATGGATGCTCTAGCCAAAGCACACCGAAGACGCTGCTAGTGATAGATAAATTCTATACTAATACGAGCGGACCCGACAGTCGTTGTTACAAAGAAATTCATTCAAATCAGTCCAGCCGTTTAGGAGGAGTTCACTGTCAATACATGTACAGAAGAATTATATATATAAAGAAGATTATAAAGCTAAAGAGTTTGTTTGTTTGGTTGAACGCGTTAATCTCAGGAACTACTGGCTCGAATTGAAAAATAATTTAATATTGCATAGCCCATTTATCGAGGAAGGCTATAGGCTATATAACAGCACGCTACGATCGATAGGAGCGGAACAGCAAATGTTACAAAAACGGGGCAGAAATGGGCGAAAATTCTCTTATATGAAGTAGACGAAGCTGCGCGGGTCAGTTAGTATATTATAAGCTATTATATGCTTATCGCACTTATTTTTTGCTATATATCTATAGGTGCCGCGTAATAAAGGATTAGCTTATTGCCATTTATCAACCATAGCTGCATTCTACTTTCATACAGAGAAATTCTTGGTAAAAATACACAATGACACTTAGCTCGACTCTCCTCGAGTCAAACAAGTGCTTTAAGATGAGTACTAGCGTGGGCGCTGATCCTCATTCCAAGGGGTAAATTAATAATTGAGTTAGAAGCACCTTATAATGTTACCTGATCCAATAAGTCTCTAAACAAGTTCTCAATACTAATCAAACGGCCAATTAGTGTAAAATTGACAGGTGCACGAATAAATTACTATAACAGTTCAATGTATATATCTCGCACAGTTTTAGCGTTTGACTTGCTACTGTATATAATTATAATTAAATTTGTATAATTTTGTTAGAAAGTACGTCATTGTTAATTTGTTTCCAGCGGTTTGGTTCAGCAGATTATCTTCGTTTTCCTAATCTTAACTTGCATTTTTATGAGACAGCTTTTGGGATAATCAGTGTATTGTGGAGTGATTTAAATATTGATTTTCACAGAGTTAGCAATGCACGATTTACTTTTGTGGACAATTGTGTATGGTTGCGGCAATCGTTTATCATCATTCCATCAGTTGGACTGAATACTTAGTGTCACACGTATTATTAAGTTTCTTGTGTTCTATATTAAGATAAAAGCTTATATGGAGAATGAGTGTGTTGTCCAATACAATATCCAAAAAATGGTTTTAATACAACAACAAATCATATTTAATGTGCAACAAGTGCGCTCCGAATAAGCGTCCATTTAAATGCCTCATTTTAACTCATTGCCCGATCTAAATATAATACTTGGACGTCATCAGTCATCAGTCGTTATTAATTAATTATGTATAATTTGTCCACGCCGCCATTGCTTACCCACGCATATCGATCGCTCCGGTAGTTTCCACGTAATTCTCTTTATAATAATTGAAACAAACAAACAAAACTCACGTCTTCTAACATACCTACTCTAGTCACTCAGAATACTGTTACCTCAATCATTATAATATAACGAAATATGAATAATTAACAATACTGTTATGTGATTAACTGACTTCTAACAATGGAATGTCTGGTAACAACTCTCAGGTTACAGAATATTTGAGCACAATAGTTTTACTTTATTAAAATGTATGAAGTCCCTTACTAAATCACACGTCCAATTAAAATGGCAACATTTAGCATTTCTACGCCTAGAATTTATTTTACAATCTATCATCTTAACTGCTTTGAAACAAAGTCCATAATTGCTTGTCAATTATTCAAATGATAAATAGCCCCACCTCAGTACAATACAGGCATTATTTTGTAATCTTTCAGTGACTATCGCTTGGAGTATGTGGCTCTTATTACTATCGGTAGAAGAACTAGTATTGCGTGGGCAGTCTGAGATGGCTAGGCCAACAAGGTCGTTGGGTAAAGCCTCCAGACAGCCTGTTAAACTAGCTTAAACGACACATATATAATTGGAAACAGTTATAAATACTGAAGGTGTTCTTGCGTCCAGTCAAACACATGTGTACAAGACTCATAGAAGATTTAAAATTAAACGTTTCTAATTAAAATGCTAAATCGAGTATTTTATTGGTAGTTTTGCAAATACCAGTTTGAATGTTGGATGTAAACAAGTATTCAGTAACAGTAATGGTAACGGTAGGTAATTTTTGGTCCGCAATGCGCCTGCGCTGGTCGTTGTTAATTGGTTATTCCGCTTCAATATGAACAGTTGTTGCTTCTGTGAAATTGACCGCTCAATTGACCGTCATGCGTTTTCTGTTAAATACTTGCACTTGTCCGGTAATTGTAATTTGTCGTCTGTCTGAATGCTTTTGCTTTTTTCTGTTATTCCGTATCAATTGTATACTTGGAAATCTTGGAATTTAAATTCTTTATCCAAAAATGTGTTATTTTTCGTGGTTAATTTGGTCTTATTTAGACCATCCTAATATTTTTGTGATACTTAAAAGACTAAGTATTCTTACTATACACATAACCTATTTTTGGCATGATAGGCAGAAACCATTAAAGTCATTCTGTTTGGAATATCTCTTGTTTCATTTACTTCCACCGCATTTTACAAGCAACCGTAACTCGCCTTTTGTCCAAAATGTTTTGATGTGCTGAGAGAAGATTAGCCTATATATTCTTATAACTGTCAAAACATGAAATATTTTACTATCAAAATGTCTTTATTTGACCAAAGAACGACCAATTTCTTTAACAGTTTAGTCTACTGTTTTAACAAGATACTTTTCAAACAAACGTAAACAGAATTTGAATTCACAATGCATCTATTATGTGAGAGACAGTAACAAACAGTGTCAAACACGTTGGTTTCAAACATCCTTTCGCGAAAGCTTTAATCTCAAACTGCCTATTGTCCTCAACTTTGTTCTTACATCGGCATTACATAACGGCGTCGGACACTTGATAGTCTTGATAGCTCCATTGTCACCACAAAGTTGTCCTTTGTTATGTGAAAGATTGTATTACAATACTGTAAGGCTACTCCGATGACGCCTTGTTCCGGGTTGCCGGTCCGTGACACACTTCCGAAACAATAGCAAAGGATTATCGTTCTTACTCGACACTACTTTAATGACCGGTAGAGCAAGTTATTTCCCAAAATCTTTGTTTTCATTACAAACATATACTGCCATTTTATATCGAGTTTTACTCCGCACTTATAAGAACATTATTATTGATGTCGATAATTTTTGCAACATCGCAGATCCAAGCTTTTTGTTAAAATCCAATGACCCCATTCCGGTTTCTTTGCTTAAATAATTCGATTGGGTCCTCGTTCGTTCCCGTTCTGACAAAATGACGTCAACTCTATATTTAATTTCGGATCTTTCCAGTTTGGTAGTCAAAAAATTAAGATGTTACATAAAAAAAAAAAAGCCTTTAAGACGTCGACATTTAATTTGTACAAAAGAAAACGTTTCTCTTATTTGCTTCTCTACAAATTCGGCCTAAATTGTTTTGGCCTGCCTTTTTACTAAAGTGGCTATAATCCCTGTTATCTTTGTTATTCTTTTTCTCATTACATTTCAAGTAGACGAACAGAAATAGTTTGATATATTGAGAGAGAACATTTGAATGTATCTAGGGGACTTTGTAAGCTATTAAAATGGAATGTTTGGTGCAGTGAATGTTGTTTATTTTATAGCTGGCATAGAAATGATACAATCTGGTTAGAAATAATCTTGCTGTTTAATATAAGATGTGAGTAGCATACAGCGTGTTATGCATGTTAATATGAGGAGAAGGCTTCAGTCGCAGACGGGAAGCGAAACATCCTTTTTATTTATCGCTAGACTGGCTTTCATACATTTTTATCTTAGTGACAGGGTGTCAAGGGACATGTTTGCTTCTCCGTCACGATTTTGAGAATCACACAAGTGAGTTACTCACAAATCACACAAGTAATACTGTTACTGCATGTTTAGTGTTATTTATGTCATGTGTGACTTATCCACGGGCCGTGTTCTAAGAAACGCTCGAGTTAGTAGTTTGAGTCATTCTTTAGTGTTATCGTACTACAAGTTTGTAAATATTGGATCCATTCACTAATTCCTGCAGTGAGTTCATACTAGTCTGACTAAGAAGTACTATAATAAGATAGTAAAATACTAAACTTCCTGCCGCGTAATATATGTCACTTGACTTTATCAATTCTCTCATGCATAGAAGTTCTTTGCACGTGTTCGAGATGAAAGCTTTGGCAGCATTACTGTTAAATTCTATTTAACATGTGTTTGCAAGACGCGTATAATGTCTCGGGGTAATTGCAATAGCGTTGCTCTTATGAGACGTAATATGAACGTCGCTGAGCAGTTATTGTTCCACGACTCTCACGATTTTACTTGTCTCTCGAAAGTCAGGGGAAATGATTCATTTTAGTTTATTTGTACTCACTAGTGTTTCCGCTGTTAGTTAATTGACTAACTACGACTTCGCTTTCGATACTATCTTGGCTTGTTCTAGTCTCGGAACACTAATTGACGGCGGAATAAAATGTTTGAAAATACGGCTTGAACAAAGTTGAATTATGTAACTGGACTTCATATTCGTTAGAAATTGTTTTAAATTCTGTCATGTAACATTCTATGTATGTGTACCGACCGTTCCGGTGTTATCATTTTCGTTTTTTTTTCTGTTCTATAAAGTATTCGAATTTTAAAATTGCAGCTTAATTTTATTTTCGAGTTCTTAACGGAACATTATTGCCTTTGTATTGGATCTCATTTGCGTGCTTCAACAAAAAACTTGTCAATGCATGTGTGGAACGAGTTTTTGCTCCACATAGCAGCCAACGACCGTACCGACGATAATGTCGTAATTAAATATGCAGTCTAATCCGAAGAGCAACATCTATATTTGCCATTGGCTCAGAAACCGGAACGGGTTAGCACTCGGGACTTTAAATGTTCTGACGCATTCGATCTCTGATCTCTTTCACCCTGTCCCTATTTAACTCGGCACATAAAAACGTAATGTAATTTGAAGGACAAAGCCTTTCTTCCGGTATAAAAAAGATATGTAGTAAAGTAATTTTCAATAACGTAATACGGTTTATGGCTGTAGAAAAAAATTGTTGAATAGATGGAATTTTATGACTTAAAGCTAGCTCTAGAATATTCTGTGTAGCTACTATATTGGCTTTCTGTTTGCTGACTACATCAGTAGCACGGCGGTAGTAAACGTGAATGTTGTATTACACACTACTTACTTTTTACAGATATAGGCGGAAGACTTTGTATGTGTGTTTGTTTACTAAACAGATTTGCAAAATTTTCTCTGATACCGTTTTATAAAATGAGACCGATATATGTTGAGTTGTATCTTATTTAGTATGCTTTGCTCGCGATTCCAGTACATGGATAAACTATGCATATTGTGAGCCACGTAAACGAAAATGTAGCGGCGGGTGAATACTAGTATTTTATATCCCTTAAAGATAACTGAAAGAGGGAGCCTCATTATTTTCTATGTGTCTTCTTACGGTTATAAAATGTTGCTCCGTGTGACTGATGATGACACATCGATCATAACCTTCCCAGTGTCACATGTATTCAATCTCGCTCACATTTCCTTTGCGATCTGGTATCGCTACAGGGTGTAAGTTCCACTCAATTATTGTACATGATGTGTCAAAAGGGGGCACTCTCCCTGTGATCAAAGGAATAGGAACACCTATGTAATTGGATACGGATCCCATTCACCCAAACCTCTCCGTTTGGTGTTGTGTAGAAACAGTAGGATTTTGTCTTTGTTTTATCCACCTGTTTATCAACATAGCTGTGCTTGTGTGTAGGTTCTCGTAATTGGATAGTTTCTTTAGAAATTAATTAAATGTAGATAGAAATGAGGTATAGGAATATTAAATTACTAGTTTCGGTATACATAATAGGATACTAATTCTACGTGTTACTCCGGTACATGGTCTGATAAGATTCATGCAATTTTGTTTAAAGGTTTACGTGTGATTGAGCAATAAACATCGTCAATTTTAACAAACTTACTCATCTATAATTTTATTAGAAGGACTGCAATATTCCGAATAGAAAATCATTATGAAAGACTTTTGTTAGTTAATTTAGTAACAAATTCTATAAGTGTCCCATAGACGGCAACAGCATCTCCCCATATTAAGTGGAATCTAGAAATTAGCGGTAGTATTGATATGTAGTTCTTACCCGCCTACTTAATGCTTTAGAAGTATTCAGGAGTAATATAACGATATTATGTGCAGTTTCTCCATTTATGAATAATCTAGGCAAATTTTCTCTGATCAGGTCAGTTAGCATCATTATGGCGAAAGGCCAGATTACAAAAAAGCCCTAAACTATATATGATATGATAAAATAACTATATGATCAAAGTTAATGAACCAAGGGAGATATGCTAGACTAGTGTCAATATATATGGATATCTCTAATCTCTGTCAACCCTTTTGGGAAGCAGCCCTGTATCACTATACACATATATGAGTATGTAAGGTATATTTTGTTAAGTTTTGTTTGCAGTAATATAATGTTTTGATTCCATCTAGTTCCAGTGTATTGGTACGTTTTAATAAACAATTTTATGATGTGTTATGGTAAACAGATGGATATGACTGTGGAAATTGGACGTCCGTAGAAAATAATACTTTAATATGAAATGGACACCATTACATGGGAACGGTGTGATGCTTTAAGTGGAAATAAAAGCCGTTGAGATCGCGTTAATGTTTTTTAAACATTGCGAGTTAATCGAAAAGCCCGGTCACACGAAATGGATTCAATATCTATTGCCCGATTCCTATATACCTACAGGCAGTTAATTTTTGACACATTTTCTATGAAAATTAAACTATCCGTATTTAAAACGACTCGTTTGTTGATACAAGAACCGAGCCAACATGTACGTACATTCGTCATCTCACGCCTGAATACCTAAAGGGGTAGAGAGATATGGTAGACACACTTTGTTATAGTTTTAGGGACAACGCAATAGTGGGTGAATGGTGAAGAAAAACATCGTGCGAAATCTACATGTTTGAGAATTCTCTATAATGTTCTCAAAGATAATAGAAGTTTGCCAATCCGCACTAGGCTAGCGTGGTGGATTATGGCCTAACCCTTTGTGAGAAGGGTTAGGCTTGCCTATAACCTTTTTTATTTACGTGGGGAAATGCACCTGATGCATACCTTCTCGCCACAAGGGGAGGCGAGAGGGTTATGTCCGGCTCTCCCGTACTTCGGGCCTACGGACCAAAACCCCACGGTGTGCACGCTCGCTGCCTTGTATAGTGGATAGGCCGCTGGCAAAAATTACTACCTCAGCGACCCACCTAACCTAACCTGTACTCATATCGCACGACGCAGTCCCACTGCCGGGCCCAAGCACAGTTTATATATGAGTAGGACAATTATGTTATTATATTATAAAAGAGGGCGAGCTTATTGGCGTCCACCAGACACGGTTCCTGACTGCGTGTAGCCATTGAAAATCTATTAATTTTTGCGAAATTGTACTTTTGTGCGACCAGTAACTGGATCCCGAGAACTTACTCAGTAGTCGCATTTATCGCCGCCGGTATAATCATTGGATAAAATTTGGCTTTGTAGGTGGGTCAAATAAATAATATGGTTTAAATAATATGATTAGGTACATATACTTGACTTCTTGTGATGACATTATATTCGATTTAAATTTAAATAACACTAGCTTTTGTCTTAGTACTTAGCCTATGTTACTCGGAGATAAGTTTTCTTATGGTTGTTTTTAAATCGGTTGTGTAGTTTTTGAGTTAAATCCATACAAACAAACAAACAGATATCAAATCTTTTCTCATTATATTTTTAGTATAGATTAATGGTGATTCTTATACATATAGTTTTTTTGTAAACTATTTTTGGATTATGTATCATGTGTTATGTTAAATGTTTATCATTAATCTTTTCGCTTGCTATCATTTACATTCCTGCTGAGCATGAGAAATACTTAAAATAATTTATACTGTTATAAATATGTAAAACAGATCTGTAGATTAAAGATATATTTTAAAAGTAAGTCATACATATAGTCATCTATTTTTTTTTTATCTTTATGTTTGTTTGTTTGTGTGCACTTTACGTAAAATACTAAACGAATTTTGATGCGGTATGCACTATTTGATAGGTTATAATTATAGTGTGATCCGCGTAGATGATATTACGGGCGAATTTTAGTCAAGGCAGATGAAGACGAAGTCATAATGCAATTCTTAATATACTTACTAGTAATATATCTAGACTGCCTCGGTGGTGCAGCGGTTCTGATAGCAATTGCCTTGCATGAGATCTCGAAAAGAAAAATATTTATAAAACCAATTATCCTAATACCGCAATTATTATTAAATAAAACCTCTTTTTTAGACTCCATAGAACGCAATAACACACATAAATATATTATCCTCAATTCAAGGATGCGAGCGGCACAAACAATGATTAGGTCACAGGCCTCGTCTACTGAGCCGTGACTCAATCTTATTGTGGGCTCGTGTGTGTTTGTGTGTGTGATAGCATGCTTTTGATGCATAGTAGTTGTAGCTTTGTGTGGTTTCAAGAAGTCTGATGTATAGACTTTATATGCAAAGACATCAGAATTTGTAATATTTATGCATATGCGTATAATACTTGTTGCTCCAGACCGGTCTGTATTGAAAACCTTGGGGAAGGCCTATGTCCAGGACTGGACGTCTTTTGGCTGGGATGTTGATATCTAATCATAATACTTGTATTAGATAATATCCACATTTCGACAGCTTTTTTAGATCCTACATAATAGGAAGCTATTGTTGCCTATCTGGCACATAACCAGAATTCGTCTTGTTAATTTTTTTTAACTGAGACACCCTGTAACCGCTCCTTGGCCAATTAGGAAATCAAACACACGATCAGTCGCAAAGTTAAGTGGATTGGTCCCATTACTTACATATGCGCTTATTTTCTGTCCTGCTGCTGTAATGTTATACCTATATTCTATATTCTACAATAAAATGACTATATAAGCAAAACATTTTCAATCGGACTGGTAGTTCCAGAGCTTAGCGCATTCAAACAAAGAAACAAAACGTCTATTCTGCTTAATTATATTATGAATATTATTATAGATAGTAAAATCGTTACGCTCTGTTTGTTTTAATATAATTTATACAACATTTAAAGTATGAATATGGCTAAAATATTGTGTATTTGTTTAAATACTTACTCACTTATTTACTCAGATTAGGTATGTATAGTTAATTCATTTCAATGGACGCGCCCATGTATCGTGTACACTTAAACATGTCATGATTTCTAAAACTAGTTGTACGAGTTACTCTTAAGTTGGTGTATGAGTCAGCCGTATAAAATTACGACTATATATTATAAAGGAAATGCAGAGGTATCTGCAATTTACTTTCAAACTTATGACCGCTGGAGCAGGTGAGTCTTGGAATGGAGCCTGCGAATTGGTTGGGGTAGTGAAATAACTACGCTTCAGGACATTGAGACAGCTTAGTTCCCCCGTGAACATGGCTCCTGAAAAGCAACCGAAACGTTAATAATTTCAAATAGCTTAAACCGAAATATAACAGAGGGTGCAAAGCTTTCGTAATTGGCTATTAAGGCGGCACAAAAGGCAGCCGAATCAAATCTTATCCAATGCGATTATATTTGAATATTATTAAAGCATTCAATAATTGTATTCATTTAGGCGACAATAATTCATATTTATAATCCACTAGCGATCTGCCCCGGCTACGCACGAGTAGTACAAAACCCTAACAAATTATACACCTAAACCTTCCTCATGAATCACTCTATCTATTGGTGAAAACCACAGTAAAATCCGTTTAGTATTTTTTTAATTTATCGCGAGCACACAAACAGACACTGCGGGGGACTTTGTTTTATGATATGTAGTGATATTATTAAAATGAAAAACTCTTCACGCCGTTAAACATATGTAATATACAGAATATAACATTAAGTATTTATTATTTTAATACTGCCGTCTCTTACTACTAATATACAAAAAATATTATACGGATTTATTTGTTGCTGTTTTCCTTTGTAAAGTGGCTATATTATGTGACGCCTAAATATGACCTCACCTTTTTATTATACTCTGTATATTGACACAACTACGGTCAGATAGAACATCGGATAGATACATATGTATGTAGTAAAACAGTTACGAACTTATAGTGGCATATCTGATAGTGATAATCAATAACACAATGTAAGTAAACTTGTGAAATTAACAAATATTATGTAATCCGTAGATATTAGATACTGTTATCAGTTAGGCCTTGTTCCCTCAAGAACCAACAAAAGCTATCTTAGCTCACTGAAAGTTTTGTAAGTAGGTACACCAAGTACAAACTGTTTCAAACTTTCAACCACAATGTCAACTCTACTACTGCAGATTACGAGTTTTTTTTTTGTAAAGTCCTTGCCCATCTAGAGTCAATCCCAATTCCCAAGAGACTTTAAAATAAACGTCTTAAAGAACATCCAAACTTGGCACAATTACGTATGGTATACCCAATTTTTTGTTCCGTTTGAGCATGGAACCCACAATCCTTAGCTAAGCGATTTCCTAAATCTGCTAATCTGGGTATCGTACTCGCCATACTTAGCCGAGCGATCTCCTATATCACTCTGCTAGCCATGCACTCTATTGCTGACTGCTGCTCCTTTATATCGAAAAGACTATGTTTCATATTTCATTTGAAATATTTCACTACTAAATACATAGTGTATTTGCTAAGTTAGTCGGGCATATTTCAATTTTAATTAAGCCAGTTCATAACAGTTAATTAAGAGTGTCACGTACCCCGGCCGACTCTGTTTCAGTTTGAAATGGTAGTTTCGTAATCCGGTTTGTCATTAATTCAGACTAAATCAAAGTTACATTTATATTTCCTGTTTTAAATCTTTATATTAAAACTATTAGGGATATTCGAGTTAAATCGATGTATCGATATTCCATGTTATTTTATTTATATTTATAGGGAAATAATAACATCGATGTATACAGAAGAGTATAACTGTTTTGATCGATAATAATTCCTATAATACATCGATATGTTTTCATGCTATGCATAAAAAAAATTCGTCCGCGTGTTATTTAACAAAATAAACTTAGATAAAAGCCTAAGTTACTCTTAATAACATCAGCTATCTGCCAGTGAACGTCTTGTCAAAATCGGTCCAGCCGTTTCAGAGATTAGCCGGAACAAACAGACAGACAAATAGACAAAACATTAAAAATTGATTTTCTCTAGAAGTACCGAGTACTTGTATATGCATTTAGTGAAAAGCTGTTATTTTGACCCTACAAAAAGACACTTCAGTTTTATTTATTTGTATAGATATACCTAGATAAACATAAAAATTAAATTTAATATGACATAATTAATTTGCTTTTAGGGCCTCGGATAAGCTATCTGATGATTGAAATATCGGCCCTCAAAGTGTAACAACGTTGTTTTAAATCCTTGATATTCATGAAAAAGTATTCGATCCTCCGAACATCAATATTTAGTATGGGATGCATTATAAAGCATCGATATGGAGATGTAATGTGTTACATCGATAAAAAGTGATGATGTGTGACACTCCTAGTAAAATGTACGTTAACGACACATTGAATAGTTTCGGAACATTCACACAATTTTGACATTTCATAATACGGTTATAATGACTAGAATCCCATGAGGATTACCCATGGGACGAGTTCCACTTGTCATTTAAACGTATTTCAGTTTAGAAGTATAAATCTATCAGTTTATGCATATAGAATTTTATATAACGGTTCTTGTAGAAATTTCTAATAGTGTTACCGAAATGTTTTATGCATTCCGAAGTTATTTTTAGAGCCGAAATATTTTCTGGAATTCTAAGGAGGCGTTTCGTTTATGTTATTGCATTTTTCTGTGTCTGTGTTGCTTTTAGTGCTGATGACTTCAGTGGTTGATGGATTAAAGACATTATAGTATTTGTAACTGTTTATCTTTTCGTAATAATGTAAGGTAAATGATGAACGAACTAGTCAAAATGTTTGGAAAGATTTCTTTCCAAACATTTTGCTAAAATAGTTTTTTATAAATAGTTATAAACGCACTTCGGCATCCTTGTTCCTTGATATTTGCCATCATCATATCAAATTTGAACGCAGTATACGTTGCCTAGGCAATATAAACTCACAGATATACTGCTGCAAATTTCGATCAGTTTTTTTACGAAGGTCCCGCTGAAATAGGACATAAAATATTCAAATTCAAGTCAAACTCCTTACGTTTACGTAAACGTGATCCTTTAGCCAAATAGGTATTAACACGGGTACAGGTATACACGAAAATAGGACACAAACACATGTGTACAATGTTACATTGTCTGAGTTCAATCCTGACGCGTCTGGAGTCTCGTACGATATTGAGTACTTGTGTTTAATAAGTATGTCTGCACGGGCTTTGTGTGGTATCAGTGTAGTATTTTGCGGGTTAGATTCTTGTGGCAATTTTTTATTATAATTTAGGTGTCAAACAAGTACATAACCTACTTGTTGATAAGTAACTTATGGCCAGTTTCAAAAAACGAACCGTTTTACCTAGGGACTTTTTGGCACATAGTTTTATGTCAAAATTTTACTGCTTGTTTTTAAAACTATTTATTTTTATATATTAAAACCCAGCTTTAGCCGTTGGAAGACTTTAAGCTGATTTACTTAACACCCACGATCACAATCCTCAGAAAAGCAAAAGACTTCCCTATAGTCTGAACCATCCGCAGTAATAGTATCTAACTACTATCGCCACCGCTGATAGCACTTCACTGGTGGCGAAGCTCTGTATTTAAGAGGTCCTGTATTTAGTCAATGATGATAAAGTTAAATAATACGTTTTATAAAATATGAAATATTACAGATCGCTTAATACCCATTAGCTTACTATTTGATAAAGAGCCGACAGAAAACTTTTAAGCGATAAGAACTCCCAAATGTATGCAAATCTCTTTCAATCAATGCAATCGTAATAAAGTATAAAATATTTCACTAAATAGTAACAAAAAACAGTTACTTAACAGACGTGTACACGATTATGCAATTTATGTTGGACTTGTTGATAACATAAGTGTAACTAATGCTTGTGTAATACCGTATATGAAATCCCTAAAATGTTATTAAATTTTTGGACAGGCAATTTTAAAGTAACACTTATGAACTTTTGAAATTCACTCACTTATGAAATTTAAAAGTTACACTTATAGGTTAGTCAGTTTACTAAGTTACATTTAGGTTAGTTGCTAGGTTCAGGCAAAGGGTTGAGCTTTAGAGAAGAAACCTGCAAGAAACTCATGGCCACTCTTTTAAATTTCGATAGTGACACGAAATGTACACTGTTCAGTGTCCTTGTAGATTATGTCCAACGTTGGACTGGAACATGACAATCGCCGTAAAGCCGTCAGTCGACTGTCAGAAACACTTATAGGTTTGAAAATGTATTGCCGATGTTTACGGTCATTAAGCATAGTCGGACCACCCGACGGCTAATCACACTAACAAAAACAAAGAAAAAGCATGAAAAGCGCTTTTCTATAACTATATAAGAAAGTCTTGCACTATAAAGCGATTAAATGGCTCTAGGAGTCAGACACATACTGCGTCGCATATGGCGCCGACCGCAGGGTGCATTTTCTTTTTTTATTCCGTGTGACCACGGCATCCGGACGCAGTACTGGCGACGTGCGAGATAAAAGGAATTTAAATATAGAACAGGGAAAATGTATATAGTGTAACGGCCATTTTGTAACTCATGTGGCTTGTTAGTTCCAATTTTAAATTATGTTCTTTGAAACGGTGTAAACAAATACAGTATACAGTTTTATAGCTCGCTATGTTTGTTTTCATTTGTGGTCACAGACCGTTTGATTTGGTATTGAGTTGTTTACATTCTGAATCTACTTTAAATGAATGCTTGTATCTATGATTCAATGTGTAGGAATAAACATGGGCTGATATTTTGATTTTATTTTGATTTCTAATCTGGTTAAAGTTGTTTGGCATATGGGAATAAAGACAATAACTAAAAAAAATTTGTTTGTTAACAGAATGTGCGTTAATTTTCTTTTATTTTTGTATGTTGTTTTAATTTTGTTTTTGTTTCTTTACAGGAGCTGGATTTGTAGCTGATTTTGTTTTTTACCACAAGTTTCTTTAAGTTATCTTCATGGTATCATGTAAGTTTTATTTTATTTTGTTTTCTTTTATGTTCTATCGTTTCTTTTGTTAATTTTATGTTTTATTTTCTTTTTTGTGTGTTTTATTACAGAAGTCAACAATTATTATTCAATATTATTTATTTAACCGCTAATCATTTCGGTATAGGCTCGTGCTTAGCGCGTAACGACCGACGATTCAAATCAACGAAATATTGTTTGCCACCGTTAGATGGCGGTAGCATTTCTGTATTACAGTTAGAGTAGACATATAATTACAAAGTATACATGAATGTATGCAAATGTGGTAAAACTTATGTACCTACTATATTTCTTTAGATATTCTAAAGAAATACAGTAGGTACATCAGTTTTATTATATAATACTGTTAAAGTAATTTTAGTTGCGACTCATTTGAATATGTGCGCGTATACGCCATCTTTCGGCCGTCATGCGCACTAAGCATTGGATAAAGATAAGATAAAATTCACTGAAATACAAATAAAGCGTTTAAACGTTACTTAATATAAAAACTTGTAAATAAGTGACCTGTTCTTTTGTTCGGTAGCGCGTCCGGCTCTGAAATAGACAAATTCTGAGTAATTACAAGAAACGGCAGCGCTTGTCATTAGTCAGAATTAATCTTTCAGCAAATACATAGTTGCAAATAATTTGTTAGTAACACGGAGCTTATTGTAGAGAGTTATGAAGACGATTGAATACCTAATAGTGATATATACTTATATGTCAGAAATTTATATAAATGTTGACCTACACTGACGGTTTTAATTAATTTACAAATAACATTTTGCTCATCTGTTTCAAATTATCATCGTTGTTGTTGCGGGGTTTGCCATACATTGACGACATGAACAAAATACATCCAAGTTCGAAATATTATGTATCAATGGAGATGATACATTTTTAATCCGTCTATGCAGATACGAGTATACACAGAGTTAAATATTGATCTAAATATGATGATCTCCATTACGTTTTTAAAACACGTTGTGGCTAGACACTACACGGCATTGCGCCCGTTGTGTTTTCAGCGCTATGGCGTAGTAAATAGTGTAGTATTAGGTAACTCTCATTTATGTTTTGTGACAATAAACACACACATGTGAGCTGATGATGAGCTCACTAAAGCTTAAAATCAAAGCCAAAAATGTTATTTACATAAAAAGTAAAAAAATCTTTGACTCGTTAATAAAGAAAATATAAATAAAAAACTAAAATGAAATATTCTTTTTACATTGATCATAGCCTGTTTGGAGAGTAGAGCTCCAATAAGAAGAAACATGCAAGAAACTCATAGCCACTCTTTATAGTGCTGAATTCAATATTATAAACTATTATAGGAATAGGCTTTAGTGGGACAAACCGAGCTTCTGGGATACAGTTTCAAATTCATGTGTTCAATCATAAGACACTTCTTTGCTACATCATAAAAATTTGCAAACCTTTTTGCAAAATCGCATTCCGGAATTTTTCCATTTCCGAAGATAGCCACGTTAGACTTTCTCGGGACACGAGCTGACACGGCCCGGGACAATTCAATTTGACGTTATTTGCCGGATGCTTGACGATATGCCGAACCTCGAGACGGTGCCGTAAAAATAATCCGGTCAATCCATTCTGGCATCTCAGCGATTTGAATCTATATGCGAGATTGGGACAACACGGCTTCAGAAAGGTTTGTAACTTACATTTTCTGTTTAGAATTTTGTTTGCTGCTATGTTTTCTTATTTGCTGGGGTTTGGAATATGAAGATTTGGGGACTGGTTAGAACTAGAATAGTATCATGTACTATTGATGATTATCAATATGGAAACAGGAGCGGTACCACCATCTATTATAGCATTTATGAACATTTTGAATGAGCAATTTGAGTTAAAAATTGCTAGTATTTTTGTTACAGCTGGAGGGGTTCAGCTAAACTAACGTGCTTGTGTTAGGAGTGTGTTCACATCGGTTGTGCAAACAGGGGGTTTCAAACACACGATCACTCGATCGAAAGTCCGATACCATGACTATTTTTGCCATTGGGTTACCGCCGCTTGTTGCCATAGTATGCGCAAGAACGAGATATAATTATACACTCTGTAAGGCGCTTTTTCATTCTCACGATGTAATGACAATTTCTTAAGAAATGGTGGTAAGGCCTCAGGCAGGCATCCTGGCTTTATACGTGTTATATAGAACGGAGGTGACATGTTTTAAAACCGCCGTCATGTTCGTAGATGGGTTATCTACGAATATGACGGCGGTCACGTTGGTTAACGCCGTATATCGATCGATCAGTGCGGTTGCCACACGTCACGGGCAGTTTACTTAATTATATATCTGCCATTTAATCCCATATCAAGTATAAAGCAACGTGCCAATTTACACAAACATGGAGTAATAAAACATTTTGTGGGACTTTTGACGAGTTAGGGTCCACACCCTAACTTGCTACACGCCATGTTCTATAAGCATGGCGTGTTTGAAATAGGATTTGACAGCTGATTGACTAATGTTTGCATTGAACTATTTGAATGTGAATAGGATGTGAATATTTATGTATGTGCATATGGGATTTGTACTCATTTGCTAGACGCAGCCGTTTCAAACAGATGTTAAGACAAATCTTCAAATCAATTAATAAAAACCAGAATTGTGTAGCAATTGCGCAACACAAGACTAATAAATTAAATGTATTCTGATGGAAAATCTTTAAGGAAACAACTGCCATTAGATAATACTCATGAATAGTTAGGTATAAATATAAGCTGTTTTATGGTAGGCATTTTTCTCCTATAGAATCAATGGCAGCGAAGAATTTTACAAAATCCATCTAAATACAACCTTCTTAAAATCCTAACTAATGCTATAAATGCGATTGTAAGTTTGTTTGTTTTTTACGCTTTCACACCTTAACTACTTCACCGATCATCATAAACTTACGCATTCACGTTGTCAGGGGTACAGAAAAAGACAAGGAGTAACTTTCATTAAAGAAAATACTGTGTCCGAGCGAAACTGCGGGCAAAAGCTAGTGTATCATAAAATCAAAACAGTAGGTACTGAAGGGTCCTTTGCATGACAGAAATAATTAGGAACCGGTATGTAATGTTCGTATTTTATGTTCGCCACTAACCTGCCCAATATCAAGGTGTCTCCTTGGCCCGGGGCGTAGCCAGGGCAACCGGCTTCCGACCGGAAGTGCCAAGGTCAAACCTTGCAATAGTGACGAGTTTCCGCAAAGGACGTAGTGTGCAATATTGCTTGATTTATTAATACAAATTATGTGTTGTATGCCGTAATTACTGATTGAAATGATTAGTTGGCGGAAGTAAAGATCGATTCCTACGTATAATGGTGTGAAACTTGTTGGTGTAAAGAAATAGTTTAATAATACTCAGGTAGTTTATTTGTTGATAAAAGTATATTGTGTCTTTTATTGTATGGCGATGTAAAAAGTCTGGTAAAAGTTCGCGTGTCCATGAAATTGTTAGGTTTTTTACTACAAAGTTTTTAAATCACCTTTTTTCGTGGCATACATTCTATTTAATTCAATTGTTCTGTATGTAGTTTCAAGTATGTTTTAATGTCACAGACAGATGTACGTAGTATATTTGGCCTTGCTGTTATTAAAGTCATTATATGCAGGTTCTTTTATTGAGTCATCTAGCAGTAATCCAGACACAATGAAAAAAGCATTGTGCCCCGAGCGTTAGCCGGGAGACTAAAGACATTTTTATTTTAAATACAATAACAGGAATGTTAGACTTTAACTGCATAATACAGCAAACAGAGATTTTAAATATAACGACTTCCATGCTAGTGGTCAGTCCCGTGATTCGGGGAACCTTACAAACATACAAACAACGAACACGAAGACCCCAACCCTGAACAACTATTTGTGACACAAAGTGTTCCGTGTGGCGATCGAACCCACCACACTTAGCGCAATTACAGTAGCGAGAAGATCACTCAAACCAACAGACAAACAAATTATTATTATGATGTACAGTTGCTCCATGGAGATTATTGATTAAATCGTTTTGATATCATGTCTTACTTGCACTATGATTACCAATCTCCTTTTCATGTAGCTTAATTAGTCCATTATCTAAGCATAATTTCAAAGGTTGAAATAGTATATTTCAACCTTCATCATAATTTAAAAAGAGCTGACTCGACCTTTTTAATTTTATCTTCCTAACTAATCTATATTAATATCATAAAGCTGAAGAGTTTGTTTGTTTGGTTGAACGCGCTAATCTCAGGAACTACAGGTTCGAATTGAAAAATTATTTTAGTGTTGGATAGCCTATTTATCGAGGAACGCTATAGTCTATATAACATTACGCTACGACCTACGGGGGCGGCGCAGTAACGATAAAAGCGGGTGAAACCGCGGGCACATCTAGTATTTTAATATGAATATGAGTTTGTGATGAACGGTCGAGTGTTTAAGGCATAACAAACAGTTATTTCTTAAATATTCTACCGATCATGAAATTTCGCATACACGTTGTCAGAGGTACATAAAAAGTACTGTTCCCGATGGATAAAAATATTTAAAATATTCACATAACCTAGATCAACGCGAGCAAAGCCGCGGGCATAATCTAGTAATCGATATTTCTAGAAAGTATTATGCGAGAACTTAGCTGACACTAAAAACGTACAACATTTAAGTTTTTTTTTTATGGCATCGGGCGGCATATTTGCAGACGGATCGCCTGATGGTGTTAGCAATTATAGGTAGAATATAATTATTATATAGAAATATTTAGTTAAATGTAGCAATGTAGAAGCATTATTTGAATATGTTTAATTGTATCCTTTATTTTCTGTTGGCAACACTGATTTTTCTCGACTGCCCCACTATGCTTGATAGTATAAAACTAACGCGCGGAACTATAACGGGCGGTCGTGCGTTGTGTGGCGATCAGATAAGTTTGAGAAGTAAAAGTATATTAAGTGGCGGATATTGCATTGAATTAAATCAGGTATGCATATTGTGTAACTATGTAAACTATTAATATAAAATATAATTATGTTACAATAATATTAAAGGAAATAAATACTTGAGAACTGATTCTGGAGTTTCCTTACAATTCAGAAGTGGGATAGACGGGTCATTTTTTTTTAAAAGGCTCTCGTTTATCCCAGCCCACGTGCAAATTTAACTTTTATGAACAAATAAAAGAAAATATATACATTTCATTCAGAATTGGTTCTCAACATTTGACTTGTCACGCATTGTATGGGGTATTGCGATATAGTCGATTTCAATACAACAAAATCAAAAGGTATACAAACGGTTCATTGACATGACCATAGACATTTTAGTGATGTCCAAGTGTAGCATCAATTGTAAAACAATTAATTACTTATTTGAATTTAAAAAAGTTGATATCCGCTTTTGACCAAACAGAATATAGTATAGTATCGATACATAGTTACATACAGTAAAAAAAAATGCAAGGTAGGTACATAATTTTACATTGTTAAAGAATAACCTAAGGGATAGGATTAGTAATTATTACTGACAGATTAATTTAAATTCCTCCAAATTATAGATATTTTGGCATCTGACAAATAACCTCACTTTTCGTCTAAGATTTTTTAAATCAAACAATTATTTATTAATCGAACGCCAAATGCTTTAAAAAATATTAAGGTATCGTGTGAAAACGTTGAAAATATGGATAATTGTTACTTATTCCATGTAGTGAGTAATTGTGATAAATTTACCAGATTTAACATCAACTTGGTTTGTTTATATTTCCGTCCTGATGGGTTGAAGTCAACTACGACACTCGTGTTTGTTTGTTTTTTCGTATCGATTATGAGACTTACAGATAAGTGTGTTGGATGCTAGGTGGACTCGTGTCGGCGTCGTAGTTTGGCTTGGCCAAGGCACTCCCTGGTAGCTAACTATTGGCAAGCGACGTATTTACTTGATAATGTACTGTGTACTTATGGATATGTAGTATTATTGCGGTTAATGAGGTTGAATTTGGCTGGGGCACTCCTCGGTATTTCTCTATTTCTCCTCTCGGCACTGTTTATATCCAGCCAGAGCTACTCTCTGGGGATGTGTTATCAGGTGCAATCTGCTATATGTCCATCAAAAATGGTATTAGGAAGAGGAATGACTTGTTAATGCTTTTGCCCATATTGGTGCGCTATGTTTATATGCACTATACTGACATACAGATTGAAGGTATCATTATTAATATATTATTACTTTTATTTTCAATCGATACCGACAATATTAAAACACAATGAAACTATATACTATCTTAAAGATTAAAGCTTTCATGGATGAGCTGAATTCATGGTCAAAGTCAATATCATTTATTCATTTAGTTCACAAAGATAAGATAAGATAAAACTTTATTCATAGATAAAGTTAGCCTAGGTTTACAATGTTGTTCTGTTTTAATATATGTTCTAAATATGTGTGCACAGCATGTTTAAAACAGATACAATATAGTACAGTTAAACATATTTACACTATTAATATATTTGACTATATTAACTTCGAACATTAGCAAATTAATGTATAAATAAGAAGAAAAATATTCTGTTTAACTTCAACATATAAAATTGGCGGTAATCCGATAAAAATTCTTTAGCTCCCGTGCTAGTCAAATTGTGTTACGGCGAGGTAAGAATTCTCACTCTAGAAATACCAACTGTAAGTTAATTGAGTAAGGACAGTTTTGTAATATTGATTGTAATATTTAAGCGAACAAAACATGCACGATATCTACTAATGAGTTTGGTGTAAACAGGTTGCATATCTACAAATAACAGATAATTTTGAAGAACGATTGTTAAGCATAAACTATTTTAAAATAATGTAATTGATAAAATATAAAGTTTATGTCAATGCAGACATGACTTGGTATTTATATAAATTTTGTTTATGGTAATATATAATGTATTATATAAAAAATAAGCATTATATAAATAAACTATAATAAATTTGAATAACTTTAATAGTTTTAAGTTTTGTTAGCTTGAAAATTAGTAAAGGTCAATAAAATTACTGAGGCTACATTTAGGTTAGTTGCTAGGTTCAGGCAAAGGGTTGGCCCTATGAGAAGAAACCTGCAAGACACGATATTTGAGCGCCTCACTTAACTTTATCATCTAAAGTTTTTAAATTTATATTTACGTTAGGACTCTTTACATTTGGCAGTGTAAAGTTTAGTAGTAAATTATTCGTCGTAAACCAATCTAGGACTTGCGCGAGTAAATCGTTAACAGCACATAAATTCGGTGCTTTTCAGTCTACTTTAAAAATAAGGGATTTGTCATCCACGAATAAAACAATTTCACACAAATCCTGAAACCATATTGATTTGTATGAAATAAATCATTTACACTAAAGTGGCTCTTTAATTGCTGTAATATAATTTTCCCAAATACTTTACTGATTGAAATTGGCCTAAAATTATTGGGGTCGCTTTGGTATCCAATTTTAAATTAAGGTAGTATTTTACTACATTTAATTAAGTTAAGAAAAATGCCCATATTCATTAAAATGCCCCGTTGATTATAGCAGCTAGGTGTGGCGCTATATTGACAATAATATTTTCAACAAATTTTACAGAGATAGGAATCCCTGAATTTAGCAGATATTTTTTAATTAAGTTACTTAAATACGTTTATTATATGATATGGATGTACACGTTCAAAACTGAATAGTATCTTACTCTTCTACGTTGTCGATAACCAAGTATTCTGCTCGAGCTGGGCAAGACCTTAGGGTACTAGTTGTATTTAAAGTTATTTTTGCGAAGTAGTTATTAAAGGTGTCGACTATTTCCAAATTATTTGAAATTATGTTATTATTTTCCACAATACAAATTATTAATTATATACATAATATAAACACAATTCTATAAAACTAACTTATACCTAAAATATTATAAAACAAATAAAAAAGAAGAAAACTAAAACCCTCTAATAGGCGTCATAGAATTCCTATTGTTATTATTTGTATTAAGTTCAAAGGTATTCATTGAAATTAAACTACTATATACGGATTTTATCGCGTTGTTTATTTAACACTCTATTACATAATTTAGAAACTGTTACACTACTATACTATACTATTAAACTTTGCTAATTTTAAGCTAATTGGATTGTTAGGTCTACCAAATCTATTTGTTTTTAAGTTTACACTTTCCCCGACGTTTCGGTTGCTTTTCAGCAGCCATGGTCACGGGGAGACTAAGATGGTAGTTGTCTCAATGTTCCAGTGTAGTTATTTCAATGTACCCGAACATAATTTAGTTATTGGTGTTCCATTCGCGTAAACAGATGACAATATTTATTCAAAGGTATTATCACGCACCTTGCTGCGTCCTGTTTCATTGTTATTAATATTCCAAGTAGTTTTGATTTTATTACTAGAATTTCGTATTTTAGTTTTTAGATAAAGGGACTTGGCAGTGGCACAAATCATTTTAAATAATTTTTAACATATTGAATAAAATTAGGATCAAAGTTGAATGTTTTTCATATCATATAATTCATATAATTTAGATCACAAAACATAATCTTATTATTCTTAGTAAAGGTCTTACATTTAATAATATTTTTATATTCTAAAGTAATTATGTTAAGTAAACGACTCATATACTTCGTCTGAGAAAGGATATCCTTCCATATTGAGAACCTTGACACTTACTTTAATATTAAATTTCTTTAAGCGATTAGAGGTCATTGGTCTACATGTGATCTTATTCTCTTTAAGCATTGTATTTACAGAAAAATCTACCCTTTGACCACAATGGTCAGATGTCGGTTCACTTAATATGGCTCGGCCGTATTTAGAAATTGAGTCACAAAATACATTATCTAAGCAGATAGCAGAATGTGATATAATCCTGGTTGGTTCCAAAAATAGATACTTTAATTAAATGACTGTAATGAACTAATTAGTTTCACAGAAAGAGCTGACTGCTCAAGGAAATTAATATTAAAATCACCACATACTACTATATTACTATATTCTTTGAGTTTTAGTAATTAAAACTCAAACGATTTAAAATATCCTGTAATACTGTTTCGAATACACTAAAGTCACTCTGCGGTGGACAGTACACACAAACTATGGTATGTTGCTCTTGTTCCACACAGGATAATTCATCAGTACGATAGAAAGATTTACTATATCTTTAAGTTCTTTACGTTTTACATCATTACATAAATATATTATAGAGCCACCATATATAGAATACTCTTAAAAATGCACTTACAATTGAATAATACTCATTATAAATTTTAATTGAATACTTTTTAACCAATGTTCCGTTATGCAACATACTTGAATATTGTTTAAAAATAAATCTAATTCTAACTCCTTGCCGGATAGACCCTGAATATTTTAATGAATTAGTCTCGTTTAACAGTTTAAACTTCTAGATGTATCACTAAGATTTGTAGTAATAATACTACTATGTTCTATAACCTTCACTACTCTACTGGTAACTGGGTCCCTGCATAATATATTAAATGCTAATAGTTTAGCAAGTTGCTTTTTATAAAAATAAGGTAGAAACAATGTATATTTAGTTAATAAAAATCTACTAATAAACTTGTTAGCGTCGAAAAATGAAATAAAATTGTTATAACAAATACAACTGCATTTAAAGAAGTAAATTAAGTTTTTCAATATTTCCTATTTTTGTTCTTTTGTTAATACATAGGACTATGATAATGCACACAGAATAAAGTTACACCTTACCTTATAATGTAATGAATATACTTCTGTTAAATAGATTGCATCTTTTTTAGTGACAGATAGGCTGTCACCATAAAGAAATGACTGTTGACTGAGCGTTTAATGTAGTCGTTTTTAACTTCTACTGAAACCTACAGGTATGGGTTACAAAGATGTATTCATGTTTTCAGACCAAATAGGTGTTTGGTCTCAAGGCATGAATGTGTTTTTGTTATTGTTATCAACCAAATAAGACATAGGCATAACTTCATGATCAGGGGAGGAGATGGTATCACTGTTGACTGACTCCAAATCACAAACAGCTGACAGGTTTCAGCGGTAATATTAAAGTTAACCTATTGAGTCTCAGTGACATACTGGTGGCATGACTCGATATATTTTATTACGTCTGGTATACCTGACAGATTAACTGTGATAAATATTTAATTAATGAATTTAAACTGCCGATCATTCCTTAATTTTCAGATTAATGGATGAGTCTGATGATAAGTAACCGCGATAGTGAAAGCGGAAAAGGGTAGACTTCAAAACAAATACAGAGCGAGGGAGTGGAAGGGAGCCGGCGAGAGAGGCAAATCTACAAACACTCTTTTAATCGTAAGTCACAAAGTCCGAGGAGGGAGGTGTTGCGACAACGTGGATAACACGGGGAGTCGTAACATCAAAACTCGGCATAATAATAAAAGTCCGAGGAGGGAGGTGTTGCGACAACGTGGATAACACGGGGAGTCGTAACATCAAAACTCGGCATAATAATAAAAGTCCGAGGAGGGAGGTGTTGCGACAACGTGGATAACACGGGGAGTCGTAACATCAAAACTCGGCACAATCGTAAAAGTCCGAGGAGGGAGGTGTCGCGACAACGTGGATGACACGGGAAGTCGCGACATCAAAACTCGGCACCGTTAAATAAACTAAGTCAATTAATTCATAACCGCGTCTCGACAGTTTTAGATGTATTAAGTAATTTTAAAGGCGCATCGACCTCGCTATGAGAATATTGTATCAATAGATAAACTAAAACCATGTTTGGTATACGATAGAAATCATGATTCTAGTTAAGTAAATTCAGAGAAAGAATGTGATGATATTTCTAAAATAATGAATTGATAACATAATAGTTGTAACAGTGATTCTCACTGGTTGTTTTCAATAATTATATAATATTTAAGTGATTTAAAATAAATGTATGAATGCCATACATCTTATGTAAAACAATTATAATAGCATTTTCTGCATGGCACCCAAAATATACAATAAAGTACCAAATAAATTTAAGGACCTTAATGTTAACGTATTTAAAAGTAATTTAAGAAATTTATTATTTATTGCATAAATGCTACTATAATATTAATGATCTCCTATGTGATAATCTTATATAATTTGTTTTCTTTGTTTTAATAATCGTCTATCATGATCTAATTTAATTTGGCATGTTCTTAATTATTGACCTATCTATTACTATTCTATTATTGGAAATGAATTATTAATTAATTAATTTTTATATTTATTGTACGGATTTGAACTAACCTATTTATAATATATCTCACTTCATTGTTAAGAGACGCTTAATTGACATGTTAATTATAATATTAGATCCAGCATAATTTTAAAATTCTTATTAAGCATATACATTTGCATGTCTGATAAGACAGAGCATGTTGAGACAAAAAATACCTATCTGTAACACCTGATCGTACACATGTTGAGTCAAATAAATTTATCTTTAATAATAAGTTGTAAATGTGTATGTGTATTGATAAAAATAAACATTGTCTCTATGTAACAGGATATACATAATAATTTCTTAAGAAGTACATAAATGAAATACATTAAATTATACTTATTACGAATATAAACGACGGTACATCAAGCGATTCATGGCCACAATTTTGTGCACGAATCGCTTGACCTGTTGTTGTTAAACATAATCTAAAGCGAAGGGTCTCGCTTTAACATCAGGATGGCCGAGCTGTTAGCAATTATAGGTAGAATATAATTATTATATAGAAATATTTAGTTAAATGTAGCAATGTAGAAGCATTATTTGAATATGTTTAATTGTATCCTTTATTTTCTGTTGGCAACACTGATTTTTCTCGACTGCCCCACTATGCTTGATAGTATAAAACTAACGCGCGGAACTATAACGGGCGGTCGTGCGTTGTGTGGCGATCAGATAAGTTTGAGAAGTAAAAGTATATTAAGTGGCGGATATTGCATTGAATTAAATCAGGTATGCATATTGTGTAACTATGTAAACTATTAATATAAAATATAATTATGTTACAATAATATTAAAGGAAATAAATACTTGAGAACTGATTCTGGAGTTTCCTTACAATGGTAAGCGATTAACGCCGCCCATGGACACTCGCAACCCCAAAGGAACTACAAGTGCGTTGCCAGCCCTTTTCAAAAAGGAATGAAGGAGGGAAAGGACAAAGGAAAAGATAGGAAAAGGATCGGGGTAACTGGGCCTCCGGCTCTCTCACTCACCGATACGAAACGCAACAGTACGGGTACCGTTACTTCACGCCGGTATTCTGTGAGAGGGTAGTACTACCCCGGTCGATCCGGCCTATATATGCTGAACCAGCGAGGATCTACTACCTTAAAAGTGTACCTACTAGTAATACACAATATATGTGGTATGTTTTATATCTAAGTTATGAAGAGTAAAATAAAAGAATCTGCCTATGCATACGACAGTAATGTTTGTCTAGAAACTTACAATGGTACCAGGTAATCCAGCCAGGCATGACAAATTTGTATGAATATATCTCCGTCTTATTAATATGCAACGTTTTTAAGCTGAGTGTGCTCATATTTGAAGCAGAACAAGAGTTATCGTGTGCCTAAAAAGTATATTTTAAAGGAAATCTTATGTTGAAGGTGTAATTTTTATGAGTAGGTACATAGTAATTGAACTACTATATATGGATTTTATCGCGTTGTTTATTTATCACTGTACCTATAACATAATTTTGAAAACTGTTACACTACTACTACTATTGAATTTTACTAATTTCCCCGTGACCATGGCTGCTAAAAAGTAACCCAAATGTCGGGGAAAGTGTAAACCTAAATATAAATAGTTTTAATAGTTTAAATAATTGTATTAGCTTATAAATTAGTAAAATTCAACAGTAGTAGTAGTGTAACAGTTTTCACAATTATGTAATACTGTGATAAATAAACAACGCGATAAAATCCGTATATAGTAGTTTAATTTCAATGAATAATAATAATAATATAATATTCTACCACATACACACAACACCATCCAGCCAAAACTAAGCAGAGCTTGTACTATGGGTACTAGACAATGGATAAACATATACATATATATATACTTTTTGTTTTGTAAATACATACATTTTATACATAGAAACACCCAGACCAAGACAAACATCCATGTTTATGCACACAAATGTTTGACTTGTGCGGGAATCGAACCCGTGACCTCAGGCGTGGCAGTCGGTTACACTAACCACTAAGCCATCGAGGCCGACGAATAACATTCGCGTAAACAAAAAACAATATTAGGTACATAATCTCGCGCGTATAGCTTCGAAGGGATAGGCAGAGCTATGATTTTAGTCCCGCTTAATAACAATCGGTGGAAACTTCAGACCAGAATCCAAAATTAATCATTAGCTTTATATTAGACTAGATTTTACCCGCGGCCTTGCTCGCGTAAATGTAGGTTAGATTAGATTAGAAACAATACTTTTTTTGAATGGACGGTACCCTATGTCCCTTTCTGTTCCACTAACAACGTGTATGCGAAATTGTATGATGATAGGTCGAGTAGTTAAGACGTGAAAACATAATATATTAGTTAGCATTATTTAAGTGTAGGTTATGTATATTGTTTTGATTTTAAAGCATCGATAACAACGTAACAGACTATAAATTTGTTAAGAAAACTACTTAATAACATAAAAATCAGACCATGAAGACTCGGAGTATTAAGCTTTAAAAAAAAAATTACTTTTGTCAGCAACAGCCGGTGATATTTAAGGGCCTACATTCTACAAAGTTCTTAAAGCGATTATGCTATGTAATTGGGGACGTAGGTTTCGCCCGATAGTTATGCCTTAATTAACTACCACACCCTTAATATACTGACTTAAAGGACATGTTTAAGGACGCGTTATTGGAATACCTGCTTGTATCCGAGCCGCCATATTGTTTGATATCGAATATTTGGAATCTAATTAATTCAAACAAGGCGAAATGTAGGACGGGTTTTGTTTACAACGAACGTGGTGAATAATGTGTCAAATACGTTGATATTTGGGTGAGCGGGTTATTTGTCTTTTACCTATATTTTTTTTAGTATAAATAGTTATTTCCAAGATGTTTTCTTAGATTTCCAAGAGTATAGAGCAGTTATATATTGCAATAAGAAAAATAATAGCCGCTTTATAGATGTCACATAATTACTAAACGTGAGCATTTTATACTAATGCTAAAGTTGTATTTTCTTTACAATCACATACACAAAAATTATGGCAAACACACATGCTCAAAGACACAAGGATTTATATACATAAATACTTATATCAGGGGCCAGATGGTTTCAGAATTAAATGAAAAAAGTTAGAAGCAATGAATTATTTTAGTTCGTCAAGCCGATGTGAAGGCACCGCCAGTTCTTTTATATGTATCTATAGTAAAAACACCGATTTAACTCATGACATTTTAATAAAATTATAGAATAATCCAGTTTTGTATACATAATAAATCTAGTAACTTTACTAAAACAGAATTAATAACATTAGGTAAATATATTTCTTTGTTAGTGTCGTATTAGACAGTTTCCAAGTAAGATTTCCCGCTCAAGATTTCTGATACAAGTGCCGAATATCGACATCTGCCGAAAATAATATCCTCAATATATGTATATCTACTACTTATATACTTACGTCGTACTTTTCAACGTATACTCGTTAAATAAGATTATCTATACATTAATAATTTACAACCTCATGCAAACAAAAAATAACCTACATAACAACGGCTAATATGTTTCACCTTGCATTATGCAAAGAACGAGACCACATACCTATGCCTGCATTTCTTGGCATACTGCATAGTCCTAATAGGACAAGGGCGGCCGATAAAGCCATCAAGAAATAGAACTATCCTTGACACGCCTTATACTCGTATGCATGGCATGTGTCAAGGAAATGCTTCGGCAAACATCGATAAAAGCTTTGATAGTTTATTAATGCTTTGTGCCTCTGTTTGCGGGTCAGGCGTGGATAGTACGTCGTTTATTGGACACGTCGGTAAATAGGGTTGTGATGTTGTCTTTACGCGAATGTTATGTACATTGAAATTAAACTACTTTATACGGAATTTGTCGCGCTGTTTATTTTAAACACATTTATTACATAATTTTGAAACTCTAACACTATTATTATTGAACTTTACTACAGTTTAAGCTATTTAAATTAATTAAAAATATTTATATTTAAGAACATTGACTACCATCTTAGTTTCCCCGTGAACATGGCTGCTGTAAAGCAACCGAAATGTCGGGGCAAAGTGTACACTTAAATTTAAATACACATAATTAGCACTGTCAGTACGCCGAGCGTTGTGATCGATGTGGGTCGTAAATTTGTGCGACACACAAATACTTATTATTCACTCAACCTATTGTTCCAAGTCGAGGTCTCCCGTTTCCGTAGTTTCAATGTATGTACCCCGTGACACAGGAATTATTCTTATGCGGACATTCTCCAGGACATCTATTTTGCGCTTAAAGTTCTCTTAGGTCTTGCACTGTCAACTAAACATCAAATTTAGAAAAAAAAATGTGTCGCTAATTGTCTATAGTCAATTCTAATCGGGCTTGGCAATTCTACAACCTTCATTTACAAGGTTAGGGATGAAAATATCGTTCTGACTGTCCTTGTAATGTCGTGATATGCTGAATATATTAGCTCTTTTTCAATCTAAAACTGATAACAAGTCTGAATAAAACATGTGCTTGGTGGAGTGGTCAGTATTTTACTATATTACGTACAAACTAATAATAGGAAAGGTACACGGTGAGGGCGGACATTTTTGTTGTGTGTTGATTTAATCACTGCCATATATGTAGGTATATCAGTGTCGCCATCTATTCACGTCTGAAAGTATTGTGGCCATTGTAGTTTTAGTAACGTTAACGTTACATGACGTTCCTTAGCGACTAACAAACAAATTGATAATTAATGTGGTCCAAAATCGTAAGCTTAACATTTGTTCTGTAGACAAACTCATTTTAAATAAAGTTCTTTTTGCTTTAATTTGACTGATTATTAATTTAGAACGTAGAATGATTTGGTAGACTTCATATTTATTGAACACAGGAAAGTATTACATTTTGGTAAATCTAATATAATGGTTTCATATTCCCTTCATAACTTGAGTACTATATTACTTCATATTTCCAATTTAATGTTAAGATATATTAATTTATTATTTAATAACTAATAACTATCACCAACGAACGGAAAATATTGCCAGGATGGAACTCTATTTCGTAGTAAACGCAATTTCTTAGATGTATTTCTGTATTCAGTTACTGAAGAGCACATGACGTAGCTATATTGTAATCTTTGCTATGACAACGGAATACACAAAGAAACTGGAGTTAGTACAGCAAAATAAGTATTCTTGACGTATAAAGGGCTTTTTATAACAAAATACGAAATGGATTTTGGTAATCATATTGGTACATACTTACATGGTATCACGTTATGTTAACAAGGAAGTAAACACAGATATATTACGACACACATTTCACTAGCTATGGTTTTAGGTCTTACATATAAATAAATAATAAATAAATAATAAATAAGTAAATAATAAATAAACAATAAATAAACAATAAATAAACAATAAATAAACAATAAATAAACAATAAATAAACAATAAATAAATAAATAATAAATAAATAAATAAAATTTATTCGGCTATAAGAAAAAGAAGTACAGTAGTGGAGTGATATCAACTTTAAATTAAATCTAAATATCTAACAATAACTTAATGCCTTAATAAACTAGTTTATAACCAAAATAATAACCATAGTTATAGCAAGAAAGTATACTTTAACATCTTTAAATTATAAGCTACTTGCCTGAACTAGGTTAGACCCGTGTTTCAGTCGATCACTTGACTATCTATTTTAAAAGTGGACATTTATTTCAGTATTGTTGGAACGTTAATATAACTAAATATGAACTAAAGCTAAAACTGCCTGTACAAGGATGGAATATAGGAGGGGGACAGGAGCTTATTGCCGTTTACAGAGAACGTTTACAAACTCTGTGCTGCTAATAAGAATGTCTTGATAGATTACAATATTCGCTATTGTTATCCCAAAGTGCGGTCACTGGCAGCGAAGAAAAATACTCCATTAGAACTGTACTTTAATTTTATACCATGTTATAACCAGAATAAATTCGCACTGGTGCCTCTGTATCAATCAATTCATTTATTATTAAGTTATAGGTAACTTATAGCCTTTAAGTAGGTATTGACTTTATAATTAAAGTTCATCATAAATACAAGTCACATAAAAGTTTTATAAAACACTTTAGTATTTTATAAAACTGTATAACTTTTTAAACCATTAAGCCTCATTACAGCTTCTACCTTTCCTCTAAACAGAATGCCTTATTAAATGGGTTTTATCATCATTATAATCTTTCACATTCATTATTATCGATCCATTACAGGACAGCCTACCTTTTTTATTAACCGTCCGTGTTCCTGATCCTTCACGTTCTTCATATAATTTTATATTTTCATTAGTCTGTAAGCTGTATTGGTTGCCATCGCCATTAATTTTAACTTATTCTCTCACACCAGTATGGCAACGTACGAATTATTACATAAAATAATAACTGGTAAGAGTAATATAAATTACTAGATGTTGCCCGCAGCTTCGTTCGCATATATGTAGATTATGTCGATTTTTGTCCCCCTGTATGTCCTTTTCTGTACCCCTGACAACGTTTATGCGAAATTTCATAATGATCGATCGAGTAGCTAAGGCATGAACACATAACAAACAAAATAAACTCACATTCGCATTTATAATATTAGTTAGGATAACATAAAAAATATAATAAGAATAAAAAGTATAATTTATATTACTGTTTTTTTCTAACTAATGTATATATAGATATAAATGTTCAAGTCTAAGAATGCTCCGGGCTTAAACAATTACTTCTGATATTTACATGCTAGTGATATGTAGGTATGTGGATGTAACTTTACTAACATTATAAAACCGACGGTGTTTACCTGTTTGCCACATATGCTGATTCATAACAATTTCTTAACAATGTCGTCCATAAACACATACGTGTGTAAACTCACGCCTGCTGCCACGAGAGGCAGACAGCGGCCACATATTTCTATTATATATAATAATAAAATATTAATTTATCTTAATTTATTACTAGATTTTATCCGCGGTAGCTGATAACGTATGTATATGCAAAATTTCACGACGATCGGTCGAGTAGTTAGCTAGATAAAAGCTTAAAAGCGTAACGAAGGAAACTGACATTCGCATTTATAATATTGTTATTATTTATTTATTTATTTTAGCCTATAACGTCCCACAGGGCAAATGCCTCCCTTCGATCTTTTCATTCCTTTCTGTCCAGCGCCAATTGTCTCCAATCCCGGTTGAACTCATTCTGGGCCTGCCGCAGGGCCGTTTGTTATTTGGTGCCCAGTCTGTAGGGATTTCTGCCCACTTCTCTTCAGACATGCGACAGATATGACCAGCCCAGTTCCATTTGAGTTCGGCAGCAGCTTGGTCCACATCATTAACCTTTGTTTGGGAGCGCAGTATCGTATAACTGATTTTATCTATCAGCTTATGTATTATAATATTGTTAATTAGGATTTATTATACCTACTGTACTTACATGTCTATGAAATTTCTTAACAAATTGCTTTTAATATCGTCGCACCGACGAATAAACGCAGTTTTCCAAGGAGAGGAAAATTAGAGAAGTCTTTGTGTACAATATAATCCGAATAAATTAAGTGTACTCATAATATTCCGTGGGTACGGAGTATAATATTCCGTTATGTAATAAGGCTTTGTTCTCAGGTCGTTACCGAATGCCTTGGAGATTCGGCTCGCGGAGGTCGTACAAGGTTTTTAGGTGATAACATTTTTACGAGCACGATATATAAACAGATTCAATTAAAGGTAACAATTTAGGTTATTATATATATTTTACTGTCTCGGTGGTATAAGCTTGAGATTATGTATGCCGTATATTTCATTTTCCTGTCAGGAAATAGTATCATATCACAGAATCATATGAAGAGTAGACGGAAGAAGGTCTTCAGGGAAGATAGGCGTAAAACTACCAATTTTATATATTTTTGGATTCTTCTAATTAGTATCAATTTCTTATTCTTTGAGTGCATCGTAAAGCTGAGAGAGGGAGCTTGTATTATGGCATTAGGTGATAAACTGTTTAGTTTATTGGTTCTTTTATTTTGAGACGCTACTACGCATGCCTGATACTTTTGTTGCGCGTGCTACTTAGCCAGCCGGAGTCATTGTTATGGACCCTAAGCACTTTATTCCATCTGCCTAACCAACTATTGAAGAAATATGTGTTGATATATACTTGCGTTTAGGAACGGTCGTAGGGTTTCGGTTTGATTTTCGAATCAGCCTAGGTGCTATGTTCTTTTATTCTGATAGGCAATTCTAGGGAGCATGGTCGAAGACTCAATAAAGGCAAACTTTATATTACTTGGAGCCTAAAACATAGCTGCAGGAATTTGAATATTGCATATGACTCTGCTTACTACTTTAGGCATATTCAGTCGTAAGTATATCTATGTGTTTAACAAAATGTAAACCATATGACGCTTGTACAAGTTTACACCATCATACCTCGTTACACGTGTCATTTTGATCACGCTATATATTAAGGAGTATAATTCAAACGGAATTACCTCCCTAAATGCGTACTAAGTACCTATAAAAGTTACGTGACTCCGTAACTAGATTATGATGTGTCATAAAAGTGATTTACCTGCGATCAAGTGCGGAACTTTTTCTTAGAAATATGACACGCCCGGCACACGCCCGGTGTTGATGTAGACCCTGTTATGTGTAACTACATCTAAATACGTATCAATTTTAATCTTGATATATATATTTCTTCAAACATTTTAATTGTTGTAAACACTAGCCGGTGGTTCTATAGCTTCATGTTTTAACTAATTTATTTCTATCAAATAGTTTCTATTATTGACCAAATACGACAAAATTAAAGGTCACATATCAAACAGGAAATAATCGAATATCGAAAATAACGCCAGCCATATTGGATCATCATCATTTCTGGTACCAAGAGTAAGGGTTGGAACAGAGATCTAACTCATTTGTACGACTTCGAGTAGGCTTCAGATTCAATTAAAAGAGGACAAACCATAGTTCAAGATTTGTTGCTGAAAATTAATTGGTTCCTATTGACCAGTCAATAGCTATTTGGGCGAACCTGGGTCAAACACAAGACTTCACGACCAGCGATTGTGCCTTCAATATAAGATCAGAGAATCGTTTAAAAAAATTGTATATTGAAGGCGTATCAATTTTTTACGTCATTGTCAAGTAAGTGAACCACTTTAGCAGTCCCTTCTTTTTTTATCTTTTTCTATCCTTGCAGTTAGAAAACTGATATGTATATTATTTTTATAATATTTTATAATAACCTTTTGTAATGCCCTTACATATTTTTTTATTTCGTTTAATAGAATCGCTATCGTGAAGTTTATTTAATTTATTAACTTATAGGACGATTAACTTTCTTTTATCTGTAGACATAGTATTCATCATATGTAAGATCAAAACTCGCGTTAATAGATATTTAACTATAGTTTGTATGCGCAAATTACTCATATGTTCTCGTAATGTATGATACGCTGTAGTTGGTTCACGATTGGTATAGTGGATCTAGGTTTACATCCCACACGGGACAATTATTGATGTGAACCACAAAGTATTGTTAGAAGTCTAAATGTATTTGTATACGTTAATTCTATGTATGTTAAAAAAGTTCTAAGAGACCTAGTGCAGATGATGCCTAAAGAGAAGAAACTATTAGATTATCGTTAGGAGCAAATATGCGTGTAATCCGCAGACCTACTTCCTGCGGACTGAAGTTACAACTAATAGCATTCCGCTCATATATGTAAATTATATCAATTAATTAAGGCTTTAATAAGTGTTCGGTCACATTGCTTTATAAAGCTTTTTCGTAAGGGCTGAAGCCACGACACACATGAGAGATAGAGAAGTGCACTCAACTTATTGAAATATTTTGTCTTGATTTCCGGAGGGGTACCTACAGATTTAGAAGTTGGATCATACCTTACCTAAATATATTTCCTTTATTCCCTTAACACGTTTGCCCGTTCATCGGTTTCGGATTCGTTCTTGGTTTCGGTTGTCAATTTCACTGGTTTGTGATGATCAAATGTATATCATGTGAGTTACATAATGTTTAAAGTGGTATTTGACTGCAAGGATGGCGCAGTGGGTTGCACCAACTATCCGATGTGTGCAGCCAAACGTAGTTCACAATTTGTATTAATCCATTAAGTAGTCACTTGGTCCCCTGGTGCCAATTTTTGAAAGTAGCATATTGTTTAATTCAGATCTATATGTCTTTTGTATAAAAATAGATTTGCCTAATACGTAAACAGTAGTGGCTCCTCTATAATAAAGAAAGTTAAAATATTTACATTGCACAAGAAAACCAAATTACGACAAAACTGAGTTATAACTTGACAGCAACGAAGTTTGTGGCAAATTGACATCAAAATTCTAGATGGGAGTAATTTTATCATTCTTCTTTGTACAGTCTGTACTTTTTCCACAGATTTATGTTCGGGTATTCGCCGTGCATAACTAAACAGCGCTTGTTTTCTTACAGTTCAACGAAACCATTACGAGTTTAATTAAGACTAGTTTTCATCTACCCGCCATTTCATTCTGCGTTATTGGCTACGAAAATTATATGAAAGTTGATATAGATAGTAGCTTGTATCGATTTCATTTCATTGTTAACTCTGTTATGCTTGCTTTTACTCGATATTAGTTTTCTTTGTACTTGTTAGAAATTACTTTCTCACGTCGTTTCGATAGTATGGTAGACAGAGGTGTGAGCTTCACGGTCAGCACCATAATAAGCTGTACATTGTAGAACTAAATCCATTTTATGAATCAAAATATTCTTTTTATGATCCTGTAGTTACGAATGGTCAACTATACCTTAACTAATACCGCTATAAACATTATGAAACCATAATTCTTTTGTATAGTAATATCAACCATCGAATGGCAGTGCATGAGTGATTCTTATGATGTTGTAAGCGATCATATAGCTTGCTAACGATCTATATGTGTCTGCTAAAGATTGTTGACAAGTAAAGTAGATTACGGGTAATCCAGCAGTTTATACTTTCCGCACCCGATCACAACGCACGATTACTTTAGAACGAGCAGAGTAAAACTAGTAATTTTTCAAACAAGCGCGTGACTATTCGCCAAATGCTAACTATTGGCGAGCGAGCTATCTCGATACATAATTACTTTAGACATTATATGTACCAATTTGTCACGATATCAACACAACGAAACACCCAAAGCGCGCAATTTGTAACTTTCTTTTAATCCGGATTAAATGGCGTGTAACAATTGTTTTCCTTATATGCTCAGCTGTCTGATACACACGTGCTACTCGATGTTTAATAAAATATAAGCAAGGTGCAAAAAGCAACGATAGCTTTGTGGGGAACCGTTGCACTGGTACAAAGAGTTCTTGTGTTCAATCCCAAGGCACGCATCTCCAACTTTTCGAAGTTATGTGCGTATTAATCAAATTATCGCTCGCTTTAACGATGAAGGAAAACATCGTGAGGAAACCTGCACATCTCAGAGTTCTCCATAATATTCTCGAAGATATGTAAACCTTCTACCCCACCGGTAGAACAGTTATATAAAAAACGGGGCTGATATTATATAAGGCGTAGATAGTAGTTTCGTATATGTGATTTCACATAATTATGGTATATACATGCATGCTTCGAGACATGCCTGTTCTCCGGAGGGGTAGGCAGAGACTACAGGCTTCTACTTGCTTCGATCCTGGTATGTCTCTCTTGCTTCATTTACATTCATTATGTTGTATTTGTTATCGTTGCTTTTCTTATTATTTTAACAACTAACTATCGATTATCACATTGATTAGAGGCCTGTGTTTAGCATTGAAACAGTTTATAAACAGGACTGATCATTATTACTACTTGTGATTAAACTATATAACTAAATTATTGCGTGGCAGTGGCACACCGGCAGCCAGACACAATAGGTTTTCAATTATGTGTTGCATTCTAACAATTGACAGGTAGCAGGCAGGACCTGGAGTTTTGTGTGTATATAGAATAGTTTCAAACATGTACATAAAGTTTGAAAAATGTACATAGTTAACAAAATATGGTTTAAAGAACTAAATTTTAAACCTTTTAACGCTTTATAAAATGTCTTCAAGGTAGGGTTGCCCAAGAGCTTCGTAAAAATTGCTTTAGAAGTTTAGATGTCGTTTTACCTGCCGCAGAGGAGACACCTAAAATTATTTCATACACAACGTAGCCGGAGTGTTCTAAGGAGAACACAAGGGTATCTGCCCCTCTGCCTCAAGAATTTTGTACTAAATGTTCGGGAAATATGTACCTACAATTAAGTTACACGTTCCTTCCTCTGGATATTTTCTTCATAATTTAGTACTAATACTATATGTCCTCGAGAAAGGAGCTTATTGTGAATTAACGTGATTCGCAGTATGCACCATATCTCCGTTCTTTCGAACGGCATTGGATAAGTAAAACTCCAAGCTTCAAAACTAAAAATCGCATCAAAGTCTATTGAGTTGTATTTACGGGTTGATAAAATACACAGACATATTTTAGCAATCATTGCCGCTGCGCTGTTGTGAATTATCGCAAATAGTTTAATAAAACATATATTAAGTATATTAATTATAGTATTTTTATATGCACCATTACATTTGCGTAACGCGAGGTTATGTCGTATATTCTTCCACAATACCCAAACTAACCAACAAGAAAAGAATTTTCTAATCGGGCTACTAGTTCTGGAGATTAGCTCGTTCAAAGAAACAAAAAGAAAACAATCTCTTCACCTTTATAATAAAAATATAGATAGATCAATAGCTGAACAACAAATCCTGACTACATCTGTAGCATCTTAAGAATCGTAATAATCTTCAAAGGTATATAAACGGACTATTGGCATTAGCAGGATATAGTGAATAATAAAACAGGAAATTGACGTGACTATACATCATTTAGCCCTACCTCCGACTTACTTAAGATATCCGACGTATCCTATTTCTCTTGAGACGTTAGTACGTACCTAATAGCGAGTCCTGTCTGGGAATCCAATTGATTTTACCTGGTGACGTAAAAGTGAAACTGACTTAACTTTATTTAGCCAATTTGCAGGTAGAAGTGGCTTGTCTTATCTAATGTATACTTTAAAGTATTTTCTTAGTATTATAGCGATTTTATTTTATTTTATTTTAATGGGTAAATATAATCATACCTGGCCATGATGAAAAAGCATTATGCTTTAGTCTTTGGGTCCGAAAGTCGATGTGTACAAATATATTCGAATTAAATTCGAATAAATTGACAATGTTATACTTATGTACATGCGCTGCGTCTTTGACCTGTAACCATGCAAAGTAAGTATCGCGTTGCGCAGAATTGTTTTCGAATAAGTATTGTTAGAATGCTATACGTATAACTAATATTATTTATTTATTATTACGCGTTAGTAATTGCGATGGCCCAAAATTTTCTCTCATTTTAATGTCCACATTATATAAGTTTTAATTTTCGGATCGAGTATACCGTTACTTCTGTTAAGCTTTCCTTTTAAAATATTTATAGTTGCCTCTGAAAATTTCATGATAGAAAAGTTTGTAAGAATATAAAAAAGTAGAGGTAGTCTGTATGCTCGCTGTACAGAAAGCAGAACACAGTTATAGAATTAATATGAAATAATTTTCTGCCTATCCTATTAAGGAAAGCAGGGTAGATACTGTTGTATTAAAAAAATAAAAGTAAGATTTCATTGTTACTGAGAAAATATCTAAGGAAATATTTGTATATTTTGTCATTAACTCGGCTTGTATACACATTTAGTAAAAATGTTTATATTCGGGGAGACGGTGTTTGTACGTCGGGGAGTAAATCGCGGCAAGGACCGTTTGGGGTCGACGACATCGCATTAGTACCTATCCCTGCTCCGGTTTTATTACACATAATATAAATTCGATAGGAAAGCTTTAAATTCTATTACGTTTTCTTTGTTTCCCTAATAACTTTCGTAATGGAAACGTATATATGCAAATAGATAAGGCAGCAACGAAATTTGTAATTTAAAATCGTATTATTCTAGCTGCCTTACACGAGCTTATTTACCATATGTCTAAATGTCATGCGCAGCTAACAATTACGTTAGTACCACAATAGCTTATAAAGGCGAAAGACTTAGAAATATATGAATTTGGAAAAATCATATTGCTTATAGGAAATTGGATTTCTTTCATCTCTGCAGTAAAATGTTTGACAGACCCGTTTTAAACTTATAAACTGATAAAATAACTTTCCGCTTTTAACAAGTACTACTTTTGATAATGACACTCACACTCGGAGTAAATTCTGTGTCGTGGGGGCCTCAATAAACGTTCAAATAACGGACACAAGGAACACCCAGATGTGGTAATTCTTTTTGTGGATCACACGAATTTCTCTCTCGTGTGGACATCGAAACTATAACACTCGGCGCAGTGGCAGACGCGAGTCGCCACTTAAATGAGTCGAGTCGAAGTACCAGAACAGACTATATAATCTGATCTTTTGTTTTCTTTATTTATTTAGGGACTTATATAAAGTACTTATATGTCAGTCCCATTATAACACTACCAGGTTACAGCGTCACATAAAAGATATTCACTAAGTACTTGCAAAACGTACTTATAATAGATACGAATTTACAAAAAAAAATTGTATATATGTATGTTTATCCATTGTATAGTACCCATAGTACAAGCTCTGCTTAGTTTGGGCTAGTGTTGTGTGTATGTGATAAATATTATTATTATATTATTATAATCTACATACATTAACTTATTACAAAAGTGGACAATCTACGAATTCGCAAAAAATCTATGCTTTTTCAGAGTTTTTCTGAGTATACTTTGTACTATACCAACATCCATACAACTTGAATTCAAATTATTTTTGATAATTTCTTTTTTACTATTATTTTTAACACATTCAATCAAAATATGTTGAACATCATCTATCTTCTCACATATTTCAAAGTGTGGTGATCCAGCTCGTCCCATTAGATGGTCAAATTTTTTAGATGGAATGTGTCCCAAATGTAATCTGTTCATTATTAGTACATATTTTCGATTAATTTTAGCATTAAGAAACCAAGGTATATGAGGTGGCTGGCTCTACAGAGCCAAACAGAAACAATACATTGTTTTATACCAGATTCCTTTAGTTTTAGAATTTTCATCGAAATGCTCTTTCTACTTATTATAACAAATACATTTAAATTTACATAATATTTCCGAAAAAGATGGTAAAATTTATAAGCTTTCTCTCTGACTTATGGCCAGTTTTGCTATTCGGTCCGCCTCCTCATTACCCTGCACTCCTATATGTGACGGAACCCATTGCAACTTTAGAATTTTGTTCGGACTCATATGTAATATTTCTCTTAGTAGGTACTTCATAGGGTACCGAAACTCCTCTGTGCCCAGAGGCGCATCGAGCCAAATAATGCAAAGATGATTTACTATCCGTGAAAATAACATAATATTGACCATTAGTATTATTAATATATTTAAGAGCTTCTGAAATAGCAATGAGCTCCATCGTCATTATCGTTACAGGAGAATTAGTTTTGTACAAGGCAACTCGATTCTCATTAACATAAAAATATGCCGCTCTCTGACCTATTACATTCTTAGAGCCGTCTGTATAGAATTTAAGCTACCCATAATATTTTATATTTGTAGATTGCAAAACATTAACATACAACATATTTTAAATTTGTAATATCGTATCTATTTTTTGCGTTCTGAATACAATCCAAATTAATTTCAATTATTTTATCTAAATTTATACTAGACTGGTATCTAAACATTTGCAAGGGATACGTCGACTGGACCTCACAAGACTCGGTTTCTCTGTAGGCTACTAAAAGTAGGGGATTCTTTCTGTTTTGCCAATATCTAGAGTGTGGCTGTAAATCAAGTTCATTCAATAAATTAATAATATCATTATTCGACCAAGACATATTTGTTATGCAGTATTTGTGTGCTAGAAACAGTCTCCTTACAAACAACAGTTGAATGCACAATTCACTCTCCATCGCATATATTGGAGAATTTTTAATAAAACCACCTACAATCCTTAATGCCTGATTTTCTATTTGATCTAATTTAATTAAATTCGTTTTCGTCCAATTACCATATAGGAAACAAGCATAGTCGAGCCTACTTCTAATCAAGGAAAAATATAAAGTACGTAGATGTTTAGTATGTACCTACACTCCGTTAGCCAGAACTTTTAGTATGTTAACAAGTTTTTTGAGATATTTCATTAATATGTTTTACTGCTGAAAATTAGAGTCGACCAATAGGGTGGTTGGCTCACATTATTTAAATGAAATAGTTACATTACACAAAATACATTTTTTTTTAAATCTGCTCATCTATGAATAAGATGTAATTGTCATTTCGCGGAAAAAGGACGCACGATTCAAACTGTGACGTAACCGCTATTAAACCGCAGCTGTACGAGGGAGATAGTGAGACATCCCTACAAAGATCCCACTTTTCTTATATTGCAACCGGATTTGATAAATGATACAAAAAAAATTTTTTTCGCTATTTGGTGTGTAAAATAATATACGAAATCAAATATGGGCAACAACCCAATTGTGCAAGTGTGCTTAACTTACGTAAGATGGCAGCCAATATTTAACATTTGCATATGTGGCTACACACGCAGGACATATTGTTTGTTAATGATCTAATAAATTGTACCTTAAGAACAAAAATTAATGACTTACTGTTAAAGGACGTAAGCCACATTCGTGCGGTCCGCAGGTAAAGCAATAACGAGCGTCCATAATCTGATATAAGGTGATTGACAGGGAGGCAACGCAAAAAGGTTTATCGTGCGTCGTAAAAGTAATGAGTTTGGTTTACCCCAACATTCACGTTTGGCACCCAATTCTATTATATAATGATGAGTTTTTATATTTAGATATCTTTGACGTGTCCTTTGAGCTAGTAATTAGAATTTTCTAAGTCTTTGATAGGGAATATACACCCACGATATCGGTTACATATTTTGTTAAATATTTTTCTGACGCTTTTAGGAATATCGATATTAAATTTCACTGGGGTGATATCAGGTAGCCGATTTATCTAAAGGATTACCTTTAGATAAATCGGTAATTACTGAGGGTACGTTTTTATTTTCTAGCAATCATCTAAATAATATTATTTAAATATTTCTTACATAAAAGAATACGTTACGAAATATAACGTTACGACTTTTGCAGATCACTGTGATGTAAAGAAAAGTAAAATAGGTATATAGAAAAAGTAAATTATGTATTGATAAATATTGTAATCCTCACGATTACAATATACTTATGTTTTACATAATAAATGATGATTATGATATTATCATTATTATTTGAGGGTGTCATGTACCTATACGTTAAGACCGTTACACATCGAAACCAAACAAAAACACAATTTATAGTTAGCATTCATACAGTTGGCAACAACGAACTACCAACACAACAAACAGAAGCCCTTTGTTTACCCAAGCAGGTGTCGTGGCGTAAATGTCAATTCGTACGTTAAGTTGTTGCTACGCTCGTAATGAGGGCGGAGGTCTACTCACCTCACTTTTGCATCAATGGACCTCTTTTAATGAATAGCGTTGTAATTTGGGTGAGTGTTCGTTAGTTGGGGTGAGGGCTAGCATGAAAAGCGTGTCTCGTCTAGTGGCTCGGATGAGAAAATAAAGGGAATCCGCACACAGGTGATAGACGTAACCTCTGTTTATAAGAACGGTTTGTATTACATAGGGATCTAAGTGGTAGCTCAACATACTTTTATATGGGCCTCCATTATGTATATATGTAGATACCCTCGTGCTGGTATATGCCCGTAGGAAAGGTAGACGTGTTTTACTTCCACATTTCGTCAGCTGTTTTAAGTACCACGTAATAGGGCGCGAGTTTAATGCCGTCTGCTAGGCATATAATCAGACTCAGTACAGCCACCGAGTATTTTTTAAACGCACAAAATCAGTAACACTGCCAGATCTGGAAAATTCATCCAGAAATCTTACCATTGGCTTATTTTATAAACATACTTTCGCGTAACTATTGTAGACGCTTACATATACAACCAAGTTACTAATTTGACCAACTTTAATTACTGCATTCAGGTACCTTGGTCCGAAATCATTATAAACCAGAGTCATTCTTTTTCTCGTATTGAGGTCGACTTTATGAAGTTAGCGTGTCCGAGACGAGTTAGATCACTTTAAGCCTGACAACTTCATAAAGTAAAGACAATGAATGAAGCATGAGCGATATCTTGAAAACGTAGCAAATGAAAAGACATAGTCTCTATCTACCTCCTGAGGAACAGGCGTGACTATGTATATATTTATCGAGCGGGACTTATATAGCTATATGCTTTGCGTAATGTCTTTGAGACCTTATCCCTTGGATTTTATCCCAAGGGATAACTAGTTAATTGTGAGTTTAGTGATGTTAAGTGTGTGACTGTTGCTGGCATGTATTGCTTGTGTAACTCTATTGTAACTATACTAGATAATATATAATACTACGTGCTTAAAGTCAGTGCTTCATGACTGGCGTAGATAGATTATCTGTAAAGTAATACATTTACTTGTCTAGTACCTTATACAGGGTGTCCGGTAATTAATGGATAACCTGGAAATGTCTCATAGTGGAACCGATGGCCGCTCAGAACATCCTGTATATGCGGAGGTTACCTAAATGTTCCTACATGTATACTTATATGTATACAACTGTGCAGGCAAACTCGACTGCCACACATATAATAGGTTAAGGGCAAGTTCGTTTTAATAAGCTATATTAGGGTTTATAAGAAAAAACATCCAAATCTATTGAGGCGTCCGTCATCGCAATCGAGGTGGACCAGTAGTACAGATACTAATAGTAAGAATAGGAAAACAGGACAGCACCGTTCTTTACTTAACTTAATCGGTGACAAACAAGAGCGCTTACTTATGTCATAGGTCTAATAAGGCAGTCTGCTAGCTGTTACCAAATGAGTAGGTATCATAGAACAATCAGAAATAGAATAACATCTATAATATTGTCTTCTGTTTACGCGAATGTTACTCATTGAAATTAAACTACTATATACGGATTTTATCACGTTGTTTATTGATCACTGTATTACAAAATTTTGAAAATATTACACTACTACTACTATTGATTTTATTTTACTAATTTATAAGCTAATAAAATTATTTAAACTATTATATCTATTTATTTTTGGTTTACACTCTCCCCGTGACCATGGCTGCTGAAAAGCAACCGAAACGTCGGGGAAAGTGTAAACCAAAAATAAATAGATATAACAGTTTAAATAATTTTATTAGCTTATAAATTAGTAAAATAAAATCAATAGTAGTAGTAGTGTAATATTTTCAAAATTTTGTAATACAGTGATAAATAAACAACGCGATAAAATCCGTATATAGAAGAATAACATCTATTCAAACATTCCCTGCCTTTAGTCTCAAGCCTATAACCCCAAAGGGGTAGGCAGTATTACACCCACATTTCGTTTATTATACAAGGTTGCACAACATACCTGCAAACATAACCATTAAGGTCAATTACTAGGAAGTTACATACGAATATGATGTGTGGGCTTTTGTTTATAGTTCTCCTTATAAGAATCTAAAAGGTACCGCGGTTAGATAGCGATCAGTCAATTAGTGAAGTTAATGTCATGTTCGAGATCTCGAGTTTAGATTAAGATTATTTTGATTCGTTAATATGTTAAATGCTGTTGGATGAGACTTGAATAGATAACTAGTATTTTGTACTCGATAGTAAGCGATGTATTTTGAGATTTTTTCTTACCAGATAATAAGACGTAGGTATATTAGAGAACAACTAAGTTTTAAACCTACGACGAGTAAGTAAGAATCAAAATAATAATGTCATCCTGCATATAAAAATTGTATGACAGTGTGCGCGATGCGTCTTTAATAATAATATCAACCCTGTATATAAACTGTCTGTGCTAGGCACGGCCCTCTTCTCCGTGTGGGAAGGGCCTAACCCTTCTCATAGTCAACCACGCTGGCCCTGTGCAGGGTATTAGACATGCGGGTTTTCTAAAGATGTTTTCCTTTAACGGTGAAGCAAGCGATAATTAACTATTTTAATATGCACATATTATAAAATATCAGAGATTGGGATCAAACTAACGACCTCTAATGCGAGCAGCGTCTATGGCCATGCAGAGTAGTATTGCGTTGTGCATAATAGGGTATTACACCCATTTTTGAAAAGTGTCTCAATTATATTCTATAGTGCTAATAAAGCACTAAAAAATTCACAACAATTTTATTCAATCGATAAATGCCATAATTTTCTCTCTAGTCTTTATTATTCCCATAATAATGCATTTAAATTTTGCATTTTCAAATTTCGCGCGTCATTTGACGAAAATGCTGGACGCCTTATTGTGTGGTCATGACGTCAGTTGGCTGTGTAAACAAATGCTGTAATATTTTGTATGTTATGTTAATTGTTTATATTTAAAAATGAGTTATTAATCTCTTTATCGTTGGTGTGCTGTTCCTGACGGCAAAAATAAAATAATAAAAAAAAGCCTATAGAGATTATATGTACGCTGATCAGTTGACACTGTTGACAGTTGACACTTCTTAGTTTACACAGACGTATGACTTAATAACATGGCGACTATGCGACTATGCTATGAAACAGATTAAAAAAGCTAAAAAATTTGAATTGAATTTCAAAATTTATTTTGCTATTTTATGAATGAAAACTAACATTTTCCGACTGCTTTTTGCCTCAGCTATCTCAATAATATATTTTAAATTTTTCTCATATAGAGTAAAATACCCTACTATATTTGAATATCATTCGAATACCCTTATACGTATGTACATCACTAACGTAAAATCGTATTCGACAGAAACACAAGATTGATCAATACCCGACCAATTATTTTCCGAATAAATTACTAAATTAATAATACTTAAAAAAAACTAAAAACACGCTTTATTAAAAAACCCAAACCAAAAAACCAAAAAGCGTGGGGTGGGGGTTATCAAAATATCTTAGAAAGCACCCCACGCTTTTTTACATTAAAATTAATAAATTATTTTCTACTTTTTTTAGTTCGGTTTTTTAATAAAGCGTGTTTCTTAGTTTCTTTAAACTATTATTTATTTTTATTTTTCATACTATTATTTATTTTTTATTTTTTGAATTATTGTATTGTCATCGGTCCTCGATAAGTGTGCAAAGTTTCAAATCAAAACGTCGGTTTGAAAGGGTGAAAATCTCGTTCAAAGATTCCGTTACATAGATTCATAGATACATAATAATAATGTCCTCCTGACCGAATTTCGGTCATGGCGGCCAATCTTAACGGAAACTGGCCATCGGCGCAGGAGATATTATAGTGTACAAGTGTGTGCGCAAACACAAGTGCACTCTCTGTTCCCTAACTCTCATGATCCAATGGGACGAATAATCCGACACGACCGGAGAGAGATCAGGCGCAGGACCAACGGCTTTACGTGCTTTCCAAGGCACGGGGGTGTCTAACACCGCTAACTTCCTAACTCCGGACTCGTATTGAGATTTCTTAACAGAAAAACCCAATAACTTTTTGTTGGCCCGACCCGGTATTCGAACCCGAGACCTCATGCACAGCAGTCGCATTCACTACCGCTGCGCCACAGAGGCATACCAAGACATACCAAGCTAATAAAAGCGTGTTAAAATAAAGAAGTTACTAAAAATAGCCTTTCTTTAAGAAAACGCCCTCATATAATATGTAACATTTTTCTTCTCAAATAAAGAGTTGAAACGGCAATAAACGATGTTATCGTCATCCATCACAGACACCTTGGCGATAAATGGCCATAGACTAAAAAATGAGGCAGACAGTACGCACCTCTGAATATTTTAACGTGTGCGAGATAGACTGGCATGGTCGCAACGTGCCTGCGTGCGACGACACGTTTTTATAGAGATGAAATATTGCACAACTGGCTCCTGTAGGTGCGTAAGTAATTATTTATAATATTTATTTTACGTAAGATAAATTCTACGGAAAACGTTCGAATTAGTGGACGTAAAAAAGCTTTTTGTAATGGCGAGAAAACACGGCTATAATATCGAATAAAGCAGTTTAGTTTCAACATTTAATTTTCTACTACAGACAGATTGGCGACAAATTGACATAGACTAGTAAATGTGACAAACAGTAGGTAGATAATTGACTACTTTAACTTTTTTCTGTATGTGGCTTATTTTTACTTAAGATAAATAGAGTTATGCTTGTATATTCTATGGGTTTGGTAGACTCGTATCACTGCTGTTTTTAAACCCACGTAGTAAGGGCAAGTCATTCTCACCTACCGGGCACATTTTAAAACTGTGTGCTGCTACAGATTTTCTGACTAAAAAACGCGCCAATGTTTTGCCAGATCCGGAGATCGCGATGGCACTTTCTTCTGGAGCATCTTAAGTTATTATCTATATAAACAGCTCTCCTTTATTTGTCCTTGTAGGGAAGGATATTTTTATCTCGTCCGACAGTAACATTTTCATATTTATTACTTTATTTAGAAGTTTTTGATTGATTAGCTCAAGTTCCAACTTTTCAATACGGTTTCAAAATGAGGCTTAAGAATATTCAGCGTGTCTTTTTTATATTTTATCACAATATTTTGTTGCTTTTTTATACTTTGTTGATACTAGATTGCGTCTGGTTCAGAAACGTCACATAAAAAAGCTAGGTTGTATAATTTTTCAGGTAGGGAATTATTAATTAGATTTATGGATTGGACAAAATATTATCAGGTTTCAGACTACTTCCGCCCTTGGAATAATTCCTGTGTCGCTGGGACTTTACAAACATTCAAACGTTCAGACTCGTAGCAACCATTTGTGGATTGCACAAAGTTTTGTCCCGCGTGGGATTCGAACCCACAACACTCGGCGAGATGGAAGTGGCGTGGCGACCTCCTAAATAAACCAGCCATCCGTGCAGTCAATGTTTTTATCAGCAAGTAGTATAATATTGCATAGCGACTTAAAACAGCTCTCAAATTGTGGGCGGCAGTCACATTTTTTTTGTTTCTCATCTCTAAAAATATTCAAACAACGGAACACCTAGACTCGGAAGAATTGGTTGTGAACTAGACGTCAACATTGAACCCACAGTTTAAAAAAGCACTAATTATTGTTGGATGTAATCATGGTTAATGAAAAGAAAGAGTTCTACTCTTCTACCCTTCGTAGACATGTGTGCCTAATGATTTTTCCTCATGTCCTCGTCCTTTTATCTTCGTATCAAAGAGTGGCACGTAATTTGTGTCCACTCTTTGATACTAACCAAATGTGTTCCAACGACCGGTTTTCCTATTTCATCGAGCTGTTCCATTAGCGCGACGTGTGCAGTGTTATGTTACAGAAAAACACATTTTATAATTAATAGGTTCATACAAAGGGTACATACTTAGAATCACGCCCGTTCATCCTTGAAGGGGTGGGCGGAGGTGTCCTACGTCTATCTTTCGCCAGCCATTCATTTTATATTGTATTTCATATTTTATTTAAAAAAGAGCACTGTCAACTGGCCTGATGCGTTACGGAAGACTTTCCAAATAATTAACACAAAGTGCAACCTGATAAAATCAATTATTTTTAGATCACACACATCTCTTTTGGTAGTCGAACCCACAACACTCAGCGTTACGGCACTGACAATGCTTGCCCGCTGCGCAATCCTGTGTCGAATATTTGCTGTTTAAAATCTCACATACAGGCTAGCCTAGTACTGCCTGTACCTCATAATCAGTCGCAAAGATTACGGAAGAGTGCAAAAAATCATTTGGGCAAGTTAATTAATTAAAGCAAATACTAAAAACCTTACCTGAATGGTTTGCATCGCTACGTCGATGATATAAGTTTTTATGGTACGTTCGGACGTTAAGCAATGAGCAAGCAGCTCCCCTAAGGCAACATTACGGCTTCCACGGTCACGGCTGGGGAGGTCAACAACTTGGCCAAATGCCGCCGAGCTTTACTTAATGAAGAAAACCTACATTGTAAGGAAATTGCGACGATTTTTTGTAGTGTGTGGCTAGTGACGTATTTGCGTTCAAGGTTACTGCTTGCTTTAAGTGCAATCGGGTAAAGCTTTTGCAATTTCTGCTAGGGTGATTTCAGTAGCAGTAGGGTATCTGTAACAGTGGTTGGTGGAAGTAGCCTTATCCTTTGTTACTTAAAATCTGCGTGTAGTTAGGGAATTTGAGTATAGTATACATTTGCCTGGCCTTTTAAAGATAAACTTCATTGAAATAAAATGTAAATAATTTTGGTGATGGACTTCGTATTATTTTTACGAGAATTATCGTATTGATATGCAAAGCTATAATATTCCACATACATATATACATACGTAGACTAACGCCTGTATGTTGTCAAAGACGTAGTGAGATCAGATTGCCTAGTGTGAGTTTGTTTTACGTTAACGCGATCGACACATTTATGACGTTCGGCGCTCCGGTTGGCCCGCTCCAAGCTCGTAACCAATCAGAGAGCCAAACGGGGTAAACGTTTCGATCGCGTTAACGTAAATTCAACTCGTACTAGGCACCCTGTACTACAAACATTTTACTCTCTATGTTTTAGATTACATGTAACAGTTGTACATTGTCGTAATTTAGCAGAAACAGGAATACCCCAAAAACATTTTGCTTCATTTAGAAACAGAACCCTGCATGTAAGGAACTTAAGCCACGAGGCGGTCAAGTTGGCGTGACAACAAGTTGACGCGACTGATGTTATTATTAACATTATTTTCATCATGGCCGGTCAATACTTGTATTAATATTTAATCCATTAGTCAGAGACTATTTATTAGTTTCACAATTAGGTCAGTACGACTAAACTAAGCCCTGTTTGACGTAACGTGATCAGTTAAGTTGTTTGTACAATACTTTCAAGTAATTCGTGGCTATTTTTATTACTATTAGTTTTTCGAAGAAATATGATGTCACAAAATAAGGTCACGGCCTTTTAAGTTAGTGTTGTCTATGCTTCTTTTTCTTTTTTTTTTGGGCTGCTAATAGAACTACTTAAACCTTTTTTATTATTTATGAAAGTTGTGTACACATGAAAGAAGGGACTTTTAACGAAGACAGTGCTTTATGATAAGTACACTTGTCTTGTTTCTTGAGAGTATTACCGATTTAAGAAAAAAGAGCTTGTGTGTTTTGTTTATTGTATGTATTTCAGTATGATAACTGACGATTTGACGTTCGTCTACTATACAGAATGCCGCACAATTCCCGCATGGGACTCCCAAACTGTGAGTGTGAGAGCCATATAGATATTTCTATTTTTACACTATTTGTTGATTTCTTTGGGTTTGAACCAATTAATGTTTTATTTCAAACCAAAATACTAATTAATAAACTATTTAATTATTAATCAAACTTTTAAAAAATTAAATATGGTACAATTTCAAATTCTTTAAAAGAATGAATAAATGTGTAAATTAATACGTACATATTTGCCGAAGTTTATTGAAAGAAGGTGTTTCAGTATAAAATCGGTAGAATCTTTTACGACACCAAAGAGGATTTATTAACTTTATGACTAAGAATAATAATTCCGCAGTCCTATTACAATATTATCATAAGAATCGATGTACCGTGGTTTGAGAAATCCCTTCTTCATAAAAAAGCGAAATAACGAATAGCTGAGCGTGATCCTATCACAACGACATTGGTTTTTATTACACAATATTTTAAAGGATCTTTGTTATTGATATTGCTAAAAACTTTTACCAATACTGCTGTTTAGTTTAGGTAGGTAGAAAAGTATAATAAATATTCTATGTACTAATATGATATACTAGATTATGCCTGCGGCTTCGCTCGCGTAAATATACGTTAGGTTAGTAACAGTACTTTTTCTGGATGAAAGGCATTGTCCTTTTCTGATCTCCTGGTAACGTGTATGCAAAATTTCATGATGATTGGTCGAGTAGTTAAGGCGTGAAAACGTAATAAACAAACTCACATTCGTATTTATAATATTAGTTAGAGTAGGCATAGGCTATAGGCCCCACAAAGTAGACCGACGATCTCGTAAGGTTCGTGGGAAGCCCAAGACCAGCCTGTGTGAAAATCCTTACGGAGGGAGGAGAGGGGGGGCTGTGTCCAGCAGTAGACGTCTTACAGCTAAGATGATAATGATGAATGATATACCTATTTACACTATCTCAGCCTATTTTTATACACTTTAAAATATACATCTTTACTGACTTGAACCATGCAACTAAATACTGAAACTATTTCTTTATAAAAGGATTTTAGCGCAGAATACAATCAATAAATTTACCTACTTATGTGGTAAGCTTTATAAATAAAATGTAGCCTTTATATAGGTAAAGACAATGTTGGTGGTTCGGATCGATAACGCTACCAGCGTGTGTCACGCAACTGTACTGGATGACACCGGCACACGGTGTACCCACTGCTAATTCATGTTATATTTGGATTTCTATACATACAAAGAAACCTTACCTTTTCTATTTGCCTATGATTTAAGAGGGTTATGCGGGGCAGTTGGCAAAGATCGCGGTACCTATTGAATTGCTAGATTTTGTTCAAAAAAGCAATGTTGGATTCTTAGTCTAATAGGTCTGATTGACTCCTTCGAAATTACAGCTGGCGAAATGTACCTTCGGCGATATAATGAGACTGTTTGACATGTATGTTTTAATTTGAATAAGGCGTTAATCATTGAGTCTATATCCTGGATTAATATAGCATACTTTTCCCTTGATTTCCACGAGCAAAAACTAATATGAACATATTATGTAATAGTTTTTGCCCGTGTAAATCTTTCTATACTGTACTGATTTATACTAATATTATTAAGTTAGAGTTAGTTTGTTTGTTTGTTTCAGCGCGCTAGTCTCAGGAACTACTGGTTAAAATTGAAAAAATATTTTATTTTTGGGTAGCTCATTTATTTTTGAGGAAGGCTATATAACGTCAGGCTACGACCAATAGTAGCGGAGCAGAGAAAACCTACATTAACGCGAACGGAGCCGCGGACAAAATCTAGTATAATATATCACGACATAAAACGTTGAATTTTTCAATAAATACAATTTCAACTTTAACTTTCAACTTGATAAAATGAAAATTTCTTAGTAAGTATTACTATGTAGTTTAGCCGTAAAGTCCTAGCAAACAGAGAAAGTTACTTTCCCATTATTTTATTACTAGGTATTCCTCGGACACAGTGCATGTTTTCTAGATGGAAGGTATTCTATGTCCTTTTCCGTATCCCCGATATTGTGTATGCTACATTTTATGATAATCAGTCTAGTACTTTAAGCATAAGAACTATCAAACAAACTCACATTCGCATTTATGATATTGGTTAGGATATTGGTGACGTTATTAGTCGTTCATTTTGCATTAGCAGCGGTTCATTCCAAAAAATTAGTAAGAGAGACTACATAAATTTTACGTTAGTTCTATCCTAGAATATTGCTACACAGAAAATTCACTATATCATGCACACGACTCGCACAGCTAATTCGCCATATTGTGTTTTATTCAGGCGTTACGTGTCGCCGTGCTAGTTTATCGAGGCGCAAAATTATAACCTTCGGGCTAGAAACCACTTTAAGCTCTTTCCTTTTACGAGAGATAAAATATGCGCGTATGGGACAAAAATTACCCACTAGTTTCACACTTGCCTAAGTGTGCTATTTAATGACGCGCACGAATGACTCATCGTAAGAAAAAGCTTTTAAAACGCCATTATATATCTTGGAGCTTGCGTTTTATACGGTATATGCAATTATAATGTAGAAATCTATGTAGTCACCATTGTTAGAAGAAAACATACTTAAGCGAACAAATGCTGACCTTCTAGGCATATTACCAGTGAATAGGTGTCAGAACAAGGTGAGTTGCGTTATATATTTTCTTTCCCTAGATCAAAGGACCAAATACGCATTTATCAGCTATTTGGAGTATTTAAAATTCTGTTTACTGATATAAATGTAAAATAAAGTTTTGTTATTCTGTCTTTCAATTAAAAACGGAGCAACGAAATGACGTGAATTTTAACAGGTAATGAAATGGGTAAAATGTTAACTGAACAATATGTTTGTGGTCGTGACACATATCAATGTATAGACAAGCCGATTGAGCCAGCAATGACCGCATTTACCATAAAATTACAAAATAATATTAACCGAATAAAATGTTTCCGTATTTTATTATTCAAAAGAGTCATTACATAAAGGAAAAGCATTTTCCTTTCATACTAGAAAAAGAATAGTAAAAACCCAGGGATTGGAAAGGACAGCCGAGACTGCAATACAAAATAATAAATATCCGAGCGCTGCGGATGGCAGGGACATCGCCTGTGAATCATTCATGCCTCAGGAGCACGTGTAACTTTTTACTTGTTTCGTTTTATGGGGAAAACTACTGAACAAGTGTAAGTAAACTTTAAGTACAAAGAGCTTTAAAGCATGTATGCGTACACACGTTACTTTATTTCCCTATTTTGGTGGTTCTCATGTCGCTGATTACGTGATCAGCCACTTGAAAATAAGATCGCCTTAGTAGTTCAGATAGCTGACGAATTCGCAACCACCTCTTCAATTACTTTTGACAACTGGTCTATATGGGGTCACCAGTCTATATACTGGTCTATATAGGCATGTAAGGAAACAATAGTAGATAGGCTTGGTTAGCATATTCAGCAGAAGCAACTAACGACCATCTTAAGTCAAGATTAAAGATTGAAAGCCACCTGAAGGCATTATTCTTATGTCGTTAGAGTACTGTTGGATAGAGTTAACTTGCCGATTGCTGAAATCCAAACATTAATAAAAACCTATTGTGTCTGGCCGCCGGTGTGTCGTTGCTAAATAATATTTTAATGAGTAGCAGCAGCACATCTGTGGCCATGCCTTTAAATCGATCCTCCGCATGATATAGTGCTCGAACATAAGCGTAGTTTTTTGGTATATGTTGATCAACAAGTTGCTGGAAACATCTTCTAAATCCAGACAGCTACAATCTCAAGTACCGAATTGTCTAAATCTCTAGCCCGACATTAGAGAATCCCAAATTACCACTTAAGTGGCAATCGCAGTGCTTTATTAATGAACAAGGCTCATGAAACTTATTAGCGAAGAGAAAGAAAGTTCTAGAATTGATAACAAGGTGAGAGTGTGGATTGATCCAACAATTCTTCTGCATCTATTATTCAGTTCTTCGTTCGATATTGATAGCACTTGTTCTGTAGTAAAATAAGGCATTGCCGATCAATACTTGATTAGTGGGTGGACTATTTTCAGTTATATAATTATAACTAATGATAGGTACAATTGTTTTGAAGTATATTATTATTTATTAGGTCATGGTTTTAGTAACATAGGTATATTATTATAATATGTTTTATTAATATATCTTATATCGTATGCACATTTTTATGGAAAGTAAGATTTTTGACTTTGACTGTATACTGGAATCTGATTTTCCTCGATAAACTTCGATCTTAAGACAGGTTTTTTATTAAAACTTGTGTGGATTGCAAATTATATCGGACATTAAAGTCATCTATATCTTTGAAGCGTCTTAATTAAATAATTAAAAGAATGGATAGTGTACAGGAATTCCTTTTTTAGCATAGAAATCTGAGAATCATTTTCGGAACCAAGTTCGCCTGCGATGTTTATTAAAACAGAGCTGAATAAATAAATGCTATATTATTTCTGAGCCGGAATCATTTCCTGTGATGTAACTTTAATATCAGAGAGCTTGTTTATCAAGCGTCATGAATAAAATGAAACTAGGTCACGTCAGGAACTAGAGACCATTCATAGCTACTCGCCTGGCAAGGCGAGATATGAACACTGATATTTTCCCTATAAATATTTACTATGTGACTACTTGCAAGAGGGAAATGCCTGCTTGATATAAACAATAAAATATATATTAAAAGTATAAAAAAATGTATCGTTCTATATGTAACGTTCAATAAAAAAAAAAATAACGGCGTACCTAATGTAATTGCATAATAAAAAAATAAAAAACGAGTATTTCATATTTGAGGAGGGGTATGTTTGGTCTGTTTTCTATTAAATGACGTTGTGTACGAGTATATAACTTCTGTTGATAACTATAACTTACGAGGTTACGAGGTTATTACGTCAACACCCAGTTGCGCTGTCCTTGTCTGATTATAGTGCCTGACATTTCACTCAAACATTTTGATTTCAATTGGTGGTTGTGATTTTTAACAATTTTTTTTTTGTAAATCCCTGTGAGGCTCTAGGAAGTGCAGGTTGGTTTGATTGACTCCTGTCAATCATCTGTTGCAGAGTCCCCCACTTTGCAAACATTCAAACAGCGAACACAAACATCCAACCACCAACTCAGCACCCAGATTCGGGACAAGTATTTGTGGTGCTCACAATTGTTTACAACACTTGGCGCAATGGCAATCTGTGATTGACCACTTACAAATGCAACCACTATGTCCTCCGACTTATTCAATAACATCAAAGTCTTATATACTATAATTGTAAGAATACAATAAATTAATAATTCGCAATGATCTTTCGCATTCTGTAATCCTCATTACCGCCCGTACAAATTCTAAAACGTAAATCGCTTCAGCCGTTTTTTTCAAGATTCAAGTGAACACGTGACTCAGCGGGAATTCCCAACGGGGTCGTTGGGAAAGCTATCGTTTAAATGGCGCTCCGTGATATAAAAAAACGGTCAAGTGCAACTAGGATTTGCATAATAACTTAAGTGTACCGTGATTAATTAAGCAACTGCAAATAGTTTAGTGTTCAATTACCTACGTTCTAAATAACGAGCTACACGTAACGTTTCTTAGACCCCTACAATATACTATTTTGTTATAGTTTTAACCTTTTTGGATGAGCATTCCTAAATAATAACGAGTTATGAGGAGTTTTCATGTATAGACTGCTACCGCAGTAGAAAATAATCGTCGTAGCGGGTAGATATTTTGTATTACGAAGTCAGATAGATGCCTAAACTGCCTGTGGTATGTATTATGCGGTATAGTATAGTAGGAAAGAAATTAAGAATAAAGAGGTATCCACCATATAAGCCACTATGATATACAATTTAATCACTGCCAGTGATTAAATTGTACGAATACACGTAAAAAAATGATACTTTTGCACTAAAACTTGTACATTACAAACATAGTAAGATTTTATTCCAACTTGTGATTTAACAAGCTTCTATTACCCACACAATGACAAAGTAATACTTTTAAAAAATGTGGTCTTGTTAAAATGTTTTATAGGGTAAGATTAAGTACATACATAAAACATTTTTATAAAAGATGGATCGATGATGGCGTGACGATGGCAAAAGTTAGCGCAGTAGCGCTTCACAAACTAATGCCCCGATTATGAGAAAGAGACTAACGAGAGAGATTAACGAGACAATCTGCCAGCTCTGCGGTCGATTTCGGGGCTTTGAATACGGAACCGTACACAGGCTTATTAGCAATCAGTACTCGGGCTTGGTATCGGCATGTAGCTGGCATTCCCTATTACTTGAGACTTAAAACTACAGAAAGGTGTAGGTGTAATCCATATATTCCTTCACCCTAAAAAGACATGCACACAAGCATAAGAGTACGTACATATATATGTACTGTATATAACCCGCTCACCCTGTCCACATAGATTTAAAGTATATGAGCACATATTGTGCTTTAAACTTTACTTTCAAACTATGGGGATATCGGCGACAAGCCTTGTACAAGTTTGGCACAAGTTTTCCTTAAACTTTGCCGTCTCAATACGAAGGATAACGAGGAACAAAGATTTTTTTGTAGCGACTTATCGGACAGAAGTTATTCACTTATAAAAGTACGATAATTATATTGACATTGTAAGGGATACTTACGCTCAACGATATTAAGTTTGTTATAATCAGTTTTAAGATTAAATCTTATATACCTACCGAGGATCTTTTATGTAATAAATAAGATAAGATTAATAAAGTATGTTTTGTGCTTTAAAATAATCTAAATGGTTGGTGCCATGATATTAATTCTGTTCTCGTGTTGGATTGTTAATGGATTTTTCTCTATAGACATTTTCATTATCAGCACGAAATCTGCAAATGTGTTTGGTAGCTAGGAATGAGGCTCACTTACTACTTAGGCAATACACCTAGCGTGAAAACTTAAACGTACTTGGCAAAAATTGAATGGAAAGTACTTCAGCCTGGCATTCGCGGATATACAGACGTAAAACTCTGTTGCACAAGTTACTCCACAGATGAAGTACAAATTTAAGTGGTCGCCTCGCCAGTGCCTCTACTCCGAGCCTTGTCGGTTCGAATCCCACACGGGCAAAAATTAGAGTGATCAAATAGATGTTCCAAGTGAGAGTTTTCTTGGTGTCCATTGTTTGAATGTTTGTTAAAGCCTTCGCGATACAGGATTGATTTATAATGCGGGAGTGGTATTTATAAAAAAATAAAGGAAGTATATATAGTATTATATGCCGGAAGTAAGATGGTTTTTAATTTAGTCATATTGCCTTGACCAATATCAATATCGTAGTTTAAAAATAATACCTTATTTTAAACTTCGATATCTTGCGATAAATGTAATAGTATAATTATACTATTAAATTAATCGCAAAATAATATATACATTTCGAAATGTTTGAACGTTGTATATACAATTACGAAACATAAATTACGAAATATATAACCATAAAGTCTATTAAAAGACAAATAGTACTCCACAAAGTTTGTTCCTCAAAGTATCTCTGGTCTCCAATTATTGATGTCCTTCAACAATCTTCAGAACAAAGTCCTAGTACCACATATAATTACTATACATATTATATATAGCTCACGGCTAAATTTAGTGAGTACCATATTTATCTCGCTCAAGTGTCAGTGACAATCACTTGAGCTCTGAAGTCTCAGTGCCAATTAAAACATTGTTCTTAATTGTGTTCTCCGAGGTCGTTG